>OZ026528.1:21722003-23023503 GCA_964019695.1 Loripinus fragilis
TTATATCTAGCGACGAAAACATACCACAGAGAATGTTGGAATTAAAACACACCTTACTAAAACAAAAATATCCAGAAAATGTTATTGATGCAGGAATTCAGAGAGCTTTGAATTTAAAAAGGTCTCAACTTAGACAAGTGAGGCAGAATCCCGAGGATAATGTTGTGACATATGTCTCCACATTTAATCCCAAAAATTTGGAACTGTTTGGGAATATCCTTCAAAACTTTAATATTTTACGAGAAGATCAAAAAATGAATGATATTTTGCAGGCGAATACTATCATTAAAAGTAAAAGACAACCACCGAATTTAAAATGATTAATAATAATAATAATAATAATAATAATAATAATAAATGATTACTAACAAGAGCTAAATTTGATGAAAATATCCAAATTGCAACCATAAATAAATGTAACCGTCCAAATTGTGTCTATGCAAATGCATGATTGTAGGCAACTGCTTTACTTTTAAATGTGGGAAGACATTTTATGTCACAACAAACATAGGATGCGATGCCAAAAACCTTATTTACGTTATGCAATGCACGGGATGTGACGAAGAATACATAGGAGAGACAGGCGATAGTCTTCGTCACAGAATGACTGTGCACAGACAACAAATTAGAAATTCCAAGTTTATAATCCTAAATGTTAGCCACCATATAGCTACTTGTGAAAGAAATTGTGAAACTCCATTCAAGCTATTTCCTTTACATAAAATGAAGGAAGCGGACTCAACGATACGCAAGATGAAAGAATCATATTTTATTGACGTGTTTAAACCTAAACTAAACCGAATGTTTGAAATATGAACTTAGGGTTTTTTATTCATACATTGTGGTTTATTTACGTACGTTACGTTACATTAAGACATCGTAACTATGACGCTGACGCCATTTTTATTACATCTTCCTGAAGATCTATGTAGTAATGAAACCGGTTGAATTAAAATGATACAATTTACGGCTTATTCTCACTTGTACTCTCTCTCTCTCTCTCTCTCTCTCTCTCTCTCTCTCTCTCTCTATATATATATATATATATATATATATATATATATATATATATATATATATATATATATATATATATATATATATATATATATATATATATAAAACAAGATTAAGTCCGATTACACAATTTTTTAAACATAATTTTCTATTCCTCTACCGGTTTCACTGTTATACAGATCATCAGGAGTTTAATATGACGTTGCATAGAAACGACGTTAGTAACGTTACTTTCCCATAATGCAACGCTACGTTCCCATATTGCAACGTAACGTTCCCATGATGTATATATATATCGAGGGGTCACAGCTTATAATTTCCAAATAAAATTGTATTTCTTTCTCTGAGGATCCTTTGTGTCCTAGCAAACAGTGTAGACCCTGATAAAAGGAAACTGCGTGTTTTGCCATTGATCACAATACAAATGCACTCATAGTCCGACTCATAGCAAGAGTTGGATTAATATGGCAAAAAAAAGTTTCTACAGAGTTCCAGAGAAAATCGTCGTTTTCAAGAAAATTAAAAATTACAAAATTTGAGCCAAGAACTTGATCAGCGATTGTTTTGTCAAGAACTTTTTTGAAATAAAACTTTGACTCTTGTTGCAAAGATATCAACAGAAGCTGGGTTTTTACCTTATTGTCTAGTGAAATGTATGGCTTATCTATATGACAGGGGTTAACATTATCACCTATGGAAAATCCCTGGTGTTCCTTTAAATATTTTGAGCAGTGTATTTGTCTGGTACTTAATATGTATCCGCAAAATCCTACTTTTATCTATGTATGAGAGGAACGAAGTCTCTATTAAGACCGTGCACATATACGGAGGCTCGAATCTTCGCTGCTCGCCTTTGCGATAATATAAAGATTATAAATTCATGAGCTGGGTCACATGACCGTTCTGATTTTTTATGAATGCATTTTTCTAAATAACCGTAATAACAGGTCGTAGACTGATCCTAAGTAGTCTTAACAAGTCTTACAACTCCGAGACTCATATCAAGTCGCGCGACTCTGTAATCGCACGTTCTCGTGTGACCGAGGCTTAATATATAATCTATCTTCAGAGACTACATAAATACAGCTTATTTTTAACATTTCGGTCTGTGACCCCTTAAATATTAACTCGACAAATCCATGCTTATTGTATCAATATATAGGGGCCTTGACATGAGCTTTCCAACAATGTGGTATGTGCGACCAGCAAAGGCCCAGACCAGCCTGCGGATACGCGCAGACTGATCAGAGCCTCTGCTAGTCGCTGAATAATCTATGAATGTTAAGCTACTGACCGAACAGTATTTGGAGTTTCTAAGCGTAAAAAAGGCTCTACAGCCTCGTCTGAGTCTACACTTGTCAAAATACCGGATTGTTGGAAATCACGTGTCGCGGCTCATATGGGAAAATCCATCATAGTGAAAAAGGGTTAAACAGCCAATGTGGGGATAATTTTGAATGGACATGTCTTGTCATAAACTGCAAAAAAACATTAAAATTTACTACGAAAAGGTAGGAATTTTCACAATATGAAGCCTTCAAGTTCGAATAATGCAGTGGCGCACTAGTAGAGTGCTCGAGTTGCGATCAGGAGATCATAGGTTTGAAATTCGCTCGCCAGTGGCTCACTGTTAGATTGCTCGACTTCCAATCAAGAGATCATAGGTTTGAAATTCGCTCACCAGTGGCTCACTGGTAGAGTGCTCGACTTCCGATCAAGAGATCACAGGTTAGAAACTCGCTCACCAGTGGCTCACTGGTAGAGTGCTCGACTTCCAATCAAGAGATTACAGGTTAGAAACTCGCTCACCAGTGGCTCACTGGTAGAGTGCTCGACTTCCAAACAAGAGATCAGAGGTTTGAAATTCGCTCACCAGTGGCTCACTGGTAGAGTGCTCGACTTCCGATCAAGAGATCACAGGTTAGAAACTCGCTCACCAGTGGCTCACTGGTAGAGTGCTCGACTTCGGATCAAGAGATTACAGGTTAGAAACTCGCTCACCAGTGGCTCACTGGTAGAGTGCTCGACTTCCGATCAGGAGAATACAGGTTCAAACATCACGAGAGACACTGTGTTGTGTCCTTAAACATGGTTCTTTACCCTGGCCAACCTCCAGTAAACCGTCATTCAATGACGTAACAGGTTCACTTGGGTGTTAATCAAAATTATTAAATCACGGAAATAGACTAGAATTGCCTCAAGTATTTCCAGTACCGTTTGGACCAGTCCATGGTGGGAAGATAATTATACTTATGCCCCTTTTCACACTGACGGACTTTAATTACGCAACATTAACTTCACTTTATATCTTTCATACAAGATACAAGATACAAGAAACTTTATTTAAAGTCGGCATTCAATTATAACATATCAAAACATTAGCCATCAAGGCTATTTTACCGACAAACAAAGTGAAAGACTGTACAAGTATAAAAACATATAACAAATCACAGGAAAATTGGGTTAATATCACAGAATTTACATTCATAAGACAGTTGAATGTAAACTTCCTTTGCTTCGATTATGTCATCATGAGATGGCTTCATCAGCAAAAACTTTAGTTTTAACTGTACAACCAAATCGGATTACGTTACTGCTTTGCATAAATTTGGGTCACTGAAACATTTCCTAATTAGAGATGAATTTAAGTCATCGAATGAAAGGGTACAAACAGATGAACGTCAAATAAGCAAAGGGACTGTATCGCAGACCTGCCAAACAATATGCGAGTAATTCCTGTCCATGACGCAGACTTGATACTTCTCGTGTTTCTTGATTTAAAGAAGGGAATCTTTCACTGAAAACATTTTGTCACATGAAATAACTGACTCCTATCTCAAAAGTTTACATTTTCAGATCGTTAGATTCATTTTAATTAGACATTTTGTTTATGTTTTACTTACAAATGAACACTCTTCAACATACAACCAAAATGAACGGGTTGGCTTCTTTTTTGAGACATAAATTAAAGCTGTTATCCAAGTGTTACGTTTTTAAAGTCCGTCAGTATTATGTGCTCTGCCGAGTCTCAGATGAATATGTGTTGGATACCAATTATTATTTGCAGGCACATTTATACAGCAAAAGTGTTTCGTATTGATAACATAAAACAATGACCTATATAAGAGTGACAAGAAACTACAATAAAATACCAATACTCAACTCAAATCACACTGTCGTGTTTCTTACACAGGTAAATGAGGGAAACTCGAAATCATTTATCTACACTATTGGCTTTTACCGCTGTTTTGGAATACACAGCGTAATTTCTCTATTGTCTACCTAAATTTTTAACACCTTTATAAACACCGAAATTATATAATGACTATAATTATGAATCATTGGACATCTTAGTTTATGAATATTGATAAATCGAGACACAGATATAGCCATGTTTGAAGCTTTATTCGTCAGAGTGAAAGAGGTATTTTTGAAGCCATTTTTGCCGATTTCCGCAACTTTCTTAAAATCGGCCGATATTTACACGGTCATAACTAAATTGGATTAGGTTTTACATTGCAGAAACAAAGCATTTAGCAATAATTCATATATGTTTTTTCGTTTGTTATAAACAATATTTTCCATAAGCGATATTTACGACGAAGTACGTACTTTAAAGTACCTATAAATGCAGCGGTCTCACAAGCTGCATCGCCATTTTGAGTGTGTATGATAAAAGGAGCACCAGGCGTTAGTCACGTGACACATGCCACGACATACCTATATGGCTGAAAAATGAAGTGTCCAGTCACTCTTATATAGGTCACTGCGTAAAATCGGTTCGCCGTCTTGTTTCAAGTTTTGACCAGTCAGTAAAATAGAACTATCATGATATGAATTTTAAGCAGTATCGCGTTAGCAAAAATAAACTTAAAGCTGCATAGTCTGTAACTTTTGATCTTTTAATTTTTGAAATAATATTTCTATTTTGAAGAACACAGTAAAAAACTAAAATTCAGGTATACATTTTACCAACCTCGTAAATCTTTACAAAATATCAGTATCAAAGCAACAGCATTTATATTAAAACTTGACTGTCTATAATTATTGGAGGGACGCAAATAATTACCAACAAGAGAAAAAAACACCTGTTTTTATAAGATATTTCACTTTTACATGCAGTTTTCAGCTATAGTGAACATCTTTATTGTGAAAACTTAACTTAATTCTGCTTTTACCAATGATTTAAAAAGAAAAGAAAAGTTTTCGAAAAATGTTCATAGTTGCAGACTTAGTCTCTTTAAACATTTAATCAGAAGACTTTAGTTGTGATTGGCGCTTTAAAGGTTAACATTCATATTGTAATTTGTATTAAATTATACTTGATCTAACGCGAATCGATAGTTCACTTGTGTAATAATCCTATCCCAAGGATAGGATTATTACACAAGTGAGCTATCGATTATAAGTCCCTGAAAATGTTGTCAACAAAACATGACGTCACTGTCATTCTTGGCTGGCAGGACAGTTTGTTTGTTTTGTTTGGTGCTTAACGACGCATCAACCCTTGTGGGTCATTAGCGTCAGACGGTAATAAACGAAACATGATGTGGATGGAAAGAGTAAAAATTTGTAAGATAAAATAAAAGTAATGATGATGATGAGTTTGTATAATGATAATAAATTGTAATACGATTGTTGATTTTGTTTGTTTGTTTGGTACTTAACGACGCATCAACCCTTGTGGATCATTAGCGTCAGACGGTATTAAACTAGACATGATGAAGATGAAAAAAGTAAAAATTTATAAGATAAAATAAAAGGAATAATATTGATGAGATTGTATAATGATAATTAGTTGAAATACGATTGTTGACAGGAGAGACCACGTACAATATCTGACAGTTTCAAAGAGCTATTCAGATAACTGTACATGTTCTCTAACTGAACAGAATACAACATTAAAAAATCTGTATTATGGTCTGATACAAATGTAAAACAAAACATGATTTTAAAAATAGCAGTTAGATTTTGTTAAAAAGATTTAATTGTCTTAAAAATGTCATAATACTATCAATATGTATATCTTGAAATAATTCTTTCATGTTATCAACATGGAAGCAATTATTTCTTACTTGTGCAAAATCGCCACACTCCAAAAGGAAGTGACGTACAGTGAATGGTGCGTCGCAACCAACACATTGTGGCGGCTCTTCACCTTGTAGTAAGTATGAATGAGTGACTCTTGTATGACCTAAGCGGAGTCGAGCTAAAACTACTTCTTCTCTTCTAATGTTTCGAACAACTGATTGATATTCACCAATAGTTGGTTTGATGTCAAGAAGTTTATTACCAATGCTGTTATTCCATGAAGTTTGCCATTCTTCCAAGATATATTTATTGATAGATGGCTTAAAATTTGAAAATGGAATTTTAAAAGAAGTTGGTTCTAATGAAAGCGATGTTTTTGCTTGCTTATCTACCATCTCATTCCCTTGGATACCTATATGACTAGGAATCCAACAGAGAGCAATTTCTTTATAAGCTAAAAGCTCATGACATTTTTCTAAAAGTTTCTGAATCTGTGGATTCTTTGAACTGGTATGGTTCATTGCTTTCAATACAGAAAGCGAGTCAGAAAATATAATAAATTTATTGTTAGCATCACAAGTGCTAATGAAATCTAAAGCTAGATCAATTGCTTTGGCTTCAGCAGTGAAAATTGATGAATCGTCAGGTATACGTTGCATATTACTATGGTTGTCTGATATAACAGCACAACCAACCTTTGAGTCTTCCTTTGACCCATCAGTATAAATTTGTTGGTAATTCTTATAACGTCTTTGCATTTTTCTGAAATCATCTTTTAATATGTGTGGATTTGATTCAGATTTTTTCCCAGAATGTAAATCAAAAAGAATTTCAGGTGGTTTCATACACCAAGCTGGAATATTTGGTGTAAAATGTTTTTCAATATTTTGTGGTTTGATGTTTGCAGATTCTAAGAGTGGTGAAATTCTGATGCCAAATGATTTAATAGCTTTAGGTTTTTGTTCATATAAATCAACATAATTTGGTGGGAATGTAACTTCATGAGCAGGATTTGATGGGTTAGCCGCAAGTCTTATAGCATATTGCAAAGAGAGTTTCTCTCTTCGTGAGTATAGTGATGGTTCATCTGCTTCCACATAGAGACTAGCAACAGGAGAAGTTCTAAAAGCCCCTAAAGCTAATCTAA
The DNA here is from genome assembly GCA_964019695.1 of Loripinus fragilis. NCBI lineage: Eukaryota > Metazoa > Mollusca > Bivalvia > Lucinida > Lucinidae > Loripinus > Loripinus fragilis. Next base: position 21,729,199 of record OZ026528.1, read on the forward strand.
GTCCTTGGTTATGTATAGGATCAAGCATTTGAAGATATGATTTTCGTGCAGAGCCATATATAATACAGCCATAGTCTAATTTTGACCGGACTAGAGACCGATAAAGCTTGAGAAGTGTAGTTCGGTCTGCACCCCAAGACGTATGGGAGAGCACTTTTAAAAGATTCAATGCTTTTAAACATTTAGCTTTGAGATATTTAATATGGGGTATAAAACTGAGTTTTCTATCAAATAAAATGCCAAGGAATTTAGATTCCTCAACAACTGGAATAGGTGATCCATATAAATGTAAAACTGGATTTTCATGTTGCTTGCGCAACTGACAGAAATGTACACACTGTGTTTTTGATTTGGAAAACTTAAAACCATTGCTTGTTGCCCAATTTTCAATCTTATTTAAATTTTGTTGCAGTTGGCGTTCAATCGTCGCCATGCTTTTTGAGCGATAACAGATACAAAAGTCATCGACATATAATGAGCAATCAGTAAGATTACCTAAACATTTCACAATATCATTAATTTTAATGCTAAAAAGTGTTGTAGATAGAACTCCCCCTTGAGGTACACCTTGCTCCTGGTCATAATAGTCAGACAGAGAGGAGCCAACTCGGACTTGCATGGTGCGGTCTGCAAGAAAGTTTTCAATGAATGTAGGAAGTCTACCTCTTAATCCTAGTTTGTGGATATCTTTTAAAATGCCATATCTCCAAGTGGTATCATAAGCTTTTTCCAAATCAAAAAACACAGCAACTACATGTTCCTTTTTAATAAAGGCATCACGTATGAAGGTTTCCAATCTAACTAAATTATCAGTTGTACTGCGGTCAGATCTGAAACCAGACTGGAACTGCGATATATGATTATTGGATTCTAAAAACCAAGTAAGTCTTTTATTTATCATTCTTTCAAGTGTTTTACATAGACAACTTGTTAAAGCTATAGGTCTATAATTATTAGGTTCCGCAGGATCTTTCCCAGGTTTGGGAATTGGGATTATGGTTGCTAAGGTCCAATCTTCTGGAAATTTACCAGTAGTCCAAATGTAATTAAATATATTCAAAAGGGTTTCAAGAGAATTCTCTGGGAGATGTTTAAGCATTTGATAGTGGATCTCATCAGGACCCGTGGCTGAGTCATGTGACAGTTGAATAGCTTCAACTAATTCATCTAAATTAAAATCTTTGTTATAAATTTCATTATTTTGTGATTTAAAATTCAATTTAACTTTTTCTTGTTCGGTTTTAATCTTTCTGAAGGATTCAGAGTATTTGAATGATGATGAATTGTGACAAAAAGTTTCTCCTAAAGTGTCAGCAATGTCTGTTTTTGAAGTTGCTTTGCTGTCAGTACCCACCATGTTTAAATGTGTGTAACTGGGGGATTTGTTTTTTCCAGAGATTTTTCTTATCATATCCCAAACCTTTTTAATAGGTGTTTTATGATTGATTTTCGAAACATAAGATCTCCATGACTTACGCTTCGAAAATTTAATTGTTCTACGGGCTTTAGCTCTAAATACTTTGATGTCATTGAAATTGTTGGTATTTGGAGATCTTTTGAATTTAGATAGAGCTTGTTTGCGCTGTTAATACGATTGTTGACAGGAGAGACCACGTACAATATCTGACAGTTTCAAAGAGCTATTCAGATAACTGTACATGTTCTCTAATTGAACAGAATGCAACATAATATAATCTGTATTATGGTCTGATACAAATGTAAAACAAAACATGATTTTAAAAATAACAATTAGATTTTGTTAAAAAGATTTATTTGTCTTAAAATGTCATAATACTATCAATATGTATATGATGATGATGAGTTGGAGTTTAACGACGCATCAACCCTTTTGGGTCATTAGCGTCATCAAGGTTTGGTAAATGAAATATTACTGAACATTAAAACTATAATAGATAAGCTAAAATATTAACAATTTGACACATAAAACATGAGTATAGCAAAGACGATAAAATAGTAATCATCTTACAGCGAAGATCATGTACAATATCTGACAACAACATAGGCTAATCAGATGACTATACATGATATTCTCCTGCAAAAAACGAAAATGATATGATGAAAGTAAGTTTAAATAAGTAAACAGTTCAAAGGAAAATAATAGCTACAATTTGTTAAAAAGATTAATCTCTTTTAAGAATAAAAAGACATTATCAATAGGTACATCATTAAACAATTGTTTGATTGTATCAACATGAAACTATTTGTTTCTTATATGAGAAAAATCACCACATTCAAGTAGAAAATGGCGGACTGTAAAGACTGTATCACATCCAAAACAATACGGTGGCTCCTCTCGTTTTAAAAGATAAGAGTGTGTGATCCTTGTATGGCCAATACGTAGACGAGCAAGGACGACTTCCTCCTGTCTGACATTTCGTACTACTGGTTGAGATTGTCCAATGACAGGTTTAATCTCAAAGAGTTTATTACCAACACTGTTATTCCATAAAATTTGCCATTTGTTTAAAATGTACCTATTGATAAAAGATTTAAAATTTGCATAAGGTATTGAAAAGTTTGTCGGGTGTAAATTTAATGAGTCTTTTGCTTTTTGATCCACACTTTCATTGCCAGCAATGCCAATGTGGCTAGGGATCCAACAGTAAACTATTTCATTAAATTCTGATAAATCATGATGTTTTTCAAGTAATTTTTGAATTTGGGGATTTTTTGAAGAAGTATGATCTAAAGATTTTAATACTGAAAGAGAGTCTGAAAATATTACAAATTTGTTAGAAGTTTCACAATCGGCAATAAGATCTAATGCTAAATCAATAGCTTTTGCTTCTGCTGTAAAAATTGAGGACCCATCTGGAATCCGCATAGTTTCAGAGAAGTCGTCAGATACTACTGCACATCCTACTTTCACATCATCTTTTGAACCATCTGTATAAATATGCTTATAGTCCATGTAATGTGATTTTAGCTCTTGGAAATTAGATTTCATTAAAATAGGACTGGTTTCTGACTTCTTACTAGAGTGTAAATCGAAGAGAAGTTTTGGTTTATTTATACACCAGGCTGGTACATTTGGTGTAAAAGTTTTATCTATGTTATTAAAATTGATGTTTGCTGATTCTAGGACTGGTAAAATTCTAACACCAAAAGATTTAATAAAATTTGGTTTGCTTTCATAAAGTTCTGTGTATTTCGGCTGAAAGGTCACATCATGAGCTGGATTTGAATTATTTTCAGCAATTCTAATAGCATATTGTAAAGAAAGTTTTTCTCTACGTGTATTTAAAGATGGCTCATCTGCCTCAACATAAAGACTTGCAGTAGGTGATGTTCTAAATGCTCCTAAGGCTAATCTAAGACCTTGATGATGGATAGGGTCAAGCATAGCTAAATAAGATTTTCTTGCCGATCCATAAACAATGGATCCATAGTCTAGTTTTGAACGTATCAAAGATCGATATAATTGTAACAGTGTTGTTCGATCTGCACCCCAAGTAGTGTGAGATAAAACTTTCAATATGTTCAAGGATTTAAGGCACTTTGCCTTCAAGTATTTAATATGCGGGATAAAACTCAGCTTTTTGTCAAATATCAAACCAAGATATTTGTATTCCTGTACAACAGGAATAGGCGATCCATATAATGTAAGAACTGGATCATCATGTTGCTTTCGCAACTGACAGAAATGTACACACTGTGTTTTTGACTTGGAAAATTTAAAGCCATTGTTGGTGGCCCAATGTTCTATCTTGTTTAAGTTTTGCTGTAGATGTCTTTCAATTGTTCGCACACTTTTTGATCGAAAGCAAATACAAAAATCATCAACATAGAGAGAACAATCTGTTAAATTATCTAGGCATTTAACAATTTCATTGATTTTAATATTAAAAAGAGTTGTAGAAAGTACACCGCCCTGTGGGACCCCCTGTTCCTGATCATATAAATCAGAAAGAGTGGATCCCACCCTCACTTGCATTGCACGATCAGCAAGGAAGCTTTCAATAAAAGTAGGTAGTCTACCTCTTAGTCCTAGTTTATGAATATCTTTCATAATGCCATATCTCCATGTGGTATCGTATGCTTTTTCCAAGTCAAAAAAGACAGCTACAACGTGTTCCTTTTTAACAAAGGCATCACGTATGAAAGTTTCCAATCTAACTAAGTTATCATTAGTACTACGTCCAGCTCGGAAACCCGACTGATACCGTGATAAAAGATTGTTGGATTCTAAATACCAAATCAACCTTTTATTAATCATCCTTTCTAACGTTTTACAAAGACAACTTGTAAGAGCTATAGGTCTATAATTGGTTGGCTCAGCATGATCTTTCCCTGGTTTGGGTATAGGTATTACAGTGGCTAATCGCCAGTCTTCAGGAAAATCACCAGTAGTCCATATATGGTTAAATATACCTAAAAGAGCTTGGAGGGAACTCTCTGGGAGATGTTTAAGCATTTGATAATGTATTTCATCCGGTCCAGTTGCAGAATCATGTGATTGCTTAATTGCATCTAAAAGTTCATCAAAATTAAAAAGATTATTATATTCCTCAGTATTTGCAGACTTGAAATTAAGTTTAATTTTTTCTTGTTCTGCTTTAACTTTTTGAAATTTTTCAGAGTAATTTCTTGAACATGAATTGTTTAGAAATGTTTCTCCTAAGGTTTCAGCTATATCAAATTTACTTGTTGATTTTGTTTCTGTAACGGGATGGTTTAAATGGGTGTAGCTGGGTGATTTCGTCTTACCAGATATTTTTCTTATCATATCCCAAACTTTTTTTATAGGGGTTTTGTGATTAATTTTTGAAACGTAAGAACGCCATGACTTTCGTTTCGATATCTTAATTGTTCTGCGAGCCTTTGCTCTAAATACTTTTACTTCATTTAAATTGTCCTTAGTTGGATATTTTTTGAATTTATTTAGAGCTTTTTTCCTCGTTTTAATAGCTTCTTTACATTCATCATTGTACCATGGATTACTTTTTCTTGGATTTGTCGAGGTCTTGGGTATACATTTAGAAGATATATTAATAAGGGAAGAGGTGAAATCAGACAAAGGGTCTGAAGAATCTTTGAAACTTTCTAAAGTTATTGTTTCAGTACATAAAGATTGAAATACTTCCCAATTAGCTTTATTTAGTTTCCATTTTGGATTATGATCTTCTACTGTGGAAGTATTACTTTGAATGACGATAGGAAAATGATCACTATGATGTTGATCTTTACAGACAGACCAACTAAAGTCAAGGAAAAGAGATGGATGACATAAGGAAAGATCTATAGAAGAGAAAGAGCCTGTTGGATGGTGCATATATGTGTATGACTTGTCATTCATAAGACAGATATCATTGTTTGTAATGAAATTTTCAATGAGTTCTCCTCTGGAATTATTATCTTTATTACCCCAGAGAATATTATGACCATTAAAGTCTCCTAATAGTAGATATGGAGAAGGAAGTTGTTTTAATAAAGAATCAAGATGTTCAGTTTTTAAGGTAAAGGAAGGAGGAATATAAATAGAACATATGGTTATTTCTTTATCTAACGTTACAGAAACAGCAGTTGCCTGCAGTTCTGTGGTTAACACTATATTTCGTTGAGGACAAGAAGATTTAACAAAGATAGAGCTACCGCCAGAAGGTCTTTGGCAGTCAGAATGTATATAATTATATATGTTAAAACCCTTAAGGGTTACATTATCATTAGGTTTTTTAAAAGAAGGTCTCTTGAAGACAGAAAATAGATGGTTTGTGTTGTTCAAGTATTATGGATATTTCATCAAATTTTGGTTTCAGACCTCGACAATTCCATTGTATGATTTTGTGCTTAAAATTCATTTCTCCCATTAAAAAGTATAAAGATAATATAATTATAAGATTGGATACTTTCATTTATTTTCTGCTTGATTGATTATGGAGGAAGAACTGGTGATCTACTTCCTAGGTTTGAAGAACTAGAGGGCTTGGGAATGTCAACAGACAATTCCATACTGGATTCTTCCTCTAAAGTTCCATATTTATTTTGCAATTTTATATCCGAGGATCCTTTTGTTGATCTATCTGGACTTTTATTTTTCAAAGGTTGAGAAGTTTTGTTTGAATGATTTTTATTTCGTGGGTTTATTGTTGATGATGAAGAAGCTGTATTAGTTGTGATAGGTTTTAAAGTTTTCTTTGGTTCATTAGGTTTAGTTGCTTGTTTCCCTTTAGCTGTTACCTTTTTTTGCCATTCTTCAACTAATGATTGGATTAACATGTCACAAGTTTGTGTTTGGGCATCTTTCATTTCTACTGTTTTTGATTTGGTTTTGATGATTGAGGCATACGAGTTCACTCCTGGATTTATTGATGTTTCATACAACTTTCTTGCTTCTGGGTATGTTATGTTGTTTTTTACCTTAAGTTTGATTACTTCTTTCTCTTTTAGCCAGACTTCACATTGATTTGAGTAGGCAGGATGGTCCTTACCACAATTTGCACATTTTATAGGGTTGGAACAAGTAGATGTATGATTACCTTCCTGCCCGCATTTACCACAAACAGGAGGTGCACTACATTTGTCTTCATGATGGCCAAACTTTTGACACCAAAAACAGCGAAGAGGATTAGGTATGTAGAGTTCTATCTTGATATTTCTGTAATAAATTTTGATCTCTTTTGGAACTATCGGAGTGTTAAAAGTGAGTACAAAAGTGTTCGTTTCAATGTGTTTGCCTTCTTTTTTGATTATAATTCTTTTAACTGATGTAACTCCTTGTGATTTTAAATTTTCTTTCATTTCTTCTTCAGAGACTCCTTTCATTGCTGGATCTTTTATGATGCCTTTGGAAGAGTTTAATGTTGGATGAGGAAAGATTCTGACATTTATATTGTAAAATTTTGTTTGCCTAAGTAATTGTTCTGTTTGACCTTTCCTTAGTGTTTCAATCAAAATGTTGTTGTCTCTTAATTTTTTCACTGTTTTTGGTGTACCTATCAAACCTTCTATTACTTTTTCGATGATGAATGGAGATAGGCTTGTTACTTTTTCTTCCTCTGTGTTCAAATTTTGAATAATAATAAATTTAGGGAAAGCAGTAGATTTTGGTTGATCATCATCTGAGTCGGTATCTGAAGTTCTAGCTCGTTTTCCTTGTGAAGAAACTGGTCGTTTACCGTTGTTATCTTGGGATTGATGTAATCCAAGATTGGGGGGTAGCCCCAGGCTAGCACCTGAGGTTGAAGGGGGGACCATGGATGTAATGTTTTCAGTAATATCCATAGTTTTGATTTTATGTTCAGTAGCTATGCTCTTCACCCACCATGGAGCCCTACAAGGGAACGTAATATGGAAATGGTTCTCCTATTTCCTACGCTAAAGTTACATACCTACTATACTCCAGTTCATATTTTCCAGTTGTTCGTCAGCTTTAAAGCTTTCCAACGCTGGTCTGTATGTCCTAAGATTGGCCCATGAGCAGTTGCTTTTGAAACCAAGAAGTGAGATATGCATGAAGAAAATCTAACCCGGTTAAGTACCAAAAGATACTTTAAAAAGACAGAAGGAAGAAAGATTAAGTTGATTTCAAAAGCTGAACCACCCAGCCGATTGATCCAGCGCCGGACCTAGCACTGGACTCACGTCTAGCTGAATCCGAGACCAAAACAATGTGTTGGAAAACTGGAGATCTCAAATAGTATTAGAGAAATAAATGAATTTGAGACAGAAAGAACTACAGTATGTTCTTTTGAATCAGATATTGGAATTTAGAAAAGATATTTCACAGGTAAATTGCTCTTCTAGTTAAATCTGAAAATATCCCTACAAAAGAGAACTTTAAAGCTCTACACTACAGAACTTTAAAAAATATAAGAGCTAGCATGTAACTTAGGTACTGGACAGTTGATCATGAAAACTGTCATATAGATAAAGTAAGAGTTTTTTTAAACAAAAAATGAATGCTCAACAAGATATAGAAACTCAATGATGATGATGATGAGTTGGAGTTTAACGACGCATCAACCCTTTTGGGTCATTAGCGTCATCAAGGTTAGGTAAGAGAAATATGCCTGAATATTAAAACTATAATAGATAAGCTAAAATATTAACAATTTGACACTTAAAACATATGAGTATAGCAAAGACGATAAAATATTAATCACTTTACAGCGAAGATCATGTACAATATCTGACAACAACATAGGCTAATCAAATGACTATACATGATCTTCTCCTGCAAAAAAAGAAAATGATATGATGAAAGTAAGTTTAAATAAGTAAACAGTTCAAAGGAAAATAATAGCTACAGTTTGTTAAAAAGATTAATCTCTTTTAAGAATAAAAAGACATTATCAATAGGTACATCATTAAACAATTGTTTGATTGTATCAACATGAAAGTATTTGTTTCTTATATGAGAAAAATCACCACATTCAAGTAGAAAATGGCGGACTGTAAAGAGTGTATCACATCCAAAACAATACGGTGGCTCCTCTCGTTTTAAAAGATAAGAGTGTGTGATCCTTGTATGACCAATACGTAGACGAGCAAGGACGACTTCCTCCTGTCTGACATTTCGTACTACTGGTTGAGATTGTCCAATGACAGGTTTAATCTCAAAGAGTTTATTACCAACGCTGTTATTCCATAAAATTTGCCATTTGTTTAAAATGTACCTATTGATAAAAGATTTAAAATTTGCATAAGGTATTGAAAAGTTTGTTGGGTGTAAATTCAATGAATCCTTTGCTTTTTGATCCACACTTTCATTGCCAGCAATGCCAATGTGGCTAGGGATCCAACAGTAAACTATTTCATTTAATTCTGATAATTCATGATGTTTTTCAAGTAGTTTTTGAATTTGGGGATTTTTTGTCGATGTATGATCTAAAGATTTTAATACTGATAGGGAGTCTGAAAATATAATAAAATTGTTAGAAGTTTCACAGTCGGCAATAAGATCTAATGCTAAATCTATAGCTTTTGCTTCTGCTGTAAAAATTGAGGACCCATCTGGAATTCGCATAGTTACAGAGACGTCATCAGATACTACTGCGCATCCTACTTTCATATCGTCTTTTGAACCATCTGTATAAATGTGCTTATAGTCCATGTAATGTGATTTTAGCTCCTGGAAATAAGATTTCATGATAATTGGACTTGTTTCTGATTTCTTACCAGAGTGTAAATCGAAAATAAGTTTTGGTTTGTTTATACACCATGCTGGTATATTTGACGTAAAAGTTTTATCTATGTTTTTAAAGTTTATATTTGCAGATTCCAGGACTGGTAAAGTTCTGACGCCAAAAGATTTAATAAAATTTGGTTTGCTTTCATAAAGATCTGTGTATTTAGGCTGAAAGGTTACGTCATGAGCTGGATTTGAATTATTTTCAGCAATTCTTATAGCATATTGTAAAGAAAGTTTTTCTCTACGTGTATTTAAAGATGGCTCATCTGCCTCAACATAAAGACTTGCAGTAGGTGATGTTCTAAATGCTCCTAAGGCTAATCTAAGACCTTGATGATGGATAGGGTCAAGCATAGCTAAATAAGATTTTCTTGCCGATCCATAAACAATGGATCCATAGTCTAGTTTTGAACGTATCAAAGATCGATATAATTGTAAGAGTGTTGTTCGATCTGCACCCCAAGTAGTGTGAGATAAAACTTTCAATATGTTCAAGGATTTAAGGCACTTTGCCTTCAAGTATTTAATATGCGGGATAAAACTAAGCTTTTTGTCAAATATCAAACCAAGATATTTGTATTCCTGTACAACAGGAATAGGCGATCCATATAATGTAAGAACTGGATCATCATGTTGCTTTCGCAATTGACAGAAATGTACACACTGTGTTTTTGACTTGGAAAATTTAAAGCCATTATTAGTGGCCCAATGTTCTATCTTGTTTAAGTTTTGCTGTAGATGCCTTTCAATTGTTCGTATACTTTTTGATCGAAAGCAAATACAAAAATCATCAACATAGAGAGAACAATCTGTTAAATTATCTAGGCATTTAACAATATCATTACTTTTAATATTAAAAAGAGTTGTAGATAATACACCACCCTGTGGGACCCCCTGCTCTTGATCATATAAATCAGAAAGAGTGGATCCCACCCTCACTTGCATTGCGCGATCAGCAAGGAAGCTTTCAATAAAAGTAGGTAGTCTACCTCTTAGTCCTAGTTTATGAATATCTTTCATAATGCCATATCTCCATGTGGTATCGTATGCTTTTTCCAAGTCAAAAAAGACAGCTACAACGTGTTCCTTTTTAACAAAGGCATCACGTATGAAAGTTTCCAATTTAACTAAATTATCATTTGTACTACGGCCAGCTCGGAAACCCGACTGATACCGTGATAAAAGATTGTTGGATTCTAAATACCAAATCAACCTTTTATTAATCATCCTTTCCAACGTTTTACAAAGACAACTTGTAAGAGCTATAGGTCTATAATTGGTTGGCTCAGCATGATCTTTCCCTGGTTTGGGTATAGGTATTACAGTGGCTAATCGCCAGTCTTCAGGAAAATCACCAGTAGTCCATATATGATTAAATATACCTAAAAGAGCTTGGAGAGAACTCTCTGGAAGATGTTTAAGCATTTGATAATGTATTTCATCCGGTCCAGTTGCAGAATCATGTGATTGTTTAATTGCATCTAAAAGTTCATCAAAATTAAAAAGATTATTATATTCCTCAGTATTTGCAGACTTGAAATTAAGTTTAATTTTTTCTTGTTCTGCTTTAACTTTTTGAAATTTTTCAGAGTAATTTCTTGAACATGAATTGTTTAAAAATGTTTCTCCTAAGGTTTCAGCTATATCAAATTTACTTGTTGCTTTTGTTTCTGTAACGGGATGGTTTAAATGGGTGTAACTGGGTGATTTTGTCTTACCAGATATTTTTCTTATCATATCCCAAACTTTTTTTATAGGGGTTTTGTGATTAATTTTTGAAACGTAAGAACGCCATGACTTTCGTTTCGATATCTTAATTGTTCTGCGAGCCTTTGCTCTAAATACTTTAACATCATTTAAATTGTCCTTAGTTGGATATTTTTTGAATTTATTTAGAGCTTTTTTCCTCGTTTTAATAGCTTCTTTGCATTCATCATTGTACCATGGATTATTTTTTGTTGGATTTGTCGAGGTCTTAGGTATACATTTGGAAGATATATCAATAAGGGAAGAGGTGAAATCAGACAAAGGGTCTGAAGAATCTTTGAAACTTTCTAAAGTTATTGTATCAGTACAAAGAGATTGAAATAATTCCCAATTAGCTTTGTTTAGTTTCCATTTTGGATTATGATCTTCTACTGTGGAAGTATTACTTTTAATAACGATAGGAAAATGATCACTATGATGTTGATCTTTACAGACAGACCAATTAAAGTCAAGAAAAAGGGATGGATGGCATAAGGAAAGATCTATCGAAGAGAAAGAGCCTGTTGGATCATGCATATAAGTGTTGGATTTGTCATTCATAAGACATATATCATTGTTTGTAATGAAATTTTCGATGAGTTCGCCTCTGGAATTATTTTCTTTATTACCCCAGAGAATATTATGACCATTGAAGTCTCCTAAGAGTAGATATGGAGAAGGAAGTTGCTTTAATAAAGAATCAAGATGTTCAATTTTCAAAGAAAAAGAAGGCGGAATGTAAACAGAACAAATAGTAATTTCTCGATCAAGAGTAACTGAAATAGCTATGGCTTGTAGTTCAGTGTTAAGATTGATCTTTCTTTGAGGACAGGAAGATTTCACAAATATTGAGCTTCCCCCTGAAGGTTTTTGACAATCTGTATGAATGTGATGATATGAATTAAAACCTTTTAATGATATATTATCTACAGTTTTTAAAAAAGTTTCTTGTAAACAGAAGACAGATGGGTTCTCTTCTTGTTGTAAGACGCATATTTCTTCAAATTTGGTCTTCAAACCTCGACAATTCCATTGTATTATTTTATGTTTAAAATTCATGTCAAATAGCATAAAGGAAAGAGTAACTATAATTAAAATATTGGAAACTTTCATGTTCAGGTCTTAAATGAAATCTATGACTCCATAGATTCTAGTTGACCATATATATTTGAAGTTTTGACAGGTTGATCTTGTAATCTTGTTAGTTTTACATTTGGTTTTTGTTTTGGTTTAGGGGACTTACTGTTGTCCCTACTTGTTTTTCTTGTCTTTGATCTCGATCTTGACTTTTCCTGTTGATTGTTTGATTTTGATGTACCAGACTGAGATGATGAACTTGCTGTTTTAGATGCTGTTGTATTTTGTTCAGATTGCTTTTTTGGTTTGTAAATAGATGGTATGATAACTTTTGAGCTGGCTGTAATATTGAAGTCTTTTTCGTCAAAATGTGTTTCTGTAGTTTTTGTTTCTGGTTTTGAGGGTTGAGATGACTGTACAATTTTTGAAAAGGTGAACTCTGGTTTGTGTTCAAATATTTTTTTAGCTTCTAAGTAAGTGATGTTGTTTGTTACTTTGATTCTCATGATTTCCTTTTCTTGAATCCAAATTTCACATTTGTTTGATCTGGAAGGGTGATCTTTTCCACAATTGACGCATTTGGTTGGATTTTTGCAGCGTGATGTAATGTGGTCATGGTCACCCATTCCACAATTTTCACAAACAGCTCCGATATCTTGGGGGCAGTTGTCCTCATGATGATTATACTTCTGGCAGTTGAAACAGCGCAAGGGGTTAGGAATGTAAATTTCAACAGGTATCATTCGGTAGAAAATTCTGAGTGATTTAGGCAGAGTGACCATGTTGAAAGTAAGTAAAAATGTGTTGGTTTCAATAAGCTGTTCACCTTTTCTAATTTTAAAACGTTTGACAGCAGTCACTCCTTGAGGTTTCAAATATTCTAAAATGTTATCTTCTGTTTCACCTTTCAAGGAACGATCTCTGATAATACCCTTAGATGAATTAAGGGTATTGTGCTCAGAGACTGTGACTGGTAAATTGAAAAAAGTTTTCATTTTAAGTAAATTGTCTGTTTGAGATTTTCTAGAAGTTTCAATTAGAAGAGTTTGATTTTTCAACTTTTTGACATTTTTGGGTGTACCTATTACTGATTCAACTTGCTTTTCTATCACAAAAGGAGACAATGAGGTTATAGGTTTTTCTGTTTTTGATTTGACAACTATGAATTTAGCAAAGTTGTCAGGTTTGAAAAATGTTGTAATGTTTTCATCATCTGAGTCTGGTCTTTGTCTTTTGTTTGTAGAACTTGCTTGTAAAGGAGTAGGGTAATTGTCCTGAGACAATACGAAATTGGGGGTCAAACCCAGACCTTGGCCTGGGGTCGGAGGGACCATGGTTGAAAATTTTTCAGCATGATCCATAGTGTTTGGATTTTAGATTCGATAAGTATGTGCTTCACCCACCAAGGAGTCCAACAAGGGAACGTAATATGGAAATGGTTTTCCTATTTCCTACGTTAAAGCTACGTACTTACTATACTCCGGTTCATATTTTCCAGTTGTTCACCCAGCTTAAGATTTACGTCCAATACATATGAAATACTGATTCCTTTAAGAAAAAGATTTAACATTTATTGGACGTCCCCACCCAAAGTTTTTTGACCCCCCTCACCACTCTCAAAAGCCTTCCTAACGCTGGTCCATATGCCCCAGGATTGGCCCATGAGCAGTCACTCTTGAAACCAAATAGTAAGATATAAATGAAGAAAATTCAAACCCGGTTATGTACCTAAAAGATACTTTAAAGTAGACAGAAGGAAGTAAGAAAAAGATGGTTTCAAGAGATGGACCACCCAGCCGATTGATCCAGCGCCGGACCTAGCACTGGACTCACGTCTAGCTGAATCCGAGACCAAAACAATGTGTTGGAAAGCTGGAGATCCCTGGGCTTTCCTCAATTGCCAGGATTCTCTTCTCCCATTCACGCGTCGCAAACCCACGGCAAACAGGCAGCACACTGTTTTAATAAGGGTTTTCACCTTATCTACTACAGAGGTAAAGCAATCTGTATATTTTAACCCTACAGACACGGTATAAGCCCGGTTGTGATGTACAGTTAAGAAAATAAACTGTGATAGATTATTTAAAAAGTTTGAAATTGAAATGATTGCAGTAAACTCGGTGGATTTAAGCTTGTTTGAGTTTAAATGTCAATAATGAAAAAAGACACAAATAGTATTAGAGAAATAATTGAATTTGAGACAGAAAGAACTACAGTATGTTCTTTTGAATAAGGTATTGGAATTAAGCACAGATATTTCATAGTTAATTTGCTCTTCAAGTTAAAATCTGAAGATATCCCTAAGAACAGAACTTTAAAGCTCTACAATACAGAACTTTAAAAAATATATAAGAGCAATAATGAAAGTTAGGTACTTGACAATTAATCATGAAAACTGTCATATAGATAAAGTAAGAGTTTAAAAATGAATGTTCAACAAGATCTAGAACTCAATAAATAAGACTATAGCAGTTATAAAATGTAAAACCGCTTTATTTGACTTTTATCTTCTTTACAGTTTTACTAGTGTAAGACAGTTTTTGATAAATTTAAGGTATTGGTTATTTATAAAAACAAGTTGCTATAGTTGCGGCTTTTACGGACAGTTACCACTGGTTTGCGTGGGGACTCTAACCCCAACCTGTCACCTCTCATGTCTGCAAAACAAGAGACGTAAACAGGCCTGCTTAAGTACGAAGGTACATACAGTCTGTCCCCAGTGGAGCCGGACAGCCATCCATATTTCTAGGGCGCCAGAGGGCGAGCGCCTGGCTTACCTTTAGCTTTAAGCAGAGGGGACAGTTATTCAAAAATAAAGTCCCCCGTGCGAATTAAGCCCCCGAACCACGGCAAGGCGGTAAGCAAACTCGGGGGTAGAAACTCAATAATTAAGACAATAGCAGTTATTGACTTCTATCTTCTTTACAGGTTTACTAGTGTAAGATAGTTTTTGATAATTTTAAGCTTGTGGTTATTTACGAAAACAGGTTGCTATAGTTGCGGTTTTTACGGACAGTTACCACTGGTTTGCGTGGGGACTCTAACCCCAACCTGTCACCTCTCAAGTCTGCAAAACAAGAGACGCAAACAGGCCTGCTTAAGTACGAAGGTACATACAGTCTGTCCCCAGTGGTGCCGGGCAGCCATCCATATTTCTAGGGCGCCAGAGGGCGGGCGCCTGGCTTACCTTTAGCTCTAAGCAGAGGGGACAGTTATTAAAAAATAAAGTCCCCCGTGCGAATTAAGCCCCCGAACCACGGCAAGGCGGTAAGCAAACTCGGGGGATCAATATGTATATCTTGAAATAACTCTTTCATGTTATCAACATGGAAGCAATTATTTCTTACTTGTGCAAAGTCGCCACATTCCAAAAGGAAGTGACGTACAGTGAATGGTGCGTCGCAACCAACACATTGTGGCTGCTCTTCACCTTGTAGTAAGTGTGAATGAGTGACTCTTGTATGACCTAAGCGGAGTCGAGCTAAAACTACTTCTTCTTTTCTAATGTTTCGAACAACTGATTGATATTCACCAATAATTGGTTTGATGTCAAGAAGTTTATTTCCAATGCTGTTATTCCATGAAGTTTGCCATTCTTCCAAAATATATTTATTGATAGATGGCTTAAAATTAGAAAATGAAATCTTAAAAGAAGTTGGTTCTAATGAAAGCGATGTTTTTGCTTGCTTATCTACCATCTCATTCCCTTGGATACCTATATGACTAGGAATCCAACAGAGAACAATTTATTTATAAGCTAAAAGCTCATGACATTTTTCTAAAAGTTTCTGAATCTGCGGATTCTTTGAACTGGTATGGTTCATTGCTTTCAATACAGAAAGAGATTCAGAAAATATAATAAATTTATTGTAAGCATCACAAGTGCTTATGAAATCTAAAACTAGATCAACTGCTTTGGCTTCAGCAGTGAAAATTGTTGAATCGTCAGGTATACTTTGCATATTACTATGATTGTCTGATATAACAGCACAACCAACATTTGAGTCTTCCTTTGACCCATCAGTTTAAATTTGTTGGTTATTCTTATAACGATTTTGCAGTTTTGCTGGCAGGACAGTATGTTGTTCTTACAATATCAGGAATTGCACAACATTTTGTACATTCCACGCGGTAGAATATCTTTAAAGAGACTAGATCTATAACTATGAACATTTTTCGAAAAAAATATTTTCTTTTTAAATCATTTTTTAAAAATAGAATTAAGTTATGTTTTCACAATTAATATGTTCATTACAGCTGAAAGATGCATGGAACAGTGAATTATCTTATAAAAACAGGTGATTTTTTCGAATTATTTACGTCCCTCCAATAATTCTAGACAGTTGATTTTTAACATAAATGCTGTTGTTTTGATAGATATAATTTTCTAAAATTTATGAAAATGCTAAAATATTTACCTGAATTTGAGTATTTTTACTGTATTCTTGAAAAATAGAAACCTTATTTCCAAAATTAGAATATCAAAAGTTACAGACTATGCAGCTTTAAGCTAAAGCGTTTGTTTGTTTGTTGGTTTGTTTGTTTTGTTGCTTTTCGTCTTAAGTCAACAGATATGGTCAGGGCGGGACGGTCAGTTCATCTAACCACACTATTTCCTTGGCAAAGTTGAACAAGCAGTTAACTAGTACTTCGTGCACATACTTTCGCTTGTAACTGATAACAACCCAGGTAGCGCAGTGGTAGAGTGCTTGACTCGAGACCAGAGGGCCGCGGGTAAGAGCCTCACCAGCGTCACTGTGGTCCTTGAGCAAGACATATTTATCCTAGCTTAGTACTGGTTCAACCCAGGAAGACCCGTCCCTGTTTAACTGTAAGATTGTTGATGGGACGTAAAGAATCAAATGAAACAAAAAAAAAACAAACAAACTGACAGCAACCTTGAATGATTCAGCGGAAGGGAGGAGAATGATCATAGAAATTATTTCATGATCAATCTCCATGAAAGTATGAGACAGGGCCGGGATCGAACTCGCGACCCGTGGATCCGCAGGCAGACTCGCATCTGTTGCCAGACACGTTACCGACTGCGCTACGTGGCCCGGTAAAAACGCTCAGCGTATACAACAAGCATCAAAGAGAATACTAGGTGAGTGTCTTTTGATATCAAGTTTACCAGGCAAGGCTTTGAGAACGCCTGTTGACATCGAGAGGCTTGCAGAGCCATTCAAAATGCGTTCTCAAAGCCGAGCCTGGCCATGGTAAACTTGACATCAAAAGACGCGAACCTGGTATTCTATTCAATGTTTCACATTTCAAGCTAGCGGTTATGACGTAGTTTTCGATTTTTTGTGTTGATTCAGCGTCACTAGCGACATCATTCAAAACGTACAACGTCATCATGACCTGATAAATGCACATGCAGTGAGACAGGCCATGTTTATCAGGCAACGTGCAGTAATACAGTTAATATGAGAGGTAACTGATAGAAATAGATACCGAGCCTTACCTTATTTCAGTCGTTCAATGCCTTGACCACTCGCTGAATGAAATTAATTACAGCTATATTATTCTATAAAAATGCATATCTAAACATACAGACAGTAACCTGGAAAACGGCTCTTTGAAAACAGACGTGAACTTCGGTGGAATCTTGTTGGGGCCATAGGTCATACTTCGAATTACCAGTTGTTCGAATGAAAGAAGGTTATTCATTATATATAATATATATACAACCGCAAATAAAAAAAAGTATTTTTCATTGTTAAAATCAATCTCCATCGGAGCGTGGCTTTATTTAAACATGCAATTTGATAGCAGATATTTGGAACTATGTATATTTACACCCTGTCCAACTCTGCGGTCGGTGAAACGGTCCTAACACCGGTAAAATGGTGTTGTAACACCGGATAAGAGCCGATTCGGATAAAAAAAACGATGGACGCGCAGACATCCGATAAGAAATTACTATTTCTTTGATGTTATTTAAACGTTTGCAATAATAGCATTAGTGCATTCGGAGGAGAATTGACGTACCTTTACAACTGTATTTGAATGGTCAGCTATTTCTGTCTAATTTCTCCAAGTTTGAAAAAAAGTTTGGCGGATTCGTACACAAAGATCTCGTACTTTTGAAAACATGCATAAAATATAAGCAAACGAGCTGTATGCAACGATTTTTGGAAAATACTGTTGGCCGTTTTTAATGTTTATATATTAAATATGTAAAAATGTGTGATGAACCTGTATACCAAAAAACAGAAGTAACGTCGGTTAAACGTTACAATTTTCAGCTTTTGTTTGTTTGTTTGTTTGGTGCTTAACGACGCATCAACCCTTGTGGGTCATTAGCGTCAAGCGGTATTAAACTAAACATGATGTGAATGGAAATAGTAAAAATTTGTATGATAAAATAAAAGAAATGATGATGATGAGTTTGTATAATGAGAATAAGTTATAATATGTTTGTCGACAGAAGAGACCACGTACAATATCTGACAGTTTCAAAGAGCTATTCAGATAACTGTACATGTTCTTTGACTGAACAAAGTATAACTTTAACTAGTCTGTATTATGGTCTGATACAAATGTAAAACAAAACATGATTTTAAAAATACTTATTAGATTTTGTTAAAAAGATTTATTTGTCTTAAAAAAATCATAATACTATCAATATGTATATCTTGAAATAACTGTTTCATGTTATCAACATGGAAACAATTATTTCTTACTTGTGCAAAATCGCCACAATCCAAGAGAAAGTGACGTACAGTGAATGGTGCATCGCAACCAACACAGTGTGGTTGTTCTTCACCTAGTAGTAAGTATGAATGTGTGACTCTTGTATGACCTAAACGGAGTCGAGCCAAAACAACTTCTTCTTTTCTAATGTTTCGCACAACTGATTGCTGTTCACCGATAGTTGGTTTTATGTCAAGAAGTTTATTTCCAATGCTGTTGTTCCATGAAGTTTGCCATTCTTCCAAGATGTACTTATTGATAGATGGCTTAAAATTAGAAAATGGAATCTTAAAAGAAGTTGGTTCTAATGAAAGCGATGTTTTTGCTTGCTTATCTACCATCTCATTCCCTTGGATACCTATATGACTAGGAATCCAACAGAGAACAATTTCTTTATAAGCTAAAAGCTCATGACATTTTTCTAAAAGTTTCTGAATCTGTGGATTCTTTGAACTGGTATGATTCATAGCTTTTAATACAGAAAGCGAGTCAGAAAATATAATAAATTTATTGTTAGCATCACAAGTGCTAATGAAATCTAAAGCTAGATCAACTGCTTTGGCTTCAGCAGTGAAAATTGATGAATGGTCAGGTATACGTTGCATATTACTATGGTTGTCTGATATAACAGCACAACCAACCTTTGAGTCTTCCTTTGACCCATCAGTATAAATTTGTTGGTAATTCTTATAACGACTTTGCATTTTTCTGAAATCATCTTTTAATATGTGTGGATTTGATTCAGATTTTTTCCCGGAATGTAAATCAAAAAGTATTTCAGGTGGTTTCATACACCAAGCTGGAATATTTGGTGTAAAATGTTTTTCAATATTTTGTGGTTTGATATTGGCAGATTCTAAGAGTGGTGAAATTCTGATGCCAAATGATTTAATAGCTTTAGGTTTTCGTTCATATAAATTAACATAATTTGGTGGGAATGTAACTTCATGAGCAGGATTTGATGGGTTAGCAGCAAGTCTTATAGCATATTGCAAAGAGAGTTTCTCTCTTCGTGAGTATAGTGATGGTTCATCTGCTTCCACATAGAGACTAGCAACAGGAGAAGTTCTAAAAGCCCCTAAAGCTAATCTAAGTCCTTGGTTATGTATAGGATCAAGCATTTGAAGATATGATTTTCGTGCAGAGCCATATATAATACATCCATAGTCTAATTTTGATCGGACTAGAGACCGATACAGCTTGAGAAGTGTAGTTCGGTCTGCACCCCAAGAAGTATGGGAAAGCACTTTTAAAAGATTCAATGCTTTTAAACATTTAGCTTTGAGATATTTAATATGGGGTATAAAACTGAGTTTTCTATCAAATAAAATGCCAAGGAATTTAGATTCCTCAACAACTGGAATGGGTGATCCATATAAATGTAAAACCGGATCATCATGTTGCTTGCGCAACTGACAGAAATGTACACACTGTGTTTTTGATTTGGAAAACTTAAAACCATTGCTTGTTGCCCAATTTTCAATCTTATTCAAATTTTGTTGCAGTTGGCGTTCAATCGTCGCCATGCTTTTTGAGCGATAACAGATACAGAAGTCATCAACATATAATGAGCAATCAGTAAGATTACCTAAACATTTCACAATATCATTAATTTTAATGCTAAAAAGTGTTGTTGATAGAACGCCTCCTTGAGGTACACCTTGCTCCTGGTCGTAATAGTCAGACAGAGAGGAGCCAACTCGGACTTGCATGGCGCGGTCTGCAAGGAAGTTTTCAATGAATGTAGGAAGTCTACCTCTTAATCCTAGTTTGTGGATATCTTTTAAAATGCCATATCTCCACGTGGTATCATAAGCTTTTTCCAAATCAAAAAACACAGCAACTACATGTTCCTTTTTAATAAAGGCATCACGTATGAAGGTTTCCAATCTAACTAAATTATCAGTTGTACTGCGATCAGATCTGAAACCAGACTGAAACCGCGATATATGATTATTGGATTCTAAAAACCAAGTAAGTCTTTTATTAATCATTCTTTCAAGTGTTTTACATAGACAACTTGTTAAAGCTATAGGTCTATAATTATTAGGTTCCGCAGGATCTTTCCCAGGTTTGGGAATTGGGATTATGGTTGCTAAGGTCCAATCTTCTGGAAATTTACCAGTAGTCCAAATGTAATTAAATATATTCAAAAGGGTTTCAAGAGAATTCTCTGGGAGATGTTTCAGCATTTGATAGTGGATCTCGTCAGGACCTGTGGCTGAGTCATGTGATAGTTGAATAGCTTCAACTAATTCATCTAAATTAAAATCTTTGTTATAAATTTCATTATTTTGTGATTTAAAATTCAATTTAACTTTCTCTTGTTCAGTTTTAATCTTTCTGAAGGATTCAGAGTACTTGAATGATGATGAATTGTGACAAAAAGTTTCTCCTAAAGTGTCAGCAATGTCTGTTTTTGAAGTTGCTTTGCTGTCAGTACCCACCATGTTTAAATGTGTGTAACTGGGGGATTTGTTTTTTCCAGAGATTTTTCTTATCATATCCCAAACCTTTTTAATAGGTGTTTTATGATTGATTTTCGAAACATAAGATCTCCATGACTTACGTTTCGAAAGTTTAATTGTTCTACGGGCTTTAGCTCTAAATACTCTAACGTCATTCAAGTTGTTGGAATTTGGAGATTTTTTAAATTTAGATAGAGCTTGTTTACGTTGTTTAATTGCCTCTTTACAGTCGTCGTTGTATGATGATGATGAGTTGGAGTTTAACGACGCATCAACCCTTTTGGGTCATAAGCGTCATCAAGGTTAGGTGAGAGAAGTATTACTGAACATTAAAACTATAATAGATAAGCTAAAATATTAACAATTTAACACATTAAACATATGAGTATAGTGAAGACGATAAAATAGTTATCATTTTACAGCGAAGTTCATGTACAATATCTGGCAACAACATAGGCTAATCAGATAACTATACATGATCTTCTCCTGCAAAAAAGAAAATGATATGCTGAAAGCATGTTAAAATAAGTAAACAGTTCAAAGGAAAATAGCTACAATTTGTTAAAAAGATTAATCTCTTTTAAGAATAAAAAGACATTATCAATAGGTACATCATTAAACAATTGTTTGATTGTATCAACATGAAAATATTTGTTTCTTATATGAGAAAAATCACCACATTCAAGTAGAAAATGGCGGACTGTAAAGAGTGTATCACATCCAAAACAATACGGTGGCTCCTCTCGTTTTAAAAGATATGAGTGTGTGATCCTTGTATGACCAATACGTAAACGAGCAAGGACGACTTCTTCTTGTCTGACATTCCGTACTACTGGTTGAGATTGTCCAATGACAGGTTTAATCTCAAAGAGTTTATTACCAACACTGTTATTCCATAAAATTTGCCATTTGTTTAAAATGTACCTATTGATAAATTTAGATAGAGCTTGTTTACGTTGTTTAATTGCCTCTTTACAGTCGTCGTTGTACCATGGATTACTTTTAGTTGGATTTGTCGAGGTTTGAGGAATACATTCTTTAGATATTTCTATAAGAGAAGAAGTAAAGTCAGATATGGGATCAGAAGATTCTTTGAAGTTTTCTGGTATTAATTTACCAGTGCATAGAGTATTAAATAGATCCCAGTTGGCTCTATTTAATTTCCACTTTGGATTGTGGTCCTCGGTGGAAAAAGTGTTCTGTTCAATGATGATAGGAAAGTGATCACTATTATGTTGGTCTTTACTCACAGACCAATTATAATCAAGAAAGAGTGATGGGTGACAGAAGGAAAGATCAATAGAGGAAAAGGACTTTGCACTTGTAGAAAGATAAGTGTATGATTTATCATTCATAATACATATATCATTTTTTGTTAAGAAATTTTCGATAAGCTCACCTCTGGAATCATTGTTTTTACCACCCCAGAGGATATTGTGACCATTGAAGTCACCTAATATGATATAAGGTGAAGGAAGTTGTTGTAGTAAACTGTCCAGGTGTTGAGAATTAAGAGAAAATGATGGGGGAATATATACAGAACATATGGTTATTTCTTTGTCAAGAGTGACAGATATTGCAGTTGCTTGTAGTTCTGTTTGTAAATCAATCTTTCTTTGTGGGAAAGATGATTTTACAAACACCGAGGCACCACCAGAGGGCCTCAGACAATCAGTATGAACATAGTTATATATATTAAAACCTCTTAATGAGATGTTATCATCTGGTTTAAGAAATGTCTCTTGAAAACAAAATACAGACGGATTATATTCGGAAATCAATAGAGATACTTCATTAAAATTAGGTTTCAAACCTCGACAATTCCATTGAATAATTTTATGTTTAAAATCCATACTTGAAAATAATATTAAAAGAGGTACTAAAATAATGGTTAGATTGACACCTTCCATTGTTTAAGTTGTTGGTAATCGTGAAAGTGTGCCTTTAGGGAGGTGATCACTGGAGGAAGAGTCTGTGAAAACCACAGAATCATCGTCCATGTCATCTTCCTCATCATCCTTTTTAAACACAGAAAATGGATTCTTCTGAGCTAGTATTGCTTTTTCTGCTTCTTCCTTTTCTTTCTGTGCTTTTTCTTTGATATATTGTTGTCGTCTTTCATCTTTTTGTTGTTTTTTGAGTTTGTCTTTCTCTTCTTTTTTCTTCTTCTCTTCATCTTTCCTAATCATCTCCAGGGTTGCTGGCTTAAGGGTTTGCCCTGGACGAGATGGATTACCCTTTTCTTGGGGTTTTCCTTTAGAGGGTTCTTGTTGTTTTTCTTGTGATTGTTGTTTTAAATATTCTGTAAAACTGTCGTCCGTCTGTGTGCTGTTGTTGTGAGTTTCTGTAGATTTGTTGCAAGTGCCTGGTTTCACAGCACTTGCATATGTCCTAGCTTGGTAAAATTGTTCGAATTGCTTACGAGCTTCTGGAAATGACAAGTTGTTTTCACATTTTATTTTAAGAATTTTTCTCTCTTTCTCCCATTGGGGGCAATCTTTTGAGTTAGCAGAATGATCACCTGAGCAGTTGGCACACTTGGCAGGTCTTTGACACTGGCCAGATGCGCAATGTTCAGGCATACTGCAGTTGACGCATATCGCTTGTCTGCCACACTTATTTTCGTGGTGGCCAAACACTTGACATTTATAACATCGAAGTGAATTTGGGATATACACGTCAACTTTTGCCTGAATAAAGCCTATTTTGACATTAGCAGGTAATACTGGTGAGTCGAAAGTAAAAACAAAAGTGTTGGTTGGTTTGAGTGCTCCATCACGGTGTACATTAATTCTACGTACATCTGTAACACCTTGTTCACCCATGAACTCAAGAATATGTTCGCAGCTCTGCTTGCTTAAGGCAGGGCAGCGAACAATACCCTTTGATGTGTTCAAGGATTTATGTGGTGTTACAGTACATTTCAATCCACAAAATGTTTTCATTTTCAGAAGATTTGCTTCATGGGGTTGTTTTGTACACTGTATAAGTAAATCACCAGATCGTAAGTTTTTGATGCTCTTAGGCTCACCTGCTATACTCATGATTGCTTTTTCTATCAGAAAAGGAGAAAGAAGAGAAATATCCTTTCCCTCTACTTCTAAATGAATGATTAGAAATCTAGGTACATAAGGTTTTTTTGGTACAGAAGACTTAGATTGAGATTGAGAAGCTGTTAATGATTCATCAGAATCTGTGTCTGTAATCGGTGCGTGGCGTTTTCTAGATTTTGAAGCCATGTGTGTTTGGTTTTAAGATTCAGCCTCCATGCTCCCCACCCACCGTGGAGTCCAACAAGGGAGCACTTTAATGGAGTGGTTTTCCGACCTCCAGTGCTAGGGTTACATAGAAGTTATACTTGCACAAATAAAATCTGCGCAATTGACCCGTTAAGCCACTGCCTTCCAGGAATATTTTATAAAAGAAAGAAGAATATAAGATAATGGACACGTGGTTGGCATCAGAACGATACTATAGAACGAAGATATAAGAAGTGTTTTTTTTTACATTTTCAGCTTCCTGGGGCTTAGCATGACAAGACCGATTAGAAACACCGGGCCGTGTTTCCCCTCGGGTCTACCCCGTCAAAGAGGCCAAAGAGACGTGTTGAGTCATACAGAATTTTATACGCCCATATTCTGCATGCTCTCAGTCTTCCAGGCCATCCCCTTCGAGTTACCGAGAAAGCCACCCACGGTGAACAAGTGGGACTCTACTCTTTGCACTCCCAGATGGGGACAAGTATTACAGTCAACATCGTCCCCAAATGTGAAGTGTGCCCCAGAGACCACGGCAAGGTGGTAGAGTCACTCCGGGGTCAGCGTTACCTACTAATCTTCTAAGTACGATGATAATCAAAACTTCATCAAATGAGCCGCGACATGCGATTTCCAACAATGTGGCATTTTGACAAGTGTATACTCAGACGAGTCTGTGCAGCCTCCCGTAAAGCTTAGAAACTCAATTTGATGTTTAGTAAGTAGCTTAACAGTCATAGAATATTCAAGCGACTAGCAAAAGCTCTGACCAGACTGCGCGTATGCGCAGGCTGGTCTGAGACTTTGCTTGTCGCACATAACACATTGTTGGAAATCTCATGTCGCGGCTCAAATATAGTCTTCATCTAAATGATTTTTGATATACAGAGCTATACCATTCCTTTTTAGTCTTTTTACAGGGAAGCTGATGACCGGTTCTTAAACTTATTAATTATTTTTGCCTCTGAATAACGTACATTAGGACCTTGTCACTGTACATGTGCCTTTTACCTCGTATCTGTACAGGAGTGAACCAAAGTGTGCACTTAAACCCTTAAGGCCTCCTCACACATAGTCGAAAACGACCCAACGTCATCATGCGCATACTGACGAATAGGACTTCAGCCAAATTCGTTATCATTCGTAGATGTATGTTTTAAATCGTTGACAATGTTCGCATGGATGCGGTTGTATTCGTTTGTGATCGTTCAATTAGCGTTGTGCGTCTGAAAATTTTAAGCATGTTTAAAAAAATGTGACGAATAAACCTTTACCCTGTACTATGGTGGTGGTGGTGTGTGTGTGTGTGTGTGTGGGAGGGGGGAATCAAGGCGTTGCTCGTCTGGTATTGTCCGGATATGGGATTGCCGTTTCTGAAATATTCGGAGCCATTCGCGAAGATTCCGATGCTGCGTTTAAGTTCATATCTCTGCGCCCTTAATCGCATCTAATCGCTCCTTATCGTTAATGGACACAAAAGTATTGTTGGCGTGAGCACAAGCATTCAATCGAATTATAGTTAGTGTTCGTAAACCATTCGCAACAAATAGTTCTCTATCGTCATAACTTAAGATTATGTAACAAATTTTCGAAACTTCCGTTCAGAATTCGCTTGATTTCACAAATTTACTCTATTCGCAAGGCTTCGTCGAACTGATTCGCTTATGTGTGAGGAGGCCTTTAAATACACTCGGCAAAAGTTCTGAACTCCGTTCAGAAATTCAATGTTACTTTTTTCTCCTGCTATTCCAAGTACCCCAATTAGGGCCTCCGATATAAGTAGCCACCTACTGGTCCAGTGGTCAGTTTATCTGTGCTTATTTCACTGAGGACCTACACCAGAAAGTTGTCCTACTATACGTACCATACTTTTTCTTTGTGATACTCTCAGCTGAAGGCTTCTGTTTTGTTTGTTTGTAACGATTCTTTAAGTCCCAGTCAACAACTTTTTAGTCATGTCGGGGTGGGTCTTCCTACTAAACAGAGTATAAAGTGTCAAACTCAAAGACACAACGCAGTGCCTCTGGTGAAGCTCGAACACGCAATCCCTCGATCTAGAGTCAATCACTCTACGGTCAGCCACTGCGGTCCTCTCTTAGCTTAATAATTATCTTGGCAATAATGACTTCCATAGACTAAACAATTGGACATTTGTAACATACAGTAACACCTGTGAAAAACGGCCACTCAAAAATAGACATAGCAAAGATCATAGTGACAAACGGTAGCTTAATGAAGGACAAAAGTATTGCAGAATGTTGCTTTGAAGCATTCTGCAGTACTTTTCACCTGCAATAATCGATAATCGGTCTTGAAAACATATTTTTGGTCTTTTTGAGAGTGGCCGATTTTCACAAATTTTACTGTATATTGAAGAGCCGTCAGCGCTTTGTAAATGAAAACGTGTGGTTTTAAAAATCCTGTAAAATCTCTCCTAACCCGGCCCCAAAGCGCATTTGGTAGAGAGTCCGCCTGCAGATCCAGAGGTTGCAATTTCAATCCAAGCTCAATCCCATACTTTCGTGCAGATGTATCATGAAATAATTTCTACGGTCATTCTCCTCCTCCCGCTGATTCAAGAAGGGCTGTTGTCAGCTACAAACGAAGGCATGTGCAAAAAGTAGTGGTTCTCAGTCAAGCTTGCTCAGGAAAAAATGTGGTTAGGCGTACTGACCTTCTCAATATAACCATGGCTGTTGACTGGGATGTAAAACATCAAACCAAACGGAAAAAAACAAACGAAAACTGTAAAATCTCTTGCAAAACCAAACATAGCGCATTTCTGAAACATGTTTGCATCCAAACAGAGGGTCTCAATCATATAAGCCTAGCGTCCTTTTAGTGGTACATGTGCAAACAGCCAAGACCCAGATAAGACGCCGCAGAACATGGCGTCAGGGCAGGGTCTCCACTCTTTGCTTACATAAGTTTCTATTAAAATTTAAATAAACATGAAAATTACCACCAACAACCCTTGAAACAGAAGGGACTGGTCCAAATGATAAGGAGTTGGAAATTCTATTCGGTTTAAATGGGTTAAGCTGTGTAGATTATAAGATACTGTACTGACAGCCAAGAGTGACATGTTTTGTTTAAAAAGTTATCAGGGACTTAGAATCGATAAATCACTTGTGTATCAATCCTATCCACATGATACGATTATTACACATATGATTTATCGATTCGCGTTAGCTCAAGTGAAGTGTACAAGTTAATGTTTTATTAGGTTCAACATACCAAGTGCGAATAAAGACTTTGGCTTCAACGGTATACAAAAAATCAACTTTTCCAGAAGAAATCCCATTTAAATACATAAGGGAGCAAATTTGATCTTGACTTTAAGTAGGTCAAGGTCAACTTAGGATCATCATTAGAACAAATATTATGATGGGCCTAAAATGATATTTTCATTGTGTAACTTTGGAGTAAAATTACATAATTTAGTATTTTGCAAATATGCATTTTTAACAAACACAAGAATGCAAAAATTATAAGTTGACAAACAGAATAAATGCTTTTGCAGAAAATTATATTTTTAGACGAGAGAATTTAAACAAACCAGCGCGATTGTCAAATAGTCTTCCACGGCATAGAATTTTACTCTTCAAAATCAAGATTCTAAAGTATTAATTTCGAAATATAGCTATATGGACATCATTGTGTTCGGCATAAATTCAAACTAACAAATATGTGAACAAAAACATCATTGCACTTTGTATTTTTTAGTTATTATAGAATTTGTGAAGAAGCCCCATCAAAAGTCACTTTTTGAACTCGTGGGCGTAGCTGAAGGTGCGACTGGTGCGACATGGTCGCACCAATAATTTCAGCTGATGCGACTTGTTTCACCAATATTTTACCTAAAAAAAAAAGAAAAAAAAGAGTTGAAGAATTGACATAGACAACACTATCAGCATGAGGCAGAGTCAGATAAAACCCACAAACAAGTAATATAGCAGTTGAATTTATTCATAGGTGTGCATATTTTTATCCACAAGTCCATTTGAACTATCATTTTCAAACTTTTGTGTTTTCTCTGTTGAAAAAAAATGCTTTCTGAACAAGAAATTTACTCTCAGAAAATGAGCCAAAACTCACCAAATTGCACCAATTTTTCAAAAATTTTCCAGCGGGAGCATGCCCCCGGACCCCCTAGCACAGCTTCGCGATTTCGGCGTTCGCGTTCATACCTTCGGTGCTTCAACTAGGTCTCACCAATCACGAATACAATGCTACGGCCCTGGAACTAATTGTTCAAAATAAGCAAATTTAGTATCAAAATAAAGCCTATGATGTGAAGATTTTGAATTTGAAAGAAATTATTTAAAAGTGTTGTGCAAAGTTTTATTTTGTAAAATAGAAATGCAGAAACTTAAAAATTCAGAAAATTGACAAATAAATATGGCTGTCAAGTAACGCGCTTGAAAAATCTGTTGGTCAACATTTAATTTTGGTGTTCTTTGTTAAGCAATCTTGTATTGCGTGGTTAAGCTGCCAAAATCCCTTGGAGCGCCATTGTAAGTTAATTGTGGCATCCTTGGGACAAAGAGTCTTAACACTTATCACATACCTGGTTGATTAATACTTAATCAGGTTATGTCATGAGTGCCCATGCACCGGTCACTGCTCCGCAGGGTTAAGGCGGGCAATTTTCCCACCACGTGACCAAAATCCTGGAATCTGATTGGCTGGGGTGGAAGAAGGACTGCGCGCGTGATCTTTAGGGTCTAGCAGTTAAATCACTTCTGATTCTACTGCTGGACAATAAAGACACGTTATTTATTCAAGTCCTTCTTCATCATTTCCAGGTTAGAAATTTACTTCTTTTTTTTGTAAAATCATAAGTTTTAATAGTATCAGAGATTTATTTAACTTTTTTTTTTACTTAAATTATTCCATATTTTAAAGTGCTAAATTAATGTGATATTTAATGTGCTATATGTTTTTAATTTGCTGTTGTATATGTATGTATGTGTTGATTTTACCAAATAAACATCAATCAATCAATCAAATACTTTGTCATTATAGTGGTCCTGTTGTAAACCTTAGTATTGTATGCTATTTTTTTTCTCTATGTGCATTCTGCCGTTTCTATTTTTAAAACCGCACTTTGGATAAAATTCGCAAGATTAAGTTATTTTTAAATTTATTAATTTAGAAATTTTCTAACTATTTATTGTGCCTGAAAGCCTGCCGAGTAATTACTGGTTTTCCAAAGATATTTGAAATACATACAGTTTGGATCCAGATCAGGTCCGAATTTCATTAGAAGTTTTCTGGAGAATAATTTCATTTCTTTTGACAATTTTCATCTAAGCTTGAATGTGCTGATTTCGATGTAAAATAGTTTTGTATTACCAAGCTCAGTGGCACTGGTGGCAAAATCAAATTAAACTTTCAAGTTTGGAATGCACGTACAAACTTTGGGCTTCGTTTCGTAAAGGCGAAATGCTTGTAGGCGTAATTGTTTTTTTGTTTTTTTTATCAAGTATAGAATGAACAACAAGACCACTAACACATTGTATTCATTTAGTATACTCAACTACAAAAGAAACCCATCAGTCACATTTTAGGGCAATAAATGGTAAAATAGTTAAAAAAAATCAAAATATATTTTATCCCATCTTCTTCAACAATCAATTATGCGTCCAGTTATTGAATAATGTAACAGTTTTACTTAAACCCGTTCATGCTGTACGCCAGTGTATAGACAAGGGGTCGTTTCTAAAAATGACAAGTTTCAGACAATTTGGTTTTCACTCAAGTTCTAGTCTTAATCGTCCAATAACCTGTGTGTCCCTCTCTGACGAGGCAATCAAGTATGTGCAGAAGCCAAAACAAACCGTGTAAGTTTAGTAAGCCCGGATTTTAATATGATAGAGCAGTTGTTGAATGAGCTCTGGCGACGCTTCCTGGATCGTTCAGTGCAAACTCGGATACTTCGACAGCTTCAGATTGCTCTCCATTAAGAATGGCCGTGGATTCCCAAGAACGGTGTTTGGCGTCATGTGCTTTTGGTTACACCTCGTTATGAGGCAGTTATTGCTGCAGGAGAAAGTCACGTCTGCTTTTGGACGAATTTAACTCAAGTGAACTGATTTAGACGAGAACGAGATATTCATTTCAAGTGAAAAACGTGTCATTTTTGAAAATGACCCCTTGTCTAAACACTGGCGAATAGCATGAACAGATTTTGGTAAAACTGTTACATTATTCAATGAAATGATGCAGAACTGATGGCTACAGAATATGGTATAAATGTTTGTTTGTTTGGTGCTTAACGACGCATCAACCCTTGTGGGTCATTAGCGTCAAGCGGTATTAAACTAAACATGATGAAGATGGAAATAGTAAAAATTTGTATGATAAAATAAAAGAAATGATGATGATGAGTTTGTATAATAAAAATAAGTTATAATATGGTTGTTGACAGAAGAGACCACGTACAATATCTGACAGTTTCAAAGAGCTATTCAGATAACTGTACATGTTCTTTGACTGAACAAAGTATAATTTTAACTAGTCTGTATTATGGTCTGATACAAATGTAAAACAAAACATGATTTTAAAAATACTTATTAGATTTTGTTAAAAAGATTTATTTGTCTTAAAAATGTCATAATACTATCAATATGTATATCTTGAAATAACTGTTTCATGTTATCAACATGGAAACAATTATTTCTTACTTGTGCAAAATCGCCACAATCCAAAAGAAAGTGACGTACAGTGAATGGTGCATCGCAACCAACACAGTGTGGTTGCTTTTCACCTAGTAGTAAGTATGAATGTGTGACTCTTGTATGACCTAAACGGAGTCGAGCCAAAACGACTTCTTCTTTTCTAATGTTTCGAACAACTGATTGTTGCTCACCGATAGTTGGTTTTATGTCAAGAAGTTTATTTCCAATGCTATTGTTCCATGAAGTTTGCCATTCTTCCAAGATATACTTATTGATAGATGGCTTAAAATTAGAAAATGGAATCTTAAAAGAAGTTGGTTCTAATGAAAGGGATGTTTTTGCTTGCTTATCTACCATCTCATTCCCTTGGATACCTATATGACTAGGAATCCAACAGAGAACAATTTCTTTATAAGCTAAAAGCTCATGACATTTTTCTAAAAGTTTCTGAATCTGTGGATTCTTTGAACTGGTATGATTCATTGCTTTCAATACAGAAAGCGAGTCAGAAAATATAATAAATTTATTGTTAGCATCACAAGTGCTAATGAAATCTAAAGCTAGATCAATTGCTTTGGCTTCAGCAGTGAAAATTGATGAATCGTCAGGTATACGTTGCATATTACTATGGTTGTCTGATATAACAGCACAACCAACCTTTGAGTCTTCCTTTGACCCATCAGTATAAATTTGTTGGTAATTCTTATAACGACTTTGCATTTTTCTGAAATCATCTTTTAATATGTGTGGATTTGATTCAGATTTCTTCCCGGAATGTAAATCAAAAAGTATTTCAGGTGGTTTCATACACCAAGCTGGAATATTTGGTGTAAAATGTTTTTCAATATTTTGTGGTTTGATATTGGCAGATTCTAAGAGTGGTGAAATTCTGATGCCAAATGATTTAATAGCTTTAGGTTTTTGTTCATATAAATTAACGTAATTTGGTGGGAATGTAACTTCATGAGCAGGATTTGATGGGTTAGCAGCAAGTCTTACAGCATATTGCAAAGAGAGTTTCTCTCTTCGTGAGTATAGTGATGGTTCATCTGCTTCCACATAGAGACTAGCAACAGGAGAAGTTCTAAAAGCCCCTAAAGCTAATCTAAGTCCTTGGTTATGTATAGGATCAAGCATTTGAAGATATGATTTTCGTGCAGAGCCATATATAATACAGCCATAGTCTAGTTTTGACCGGACTAGAGACCGATACAGCTTGAGAAGTGTAGTTCGGTCTGCTTTGTTTGTTTGTTTGATTCTTAACGACGCATCAACCCTTGTGGGTCATTAGCGTCAGACGGTATTGAACTAAACATGATGAAGATGGAACAAGTAAAAATTTATAAGATAAAATAAAAGGAAAGATGATGATGAGTTTGTATAATGATAATTAATTGCAATACGTTTGTTGACAGGAGAGACCACGTACAATATCTGACAGTTTCAAAGAGCTATTCAGATAACTGTACATGTTCTTTAACTGAACAAAATACAACATTAAAAGATCTGTATTATGGTCTGATACAAATGTAAAACAAAACATGATTTTAAAAATAGCAATTAGATTTTGTTAAAAAGATTTATTTGTCTTAAAAATGTCATAATACTATCAATATGTATATCTTGAAATAATTCTTTCATGTTATCAACATGGAAGCAATTATTTCTTACTTGTGCAAAATCGCCACATTCCAAAAGGAAGTGACGTACAGTGAATGGTGCGTCGCAACCAACACATTGTGGCTGTTCTTCACCTTGTAGTAAGTATGAATTAGTGACTCTTGTGTGACCTAAGCGGAGTCGAGCTAAAACTACTTCTTCTCTTCTAATGTTTCGAACAACTGATTGATATACACCAATAGTTGGTTTGATGTCACGAAGTTTATTACCAATGCTGTTATTCCATGAAGTTTGCCATTCTTCCAAGATATATTTATTGATAGATGGCTTAAAATTGGAAAATGGAATTTTAAAAGAAGTTGGTTCTAATGAAAGCGATGTTTTTGCTTGCTTATCTACCATCTCATTCCCTTGGATACCTACATGACTAGGAATCCAACAGAGAGCAATTTCTTTATAAGCTAAAAGCTCATGACATTTTTCTAAAAGTTTCTGAATCTGTGGATTCTTTGAACTGGTATGGTTCATTGCTTTCAATACAGAAAGCGAGTCAGAAAATATAATAAATTTATTGTTAGTATCACAAGTGCTTATGAAATCTAAAGCTAGATCAATTGCTTTGGCTTCAGCAGTGAAAATTGATGAATCGTCAGGTATACGTTGCATATTACTATGGTTGTCTGATATAACAGCACAACCAACCTTTGAGTCTTCCTTTGACCCATCAGTATAAATTTGTTGGTAATTCTTATAACGACTTTGCATTTTTCTGAAATCATCTTTTAATATGTGTGGATTTGATTCAGATTTTTTCCCGGAATGTAAATCAAAAAGTATTTCAGGTGGTTTCATACACCAAGCTGGAATATTTGGTGTAAAATGTTTTTCAATATTTTGTGGTTTGATATTGGCAGATTCTAAGAGTGGTGAAATTCTGATGCCAAATGATTTAATAGCTTTAGGTTTTTGTTCATATAAATTAACGTAATTTGGTGGGAATGTAACTTCATGAGCAGGATTTGTTGGGTTAGCAGCAAGTCTTATAGCATATTGCAAAGAGAGTTTCTCTCTTCGTGAGTAAAGTGATGGTTCATCTGCTTCCACATAGAGACTAGCAACAGGAGAAGTTCTAAAAGCCCCTAAAGCTAATCTAAATCCTTGGTTATGTATAGGATCAAGCATTTGAAGATATGATTTTCGTGCAGAGCCATATATAATACAGCCATAGTCTAATTTTGACCGAACTAGAGACCGATACAGCTTGAGAAGTGTAGTTCGGTCTGCACCCCAAGAAGTATGGGAAAGCACTTTTAAAAGATTCAATGCTTTTAAACATTTAGCTTTGAGATATTTAATATGGGGTATAAAACTGAGTTTTCTATCAAATAAAATGCCGAGGAATTTAAATTCCTCAACAACTGGAATAGGTGATCCATATAAATGTAAAACCGGATCATCATGTTGCTTGCGCAACTGACAGAAATGTACACACTGTGTTTTTGATTTGGAAAACTTAAAGCCATTGCTTGTTGCCCAATTTTCAATCTTATTCAAATTTTGTTGTAGTTGACGTTCAATTGTCGCCATGCTTTTCGAGCGATAACAGATACAGAAGTCGTCAACGTATAATGAGCAATCAGTAAGATTACCTAAACATTTCACAATATCATTAATTTTGATACTAAAAAGTGTTGTAGATAGAACGCCCCCTTGAGGTACACCTTGCTCCTGGTCATAATAGTCAGACAGAGAGGAGCCAACTCGGACTTGCATGGCGCGGTCTGCAAGGAAGCCTTCAATGAATGTAGGAAGTCTACCTCTTAATCCTAGTTTGTGGATATCTTTTAAAATGCCATATCTCCACGTGGTATCATAAGCTTTTTCCAAATCAAAAAACACAGCAACTACATGTTCCTTTTTAATAAAGGCATCACGTATGAAGGTTTCCAATCTAACTAAATTATCAGTTGTACTGCGGTCAGATCTGAAACCAGACTGGAACCGCGATATATGATTATTGGATTCTAAAAACCAAGTAAGTCTTTTATTTATCATTCTTTCAAGTGTTTTACATAGACAACTTGTTAAAGCTATAGGTCTATAATTATTAGGTTCCGCAGGATCTTTCCCAGGTTTGGGAATTGGGATTATGGTTGCTAAGGTCCAATCTTCTGGAAATTTACCAGTAGTCCAAATGTAATTAAATATATTCAAAAGGGTTTCAAGAGAAGTATCTGGGAGATGTTTAAGCATTTGATAGTGGATCTCATCAGGACCTGTGGCTGAGTCATGTGATAGTTGAATAGCTTCAACTAATTCATCTAAATTAAAATCTTTGTTGTAAATTTCATTATTTTGTGATTTAAAGTTCAATTTAACTTTCTCTTGTTCGGTTTTAATCTTTCTGAAGGATTCAGAGTACTTGAATGATGATGAATTGTGACAAAAAGTTTCTCCTAAAGTGTCAGCAATGTCTGTTTTTGAAGTAGCTTTGCTGTCAGTACCCACCATGTTTAGATGTGTGTAACTGGGGGATTTGTTTTTTCCAGAGATTTTTCTTATCATATCCCAAACCTTTTTAATAGGTGTTTTATGATTGATTTTCGAAACATAAGATCTCCATGACTTACGTTTCGAAAGTTTAATTGTTCTGCGGGCTTTAGCTCTAAATACTTTGATGTCATTGAAATTGTTGGTATTTGGAGATCTTTTGAATTTAGATAGAGCTTGCTTGCGCTGTTTAATTGCTTCTTTACAGTCGTCATTGTACCATGGATTACTTTTAGTTGGATTTGTCGAAGTTTGAGGAATACATTCTTTAGATATTTCGATAAGAGAAGAGGTAAAATCAGCTATAGGATCAGAAGATTCTTTGAAGTTTTCTGGCACCAATTTACCAGTGCACAGAGTATTAAATAGATCCCAGTTGGCTCTATTTAATTTCCACTTTGGATTGTGATCCTCAGTGGAATAAGTGTTCTGTTCAATGATGATAGGAAAGTGATCACTATTGTGTTGGTCTTCACATACAGACCAATTATAGTCAAGAAACAGTGATGGATGACAGAAGGAAAGATCAATAGATGTAAAAGACTTTGTACCTGGAGAATGATAAGTGTAAGACTTATCATTCATAATACATATGTCATTCTTTGTAATGAAATTTTCGATAAGTTCGCCTCTGGAATCATTATTTTGACCACCCCAGAGGATATTGTGACCATTGAAGTCACCTAATAAGATATACGGAGAAGGAAGTTGTTGCAGTAAATTGTCCAAGTGTTGGGAGTTGAGAGAAAAGGATGGAGGAATATATACAGAACATATGGTTATTTCTCTGTCAAGAGTGACAGAAATAGCAGTTGCTTGTAGTTCTGTTTTTAAATCAATCTTTCTTTGTGGGAAAGATGATTTTACAAATATTGAGGCACCACCAGAGGGCCTCAAACAATCAGTATGAACATAGTTGTATACATTAAAACCTTTTAATGATATGTTATCATCTGGTTTAAGAAATGTCTCTTGAAAACAAAATACAGACGGATTATATTCAGAAATCAATAATGATACTTCATTATAATTAGGTTTCAAACCTCGACAATTCCATTGTATAATTTTATGTTTAAAATCCATACTTGAAAATAATATTAAAATGGGTAAAAAAATAATGGATAGATTGAAACCCTCCATTATTTGGTTACTGGTAATCTTGGCAGTGTGCCTTTAGGGAGATGGTCACTGGAAGAAGAGTCTGTAAATACCACAGACTCCTCTTCCATACGCACCTCTTCATCATCTTTTTCTACAAACACAGAATATGGATTCTTTTCAGCTTGTTTTGCTTTTTCTGTTTGTTCTTTTTCTTTCTGTGCTTGTTCTTTTTGCCATTGCTGTTTTCTTTCTATGGTATAAATGTATTTTCATTTATTAGTTTTAATTTCCATAATTGCCCAGAGAAGTGACTGATGGGTTTCTTTTGTAGTTGAGTATATTATGTTGTGTTCCCCGTAGTTCTAGTTTTCTTGTGTCTTAGAAACAAAGCTCTTTAATTCAACTGTACCATCCCCATGATCGACCTCTTTGCGATGTACAGACAATTGCCAAAGCGGTTTCTTTGGACGATTTTGTTCATTAATAGTCTATTCGTTTGGACTGTGTCAACGCTGTCATTTCCCACTTCCGCTGGCA
Source organism: Loripinus fragilis (assembly GCA_964019695.1). Classification (NCBI taxonomy): domain Eukaryota; kingdom Metazoa; phylum Mollusca; class Bivalvia; order Lucinida; family Lucinidae; genus Loripinus; species Loripinus fragilis. Next base: position 21,766,088 of record OZ026528.1, read on the forward strand.
AATTTCGAACATGAAAAAGAAGTAAAGAAACAAATTTTGAGCTAATAAATTATATTCAGGAGCCACAGAAACATGACAGGTACTTGATTCAATCGAAGACATTTGCCCGTGGCCTCTTTGTTTAATTTCCCTCAGCACTTAGAAAGTTTCAAAGAGCTTTGGTTAGAAAAGACATTTTGACAAATTCCCTGCTGCCTTTTTTAAGTTGAAAACACTCTGATTAGCCATCTTGAAAGTGTAGCACAAAATACACATTTTCTTGATGGCTTTCATAGCATCTTGAGGAAAGGCCCGTCGGAATGACTGTTCTTGCATGTACCTGTTTCACGCCTAGACAGAAGTTGTTTTAAAGGCAGTCTGGTATTTGTTCAGTGACTGCAAACAAGTTTTCTTTGATGCCCATGGCCCAAACCTATCTTACTGTAGGGTTTCGTCAAATAATTTCGGTATCCTGTGGAGACCAGGAATTAATTTTGACTCCCTCCCAGATTGGTATCAGTTGCGGCTCACCTGAGTGAGGTCTAGCGATTACTCACCCAGGAAAGCTTCAGATGTACCATTGTCCAGACTTTAATATTAACTCAAATTTTTGCTTAATCTTGTGTCCCCTGTATATAGTGTTTCTTGAAATAATTTGATGATGATGATGATGATGATGATGATGATGATGAGTTGGAGTTTAACGACGCATCAACCCTTTTGGGTCATTAGCGTCATCAAGGTTAGGTAAGAGAAGTATTACTGAACAACAAAATTATAATAGATAAGCTAAAATATTAACAATTTAACACATTAAACATACGAGTATAGCAAAGACAATAAAATAGTAATCATTTTACAGCGCAGATCATGTACAATATCTGACAACAACAAAGGCTAATCAGATGACTATACATGATCTTCTTCTGCAAAAAAAGGAAATGATATGCTGAAAGCAAGTTTAAAAAAGTAAACAGTTCAAAGGAAAATAAAAGCTACAATTTGTTAAAAAGATTAATCTCTTTTAAGAATAAAAAGACATTATCAATAGGTACATCATTAAACAATTGTTTGATTGTATCAACATTAAAGTATTTGTTTCTTATATGTGAAAAATCACCACATTCAAGTAGAAAATGGCGGACTGTAAAGAGTGTATCACATCCAAAACAATACGGTGGCTCCTCTCGTTTTAAAAGATAAGAGTGTGTGATCCTTGTATGACCAATACGTAGACGAGCAAGGACGACTTCCTCCTGTCTGACATTTCGTACTACTGGTTGAGATTGTCCAATGACAGGTTTAATCTCAAAGAGTTTATTACCAACACTGTTATTCCATAAAATTTGCCATTTGTTTAAAATGTACCTATTGATAAAAGATTTAAAATTTGCATAAGGTATTGAAAAGTTTGTTGGGTGTAAATTCAATGAATCTTTTGCCTTTTGATCCACACTTTCATTGCCAGCAATACCAATGTGGCTAGGGATCCAACAGTAAACTATTTCATTTAATTCTGATAATTCATGATGTTTTTCAAGTAATTTTTGAATTTGGGGATTTTTTGAAGACGTATGATCTAAAGATTTTAAAACTGAAAGGGAGTCTGAAAATATAACAAATTTATTTGAAGTTTCACAATCGGCAATAAAGTCTAATGCTAAATCAATAGCTTTTGCTTCTGCTGTAAAAATTGAGGACCCATCTGGAATTCGCATAGTTTCAGAGAAGTCGTCAGATACTACTGCGCATCCTACTTTCATATCATCTTTTGAACCATCTGTATAAATGTGCTTATATTCCATGTAATGTGATTTTAGCTCTTGGAAATTAGATTTCATGATAATTGGACTGGTTTCTGATTTCTTACCAGAGTGTAAATCGAAAATAAGTTTTGGTTTATTTATACACCATGTTGGTACATTTGGTGTAAAAGTTTTATCTATGTTTTTAAAGTTTATGTTTGCAGATTCGAGGACTGGTAAAGTTCTGACGCCAAAAGATTTAATAAAATTTGGTTTGCTTTCATAAAGATCTGTGTATTTTGGCTGAAAGGTCACATCATGAGCTGGATTTGAATTTTTTCAGCAATTCTAATAGCATATTGTAAAGAAAGTTTTTCTCTACGTGTATTTAAAGATGGTTCATCTGCCTCAGCATAAAGACTTGCAGTAGGTGATGTTCTAAATGCTCCTAAGGCTAATCTAAGACCTTGATGATGGATAGGGTCAAGCATAGCTAAATAAGATTTTCTTGCTGATCCGTAAACAATGGATCCATAGTCTAGTTTTGAACGTATCAAAGATCGATATAATTGTAAGAGTGTTGTTCGATCTGCACCCCAAGTAGTGTGAGATAAAACTTTCAATATGTTCAAGGATTTAAGGCACTTTGCCTTTAAGTATTTAATATGCGGGATAAAACTAAGCTTTTTGTCAAATATCAAACCAAGATATTTGTATTCCTGTACAACAGGAATAGGCGATCCATATAATGTAAGAACTGGATCATCATGTTGCTTTCGCAACTGACAGAAATGTACACACTGTGTTTTTGACTTGGAAAATTTAAAGCCATTGTTAGTGGCCCAATGTTCTATCTTGTTTAAGTTTTGCTGTAGATGCCTTTCAATTGTTCGCATACTCTTTGATCGAAAGCAAATACAAAAATCATCAACATAGAGTGAGCAGTCTGTTAAATTATCTAGGCATTTAACGATATCATTGATTTTAATATTAAAAAGGGTTGTAGAAAGTACACCGCCCTGTGGGACCCCCTGTTCCTGATCATATAAATCAGAAAGAGTGGATCCCACCCTCACTTGCATTGCGCGATCAGCAAGGAAGCTTTCAATAAAAGTAGGTAGTCTACCTTTTAGTCCTAGTTTATGAATATCTTTCATAATGCCATATCTCCATGTGGTATCGTATGCTTTTTCCAAGTCAAAAAAGACAGCTACAACGTGTTCCTTTTTAACAAAGGCATCACGTATGAAAGTTTCCAATTTAACTAAATTATCATTTGTACTACGGCCAGCTCGGAAACCCGACTGATACCGTGATAAAAGATTGTTGGATTCTAAATACCAAATCAACCTTTTATTAATCATTCTTTCTAAAGTTTTACAAAGACAACTTGTAAGAGCTATAGGTCTATAATTGGTTGGCTCAGCATGATCTTTCCCTGGTTTGGGTATAGGTATTACAGTGGCTAATCGCCAGTCTTCAGGAAAATCACCAGTAGTCCATATATGATTAAATATACCTAAAAGAGCTTGGAGGGAACTCTCTGGAAGATGTTTAAGCATTTGATAATGTATTTCATCTGGTCCAGTTGCAGAATCATGTGATTGTTTAATTGCATCCAAAAGTTCATCAAAATTAAAAAGATTATTATATTCCTCAGTATTTGTAGACTTGAAATTAAGTTCATTTTTTTCTTGTTCTGCTTTAACTTTTTGAAATTTTTCAGAGTAATTTCTTGAACATGAATTGTTTAAAAATGTTTCTCCTAAGGTTTCAGCTATATCAAATTTACTTGTTGCTTTTGTTTCTGTAACGGGATGGTTTAAATGGGTGTAACTGGGTGACTTTGTCTTACCAGATATTTTTCTTATCATATCCCAAACTTTTTTTATAGGGGTTTTGTGATTAATTTTTGAAACGTAAGAACGCCATGACTTTCGTTTCGATATCTTAATTGTTCTGCGAGCCTTTGCTCTAAATACTTTTACTTCATTTAAATTGTCCTTAGTTGGATATTTTTTGAATTTATTTAGAGCTTTTTTCCTCGTTTTAATAGCTTCTTTACATTCATCATTGTACCATGGATTACTTTTTGTTGGATTTGTCGAGGTCTTGGGTATACATTTAGAAGATATATCAATAAGGGAAGAGGTGAAATCAGACAAAGGGTCTGAAGAATCTTTGAAACTTTCTAAAGTTATTGTATCAGTACATAAAGATTGAAATACTTCCCAATTAGCTTTATTTAGTTTCCATTTTGGATTATGATCTTCTACTGTGGAAGTATTACTTTTAATGACGATAGGAAAATGATCACTATGATGTTGATCTTTACAGACAGACCAATTAAAGTCAAGAAAAAGGGATGGATGGCATAAGGAAAGATCTATGGAAAAGAAAGAGCTTGTTGGATAATGCATATAAGTGTTTGATTTGTCATTCATAAGACATATATCATTGTTTGTAATGAAATTTTCAATGAGTTCGCCTCTGAAATTATTTTCTTTATTACCCCAAAGAATATTATGACCATTAAAGTCACCTAAAAGTAGATATGGAGAAGGAAGTTGTTTTAATAAAGAATCAAGATGTTCAGTTTTTAAGGAAAAAGAAGGTGGAATATAAATAGAACATATTGTTACTTCTCTATCTAACGTAACAGAAACAGCAGTTGCTTGCAGTTCTGTAGTTAACTTTATATGTCGTTGAGGACAAGAAGATTTAACTAAAATAGAGCTACCGCCTGAAGATCTTTGGCAGTCATTATGTATATAATTATAGATGTTAAAACCTTTAAGGGTAATTGTGTCATCAGGTTTTAAAAAGGTTTCTTGAAGACAAAAGACAGATGGTTTTTGTTGGGTTAATAAAAGAGATATTTCATCAAATTTTGGTTTTAGACCTCGACAATTCCATTGTATAATTTTATGTTTAAAATCCATGTCAGTTTTAATGGTGGAGAGAAGTGATAATAACAAAAGATTGGAAACTTTCATTAATTAATTTATGTTTTTGGTGGAAGATCTTCTTCCATTTGCTCTAAACTGTCGTATTTATTTAATGTTTTAATGGGTTCTTCCTGAACCCTTGTGATTTTGACAGGTTTTTCTTTTTCTTTTGCCCTTGGGGACTTGCTATGTTGTGAACGAGCTGTTGGCTTTGTTTGTTTGTTACTTCTTTCATCTGTTTTATTTGACTGTGTTTGAGAATTAGTAGATGTTGATGGCTTAGGCTGATTGGATGGTTTTACTGCTTTTTTAATTCTAGGTTCTATAATCTTTGTTTGTTTGTTTGTTTGTTTGTTTGGAGCTTAACGACGCATCAACCCTTGTGGGTCATTAGCGTCAAGCGGTATTAAACTAAACATGATGAAGATGGAAATAGTAAAAATTTGTATGATAAAATAAAAGAAATGATGATGATGAGTTTGTATAATGAAAATAAGTTATAATATGGTTGTTGACAGAAGAGACCACGTACAATATCTGACAGTTTCAAAGAGCTATTCAGATAACTGTACATGTTCTTTGACTGAACAAAGTATAACTTTAACTAGTCTGTATTATGGTCTGATACAAATGTAAAACAAAACATGATTTTAAAAATACTTATTAGATTTTGTTAAAAAGATTTATTTGTCTTAAAAAAGTCATAATACTATCAATATGTATATCTTGAAATAACTGTTTCATGTTATCAACATGGAAACAGTTATTTCTTACTTGTGCAAAATCGCCACAATCCAAAAGAAAGTGACGTACAGTGAATGGTGCATCGCAACCAACACAGTGTGGTTGCTCTTCACCTAGTAGTAAGTATGAATGTGTGACTCTTGTATGACCTAAACGGAGTCGAGCCAAAACGACTTCTTCTTTTCTAATGTTTCGAACAACTGATTGTTGCTCACCGATAGTTGGTTTTATGTCAAGAAGTTTATTTCCAATACTGTTGTTCCATGAAGTTTGCCATTCTTCCAAGATATACTTATTGATAGATGGCTTAAAATTAGAAAATGGAATCTTAAAAGAAGTTGGTTCTAATGAAAGCGATGTTTTTGCTTGCTTATCTACCATCTCATTCCCTTGGATACCTATATGACTAGGAATCCAACAGAGAACAATTTCTTTATAAGCTAAAAGCTCATGACATTTTTCTAAAAGTTTCTGAATCTGTGGATTCTTTGAACTGGTATGGTTCATTGCTTTCAATACAGAAAGCGAGTCTGAAAATATAATAAATTTATTGTTAGCATCACAAGTGCTAATGAAATCTAAAGCTAGATCAATTGCTTTGGCTTCAGCAGTGAAAATTGATGAATCGTCAGGTATACGTTGCATATTACCATGGTTGTCTGATATTACAGCACAACCAACCTTTGAATCTTCCTTTGACCCGTCAGTATAAATTTGTTGGTAATTCTTATAACGACTTTGCATTTTTCTGAAATCGTCTTTTAATATGTGTGGATTTGATTCAGATTTTTTCCCGGAATGTAAATCAAAAAGTATTTCAGGTGGTTTCATACACCAAGCTGGAATATTTGGTGTAAAATGTTTTTCAATATTTTGTGGTTTGATATTGGCAGATTCTAAGAGTGGTGAAATTCTGATGCCAAATGATTTAATAGCTTTAGGTTTTTGTTCATATAAATTAACATAATTTGGTGGGAATGTAACTTCATGAGCAGGATTTGATGGGTTAGCAGCAAGTCTTATAGCATATTGCAAAGAGATGATGATGAGATGATGAGTTGGAGTTTAACGACGCATCAACCTTTTTGGGTCATTAGCGTCATCAAGGTTAGGTAAGAGAAGTATTACTGAACATTAAAACTATAATAGATAAGCTAAAATATTAACAATTTGACATATAAAAAATATGAGTATAGCAAAGACGATAAAATAATAATTATTTTACAGCGAAGATCATGTACAATATCTGACAACAACATAGGCTAATCAGATGACTACACATGATCTTCTCCTGCAAAAAAGAAAATGATATGATGAAAGTAAATTTAAATAAGTAAACAGTTCAAAGGAAAATAATATCTACAATTTGTTAAAAAGATTAATCTCTTTTAAGAATAAAAAGACATTATCAATAGGTACATCATTAAACAAATGTTTGATTGTATCAACATGAAAGTATTTGTTTCTTATATGTGAAAAATCACAACATTCAAGCAGAAAATGGCGGACTGTAAAGAGTGTATCACATCCAAAACAATACGGTGGCTCCTCTCGTTTTAAAAGATAAGAGTGTGTGATCCTTGTATGACCAATACGTAGACGAGCAAGGACGACTTCCTCCTGTCTGACATTTCGTACTACTGGTTGAGATTGTCCAATGACAGGTTTAATCTCAAAGAGTTTATTACCAACACTGTTATTCCATGAAATTTGCCATTTGTTTAAAATGTACCTATTGATAAAAGATTTAAAATTTGCATAAGGTATTGAAAAGTTTGTTGGGTGTAAATTCAATGAATCTTTTGCCTTTTGATCCACATTTTCATTGCCAGCAATGCCAATGTGGCTAGGGATCCAACAGTAAACTATTTCATTTAATTCTGATAATTCATGATGTTTTTCAAGTAGTTTTTGAATTTGGGGATTTTTTGAAGATGTATGATCTAAAGATTTTAATACTGATATGGAGTCTGAAAATATAATAAATTTGTTAGAAGTTTCACAGTTGGCAATAAGATCTAATGCTAAATCTATAGCTTTTGCTTCTGCTGTAAAAATTGAGGACCCATCTGGAATTCGCATAGTTTCAGAGAAGTCATCAGATACTACTGCGCATCCTACTTTCATATCATCTTTTGAACCATCTGTATAAATGTGCTTATATTCCATGTAATGTGATTTTAGCTCCTGGAAATTAGATTTCATGATAATTGGACTTGTTTCTGATTTCTTACCAGAGTGTAAATCGAAAATAAGTTTTGGTTTATTTATACACCATGCTGGTATATTTGGTGTAAAAGTTTTATCTATGTTTTTAAAGTTTATGTTTGCAGATTCCAGGACTGGTAGAGTTCTGACGCCAAAAGATTTAATAAAATTTGGTTTGCTTTCATAAAGATCTGTGTATTTGGGCTGAAAGGTCACGTCATGAGCTGGATTTGAATTATTTTCAGCAATTCTAATAGCATATTGTAAAGAAAGTTTTTCTCTACGTGTATTTAAAGATGGCTCATCTGCCTCAACATAAAGACTTGCAGTAGGTGATGTTCTAAATGCTCCTAAGGCTAATCTTAGACCTTGATGATGGATAGGGTCAAGCATAGCTAAATAAGATTTTCTTGCCGATCCATAAACAATGGATCCATAATCTAGTTTTGAACGTATCAAAGATCGATATAATTGTAAGAGTGTTGTTCGATCTGCACCCCAAGTAGTGTGAGATAAAACTTTCAATATGTTCAAGGATTTAAGGCACTTTGCCTTCAAGTATTTAATATGGGGAATAAAACTAAGCTTTTTGTCAAATATCAAACCAAGATATTTGTATTCCTGTACAACAGGAATAGGCGATCCATATAATGTAAGAACTGGATCATCATGTTGTTTTCGCAATTGACAAAAATGTACACACTGTGTTTTTGACTTGGAAAATTTAAAGCCATTGTTAGTGGCCCAATGTTCGATCTTATTTAAGTTTTGCTGTAGATGCCTTTCAATTGTTCGCATACTTTTTGATCGAAAGCAAATACAAAAATCATCAACATAGAGAGAACAATCTGTTAAATTATCTAGGCATTTAACAATATCATTGATTTTAATATTAAAAAGAGTTGTAGAAAGTACACCGCCCTGTGGGACCCCCTGTTCCTGATCATATAAATCAGAAAGAGTGGATCCCACCCTCACTTGCATTGCGCGATCAGCAAGGAAGCTTTCAATAAAAGTAGGTAGTCTACCTCTTAGTCCTAGTTTATGAATATCTTTCATAATGCCATATCTCCATGTGGTATCGTATGCTTTTTCCAAATCAAAAAAGACAGCTACAACGTGTTCCTTTTTAACAAAGGCATCACGTATGAAAGTTTCCAATTTAACTAAATTATCATTTGTACTACGGCCAGCTCGGAAACCCGACTGATACCGTGATAAAAGATTGTTGGATTCTAAATACCAAATCAACCTTTTATTAATCATTCTTTCTAAAGTTTTACAAAGACAACTTGTAAGAGCTATAGGTCTATAATTGGTTGGCTCAGCAGGATCTTTCCCTGGTTTGGGTATAGGTATTACAGTGGCTAGTCGCCAGTCTTCAGGAAAATCACCAGTAGTCCATATATGATTAAATATACTTAAAAGAGCTTGGAGGGAACCCTCTGGGAGATGTTTAAGCATTTGATAATGTATTTCATCTGGTCCAGTTGCAGAATCATGAGATTGTTTAATTGCATCCAGAAGTTCATCAAAATTAAAAAGATTATTATATTCCTCAGTATTTGCAGACTTGAAATTAAGTTTAATTTTTTCTTGTTCTGCTTTAACTTTTTGAAATTTTTCAGAGTAGTTTCTTGAACATGAATTGTTTAGAAATGTTTCTCCTAAGGTTTCAGCTATATCAAATTTACTTGTTGATTTTGTTTCTGTAACGGGATGGTTTAAATGGGTGTAACTTGGTGACTTTGTCTTACCTGATATTTTTCTAATCATATCCCAAACTTTTTTGATAGGGGTTTTTTGATTAATTTTGGAAACATATGATCTCCATGACTTACGTTTCGATGTCTTAATGGCTCTGCGAGCTCTTGCTCTAAATACTCTTACATTATTTAAATTATCCTTAGTTGGATATTTCTTGAATTTATTTAAAGCTTTTTTCCTTTGTTTTATAGCTTCTTTACAGTTGTCGTTATACCATGGATTGCTTTTAGTTGGATTTGTCGAGGTTTTAGGAATACATTTATTAGATATATCAATAAGAGAGGAAGTAAACTCAGACATAGGGTCTGAAGAATCTTTAAAATTTTCAGTTGATATTTTATCAGAGCATAAAGCTTGAAATAATTCCCAATTGGCTTTATTTAATTTCCATTTAGGATTATGGTCTTCTACAGAAAAGATAGTTTGTTCAATTCTTATGGGAAAGTGATCACTTTGATGTTGATCTTCACAGACAGACCAGTTGAAGTCTAAAAAAAGAGATGGATGACACAATGACAGATCTATGGATGTAAAAGAGTGTGTTGTAGGGTGTATGTAAGTATATGATTTGTCATTCATAAGACAAATATCATTCTTTGTGATAAAATCTTCTATGAGTTCGCCTCTGGCATCATTACTTTCATTGCCCCAGAGTACATTATGACCATTCATATCACCTAATATTAAATAAGGAGAAGGGAGCTGCTGTAATAAAGAGTTGAGATGGTCAGATTTTAAGGTGAAGGAAGGAGGAATATATACAGAACATATGGTTATCTCTTTATCAAGAGAAACTGAAACAGCTGATGCTTGCAGTTCTGTATTAAGTGTTATCTTTCGTTGAGGACATGAATTTTTAATCAGTATAGTACTTCCACCAGAAGCTCTCTGGCAGTCAGTGTGGATGTAATTATATGAGGTAAAGCCTTTAAATGTTAGTTTATCTTCAGGTTTCAGAAAAGTTTCTTGAAGACAAAATATAGATGGTTTTTGTGAAGTAATTAAAAGAGATATTTCTTCAAACTTTGGTTTTAAGCCTCGACAATTCCATTGAATAATACTGTGCTTAAAATTCATGTTAGATACAAAGGATAAAATGAATAAAAATATTAAAATATGGGAAACTTTCATATTCATTATGATTCTTAAACTTCTGAGTGGGCTTTCTACTAGATTTTTAGTCGTTAGATACTTCTGCTTCCATTTGTTCTAGATCTGAATATTTATTATTTGTTTTAATTGGTTCATCTTGAACTCTTGTTAGTTTGATTTGTCTTTCTTTATGATTTTTCTTGGGTGATTGGCTTTTTTTCCTTGGGCTTGTTCGTGTTTTAGATCTTGATTCTCTGTTTTTTGGTTGTTCAATTGTTGATGTATTTGCTTGTGTTGTTTGTTTTGGTTTGGATGCTGTTTGTTTAGATTGAGGTGTTGTAGCTTTTGAAGATGGTTGGGGCTTATTTGTTTTATATTTTGTAGGAATCAAAACTTTTGTACTGGAAGAGATGATTTTATCATTGTCTGAAGTTTGGGTGTAATCATGTTTGGTTTCAGGTTTAGCAATTGCTGATTGAACAATGGTGGAAAAGGTAGTTTCAGGTGTGTGTTCAACAATCTTTTATTGCAAAGAGAGTTTCTCTCTTCGTGAATATAGTGATGGTTCATCTGCTTCCACATAGAGACTAGCAACAGGAGAAGTTCTAAAAGCCCCTAAAGCTAATCTAAGTCCTTGGTTATGTATAGGATCAAGCATTTGAAGATATGATTTTCGTGCAGAGCCATATATAATACAGCCATAGTCTAATTTTGACCGGACTAGAGACCGATACAGCTTGAGAAGTGTAGTTCGGTCTGCACCCCAAGAAGTATGGGAAAGCACTTTTAAAAGATTCAATGCTTTTAAACATTTAGCTTTGAGATATTTTATATGGGGTATAAAACTGAGTTTTCTATCAAATAAAATGCCAAGGAATTTAGATTCCTCAACAACTGGAATAGGTGATCCATATAAATGTAAAACCGGATCGTCATGTTGCTTGCGCAACTGACAGAAATGTACACACTGTGTTTTTGATTTGGAAAACTTAAAACCATTGCTTGTTGCCCAATTTTCAATCTTATTTAAATTTTGTTGCAGTTGGCGTTCAATCGTCGCCATGCTTTTTGAGCGATAACAGATACAGAAGTCATCAACATATAATGAGCAATCAGTAAGATTACCTAAACATTTCACAATATCATTAATTTTAATGCTAAAAAGTGTTGTAGATAGAACGCCTCCTTGAGGTACACCTTGCTCCTGGTCATAATAGTCAGACAGAGAGGAGCCAACTCGGACTTGCATGGCGCGGTCTGCAAGGAAGTTTTCAATGAAAGTAGGAAGTCTACCTCTTAATCCTAATTTGTGGATATCTTTTAAAATGCCATATCTCCATGTGGTATCATAAGCTTTTTCCAAATCAAAAAACACAGCAACTACATGTTCCTTTTTAATAAAGGCATCACGTATGAAGGTTTCCAATCTAACTAAATTATCAGTTGTACTGCGGTCAGATCTGAAACCAGACTGAAACCGCGATATATGATTATTGGATTCTAAAAACCAAGTAAGTCTTTTATTTATCATTCTTTCAAGTGTTTTACATAGACAACTTGTTAAAGCTATAGGTCTATAATTATTAGGTTCCGCAGGATCTTTCCCAGGTTTGGGAATTGGGATTATGGTTGCTAAGGTCCAATCTTCTGGAAATTTACCAGTAGTCCAAATGTAATTAAATATATTCAAAAGAGTTTCAAGAGAAGTATCTGGGAGATGTTTAAGCATTTGATAGTGGATCTCATCAGGACCGGTGGCTGAGTCATGTGATAGTTGAATAGCTTCAACTAATTCATCTAAATTAAAATCTTTGTTATAAATTTCATTATTTTGTGATTTAAAATTCAATTTAACTTTCTCTTGTTTGGTTTTAATCTTTCTGAAGGATTCAGAGTAATTGAATGATGATGAATTGTGACAAAAAGTTTCTCCTAAAGTGTCAGCAATGTCTGTTTTTGAAGTTGCTTTGCTGTCAGTACCCACCATGTTTAGATGTGTGTAACTGGGGGATTTGTTTTTTCCAGAGATTTTTCTTATCATATCCCAAACCTTTTTAATAGGTGTTTTATGATTGATTTTCGAAACATAAGATCTCCAAGACTTACGTTTCGAAAGTTTAATTGTTCTACGGGCTTTAGCTCTAAATACTTTGACGTCATTGAAATTGTTGGTATTTGGAGATCTTTTGAATTTAGATAGAGCTTGCTTGCGCTGTTTAATTGCTTCTTTACAGTCGTCATTGTACCATGGATTACTTTTAGTTGGATTTGTCGAAGTTTGAGGAATACATTCTTTAGATATTTCGATAAGAGAAGAGGTAAAATCAGCTATAGGATCAGAAGATTCTTTGAAGTTTTCTGGCACCAATTTTCCAGTGCACAGAGTATTAAATAGATCCCAGTTGGCTCTATTTAATTTCCACTTTGGATTGTGATCCTCAGTGGAATAAGTATTCTGTTCAATGATGATAGGAAAGTGATCACTATTGTGTAGGTCTTCACATACAGACCAATTATAGTCAAGAAACAGTGATGGATGACAGAAGGAAAGATCAATAGATGTAAAAGACTTTGTACTTGGAGAATGATAAGTGTAAGACTTATCATTCATAATACAAATGTCATTCTTTGTAATGAAATTTTCGATAAGTTCACCTCTGGAATCATTGTTTTGACCACCCCAGAGGATATTGTGACCATTGAAGTCACCTAATAAGATATACGGAGAAGGAAGTTGTTGCAGTAAATTGTCTAAGTGTTGGGAGTTGAGAGAAAAGGATGGAGGAATATATACAGAACATATGGTTATTTCTCTGTCTAGAGTGACAGAAACAGCAGTTGCTTGTAGTTCTGTTTGTAAATCAATCTTTCTTTGTGGGAAAGATGATTTTACAAATATTGAGGCACCACCAGAGGGCCTCAGACAATCAGTATGAACATAGTTATATACATTAAAACCTCGTAATGAGATGTTATCATCTGGTTTAAGAAATGTCTCTTGAAAACAAAATACAGACGGATTATATTCAGAAATCAATAATGATACTTCATTATAATTAGGTTTCAAACCTCGACAATTCCATTGTATAATTTTATGTTTAAAATCCATACTTGAAAATAATATTAAAAGGGGTAATAAAATAATGGTTAGATTGAAACCCTCCATTATTTAAGTTAATGGTAATCGTGACAGTGTGCCTTTAGGGAGGTGATCACTGGAAGATGGCTCTGTGAACACCACAGACTCATCGTCCATGACCTCCTCGCCATCTTTTTCAGCAAACACAGAATATGGATTCTTTTCAGCTTGTTTTGCTTTTTCTATTAGCTCTTTTTCTTTCTGTGCTTGTTCTTTGAGAAAGATCTGTTTTCTTTCTTCTTTTTGTTGTTTTTTCAATTTATCTTTCTCTTCCTTTCTCTTCTTCTCCTCATCCTTCTTTATCATTTCTAAGGTCCCCGCCTTAAGGGCTGGCCCAGGAGAGGAGTTACTTTTTCCTGGATGAGGAGATGAGTTACTTTTTCTTGGTGTACTCTCTTTCGTTTTCTCTGTTTCTTGTTGCTGTAAGTATTCGTTAAAGCTGTCGTCTGTTTGTGTACTTTTGTTGTCTGTTTGTGTAGATTTGTTGCAAGTGCCAGGTTTTACTGCACTTGCATAGGTTTTTGCTCCGTTAAATTGTTCAAACTGTTTTCGTGCTTCTGGGAATGAGATGTTCTGTTCACATTTAATTTTCAATATTTGTTTCTCTTTTTCCCACTGTGGGCATTCTTTAGAGTTTGCAGGGTGGTCACCTGAGCAGTTGACACATTTGGCAGGTTTATCACACTGGCCAGATGCGCAATGTTCAGGCTGAGCACAGTTGCAGCATACAGGGTGTCTACCACACTTGTTTTCGTGGTGACCGAACACTTGACAATTGTAACATCGAAGTGGATTCGGTATGTAGACATCTACTTTAACTTGAATAAATCCTATTTTTACAACTGTTGGTAAGATTGGTGTATTGAAGGTTAAAACAAATGTGTTGGTTGGTTTTAATATACCATCACGACGAACAGTGATTCTGCGAACATCTGTAACTCCCTGTTCACCCATGAACTCAATGATATGTTCGGTTGTCACTTTGCTCAAGGCAGGACAGCGAACAATACCCTTTGATGTGTTCAATGAGGAATGAGGTTTTACAGAGCATTTGAGGTTGCAGAAAGTTTTCATCTGTAGAAGAGTTTTTTCGTGTGATTCCTTTGCACATTGAATTAATAAGTCACCAGATCTTAGTGTTTTAATGCTCTTTGGTTCTCCTGTCAAACTCATAATTGTTTTATGCACGAGAAACGGAGACAGGGAAGAAATGGTCTCTTCCTGCTCAGAATGTATAAGTAAAAATCTAGGTACATAAGGTGTTTTTGTTGAGGTAGACGAACTTGACGAATTTGGTTTAGTTGGTTGAGACGCTGGGTACGAGTTTTCAGAGTCAGTATCTGAATTTGCTATGTGACGTTTTTTTGCTCTTTGTTTAGCCATGTAGTTTGTTTGTTTGATTCATCCTCCATGCTCTCCACCCACCGTGGAGCCCAACAAGGGAACACTTTAATGGAGTGGATTTCCGATCTCCAGTGCTAGAGATACATAGAAGGTATACTTGCACAAATAGAATCTGCACAATTGACCCGTTAAGCCACTGCCTTCCAGGATTATTTTATAAAAGAAAGAAAGTTTAAGATAATGGACACATGGTTGGCATCAGAACGATACTATAGAACGAAGATATAAGAATTTTTTTTTTTTACATTTTCAGAATCCTGGGGCTTAGCATGACAAAGCCGATTAGAAACACCGGGCCGTGTTTCCACCTCAGTCTACCCCGTCAAAGAGGCCAAAGAGACGTGTTGAGTCATACAGAATTTATAAACGTCCATATTCTGCATGCTCTCAGTCTTCCAGGCCATCCCCTTCGAGTTACGAGAAAGCCACCCACGGCAGACTGGTGGGTCCTACTCTTAGCACTCCCAGAGGAGACAATAATTACAATCAATATCGTCCCCTGTGTGAAGTGTGCCCCAGAGACCGCGACAAGGTATAATCTTTGTACTTGCTGTTATAATTTTGTCATTTTCATCAACTTGTGTAGCACTGCTTTTAGTTACTGGTTTAGCTATTTGAGCTGATTGAACAATTTTTGAGAAGGTAGTTTCAGGTTGATGTTCATAGAGAGACCTTGCTTCCAAATATGTTAAATTTTTGGTAACTTTAATTTTCATTATCTCTTTTTCTTTTTTCCAAACTTCACATTCTGTTGATTTTGACAGATGATTTTGTCCACAGTTCACACATTTTGTTTCATTTTTACATCTGCTTGTGATATGGTCATGGTTTCCCATGCCACATTTCTCACAAACAGATCCTATGTCCTCTGGGCAGTTCATTTCGTGATGTCCAAACCTCTGACAATTATAACATCGCAGAGGATTTGGAATGTATACATCAACTGGTACAAACCTGTAGAAAATTCTCAAAGATTTTGGTACTTCTATTTTCTTGAAAGTCAATAATAGTGTATTTGTTTCTATTTGGCTGTGTCCTTTCTGAATTTTAAAACGCTTAACAGCTATAACATCTTGGCTCCTTAAGTATTCTAAAATGTTTTCTTCTGATTCTCCTTTTAATGTTCTGTCTCGTATTATTCCTTTACATGTGTTTAAGGTTTTGTGTTCTGAAACAGAGACAGGTAAATTGAAAAAAGTAGTCATTTTCAAAAGATTGTCAGTTTGTGCTTTTCGAGTTGTTTCTACTAAAAGAGTTTGGTTTTTGAGCTTTTTCACTGATTTTGGAGTACCAATTGTAGCTTCTATTTGTTTTTCAATGACAAAAGGAGATAATGTTGTAATTGGTTTTTCTTGATTTTCTGATTTTATAACTATAAACTTTGGAAAATTTTCTACAGGTTTGAAAAATGAAAAAGTGTTTGTCTCGTCATCCGAATCCGGTCGTTGTCGTTTCTTGTTTGTAGCTGATTGGGAAAGAGGAGGGAAGGTGTTTTGGGAAAGGGGTACAGGGTTGGGGGACGAACCTAGGTCTGAACCTAGGTTGAAAGGGGGGACCATGGTTGTATTAAGTTCAGTATCCATAGTCTGTTGTTTAATGTTCCATAAATATGTGCTTCACCCGCCTTGGAGCCCAACAAGGGAACGTAATATGGAAATGGCTCTCCTATTTCCTACGCTAAAGCTACATATCTATTATACTCCGGTTCATACTTTCCAGTTGTTCATCCGGCCAGAAGCCATCTTAACGCTGGTCCATATGCCCCAAGATTAGCCCATGAGCAGTATCTCTTGAAACCAAATAGTAAGATATAAATGAAGAAAAAATTAAACCCGGTTATGTACCTAAAAGATACTTTAAAATAGAAAGAAGGAAGAAAGAATAAGATGGTTGCTAGAGATGAACCACCCAGCCGATTGATCCAGCGCCGGACCTAGCACTGGACTCACGTCTAGCTGAATCCGAGACCAAAGCAATGTGTTGGAAAGCTGGAGATCCCTGGGCTTTCCTCAATTGCCAGGATTCTCTTCTCCCATTCACGCGTCGCAAACCCACGGCAAACAGGCAGCACACTGTTTTAATAAGGGTTTTCACCTTATCTACTACAGAGGTAAAGCAATCTGTATATTTTAACCCTACAGACACGGTATAAGCCCGGTTGTGATTAACAGTTTAGAAAATAAACTGAGATAGATTATTCAAAAAGTTTGAAATTGTAATGATTGTAGTAGACCCGGTGGATTTAAGCCTGTTTGAGTTTTGATGCTGATAATGAAAAACAAAAGACACAAATAGTACTAGAGAAATAATCGAATTTGAAACAGAAAGAACTACATTATGTTCTTTTGAATAAGATATTGGAATTTATTAAAGATATTTCATAGGTAAATTGCTCTTCTAGTTAAAATCTGAAGATATTCTTACAATACAGAACTTTAAAGCTCTACAATACAGAACTTTGAAAAAATATGAGAAAGAATGTAACTTAGGTACTGGACAGTTAATCATGGAAACTGTCATATAGATAAAGTAGGGTTTAAAAATATATATTCAAGATCTAGAACTCAATAATCAAGGCGATAGCAGTTATAAATTGCTATATTTGACTTTTAACTTCTTTACAGTTTTACTCCTGTAAGACAGTTTTTGATAAATTTAAGCTTTTGTTTTTTATAAAAACAGGTTGCTATAGTTGCGGCTTTTACGGTCAGTTACCACTGGTTTGCGTGGGGACTCTAACCCCAACCTGTCACCTCTCAAGTCTGCAAAACAAGAGACGCAGACAGGCCTGCTTAAGTACGAAAGTACATACAGTCTGTCCCCAGTGGTGCCGGGCAGCCATCCATATTTCTAGGGCGCCAGAGGGCGAGCGCCTGGCTTACCTTTAGCTCTAAGCAGAGGGGACAGTTATTCAAAAATAAAGTCCCCCGTGCGAATTAAGCCCCCGAACCACGGCAAGGCGGTAAGCAAACTCGGGGGGAAATAATTTGAATGGTTGCTTCCTAGCTGCAAGATGACAGTCTGCTTTTGAATTTCGATTTCTTGCTATAAATCCAGTTTCCCGCACACTTTTCAACTATAAAGTCCTGGGCAAAATGACTGCCATAAATGAGTGAGCTCATATTCAGTCTGATAATTACTGGTGTTTATGCAAAATTCCATTAGACACGTCACTGCTGTTAGAGCAGGAAACAACCATTCCACACAAAAACAAACTAAAAGTATGTCAATTCATAAGTAGTAGAAATAGCGGATGTAGAAGGCATTGTAAATCTGTATGCAGTTATGCGTTAGTTTAAATATGGCTGAAACCTGTCATAAGCAAGCCATTGTCCTAGACAGTTTCCTGTAGTGCAAAATATGCAAATGAATTGCTGTGTCATATGCGTCTTTCATCTGAGTACCACTTGGCATGCACTAAATATGCACAGTGTTAATTATTCTAAAATTAAGTTGTTTTGGTTCCCTTTTTATGACAGATTTTGCTATATCAACTTTTAAACTATGTGCCACTAATGGTTATTTCTCAAATTCAAAGTCCAGCTTTAAGATTTCAGCTATCTGATATTTTACATGCTTTCTGACTGCTGGAATGAAGTGTTCATATTGCCTGTCTATCAGACAGCCAGTGCACCCCTCATATGTTAGCCAGCATAATATCTGAAGAGCTCAGGTCTTTTATGCATTGGAAGTAGAAAATTTACATGTATATTTCATGATAATAAAAATAACCATTATTAAAAGCATTGAGTGCAAGTGTATGAAATGCCTTCCTATACGATTCTTTGGAACTTAACTTTCCCTTTATAAGTAAATAAATATTCCACAAACGCAATCAAATGTAAAGTAATCACGCAATCAGGGTTTTCTGCTACCGTCTGTTCTCGTTATCTCAAAGTCTGTTTATATCAAACTAGAAACTTTGCCTTATTCATGCTTCAGTTTATATGCATAATTCATTTTAAAAACATTCCACCTATGCATGGTTTCTGGCAAATCTTTGTATGAGCTCCATAGTTTTGAGTTAAACATTGGCAAAGGTCATCATTTGTATATTTTGAGTTAAACAAAGCTTGAATTATGCACACTAGCAAATCATTTTATGAGCTAAACAAACTCATACTTGGTTTTCTTGGTGATCATAGTTTGAGTTACGTTGTACTGGTTACCTAAACTCCATAAAAAACCCTATAAAGCAAGATTTATTGCAAATTCTAGTTCTTGTACAACAACAGAACTTTCTAAATTGTTAACCTCGTGTCTTACAGCTGTTAAAAACATGTTATCAAATATTGTGAAAAGGTATATGAGAGATCCGGTAAAAACCTATTTTGGTCGATTAAAAATTCAGGTGAAATTTTAGATAAACTTAAAGCTAGAGATTTCAATGCGACCAGTTTGTCTACTTATGATTTTTCTACTCTTTACACTACTTTACCTCATAATTCAATTAAAGATAAACTTATTGATCTTATTGAAAGTACCTTCCAGAGAGAAGGCTCTCCTTACCTTGCATGTAGTGACAGAAATGCATTTTTTACTTCAGAAAAACCTAAAAAATATCATGCATGGTCGTGTCAAAATGTATGCGATGCGCTGACCTTTTTGTTGGACAACATTTTTATTCGATTTGGCACCAAGCTCTATAGACAAGTTGTTGGGATTCCTATGGGCACTAATTGTGCTCCCCTGGTTGCAGATTTATTCCTGTTTTGTTATGAAAGGGACTTTATGATGTCTCTTTCTGATGATAAGCAGGCTGATGTTATTGATGCGTTTAACACTACTTCCAGATATTTGGACGATATTTTAAATATTAATAATGTTTATTTTGACAATATGGTTAGTCAAATATACCCTTCAGAGCTCCAACTTAATAAAGCCAATGCCTCTGATACCGAAGCCGCATTTTTAGACTTGCATTTGTCAATTTCTAATGATATTGTTTCTACCAAAATTTATGACAAACGTGACGACTTTGATTTTGAAATTGTCAATTTCCCATTTTTAGATGGTGATGTTCCTCGTTCTACATCCTATGGAGTCTATATCTCTCAACTCATTCGTTTTGCTAGAGCATCTAGCTATGTTGCTGACTTCAACACTTGCAATAAATTGTTAACTCAGAAACTTCTTAAACAAGGCTATCGGTATCATAAACTTCGCAAAACATTTTCAAAATTTTATAGACGATACTATGATTTGATTTCTAAATTCCAAGTTGGACTTAAATCTCTCTTGCGCCAAGGACTTTCGGAACCTGATTTCTATGGTGACTTGGTGTATAAGTTGAAGAAGATTGTTGGCTCTAATAATTTTTCAGCGCAGTTCATTAAAATAATTTCCCATTATAAAAAGATTGGCTATAACATTAATGTATTGCAACAGACTGCATGCTTGGTAGTCAACCCAATCACGGTTGGCAACTTTGCTTTCCTCTTTAATTGCACGCCGGTGGGTCGGACTTCAGACTCTATGATGGTTCCGACTTAAAGACTTATCTATTGATGAGATGGTAGGGGCCTGATGCTTTGGCTGTTTATCGGGCCCACCGGGGTTTACCTGTTGGATTTCTTTTGCTCCGGTATTCAGTTTAATTTACTGTTGAGTCCTTATCCTTGCTTTATCTCCTTGTTAAATCTTGATTTATATGTATTAGGAGATGATGCATTGATAAGTTAGGGGTCTTTCATGCAAACCAAATATCTATGTGTCTTGATCCACATCAGAATTAAGGGTGAGGTTGGCGCCGTTAAACCGGTTTAAGCCCTCCAGTAAAATATTTTACTGACCGTTCCAAGGCGGTACTTCTTTTGTGGATCTTTTATGTTTTTGTTCTGTCTTGTGTTTGCTATGTTTTGTGCGCGTCTGTTTATATGTGCTTTGTGGTCACCTGCTGGGAAAGGGCTGACCTCTTGGCTCTCGTTTGTGGTGTCTTCTGTGAGTTTGTCACTTTCCCATTGGTATCCTGGGTCAGGTGTGGTACTTGATTGTATCGATTCCTGATCTTTGCACCATTACTTACTTTTAAACATAGGCAAAGGTCATCATTTATATATTTTACGTTAAGCAAAGTTTGAAATTATTCACACCGGTACATCAGGTAATAATCAAAATAACCTCATACTTGGTTTCCCGGGTCATCATAGTTCAAGTTAAACATTTTTGGCAAAAGCCCCCAATAGAATATTTCTGATTAAGCAAAGCTTGAATTATACATACTGGCTATTCATCAGTATGATATCTTATATGTGCAATTTTCGGTGCTGCATAGGCACTTTGACCTAGCCATTACTTTGAGTTATCAGGGTTTGAGAAAACGAAATGTGTCTGTCATAATGTTAAATTTATAATTAAAGTTGCATGTTTAGGGTTGTTTATGCATCATTTGGTGTTATGGAACAAGCTTTTATCAGGGATATCAATCTGTATTTTCAAAGTATTCAATTGTTTGTTTGTTTGTTTGTTTGTTTGGTGCTTAACGACGCATCAACCCTTGTGGGTCATTAGCGTCAGACGGTATTAACTAAACATGATGAGGATGGAAAAAGTTAAAAATTTATAAGATAAAATAAAAGGAATGGTGATGATGAGTTTATTTTATGTTAATAAGTTGCAATACGATTGTTGACAGGAGAGACCACGTACAATATCTGACAGTTTCAAAGAGCTATTCAGATAACTGTACATGTTCTTTAACTGGACAGAATACAACATAATATAATCTGTATTATGGTCTGATACAAATGTAAAACAAAACATGATTTTAAAAACAGCAATTAGATTTTGTTAAAAAGATTTATTTGTCTTAAAAATGTCATAATACTATCAATATGTATATCTTGAAATAATTCTTTCATGTTATTAACATGGAAGCAATTATTTCTTACTTGTGCAAAATCGACACATTCCAAAAGGAAGTGACGTACAGTGAAAGGTGCGTCGCAACCAACACATTGAGGATGCTCTTCACCTTGTAGTAAGTATGAATGAGTGACTCTTGTATGACCTAAGCGGAGTCGAGCTAAAACTACTTCTTCTCTTCTAATGTTTCGAACAACCGATTGATATTCACCAATAGTTGGTTTGATGTCAAGAAGTTTATTACCAATGCTGTTATTCCATGAAGTTTGCCATTCTTCCAAGATATACTTATTGATAGAGGGCTTAAAATTGGAAAATGGAATTTTAAAAGAAGTTGGTTCTAATGAAAGCGATGTTTTTGCTTGCTTATCTACCATCTCATTCCCTTGGATACCTATATGACTAGGAATCCAACAGAGAACAATTTCTTTATAAGTTAAAAGCTCATGACATTTTTCTAAAAGTTTCTGAATCTGTGGATTCTTTGAACTGGTATGGTTCATTGCTTTCAATACAGAGAGCGAGTCAGAAAATATAATAAATTTATTGTTTGCATCACAAGTGCTAATGAAATCTAGAGCTAGATCAACTGCTTTGGCTTCAGCAGTGAAAATTGATGAATCGTCAGGTATACGTTGCATATTACTATGGTTGTCTGATATAACAGCACAACCAACCTTTGAGTCTTCCTTTGACCCATCAGTATAAATTTGTTGGTAATTCTTATAACGACTTTGCATTTTTCTGAAATCATCTTTTAATATGTGTGGATTTGATTCAGATTTTTTCCCGGAATGTAAATCAAAAAGTATTTCTGGTGGTTTCATGCACCAAGCTGGAATATTTGGTGTAAAATGTTTTTCAATATTTTGTGGTTTGATATTGGCAGATTCTAAAAGTGGTGAAATTCTGATGCCAAATGATTTAATAGCTTTAGGTTTTTGTTCATACAAATTGACATAATTTGGTGGGAATGTAACTTCATGAGCAGGATTTGATGGGTTAGCAGCAAGTCTTATAGCATATTGCAAAGAGAGTTTCTCTCTTCGTGAGTATAGTGATGGTTCATCTGCTTCCACATAGAGACTAGCAACAGGAGAAGTTCTAAAAGCCCCTAAAGCTAATCTAAGTCCTTGGTTATGTATAGGATCAAGCATTTGAAGATATGATTTTCGTGCAGAGCCATATATAATACAGCCATAGTCTAATTTTGACCGGACTAGAGACCGATAAAGCTTGAGAAGTGTAGTTCGGTCTGCACCCCAAGACGTATGGGAGAGCACTTTTAAAAGATTCAATGCTTTTAAACATTTAGCTTTGAGATATTTAATATGGGGTATAAAACTGAGTTTTCTATCAAATAAAATGCCAAGGAATTTAGATTCCTCAACAACTGGAATAGGTGATCCATATAAATGTAAAACTGGATCGTCATGTTGCTTGCGCAACTGACAGAAATGTACACACTGTGTTTTTGATTTGGAAAACTTAAAACCATTGCTTGTTGCCCAATTTTCAATCTTATTTAAATTTTGTTGCAGTTGGCGTTCAATCGTCGCCATGCTCTTTGAGCGATAACAGATACAGAAGTCATCGACATATAATGAACAATCAGTAAGATTACCTAAACATTTCACAATATCATTAATTTTAATGCTAAAAAGCGTTGTAGATAGAACGCCTCCCTGAGGTACACCTTGCTCCTGGTCATAATAGTCAGACAGAGAGGAGCCAACTCGGACTTGCATGGCGCGGTCTGCAAGGAAGTTTTCAATGAATGTAGGAAGTCTACCTCTTAATCCTAGTTTGTGGATATCTTTTAAAATGCCATATCTCCAAGTGGTATCATAAGCTTTTTCCAAATCAAAAAACACAGCAACTACATGTTCCTTTTTAATAAAGGCATCACGTATGAAGGTTTCCAATCTAACTAAATTATCAGTTGTACTGCGGTCAGATCTGAAACCAGACTGGAACCGCGATATATGATTATTGGATTCTAAAAACCAAGTAAGTCTTTTATTTATCATTCTTTCAAGTGTTTTACATAGACAACTTGTTAAAGCTATAGGTCTATAGTTATTAGGTTCCGCAGGATCTTTCCCAGGTTTGGGAATTGGGATTATGGTTGCTAAGATCCAATCTTCTGGAAATTTACCAGTAGTCCAAATGTAATTAAATATATTCAAAAGAGTTTCAAGAGAAGTATCTGGGAGATGTTTAAGCATTTGATAGTGGATCTCATCAGGACCCGTGGCTGAGTCATGTGATAGTTGAATAGCTTCAACTAATTCATCTAAATTAAAATCTTTGTTGTAAATTTCATTATTTTGTGATTTAAAATTCAATTTGACTTTCTCTTGTTCAGTTTTAATCTTTCTGAAGGATTCAGAGTAATTGAATGATGATGAATTGTGACAAAAAGTTTCTCCTAAAGTGTCAGCAATGTCTGTTTTTGAAGTTGCTTTGCTGTCAGTACCCACCATGTTTAGATGTGTGTAACTGGGGGATTTGTTTTTTCCAGAGATTTTTCTTATCATATCCCAAACCTTTTTAATAGGTGTTTTATGATTGATTTTCGAAACATAAGATCTCCATGATTTACGCTTCGAAAGTTTAATTGTTCTACGGGCTTTAGCTCTAAATACTTTGATGTCATTGAAATTGTTTGTATTTGGAGATCTTTTGAATTTAGATAGAGCTTGCTTGCGCTGTTTAATTGCTTCTTTACAGTCGTCATTGTACCATGGATTACTTTTAGTTGGATTTGTCGAGGTTTGAGGAATACATTGTTTAGATATTTCGATAAGAGAAGAGGTAAAATCAGCTATAGGATCAGAAGATTCTTTGAAGTTTTCTGGCACCAATTTACCAGTGCACAGAGTATTAAATAGATCCCAGTTGGCTCTATTTAATTTCCACTTTGGATTGTGATCCTCAGTGGAATAAGTGTTCTGTTCAATGATGATAGGGAAGTGATCACTACTGTGTTGGTCTTCACATACAGACCAATTATAATCAAGAAACAGTGATGGATGACAAAATGAAAGATCAATAGATGTAAAAGACTTTGTACTTGTAGAATGATAAGTATAAGACTTATCATTCATAATACAAATGTCATTCTTTGTAATGAAATTTTCGATAAGTTCACCTCTGGAATCATTGTTTTGACCACCCCAGAGGATATTGTGACCATTGAAGTCACCTAATAAAATATAAGGAGAAGGAAGTTGTTGCAGTAAATTGTCCAAGTGTTTGGAGTTAAGAGAAAACGATGGAGGAATATATACAGAACATATGGTTATTTCTCTGTCTAGAGTGACAGAAACAGCAGTTGCTTGTAGTTCTGTTTGTAAATCAATCTTTCTTTGTGGGAAAGATGATTTTACAAATATTGAGGCACCACCAGAGGGCCTCAGACAATCAGTATGAACATAGTTATATATATTAAAACCTCGTAATGAGATGTTATCATCTGGTTTAAGAAATGTCTCTTGAAAACAAAATACGGATGGATTATATTCGGAAATCAATAGAGATACTTCATTATAATTAGGTTTCAAACCTCGACAATTCCATTGAATAATTTTATGCTTAAAATCCATACTTGAAAATAGTATTAAAAGAAGTACTAAAATAATGGTTAGATTGAAACCCTCCATTATTTGGTTACTGGTAATCTTGGCAGTGTGCCTTTAGGGAGATGGTCACTGGAAGAAGAGTCTGTGAATACCACAGACTCCTCTTCCATACACACCACCTCATCATCTTTTTCTGCAAACACAGAATATGGATTCTTTTCAGCTTGTTTTGCTTTTTCTGCTTGTTCTTTTTCTTTCTGTGCTTGTTCTTTTTGCCATTGCTGTTTTCTTTCTTCTTTTTGTTGTTTTTTAAGTTTGTCTTTCTCTTCTTTTTTCTTCTTCTCCTCATCTTTCTTTATCATTTCTAAGGTCGCCCCCTTAAGGGCTGGCCCAGAATGAGAGGAGTTACTTTTTCCTGGTTTAGGTGATGTGTTACGTTTTTCCTTTTTACCTTGTGTTTTCTCTGTTGTCTGTTTTAAGTATTCGTCAAAGCTGTCGTCTGTCTGTGTGGTTTTGTTTTCAGTTTGTGTAGATTTGTTGCAAGTGCCTGGTTTAACAGCACTTGCATAAGTTTGACCTGTGTAAAATTGCTCGTATTGTTTACGAGCATCAGGAAATGATAAGTTGTTTTCACATTTGATTTTGAGAATTTTCTTCTCTTTCTCCCATTGTGGGCATTGCTTCGAGTTTGCAGGGTGATCACCTGAGCAGTTGACACATTTGGATGGTTTGTTACACACGCCAGATGGTCCACAATGTTCAGGCTCACCGCAGTTGCAGCATACAGGGTGTCTACCACATTTATTTTCGTGGTGACCAAACACTTGACAACTGTAACATCTAAGTGGGTTTGGTATATAGACATCTACTTTCACTTGCATAAAGCCTATTTTAACAACTGTAGGTAAGGTAGGTGAATTAAATGTAAGAACATATGTGTTGGTTAATTTTGTTTCACCATCACGACGTACAGTGATTCTACGTACATCCGTAACTCCCTGTTCAACCATGCCTTCCTTGATATCATCGCTTGTCACTCTGTTCAAGGCTGGACAGCGAATAATACCCTTGGATGTGTTCAAGGATGAATGGGGTGTTACGGAGCACTTAAGACCACAAAATGTCTTCATCTGTAGTAGATTTTTCTCGTGTGCTTCTTTAGCACATTGTATTAAAAGATCACCAGACCTTAGGTTCTTTATGCTCTTTGGTTCTCCTGCAATGCTCATAATGGTTTTATGTACAACAAAAGGAGAAAGAGAAGAAATAGTCTCTCCTTCTTTTTCTGAATGGATTATTAAAAATCTGGGTACATAAGGTTTTTTGTTTGAGGTTGCTGAACTTGACGAACTTGATTTAGTTGGTTGAGAAGCTGGGTACGAGTTTTCAGAGTCAGTATCTGAATTTGCTATGTGACGTTTTTTTGCTTTTTGTTTAGCCATGTAGTTTAGTTGTTTGATTCATCCTCCATGCTCCCCACCCACCGTGGAGCCCAACAAGGGAGCACTTTAATGGAGTGGATTTCCGATCTCCAGTGCTAGAGATACATAGAAGGTATACTTGCACAAATAGAATCTGCACAATTGACCCGTTAAGCCACTGCCTTCCAGGATTATTTTATAAAAGAAAGAAAGTTTAAGATAATGGACACATGGTTGGCATCAGAACGATACTATAGAACGAAGATATAAGAAATATTTTTTTTTACATTTTCAGAATCCTGGGGCTCAGCATGACAAAGCCGATTAGAAACACCGGGCCGTGTTTCCACCTCAGTCTACCCCGTCAAAGAGGCCAAAGAGACGTGTTGAGTCATACAGAATTTATAAACGTCCATATTCTGCATGCTCTCAGTCTTCCAGGCCATCCCCTTCGAGTTACGAGAAAGCCACCCACGGCAGACTGGTGGGTCCTACTCTTAGCACTCCCAGAGGAGACAAGTATTACAATCAATATCGTCCCCTGTGTGAAGTGTGCCCCAGAGACCGCGACAAGGTGGTAGGGACTCTCCAGGGAAAGTATTCAATTGTTTATATGAACTTGAGCAGTATATCATCAGCTGTAATAATGTTAGAATTGTTGACAAAGTCAGCGATTCAGCTGGTCTGTCCAGATTTTCATAGTTAATACGTTGGAAATGATCGAGACATACTGCACAGTTACGTTTAAATAGTCCAAAGTATTAATCTGCTAATTCCCGCGAACAAGACAGCAAGTGTCAGCCCCGAATGGGATTGCGCATTTGTTTGTATTCGGAGTTCTTTCCTGGCCTGGAAATTGCTTCATTAGTTCCTGGTTGTCCTGTCTCTGTGTTAAAACTGTGTTGGTGTCTCATATCTGCTCCCTGCATAAGATGTATGTCTGCAAGCCAAAGCAAATCATTTATGGCCTGGTTAGCCATTAGATGATATGTATTCAGCTTGCAGCAAGTCATTCTTGCACAAATATTCCGTGATACTGCTCGATTCATATAAAATACTAAGAAGTAGTATAGTTGCCAATTTGGGGTATTGTAGTAGCAGTTAATGCCACTTTGGCAGCTACTATGGATTCTCATGATGAGGGCTTGTTCCAAGTTTATGAAATGATATGACTTCTGATTCTACTGCTGGACAAAAAAGACACGTTATTTATTCAAGTCCTTCTTCATCATTTCCAGGGCCAGGAACTTCTGTTGTGAGAGTCGTGTTACCCCTGCACCTAACCAGTGCAGCATAAAAACACGCAGAAACCCAAACGTAAAATGTGGTTGAGGTAGTGTTTTTGGTCCCGGTCGGCTCAGATGCCAAACCCTAGAAATTATTACCTCAGAAGCCAGGAAGAAGAAATTATAGTGCACCAGCCCCAGTCGCTGTCACATCAGCCCGAGGCTCCCCCACCGGAATTCCAACCTCAGGAGCCTGTGGAACCTGAACCACCATTATTTACAGAGCCGTATCCAATGATGAGCAGCCAGATTAACCTTGAGGCTTACAGAGGGCAAGGTGAGGATGCGCAGAAGTGGTTCACCTATTTTGAAAGGTGGAGCACGTTCATGAATTATAAGAGAGGAACGTGCTGCCTTAGCGTTGCCTTTTCATTTAATAGGCATCACTAAGACTTGGTATGACTCATTGAGTCAAACCACTCAACGGTCGTTGGACTTGTTAAAAACAGCCTTTATAAATAGATTCAAACCCACACAAACTGTGGATATTTCAGTATTGACAATAACACAAAAACCCGATGAAAGCGATGAAAAACAGAAAATACATTAGGGATATTCCAGAGCCACTTCAGATATCCATATTGATGAAGGGACTTCGTCCATCACTGCTTACGCTAGTGATGCTGAAGAACCCTCAATCAATGGAGGAAATGAGGACTGCAATGGCATTGGCTGAACAAACAGCTAATTCCAGTGCCAGGCACGTAAATGTAGTGGCCGGGGAGGACAAACTGCATGAAGAAATGCAGTTCTTGAGGAACCAGCTGTCTGAGGTTCTGGCTATGCAGTCTGCTAGTCAGCAGCCTGCTGGCCAAACCCTCCCACAGCCTCCTCAAAATTGGCCCCCTCCTCAGCCACATCATTATCAGTATCCTCAATGGACAAATGATGCCATGCATCGGCCCACCTAGCATTATCCGCGGCAGAGACAGCCTGTAAATTATGGTCAGCATCCCCAGTCCAATTGGACATGTAATTTTTGTGGGGATAAAGAGTACCGCAGTAGTTTGTGTGGGGATAAAGAGTGCCACATTAGGAGCAACTGTCCAGCAGTAAATAGGCGGTGTCTTAAATGCAAAAAGATTGGACACTTGGCTTCTGAGTGCCAAAGCTCACGCAGAAGCTAAAGTGCTCAATCACATGTAAGATGAAGATTTGCGCCTATCCATGAGCCTGCAAAGCTTGTGGATAGGCACAAGGGAGAGCGCAAAATGCCGCAATAACATAATTTGTCTAGTTCTAAAATCAAGAAAGTGCATGATTCCAAAGTTCCGCCCCTTAGAACGCAGCAACAACCTGTAGCAGATAGCCCCAAAATCAATAGTGCTAGCAAAATTGTAAATGTGGTATCACCATTACAAGAAAATACGATTTTGGTGTCCGTTGGTGGCAAGAGGACAAGAGGTCTTGTTGACACCAGGGCACAAATATCGATAGCTTCTTTAGAATTTTTGAAGAAGACTTGTATTGATGTATCCTTCTTGAAACCTGCTGATATCCATGATGTTGTAGGTGTGGGCAATGAGTACCATAAAGTTATAAGTACTTTACACATTCCAATTTCATTTTCAGGTGTCAAAATTACTTACAAATTTTACATTTTAGAACAGCTTCCGCATGCTGTTATTTTGGGTATGGATTTTCTAAAACATTTTATATTCAAGACAAACTTGTCAGTGCCTGCTATGTCTGCAGCAAAGAAGGTATTGCACGTACAGATAAAGGTATCACTATTCCAGCAGGCTCAGAGGTAAATGTACAATTAAGAGTGTCTAGACGTAAGACTGGTGAGATAGTTTTATTGGAGCCTTTGCCTTCTTTGTATTCACGCAACTTGGCCGGTGCCAAATGCTTGGTGCAAGTAAGACGAGGACGGGCTCCAATTAGATTATTAAACCCAACAGACACAGACATACATATTCCAGGTCATTGGGTTGTTGCTACGGTCAATGATATAGATATTGAAAGCATTCATAACTTAGACAATGTAAACAGTGAGAAATGCCAACCATGTTCAAGTGCTAATGTTAGTTCTGCTTCACCAAGTAGTGCCCAATCACAATGTGCTAATGAAATTCACTTTAATGTTTCCAGTGCTAGTATCTCAGAGTCTGAGAGATCTGAACTTCACAACTTCCTTGAGAGAAACAAAGATGTTTTCTCTACTTCTCTCAAGGACCTTGAACGTACGGATCTCTTCCAACATTCAATTGAAACAGATCCCAATGCCCACCAGTTCACTTAACATTTTATAGGCAGTCTCCAAACCTTCGTGCCGAGACTCACCGAATGGTGGATAAAATGCTTGAAAATGGGATCATTGAACCTTCTAGTTCAGTGTGGAACTCCTCGGTGGTAATGATTAAAAAGCGTGACAATACATATAGGTTTTCCGTTGATTATCGCAAACTTAACAAAATTACTCAGTCTATTTCACACCCCCTTCCTCGGTTAGAATGTGCCTTTGATACCATAGGCCAAGCAAAGGCGAGAATATTTTCTACCTTAGATTTGGCCTAAGGCTTCTGAATAATACCGATGGACCCTTCCACACGGCATAAAGCTGCCTTCATCACTCACAAAAGCCTAAGGCTTCTGGCAAATACCGATGGACCCTTCCACACGGCATAAAGCTGCCTTCATCACTCACAACGGAGTGTATGAATGGACTGGAATGCCATTTGGGCTAAAGAATGCGCCAATGACGTTTCAGATGGTTTTGAGCCAAGTTCTGAGAGAGCTTAATTGGAAACATGTGCTTTGCTATATTGATGACATTTTGGTTTTTAGTAGTAACTTCCATGAACATTTATGTCTCCTCGATATAGTCTTTAGTAAATTGCGTGAAGCAAGACTGACATTAAAAAGTGAAAAATGTCTTTTCCCGGTTTTATAAAGTGCTATACTTGGGGCATATCATCACTAACGAAGGTGTACAGGTAGATTCTTCTAAAACTGATGCTGTCTGTACCTTTCCTAGACCCAAAACACAGCGAGACGTCCGTAGTTTCCTCGGCCTTTGTAATTACTAAAGGCGTTTTATTCAACACTTTTTCAAAATTGCAACACCATTAAACCAGCTTTTACAAAAAGATAAACAGTTTAATTGGACTGATAACTGTGAAACAGCATTCAATGATTTAAAACAGGCCCTTATAACTGCACCTATGTTGAGGTATCCTGATATGAACTCAGCTTTCATTCTATCCACTGATGCACGTGGCACTGCAATTGGGTATATTCTCGGCCAAAAAGATCCAGATGGTAAAGAAATGGTTGTTGCTTATGGTGGCAGATCACTCAGGCCTGAGGAAACGGAAATATACTGTGTCTGAACAGGAATGCCTCGCTGTTGTTGAGGGTATAAAAGCATATAAAGAATACCTGTCACACCAAAAGTTTACTGTCTACACAGACCATCAAGCTTTTAAATGGTTGCATTCAGTTAAAGATACATCCACTAGACTAAGGAGATGGGCAATCCAACTGCAAGAAGATCAGTATGATGTAGTTCATAAGCAAGGCAGAGTTTATTTAAATGCAGATGCACTTTCTAGACGTACATATGACACTTCCGTCATAGAGGTAACGGAGGATATGATGATGATGAGTTGGAGTTTAACGACGCATCAACCCTTTTGGGTCATTAGCGTCATCAAGGTTAGGTAAGAGAAGTATTACTGAACATTAAAATTATGATAGATAAGCTAAAATATTAACAATTTGACACATAAAACATATGAGTATAACAAAGACGATAAAATAATAATCATTTTACAGCGAAGATCATGTACAATATCTGACAACAACATAGGCTAATCAGATGACTATACATGATCTTCTCCTGCAAAAAAGAAAATGATATGATGAAAGTAAGTTTAAATAAGTAAACAGTTCAAAGGAGAATAATAGCTACAATTTGTTAAAAAGATTAATCTCTTTTAAGAATAAAAAGACATTTTCAATAGGTACATCATTAAACAATTGTTTGATTGTATCAACATGAAAGTATTTGTTTCTTATATGAGAAAAATCACCACATTCAAGTAGAAAATGGCGGACTGTAAAGAGTGTATCACATCCAAAACAATACGGTGGCTCCTCTCGTTTTAAAAGATAAGAGTGTGTGATCCTTGTATGACCAATACGTAGACGAGCAAGGACGACTTCCTCCTGTCTGACATTTCGTACTACTGGTTGAGATTGTCCAATGACAGGTTTAATCTCAAAGAGTTTATTACCAACACTGTTATTCCATAAAATCTGCCATTTGTTTAAAATATACCTATTGATGATGATGATGATGAGTTGGAGTTTAACGACGCATCAACCCTTTTGGGTCATTAGCGTCATCAAGGTTAGGTAAGAGAAGTATTACTGAACATTAAAACTATAATAGAAAAGCTAAAATATTAACAATTTAACACATTAAACATATGAGTATAGCAAAGACGATAAAATAGTAATCATTTTACAGCGAAGATCATGTACAATATCTGACAACAACATAGGCTAATCAGATGACTATACATAATCTTCTCCTGCAAAAAAAAGAAAATGATATGCTGAAAGCAAGTTTAAATAAGTAAACAGTTCAAAGGAAAATAGCTACAATTTGTTAAAAAGATTAATCTCTTTTAAGAATAAAAAGACATTATCAATAGGTACATCATTAAACAATTGTTTGATTGTATCAACATGGAAATATTTGTTTCTTATATGAGAAAAATCACCACATTCAAGTAGAAAATGGCGGACTGTAAAGAGTGTATCACATCCAAAACAATACGGTGGCTCCTCTCGTTTTAAAAGATATGAGTGTGTGATCCTTGTATGACCAATACGTAAACGAGCAAGGACGACTTCTTCTTGTCTGACATTCCGTACTACTGGTTGAGATTGTCCAAGGACAGGTTTAATCTCAAAGAGTTTATTACCAACACTGTTATTCCATAGAATTTGCCATTTGTCTAAAATGTACCTATTGATAAAAGATTTAAAATTTGTATAAGGTATTGAAAAGTTTGTTGGGTGTTGATGATGATGATGAGTTGGAGTTTAACGACGCATCAACCCTTTTGGGTCATTAGCGTCATCAAGGTTAGGTAAGAGAAGTATTACTGAACATTAAAACTATAATAGATAAGCTAAAATATTAACAATTTGACACATAAAACATATGAGTATAGCAAGGACAATAAAATAGTAATCATTCTACAGCGAAGATCATATACAATATCTGACAACAACATAGGCTAATCAGATGACTATACATGATCTTCTCCTGCAAAAAAGAAAAAGATATGATGAAAGTAAGTTTAAATTAGTAAACAGTTCAAAGGAAAAAAGCTACAATTTGTTAAAAAGATTAATCTCTTTTAAGAATAAAAAGACATTATCAATAGGTACATCATTAAACAATTGTTTGATTGTATCAACATGAAAGTATTTGTTTCTTATATGAGAAAAATCACCACATTCAAGTAGAAAATGGCGGACTGTAAAGAGTGTATCACATCCAAAACAATACGGTGGCTCCTCTCGTTTTAAAAGATAAGAGTGTGTGATTCTTGTATGACCAATACGTAGATGAGCAAGGACAACTTCCTCCTGTCTGACATTTCGTACTACTGGTTGAGATTGTCCAATGACAGGTTTAATCTCAAAGAGTTTATTACCAACACTGTTATTCCATAAAATTTGCCATTTGTTTAAAATATACCTATTGATAAAAGATTTAAAATTTGCATAAGGTATTGAAAAGTTTGTGGGGTGTAAATTCAATGAATCTTTTGCTTTTTGATCCACACTTTCATTGCCAGCAATGCCAATGTGGCTAGGGATCCAACAGTAAACTATTTCATTTAATTCTGATAATTCATGATGTTTTTCAAGTAGTTTTTGAATTTGGGGATTTTTTGAAGATGTATGATTTAAAGATTTTAATGCTGATAGGGAGTCTGAAAATATAATAAATTTGTTAGAAGTTTCACAGTCGGCAATAAGATCTAATGCTAAATCTATAGCTTTTGCTTCTGCTGTAAAAATTGAGGACCCATCTGGAATTCGCATAGTTTCAGAGAAGTCATCAGATACTACTGCGCATCCTACTTTCATATCATCTTTTGAACCATCTGTATAAATGTGCTTATAGTCCATGTAATGTGATTTTAGCTCCTGGAAATTAGATTTCATGATAATTGGACTTGTTTCTGATTTCTTACCAGAGTGTAAATCGAAAATAAGTTTTGGTTTATTTATACACCATGCTGGTACATTTGGTGTAAAAGACTTATCTATGTTTTTAAAGTTTATGTTTGCAGATTCCAGGACTGGTAAAGTTCTGACGCCAAAAGATTTAATAAAATTTGGTTTGCTTTCATAAAGTTCTGTGTATTTCGGCTGAAAGGTCACATCATGAGCTGGATTTGAATTATTTTCAGCAATTCTAATAGCATATTGTAAGGAAAGTTTTTCTCTACGTGTATTTAAAGATGGCTCATCTGCCTCAACATAAAGACTTGCAGTAGGTGATGTTCTAAATGCTCCTAAGGCTAATCTAAGACCTTGATGATGGATAGGGTCAAGCATAGCTAAATAAGATTTTCTTGCCGATCCATAAACAATGGATCCATAGTCTAGTTTTGAACATATCAAAGATCGATATAATTGTAACAGTGTTGTTCGATCCGCACCCCAAGTAGTGTGAGATAAAACTTTCAGTATGTTCAAGGATTTAAGGCACTTTGCCTTCAAGTATTTAATATGCGGGATAAAACTCAGCTTTTTGTCAAATATCAAACCAAGATATTTGTATTCCTGTACAACAGGAATAGGCGATCCATATAATGTAAGAACTGGATCATCATGTTGCTTTCGCAACTGACAGAAATGTACACACTGTGTCTTTGACTTGGAAAATTTAAAGCCATTGTTAGTGGCCCAATGTTCTATCTTATTTAAGTTTTGCTGTAGATGCCTTTCAATTGTTCGCATACTTTTTGATCGAAAGCAAATACAAAAATCATCAACATAGAGAGAGCAATCTGTTAAATTATCTAGGCATTTAACAATATCATTGATCTTAATATTGAAAAGAGTTGTAGAAAGTACACCGCCCTGTGGGACCCCCTGTTCCTGATCATATAAATCAGAAAGAGTGGATCCCACTCTCACTTGCATTGCGCGATCAGCAAGGAAGCTTTCAATAAAAGTAGGTAGTCTACCTCTTAGTCCTAGTTTATGAATATCTTTCATAATGCCATATCTCCATGTGGTATCGTATGCCTTTTCCAAGTCAAAAAAGACAGCTACAACGTGTTCCTTTTTAACAAAGGCATCACGTATGAAAGTTTCCAATTTAACTAAATTATCATTTGTACTACGGCCAGATATTTTTCTTATCATATCCCAAACTTTTTTTATAGGGGTTTTGTGATTAATTTTTGAAACGTAAGAACGCCATGACTTTCGTTTCGATATCTTAATTGTTCTGCGAGCCTTTGCTCTAAATACTTTTACTTCATTTAAATTGTCCTTAGTTGGATATTTTTTGAATTTATTTAGAGCTTTTTTCCTCGTTTTAATAGCTTCTTTACATTCATCATTGTACCATGGATTACTTTTTGTTGGATTTGTTGAGGTCTTTGGTATACATTTAGAAGATATATCAATAAGGGAAGAGGTGAAATCAGATAAAGGGTCTGAAGAATCTTTGAAATTTTCTAAAGTTATTTTATCAATGCATAAAGATTGAAATACTTCCCAATTAGCTTTATTTAGTTTCCATTTTGGATTATGATCTTCTATTGTGGAAGTATTACTTTTAATGATGATAGGAAAATGATCACTATGATGTTGATCTTTACAAACAGACCAATTAAAGTCAAGGAAAAGGGATGGATGGCAAAAGGAAAGATCTATGGAAGAAAAAGAGCCTGTTGGATCATGCATATAAGTGTTTGATTTGTCATTCATAAGACATATATCATTGTTTGTAATGAAATTTTCGATGAGTTCGCCTCTGGAATTATTTTCTTTATTACCCCAGAGAATATTATGACCATTAAAGTCTCCTAAGAGTAGATATGGAGAAGGAAGTTGCTTTAATAAAGAATCAAGATGTTCAATTTTCAAAGAAAAAGAAGGTGGAATGTAAACAGAACAAATAGTAATTTCTCGATCAAGAGTAACTGAAATAGCTATGGCTTGTAGTTCGGTGTTAAGATTGATTTTTCTTTGAGGACAGGAAGATTTCACAAATATTGAACTTCCCCCTGAAGGTTTTTGACAATCTGTATGAATGTGATGATATGAATTAAAACCTTTTATTGATATATTATCTACAGTTTTTAAAAAAGTTTCTTGTAAACAGAAGACAGATGGGTTCTCTTCTTGTTGTAAGACACATATTTCTTCAAATTTGGTCTTTAATCCTCGACAATTCCATTGTATTATTTTATGTTTAAAATCCATGTCAAATAGCATAAAAGAAAGAGTAACTATAATTAAAATATTGGAAACTTTCATATTCATGTCTTAAGTGAAATCTATGTTTCCATAGATTCTAGGTGACCATATTTATTATTTGTCTTTATGGATTGGTCTTGTAATCTTGTAATTTTGACATTAGGTTTTTCTTTTTGTTTTGTTTTAGGGGATTTACTGTCGTCCCTACTTGTTGTCCGTGTTTTAGATCTAGATCTTTCATGTTGACTGTTTGATTTGGATGAACCAGAATCAGATGATGATTTTGCTTCTTTAGTTGCTGTTGTATTTTGTGCTGATTGTTTGTTTTGTTTGTATTTAGTTGGTATGATAACTTTTGAGCTGGCTGTAATGTTGAAATCTTTTTCATCAAAATATGTTTCAGTTGTTTTTGTTTCAGGTTTTGTAACTTGGGCTGACTGTACTACTTTTGAATAGGTGGACTCTGGTTTTTGTTCATATAGCTTTTTTGCTTCAAGATAGGTGATGTTATTTGTTACTTTGATCTTCAGTATATCTTTTTCTTTGATCCAAACCTCGCAAACATTTGATCTTGAAGGGTGGTCTTTTCCACAATTTACACATTTTGTAGGGTTTTTACAGCGTGAAGTGAGGTGGTTATGACCACCCATTCCGCAATTCTCACACACAGAGCCAATATCTTCAGGGCAATTATCTTCATGGTGATTGTACTTTTGGCAGTTGAAACATCTTAATGGGTTTGGTACATATATCTCTACTGGTGTTATGCGATAAAAAATTCTAACTGATTTTGGTAAGGTGATCATGTTGAAAGTCAGCAAAAATGTATTTGTTTCAATGAGTTGTTCACCTTTCTTGATCTTAAACCGTTTTACAGCTGTAACTCCCTGAGGTTTTAAATACTCTAAAATGTTTTGTTCTGTTTCTCCTTTAAGGTTACGGTTTCTGATAATACCCTTAGATGAATTAAGAGTATTATGCTCAGAGACCGTGACAGGTAGATTGAAAAAGGTCTTCATTTTCAAGAGGTTTTCTGTTTGGGCTTTTCTTGTTGTTTCAACTAATAAAGTTTGGTTTTTCAATTTTTTTACACTTTTGGCTGTTCCTATAGCTGCTTCAATTTGTTTTTCTATGACGAATGGAGATAATGATGTGATTGATTGTTCTGTATTTGATTTTATAACTAGGAATTTTGGAAAGTTGTCTGGTTTGAAAAAAGATTGGTTTTCATCATCTGATTCTGCTCTTTGACGTTTGTTGTTTGAACTTGATTTTGACAGAGAAGGATAATTGTCCTGAGACAATGCAAAATTGGGGGTCGAACCCAGGCTGGAACCTGGGGTAGAGGGTCGGACCATGGTTGAAATATTTTCAGAATGATCCATAGTGTTTTGTTTTGTCTTCCATAGCTATGTGCTTCACCCACCGTGGAGCCCAACAAGGGAACGTAATTAAGAAATGGCTCTCCTATTTCCTACGTTAAAGCTACATATCTATTATACTCCGGTTCATACTTTCCAGTCATTCTTCCGGCTTAAGATTTACGTTCAATATATATCAAATGCTGATTCCCTTAAGAAAGAGATTTAACATTTACTGAACGTCCCCACCCAAATGTTTTGTCGACCCCCCTCACCACTCTCAAAAGCCATATTAACGCTGGTCTATATGCCCCAAGATTGGCCCATGAGCAGTCACCTTCGAAACCAAAAAGTAAGATATAAATGAAGATAAATGTAAACCCGGTTCTGTACCTAAAAGATACTTTAAAATAGACAGAAGGAAGAAAGGATAAGATGGTTGTAAGATTCAGCCTCCATGCTCTCCACCCACCGTGGAGCCCAACAAGGGAGCACTTTAATGGAGTGGGTTTCCGATCTCCAGTGCTAGAGCTACATGGAAGTTATACTTGTACAAATATATCTGCACAATAGACTTGCACAAATAAAATCTGCACAATTGACCCGTTAAGCCACTGCCTTCCAGGAATATTTTATAAAAGAAAGAATATTTAAGATAATGGACACGTGGTTGGCATCAGAACGATACTATAGAACGAAGATATAAGAAATATTTTTTTTACATTTTCAGCTTCCTGGGGCTCAGCATGACAAGACCGATTAGAAACACCGGGCTGTGTTTCCCCTCGGGTCTACCCCGTCAAAGAGGCCAAAGAGACGTGTTGAGTCATACAGAATTTTATACGCCCATATTCTGCATGCTCTCAGTCTTCCAGGCCATCCCCTTCGAGTTACCGAGAAAGCCACCCACGGTGAACAGATGGGACTCTACTCTTGGCACTCCCAGATGGGGACAAGTATTACAATCAATATCGTCCCCAAATGTGAAGTGTGCCCCAGAGACCACGGCAAGGTGGTAGAGTCACTCCAGGGGACTGTAAAGAGTGTATCACATCCAAAACAATACGGTGGCTCCTCTCGTTTTAAAAGATAAGAGTGTGTGATTCTTGTATGACCAATACGTAGACGAGCAAGGACAACTTCCTCCTGTCTGACATTTCGTACTACTGGTTGAGATTGTCCAATGACAGGTTTAATCTCAAAGAGTTTATTACATACACTGTTATTCCATAAAATTTGCCATTTGTTTAAAATGTACCTATTGATAAAAGATTTAAAAGGATCATTGACGGTTTGGGCCTTATAGCTTATTTTTCTGATTCCCAGAACGCTGCCTTTGAGTTCCTGGTGTGGTTCATGTAGTATCAGTGCAATAGGTGAATCTAATGGCAAGAGCCGACTAGCAAAATATTTTCAAAATTCCTAAGCACTCGAGAGTTATGGCGGGTAGAAAGGGGAGGGGGTCTAAAATTTCATGACAATAAAAAGTGCTTTAAAAGTGATTTCTGCACGTTTTCTTGATTTATTTGGTTTGTTTGTTTGTTTGTTTGTTTGGTTCTTTACGACGCATCAACCCTTGTGGGTCATTAGCGTCAGACGGTATTAAACTAAACATGATGAAGATGGAAAAAGTAAAAATTTATAGGATAAAATAAAAGGAAAGATGATTATGAGTTTGTATAATGATAATTAGTTGCAATACAATTGTTGACAGGAGAGACCACGTACAATATCTGACAGTTTCAAAGAGCTATTCAGATAACTGTACATGTTCTTTAACTGAACAGAATACAACATTAAAAATCTGTATTATGGTGTGATACAAATGTAAAACAAAACATGATTTTAAAAATAGCAATTAGATTTTGTTAAAAAGATTTATTTGTCTTAAAAATGTCATAATACTATCAATATGTATATCTTGAAATAATTCTTTCATGTTATCAACATGGAAGCAATAATTTCTTACTTGTGCAAAATCGCCACATTCCAAGAGGAAGTGACGTACAGTGAATGGTGCGTCGCAACCAACACATTGTGGGTGCTCTTCACCTTGTAGTAAGTATGAATGAGTGACTCTTGTATGACCTAAGCGGAGTCGAGCTAAAACTACTTCTTCTCTTCTAATGTTTCGAACAACTGATTGATGTTCACCAATAGTTGGTTTGATGTCAAGAAGTTTATTACCAATGCTGTTATTCCATGAAGTTTGCCATTCTTCCAAGATATATTCATTGATAGATGGCTTAAAATTTGAAAATGGAATTTTAAAAGAAGTTGGTTCTAATGAAAGCGATGTTTTTGCTTGCTTATCTACCATCTCATTCCCTTGGATACCTATATGACTAGGAATCCAACAGAGAGCAATTTCTTTATAAGCTAAAAGCTCATGACATTTTTCTAAAAGTTTCTGAATCTGTGGATTCTTTGAACTGGTATGGTTCATTGCTTTCAATACAGAAAGCGAGTCAGAAAATATAATAAATTTATTGTTAGCATCACAAGTGCTAATGAAATCTAAAGCTAGATCAATTGCTTTGGCTTCAGCAGTGAAAATTGATGAATCGTCAGGTATACGTTGCATATAACTATGGTTGTCTGATATAACAGCACAACCAACCTTTGAGTCTTCCTTTGACCCATCAGTATAAATTTGTTGGTAATTCTTATAACGACTTTGCATTTTTCTGAAATCATCTTTTAATATGTGTGGATTTGATTCAGATTTTTTCCCGGAATGTAAATCAAAAAGTATTTCTGGTGGTTTCATGCACCAAGCTGGAATATTTGGTGTAAAATGTTTTTCAATATTTTGTGGTTTGATATTGGCAGATTCTAAAAGTGGTGAAATTCTGATGCCAAATGATTTAATAGCTTTAGGTTTTTGTTCATACAAATTAACATAATTTGGTGGTTTGTTTGTTTGTTTGTTTGTTTGATGCTTAACGACGCATCAACCCTTGTGGGTCATTAGCGTCAGACAGTATTAAGTAAACATGATGGGGATGGAAAAAGTAAAAATTTGTAATAAATAAAATGAAAGATGATGATGAGTTTGTATAATGATAAGTTGCAAAACGATTGTTGACAGGAGAGACCATGTACAATATCTGACAGTTTCAAAGAGCTATTCAGATAACTGTACATGTTCTTTAACTGAACAGAATACAACATAATATAATCTGTATTATGGTCTGATACAAATGTAAAACAAAACATGATTTTAAAAAATAGTAATTAGATTTTGTTAAAAAGATTTATTTGTCTTAAAAATGTCATAATACTATCAATATGTATATCTTGAAATAATTCTTTCATGTTATTAACATGGAAGCAATTATTTCTTACTTGTGCGAAATCGCCACATTCTAAAAGGAAGTGACGTACAGTGAATGGTGCGTCGCAACCAACACATTGAGGATGCTCTTCACCTTGTAGTAAGTATGAATGAGTGACTCTTGTATGACCTAAGCGGAGTCGAGCTAATACTACTTCTTCTCTTCTAATGTTTCGAACAACTGATTGATATTCACCAATAGTTGGTTTGATGTCAAGAAGTTTATTACCAATGCTGTTATTCCATGAAGTTTGCCATTCTTCCAAGATATATTTATTGATAGAGGGCTTAAAATTGGAAAATGGAATTTTAAAAGAAGTTGGTTCTAATGAAAGCGATGTTTTTGCTTGCTTATCTACCATCTCATTCCCTTGGATACCTATATGACTAGGAATCCAACAGAGAACAATTTCTTTGTAAGTTAAAAGCTCATGACATTTTTCTAAAAGTTTCTGAATCTGTGGATTTTTTGAACTGGTATGGTTCATTGCTTTCAATACAGAGAGCGAGTCAGAAAATATAATAAATTTATTATTTGCATCACAAGTGCTAATGAAATCTAAAGCTAGATCAACTGCTTTGGCTTCAGCAGTGAAAATTGATGAATCGTCAGGTATACGTTGCATATTACTATGGTTGTCTGATATAACAGCACAACCAACCTTTGAGTCTTCCTTTGACCCATCAGTATAAATTTGTTGGTAATTCTTATAACGACTTTGCATTTTTCTGAAATCATCTTTTAATATGTGTGGATTTGATTCAGATTTTTTCCCGGAATGTAAATCAAAAAGTATTTCTGGTGGTTTCATGCACCAAGCTGGAATATTTGGTGTAAAATGTTTTTCAATATTTTGTGGTTTGATATTGGCAGATTCTAAAAGTGGTGAAATTCTGATGCCAAATGATTTAATAGCTTTAGGTTTTTGTTCATACAAATTAACATAATTTGGTGGGAATGTAACTTCATAAGCAGGATTTGATGTGTTAGCAGCAAGTCTTATAGCATATTGCAAAGAGAGTTTCTCTCTTCGTGAATACAGTGATGGTTCATCTGCTTCCACATAGAGACTAGCAACAGGAGAAGTTCTAAAAGCCCCTAAAGCTAATCTAAGTCCTTGGTTATGTATAGGATCAAGCATTTGAAGATATGATTTTCCTGCAGAGCCATATATGATACAGCCATAGTCTAATTTTGACCGGACTAGAGACCGATACAGCTTTAGAAGTGTAGTTCGGTCTGCACCCCAAGAAGTATGGGAAAGCACTTTTAAAAGATTCAATGCTTTTAAACATTTAGCTTTGAGATATTTAATATGGGGTATAAAACTGAGTTTTCTATCAAATAAAATGCCAAGGAATTTAGATTCCTCAACAACTGGAATAGGTGATCCATATAAATGTAAAACCGGATCATCATGTTGCTTGCGCAACTGACAGAAATGTACACACTGTGTTTTTGATTTGGAAAACTTAAAACCATTGCTTGTTGCCCAATTTTCAATCTTATTCAAATTTTGTTGTAGTTGACGTTCAATTGTTGCCATGCTTTTCGAGCGATAACATATACAGAAGTCGTCAACATATAATGAGCAATCAGTAAGATTACCTAAACATTTCACAATATCATTAATTTTGATACTAAAAAGTGTTGTAGATAGCACACCCCCTTGAGGTACACCTTGCTCCTGGTCATAATAGTCAGACAGAGAGGAGCCAACTCGGACTTGCATGGCGCGGTCTGCAAGGAAGTTTTCAATGAATGTAGGAAGTCTACCTCTTAATCCTAGTTTGTGGATATCTTTTAAAATGCCATATCTCCAAGTGGTATCATAAGCTTTTTCCAAATCAAAAAACACAGCAACTACATGTTCCTTTTTAATAAAGGCATCACGTATGAAGGTTTCCAATCTAACTAAATTATCAGTTGTACTGCGGTCAGATCTGAAACCAGACTGAAACCGCGATATATGATTATTGGATTCTAAAAACCAAGTAAGTCTTTTATTTATCATTCTTTCAAGTGTTTTACATAGACAACTTGTTAAAGCTATAGGTCTATAATTATTAGGTTCCGCAGGATCTTTCCCAGGTTTGGGAATTGGGATTATGGTTGCTAAGGTCCAATCTTCTGGAAATTTACCAGTAGTCCAAATGTAATTAAATATATTCAAAAGGGTTTCAAGAGAATTCTCTGGGAGATGTTTAAGCATTTGATAGTGGATCTCGTCAGGACCCGTGGCTGAGTCATGTGATAGTTGAATAGCTTCAACTAATTCATCTAAATTAAAATCTTTGTTATAAATTTCATTATTTTGTGATTTAAAATTCAATTTAACTTTCTCTTGTTCAGTTTTAATCTTTCTGA
Organism: Loripinus fragilis; assembly: GCA_964019695.1. NCBI lineage: Eukaryota > Metazoa > Mollusca > Bivalvia > Lucinida > Lucinidae > Loripinus > Loripinus fragilis. Next base: position 21,809,804 of record OZ026528.1, read on the forward strand.
AGGATTCAGAGTACTTGAATGATGATGAATTGTGACAAAAAGTTTCTCCTAAAGTGTCAGCAATGTCTGTTTTTGAAGTTGCTTTGCTGTCAGTACCCACCATGTTTAAATGTGTGTAACTGGGGGATTTGTTTTTTCCAGAGATTTTTCTTATCATATCCCAAACCTTTTTAATAGGTGTTTTATGATTGATTTTCGAAACATAAGATCTCCATGACTTACGTTTCGAAAGTTTAATTGTTCTGCGGGCTTTAGCTCTAAATACTTTAACGTCATTCAAGTTGTTGGAATTTGGAGATTTTTTAAATTTAGATAGAGCTTGTTTACGTTGTTTAATTGCCTCTTTACAGTCGTCGTTGTACCATGGATTACTTTTAGTTGGATTTGTCGAGGTTTGAGGAATACATTCTTTAGATATTTCTATAAGAGAAGAAGTAAAGTCAGATATGGGATCAGAAGATTCTTTGAAGTTTTCTGGTATTAATTTACCAGTGCATAGAGTATTAAATAGATCCCAGTTGGCTCTATTTAATTTCCACTTTGGATTGTGGTATTCGGTGGAAAAAGTGTTCTGTTCAATGATGATAGGAAAGTGATCACTATTATGTTGGTCTTTACTCACAGACCAATTATAATCAAGAAAGAGTGATGGGTGACAGAAGGAAAGATCAATAGAGGAAAAGGACTTTGCACTTGTAGAAAGATAAGTGTAAGATTTATCATTCATAATACATATATCATTTTTTGTTAAGAAATTTTCGATAAGCTCGCCTCTGGAATCATTGTTTTGACCACCCCAGAGGATATTGTGACCATTGAAGTCACCTAATAAAATATAAGGAGAAGGAAGTTGTTGCAGTAAATTGTCCAAGTGTTGGGAGTTAAGTTAAGGTCACAGGTCAGCTTGACATTTGGTACTAATAAACCATAGTCTCAATAGGTTTAACTATAATGAATTCGGCTCAGTAATGGAAAATGAACATTTAAAGATTTTCTCCATATAAATGCATTAGGAATCAAATTTGACCTTGCCATAAATTAGGTCAAGGTCAACCTAGATTCATTATTTGTGCTAACCTGGTAGGGCCAACATCACCATCCTACATACCAAGTCCCAAAGCCAATGGCCTTTTTGTTCCAGAGAAGTTAAGAGATTTAAAGAGTTTTTACCATAGATGGGCATGGTGGCTATGTTAGTCATGTGACCATAACAATTTGTATAAGTTTTGGCTAACCAATCATAAGGTGTTGTCATATGAAATTTGGTTTCAATTGGCCAAGAATTGTGGGAGAAAACTATGTTTTAAAATGTTGATGGGACTCCAATATAAGCGACCTTGGCTGAAAGGTAAAAGATCAACCTTGACCTTTGAAACTTATTTATAGACACTAGACAGAACATATCAAGTGAGAATAATGACTTTGGCTTCCACAGTATTCAAAAAATCAACTTTTCAAAAAAATTCCCATTTAAATCTATAAGGAAGCAAATTTGACCTTGACGTTAAGTAGGCCAAGGTCAACTTAGGATCATTATTTGAACAAACTTGGTAGGCCTCACATCCCTAATGCTACATACCAAGTCCCAAGGTCATTGGCCTTCTGGTTCTGGAGAAGAAGATTTTTAAAGGGTTTTTACCATATATGGGCATGGCGGCCATCTTTGTCATGTGACCAAAATATTTTGTATAAATTTTGGCTGACTTATCATTAGGAGTCTTCACATGAAATTTGAGCTCAATTGGGCCAATGGTTTGTGAGAAAACTAAGTTTTAGTATATTGATGGGACCACAATATGAGCGACCTTGGCTGAAAGAGCAAAGGTCAACCTTGACCTTTGAAACTTATTTATAGCCATTGTCTCATTAATTTCAACATATCAAGTAAGAATAATCACTTTGGCTTCAACAGTATTCAAAAAATCAACTTTTCAAAAAAATTCCCATTTAAATCTATGAGGAAGCAAATTTGACCTTGACGTTAAGTAGGTCAAGGTCAACTTAGGATCATTATTTGAACAAACTTGGTAGGCCCCACATCCCTAATGCTACATACCAAGTCCCAAGGTCATTGGCCTTATGGTTCTGGAGAAGAAGATTTTTAAAGGGTTTTTACCATATATGGGCATGGCGGCCATCTTGGTCATGTGACCAGGAACATTTGAACAAACTTTTGTTCCCCCGTCCTAAGGAGTCTCCATATGAAATTTGAGTTCAATTGGCCAAGTGGTTTCAGAGGAGAAGATGTTTGAAAATGTTGACGGACGGACGGACGCCGGAATCACTGGTACTCAGAGCCTTCGGCTCAGGTGAGCTAAAAAGTAGGTAGTCTACCTCTTAGTCCTAGTTTATGAATATCTTTCATAATGCCATATCTCCATGTGGTATCGTATGCTTTTTCCAAGTCAAAAAAGACAGCTACAACGTGTTCCTTTTTAACAAAGGCATCACGTATGAAAGTTTCCAATTTAACTAAATTATCATTTGTACTACGGCCAGCTCGGAAACCCGACTGATACCGTGATAAAAGATTGTTGGATTCTAAATACCAAATCAACCTTTTATTAATCATTCTTTCTAAAGTTTTACAAAGACAACTTGTAAGAGCTATAGGTCTATAATTGGTTGGCTCAGCATGATCTTTCCCTGGTTTGGGTATAGGTATTATAGTGGCTAATCGCCAGTCTTCAGGAAAATCACCAGTAGTCCATATATGATTGAATATACCTAAAAGAGCTTGGAGGGAACTCTCTGGAAGATGTTTAAGCATTTGATAATGTATTTCATCTGGTCCAGTTGCAGAATCATGTGATTGTTTAATTGCATCCAAAAGTTCATCAAAATTAAAAAGATTATTATATTCCTCAGTATTTGTAGACTTGAAATTAAGTTTAATTTTTTCTTGTTCTGCTTTAACTTTTTGAAATTTTTCAGAGTAATTTCTTGAACATGAATTGTTTAAAAATGTTTCTCCTAAGGTTTCAGCTATATCAAATTTACTTGTTGCTTTTGTTTCTGTAACGGGATGGTTTAAATGGGTGTAACTGGGTGACTTTGTCTTACCAGATATTTTTCTTATCATATCCCAAACTTTTTTATAGGGGTTTTGTGATTAATTTTTGAAACGTAAGAACGCCATGACTTTCGTTTCGATATCTTAATTGTTCTGCGAGCCTTTGCTCTAAATACTTTTACTTCATTTAAATTGTCCTTAGTTGGATATTTTTTGAATTTATTTAGAGCTTTTTTCCTCGTTTTAATAGCTTCTTTACATTCATCATTGTACCACGGATTACTTTTTGTTGGATTTGTCGAGGTCTTGGGTATACATTTAGAAGATATATCAATAAGGGAAGAGGTGAAATCAGACAAAGGGTCTGAAGAATCTTTGAAACTTTCTAAAGTTATTGTATCAGTACATAAAGATTGAAATACTTCCCAATTAGCTTTATTTAGTTTCCATTTTGGATTATGATCTTCTACTGTGGAAGTATTACTTTTAATGATGATAGGAAAATGATCACTATGATGTGATCTTTACAAACAGACCAATTAAAGTTAAGGAAAAGGGATGGATGGCAAAAGGAAAGATCTATGGAAGAAAAAGAGCCTGTTGGATCATGCATATAAGTGTTTGATTTGTCATTCATAAGACATATATCATTGTTTGTAATGAAATTTTCGATGAGTTCGCCTCTGGAATTATTTTCTTTATTACCCCAGAGAATATTATGACCATTAAAGTCTCCTAAGAGTAGATATGGAGAAGGAAGTTGCTTTAATAAAGAATCAAGATGTTCAATTTTCAAAATAAAAGAAGGTGTAATGTAAACAGAACAAATAGTAATTTCTCGATCAAGAGTAACTGAAATAGCTATGGCTTGTAGTTCAGTGTTAAGAATGATCTTTCTTTGAGGACAGGAAGATTTCACAAATATAGAACTTCCCCCTGAAGGTTTTTGACAATCTGTATGAATGTGATGATATGAATTAAAACCTTTTAAAGATTTATTATCCACAGTTTTTAAAAAAGTTTCTTGTAAACAGAAGACAGATGGGTTCTCTTCTTGTTGTAAGACGCATATTTCTTCAAATTTGGTCTTCAAACCTCGACAATTCCATTGTATTATTTTATGTTTAAAATCCATGTCAAATAGCATAAAGGAAAGAGTAACTATAATTAAAATATTGGAAACTTTCATGTTCAGGTCTTAAGTGAAATCTATGTCTCCATAGATTCTAGTTGACCATATTTATTTGCAGTCTTGACAGGTTGATCTTGTTGAATTCTTGTAATTTTGACGTTTGGTTTTTCTCTTGTTTTAGGGGACTTACTGTTGTCCCTACTTGTTGTCCGTGTTTTGGATCTAGATCTTGTTTTTTTCATGTTGATTGTTTGATTTGGATGGACCAGGCTGAGACGATGAACTTGCTGCTGTATTTTGTGCTGATTGCTTTTTTGTTTTGTATATTGTCGGTATTATAACTTTTGAACTGGCTGTGATGTTGAAATCTTTTTCATCAAAATGTGTTTCAGTTGTTTTTGTTTCGGGTTTCTTCATTTGTACGGATTGAACTATTTTGGAAAAGGAAGTATCTGGCTGTTTTTCAAACAAATTTCTAGCTTCTATGAATGTAATATTTTGTGTAACTTTGATTTTCATGATTTCCTTTTCTTTTTTCCAAATTTCACACTGGTTTGATCTTGAGGGGTGATTCAGTCCACAGTTGACACATTTAGTAGGGTTTTTACATTTACTGGTCAGGTGGTCGTAATTTCCAGTTCCACAGTTTTCACATACTGACCCAAGATCTTCTGGGCAGTTGTTTTCATGGTGGTTAAATTTCTGGCAGTTAAAACACCGCAGAGGATTGGGTATATAGATATCTACTGGTATGAATCTGTAGAATATCCTTAAAGATTTTGGCACTGTTATCCTATTGAAAGTTAGAAGTAGAGTATTTGTTTCTATTGTGCTATTTCCTTTTTTGATTGTAAAGCGTTTCACTGCTATTACTCCTTGATCCTTTAAATATTCTTTGATGTTTTCTTCAGTTTCTCCTTTTAAAGCTCTGTCTCTTATAATACCTTTTGATGAATTTAGTGTATGGTGTTCTGAAACAGTGACTGGAAGATTAAAGAAGGTTTTCATTTTTAGAAGATTTTCAGTTTGTGTTTTCCTTGACGTTTCAACTAATAGAGTTTGATTTTTGAGTTTTTTCACTGATTTTGGCGTTCCTATTGTTGATTCAATCTGTTTTTCTATTACAAATGGTGATAAAGAGGTAATTGGTTTTTCTGAGTCATTTGATTTTATTACTAGAAATTTAGCAAAATTGTCAACAGGTTTGAAAACTGTGGAAATGTTATTCTCTTCGTCAGAGTCCGGTCGTTGTCATTTATTTTTTGCACTTGAAGAAAGAGTAGGATAGTTGTCTTGCGACAACGCAAGATTGGAGGTCAAACCCAGGTTTGGATCTGGGGTCGAAGGGGGGACCATGGTAAAATTAGATTTAGCATGATCCATATTGTTGATTTTGTAGTTCCATAGATATGTTCCTCACCCACCGTGGAGCCCAACAAGGGAATGTAATATGGAAATGGCTCTCCTATTTCCTACATTAAAGCTACATATCTATTATACTCCGGTTCATATTTTCCAGTAGTTCTTCCAGCTTAAGATTAACGTCCAATACATATCAAACGCAGATTCCCTTAAGAAAAAAGTCTAACATTTATTGGACGTCCCCACCCGTATTTTGATGACCCCCCTCACCACTCTCAAAAGCCTTATTAACGCTGGTCCATATGCCCCAAGATTGGCCCATGAGAAGTCACTCTTGAAACCAAACAGTAAGATATAAATGAAGAAAAATTAAACCCGGTTATGTACCTAAAAGATACTTTAAAGTAGACAGAAGGAAGAAAAAATAAGATGGTTTCAAGAGATGGACCACCCAGCCGATTGATCCAGCGCCGGACCTAGCACTGGACTCACGTCTAGCTGAATCCGAGACCAAAACAATGTGTTGGAAAGCTGGAGATCCCTTGGCTTTCCTCAATTGTCAGGATTCTCTTCTCCCATTCACGCGTCGCAAACCCACGGCAAACAGGCAGCACACTGTTTTAATAAGGGTTTTCACCTTATCTACTACAGCAGTAAAGCAATCTGTATATTTTAACCCTACAGACACGGTATAAGCCCGGTTGTGATGTACAATTTAGAAAATAAACTGTGATAGATTATTTAAAAAGTTTGAAATTGAAATGATTGTAGTAGACCCGATCAATTTAAGCCTGTTGAGGTTTAATGCTGATAATATAAAAAAAGACATATATAGTATTAAAAGAAATAATTGAATTTGAGACAGAAAGAACTACAGTATGTTCTTTTGAATAAGATAGATGAATTTAGTAAAGATGTTTCATAGGTAAATTGCTCTTCAAGTTAAAATCTGAAGATATCCCTACAATACAGAACTTTAAAGCTCTACAATACAGAACTTTAACAAAATATAAGAGTAAGAATGTAACTTAGGTACTAGACAGTTAATCACGAAAACTGTCGTATAGATAAAGTTATAGTTTAAAAATGAATGTTCAACAAGATCTAGAAATCAATAATTGAGGCAATAGCAGTTATAAAATTTAAAACTACTTTATTTGGCTTTTATCCTCTTTAAATTTATACTAATGTAAAATAGTTTTTGATAAATTTAATCCTTTGGTTATTTATGAAAACAAGTTGCTATAGTTGCGTTTTTTACGGACAGTTACCACTGGTTTGCGTGGGGACTCTAACCCCAACCTGTCACCTCTCAAGTCTGCAAAACAAGAGACGCAAACAGGCCTGCTTAAGTACGAAGGTACATACAGTCTGTCCCCAGTGGTGCCGGGCAGCCATCCATATTTCTAGGGCGCCAGAGGGCGAGCGCCTGGCTTACCTTTAGTTCTAAGCAGAGGGGACAGTTATTCAAAAATAAAGTCCCCTGTGCGAATTAAGCCCCCGAACCACGGCAAGGCGGTAAGCAAACTCGGGGGACGGTGAACAAGTGGGACTCTACTCTTGGCACTCCCGGACGGGGACAAGTATTACAATCAATATCGTCCCCAAATGTGAAGTGTGCCCCAGAGACCACGGCAAGTTGGTAGAGTCACTCCGGGGTAGTTGGTTCTAATGAAATCGATGTTTTTGCTTGCTTATCTACCATCTCATTCCCTTGGATACCTATATGACTAAAAGCACCAGTGAACTGTCATAGATGAAGGATTCTATGATTATGATGACTTTGATATCCGAGTCTGTGAAGATTGTGATAAAAACTTGGATTGACATTTCATAAAGAGTATGAACGCAGATGAAGACTCATGCCATTTCAAAAAAAAATATATCTCAAAAAATATATCATGGAACTTATTTAGGAACGTCTCCTACTACTGCTGTGCAAAATCGCCACACTCCAAAAGGAAGTGACGTACAGTGAATGGTGCATCGCAACCTACACTGACCTTAAAGGAGTCGAGCCAAAACAACGTCTTTTTGTCTAATGTTTCGAACAACTGATTGATGTTCACCAATAGTTGGTTTTATTTCAAGGAAGTTTATTTCCAATGCTGTTATTCCATGAAGTTTGGCATTGATCCAAGATATACTTATTGATAGATGGTTTTCCATGAAGTTTGCCATTGATCCAAGATATACTTATTGATAGATGGTTTAAAATTGGAAAAGGGAATCTTAAAAGAGGCTGGTTCTAATGAAGCGATGTTTTTGCTTGCTGATCTACCATCTCATTCCCTAGAATGGGAATCCAACAGAAAACAATCTCTTTATTAGCTAAAAGCTCATGACATTTTTCTAAAAGTTTCTGAATCTGTGTTTGTTTTGTTGAACTGGTATGGTTCATAGCTTTCAACACAGAAAGCGAATCAGAAATTATATAATAAATTTATTGCTAGCATCACAATAACTTATGAAATCTAAAGCTAGATCGACTGCTTTGGCTTCAGCAGTAAAAATTGATGAATCGTCAGGTATACGTTGCATATTACTATGGTTGTCTGATATAACAGCACAACCAACCTTTGAGTCTTCTTTTTTTGATCAGTATAAACTTGTTGATGATTCTTATAATGACTTTGTAGCCGTCTGAAATCATCTTTTAATATGTGTGGATTTGATTCAGATTTTTTCCCAGGGTGTAAATCGAAAAGTATATCAGGTTGTTTCACACACCAAGCTGGAATATTTGGTGTAAAATGTTTTTCAACATTTTGTGGATTGATATTAGCAGATTCTAAGAGTGGTGAAATTCTAATGCCAAATGATCTAATAGCTTTAGGTTTTTGTTCATATAAATCAGCTTAGTTTGGTGGAAATGTAACTTCATGCGCAGGATTTGATGGGCTAGCAGCAAGTCTTATAACATATTGCAGAGAGTTTTTCTCTTCGTGAATATAGTGGTGGTTCATCTGCTTCCACATAGAGAAGTACAAACTTCTCAAGCAGTCATTGTTTACATCTGTACTCATTCAGTCTCTGTTTGAGTTTAGCATCTGTGGTATGCATATAATTTGAGGAGCTATTGAAAACTGAACCATGACAGTTACGTTATGGTCAAGTACAAAACCTTGAATATGCTTAGTTGTGTCGCGACTTGTGGGGTAACAACAACTAAAATCTCCACAACAACATGGAAGCAGCTGGGCAAATACACCATTTTATAGAACCGTGCTGTTTTATTGTCTTATGCCTTGACCTACACAGTGTGGGCATTGCTGTGTCAAATTAACTTTTTTGGACAAAAGCACCAGTGTACTGTCATAGATGAAGGATTCTATGATTATGATGACTTTGATATCCGAGTCTGTGAAGATTGTGATAAAAACTTGGATTGACATTTCATAAAGAGTATGAACGCAGATGAAGACTCATGCCATAATGAGGAGCCCAGGGTTAGGGTCATCCAATTTGAACTCATTTCAAAGGAAAGACCAGTGGCTTTAAACCACCCAGCAAACATTCAATGAATTGAATCTAAACGAAAGCTCAAAAACGTTCTGATATTTGGTAAAAAGATCAGTGCTTTAAAAATAGTCGATTATTGAAAACTGAAAAATATCCACAACAACATGGAAGCAGCTAGACATACAACGTTTGTAGAAGTGCGCCGTTTTTTATTGTCTTAAATGGCACAGCAACTCATTCAACACAGTAACAAAATTCAAGAACATTGGAATATGGGCGTGTAACCAAAACCAAATCAGACTATAGAAAAGGACAGCTAGACGCAACTCCATTATCTTGCATGTGGCGATGCAAAACCGCACATCGGCTAAGTTTCATGGTTTTTAACCAGGCTATGAACATTACTGGCAAAGATATAAGCCACCTTTGCCACAACAAGCTGTGCGTTCGCGGCAAGCATCTTAGTGCTGAACCCCAGGCAGTCAATAATGCACGACAAAAATGTGTAAACCGTTGCTGTTGTAATCCATTGGTTTGTCTTTTATTTTGATTACGCATATTTAATTAGTCTATGTGACGTCACTAAGCCTACAATATGGCCGCTTCCATTACAGTACATTTGCAAATATTCAAACGCCTACAACTTTTTAGTTTTTCAACCGATTTAGATGAAACTGGTATCAAAATTCATGGTTTATTAAGATCTTTCATAGTAATCGTCAGGGTTGCCGTCCCATTAAGCTGGTGTAGGCATTGATTTTTTTGGACAAAAAACACCAGTGTCCTGTCATAGATGAAGGATTCTATGATGGTGATGACTCTGATATCAACGTCTGTGAAGATTGTGGTGAAAACTTGGATTGATATTTCATAACAAGTATGTACAATGATGAAGACTCAGACCAAAATTAGGAGCCAGTGGTTAGGGACATTCAATTGGAAAACTCATTTCAAAGGAAAGACTAGAGGCGTTAAACCACCAAGCAAACAAACAATGTACTGAATATAAACAAAGCTTAAAAGTTTTCTCTTAAATTTGATAAAAAAAATTATGCTTATAAAATAGTCAATTATTGAAATCTGAAAAATCTCCCCAACAACATGAAAGCAGCCATACAAATACAACGTTTTTAGAAGTGCGCCGTTTTTATTGTCTTAAATGGCACAGCAACTCATTCAACACAGTAACAAAATTCAAGAACAATGGGAATGTAAGCGTGTAACCAAAACCAAATCAGACTATAGAAAAGGACAGCTAGATGCATCTCCATTATCTGGCATGTGGCGATGCAAAACCGCACATCGGCTAAGTTTCATGGTACTTAACCAGGCTATGGATATTACTGGCAAAGATAAAAGCCACCTTTGCCACAACAAGCCGTGCGTTCGCGGCAAGCATCTTAGTGCTGAACCCCAGGCAGTCAATAATGCACGACAAAAATGTGTAAACCGTTGCTGTTGTAATCGATTGGTTTGTCTTTTATTTTGATAACGCATATTTAATAAGTTTGTGTGACGTCACTAGGCCTACAATATGGCCGCTTCCATTACAGTCCATTTGCAAATATTCAAACGCCTACTTTTTAGTTTTTCAATCGATTTAGATGAAACTGGTATCAAAATTCATGGTTTATTAAGATCTTTCATAGTAATCGTCAGGGTTGCCGTCCCATTAAGCTGGTGTAGGCATTGATGTGTCATATTAACTTTTTTTTGGACAAAAAACACCAGTGTCCTGTCATAGATGAAGGATTCTATGATGATGATGACTTTGATATCCACGTCTGTGAAGATTGTGATAAAAACTTGGATTGACATTTCTTAAAAAGTATGATATCCACGTCTGTGAAGATTGTGATAAAAACTTGGATTGACATTTCTTAAAAAGTATGTACAATGATGAAGACTCAGACCCGTGGTTAGGGTCATTCAATTGGAAAACTCATTTCAAAGGAAAGGCTAGAGGCATTAAACCACCAAGCAAACAAACATTGTACTGAATATTAACAAAGCTTAAAAGTATTCTCTTATATTTGATAAAAAAATCAATGCTAAGAAAATAGTCAATTATTGAAAGCTGAAAAATATCCACAACAACATGGAAGGAGCTAGACAAATACAACGTTTTTAGAAGTGCGCCGTTTTTATTGTCTTAAAGGGGACAGCAGCTCATTCAACACAGTAACAGAATTCAATAACATTCTGAAAATAAGCGTGTAACCAAAACCAAATCAGACTATAGAAAAGGACAGATAGACGCATCTCCATTATCTGGCCTGTGGCGATGCAAAACAGCACATCGGCTAAGTTTCATGGTTTTTAACCAGGCTATGGACATTACTGGCAAAGATATAAGCATCCTTTGCCACAACAAGCAGTGCGTTCGCGGCAAGCATCTTAGTGCTGAGCCCCAGGCAGTCAGTAATGCACGACAAAAATCTGTAAACCGTTGCTGTTGTAATCCATTGGTTTGTCTTTTATTTTGATTACGCATATTTAATTAGTCTATGTGACGTCACTTTAAGCCTACAATATGGCCGCTTCCATTACAGTACATTTGCAAATTTTCAAACGCCTACAACTTCTTAGTTTTTCAACCGATTTAGATACAACTGGTATCAAAATTCATGGTTTATTAAAATCTTTCATAGTAATCGTCAGGGTTGCCGTCCCCTAGAAGCTGGTGAAGGCATTGTTGCGCCATATTAACTTTTTTGGACAAAAACACCAGTGTCCTGTCATAGATGAAGGATTCTATGATGATGATGACTTTGATATCCACGTCTGTGAAGATTGTGGTAAAAACTTGGATTGACATTTCATAAAAAGTATGTATGTAGAAGAATCAAGGCACAATTAGGAGAAAGGCCAGAGGCGTTAAACCACCAAGCAAACAAATAATAAACTGCATCTAAACAAAGCTTAAAAATATTCTCTTATATTTGATAAAAAAATCAATGCTTAAAAATAGTCAATCATTGAAAACTGAACTGACAGTTACGTTATGGTTAAGTACAAGGCCTTATTTTAGAGATTCAAAACCTTTAGTAGGCTTAGATGTGTCCCGACTTGTGGAGTAACAACAAATAAAATCACAACAATATGGAAGCAGCTAGACAAATACAACATTTTACAAAAGTGCCCTGTTTTTATTGTCTTAAGCCTTGTTCTATACAGTGTGAGCATTGCTGTGCCATATTAACTGACTTTGATATTCAAGTCTGTGAAGATTGTGATAAAAACTTGGATTGACATTTAATAAAAATTATGTACGCAGATGAAGACTCATGCCATAATTAGGAGCCCAGGGTTACAGTCATTCAATTTAAACTCATTTCAAAGGAAAAATCAGAGGCTTTAAACCATCCAGCAAACATTCAATGATTTGTTTGTTTGTTTGTTTGGTGCTTAACGACGCATCAACCCTTGTGGGTCATTAGCGTCAGACGGTATTAACTAAACATGATGAGGATGTAAAAAGTTAAAAATTTATAAGATAAAATAAAAGGAATGGTGATGACGAGTTTGTTTTAGTTTAATAAGTTGTAATACGATTGTTGACAGGAGAGACCACGTACAATATCTGACAGTTTCAAAGAGCTATTCAGATAACTGTACATGTTCTTTAACTGAACAGAATACAACATAATATAATCTGTATTATGGTCTGATACAAATGTAAAACAAAACATGATTTTAAAAACAGCAATTAGATTTTGTTAAAAAGATTTATTTGTCTTAAAAATGTCATAATACTATCAATATGTATATCTTGAAATAATTCTTTCATGTTATTAACATGGAAGCAATTATTTCTTACTTGTGCAAAATCGCCACATTCCAAAAGGAAGTGACGTACAGTGAAAGGTGCGTCGCAACCAACACATTGAGGATGCTCTTCACCTTGTAGTAAGTATGAATGAGTGACTCTTGTATGACCTAAGCGGAGTTGAGCTAAAACTACTTCTTCTCTTCTAATGTTTCGAACAACCGATTGATATTCACCAATAGTTGGTTTGATGTCAAGAAGTTTATTACCAATGCTGTTATTCCATGAAGTTTGCCATTCTTCCAAGATATATTTATTGATAGAGGGCTTAAAATTGGAAAATGGAATCTTAAAAGAAGTTGGTTCTAATGAAAGCGATGTTTTTGCTTGCTTATCTACCATCTCATTCCCTTGGATACCTATATGACTAGGAATCCAACAGAGAACAATTTCTTTATAAGTTAAAAGCTCATGACATTTTTCTAAAAGTTTCTGAATCTGTGGATTCTTTGAACTGGTATGGTTCATTGCTTTCAATACAGAGAGCGAGTCAGAAAATATAATAAATTTATTGTTTGCATCACATTCAATGAAACCATAACTATATTCACGAAGAGAGAAACTCTCTTTGCAATATGCTATAAGACTTGCTGCTAACCCATCAAATCCTGCTCATGAAGTTACATTCCCACCAAATTATGTTAATTTGTATGAACAAAAACCTAAAGCTATTAAATCATTTGGCATCAGAATTTCACCACTTTTAGAATCTGCCAATATCAAACCACAAAATATTGAAAAACATTTTACACCAAATATTGCAGCTTGGTGCATGAAACCACCTGAAATACTTTTTGATTTACATTCCGGGAAAAAATCTGAATCAAATCCACACATATAAAAAGATGATTTCAGAAAAATGCAAAGTCGTTATAAGAATTACCAACAAATTTATACTGATGGGTCAAAGGAAGACTCAAAGGTTGGTTGTGCTGTTATATCGCGACTTGTGGGGTAACAACAACTAAAATCTCCACAACAACATGGAAGCAGCTGGGCAAATACACCATTTTATAGAACCGTGCTGTTTTATTGTCTTATGCCTTGACCTACACAGTGTGGGCATTGCTGTGTCAAATTAACTTTTTTGGACAAAAGCACCAGTGTACTGTCATAGATGATGATGATGATGATGATGAGTTGGTGTTTAACGACGCATCAACCCTTTTGGGTCATTAGCGTCATCAAGGTTAGGTATGAGACGTATTACTGAACATTAAAACTATAATAGATAAGCTAAAATATTAACAATTTGGCATATAAAACGTATGATGATGATGAGTTGGAGTTTAACGACGCATCAACCCTTTTGGGTCATTAGCGTCATCAAGGTTAGGTAAGAGAAGTATTACTGAACATTAAAACTATAATAGATAAGCTAAAATATTAACAATTTGACACATAAAACATATGAGTATAGCAAAGACGATAAAATAGTAATCATTTTACAGCGAAGATCATGTACAATATCTGACAACAACATAGGCTAATCAGATGACTATACATGATCTTCTCCTGCAAAAAAGAAAATGATATGATGAAAGTAAGTTTAAATAAGTAAACAGTTCAAAGGAAAATAATAGCTACAATTTGTTAAAAAGATTAATCTCTTTTAAGAATAAAAAGACATTATCAATAGGTACATCATTAAACAATTGTTTGATTGTATCAACATGAAAGTATTTGTTTCTTATATGAGAAAAATCACTACATTCAAGTAGAAAATGGCGGACTGTAAAGAGTGTATCACATCCAAAACAATACGGTGGCTCCTCTCGTTTTAAAAGATAATTTTTGTTTGTTTGGTGCTTAACGACGCATCAACCCTTGTGGGTCATTAGCGTCAAGCGGTATTAAACTAAACATGATGAAGATGGAAATAGTAAAAATTTGTATGATAAAAATAAAAGAAATGATGATTATGAGTTTGTATAATGAAAATAAGTTATAATATGGTTGTTGCCAGAAGAGACCACGTACAATATCTGACAGTTTCAAAGAGCTATTCAGATAACTGTACATGTTCTTTGACTGAACAAAGTATAACTTTAACTAGTCTGTATTATGGTCTGATACAAATGTAAAACAAAACATGATTTTAAAAATACTTATTAGATTTTGTTAAAAAGATTTATTTGTCTTAAAAAAGTCATTATACTATCAATATGTATATCTTGAAATAACTGTTTCATGTTATCAACATTGAAACAATTATTTCTTACTTGTGCAAAATCGCCACAATCCAAAAGAAAGTGACGTACAGTGAATGGTGCATCGCAACCAACACAGTGTGGTTGCTCTTCACCTAATAGTAAGTATGAATGTGTGACTCTTGTATGACCTAAACGGAGTCGAGCCAAAACGACTTCCTCTTTTCTAATGTTTCGAACAACTGATTGTTGCTCACCAATAGTTGGTTTTATGTCAAGAAGTTTATTTCCAATGCTGTTGTTCCATGAAGTTTGCCATTCTTCTAAGATATACTTATTGATAGATGGCTTAAAATTAGAAAATGGAATCTTAAAAGAAGTTGGTTCTAATGAAAGCGATGTTTTTGCTTGCTTATCTACCATCTCATTCCCTTGGATACCTATATGACTAGGAATCCAACAGAGAACAATTTCTTTATAAGCTAAAAGCTCATGACATTTTTCTAAAAGTTTCTGAATCTG
Source organism: Loripinus fragilis (assembly GCA_964019695.1). Lineage (NCBI taxonomy): Eukaryota > Metazoa > Mollusca > Bivalvia > Lucinida > Lucinidae > Loripinus > Loripinus fragilis. Next base: position 21,825,274 of record OZ026528.1, read on the forward strand.
TGGATTCTTTGAACTGGTATGATTCATTGCTTTCAATACAGAAAGCGAGTCAGAAAATATTATAAATTTATTATTAGCATCATAAGTGCTAATGAAATCTAAAGCTAGATCAATTGCTTTGGCTTCAGCAGTGAAAATTGATGAATCGTCAGGTATACGTTGCATATTACTATGGTTGTCTGATATAACAGCACAACCAACCTTTGAGTCTTCCTTTGACCCATCAGTATAAATTTGTTGGTAATTCTTATAACGACTTTGCATTTTTCTGAAATCATCTTTTAATATGTGTGGATTTGATTCAGATTTTTTCCCGGAATGTAAATCAAAAAGTATTTCAGGTGGTTTCATACACCAAGCTGGAATATTTGGTGTAAAATGTTTTTCAATATTTTGTGGTTTGATATTGGCAGATTCTAAGAGTGGTGAAATTCTGATGCCAAATGATTTAATAGCTTTAGGTTTTTGTTCATATAAATTAACATAATTTGGTGGGAATGTAACTTCATGAGCAGGATTTGATGGGTTAGCAGCAAGTCTTACAGCATATTGCAAAGAGAGTTTCTCTCTTCGTGAGTATAGTGATGGTTCATCTGCTTCCACATAGAGACTAGCAACAGGAGAAGTTCTAAAAGCCCCTAAAGCTAATCTAAGTCCTTGGTTATGTATAGGATCAAGCATTTGAAGATATGATTTTCGTGCAGAGCCATATATAATACAGCCATAGTCTAATTTTGACCGGACTAGAGACCGATACAGCTTGAGAAGTGTAGTTCGGTCTGCACCCCAAGAAGTATGGGAAAGCACTTTTAAAAGATTCAATGCTTTTAAACATTTAGCTTTGAGATATTTAATATGGGGTATAAAACTGAGTTTTCTATCAAATAAAATGCCAAGGAATTTAGATTCCTCAACAACTGGAAGAGGTGATCCATATAAATGTAAAACGGGATCATCATGTTGCTTGCGCAACTGACAGAAATGTACACACTGTGTTTTTGATTTGGAAAACTTAAATCCATTGCTTGTTGCCCAATTTTCAATCTTATTTAAATTTTGTTGCAGTTGGCGTTCAATCGTCGCCATGCTTTTTGAGCGATAACAGATACAGAAGTCATCAACATATAATGAGCAATCAGTAAGATTACCTAAACATTTCACAATATCATTAATTTTAATGCTAAAAAGTGTTGTTGATAGAACGCCTCCTTGAGGTACACCTTGCTCCTGGTCATAATAGTCAGACAGAGAGGAGCCAACTCGGACTTGCATGGCGCGGTCTGCAAGGAAGTTTTCAATGAATGTAGGAAGTCTACCTCTTAATCCTAATTTGTGGATATCTTTTAAAATGCCATATCTCCACGTGGTATCATAAGCTTTTTCCAAATCAAAAAACACAGCAACTACATGTTCCTTTTTAATAAAGGCATCACGTATGAAGGTTTCCAATCTAACTAAATTATCAGTTGTACTGCGGTCAGATCTGAAACCAGACTGAAACCGCGATATATGATTATTGGATTCTAAAAACCAAGAAAGTCTTTTATTTATCATTCTTTCAAGTGTTTTACATAGACAACTTGTTAAAGCTATAGGTCTATAATTATTAGGTTCCGCAGGATCTTTCCCAGGTTTGGGAATTGGGATTATGGTTGCTAAGGTCCAATCTTCTGGAAATTTACCAGTAGTCCAAATGTAATTAAATAAATTCAATAGGGTTTCAAGAGAATTCTCTGGGAGATGTTTAAGCATTTGATAGTGGATCTCATCAGGACCCGTGGCTGAGTCATGTGATAGTTGAATAGCTTCAACTAATTCATCTAAATTAAAATCTTTGTTGTAAATTTCATTATTTTGTGATTTAAAATTCAATTTAACTTTCTCTTGTTCGGTTTTAATCTTTCTGAAGGATTCAGAGTACTTGAATGATGATGAATTGTGACAAAAAGTTTCTCCTAAAGTGTCAGCAATGTCTGTTTTTGAAGTTGCTTTGCTGTCAGTACCCACCATGTTTAGATGTGTGTAACTGGGGGATTTGTTTTTTCCAGAGATTTTTCTTATCATATCCCAAACCTTTTTAATAGGTGTTTTATGATTGATTTTCGAAACATAAGATCTCCATGATTTACGCTTCGAAAGTTTAATTGTTCTACGGGCTTTAGCTCTAAATACTTTGATGTCATTGAAATTGTTGGTATTTGGAGATCTTTTGAATTTAGATAGAGCTTGTTTGCGCTGTTTAATTGCTTCTTTACAGTCGTCATTGTACCATGGATTACTTTTAGTTGGATTTGTCGAAGTTTGAAGGATACATTCTTTAGATATTTCGATAAGAGAAGAGGTAAAATCAGCTATAGGATCAGAAGATTCTTTGAAGTTTTCTGGCACCAATTTACCAGTGCACAGAGTATTAAATAGATCCCAGTTGGCTCTATTTAATTTCCACTTTGGATTGTGATCCTCAGTGGAATAAGTGTTCTGTTCAATGATGATAGGGAAGTGATCACTATTGTGTTGGTCTTCACATACAGACCAATTATAATCAAGAAACAGTGATGGATGACAGAATGAAAGATCAATAGATGTAAAAGACTTTGTACTTGAAGAATGGTAAGTATAAGACTTATCATTCATAATACAAATGTCATTCTTTGTAATGAAATTTTCGATAAGTTCACCTCTGGAATCATTGTTTTGACCACCCCAGAGGATATTGTGACCATTGAAGTCACCTAATAAAATATAAGGAGAAGGAAGTTGTTGCAGTAAATTGTCCAAGTGTTGGGAGTTAAGAGAAAACGATGGAGGAATATATACAGAACATATGGTTATTTCTCTGTCTAGAGTGACAGAAACAGCAGTTGCTTGTAGTTCTGTTTGTAAATCAATCTTTCTTTGTGGGAAAGATGATTTTACAAATATTGAGGCACCACCAGAGGGCCTCAGACAATCAGTATGAACATAGTTATATATATTAAAACCTCGTAATGAGATGTTATCATCTGGTTTAAGAAATGTCTCTTGAAAACAAAATACGGATGGATTATATTCGGAAATCAATAGAGATACTTCATTATAATTAGGTTTCAAACCTCGACAATTCCATTGAATAATTTTATGCTTAAAATCCATACTTGAAAATAGTATTAAAAGAAGTACTAAAATAATGGTTGGATTGAAACCCTCCATTATTTGGTTACTGGTAATCTTGGCAGTGTGCCTTTAGGGAGATGGTCACTGGAAGAAGAGTCTGTGAATACCACAGACTCCTCTTCCATACACACCACCTCATCATCTTTTTCTGCAAACACAGAATATGGATTCTTTTCAGCTTGTTTTGCTTTTTCTGCTTGTTCTTTTTCTTTCTGTGCTTGTTCTTTTTGCCATTGCTGTTTTCTTTCTTCTTTTTGTTGTTTTTTAAGTTTGTCTTTCTCTTCTTTTTTCTTCTTCTCCTCATCTTTCTTTATCATTTCTAAGGTCGCCCCCTTAAGGGCTGGCCCAGAATGAGAGGAGTTACTTTTTCCTGGTTTAGGTGATGTGTTACGTTTTTCCTTTGTACCTTGTGTTTTCTCTGTTGTCTGTTTTAAGTATTCGTCAAAGCTGTCGTCTGTCTGCGTGGTTTTGTTTTCAGTTTGTGTAGATTTGTTGCAAGTGCCTGGTTTAACAGCACTTGCATAAGTTTGACCTGTGTAAAATTGCTCGTATTGTTTACGAGCATCAGGAAATGATAAGTTGTTTTCACATTTGATTTTGAGAATTTTCTTCTCTTTCTCCCATTGTGGGCATTGCTTCGAGTTTGCAGGGTGATCACCTGAGCAGTTGACACATTTGGATGGTTTGTTACACACGCCAGATGGTCCACAATGTTCAGGCTCACCGCAGTTGCAGCATACAGGGTGTCTACCACATTTATTTTCGTGGTGACCAAACACTTGACAACTGTAACATCTAAGTGGGTTTGGTATATAGACATCTACTTTCACTTGCATAAAGCCTATTTTAACAACTGTAGGTAAGGTAGGTGAATTAAATGTAAGAACATATGTGTTGGTTAATTTTGTTTCACCATCACGACGTACAGTGATTCTACGTACATCCGTAACTCCCTGTTCAACCATGCCTTCCTTGATATCATCGCTTGTCACTCTGTTCAAGGCTGGACAGCGAATAATACCCTTGGATGTGTTCAAGGATGAATGGGGTGTTACGGAGCACTTAAGACCACAAAATGTCTTCATCTGTAGTAGATTTTTCTCGTGTGCTTCTTTAGCACATTGTATTAAAAGATCACCAGACCTTAGGTTCTTTATGCTCTTTGGTTCTCCTGCAATGCTCATAATGGTTTTATGTACAACAAAAGGAGAAAGAGAAGAAATAGTCTCTCCTTCTTTTTCTGAATGGATTATTAAAAATCTGGGTACATAAGGTTTTTTGGTTGAGGTTGCCGAACTTGACGAACTTGATTTAGTTGGTTGAGAAGCTGGGTACGAGTTTTCAGAGTCAGTATCTGAATTTGCTATGTGACGTTTTTTTGCTTTTTGTTTAGCCATGTAGTTTAGTTGTTTGATTCATCCTCCATGCTCCCCACCCACCGTGGAGCCCAACAAGGGAGCACTTTAATGGAGTGGATTTCCGATCTCCAGTGCTAGAGATACATAGAAGGTATACTTGCACAAATAGAATCTGCACAATTGACCCGTTAAGCCACTGCCTTCCAGGATTATTTTATAAAAGAAAGAAAGTTTAAGATAATGGACACATGGTTGGCATCAGAACGATACTATAGAACGAAGATATAAGAAATATTTTTTTTTACATTTCAGAATCCTGGGGCTCAGCATGACAAAGCCGATTAGAAACACCGGGCCGTGTTTCCACCTCAGTCTACCCCGTCAAAGAGGCCAAAGAGACGTGTTGAGTCATACAGAATTTATAAACGTCCATATTCTGCATGCTCTCAGTCTTCCAGGCCATCCCCTTCGAGTTACGAGAAAGCCACCCACGGCAGACTGGTGGGTCCTACTCTTAGCACTCCCAGAGGAGACAAGTATTACAATCAATATCGTCCCCTGTGTGAAGTGTGCCCCAGAGACCGCGACAAGGTGGTAGGGACTCTCCAGGGAAACCCGGTTACGTACCTAAAAGATACTTTCAATAAGACAGAAGGAAGAAAGAATAAGATGGTTTCTAGAGATGGACCACCCAGCCGATTGATCCAGCGCCGGACCTAGCACTGGACTCACGTCTAGCTGAATCCGAGACCAAAGCAATGTGTTGGAAAGCTGGAGATCCCTGGGCTTTCCTCAATTGCCAGGATTCTCTTCTCCCATTCACGCGTCGCAAACCCACGGCAAACAGGCAGCACACTGTTTTAATAAGGGTTTTCACCTTATCTACTACAGCAGTAAAGCAATCTGTATATTTTAACCCTACAGACAGGGTATAAGCCCGGTTGTGATGTACAGTTTAGAAAATAAACTGTGATAGATTATTTAAAGAGTTTGAAATTGAAATGATTGTAGTAGACCTGATCAATTTAAGCCTGGTTGATAATAAAAAAGACACAAATAGTATTAGAGAAATAAATGAATTTGAGACAGAAAGAACTACAGTATGTTCTTTTGAATAAGATATTGGAATTTAGCAAAGATATTTCATAGGTAAATTGCTCTTCAAGTTAAATCTGAATATATCCCTATAATAGAGAACTTTAAAGCTCTACAATACAGAACTTTAAAAATATAAGAGCAAGAATGTAACTTAGGTACTGGACAGTTAATCATGAAAACTGTCATATAGATAAAGTAAGAGTTTAAAAATAAATGTTCAACAAGTTATAGAACTCAATAATTAAGACGATAGCAGTTATAAAAATTGCTATATTTGACTTTTATCTTCTTTACAGTTTAACTAGTGTAAGACAATTTTTGATAAATTTAAGCTTTTGGTTATTTATGAAAACAAGTTGATATAGTTGCGCTTTTACAGACAGTTACCACTGGTTTGCGTGAGGACTTTAACCCCAACCTGTCACCTCTCAAGTCTGCAAAACAAGAGACGCAAACAGGCCTGCTTAAGTACGAAGGTACATACAGTCTGTCCCCAGTGGTGCCGGGCAGCCATCCATATTTCTAGGGCGCCAGAGGGCGAGCGCCTGGCTTACCTTTAGCTCTAAGCAGAGGGGACAGTTATTCAAAAATAAAGTCCCCCGTGCGAATTAAGCCCCCGAACCACGGCAAGGCGGTAAGCAAACTCGGGGGTACTGTCATAGATGAAGGATTCTATGATAATGATGACTTTGATATCCGAGTCTGTGAAGATTGTGATAAAAACTTGGATTGACATTTCATAAAGAGTATGAACGCAGATGAAGACTCATGCCATAATGAGGAGCCCAGGGTTAGGGTCATCCAATTTGAACTCATTTCAAAGGAAAGACCAGTGGCTTTAAACCACCCAGCAAACATTCAATGAATTGAATCTAAACAAAAGCTCAAAAACGTTCTGATATTTGGTAAAAAGATCAGTGCTTTAAAAATAGTCGATTATTGAAAACTGAAAAATATCCACAACAACATGGAAGCAGCTAGACATACAACGTTTGTAGAAGTGCGCCGTTTTTTATTGTCTTAAATGGCACAGCAACTCATTCAACACAGTAACAAAATTCAAGAACATTGGAATATGAGCGTGTAACCAAAACCAAATCAGACTATAGAAAAGGACAGCTAGACGCAACTCCATTATCTTGCATGTGGCGATGCAAAACCGCACATCGGCTAAGTTTCATGGTTTTTAACCAGGCTATGAACATTACTGGCAAAGATATAAGCCACCTTTGCCACAACAAGCTGTGCGTTCGCGGCAAGCATCTTAGTGCTGAACCCCAGGCAGTCAATAATGCACGACAAAAATGTGTAAACCGTTGCTGTTGTAAACCATTGGTTTGTCTTTTATTTTGATTACGCATATTTCATTAGTCTATGTGACGTCACTAAGCCTACAATATGGCCGCTTCCATTACAGTACATTTGCAAATATTCAAACGCCTACAACTTTTTAGTTTTTCATCCGATTTAGATGAAACTGGTATCAAAATTCATGGTTTATTAAGATCTTTCATAGTAATCGTCAGGGTTGCCGTCCCATTAAGCTGGTGTAGGCATTGATGTGTCATATTAACTTTTTTTTGGACAAAAAACACCAGTGTCCTGTCATAGATGAAGGATTCTATGATGGTGATGACTCTGATATCAACGTCTGTGAAGATTGTGATGAAAACTTGGATTGATATTTCATAACAAGTATGTACAATGATGAAGACTCAGACCAAAATTAGGAGCCAGTGGTTAGGGACATTCAATTGGAAAACTCATTTCAAAGGAAAGACTAGAGGCGTTAAACCACCAAGCAAACAAACAATGTACTGAATCTAAACAAAGCTTAAAAGTTTTCTCTTATATTTGATAAAAAAAATTTATGCTTATAAAATAGTCAATTATTGAAATCTGAAAAATCTCCCAAACAACATGAAAGCAGCTATACAAATACAACGTTTTTAGAAGTGCGCCGTTTTTATTGTCTTAAATGGCACAGCAACTCATTCAACACAGTAACAAAATTCAAAAACAATCGGAATGTAAGCGTGTAACCAAAACCAAATCAGACTATAGAAAAGGACAGCTAGATGCATCTCCATTATCTGGCATGTGGCGATGCAAAACCGCACATCGGCTAAGTTTCATGGTTTTTAACCAGGCTATGGACATTACTGGCAAAGATAAAAGCCACCTTTGCCACAACAAGCCGTGCGTTCGCGGCAAGCATCTTAGTGCTGAACCCCAGGCAGTCAATAATGCACGATAAAAATGTGTAAACCGTTGCTGTTGTAATCGATTGGTTTGTCTTTTATTTTGATAACGCATATTTAATAAGTCTGTGTGACGTCACTAGGCCTACAATATGGCCGCTTCCATTACAGTCCATTTGCAAATATTCAAACGCCTACAACTTTTTAGTTTTTCAATCGATTTAGATGAAACTGGTATCAAAATTCATGGTTTATTAAGATCTTTCATAGTAATCGTCAGGGTTGCCGTCCCATTAAGATGGTGTAGGCATTGATGTGTCATATTAACTTTTTTTTGGACAAAAAACACCAGTGTCCTGTCATAGATGAAGGATTCTATGATGATGATGACTTTGATATCCACGTCTGTGAAGATTGTGATAAAAACTTGGATTGACATTTCTTAAAAAGTATGTACAATGATGAAGACTCAGACCAAAATAAGGAGCCCGTGGTTAGGGTCATTCAATTGGAAAACTCATTTCAAAGGAAAGGCTAGAGGCATTAAACCACCAAGCAAACAAACATTGTACTGAATCTAAACAAAGCTTAAAAGTATTCTCTTATATTTGATAAAAAAAAATCAATGCTAAGAAAATAGTCAATTATTGAAAGCTGAAAAATATCCACAACAACATGGAAGGAGCTAGACAAATACGTTTTTAGAAGTGCGCCGTTTTTATTGTCTTAAAGGGGACAGCAGCTCATTCAACACAGTAACAGAATTCAATAACATTCTGAAAATAAGCGTGTAACCAAGTAAATAAGGTTGCAAAGATCAGGAATCGATACAATCAAGTACCACACCTGACCCAGGATACCAATGGGAAAGTGACAAACTCACAGAAGACACCACAAACGAGAGCCAAGAGGTCATCCCTTTCCCAGCAGGTGACCACAAAGCACATATAAACAGACGCGCACAAAACACAGCAAACACAAGACAGAACAAAAACATAAAAGATCCACAAAAGAAGTACCGCCTTGGAACGGTCAGTAAAATATTTTACTGGAGGGCTTAAACCGGTTTAACGGCGCCAACCTCACCCTTAATTCAAACCAAATCAGACTATAGAAAAGGACAGATAGATGATGATGATGATGAGTTGGAGTTTAACGACGCATCAACCCTTTTGGGTCATTAGCGTCATCAAGGTTAGTTAAGAGAAGTATTACTGAACATTTAAACTATAATAGATAAGCTAAAATATTAACAATTTGACACATAAAACATATGAGTTTAGCAAAGACGATAAAAATAGTAATCATTTTACAGCGAAGATCATGTACAATATCTGACAACAACATAGGCTAATCAGATGACTATACATGATCTTATCCTGCAAAGAAGAAAATGATGTGATGAAAGTAAGTTTAAATAAGTAAACAGTTCAAAGGAAAATAATAGCTACAATTTGTTAAAAAGATTAATCTCTTTTAAGAATAAAAAGACCTTATCAATAGGTACATCATTAAATAATTGTTTGATTGTATCAACATGAAAGTGTTTGTTTCTTATATGAGAAAAATCACCACATTCAAGTAGAAAATGGCGGACTGTAAAGAGTGTATCACATCCAAAACAATACGGTGGTTCCTCTCGTTTTAAAAGATAAGAGTGTGTGATCCTTGTATGACCAATACGTAGACGAGCAAGGACGACTTCCTCCTGTCTGACATTTCGTACTACTGGTTGAGATTGTCCAATGACAGGTTTAATCTCAAAGAGTTTATTACCAACACTGTTATTCCATAAAATTTGCCATTTGTTTAAAATGTACCTATTGATAAAAGATTTAAAATTTGCATAAGGTATTGAAAAGTCTGTAGGGTGTAAATTCAAAGAATCTTTTGCTTTTTGATCCACACTTTCATTGCCAGCAATGCCAATGTGGCTAGGGATCCAACAGTAAACTATTTCATTTAATTCTGATAATTCATGATGTTTTTCAAGTAGTTTTTGAATTTGCGGATTTTTTGAAGATGTATGATCTAAAGATTTTAATACTGATAGGGAGTCTGAAAATATAATAAATTTGTTAGAAGTTTCACAGTCGGCAATAAAATCTAATGCTAAATCTATAGCTTTTGCTTCTGCTGTAAAAATTGAGGACCCATCTGGAATTCGCATAGTTTCAGAGAAGTCATCAGATACTACTGCGCATCCTACTTTCATATCGTCTTTTGAACCATCTGTATAAATGTGCTTATAGTCCATGTAATGTGATTTTAGCTCCTGGAAATTAGATTTCATGATAATTGGACTTGTTTCTGATTTCTTACCAGAGTGTAAATCGAAAATAAGTTTTGGTTTATTTATACACCATGCTGGTATATTTGGTGTAAAAGTTTTATCTATGTTTTTAAAGTTTATGTTTGCAGATTCCAGAACTGGTAAAGTTCTGACGCCAAAAGATTTAATAAAATTTGGTTTGCTTTCATAAAGATCTGTGTATTTGGGCTGAAAGGTCACGTCATGAGCTGGATTTGAATTATTTTCAGCAATTCTAATAGCATATTGTAAAGAAAGTTTTTCTCTACGTGTATTTAAAGATGGCTCATCTGCCTCAACATAAAGACTTGCAGTAGGTGATGTTCTAAATGCTCCTAAGGCTAATCTAAGACCTTGATGATGGATAGGGTCAAGCATAGCTAAATAAGATTTTCTTGCTGATCCATAAACAATGGATCCATAGTCTAGTTTTGAACGAATCAAAGATCGATATAATTGTAAGAGTGTTGTTCGATCTGCACCCCAAGTAGTGTGAGATAAAACTTTCAATATGTTCAAGGATTTAAGGCACTTTGCCTTCAAGTATTTAATATGCGGGATAAAACTAAGCTTTTTGTCAAATATCAAACCAAGATATTTGTATTCCTGTACAACAGGAATAGGCGATCCATATAATGTAAGAACTGGATCATCATGTTGCTTTCGCAGCTGACAGAAATGTACACACTGTGTTTTTGACTTGGAAAATTTAAAGCCATTGTTAGTGGCCCAATGTTCTATCTTGTTTAAGTTTTGCTGTAGATGTCTTTCAATTGTTCGCATACTCTTTGATCGAAAGCAAATACAAAAATCATCAACATAGAGTGAGCAGTCTGTTAAATTATCTAGGCATTTAACGATATCATTGATTTTAATATTAAAAAGGGTTGTAGAAAGTACACCGCCCTGTGGGACCCCCTGTTCCTGATCATATAAATCAGAAAGAGTGGATCCCACCCTCACTTGCATTGCGCGATCAGCAAGGAAGCTTTCAATAAAAGTAGGTAGTCTACCTCTTAGTCCTAGTTTATGAATATCTTTCATAATGCCATATCTCCATGTGGTATCGTATGCTTTTTCCAAGTCAAAAAAGACAGCTACAACGTGTTCCTTTTTAACAAAGGCATCACGTATGAAAGTTTCCAATTTAACTAAATTATCATTTGTACTACGGCCAGCTCGGAAACCCGACTGATACCGTGATAAAAGATTGTTGGATTCTAAATACCAAATTAACCTTTTATTAATCATTCTTTCTAAAGTTTTACAAAGACAACTTGTAAGAGCTATAGGTCTATAATTGGTTGGCTCAGCATGATCTTTCCCTGGTTTGGGTATAGGTATTACAGTGGCTAATCGCCAGTCTTCAGGAAAAACACCAGTAGTCCATATATGATTAAATATACCTAAAAGAGCTTGGAGGGAACTCTCTGGAAGATGTTTAAGCATTTGATAATGTATTTCATCTGGTCCAGTTGCAGAATCATGTGATTGTTTAATTGCATCCAAAAGTTCATCAAAATTAAAAAGATTATTATATTCCTCAGTATTTGTAGACTTGAAATTAAGTTTAATTTTTTCTTGTTCTGCTTTAATTTTTTGAAATTTTTCAGAGTAATTTCTTGAACATGAATTGTTTAAAAATGTTTCTCCTAAGGTTTCAGCTATATCAAATTTACTTGTTGCTTTTGTTTCTGTAACGGGATGGTTTAAATGGGTGTAACTGGGTGACTTTGTCTTACCAGATATTTTTCTTATCATATCCCAAACTTTTTTTATAGGGGTTTTGTGATTAATTTTTGAAACGTAAGAACGCCATGACTTTCGTTTCGATATCTTAATTGTTCTGCGAGCCTTTGCTCTAAATACTTTTACTTCATTTAAATTGTCCTTAGTTGGATATTTTTTGAATTTATTTAGAGCTTTTTTCCTCGTTTTAATAGCTTCTTTACATTCATCATTGTACCATGGATTACTTTTTGTTGGATTTGTCGAGGTCTTGGGTATACATTTAGAAGATATATCAATAAGGGAAGAGGTGAAATCAGACAAAGGGTCTGAAGAATCTTTGAAACTTTCTAAAGTTATTGTATCAGTACATAAAGATTGAAATACTTCCCAATTAGCTTTATTTAGTTTCCATTTTGGATTATGATCTTCTACTGTGGAAGTATTACTTTTAATGACGATAGGAAAATGATCACTATGATGTTGATCTTTACAAACAGACCAATTAAAGTCAAGGAAAAGGGATGGATGGCAAAAGGAAAGATCTATGGAAGAAAAAGAGCCTGTTGGATCATGCATACAAGTGTTTGATTTGTCATTCATAAGACATATATCATTGTTTGTAATGAAATTTTCGATGAGTTCGCCTCTGGAATTATTTTCTTTATTACCCCAGAGAATATTATGGCCATTAAAGTCTCCTAAGAGTAGATATGGAGAAGGAAGTTGCTTTAATAAAGAATCAAGATGTTCAATTTTCAAAGAAAAAGAAGGTGGAATATAAACAGAACAAATAGTAATTTCTCGATCAAGAGTAACTGAAATAGCTATGGCTTGTAGTTCAGTGTTAAGATTGATCTTTCTTTGAGGACAGGAAGATTTCACAAATATAGAACTTCCCCCTGAAGGTTTTTGACAATCTGTATGAATGTGATGATATGAATTAAAACCTTTTAAAGATATATTATCTACAGTTTTTAAAAAAGTTTCTTGTAAACAGAAGACAGATGGGTTCTCTTCTTGTTGTAAGACGCATATTTCTTCAAATTTGGTCTTCAAACCTCGACAATTCCATTGTATTATTTTATGTTTAAAATCCATGTCAAATAGCATAAAGGAAAGAGTAACTATAATTAAAATATTGGAAACTTTCATGTTCAGGTCTTAAGTGAAATCTATGTCTCCATAGATTCTAGTTGACCATATTTATTTGCAGTCTTGACAGGTTGATCTTGTTGAATTCTTGTAATTTTGACGTTTGGTTTTTCTTTTGTTTTAGGGGACTTACTGTTGTCCCTACTTGTTGTCCGTGTTTTGGATCTAGATCTTGTTTTTTCATGTTGATTGTTTGATTTGGATGGACCAGGCTGAGACGATGAACTTGCTGCTGTATTTTGTGCTGATTGCTTTTTTGTTTTGTATATTGTCGGTATTATAACTTTTGAACTGGCTGTGATGTTGAAATCTTTTTCATCAAAATGTGTTTCAGTTGTTTTAGTTTCGGGTTTCTTCATTTGTACGGATTGAACTATTTTGGAAAAGGAAGTATCTGGCTGTTTTTCAAACAAATTTCTAGCTTCTATGAATGTAATATTTTGTGTAACTTTGATTTTCATGATTTCCTTTTCTTTTTTCCAAATTTCACACTCGTTTGATCTTGAGGGGTGATTCAGTCCACAGTTGACACATTTAGTAGGGTTTTTACATTTACTGGTCAGGTGGTCGTGATTTCCAGTTCCACAGTTTTCACATACTGACCCAAGATCTTCTGGGCAGTTGTTTTCATGGTGGTTAAATTTCTGGCAGTTAAAACAGCGTAGAGGATTGGGTATATAGATATCTACTGGTATGAATCTGTAGAATATCCTTAAAGATTTTGGCACTGTTATCCTATTGAAAGTTAGAAGTAGAGTATTTGTTTCTATTGTGCTATTTCCTTTTTTGATTGTAAAGCGTTTCACTGCTATTACTCCTTGATCCTTTAAATATTCTTTGATGTTTTCTTCAGTTTCTCCTTTCAAAGCTCTGTCTCTTATAATACCTTTTGATGAATTTAGTGTATGGTGTTCTGAAACAGTGACTGGAAGATTAAAGAAGGTTTTCATTTTTAGAAGATTTTCAGTTTGTGTTTTCCTTGACGTTTCAACTAATAGAGTTTGATTTTTGAGTTTTTTCACTGATTTTGGCGTTCCTATTGTTGATTCAATCTGTTTTTCTATAACAAATGGTGATAAAGAGGTGATTGGTTTTTCTGAGTCATTTGATTTTATTACCAGAAATTTAGCAAAATTGTCAACAGGTTTGAAAACTGTGGAAATGTTATTCTCATCGTCAGAGTCCGGTCGTTGTCGTTTATTTTTTGCACTTGAAGAAAGAGTAGGATAGTTGTCTTGCGACAGTGCAAGATTGGAGGTCAAACCCAGATTTGGATCTGGGGTCGAAGGGGGGACCATGGTAAAATTGAATTTAGCATGATCCATATTGTTTGGTTTTGTAGTTCGATAGATATGTTCTTCACCCACCGTGGAGCCCAACAAGGGAATGTAATATGGAAATGGCTCTCCTATTTCCTACATTAAAGCTACATATCTACTATACTCCGGTTCATATTTTCCAGTAGTTCTTCCAGCTTAAGATTAACGTCCAATACATATCAAACGCAGATTCTCTAAAGAAAAAAGTCTAACATTTATTGGACGTCCCCACCCGAATTTTGTGACCCCCCTCACCACTCTCAAAAGCCTTATTAACGCTGGTCTATATGCCCCAAGATTGGCCCATGAGCAGTCACTCTTGAAACCAAATAGTAAGATATTAATGAAGAAAAATTAAACCCGGTTATGTACCTAAAAGATACTTTAAAGTAGACAGAAGGAAGAAAGAATAAGATGGTTTCAAGAGATGGACCACCCAGCCGATTGATCCAGCGCCGGACCTAGCACAAGACTCACGTCTAGCTGAATCCGAGACCAAAACAATGTGTTGGAAAGCTGGAGATCCCTGGGCTTTCCTCAATTGTCAGGATTCTCTTCTCCCATTCACGCGTCGCAAACCCACGGCAAACAGGCAGCACACTGTTTTAATAAGGGTTTTCACCTTATCTACTACAGCAGTAAAGCAATCTGTATATTTTAACCCTACAGACACGGTATAAGCCCGGTTGTGATGTACAGTTTTAAAATTACTGTGATAGATTATTTTAAAAGTTTGAAATTGAAATGATTGTAGCAGACTCGGTTGATTTAAGCCTATTTCAGTTTTAATGTTGATAATGAATAAAGGCACAATTAGTATTAGAAAAATAATTGAATTTGAGAGAGAAAGAACTACAGTATGTTTGTTTGAATGAGATATTGGAATTAAGCAAAGATATTGGAATTTAGCAAATATATATAAGGTAAATTACTATTCTAGTCAAAATCTGAAGATAGCCCTACAGTACAGAACTTTAAAGCTCTACAATACAGAGCTTTAAAAAATAAATAATAAGAGCAGGAATGTAACTTAGGTACTAGACAGTTAATCATGAAAACTGTCATATAGATAAAGTAAGAAGTTATAAATGAATGTTCAACAGATCTAGAAATCAATAATTAAGACGACAGCAGTTATAAAAAATAAAACTACTTTATTTGGCTATTATTTTCTTTACAATTTCAATGATGTAAGACATTTTTTGATAAATTTAAGCCTTTGGTTATTTATGAAAAGAAATTGCTATAGTTGCGGCTTTTACGGACAGTTACCACTGGTTTGCGTGGGGACTTTAACCCCAACCTGTCACCTCCCAAGTCTGCAAAACAAGAGACGCAAACAGGCCTGCTACGTACGAAGGTACATACAGTCTGTCCCCAGTGGTGCCGGGCAGCCATCCATATTTCTAGGGCGCCAGAGGGCGAGCGCCTGGCTTACCTTTAGTTCTAAGCAGAGGGGACAGTTATTCAAAAATAAAGTCCCCTGTGCGAATTAAGCCCCCGAACCACGGCAAGGCGGTAAGCAAAATCGGGGGAAGGACAGATAGACGCATCTCCATTATCTGGCCTGTGGCGATGCAAAACAGCACATCGGCTAAGTTTCATGGTTTTTAACCAGGCTATGGACATTACTGGCAAAGATATAAGCATCCTTTGCCACAACAAGCAGTGCGTTCGCGGCAAGCATCTTAGTGCCGAGCCCCAGGCAGTCAGTAATGCACGACAAAAATCTGTAAACTGTTGCTGTTGTAATCCATTGGTTTGTCTTTTATTTTGATTACGCATATTTAATTAGTCTATGTGACGTCACTTTAAGCCTACAATATGGCCGCTTCCATTACAGTACATTTGCAAATTTTCAAACGCCTACAACTTCTTAGTTTTTCAACCGATTTAGATACAACTGGTATCAAAATTCATGGTTTTTTAAAATCTTTCATAGTAATCGTCAGGGTTGCCGTCCCCTTTAAGCTGGTGAAGGCATTGTTGCGCCATATTAACTTTTTTTTGGACAAAAACACCAGTGTCCTGTCATAGATGAAGGATTCTATGATGATGATGACTTTGATATCCACGTCTGTGAAGATTGTGGTAAAAACTTGGATTGACATTTCATAAAAAGTATGTATGTAGAAGAAGAATCAAGGCACAATTAGGAGAAAGGCCAGAGGCGTTAAACCACCAAGCAAACAAACAATAAACTGCATCTAAACAAAGCTTAAAAATATTCTCTTATATTTGATAAAAAAAACAATGCTTAAAAATAGTCAATCATTGAAAACTGAACTGACAGTTACGTTATGGTTAAGTACAAGGCCTTATTTTAGAGATTCAAAACCTTTAGTAGGCTTAGATGTGTCCCGACTTGTGGAGTAACAACAAATAAAATCACAACAATATGGAAGCAGCTAGACAAATACAACATTTTACAAAAGTGCCCTGTTTTTATTGTCTTAAGCCTTGTTCTATACAGTGTGAGCATTGCTGTGCCATATTAACTGACTTTGATATCCAAGTCTGTGAAGATTGTGATAAAAACTTGGATTGACATTTAATAAAAATTATGTACGCAGATGAAGACTCATACCATAATTAGGAGCCCAGGGTTACAGTCATTCAATTTAAACTCATTTCAAAGGAAAAATCAGAGGCTTTAAACCATCCAGCAAACATTCAATGAAACCATAACTATATTCACGAAGAGAGAAACTCTCTTTGCAATATGCTATAAGACTTGCTGCTAACCCATCAAATCCTGCTCATGAAGTTACATTCCCACCAAATTATGTTAATTTGTATGAACAAAAACCTAAAGCTATTAAATCATTTGGCATCAGAATTTCACCACTTTTAGAATCTGCCAATATCAAACCACAAAATATTGAAAAACATTTTACACCAAATATTCCAGCTTGGTGCATGAAACCACCTGAAATACTTTTTGACTTACATTCCGGGAAAAAATCTGAATCAAATCCACACATATTAAAAGATGATTTCAGAAAAATGCAAAGTCGTTATAAGAATTACCAACAAATTTATACTGATGGGTCAAAGGAAGACTCAAAGGTTGGTTGTGCTGTTATATCAGACAACCATAGTAATATGCAACGTATACCTGACGATTCATCAATTCTCACTGCTGAAGCCAAAGCAGTTGATCTAGCTTTACATTTCATTAGCACTTGTGATGCAAACAATATATTTATTATATTTTCTGACTCGCTCTCTGTATTGAAAGCAATGAACCATACCAGTTCAAAGAATCCACAGATTCAGAAACTTTTAGAAAAATGTCATGAGCTTTTAACTTATAAAGAAATTGTTCTCTGTTGGATTCCTAGTCATATAGGTATCCAAGGGAATGAGATGGTAGATAAGCAAGCAAAAACATCGCTTTCATTAGAACCAACTTCTTTTAAAATTCCATTTTCCAATTTTAAGCCCTCTATCAATAAATATATCTTGGAAGAATGGCAAATTACATGGAATAACAGCATTGGTAATAAACTTCTTGACATCAAACCAACTATTGGTGAATATCAATCAGTTGTTCGAAACATTAGAAGAGAAGAAGTAGTATTAGCTCGACTCCGCTTAGGTCATACAAGAGTCACTCATTCATACTTACTACAAGGTGAAGAGCATCCTCAATGTGTTGGTTGCGACGCACCTTTCACTGTACGTCACTTCCTTTTGGAATGTGGCGATTTTGCACAAGTAAGAAATAATTGCTTCCATGTTAATAACATGAAAGAATTATTTCAAGATATACATATTGATAGTATTATGACATTTTTAAGACAAATAAATCTTTTTTAACAAAATCTAATTGCTGTTTTTAAAATCATGTTTTGTTTTACATTTGTATCAGACCATAATACAGATTATATTATGTTGTATTCTGTTCAGTTAAAGAACATGTACAGTTATCAGAATAGCTCTTTGAAACTGTCAGATATTGTACGTGGTCTCTCCTGTCAACAATCGTATTGCAACTTATTATCATAAAACAAACTCATCATCACCATTCCTTTTATTTTATCTTATAAATTTTTAACTTTTTCCATCCTCATCATGTTTAGTTAATACCGTCTGACGCTAATGACCCACAAGGGTTGATGCGTCGTTAAGCACCAAACAAACAAACAAACATTCAATGAACTGTGTCTAAACAAAAGCTACTCATTCAACACATTAACAAAATTCAAGAACATTCCAAATATAAGCGTGTAACCAAAACCAAATCAGGCTATAGAAAAGGACAGCACAGCATATAGGCTAAGTTTCATGGTTTTTATCCAGGCAATGGACATTACTGGCAAAGATATAAGACACCTTTGCCACAACAAGCTGTGCGTCCGCGGCGAGCATCTTAGTGCCGAGCCCCATGCAGTCAATAATGTATGACAAAATTGTGTAAACCCCTGCTGATGTAATCCATTGGTTTGTCTTTTATTTTGATTACGCATATTTAATTAGTCTGTGTGACGTCACTAAGCCTACAATATGGCCGCTTCCATTACAGTCCATTTGCAAGTATTCAAACACCTACAACTTCTTAAGTTTTTTAACCGATTTAGATGCAAGATCTTTCATAGTAATCGCCAGGGTTACCGTCCCCTTTAAGTTGTAGGCATTGATGTGCCATATTAACTTTTTTGGACAAAAACACCAGTGTCCTGTCATAGATGAAGGATTCTTTGATGACTTTGATATCCACGTCTGTGTAGATTGTGATAAAACTTGGATTGACATTTCATAAAATGTATGTACAATGATGAAGACCCAGGCCAAAATTAGGAGCCAAGGTTAGGGTCATTCAATTGGAAAACTCATTTCAAAGGAAGGCCATAGGCGTTAAACCACCAAGCAAACCAACAATGAACTGAATCTAAACAAAGCTTAAAAATATTCTCTTATATTTGATAAAAAATTCAATGCTTAAAAATAGTCAATTATTGAAAACTGAACTGACAGTTACGTTATGGTTGAGTACAAGAGATTTAAACCCTTCAATTGGCTTAGTTTGGACTTGTGGAGTAACAACAAATAAAATCTCCACAACAACATGGAAGCAGCTAGAAAAATACAACATTTTATAGAAGCGCGCTGTTTTTATTGTCTTAAGCCTTGTTCTATACAGTTTGGGCATTGCTGTGCAATTTTAACTTTTTTTGACAAAAACACCAGTGCCCTGTCATAGATGAAGGATACTATGATGATGATGACTTTGATATCCAAGTCTGTGAAGATGGTGATAAAAACTTGGATTGACATTTCATAAAAAGTATGAACGCAGATGAAGACTCATGCCAACATTAGGAGCCCGGGGTAAGGGTCATTGATTTGGAAAACTCGTTTCAAAGGAAAAGCCAGAGGTGTTAAACCGCCTAGACTGGCTCACTGTCATATGTTCATTGATTTAATAAGGATGTTCTGACCAAGAGAAATAATTCAAACATTGTTTTCCCATCAGAGTTGTCTTTTCTTTCAGTCCTTAAAACATACGACTGGTTAAAATAGAGAGTGGGTGTCTCAAGGATTCTTGAGACGCTGTAAAGTACACCTGCTCACAGATATATAAATAGCTACTGCTAAGAGTTTACAGATGTTTATGTTGATAATGATATTGGCCCTTATCTAATTTAGGATCAGCAGTGAAAGGAAAAGAAGTCAGAATTTTATCTGCTGTACACAGCAACACACATATACTATTTTTCTGTTCATATGGCTATATGTTGTAATATCGGAATACGCTATAATATAATATTATGCCATTCTAAATAAAGAGATTCTAAATCTGAATTGTATACCTTTATAGGTATTATAATTCTTACTAAAAATTTGTTTTGTTTCGAGGCAATTTTGACATTATGGAAGAAGCCATTGATAAGGCACTGCGTGTATTAGGATATAAGGAAATTAGACCAAACCAGAAACTTAAGTTGTAGTCAGCCTATATTTAAGTGGAAAAGATGTTCTATTTTGCTCCCCCACATGCAGTGGAAGACGTTTGACATTTGAAATTGCACCTTTCGTGTTTAAGTTTTTGAGTCAGAATGACATGGAATTGTCAACAGTTATTGTCATGTCTCCCTTGGTTGCTCTGATGCATTATCAGGCTGCACAACTAACAAAAAAGGGTGCCAGGGCTGTGTATTTGCAAGATGTTATATCCAAAACCAGTAATAGCCCACAGATAACATTGGAGGACATATCCAGTGGCAAATGTGACGTGGTCTTTGCCATTCCAGAGCCATTACTTGGAGAATTCAGAAGTTTGCTCGTCAAGATCAAAACCAAGATCAAGATCAAAACTTTTCTTCCCAAAAGAAAATTATTTCTCTATTCGTACGTCAAACAGTTTGGATCCAGATCAGAACCAACCAACCCATGAAGCAAAAAATATCAGCAGACGACACTAAATGACAAAAGAGTTAACAATATTTTCCTATTTTTTTCTCTTCTTGTTCAACTGTAGGTTTAAGCGGATGTATGCTATTTATGCCCTTTCCAATAATACTTTGTTTCAGAAAAAGGCAACAAACAAGACCATATGAATTCGCAATTAGTCTTTGAGAGGTAAAGTTTGTTCTTTTGTTTGGGGGTTTTGCTTTTGGCTAGATAGATTTTTTCAGTTTGCATAGTATAGTTTATTTATGATTGTTAGAGTTTGCAGAAGGAAGTGTTCGAATCGGAGAAATAGACAGCTGGCCGTGGAAGAAATATGTGAATTAGACGCTTTTATAAGACGATAAACTATAGTCCTGCATCACTCGAAACCAATTTTATTTTTCAGGTGTAATTTTGTACAGTCTGTATGTTATAAAAATAGAACCAGCCATCCAGCAATTTATCCCCCGACACCTTCGACCTAGAAGACGTGTAATTGCTCCCCTTTAACAAGTTCATTTGCGAAGGGGTGATCGTATTAGAAATAGACCTGACAGGTTTCAAGCTGGACGCCGGTGGGTCGGACTTCAGACTCTATGATGGTTCCGGCTTAAAGACTTATCTATTGATGAGATGGTAGGGGCCTGATGCTTTGGCTGTTTGTCGGGCCCTCCGGGGTTTACCTGTTGGATTTCTTTTGCTCCGGTATTCAGTTTAATTTACTGTTGAGTCCTTATCCTTGCTTTATCTCCTTGTTATATCTTGATTTATATGTTTAGGAGATGATGCATTGATAAGTTAGGGGTCTTTCATGCAAACCAAATATTTATATGTCTTGATCCACATCTGAATTAAGGGTGAGGTTGGCGCCGTTAAACCGGTTTAAGCCCTCCAGTAAAATAGTTTACTGACCGTTCCAAGGCGGTACTTCTTTTGTGGATCTTTTATGTTTTTGTTCTGTCTTGTGTTTGTTATGTCTTTGTGCGCGTCTGTTTATATGTGCTTTGTGGTCACCTGCTGGGAAAGGGCTGACCTCTTGGCTCTCGTTTGTGGTGTCTATTGTGAGTTTTTCACTTTCCCATTGGTATCCTGGGTCAGGTGTGGTACTTGATTGTATCGATTCCTGATCTTTGCACCTTTACTTACTTTAATCTGAACAATGCAGTGTCTTTAAGATCTACATCTCTCTTTTTTAATTTTTCATCCAACTTTCTTCAAATCCTATACTGTATATTATGCAAACATGGATCAGATGCCAATTATTACAATTGACACCTGATCCGGGTCTGCACTGGTATGTGCAGTAATTTTATGATCTACATATCTTTTTATTTTTTCATCCAATTCTTAAAACCCCATACTGTATATTATGCAAACCCGGATCAGATGGCAATAATTACAATTGACACCTGATCTGGGTCTGCACTGATATACGTTAAAGTTAATATCATCATAAATGTTCAATTATTCCGCATATTATTTTGAAAACAATTCGGCAAAAAAAAATATTTTGAATGATGCAGGGGGTACAGATCAACTTTTCTGCATTATATATCACCAGCCAGGTAGATATAGATATTATGTTTTATTTTGATATTCTAGTCTGTAGATATGCTAGTTTTGTGTTTCAGAGTTCTTACTATCTCCTTATGTGAAAATGTAATCTTTCTTATAGGTTACAATAAAGTCCATAAGATTGGCTCTTTATAAATAATTTATCAAGGGGTCATACCATATAATATTTCCAAAGAAAACTTTATGATTTTTTTCTTAGCAAGTAGCGAAGACCTTGATCAAATACCGCATTATGATGCATTTGATCTAGGTCTTCGCTAGTTGCTTTTGTTTTCTTTATTTTTTTATAGAGAAGTAGCTAACTTGTCATTCCAAACAAGAGTTGTGATATAATAAGTCAATTATCACAGGAGATTTATCTATTTTTATATTTATTTATTTTATGTTTTATAAGTCTGTACTGCATATATATATATATATATATATATATATATATATATATATATATATATATAAAAGGATATAAATCAAAAAACAGTGCTAAATTTTTTTTGAAACTAAGCGCTTTCGGCTTTCGCCTTCATCAGAGTTTCAAGACACATTAGATTAGGTGAATAGTTAACACAATATAACTATATACATGAATTATGTGATTATTTAAGCCCTAAAAAGGGCCCAGCTATTGTACGTGTATTTTCACAAATATGGCTGCACAATATTAATGAATTAAATACAGCGTACAAAATTGGCTTTTTGGCAACACAGTGCCAAAAATTGGCGTTCTGGCAAGAAATGTCTTGTACGAAAATTTGTGTAGAACAGAAGTCTTATACATGTCTAGGCTCCTAAAAGATCGTCTACAACAACACAGCACACCAGGTGTTCTACTATATGACCAGATAGAGTCAGTCACCCTTGTTGATGCCAAATGGACACAGAGTGTTCAGACGCCGAATCCAGTAGCTCTCACGGAGTTTCCTGGTCGAATCTGACCACTCCTTGTTGTGTTCAAGGCAGCAGACAGAGGCATTACTCAAGAAGTCATGATCTGCAGAATGAAAATGTTCTGCTGTTGGTGATCTTTCAAACCTACGGTGTCTCCAGTCTTATGACTTATGACTGGAGACACCGTAGGTTTGAAAGATCACCAACAGCAGAACATTTTCATTCTGCAGATCATGACTTCTTGAGTAATGCCTCTGTCTGCTGCCTTGAACACAACAAGGAGTGGTCAGATTCGACCAGGAAACTCCGTGAGAGCTACTGGATTCGGCGTCTGAACACTCTGTGTCCATTTGGCATCAACAAGGGTGACTGACTCTATCTGGTCATATAGTAGAACACCTGGTGTGCTGTGTTGTTGTAGACGATCTTTTAGGAGCCTAGACATGTATAAGACTTCTGTTCTACACAAATTTTCGTACAAGACATTTCTTGCCAGAACGCCAATTTTTGGCACTGTGTTGCCAAAAAGCCAATTTTGTACGCTGTATTTAATTCATTAATATTGTGCAGCCATATTTGTGAAAATACACGTACAATAGCTGGGCCCTTTTTAGGGCTTAAATAATCACATAATTCATGTATATAGTTATATTGTGTTAACTATTCACCTAATCTAATGTGTCTTGAAACTCTGATGAAGGCGAAAGCCGAAAGCGCTTAGTTTCAAAAAAAATTTAGCACTGTTTTTTGATTTATATCCTTTTATATTTATTTCTCAAATCAATTTAGCATCCTTTACTGGATCCAGTGCCACAGGAAAGATATCTCGTTTGGTGCATTAGCCTATTTCTCACTCTATATATATATATATATATATATATATATATATATATATATATAAGCATTAACCCTAATGTTTGCATTCCCATTACACTTGCCTTTTCTTTTATAATCTGCTTCAAATTAAACTGATAAAGCAAAATTTTGTCTTTTTGCAAACATTTCTAGCATTTATATCAATGCTTGATAAAAACTTGAATTTAACAAATTAAAAAAGGGCTGGCAGGTAAATAAATCCTGTAATTATTTCTGTTTCAGTGTGTTCAAAAGAACTGTCTTGCTGAGACTTAGGTTCTTTTAGCACATCCGAACCTAAGCATTAGAAACCATACACAATTTTGGATCAATTGGTGGTTTGCTTATCTAGAGTTAGTGTCACAATCAATAAATAACTGAGCATTTGTCTAGCTATTATTGAAATAGATCATAACATGAAAGAATTATTTCAAGATATACATATTGATAGTAGATGACATTTTAAAAAGGAATGAACCCTTTTTAACAAAATCTAATCGCTATTTTATTTTAAATCGTGGTTCGTTTTATATTTGTATTGACCTATAACGCCCTACATATTAAAAAGATATTGACAAACATTGCAACCCTAATGATAAGTATACTTCCACCAAACGCTTTGAGGCGTGACTGTAACGGTAAATGCATTGAATAAATCGAGGGTCATGCCTTAGAGGTCGTCGTAGAAGTATATGTTTCACCAGAAAGAGCTCTATGAACCATGAATTGTGAAACAAGTGTTATCAAAATCGGTTGAAAATTGGGCAAGTTATGGGCATTTAAAGAATTCAATATGGCCAACATTTAACCAACAGTTTGAATATTCAAATAGTTTTCAGATTTTTTCAACTGCTTAATTTTTTAGTTATCACTACTATAACATCATCTGTGTTTCAGCAGATATGCAGTTTTATACATAAGGAAACTGTTTTATTAAAGATTAATGCAAATTATCCATTGGCTTGTCTTTTATTTTGATTCCGCATATTTAATTAGGCTGAGTGACGTCACTAAGCCTACAATATGGCCGCTTCCATTACAGTCCATTTGCAAATATTCAAAGGCCAACAACTTCCACATTATTCAACCGATTTAGATGAAACTGGTATCAAAATTCATAGTTTATTATAATCTTTCATATAAAACGTTATCATCGGGGTTGCCGTCCCCTGAATTGATTGAATTGAGGGTGAACTAGCTACTTGATTAAAGGCCTTGAATTTAATGAAAATTTTAACACTTTGTCAAGCACTTACCCATATCTAGCAAACAAGGCAATTATCGTTTTCTTAACATTGAACAAGCAAAAACTTTTTGGAGACTAAATTCTCTTTGTTTTACATCTTCCTTACCTTACATGCCGTTATGAAGTTGGGCCCGTTGGACGTTGAGTAGGCTAATAAAGTCAAGATTGAGAGACCAAGGATATAGATACGACCAAACATTTTCCCTCAAAATTTTGTTGAACATGTTTTAATAAACATACTGACATTCTTTTGATTGAAAAAAGTAAGCTATTTAGGACCAGGCCGACATGACTCAGGCCGACTTGACCCGCATTCGTGTTTATCGCCTAACATTTGAAGGTGTTAGTACACAATTACAGTCTTCCGGTTTGGTAGCCCACGAAAATAGTACCTTTAGAAATTTAGCACTTGCCGTTTCTGGGCCCTTTTTGGCGTAAATGGGTGCTTTATTCGACTTTAAATGTATATGTGATTCAACATTGGTCTATGTTTGTCAGGCTGATGCAGAAAAATGCATCTTTGTGTGGACTATTTTGTCACAGACTCCCCAGCGCACTCCCCAGGTAACGTCTGACGCGGGTCGGATTTCAGCCCAGATTTTTTGACTGTTCCCCAAAGAACGGAGGATGCTGAGAAAACGAGATTATCAAGGTAGGTTGTCTTTTCACTTTTTTGATAGGTGAATGACAGATCTTGCCACTCACAGACAGAAAAAAGTCCAAGCAATGTCCTGGAAAAATTTGCACATGCTCGAATTCTGCCTTTTTACATGGAGTTTAATGGGACCGATTAATTGTGCACCGAACCCTATAAGAGAGAAGGCGAAAAAAACGAAAATCTTTGTAAAACAGTCATTTTTCAACGAATTCAGATGAAATTTCGCACACAGATCAGGAACCAAAATAGAAATTATTTGAAAGTATTTTTGGAAGAAATTTAAATTTAAATTTTAAAATTCTATTGAATTTTAGTTTAAATTTTAAATTTTTCTTAAAATCATTTTTAAAGCCTCGTTCTCTCCAGGAAAGACTCAAATTGCATTATATACCAGAAAATACAATTAAATGGCCATACACAAACAGTTTTGACCAGGATTTGACTAATCAATCCGAGCAGGCTGACCGTGATACTCCGTTTTTGCAGACTGGCTAGCACTGCTGTGCAAGTCGATTTTTGTGATTGTATTCCCTTTTCTACTGAAATGTGCTATGAGTGCTTACTCACTTTTACTGTACCAGTATGGTGACTTAGCATATGGGTATTTATTAAAACACTCTTAGGATACTTACACTCATTAGAACCACCTCATAGAGATGGCACCTAAAGGCATAATGATGAGGATCCGCAGGGACTGGTCGGGACCATTCCCCCAAGCAGGTTCCCTGGCCTCATTGCTTAGACCAATAAAATTCAATTGTATTTGGCTGTTCAACTCACCGGGTCGAGGCTGTACTAATTTGAACACAAACTTAAACTTTTTCAGCTAAACAAATCAACTGCAGCCCCCCCCCCCCCAGCTTCACCCTAGATCAAATTTTGTTCTTATTTCGACCATGCAAGCAGTAGTATTGTTTGGTACTCATTAGAGTCGCCTCACACTCAAAATTGTTTTTGAAGCTACTCATTAGAACCGCCTCACATAGATAATGATATGACACAGTTATTAAAGCTCATTTAGTTACCTAACCCCCAATGAAGCACTTTCACACAGATACTCGTATTATGTGCTTAAGCGGGTTGTGATATTTATCGTTCAACGAGGCCGTTCTAATGAGTAATCTTTACTTACAGTCTTTTCAGAAATTTCAAATTTGGGATATAGTTTCATCAAAAAAAGAGGATGAGCAATTTCCATTATGATATGGGCATTTAATCTAGACCTAGGTCTCAAATCTTTCCCACTCTGGCCATTTTGGTAGCATGTAAATTACGGAATATTTCACATTCAGAACTAGCAGTGTAGATCATGATTAGAATGAAATGATGTGTTTCGTCCAGCATCAGGCACTCATCAGTGAAGCTGCTCTACTTCAGACACAAAATAAGTGGTATAAATTGCTGTTTTCAGCATGCTTGGGTGCAACGTAGCTTGGTTTTGGGGGCAAATTTGAATGTGATTTAAAACTGTTCGCGATTTTGCTTAAAATCACTTTAAAATTTGATTTTTTAGCTTCAGTTTTTAAATTTTGTAACTAAAGTTTATGTGAGATTATCCTTTAATGACTCTTACAGATGCCTAAACTTTCTTTTTTGCTTTTGGGTTATTGAGATTCATTGAAATAATTGAAACTTTGAACTTTTTCATCAGACTAGTTTAAATAATTGAACTTTTGCTTGTGTCAGCTTGTGAGGGGGGTCACATATGAAATCCTAGATTTGTATCGCTTTTTGGTGACTGAGTTAGTCTTTTTGGACGATTATTTACTTAACTATATGAGTTTGATATGTCGCAGAGACAAAATTTAAAAATTCGAAAATTTGCAGATTCTTGAAGGTGTTAGTACACAATTACAGTCTTCCGGTTTGGTAGCCCACGAAAATAGTACCTTTAGAAATTTAGCACTTGCCGTTTCTGGGCCCTTTTTGGCGTAAATGGGTGCTTTATTCGACTTTAAATGTATATGTGATTCAACATTGGTCTATGTTTGTCAGGCTGATGCAGAAAAATGCATCTTTGTGTGGACTATTTTGTCACAGACTCCCCAGCGCACTCCCCAGGTAACGTCTGACGCGGGTCGGATTTCAGCCCAGATTTTTTGACTGTTTCCCAAAGAACGGAGGATGCTGAGAAAACGAGATTATCAAGGTAGGTTGTCTTTTCACTTTTTTGATAGGTGAATGACAGATCTTGCCACTCACAGACAGAAAAAAGTCCAAGCAATGTCCTGGAAAAATTTGCACATGCTCGAATTCTGCCTTTTTACATGGAGTTTAATGGGACCGATTAATTGTGCACCGAACCCATTAAAGCAATGGCCAAATTTTATTGTTTGCGTTTTGTACGCTGTGTTTATCATCTAACATTAAAGTACATTATCCGTGGGCGTTATGTATCAAAGTGAAGTTTCTATGGCAGTGGTGATACCCTGTCAAATCGAAGCATAATTCATTCTTACGGTCCCATGGAGTGGAAAGGAATCTTTCTATTTTCTTCCTGTTTACTTTCCAAACATTTCTCCCGCCACTGACAAGCTATATATATATATAGAGAGAGAGACGCTCTTTCTTACTCATTTGTTGGTTACATTGTTCAAAATGGCCAAATGTTTTGATGCATTCAACGGGAAGGTTGCAAATCGATCGATAACTTGAGTATTTATTCTCGGAATTTTTTACAAATTTTGTATACATATTGTTATCGGCGATGAGTGGTATGGGATTGTTAATTGGGCAAAATCCGTCCATTTTTAACGGAGTTACTGCCCTTTTTCGTATTGGAAAAATGGTTTCTGGCCTGTTATTCCTTTACTGTTCATGATATCTGAATGAAACTTCACAGATATGTTGCACATCAAAGGTTACATAGTGTTACATATTGTGACTAAGGACCGTCACTCTGACCTTCCCAGTTTGTGTGTTATCCGCCCTTGATAGGTCTGAAAAAAGGTTTTTGACCTATTGTTCCTTTACTATATGGAATATCTGAATATAACTTTACAGATATGTTTCACATCAAAGGTAACATATTGTGACTAAGAACCGTCACTCTTACCTTTCCCGTTTGTGAGTTATCCTTCCTTGATTGAATTAAAAAATGTTTTTTTACCCGTAGTTCCTTTACTATGTGGAATATTTAAATGAAACTTTACAGATATGTTTCACATCAAAGGTTACATACTGTGACAAAGAACCATCACTCTTACCTTTCCAGTTCATGAGTTATCTGCCCTTAATGGTTCTGAAAAATGGTTTTTGACCTGTAGTTCATTTACTATATGGAGTATCTGAATGAAACTTCACAGATATGTTGACCATAAAAGGTTACATATTGTGACTAAGGATCGTCACTCTTACTTTTCCAGATTGTGAGTTATCCACCCTTGATTGATCTGAGAATTGGTTTTTGACCTGTAGTTCATTTCATCCGTTCGTGCTCACTGTTTCCGATAGATAACTTGAGAATTTATGCACAGAATTTTTTTTCAAATTTTGCATACATATTGTTATTGGGGATGAGTGGTATGGGATTGGTAATGGGCAAAATCCAACCATTATCGATGGAGTTACTGCCCTTTCTCCCTTTAACAAATGGTTTTTGGCCTGTTATTCTTTTACTGTTTATTATATATGAATGAAACTGCACAGATATGTTGAACAGCAAAGGTTACATATTACAACGAAGGACCATCACTCTTACCTTTCCAGTTCATGAGTTATCCACCCTTGATTAATCTGGAAAATGTTTTTGACCTGTAGTTCCTTTAATAAATGAAATATCTGAATGAAACTTCACAGATATGTTGACCATCAAAGGTTGCATATTGTGACTAAGGATCGTCACTCTTACTTTTCCAGTTCATGAGTTATTCGCCCTGGATTGATCTGAAAAATGGTTTGTGACCTGTAGTTCATTTACTATATGGAATATCTGAATGAAACTTCACAGATATGTTGACCATCAAAGGTTACATATTGTGACTAAGGATCGTCACTCTTACCTTCCAGATTGATCAAAGGTTACATATTTTGAGTAAGGACCGTCACCCTTACCTTTCCAGTATTTAAGTTATCCGCCCTTGATTCATCTGAAAAATGGTTTTTGACCTGTAGTTCCTTTACTATATGGAATACTGGTATACAGACCACTAAAGTAACCTATCATGGACAGTGACAGCTACTCTGCCCATTCCTGTTCCTGAAATAAATGCCCTTGATGCCTTTGAACAATGAGTTTTTGATCTTTTGATAGTTAACAATATGGAATATCTTATTGAAACTTCAGAGGGAGGTTGCATATTGTGACCTATGGGGGAACTTGTCTTGCCTTGCCTGTTGAGTTATTGCCCCTTGGTGTATCTGAAAACTTTTTTGATTTGCAGTTGGTATCCATCAGTCAATTTATATTCACTCTTCCATCTACATCTTGCTTGTTATTTTGTTTACTTGAACGTTCTTTCACTGATCTCTGGTGAACATAGGTCAGTGCATACTTAATGAAGATCCATATTGCTTTCTGCGTGTTGTCTCCAGTCAACAGTTTGAAGAAATTTGCTGATGCTGATCAGATGTTTGATGATACTTGTGGATTGGACTACAGTTACAAATAAACAGGTGAATGTATATGTTACTTGTGCAGGAGATGTTTATGGCACCCTTTCAAACTATGCACCAAGTATGACCATATAGATACTATATGCTTAAAAATAGAACTTGCTTCAATTCCAATCCTGTAGATCTATTCTAAGTATGAATATGTCTGGTATGTCAAATTGATATGTTCAAACTGGAAATAGAGCTAGGCCTTTATCAAATATAATTTGAAATTGGTCATGTATAAATCATTGTCTCTGGTTGACATGACTGCATGGTTTGAATAAATATGAAGAGGGAAATGATCCACTTAGAATCCCTATTCTGTACATTTTTTCATTTGTCTTATCTGCTTGCTGCTTTGCTTTGAATGAGCCTTTTTTATTTGACAACAATAAAAAGTTTCTTTAAATTTGGAAAGCCTAACAAACTTTTCCAGGCACGAATGTACTTCATTATCTTGAACATGTAAATCTTTTTATTTTAAAAATAAGGTTGCAAAGATCAGGAATCGATACAATCAAGTACCACACCTGACCCAGGATACCAATGATGTTAAACCCTGACTAAGCCCAGAAGTGAATCCATAAGAAAAAGAGATTAAAAACCACTAAAATGGCTTTAGACAATTCATATATTTACTGCAGGGCTCATTCAATCTACTGTGGCATGGTTGCTCAGTGCTTGCTGTTTGTTTGTTTGATTCTTAACGACGCATCAACCCTTGTGGGTCATTAGCGTCAGACGGATTTAAACTAAACATGATGAAGATGGAAAATGTAAAAATTGATAAGATAAAAATAAAACGAAAGATGATTATGAGTTTGTATAATGATAATTAGTTGCAATACGATTGTTGACAGGAGAGACCACGTACAATATCTGACAGTTTCAAAGAGCTATTCAGATAACTGTACATGTTCTCTAACTGAACAGAATACAACATTAAAAAATCTGTATTATGGTTTGATACAAGTGTAAAACAATACATGATTTAAAAATAGCAATTAGATTTTGTTAAAAAGATTTATTTGTCTTAAAAATGTCATAATACTATCAATATGTATATCTTGAAATAATTCTTTCATGTTAGCAACATGGAAACAATTATTTCTTACTTGTGCAAAGTCGCCACATTCCAAAAGGAAGTGAAGTACAGTGAATGGAGCGTCGCAACCAACACATTGTGGGTGCTCTTCACCTAGTAGTAAGTAAGAATGTGTGACTCTTGTGTGACCTAAACGGAGTCGAGCCAAAACGACTTCTTCTTTTCTAAGGTTTCTAACAACTGATTGGTGTTCACCAATAGTTGGTTTTATCTCACGAAGTTTATTTCCAATGCTGTTATTCCATGAAGTTTGCCATTGATCCAAGATATACTTATTTATAGATGGCTTAAAATTGGAAAATGGAATTTTAAAAGAAGTTGGTTCTAATGAAAGCGATGTTTTTGCTTGCTTATCTACCATCTCATTCCCTTGTATTCCTATATGACTAGGAATCCAACAGAGAACAATTTCTTTATTAGCTAAAAGCTCATGACATTTTTCTAAAAGTTTCTGAATCTGTGGATTCTTTGAACTGGTATGGTTCATTGCTTTTAATACGGAAAGCGAGTCAGAAAATATAATAAATTTATTGTTAGCATCACAAGTGCTAATGAAATCTAAAGCTAGATCGACTGCTTTGGCTTCAGCAGTGAAAATTGATGAATCGTCAGGTATACGTTGCATATTACTATGGTTGTCTGATAAAACAGCACAACCAACCTTTGAGTCTTCCTTTGATCCATCAGTATAAATTTGTTGGTAATTCTTATAACGACTTTGCATTTTTCTGAAATCATCTTTTAATATGTGTGGATTTGATTCAGATTTTTTTCCAGAATGTAAATCAAAAAGTATTTCAGGTGTTTTTATACACCAAGCTGGAATATTTGGTGTAAAATGTTTTTCAATATTTTGTGGTTTGATATTGGCAGATTCTAAGAGTGGTGAAATTCTGATGCCAAATGATTTAATAGCTTTAGGTTTTTGTTCATATAAATCAACATAATTTGGTGGGAATGTAACTTCATGAGCAGGATTTGATGGGTTAGCCGCAAGTCTTATAGCATATTGCAATGAGAGTTTCTCTCTTCGTGAGTATAGTGATGGTTCATCTGCTTCCACATAGAGACTAGCAACAGGAGAAGTTCTAAAAGCCCCTAAAGCTAATCTAAGTCCTTGGTTATGTATAGGATCAAGCATTTGAAGATATGATTTTCGTGCAGAGCCATATATAATACAGCCATAGTCTAATTTTGACCGGACTAGAGACCGATAAAGCTTGAGAAGTGTAGTTCGGTCTGCACCCCAAGACGTATGGGAGAGCACTTTTAAAAGATTCAATGCTTTTAAACATTTAGCTTTGAGATATTTAATATGGGGTATAAAACTGAGTTTTCTATCAAATAAAATGCCAAGAAATTTAGATTCCTCAACAACTGGAATAGGTGATCCATATAAATGTAAAACTGGATCATCATGTTGCTTGCGCAACTGACAGAAATGTACACACTGTGTTTTTGATTTGGAAAACTTAAAACCATTGCTTGTTGCCCAATTTTCAATCTTATTTAAATTTTGTTGCAGTTGGCGTTCAATCGTCGCCATGCTTTTTGAGCGATAACAGATACAGAAGTCATCGACATATAATGAACAATCAGTAAGATTACCTAAACATTTCACAATATCATTAATTTTGATACTAAAAAGTGTTGTAGATAGAACGCCCCCTTGAGGTACACCTTGCTCCTGGTCATAATAGTCAGACAGAGAGGAGCCAACTCGGACTTGCATGGTGCGGTCTGCAAGGAAGTTTTCAATGAATGTAGGAAGTCTACCTCTTAATCCTAGTTTGTGGATATCTTTTAAAATGCCATATCTCCACGTGGTATCATAAGCTTTTTCCAAATCAAAAAACACAGCAACTACATGTTCCTTTTTAATAAAGGCATCACGTATGAAGGTTTCCAATCTAACTAAATTATCAGTTGTACTGCGGTCAGATCTGAAACCAGACTGGAACCGCGATATATGATTATTGGATTCTAAAAACCAAGTAAGTCTTTTATTTATCATTCTTTCAAGTGTTTTACATAGACAACTTGTTAAAGCTATAGGTCTATAATTATTAGGTTCCGCAGGATCTTTCCCAGGTTTGGGAATTGGGATTATGGTTGCTAAGGTCCAATCTTCTGGAAATTTACCAGTAGTCCAAATGTAATTAAATATATTCAAAAGAGTTTCAAGAGAAGTATTTGGGAGATGTTTAAGCATTTGATAGTGGATCTCATCAGGACCCGTGGCTGAGTCATGTGATAGTTGAATAGCTTCAACTAATTCATCTAAATTAAAATCTTTGTTATAAATTTCATTATTTTGTGATTTAAAATTCAATTTAACTTTCTCTTGTTCGGTTTTAATCTTTCTGAAGGATTCGGAGTATTTGAATGATGATGAATTGTGACAAAAAGTTTCTCCTAAAGTGTCAGCAATGTCTGTTTTTGAAGTTGCTTTGCTGTCAGTACCCACCATGTTTAAATGTGTGTAACTGGGGGATTTAGGGAGCGCAGTGGCTCAGTGGTAGAGTGCTTGACTCGAGACCGAAGGGCCGCGGGTTCGAGCCTCACCGGCGTCACTGCGTTGTGGTCCTTGAGCAAGACACATTTATCCTAGCTTAGTACTGGTTCAACCCAGGAAGACCCGTCCCGCATAACTGAAAGATTGTTGAGTGGACGTAAAGAATCAAATCAAACAAAAACTGGGGGATTTGTTTTTTCCAGAGATTTTTCTTATCATATCCCAAACCTTTTTAATAGGTGTTTTATGATTGATTTTCGAAACATAAGATCTCCATGACTTACGCTTCGAAAGTTTAATTGTTCTACGGGCTTTAGCTCTAAATACTTTAATGTCATTGAAATTGTTGGTATTTGGAGATCTTTTGAATTTAGATAGAGCTTGTTTGCGTTGTTTAATTGCTTCTTTACAGTCGTCATTGTACCATGGATTACTTTTAATTGGATTTGTCGAAGTTTGAGGGATACATTCTTTAGATATTTCGATAAGAGAAGAGGTAAAATCAGCTATAGGATCAGAAGATTCTTTGAAGTTTTCTGGCACCAATTTAACAGTGCACAGAGTATTAAATAGATCCCAGTTGGCTCTATTTAATTTCCACTTTGGATTGTGATCCTCAGTGGAATAAGTGTTCTGTTCAATGATGATAGGGAAGTGATCACTATTGTGTTGGTCTTCACATACAGACCAATTATAATCAAGAAACAGTGATGTATGACAGAAGGAAAGATCAATAGATGTAAAAGACTTTGTACTTGGAGAATGATAAGTATAAGACTTATCATTCATAATACAAATGTCATTCTTTGTAATGAAATTTTCGATAAGTTCACCTCTGGAATCATTGTTTTGACCACCCCAGAGGATATTGTGACCATTGAAGTCACCTAATAAAATATAAGGAGAAGGAAGTTGTTGCAGTAAATTGTCCAAGTGTTGGGAGTTAAGAGAAAACGATGGAGGAATATATACAGAACATATAGTTATTTCTCTGTCTAGAGTGACAGAAACAGCAGTTGCTTGTAGTTCTGTTTGTAAATCAATCTTTCTTTGTGGGAAAGATGATTTTACAAATATTGAGGCACCACCAGAGGGCCTCAGACAATCAGTATGAACATAGTTATATATATTAAAACCTCGTAATGAGATGTTATCATCTGGTTTAAGAAATGTCTCTTGAAAACAAAATACGGATGGATTATATTCGGAAATCAATAGAGATACTTCATTATAATTAGGTTTCAAACCTCGACAATTCCATTGAATAATTTTATGTTTAAAATCCATACTTGAAAATAATATTAAAAGAAGTACTAAAATAATGGTTAGATTGAAACCCTCCATTATTTGGTTACTGGTAATCTTGGCAGTGTGCCTTTAGGGAGATGGTCACTGGAAGAAGAGTCTGTAAATACCACAGATTCCTTTTCCATACACACCTCCTCATCATCTTTTTCTGCAAACACAGAATATGGATTCTTTTCAGCTTGTTTTGCTTTTTCTGTTTGTTCTTTTTCTTTCTGCGCTTGTTCTTTTTGCCATTGCAGTTTTCTTTCAAGTTTGTCTTTCTCTTCTTTTTTCTTCTTCTCCTCATCTTTCTTTATCATTTCTAAGGTCGCCCCCTTAAGGGCTGGCCCAGAATGAGAGGAGTTACTTTTTCCTGGTTTAGGAGATGTGTTACGTTTTTCCTTTGTACCTTGTGTTTTCTCTGTTGTCTGTTTTAAGTATTCGTCAAAGCTGTCGTCTGTCTGTGTGGTTTTGTTTTCAGTTTGTGTAGATTTGTTGCAAGTGCCTGGTTTAACAGCACTTGCATAAGTTTGACCTGTGTAAAATTGCTCGTATTGTTTATGAGCGTCAGGAAATGATAGATTGTTTTCACATTTTATTTTCAGTATTTTCTTCTCTTTCTCCCATTGTGGACATTGTTTTGAGTTTGCAGGGTGATTTCCAGAGCAGTTGACACATTTGGCTGGTTTGTCACACACGCCAGATGGTGCACAATGTTCGGGCTCACCGCAGTTGCAGCATACAGCGTGTCTACCACATTTATTTTCGTGGTGACCAAACACTTGACAATGGTAACACCGAAGTGGGTTTGGAATATAGACATCTACTTTCACTTGCATAAAGCCTATTTTAACAACTGTAGGTAAGTTTGGTGAGTTGAATGTAAGAACATATGTGTTGGTTAATTTTGTTTCACCATCACGACGTACAGTGATTCTACGTACATCCGTAACTCCCTGTTCAACCATGCCTTCCTTGATATCATCGCTTGTCACTCTGCTCAAGGCTGGACAGCGAATGATACCCTTGGATGTGTTCAAGGATGAATGGGGTGTTACGGAGCATTTTAAACCACAAAATGTCTTCATCTGTAATAGATTTTTTTCATGTGACTCTTTTGCACATTGTATCAAAAGATCACCAGACCTTAGGTTCTTTATGCTCTTTGGTTCACCTGCAATGCTCATAATAGTTTTATGTACTACAAACGGAGAAAGAGAAGAAATAGTCTCTCCTTCTTTTTCTGAATGGTGATGATGATGATGAGTTGGAGTTTAACGACGCATCAACCCTTTTGGGTCATTAGCGTCTTCAAGGTTAAGTAAGAGAAGTATTACTGAACATTAAAACTATAATAGATAAGCTAAAATATTAACAATTTGACACATAAAACATATGAGTATAGCAAAGACGATAAAATAGTAATCATTTTACAGTGAAGATCATGTACAATATCTGACAACAACATAGGCTAATCAGATGACTATACATGATCTTCTCCTGCAAAAAAGAAAATGATATGATGAAAGTAAGTTTAAATAAGTAAACAGTTCAAAGGAAAATAAAAGCTACAATTTGTTAAAAAGATTAATCTCTTTTAAGAATAAAAAGACATTATCAATAGGTACATCATTAAACAATTGTTTGATTGTATCAACATGAAAGTATTTGTTTCTTATATGAGAAAAATCACCACATTCAAGTAGAAAATGGCGGACTGTAAAGAGTGTATCACATCCAAAACAATATGGTGGCTCCTCTCGTTTTAAAAGATAAGAGTGTGTGATCCTTGTATGACCAATACGTAGACGAGCAAGGACGACTTCCTCCTGTCTGACATTTCGTACAACTGGTTGGGATTGTCCAATGACAGGTTTAATCTCAAAGAGTTTATTACCAACACTGTTATTCCATAAAATTTGCCATTTGTTTAAAATGTACCTATTGATAAAAGATTTAAAATTTGCATAAGGTATTGAAAAGTTTGTTGGGTGTAAATTCAATGAATCTTTTGCTTTTTGATCCACACTTTCATTGCCAGCAATGCCAATGTGGCTAGGGATCCAACAGTAAACTATTTCATTTAATTCTGATAATTCATGATGTTTTTCAAGTAGTTTTTGAATTTGGGGATTTTTTGAAGATGTATGATCTAAAGATTTTAATACTGATAGGGAGTCTGAAAATATAATAAATTTGTTAGAAGTTTCACAGTCGGCAATAAGATCTAATGCTAAATCTATAGCTTTTGCTTCTGCTGTAAAAATTGTGGACCCATCTGGAATTCGCATAGTTTCAGAGAAGTCATCAGATACTACTGCGCATCCTACTTTCATATCGTCTTTTGAACCATCTGTATAAATGTGCTTATAGTCCATGTAATGAGATTTTAGCTCCTGGAAATTAGATTTCATGATAATTGGACTTGTTTCTGATTTCTTACCAGAGTGTAAATCGAAAATAAGTTTTGGTTTATTTATACACCATGCTGGTATATTTGGTGTAAAAGTTTTATCTATGTTTTTAAAGTTTACGTCTGCAGATTCCAGGACTGGTAAAGTTCTGACGCCAAAAGATTTAATAAAATTTGGTTTGCTTTCATAAAGTTCTGTGTATTTGGGCTGAAATGTCACATCATGAGCTGGATTTGAATTATTTTCAGCAATTCTAATAGCATATTGTAAAGAAAGTTTTTCTCTACGTGTATTTAAAGATGGCTCATCTGCCTCAACATAAAGACTTGCAGTAGGTGATGTTCTAAATGCTCCTAAGGCTAATCTAAGACCTTGATGATGGATAGGGTCAAGCATAGCTAAATAAGATTTTCTTGCCGATCCATAAACAATGGATCCATAGTCTAGTTTTGAACGTATCAAAGATCGATATAATTGTAAGAGTGTTGTTCGATCTGCACCCCAAGTAGTGTGAGATAAAACTTTCAATATGTTCAAGGATTTAAGGCACTTTGCCTTCAAGTATTTAATATGCGGAATAAAACTCAGCTTTTTGTCAAATATCAAACCAAGATATTTGTATTCCTGTACAACAGGAATAGGTGATCCATATAATGTAAGAACTGGATCATCATGTTGCTTTCGTAACTGACAGAAATGTACACACTGTGTTTTTGACTTGGAAAATTTAAAGCCATTGTTAGTGGCCCAGTGTTCTATCTTATTTAAGTTTTGCTGTAGATGCCTTTCAATTGTTCGCATACTTTTTGATCGAAAGCAAATACAAAAATCATCAACATAGAGAGAGCAATCTGTTAGATTATCTAGGCATTTAACAATATCATTGATCTTAATATTGAAAAGAGTTGTAGAAAGTACACCGCCCTGTGGGACCCCCTGTTCCTGATCATATAAATCAGAAAGAGTGGATCCCACCCTCACTTGCATTGCGCGATCAGCAAGGAAGCTTTCAATAAAAGTAGGTAGTCTACCTCTTAGTCCTAGTTTATGAATATCTTTCATAATGCCATATCTCCATGTGGTATCGTATGCCTTTTCCAAGTCAAAAAAGACAGCTACAACGTGTTCCTTTTTAACAAAGGCATCACGTATGAAAGTTTCCAATTTAACTAAATTATCATTTGTACTACGGCCAGCTCGGAAACCCGACTGATACCGTGATAAAAGATTGTTGGATTCTAAATACCAAATCAACCTTTTATTAATCATCCTTTCTAAAGTTTTACAAAGACAACTTGTAAGAGCTATAGGTCTATAATTGGTTGGCTCAGCATGATCTTTCCCTGGTTTGGGTATAGGTATTACAGTGGCTAATCGCCAGTCTTCAGGAAAGTCACCAGTAGTCCATATATGATTAAATATACCTAAAAGAGCTTGGAGGGAACTCTCTGGGAGATGTTTAAGCATTTGATAATGTATGTCATCTGGTCCAGTTGCAGAATCATGTGATTGTTTAATTGCATCCAAAAGTTCATCAAAATTAAAAAGATTATTATATTCCTCAGTATTTGCAGATTTGAAATTAAGTTTAATTTTTTCTTGTTCTGCTTTAACTTTTTGAAATTTTTCAGAGTAATTTCTTGAACATGAATTGTTTAAAAATGTTTCTCCTAAGGTTTCAGCTATATCAAATTTACTTGTTGATTTTGTTTCTGTAACTGGATGGTTTAAATGGGTGTAGCTGGGTGACTTTGTCTTACCAGATATTTTTCTTATCATATCCCAAACTTTTTTTATAGGGGTTTTGTGATTAATTTTTGAAACGTAAGAACGCCATGACTTTCGTTTCGATATCTTAATTGTTCTGCGAGCCTTTGCTCTAAATACTTTTACTTCATTTAAATTGTCCTTAGTTGGATATTTTTTGAATTTATTTAGAGCTTTTTTCCTCGTTTTTATAGCTTCTTTACATTCATCATTGTACCATGGATTACTTTTTGTTGGATTTGTCGAGGTCTTGGGTATACATTTAGAAGATATATCAATAAGGGAAGAGGTGAAATCAGACAAAGGGTCTGAAGAATCTTTGAAACTTTCTAAAGTTATTGTTTCAGTACATAAAGATTGAAATACTTCCCAATTAGCTTTATTTAGTTTCCATTTTGGATTATGATCTTCTACTGTGGAAGTATTACTTTGAATGACGATAGGAAAATGATCACTATGATGTTGATCTTTACAGACAGACCAACTAAAGTCAAGGAAAAGAGATGGATGACATAAGGAAAGATCTATAGAAGAGAAAGAGCCTGTTGGATGGTGCATATATGTGTATGACTTGTCATTCATAAGACAGATATCATTGTTTGTAATGAAATTTTCAATGAGTTCGCCTCTGGAATTATTTTCTTTATTACCCCAGAGAATATTATGACCATTAAAGTCACCTAAGAGTAGATATGGAGGAGGAAGTTGTTTTAATAAGGAGTCAAGATGTTCAGTTTTTAAGGAAAAAGAAGGTGGAATATAAATAGAACATATAGTTATTTCTTTATCTAACGTAACAGAAACAGCAGTTGCCTGCAGTTCTGTAGTTAACTGTATATTTCGTTGAGGACAAGAAGATTTAACAAAAATAGAGCTACCGCCAGAAGGTTTTTGGCAGTTAGAATGTATATAATTATATGTATCAAAACCTTTAAGAGTTATTGTGTCATCAGGTTTTAAGAATGTTTCTTGAAGACAAAATACAGAAGGGTTATATTGTGATATCAAAAGGGATATTTCATCTAATTTGGGTTTTAGGCCTCGACAATTCCACTGAATTATATTGTGTTTAAAATCCATGTTTGTTATAAGAAAGGAATAAATGATTAAAACAAAATAATTGGAAACTTTCATATTGATTTATTGTGTTTTTTGTGGAGGGTCTTCCTCCATTTCTTCTAAGCCATTGTATGTATTTGTAAGTTTTATGGATTCATCTTGTACTCTTGTAATTCTTACTGGTTTTTCTTTCTTTTGACTGGCCCTAGGAGACTTACTATTGCTCCTATTTCGTGGGCGTGATTTTGACATTGATCTAGATTCTCTGCTACTTTTTTCAGCTGACTGTGACTTATTTGGTTTGCCTTGTGAACTAGTTGAAGATATTGGTTTTGCATTTGAGGATGTTGCTTTTGGTTGAGTTGATGTGCTTGTTGTTTTTTGTTTTCTTGGTGTTATTATTTTTGAACTTGGTGTTATCAGTGTATCTTTTTCATCTGTTTGAGACCCCTTGTCTTTTGTTTCTGGTTTAGTGATTTGAGCTGATTGTATGATTTTTGAATAAGTGACTTCTGGCTGTGTTTCATATAGTGACCTTGCTTCTAAGTATGTTAAGTTTTTTGTCACTTTTATTTTCATGATCTCTTTCTCCTTTTTCCAGATTACACATTCATTTGATTTTGAAACATGGTTTTGACCACAGTTCACACATTGTGGAGGGTTTTTGCATCTGCTAGTGAGGTGATCATGATTGCCCATTCCACAATGCTCACATACAGAACCAATATCCTCGGGGCAATTCAGCTCATGGTGACCAAACCTCTGGCAATTAAAACATCGCAGAGGATTTGGTATATACACATCTACTGGGACAAAGCGATAGAAGATTCTTAAATTCTTTGGCACAGTTATCATATTAAATGTTAACAACAGTGTGTTTGTCTCTATGTAGCTATGTCCTTTCTTGATAGTGAAACGTTTGACAGCTATAACACCTTGATTTTTCAAATATTCAGCAATGTTTTCCTCTGACTCTCCTTTCAATGTCCTGTCCCTAATTATTCCTTTTGACGTATTTAAAGTTTTATGTTCAGAAACTGTCACTGGTAAATTGAAGAATGTTTTCATTTTTAGAAGATTTTCAGTCTGTATTTTTCTGGTAGTTTCAACTAGTAGTGTTCCATTTTTTAACTTTTTTACTGTTTTGGGAGTTCCAATAGCTGCCTCAATTTGCTTCTCTATGACAAATGGTGATAATGTTGTTATAGGTTTTTCTTGATTTTCAGATTTAATGATTAGAAATTTTGGAAAATTTTCTGGAGGTTTGAAAAAAGTAGCAGTGTTGATCTCATCATCTGAATCATGTCTTTGACGTTTATTTGTTGAGTTTGTCTGAGAAAGAGTAGGATAGTCCTGAATTAATGGTAATACAGGATTGGGGGTCGAACCCAGGCCTTGGCTTGGGGTAGAAGTGGGGACCATGGTAGAATTAAATTCAGCATGATCCATGATGTTTGGTTTAAGTTTTCAATAGATATGTTCTTCACCCACCGTGGAGCCCAACAAGGGAATGTAAAATGGAAATGGCTCTCCTATTTCCTACATTAAAGCTACATATCTATT
This sequence comes from Loripinus fragilis, assembly GCA_964019695.1. Classification (NCBI taxonomy): domain Eukaryota; kingdom Metazoa; phylum Mollusca; class Bivalvia; order Lucinida; family Lucinidae; genus Loripinus; species Loripinus fragilis. The sequence goes on from OZ026528.1 coordinate 21,867,518, forward strand.
ATACTCCGGTTCATATTTTCCAGTTGTTCTTCCGGCTTAAGATTTACGTCCAATACATATCAAACACTGATTCCATTAAGAAAAAGATTTAACATTTATTGGACGTTCCCACCCAAAATTTTAAGACCCCCCTCACCGCTCTCAAAAGCCTTGTTAACGCTGGTCTATATGCCCCAAGATTAGCCCATGAGCAGTCACTCTTGAAACCAAATAGAAAGATATACATAAAGAAAATTGAACCCGGTTATGTACCTAAAAGATACTCTATAATAGACAGAAGGAAGGAAGAATAAGGTGGTTTCAAGAGATGGACCACCCAGCCGATTGATCCAGCGCCGGACCTAGCACTGGACTCACGTCTAGCTGAATCCGAGACCAAAACAATGTGTTGGAAAGCTGGAGATCCCTGGGCTTTCCTCAATTGCCAGGATTCTCTTCTCCCATTCACGCGTCGCAAACCCACGGCAAACAGGCAGCACACTGTTTTAATAAGGGTTTTCACCTTATCTACTACAGCAGTAAAGCAATCTGTATATTTTAACCCTACAGACACGGTATAAGCCCGGTTGTGATGTACAGTTAAGAAAATAAACTGTGATGGATTATTTAAAAAGTTTGAAATTGAAATGATTGCAGTAAACCCGGTGAATTTAAGCCTGTTTGAGTTTAAATGTCGATAATGAAAAAAAAGACACAAATAGTATTAGAGAAATGATTGAATTTGAGACAGAAAGAACTACAGTATGTTCTTTTGAATAAGGTATTGGAACTAAGCACAGATATTTCATAGTTAATTTGCTCTTCAAGTTAAAATCTGAAGATTAACAGAACTTTAAAGCTCTACAATACAGAACTTTAAAAAAAATATAGGAGCAATTATGTAAGTTAGGTACTTGACAGTTAATCATGAAAACTGTCATATAGATAAAGTAAGAGTTTAAAAAAGAATGTTCAACAAGATCTAGAACTCAATAAATAAGACTATAGCAGTTATAAAATGTAAAACCGCTTTATTTGACTTTTATCTTCTTTACAGTTTTACTAGTGTAAGACAGTTTTTGATAAATTTAAGGTATTGGTTATTTATGAAAACAAGTTGCTATAGTTGCGGCTTTTACGGACAGTTACCACTGGTTTGCGTGGGGACTCTAACCCCAACCTGTCACCTCTCATGTCTGCAAAACAAGAGACGTAAACAGGCCTGCTTAAGTACGAAGGTACATACAGTCTGTCCCCAGTGGTGCCGGACAGCCATCCATATTTCTAGGGCGCCAGAGGGCGAGCGCCTGGCTTACCTTTAGCTTTAAGCAGAGGGGACAGTTATTCAAAAATAAAGTCCCCCGTGCGAATTAAGCCCCCGAACCACGGCAAGGCTTTTCTGAATGGATTATTAAAAATCTGGGTACATAAGGTTTTTTTTTTTTTTTTTGTTGAGATTGACGAACTTGACGAACTTGAATTAGTTGGTTGAGAAACTGGGTACGAGTTTTCAGAGTCAGTATCTGAATTTGCTATGTGACGTTTTTTTGCTTTTTGTTTAGCCATGTAGTTTAGTTGTTTGATTCATCCTCCATGCTCCCCACCCACCGTGGAGCCCAACAAGGGAGCACTTTAATGGAGTGGATTTCCGATCTCCAGTGCTAGAGATACATAGAAGGTATACTTGCACAAATAGAATCTGCACAATTGACCCGTTAAGCCACTGCCTTCCAGGATTATTTTATAAAAGAAAGAAAGTTTAAGATAATGGACACATGGTTGGCATCAGAACGATACTATAGAACGAAGATATAAGAAATATTTTTTTTACATTTTCAGAATCCTGGGGCTTAGCATGACAAAGCCGATTAGAAACATCGGGCCGTGTTTCCACCTCAGTCTACCCCGTCAAAGAGGCCAAAGAGACGTGTTGAGTCATACAGAATTTATAAACGTCCATATTCTGCATGCTCTCAGTCTTCCAGGCCATCCCCTTCGAGTTACGAGAAAGCCACCCACGGCAGACTGGTGGGTCCTACTCTTAGCACTCCCAGAGGAGACAATAATTACAATCAATATCGTCCCCTATGTGAAGTGTGCCCCAGAGACCCCGACAAGGTGGTAGGGACTCTCCAGGGCTCAGTGCTTGCTGCTATCATTTTCCCTTTGTCATATTGACCTACCTCCTCGTGGTGGTGCGGGGCAACGTGATGTGTTCATGTTGTGTATGTAGCCTTTCCTCACATAGTAATTAATCCAACTCATTCTACCCTTCTGGCGCACTTTAATATTTCACACTCATATATTCCATTTATTATCCGTGTTGTATCAGCACACTATATATATAGTCGTAGTATATATAATATAATCATTGGTGTATATTTATTCTTTGTGCTTGCTGCTTTAGTATTTAGTATCTTCTAACAGTATTATCAAGATAGGGCTTGGCTGCATACTAAAATTTTATGAATGCATGATGGCTGAAGGGTCATTAATAGTTTAAGATGCTAATATTTAGTTTTTATTTTATTTCCAGAATTACTAAGGATATTTTTACATTACTAGATTTTGATTTATATGCATGATATTTTAGAAAGACGAAAAGCTTCAAAGACACGTAGTGCCTAGGAAATTTCTGATGTTGGGCAAAAGAGTTGTTGTTGCTTCTTTGAATATATTTTCCTAGGACAGCCATTCATTTTATTTCCAGGAGATTAAGAAGAGCAAAGAGATGATGTTACCTAGCAGTTTTTATACTAACTGTGCTAATTATTATACTTTAAATTCTTTCAGAACATTTGGACAATTTGGTCGTCTGTAATAGCAAGTTGTTGAAATATTCAAATAATTGATGGGCTCACTTGGCCCATTTTCTAGGTCGCCTGGATGAAGTTGACAGCTAAAGTGTCAGGAGCCTTCACTAGTTTTTCTCTTTTTGAACTGCCTTTATCAATGCACTGAAATAAGCCGACAGACAGACAAACAATAAGTTTCAATATTGTGTAGAATCAGAAGAAATATGTTGTTCAGTTTGTCCGAGAGTTGTTGGTGGCCAATATTGTGTAGAATCCGAAGAAATATGTTGTTCAGAATCGGTAGTTTGTTGTGGAATCGTTGATGGAAGAGCTGGTGTAGTAGCGGATTCAAGATCAAATTTGCTTGTCATCATTGGCGGGTAAGTAGAATAAGTTTCTTCGGTTATGTAAGGTGAAGAAAGGTCAGTTGTCAGCTCACCACTGGTCGTTGATTGCTGATTTGAGAACACTGTCATCGATGTAACCCAAGCATGCCCGGACGTCAAACCTAAAACGACAATAAAATATTTTGTGCTTTTCTTGTTCTTGTTACATTTTCTTTGCCAAACTATTTTTATCTTAACCTTTGGCATGCCGAATAATTTTATGTAATATACTCCTCTTTCGATTTTTATCATGTTAACTTGCAACATTCAGGTAATGAGCATGTATTTTCAATCAGAGTGGGAAAACAGTGTGGATCCTGTACAGTTGTCAGAAACCAGCTGATCTGAATCTACACTGTTTTCTAAAGGTGATAACAGGGTTTTAGCATACTAGACAAGGGCTAAAGTTTCTAACGATGTTACCAGACAAATTTACTTTCTATTGGATTTTAATTAAATTTACCTTTCTCTCATATTCAATACCGTTCATAGTATATGTATTGTAAATTGGTTTGATTGTTTCTCTGCGCTGACACATTGCATAAGTTGGGGGGGGGGCATCCATGCAGGGGTGTGTGATTGTTGTATTTTTAACAACTGCAGAATAGGCTGTTGACCTTTCTAAGGTGGTGATTATGTTGTTGTTTGTCCGTTGTTTGTTGTTGCTCCCATTGTGGGTGATGGGTAGGGAGAGGGTATTGTGAGTTGTTTGTGTTCTGTGTCTCATCCTTACGGGTGCTGTGGGATGGACTGCAGACTGTGAATGTAGCATTTCCTGGTTATACTCAATTACTTTTAAAAAATATAGAAAAAGAACTCACCACATTCGTTTACAGTTTCTCTCCATCGTACGTCTACTACGCCTGGCTTACACAACGACGTTGTCCATAATTGTTCCATAGAAGCTACTAATAGGTGAACTGAAAGTTGATTGCCAACGACATTGACAGTTCTGACTGCTGAAGGTATGTCTATAAAAACGTTATTTTCTGTCGTAGACAATTTCTGGCTATTCACTACAATACAACTGCATGTACTGAAACATGCCCAACGATTTGGTGCCTCGCGTTGACAACACGTATCTATATCTCCGCATGTTGAAAACACGCATCTAATGCACATGAATAATACAAACGAATGCACGAACATTTTGTCACAATGAAAGAATCGCTATTTAAAAGGTCTCTATTTAGAAGGTGTCCAGAGCAGTGCCGAGGTGAGAATGTAACAATGAACCAATTAAAAGATATAAATTCATTCTGTTTCAGATAACACACCAATTACACAATGCTTGAATTACAACGTGGTGATAGATGCTGGGAATAGTTAGTACAGGACCAGATAAGCAAAAATTTTTAGCGTCATTACGTTAACTCACCTATAAAATATATAACCCCTTTGACCCCCTACTTTATATAGTAATAAGTTGGGTATGTATGTGTGTGTGTGGGGTGGGGATGAGGGGATATGGCTTATATTTTTTTATTTCTGCTCTAGGACATAGGTTGTGGGTACTCATTAGAAGCACCTCAATGAGGCACTTCTAATACGGTTCTTTTGAGTAACCACAACATATAAATTTTTTTTCAAATACGCACCCCTATCTAACTCTACTCAATTTTGTTTGGCGAAAATATTTTATTCTACAACAAAAAAAAATTCCCACTCAAATTTAGTATTTTTTAATTAGATAAACATTATTATCAGGTTACCATTCTAATAATTGAAATAATTGCTAAACCTTGATCTTTAAGAATTTTTAAATGTTTTTTCAAAAACTAAAATCAACTTAAAAGGTACATATACAAAAGATTAAAGGACATTTCTATTTTTCGCGGGAAAATGGATGACCAGCCCCCCGCTCCCGCACCTCTTATAAAAAGGTTCGCAGTCTTTAAAAAGCTTCACAAAGCTTAAAAATAATCTTAAAAAGAGAAAAGGAAAGGAAAGCAAAAAAAATGACGTAAGTTCCATTACCTTTTTGTTTAATTCTATCAAAACAAAAATATCAAAACAATATCTGCAAAATATTTTTTTTTGTTGTTTGCAAAATATATTTCAAAAAAAAAAAATGAAATGTATTTTTCCTATATATTACTTTTTCTACTTTTGTTCTTCCAAAAATGTTGTTTTTTTCTTATTAAACTGTCTGTTCGTGTATGCATCTTTCTAATATTAAATTATTTGTATACGCTTGCAGGCTAAAAGATCAAGAAGTGCCAACGTCGTCACAAGAAGATGCTTTTTCAGATATTTCAGGGTAAGCACATTTTATATGTATATATAACTTAAACAAAATCATAAAAAAACTGCAGCGACTTACTTCTTCAAGTGATTTTGCTTTTTTTTATTTTGTAATTATCAGCTAAGTACGCAAAAGCGTAAGCAACTTACAGATATGTGCCGTAAAAATAACCTAGAAAAGGGAATAGTGTTTGTAGTCTAAAGATAGGGATTTAGTGCTTATAAATGGCTTATAATATGAACATGGACGCGAGAAAACCTGTCTTTTAAGTTTCTGACAAAGATAGAGTCAAACCAGCATGCTCAGCTACAGGTAGTAAGAATTATTGAAACTTACTTAGTATTTTCAAATAAACAAGTAACAGAGACGCTGATCAGACTGCACGGATACACAAGCTGGTCTGTGTCTTTGTTGCTGGTAAACATCAAATTCAGTTTTTCTCACACCTAAGCCTATATATTATCTGTTTTTTTTTAGCCTGGACGAGTATGAACCAACGCATCAACAGCCTGCAGAAGTAGAAGCAGATGATGTAATAAAAAAGTAAGTAAACAGTACTAATTTTAATCAACTTTTGCGTTCTTTAAACAAAAATGTATTTTCAAAATTTATGTGGTCCTTATCGTATTATTACACACATGTATTTTTACAGTTCTCAAAATCATAATATCTTGTATATACAAGTTTATGTAATTGGCTTGTTTTGCAAACGAATTTACAGTACATGAAAAAAAATATATGGGCTTTATCAACGTTTTATTCCACAAACGCTGCTATTGACAATGTAATAATGATTTTTCATATTATTATTTCAGATGGATTGATCTGCAAACCACAGTGCTAAAGATGATTCAGGAAAATGAAAATGCGCAAGAGCGCGCCAAACTAGACCTTATGTTTCAGGATATAAACCAAAAACTCTTGGAACTATGTGAATAAGATTTCTGGATATATAAAATTTTATAGTCAAATTATTTGATATCTTGGTTATCATATCTTTGTTCATAGTCATCTTTCAGTTCATCTGTACGACATATCTTTGAGCCTCATCGCGAGAAAACCTGACTTTTGTTATATGTGAACAACAATGGCACAGATCAGCCTGCGCATCAATACAGTCTGATCAGCGTCTTTGTTATCAGCTCCCTAGAAAATATGTTTAGGTGTAGGTGGTATTTCTTCTTCCCCAGAGTTGCTTGACGACGTGTGAGGGGTGTAAAGGATGATCGTTTCACTGATCGGAATAAGTGTGCCGGTGGTATCTCTAGAGTTGTATGATAAAGCTGAAATGTTCGGAGAAACAAAAGGCGAAGACGTTGCAACGGTGACATTTCAAAGTCGGACGCGCCTTCTCTGTTTCTTCGACATAACTTGAAGATGATGAAAACAGCAATGAATGATATGATGATCGGTCCAATAATGATGATGATGACAGTAGGAACTGAAATAAAAAATAAATGTCATTACGTTTTAAAATAAACAGTCCCTGAGGGGTAATACATTCAAGACAAAAGATAAACCATTATTCATTGCAAATGCTTCAAATAATCATTGCGTTATATACGATCAGCAGCACTGAAATAGATTTATAGCTTGGTTATTCTATTGCTACTTTGTGGAACAAGATAACCGTCTTGTTCATTGAGTGTTCGCACAGACTCATAAATATTTCATTTACAATAGATGTATTATCACTAGAATCGAAAGAAACATTTTCACTCACTGCAAACGTGCTTTCTAAAGAAATTGTATCTAAAGCTAAACTAGTGGCTGTAGGTAGATACACACCAGCGTTTGTCCTACGTTGTTGAATAATATTTCGTTTCTGCAAAGAATGGTGCTGACCCCTTCTTTTATATAGGAAAACAAAGCATATGCCAATGGGGATTATAAGTACAGAGAAAAAATAAAACCAATTAGGGTTGATGATATTTTCAGAGCCTGTCGCAGCAGGAACATTATTTGTGACTTGCAGGTGGGTAGATGAAAAGCGGGAAAAATGTGTTGGGTAGCTGGGTGTGTGTAGAAGCTGAAGACCAGGTGAACGGAGAGATAATATCAGTCGTCATGTCTGTTGTGGCAATGGACTCCGCTGTAGAGTGGAGAGTCTGACGTTTGGTAGACGCTGTCGCTGACGTAGTTGCACCGGAGTTCGATGTGACAAGACTCAGATGAGGTTGGAGTGGTAGATTGCGGCTTGATAGGGGTAGGTTGCTGGGTGAGGTATAAGCTGAAGACCAGGTGAACGGAGAGATAATATCAGTCGTCATGTCCGTGGTGGTAATGACCTCCGCTGTAGAGTGGAGAGTCTGACGTTTGGTAGACGCTGTGGCTAACGTAGCTGCAGAGAAGAAAAATACAAGACCATGAGTGTCAATGAAAACCTGTACCATGTGTATATTTATAATGTATAAGAGTAAATGTGATATACTAATTTATTTATTTACTTATTTATTTATCAGACTACACAGTGAATATCTAAACTTTTTCAGTGTGCTTAGTACCAGGAAAAAATTAGAAGCAGACGAGTCAAAGACGTTCGTTATACTTGGAAAAAAAATAACAAATGGCAACTTACCGCAAGTCAATGTTTTTTCCACTCCATGCCACGTCAACAATTCCAATGTTGCACATGCTGGACAGTTGTTCCTGTGTCTCTGCATGTATGTGAACTCTCATGTGCCCCAAAACGTTGATTTTTCTTACACCTGATGAAACATAGATATCAACATCTATCGTCGAACTTGCAATCATTGAAGTAGCAATAGTGATGCAGCTACAGGTGGTTTGCATACATGACCAACGACTGTTCCTCTCTCGTTCACAGTTGCAAAGATTCACATGTTCGCATGATAGCGAAAGGCAAACAAAAAGAAGCACGATGAATCCAGTCAGAATCATTTTTGATGATATTTTTTTTTAAAAGAAAGACCCAACTTTAATAACAGATGAGAAGAAAGTGATTAGGAAACAAAAGTGAGATATTTATCAGAACAAAGATTAAACATTGGGTTGGGGCGTCAATTACTTAATTACACAGCGTGAATTTAGGTTTGATAACGCTGTGAGTGGTAACAGGGTCATGGACATATGATTTATAATTATGTCACAGGATACGTACATTCAATTGTGGCACATTTTACTGACAATAGGGGACCTAAAGTTTTATTTTTTTTTCACCTAACTTCATACCTGAACATCATTTAAATTTTTTAACATTTAAATTTTTCTCTCTCTCAAAAATCTATTGGTTAAGAAAATTGAATCATGGGTATCTTACATGCTTTTTTTGATCTTTCTGAAAATCCATTGGTTCAAAAAATTGCATCTTGGGAAGGCAGCATGATTGCCCGCGTCCTTTAAAAGCAGCCCGAAACCAAAACAGCTGCTCAGACTTTGACATAGCTCCAACAATTTTCTACTATACCTTTTTACATAATAATATGATAATGGCTGGAGAACAGAAGTAAGTCAGATTTATTTTCTTATTCGAACTAAAAGAAATTGTTAACTTTATTAGTATTTTGTTTTTTTAATTTTCTATGACATTTTGCAACACAATCATAATTTTGAAATAAATTAATTTCACCTCTTAAACTTTAAAGTTAACTTCTAAATGCATATATTTTGTTTTATTTTTGTAACTTTCATAAAAGTAAAAAAAAAATACTTCAAAAGAAATTGTTAACTTTATTAGTATTTTTTTTTATTTTATTTGACATTTTATATGGCATTCATAGATTTGAAATAATTATATTTCACCTCTTAAACTTTAAGTCAACTTCTGAATATATATTTTTTTATTTGTGTAACATTCAGAAAAGTAGAAAAAAAGTACAAATTTTGTTATACCTAGTTTTTAAACTCGTGCGTTTTCATCATAGATTTACTTATTGATTCTTTTTTCATTGATGCATTTTAGGCCAAGACAAGATGAGATTGAAGAAGACCAGGATCAGCTGGTCCCACTAGGGAGGCAGACCAGGCTTTGGAGGCAGACCAGGCCCGGGAGGCAGACCAGGCCTGGGAAGATTCCGAAAGTGATATGAGTCTAGGCCAAGTAGAGGAAGAAAATGAGCAGCAGGATCAGTATGATGGAGAGATGAGGATGATGACGACATAACTCAGTAAGTGTCACTGAAACAAATTATAAATTAAGAACATAATTCTTAAACATTGCTTATTTTATTAAATCTAGTGCGCTATTGGAAGTGCGTGTGATTTGCAATCGGAGGGTCGCGGGTTGAAATAGCACCGGTGAGTCCTGCGTTGTCACCTTGAGCAAGACAATTTATCCAAGTACTGGTTACTACCCTAGAAACCGACGCAAAATAATCATAATTGGTTGACATAAAGACATACGAACAAAATTGTATTATAACACAAATTGTATACTGACTCTATTATATTTATTTAGAAGTGTTTTGTTTTCAACTGAAAGTCTAAAACGTGTCCATTTGTTTCCGCAGGTTTGTTGAGATGCAGCAAGAGATATTGAGGTTGTTGCACGAAAACGCAGCTGAAAAACAACGTCTGACATCCATGTTTTACGATGTACTGGACAAACTCAATAAGTACCAGTAACAAAAAGGACTTGAGATCAACAAAAAGGACTTGAGATTAAAGAAAGTGCCCCACATATATGAGCCACGTCATGCGAAAACGTGTTTTTTCCACCGTAATCAACAAAGTCACACATCAGTGTGATGATGCGCAGGCTGATCGGTGTCTTTGCTTATCGCATAGACCAAAAAAACACGTTTTCCCATGGCGCGTCTCATAAATTTTGAGATAACCATTAAAAATTACGTTGTCTTCATTTGTAATGTTTTATCTTATAGATTTTTAAACTGAATAAACTGAGACGCGCCGCGAGAAATCCAACAATGTGACCTGTAAGTCCCCTCCAACAAAGACTCCGATCAGTCTGAGCGGATGCTCAGGCTGACCAAAGTCTTCGCTCCTTGCACGAAGATAGCTATCAGACTGATAAGATAACCTCCCTAAAGGAGCACTATCACTATCGTTGGGTTTTCTCGTGACGAGAATCAAATGTTATAAAAACACTTTTTTAGAAATGCTATACCTCAAAATGAGGTACAAGAGATCATTAGGTCAAGCGTTTCACGTTACAGCTGAGACGACCTTAATTCACACGATCCATTTTTTCATATTGCTAAGGTCACACTTGTTTTTTTTTCATGGCAATTTATCGTAACAAAATAAAGCACAGCGTGCAGCATTGTCAATGAAAACATGTACTTCGTGTGAATAAGGTCAAATCTGAAAACGAACTGAAAGTCACTTGATTTCATCTATTCTTTACTTACTTGTCGACAAAGGTCGAGAGTAATAAAACACAACGTCGAAACAACGCTGAATCAACATTGAGTCACCGAGGCAAGGTTGAAATACCCTGTTTCGACGTTATCCCATTATATACCGAATAGACTCTCCCGTTCCATGTATTGGACGAGTTCATTTGCAATTTTAGGGTGTCCGGTTGAGATTTTAGAAATCTATTCAGAAAAAATGGCGGAATATTCTGCAAACAGTGGAGACCCTGATCAGTTCTGCAGCGTCTGATCCGCGTCTGCACGATCAGTTCTGCGGCGTCTGATCCGCGTCTGCACGGTTTGTCAAAGTATCCCTGTTAGGGTATTCAGTCTACAAAGGGTTATGTGCTTGCTAGGTTAGTAAACTTGTAGTAAAGTCGAAGACTATCGCTCAGAACAAAGAGCAGAGATAAAACACACATGAACCTTTTCGTTATACTCAATTCATCTGAGCGCAAAATTTAAACAGCTCATAAATGATATACATCGCTTTTAGTCTCGGATAGACCAAACAAGATATTTTTTCCACTTTTTAATGTTAAAAAGTCAACAATGTGTTGGCATTTTAACAATTATAAGGAGGATAAATCGAGCATGACAAAAACGGTTTATTATCTCGGAACCAGATCTCTTTCAAATAGCGAAGTGATCTTCTCTCTCGAGCAATGTGATCTATTGCCAGAAACTGTGCGTAAGGGCCTATTCTGCTGAATGAGTGAGGTTGGTGACCTAAAAAAAAACGGCGTGAGAGAATCTCACAGGGCTCGAGGTCAGTTTTACTACAAAACTATTATGAATGAAAACTTCCCACGCTCTACAAACATAAAATGAAGCCAGTGGCAGATCGACTGTATTATCAAGGGGTTCTATCAAAAACTACAAAAATACAAGAAGTCATCGAAACACATTTTTTTTACCTTGAGGAACTTCAGAGAATTTCTACAATCCAATGCTATTATTACTTTTTTATAACTTCTGTACACTTTGTCCCGTCCCTGACACTCTCATCAGTGTCTCTATTTTGTTTCTTATTATTCCGCGAGTGCGGTACGACTAACTTTTCTATCCATAATGTAACAAATTATCTTTTTGGCAGTCTTCACAGTTGTGCTACCGAAATTAATATGAATGGCATTACTTTTGCGAACACAAAAGAATATTCTACATCATTTCTATTTATTGCACGGATTGTTGACTCTTCTATTATTTTCTCGTCTAGCACAATATTGTGCAATCGTCGGCCATCTTGGTTCGATTGGTTTTTTTTCGATCTCGCGCAATGTTGTGAAATCGGCGGCCATCTTGATGAGTCATTCTATATTTAGTATCAAACGACTTATTCCTCCCTTTTCTGATGACGCAATTGCTGTGCAATGTACCCCATCATGCATTACGATGACGTCATTTCCGGTACCATAGTATAGTACATGCAGCATCTAGGTATGTTTTGTGATTCACAAAAGCTGGCTTTTCTTTTGCCTAATGAAAAGAAACTTGATTTCGCTCAGTTGAGGGATAGTATTTTGGCGAGTAACACAGTTTCTCTAAAAACTTTGCAAAGGTTCGCTGGGAAATTTTGTTTGTTTGTTTGCTTTACGTCCCAAGTCAACAGCTATGGTCATTGCGGGACGGTCAGTTCACCTAACCACACTTTTTCCTGGGCAAGCTTGAACAAGCAGTTAACCAGTAATCGTGCACATACTTTCGCTTGTAGCTGACAACAACCCTTCATGAATGATTCAGCGGAAGGGAGGAGAATGACCGTAGAAATTATTTCATGATAAATCTCCACGAAAATATGGGACCGGGCCGGGATCGAACTCGCAACCCCTGGATCTGCAGTCAGCTTCGCATCTGTAACCAGACGCGTTACCGACTGCGCTACGCGGCCCGGTCGCTGGGAAATGTATATCTTTTGTTCTTGCTATACCTGCATCTAGGCTTTTCTCAAGAGAGGTTAATAGGGCAAGAAGTCTCGCTTCCAAGAATATTAAAGATATTATGGTGTATGAGGAGCTCCCAAATGAACTGTTATTTTGGAAACTCATAGATGAATGGGAGGGTTTTGCAACTTGGAGGGAAGAAAAACATTTGTTTTGGCAACTGAATCCTCGTCTTATAGGTGGGGGGCATTTTTGCTGCAACCGCAAAAGCATCAGGAGTTTGGAGATTATTGGAACTCATGGGATTTTAGACCTATTCATGTGAAAGAAGCGCGGGCGGTTGTCAACGCTCTATCAGCCTTAAAGCAAGATCTCACAGACCATAGGGTAGATGTTTTCTGTGATAATTTGGCAGTCTGTTTGTTTTGAATTTTGAGAGTTATATCAGTTTGAATATTAAGTATATTTGTAATGAAGGTAATCCAGCAGATGGTGAATCTAGGTGTCTGTCAGCAATAGATGCAACTTTGGTAAAGGAGAAATGGGCCTAGTAGAGGAACAGTTTGGTCCGCATTCATGGCGATTGAGTATAATGCTATGCTTGATAAAAATCAGAACAGATTGAAGTATTTTCCCCCTTTCAATTGAAATCAGCAGCAAGGATAAATTTGTTCTCTCAGGAGGAAAACGCTTATGTCTTTCCACCTTTTTGTTTAGTTTTCCCAGTCTTGATATTTTTACGAGAGTCGGGAATTGGTAGATGTACTGTTATTGTACCAGCTCTTAACCCTGTACCTATGTGGTGGCCCTTATTATGATCTTTGGTGGTTCAGTGGTTTGTTTTAGCCATTAAAGGAGTAAAATGCTTTGTTGTACCCCACTAAACAGGGTTACAAACCATACTCTAGGTGTTTGGAATGGGATTTGATTGCAGCTAGGTTAAAGTTTTAGTTTGAGCATGTTTTTGTTTTGTTTCTTTTGATAGACTGGAGTTTCCAGAATCTGGCGACCAGCTGAATTGTGCTCTATCTGCTCTTATGCCAATGATGCAGGGTTTAAATTCTGCCAGTCATGTCGTGAACAGAAGCTTCTGCAACCTGGGGATGTGAATACTAATTATTTGACAGAGAGACGTTTAAGTTATTTAGATTCCTTATTAGATAATTCCACTTACGCTAAAAAGAAATCCGCTTTACAAAAGGAATTTGAAATTTTTTTTGCTTACTTTAAGGAAGGGGCAAAATCTTAATGGCTACCCCTTATGATGTCCGATGTTTTTTGGTTGATAAGGATAAAAGAGGGAAAACCCAGGTTCATGGCATTGGGTGTCAATATTTGGGGGAAAATAGGGATATTTCCATGTTCTTGTCCTTGTAGGTTGTCCGCTGGAACAGTGCAGTCTTTAATAGGGCAGCTCAACTCAATTTTCCAGGCTTTTGGCAAGGGTAGTACATGGCATGAGGAAACAAAAAGGGGGAACCCTGCTTCTAGTAGAGAAGTACAAAGGTATCTTAAAGCCACAAAATTGGAACAGTCTAAGGCTCACGTTTTACAAAAACAGGCTAAACCTTTGTTTTTGGAGAAACTTAAGGTCCTTTGTAATTATTTTGACCGTCATTTGAACTCTTGGTTTGTCTGCGCCAGATAAATTTCTGGTTTTGAGAGATCAAGCTTTCTTTAAGGTGCAATTCTTTTCTGGTGATAGGGCCAACGACCTTAGCCTTTGCTTAACGCAAGAAGTTAAGAGGCTACCTGATGGGAAAGGTTTTCTATTTTGTCATACTGTGGGAAAAACTGGGAAATGGGAAGGCTAGGCTAACGAATTTTCACTTCTGAGGGTTGAGGATAATTCTATCTGTCCAGTACATGCCATTGAATCTTATATTTAGGGCGCAAAAAAGCTTGGTATAACTTTGAATACTGGGTATTTGTTTCGTATTTAAGACAGTAAAAGGAAGGTAGTTACTGACAATCCTGTCACTTCAAGTTCAATGGGTGAGCGTTTGAAAACGTATTTGCAAAAACTGGAGATTTATGATGGTGAAACACCTCATAGTTTTCGAGCGACATGCGCTATAACTTTAGCCATCTCAGGCACTCTGCAGGAAGAGGTTGGTGGCCCGCCAAATCATCCTTTAAGAAGTACTCTAGATACTCTAAAATGGTTTGAAGACATTCAGTGGGGCAAATTATGGCTAATGTGGTAAAAAACAATCCTACTTCAGCAGAGGGTGTTTTTGAGGGACTTGGGGATACTAAAGGCCTCCCTAATGCATTTTAGGCTACTACTTCTGGATGGATATTTCATCATTCTCCTTAAATTTGCAAAATTGTCATTTGTTCTTTGTAAATGCTTTGTAAAAAAAAAAAATCTTCGTGTTATTTTGTTTGTGAGTTAAATTTGTGTTTCCATCTTTGTTGTCAGTTTACTGAATATGCAGTTTATTTTGACAATCGTGCAGGGTCGCCGACCAGGTCAACACATGAATAGATGCTTGCTGCTGTTTGACAAGAATTGTGGAAACATACATATTTATTAAATAGGGTATAAGCTTTTTTAACCCTGGAGAGTCCCTACCACCTTGTCGCGGTCTCTAGGGCACACTTCACACAGGGGACGATATTGATTGTAATACTTGTCTCCTCTGGGAGTGCTAAGAGTAGGACCCACCAGTCTGCCGTGGGTGGCTTTCTCGTAACTCGAAGGGGATGGCCTGGAAGACTGAGAGCATGCAGAATATGGACGTTTATAAATTCTGTATGACTCAACACGTCTCTTTGGCCTCTTTGACGGGGTAGACTGAGGTGGAAACACGGCCCGGTGTTTCTAATCGGCTTTGTCATGCTGAGCCCCAGGATTCTGAAAATGAAAAAAAAAAATATTTCTTATATCTTCATTCTATAGTATCGTTCTGATGCCAACCATGTGTCCATTATCTTAAACTTTCTTTCTTTTATAAAATAATTCTGGAAGGCAGTGGCTTAACGGGTCAATTGTGCAGATTCTATTTGTGCAAGTATACCTTCTATGTATCTCTAGCACTGGAGATCGGAAATCCACTCCATTAAAGTGCTCCCTTGTTGGGCTCCACGGTGGGTGGGGAGCATGGAGGATGAATCAAACAACTAAACTACATGGCTAAACAAAAAGCAAAAAAACGTCACATAGCAAATTCAGATACTGACTCTGAAAACTCGTACCCAGCTTCTCAACCAACTAAATCATGTTCGTCAAGTTCGTCAACCTCAACCAAAAAACCTTATGTACCCAGATTTTTAATAATCCATTCAGAAAAAGAAGGAGAGACTATTTCTTCTCTTTCTCCGTTTGTTGTACATAAAACCATAATGAGCATTGCAGGAGAACCAAAGAGCATAAAGAACCTAAGGTCTGGTGATCTTTTAATTCAATGTGCTAAAGAAGCACACGAAAAAAATCTACTTCAGATGAAGACATTTTGTGGTCTTAAGTGCTCCGTAACACCCCATTCATCCTTGAACACATCCAAGGGTATTATTCGCTGTCCAGCCTTGAACACAGTGACAAGCGATGATATCAAGGAAGGCATGGTTGAACAGGGAGTTACGGATGTACGTAGAATCACTGTACGTCGTGATGGTGAAACTAAATTAACCAACACATATGTTCTTACATTTAACTCACCTACTTTACCTACAGTTGTTAAAATAGGCTTTATGCAAGTGAAAGTAGATGTCTATATACCAAACCCACTTAGATGTTACAGTTGTCAAGTGTTTGGTCACCACGAAAATAAATGTGGTAGACACCCTGTATGCTGCAACTGCGGTGAGCCTGAACATTGTGGACCATCTGGCGTGTGTAACAAACCATCCAAATGTGTCAACTGCTCAGGTGATCACCCTGCAAACTCGAAGCAATGCCCACAATGGGAGAAAGAGAAGAAAATTCTCAAAATCAAATGTGAAAACAACTTATCATTTCCTGATGCTCGTAAACAATACGAGCAATTTTACACAGGTCAAACTTATGCAAGTGCTGTTAAACCAGGCACTTGCAACAAATCAACACAAACTGAAAACAAAACCACACAGACAGACGACAGCTTTGACGAATACTTAAAACAGACAACAGAGAAAACACAAGGTACAAAGGATGTATGATCTAAAGATTTTAAAACTGAAAGGGAGTCTGTAAATATAACAAATTTGTTAGAAGTTTCACAATCGGCAATATGATCTAATGCTAAATCTATAGCTTTTGCTTCTGCTGTAAAAATTGAGGACCCATCTGGAATTCGCATAGTTTCAGAGAAGTCATCAGATACTACTGCGCATCCTACTTTCATATTGTCTTTTGAACCATCTGTATAAATGTGCTTATAGTCCATGTAATGTGATTTAAGCTCTTGGAAATTAGATTTCATGATAATTGGACTTGTTTCTGATTTCTTACCAGAGTGTAAATCGAAAATAAGTTTTGGTTTATTTATACACCATGCTGGTACATTTGGTGTAAAAGTTTTATCTATGTTTTTAAAGTTTATGTTTGCAGATTCCAGGACTGGTAAAGTTCTGACGCCAAAAGATTTAATAAAATTTGGTTTGCTTTCATAAAGATCTGTGTATTTTGGCTGAAAGGTCACATCATGAGCTGGATTTGAATTATTTTCAGCAATTCTAATAGCATATTGTAAAGAAAGTTTTTCTCTACGTGTATTTAAAGATGGCTCATCTGCCTCAACATAAAGACTTGCAGTGGGTGATGTTCTAAATGCTCCTAAGGCTAATCTAAGACCTTGATGATGGATAGGGTCAAGCATAGCTAAATAAGATTTTCTTGACGATCCATAAACAATGGATCCATAGTCTAGTTTTGAACGTATCAAAGATCGATATAATTGTAAGAGTGTTGTTCGATCTGCACCCCAAGTAGTGTGAGATAAAACTTTCAATATGTTCAAGGATTTAAGGCACTTTGCCTTCAAGTATTTAATATGCGGAATAAAACTCAGCTTTTTGTCAAATATCAAACCAAGATATTTGTATTCCTGTACAACAGGAATAGGTGATCCATATAATGTAAGAACTGGATCATCATGTTGCTTTCGCAACTGACAGAAATGTACACACTGTGTTTTTGACTTGGAAAATTTAAAGCCGTTGTTAGTGGCCCAATGTTCTATCTTATTTAAGTTTTGCTGTAGATGCCTTTCAATTGTTCGCATACTTTTTGATCGAAAGCAAATACAAAAATCATCAACATAGAGAGAGCAATCTGTTAAATTATCTAGGCATTTAACAATATCATTGATCTTAATATTGAAAAGAGTTGTAGAAAGTACACCGCCCTGTGGGACCCCGTTCCTGATCATATAAATCAGAAAGAGTGGATCCCACCCTCACTTGCATTGCGCGATCAGCAAGGAAGCTTTCAATAAAAGTAGGTAGTCTACCTCTTAGTCCTAGTTTATGAATATCTTTCATAATGCCATATCTCCATGTGGTATCGTATGCTTTTTCCAAGTCAAAAAAGACAGCTACAACGTGTTCCTTTTTAACAAAGGCATCACGTATGAAAGTTTCCAATTTAACTAAATTATCATTTGTACTACGGCCAGCTCGGAAACCCGACTGATACCGTGATAAAAGATTGTTGGATTCTAAATACCAAATCAACCTTTTATTAATCATTCTTTCTAAAGTTTTACAAAGACAACTTGTAAGAGCTATAGGTCTATAATTGGTTGGCTCAGCATGATCTTTCCCTGGTTTGGGTATAGGTATTACAGTGGCTAATCGCCAGTCTTCAGGAAAGTCACCAGTAGTCCATATATGATTAAATATACCTAAAAGAGCTTTGAGGGAACTCTCTGGGAGATGTTTAAGCATTTGATAATGTATGTCATCTGGTCCAGTTGCAGAATCATGTGATTGTTTAATTGCATCCAAAAGTTCATCGAAATTAAAAAGATTATTATATTCCTCAGTATTTGCAGATTTGAAATTAAGTCTAATTTTTTCTTGTTCTGCTTTAACTTTTTGAAATTTTTCAGAGTAATTTCTTGAACATGATTTAGAAATGTTTCTCCTAAGGTTTCAGCTATATCAAATTTACTTGTTGATTTTGTTTCTGTAACGGGATGGTTTAAATGGGTGTAACTGGGTGACTTTGTCTTACCAGATATTTTTCTTATCATATCCCAAACTTTTTTTATAGGGGTTTTGTGATTAATTTTTGAAACGTAAGAACGCCATGACTTTCGTTTCGATATCTTAATTGTTCTGCGAGCCTTTGCTCTAAATACTTTTACTTCATTTAAATTGTCCTTAGTTGGAAATTTTTTGAATTTATTTAGAGCTTTTTTCCTTGTTTTAATAGCTTCTTTACATTCATCATTGTACCATGGATTACTTTTTGTTGGATTTGTCGAGGTCTTTGGTATACATTTAGAAGATATATCAATAAGGGAAGAGGTGAAATCAGATAAAGGGTCTGAAGAATCTTTGAAATTTTCTAAAGTTATTTTATCAATGCATAAAGATTGAAATACTTCCCAATTAGCTTTATTTAGTTTCCATTTTGGATTATGATCTTCTATTGTGGAAGTATTACTTTTAATGATGATAGGAAAATGATCACTATGATGTTGATCTTTACAAACAGACCAATTAAAGTCAAGGAAAAGGGATGGATGGCAAAAGGAAAGATCTATGGAAGAAAAAGAGCCTGTTGGATCATGCATATAAGTGTTTGATTTGTCATTCATAAGACATATATCATTGTTTGTAATGAAATTTTCGATGAGTTCGCCTCTGGAATTATTTTCTTTATTACCCCAGAGAATATTATGACCATTAAAGTCTCCTAAGAGTAGATATGGAGAAGGAAGTTGCTTTAATAAAGAATCAAGATGTTCAATTTTCAAAGAAAAAGAAGGTGGAATGTAAACAGAACAAATAGTAATTTCTCGATCAAGAGTAACTGAAATAGCTATGGCTTGTAGTTCGGTGTTAAGATTGATTTTTCTTTGAGGACAGGAAGATTTCACAAATATTGAACTTCCCCCTGAAGGTTTTTGACAATCTGTATGAATGTGATGATATGAATTAAAACTTTTTAATGATATACTATCTACAGTTTTTAAAAAAGTTTCTTGTAAACAGAAGACAGATGGGTTCTCTTCTTGTTGTAAGACACATATTTCTTCAAATTTGGTCTTTAATCCTCGACAATTCCATTGTATTATTTTATGTTTAAAATCCATGTCAAATAGCATAAAAGAAAGAGTAACTATAATTAAAATATTGGAAACTTTCATATTCATGTCTTAAGTGAAATCTATGATTCCATAGATTCTAGGTGACCATATTTATTATTTGTCTTTATGGATTGGTCTTGTAATCTTGTAATTTTGACATTAGGTTTTTCTTTTTGTTTTGTTTTAGGGGATTTACTGTTGTCCCTACTTGTTGTCCGTGTTTTAGATCTAGATCTTTCATGTTGACTGTTTGATTTGGATGAACCAGAATCAGATGATGATTTTGCTTCTTTAGTTGCTGCTGTATTTTGTGCTGATTGTTTGTTTTGTTTGTATTTAGTTGGTATGATAACTTTTGAGCTGGCTGTAATGTTGAAATCTTTTTCATCAAAATATGTTTCAGTTGTTTTTGTTTCAGGTTTTGTAACTTGGGCTGATTGTACTACTTTTGAATAGTTGGACTCTGGTTTTTGTTCATATAGCTTTTTTGCTTCAAGATAGGTGATGTTATTTGTTACTTTGATCTTCAGTATATCTTTTTCTTTGATCCAAACCTCGCAAACATTTGATCTTGAAGGGTGGTCTTTTCCACAATTTACACATTTTGTAGGGTTTTTACAGCGTGAAGTAAGGTGGTTATGACCACCCATTCCGCAATTCTCACACACAGAGCCAATATCTTCAGGGCAATAATCTTCATGGTGATTGTACTTTTGGCAGTTGAAACATCTTAATGGGTTTGGTACATATATCTCTACTGGTGTTATGCGATAAAAAATTCTAACTGATTTTGGTAAGGTGATCATGTTGAAAGTCAGCAAAAATGTATTTGTTTCAATGAGTTGTTCACCTTTCTTGATCTTAAACCGTTTTACAGCTGTAACTCCCTGAGGTTTTAAATACTCCAAAATGTTTTGTTCTGTTTCTCCTTTAAGGTCACGGTTTCTGATAATACCCTTAGATGAATTAAGAGTATTATGCTCAGAGACCGTGACAGGTAGATTGAAAAAGGTCTTCATTTTCAAGAGGTTTTCTGTTTGGGCTTTTCTTGTTGTTTCAACTAATAAAGTTTGGTTTTTCAATTTTTTTACACTTTTGGCTGTTCCTATAGCTGCTTCAATTTGTTTTTCTATGACGAATGGAGATAATGAAGTGATTGATTGTTCTGTATTTGATTTTATAACTAGGAATTTTGGAAAGTTGTCTGGTTTGAAAAAAGATTGGTTTTCATCATCTGATTCTGCTCTTTGACGTTTGTTGTTTGAACTTGATTTTGACAGAGAAGGATAATTGTCCTGAGACAATGCAAAATTGGGGGTCGAACCCAGGCTGGAACCTGGGGTAGAGGGTCGGACCATGGTTGAAATATTTTCAGAATGATCCATAGTGTTTTGTTTTGTCATCCATAGCTATGTGCTTCACCCACCGTGGAGCCCAACAAGGGAACGTAATTTAGAAATGGCTCTCCTATTTCCTACGTTAAAGCTACATATCTATTATACTCCGGTTCATACTTTCCAGTCATTCTTCCGGCTTAAGATTTACGTTCAATATATATCAAATGCTGATTCCCTTAAGAAAGAGATTTAACATTTACTGAACGTCCCCACCCAAATGTTTTGTCGACCCCCCCTCACCACTCTCAAAAGCCATATTAACGCTGGTCTGTATGCCCCAAGATTGGCCCATGAGCAGTCACTTTCGAAACCAAAAAGTAAGATATAAATGAAGATAAATGTAAACCCGGTTCTGTACCTAAAAGATACTTTAAAATAGACAGAAGGAAGAAAGGATAAGATGGTTTCTAGAGATGGACCACCCAGCCGATTGATCCAGCGCCGGACCTAGCACTGGACTCACGTCTAGCTGAATCCGAGACCAAAACAATGTGTTGGAAAGCTGGAGATCCCTGGGCTTTCCTCAATTGCCAGGATTCTCTTCTCCCATTCACGCGTCGCAAACCCACGGCAAACAGGCAGCACACTGTTTTAATAAGGGTTTTCACCTTATCTACTACAGAGGTAAAGCAATCTGTATATTTTAACCCTACAGACACGGTATAAGCCCGGTTGTGATGTACAGTTTAGAAAGTAAACTGTGATAGATTATTTAAAAAGTTTGAAATTGAAATGATTGTAGTAGACCCGGTCAATTTAAGCCTGGTTGATAATGAAAAAAAAAGACACAAATAGTATTAGAGAAATAAATGAATTTGAGACAGAAAGAATTACAGTATGTTCTTTTGAATATGATATTGGAATTTTAGCAAAGATATTTCACAGGTAAATTGCTCTTCAAGTTAAATCTGAAGATATCCCTACAATAGAGAACTTTAAAGCTCTACAATACAGAACTTTAAAAATATAAGAGCAAGAATGTAACTTAGGTACTGGACAGTTAATCATAAAAACTGTCATATAGATAAAGTGAGAGTTTAAAAAATAAATGTTCAACAAGATATAGAACTCAATAATTAATACAATAGCAGTTATAAAAATTGCTATATTTGACTTTTATCTTCTTTAAAGTTTAACTAGTGTAAGACAATTTTTGATAGATTTAAGCTTTTGGTTATTAATGAAAACAAGTTGATATATTTGCGCTTTTACGGACAGTTACCACTGGTTTGCGTGAGGACTTTAACCCCAACCTGTCACCTCTCAAGTCTGCAAAACAAGAGACGCAAACAGGCCTGCTTAAGTACGAAGGTACATACAGTCTGTCCCCAGTGGTGCCGGGCAGCCATCCATATTTCTAGGGCGCCAGAGGGCGGGCGCCTGGCTTACCTTTAGCTCTAAGCAGAGGGGACAGTTATTCAAAAATAAAGTCCCCCGTGCGAATTAAGCCCCCGAACCACGGCAAGGCGGTAAGCAAACTCGGGGGAGGTGGGAATGTAACTTCATGAGCAGGATTTGATGGGTTAGCAGCAAGTCTTATAGCATATTGCAAAGAGAGTTTCTCTCTTCGTGAGTATAGTGATGGTTCATCTGCTTCCACATAGAGACTAGCAACAGGAGAAGTTCTAAAAGCCCCTAAAGCTAATCTAAGTCCTTGGTTATGTATAGGATCAAGCATTTGAAGATATGATTTTCGTGCAGAGCCATATATAATACAGCCATAGTCTAATTTTGACCGGACTAGAGACCGATAAAGCTTGAGAAGTGTAGTTCGGTCTGCACCCCAAGACGTATGGGAGAGCACTTTTAGAAGATTCAATGCTTTTAAACATTTAGCTTTGAGATATTTAATATGGGGTATAAAACTGAGTTTTCTATCCAATAAAATGCCAAGGAATTTAGATTCCTCAACAACTGGAATAGGTGATCCATATAAATGTAAAACTGGATCATCATGTTGCTTGCGCAACTGACAGAAATGTACACACTGTGTTTTTGATTTGGAAAACTTAAAGCCATTGCTTGTTGTCCAATTTTCAATCTTATTTAAATTTTGTTGCAGTTGGCGTTCAATCGTCGCCATGCTTTTTGAGCGATAACAGATACAGAAGTCATCGACATATAATGAGCAATCAGTAAGATTACCTAAACATTTCACAATATCATTAATTTTAATGCTAAAAAGTGTTGTAGATAGAACGCCTCCTTGAGGTACACCTTGCTCCTGGTCATAATAGTCAGACAGAGAGGAGCCAACTCGGACTTGCATGGTGCGGTCTGCAAGGAAGTTTTCAATGAATGTAGGAAGTCTACCTCTTAATCCTAATTTGTGGATATCTTTTAAAATGCCATATCTCCACGTGGTATCATAAGCTTTTTCCAAATCAAAAAACACAGCAACTACATGTTCCTTTTTAATAAAGGCATCACGTATGAAGGTTTCCAATCTAACTAAATTATCAGTTGTACTGCGGTCAGATCTGAAACCAGACTGGAACCGCGATATATAATTATTGGATTCTAAAAACCAAGTAAGTCTTTTATTTATCATTCTTTCAAGTGTTTTACATAGACAACTTGTTAAAGCTATAGGTCTATAATTATTAGGTTCCGCAGGATCTTTCCCAGGTTTGGGAATTGGGATTATGGTTGCTAAGGTCCAATCTTCTGGAAATTTACCAGTAGTCCAAATGTAATTAAATATATTCAAAAGGGTTTCAAGAGAATTCTCTGGGAGATGTTTAAGCATTTGATAGTGGATCTCATCAGGACCCGTGGCTGAGTCATGTGATAGTTGAATAGCTTCAACTAATTCATCTAAATTAAAATCTTTGTTATAAATTTCATTATTTTGTGATTTAAAATTCAATTTAACTTTTTCTTGTTCGGTTTTAATCTTTCTGAAGGATTCAGAGTATTTGAATGATGATGAATTGTGACAAAAAGTTTCTCCTAAAGTGTCAGCAATGTCTGTTTTTGAAGTTGCTTTGCTGTCAGTACCCACCATGTTTAAATGTGTGTAACTGGGGGATTTGTTTTTTCCAGAGATTTTTCTTATCATATCCCAAACCTTTTTAATAGGTGTTTTATGGTTGATTTTCGAAACATAAGATCTCCATGACTTACGCTTCGAAAGTTTAATTGTTCTACGGGCTTTAGCTCTAAATACTTTGATGTCATTGAAATTGTTGGTATTTGGAGATCTTTTGAATTTAGATAGAGCTTGTTTGCGCTGTTTAATTGCTTCTTTACAGTCGTCATTGTACCATGGATTACTTTTAGTTGGATTTGTCGAAGTTTGAGGAATACATTCTTTAGCTATTTCGATAAGAGAAGAGGTAAAATCAGCTATAGGATCAGAAGATTCTTTGAAGTTTTCTGGCACCAATTTATCAGTGCACAGAGTATTAAATAGATCCCAATTGGCTCTATTTAATTTCCACTTTGGATTGTGATCCTCAGTGGAAAAAGTGTTCTGTTCAATGATGATAGGGAAGTGATCACTATTGTGTTGATCTTCACATACAGACCAATTATAATCAAGAAACAGTGATGGATGACAGAAGGAAAGATCAATAGATGTAAAAGACTTTGTACTTGGAGAATGATAAGTATAAGACTTATCATTCATAATACAAATGTCATTCTTTGTAATGAAATTTTCGATAAGTTCACTTCTGGAATCATTGTTTTGACCACCCCAGAGGATATTGTGACCATTGAAGTCACCTAATAAGATATACGGAGAAGGAAGTTGTTGTAGTAAATTGTCCAAGTGTTGGGAGTTAAGAGAAAAGGATGGAGGAATATATACAGAACATATGGTTATTTCTCTGTCTAGAGTGACAGAAATAGCAGTTGCTTGTAGTTCTGTCTGTAAATCAATCTTTCTTTGTGGGAAAGATGATTTTACAAATATTGAGGCACCACCAGAGGGCCTCAGACAATCAGTATGAACATAGTTATGTACATTAAAACCTTTTAATGATATGTTATCATCTGGTTTAAGAAATGTCTCTTGAAAACAAAATACAGACGGATTATATTCAGAAATCAATAATGATACTTCATTATAATTAGGTTTCAAACCTCGACAATTCCATTGTATAATTTTATGTTTAAAATCCATACTTGAAAATAATATTAAAAGGGGTAATAAAATAATGGTTAGATTGAAACCCTCCATTATTTAAGTTAATGGTAATCGTGACAGTGTGCCTTTAGGGAGGTGATCACTGGAAGATGGCTCTGTGAAAACCACAGACTCATCGTCCATGACCTCCTCGCCATCTTTTTCAGCAAACACAGAATATGGATTCTTTTCAGCTTGTTTTGCCTTTTCTGTTAGTTCTTTTTCTTTCTGTGCTTGTTCTTTGAGAAAGATCTGTTTTCTTTCTTCTTTTTGTTGTTTTTTCAATTTATCTTTCTCTTCCTTTCTCTTCTTCTCCTCATCCTTCTTTATCATTTCTAAGGTCCCTGCCTTAAGGGCTGGCCCAGGAGAGGAGTTACTTTTTCCTGGATGAGGAGATGAGTTACTTTTTCCTTGTGTACCGTCTTTCGTTTTCTCTGTTGTTTGTTGCTGTAAGTATTCGTTAAAGCTGTCGTCTGTTTGTGTACTTTTGTTGTCAGTTTGTGTAGATTTGTTGCAAGTGCCAGGTTTTACTGCACTTGCATAGGTTTTTGCTCCGTTAAATTGTTCATACTGTTTTCGTGCTTCTGGGAATGAGATGTTCTGTTCACATCTAATTTTTAATATTTGTTTTTCTTTTTCCCACTGTGGGCATTCTTTAGAGTTTGCAGGGTGGTCACCTGAGCAGTTGACACATTTGGCAGGTTTATCACACTGGCCAGATGCGCAATGTTCAGGTTGAGCACAGTTGCAGCATACAGGGTGTCTACCACACTTGTTTTCGTGGTGACCGAACACTTGACAATTGTAACATCGAAGTGGATTCGGTATGTAGACATCTACTTTAACTTGAATAAATCCTATTTTTACAACTGTTGGTAAGATTGGTGTATTGAAGGTTAAAACAAATGTGTTGGTTGGTTTTAATATACCATCACGACGAACAGTGATTCTGCGAACATCTGTAACTCCCTGTTCACCCATGAACTCAATGATATGTTCGGTTGTCACTTTGCTCAAGGCAGGACAGCGAACAATACCCTTTGATGTGTTCAATGAGGAATGAGGTTTTACAGAGCATTTGAGGTTGCAGAAAGTCTTCATCTGTAGAAGAGTTTTTTCGTGTGATTCCTTTGCACATTGAATTAATAAGTCACCAGATCTTAGTGTTTTAATGCTCTTTGGTTCTCCTGTCAAACTCATAATTGTTTTATGCACGAGAAACGGAGACAGGGAAGAAATGGTCTCTTCCTGCTCAGAATGTATTAATAAAAATCTAGGTACATAAGGTGTTTTTGTTGAGGTAGACGAACTTGACGAATTTGATTTAGTTGGTTGAGATGCTGGGTACGAGTTTTCAGAGTCAGTATCTGAATTTGCTATGTGACGTTTTTTTGCTTTTTGTTTAGCCATGTAGTTTTGTTGTTTGATTCATCCTCCATGCTCTCCACCCACCGTGGAGCCCAACAAGGGAACACTTTAATGGAGTGGCTTTCCGGCCTCCAGTGCTAGAGTTACATAGAAGGTATACTTGCACAAATAGAATCTGCACAATTGACCCGTTAAGCCACTGCCTTCCAGGATTATTTTATAAAAGAAAGAAAGTTTAAGATAATGGACACATGGTTGGTATCAGAACGATACTATAGAACGAAGATATAAGAAATATTTTTTTTTTTACATTTTCAGAATCCTGGGGCTTAGCATGACAAAGCCGATTAGAAACACCGGGCCGTGTTTCCACCTCAGTCTACCCCGTCAAAGAGGCCAAAGAGACGTGTTGAGTCATACAGAATTTATAAACGTCCATATTCTGCATGCTCTCAGTCTTCCAGGCCATCCCCTTCGAGTTACGAGAAAGCCACCTACGGCAGACTGGTGGGTCCTACTCTTAGCACTCCCAGAGGAGACAATAATTACAATCAATATCGTCCCCTGTGTGAAGTGTGCCCCAGAGACCGCGACAAGGTGGTAGGGACTCTCCAGGGGGTGTCACCATATTGTATCGTTTTGGGTAATATTATTGTGTAAGCACTTCATTAAATAAGAATCATGACACTTAATATCAAAGAATATTGTTTTTTTTTTCTTTTTCCAATCAGCAATAGGGAAAAACACTGAACATATCAACTTCTACCAATAAACGTACTAGCATGGTGATTCAAACTAAGCAAGTATTCAAGTATGTTTTACAGTGAAACATGATTATTGTATTTTTTTTTACATTTTGATGAATTAGGGCCATGTGTTTACATCAAGTTGAAAAATATGTTACCGGTCCTTGAATTTCATGAAATTTTGTCTACATATTCTTAACATATATGGAAAGTTTATATGTTGAAATGGTATCTTGACAAAGACCGCAACGTGTAAAAATTTTAATTCCAAATTCGACTGAATACAAAATATATAGTTAAAAATTGGGGTACTATCTCATAAAAATGATTGCCCACCCGCTATCCTAATATATACAAAGCCATTTATAGTATCAACATACTTATCAATGATATAGTTATTAAATAAAGCATTTCTGCGCCTGTTACATGATATGTCAATTACTTTAGAAATGATTATAAGTGGATACCCTAAGGTATTGTAGTGATATCATACATGACGTCATAAATTAGCAATGCAATTGCATGAAAACTCAAATGCACCATAAATATAAAAGTCATACCCCAGACAATTATTAAACATAATATTATCAAATTCCAAGCGTGGGCAGACTCCCATGTTAATTTCCCATACCATGAGAGAGCCCCTTCCGTCGTCTAGCCAATAACGTTTATCACGAGAAATTTTGTCACAGTACATAATATGTTGTATTCTACGCAATCCATACATAGTGGACTTCATTTATGTACTGTTTAGTAAAGTGTCTTTGTAATGTGCGTGCAGTATTTCCTTCTTCACATCCACACGCGAAATTCCTTTACACTGTTTTTCATTGATTTCCTCATCGTTCTTCTTATACAAGAAACTATACATATCAGGACGTAAGGCGACAAATTATTTCATAGGATAACCACCTAATTCGTCTTTCATAGATCCAATTGTTTTCTTACGCTTCAAATTATATTGGACTGTCAGTAGGATAATTGCTGGCGTCATAAAGGTGTATCTTCCGTTTCAACATAATACATGAAACTATCTGTGTCTGTTGCCAGCAGCGTTCATTTTTCTCCATAGCTAGCTGTTAAATGATTATAAATGAAGTATTTACTTAAATCAAGAATAACCATGCCGCAATGGATGATGATGATGATGAGTTGGAGTTTAACGACGCATCAACCCTTTTGGGTCATTAGCGTCATCAAGGTTAGGTAAGAGAAGTATTACTGATGATGATGATGAGTTGGAGTTTAACGAAGCATCAACCCTTTTGGGTCATTAGCGTCATCAAAGTTAGGTAAGAGAGATATTGCTGAACATTAAAATTATAATAGATTAGCTAAAATATTAACAATTTAACACATTAAACATATGAGTATAGCAAAGACGATAAAATAGTAATCATTTTACAGCGAAGATCATGTACAATATCTGACAACAACATAGGCTAATCAGATGACTATACATAATCTTCTCCTGCAAAAAAGAAAATGATATGCTGAAAGCAAGTTTAAATAAGTAAACAGTTCAAAGGAAAATAGCTACAATTTGTTAAAAAGATTAATCTCTTTTAAGAATAAAAAGACATTATCAATAGGTACATCATTAAACAATTGTTTGATTGTATCAACATGGAAATATTTGTTTCTTATATGAGAAAAATCACCACATTCAAGTAGAAAATGGCGGACTGTAAAGAGTGTATCACATCCAAAACAATACGGTGGCTCCTCTCGTTTTAAAAGATATGAGTGTGTGATCCTTGTATGACCAATACGTAAACGAGCAAGGACGACTTCTTGTCTGACATTCCGTACTACTGGTTGAGATTGTCCAAGGACAGGTTTAATCTCAAAGAGTTTATTACCAACACTGTTATTCCATAAAATTTGCCATTTGTTTAAAATGTATCTATTGATAAAAGATTTAAAATTTGCATAAGGTATTGAAAAGTTTGTTGGATGTAAATTTAATGAATCTTTTGCTTTTTGATCCACACTTTCATTGCCAGCAATGCCAATGTGGCTAGGGATCCAACAGTAAACTATTTCATTTAATTCTGATAATTCATGATGTTTTTCAAGTAGTTTTTGAATTTGGGGATTTTTTGAAGATGTCTGATCTAAAGATTTTAAAACTGATAGGGAGTCTGAAAATATAATAAATTTGTTAGAAGTTTCACAGTCGGCAATAAGATCTAATGCTAAATCTATAGCTTTTGCTTCTGCTGTAAAAATTGAGGACCCATCTGGAATTCGCATAGTTTCAGAGAAGTCATCAGATACTACTGCGCATCCTACTTTCATATCGTCTTTTGAACCATCTGTATAAATTTGCTTATAGTCCATGTAATGTGATTTTAGCTCCTGGAAATTAGATTTCATGATAATTGGACTTGTTTCTGATTTTTTACCAGAGTGTAAATCGAAAAGAAGTTTTGGTTTATTTATACACCATGCTGGTATATTTGGTGTAAAAGTTTTATCTATGTTTTTAAAGTTTATGCTTGCAGATTCCAGGACTGGTAAAGTTCTGACGCCAAAAGATTTAATAAAATTTGGTTTGCTTTCATAAAGATATGTGTATTTGGGCTGAAAGGTCACGTCATGAGCTGGATTTGAATTATTTTCAGCAATTCTACTAGCATATTGTAAAGAAAGTTTTTCTCTACGTGTATTTAAAGATGGCTCATCTGCCTCAACATAAAGACTTGCAGTAGGTGACGTTCTAAATGCTCCTAAGGCTAATCTAAGACATTGATGATGGATAGGGTCAAGCATAGCTAAATAAGATTTTCTTGCCGATCCATAAACAATGGATCCATAGTCTAGTTTTGAACGTATCAGAGATCGATATAATTGTAAGAGTGTTGTTCGATCTGCACCCCAAGTAGTGTGAGATAAAACTTTCAATATGTTCAAGGATTTAAGGCACTTTGCTTTCAAGTATTTAATATGCGGAATAAAACTCAGCTTTTTGTCAAATATCAAACCAAGATATTTGTATTCCTGTACAACAGGAATAGGTGATCCATATAATGTAACAACTGGATCATCATGTTGCTTTCGCAACTGACAGAAAAGTACACACTGTGTTTTTGACTTGGAAAATTTAAAGCCGTTGTTAGTGGCCCAATGTTCTATCTTGTTTAAGTTTTGTTGTAGATGCCTTTCAATTGTTCGCATACTTTTTGATCGAAAGCAAATACAAAAATCATCAACATAGAGAGAGCAATCTGTTAAATTATCTAGGCATTTAACAATATCATTGATTTTAATATTAAAAAGAGTTGTAGATAATACACCACCCTGTGGGACCCCCTGTTCCTGATCATATAAATCAGAAAGAGTGGATCCCACCCTCACTTGCATTGCGCGATCAGAAAGGAAGCTTTCAATAAAAGTAGGTAGTCTACCTCTTAGTCCTAGTTTATGAATATCTTTCATAATGCCATATCTCCATGTGGTATCGTATGCTTTTTCCAAGTCAAAAAAGACAGCTACAACGTGTTCCTTTTTAACAAAGGCATCACGTATGAAAGTTTCCAATTTAACTAAATTATCATTTGTACTACGGCCAGCTCGGAAACCCGACTGATACCGTGATAAAAGATTGTTGGATTCTAAATACCAAATCAACCTTTTATTAATCATTCTTTCTAAAGTTTTACAAAGACAACTTGTAAGAGCTATAGGTCTATAATTGGTTGGCTCAGCATGATCTTTCCCTGGTTTGGGTATAGGTATTACAGTGGCTAATCGCCAGTCTTCAGGAAAATCACCAGTAGTCCATATATGATTAAATATACCTAAAAGAGCTTGGAGGGAACTCTCTGGGAGATGTTTAAGCATTTGATAATGTATTTCATCTGGTCCAGTTGCAGAATCATGAGATTGTTTAATTGCATCCAAAAGTTCATCAAAATTAAAAGGATTATTATATTCCTCAGTATTTGCAGACTTGAAATTAAGTTTAATTTTTTCTTGTTCTGCTTTAACTTTTTGAAATTTTTCAGAGTAATTTCTTGAACATGAATTGTTTAGAAATGTTTCTCCTAAGGTTTCAGCTATATCAAATTTACTTGTTGATTTTGTTTCTGTGACGGGATGGTTTAAATGGGTGTAACTGGGTGACTTTGTTTTACCAGATATTTTCCTTATCATATCCCAAACTTTTTTTATAGGGGTTTTGTGATTAATTTTTGAAACGTAAGAACGCCATGACTTTCGTTTCGATATCTTAATTGTTCTGCGAGCCTTTGCTCTAAATACTTTTACTTCATTTAAATTGTCCTTAGTTGGATATTTTTTGAATTTATTTAGAGCTTTTTTCCTCGTTTTAATAGCTTCTTTACATTCATCATTGTACCATGGATTACTTTTTGTTGGATTTGTCGAGGTCTTGGGTATACATTTAGAAGATATATCAATAAGGGAAGAGGTGAAATCAGACAAAGGGTCTGAAGAATCTTTGAAACTTTCTAAAGTTATTGTTTCAGTACATAAAGATTGAAATACTTCCCAATTAGCTTTTATTTAGTTTCCATTTTGGATTATGATCTTCTACTGTGGAAGTATTACTTTGAATGACGATAGGAAAATGATCACTATGATGTTGATCTTTACAGACAGACCAACTAAAGTCAAGGAAAAGAGATGGATGACATAAGGAAAGACCTATAGATGAGAAAGAGCCTGTTGGATGGTGCATATATGTGTATGACTTGTCATTCATAAGACAGATATCATTGTTTGTAATGAAATTTTCAATGATTTCTCCTCTGGAATTATTTTCTTTATTACCCCAGAGAATATTATGACCATTAAAGTCACCTAATAGTAGATATGGAGAAGGAAGTTGTCTTAATAAAGAATCAAGATGTTCAGTTTTTAAGGAAAAAGAAGGTGGAATATAAATAGAACATACAGTTATTTCTTTATCTAACGTAACAGAAACAGCAGTTGCCTGCAGTTCTGTAGTTAACTGTATATATGGCGGGAGTGTACACACAGAGCAGTGACCTTTTTCTTCTATTATTTTTGCGTTTTTGTACGCTGTATTTATCGTCTTCCATTATGGCATGGCTGATTTTTTAAAGATCCCCCCCCCCCACCACCCTCTCGTGGGGTTGGTCTATAATGCGAAAATGACTCCTTTTTATGAAAAAGGACCGAAAGGAGTTTCAATATTACGCAAAGGCCTTTAATAATGCGTTTATTTAATTATTCTAATGTTTGTTTTACAAAGAATTGGCCCCGGAGTGACTCTACCACCTTGCCGTGGTCTCCGGGGCACACTTCACATTTGGGGACGATATTGATTGTAATACTTGTCCCCATCCGGGAGTGCCAAGAGTAGAGTCCCATCTGTTCACCGTGGGTGGCTTTCTCGGTAACTCGAAGGGGATGGCCTGGAAGACTGAGAGCATGCAGAATATGGGCGTATAAAATTCTGTATGACTCAACACGTCTCTTTGGCCTCTTTGACGGGGTAGACCCGAGGGGAAACACGGCCCGGTGTTTCTAATCGGTCTTGTCATGCTGAGCCCCAGGAAGCTGAAAATGTAAAAAAAAAAATGTTTCTTATATCTTCGTTCTATAGTATCGTTCTGATGCCAACCACGTGTCCATTATCTTATATATTCTTTCTTTTATAAAATATTCCTGGAAGGCAGTGGCTTAACGGGTCAATTGTGCAGATTTTATTTGTACGAGTCTATTGTGCAGATACATTTGTACAAGTATAACTTCCATGTAGCCTTAGCACTGGAGATCGGAAATCCACTCCATTAAAGTGCTCCCTTGTTGGGCTCCACGGTGGGTGGGGAGCATGGAGGCTGAACCTTACAACCAAAAACGCATGGCTTCTAAATCAGCAAGAAAACGCTCGAAAAAGATATCCGACGACGATTCCGATGATGCTTACTTAGCTTCACAAACAAATAAATCAAGTTCTATGTCATCAAAACAACCATATGTTCCAAGATTTCTTATTATTCATTCTGAAGAAGAAGGAAAAGACATTTCTTCTCTTTCTCCTTTTTTAATACATAAGACAATCATGAGTGTGGCAGGTGAACCAAAAAGTATCAAAACTCTAAGATCTGGTGATTTACTGATACAATGTGCCAAGGAATCACATGAGAAAAACCTTATGAAAATGAAGAAATTCTGTGACCTAAAGTGTACAGTGACTCCTCATTCTTCATTGAATGTCTCCAGGGGTATTGTTAGATGTCCTGCCCTAAACAAGCAGACAGATGACCATATTCTGGAGTTCATGAAGGAACAGGGAGTTACTGCTGTTCGTAGAATTAATGTTTTTCGTGATCATGCCTTAAAACCAACCAACACATTTGTATTTACTTTCAGTACTCCAGTTTTACCATCAATAGTTAAAATTGGTTTCATTCAGGCAAAAGTTGACGTATACATTCCTAACCCACTTAGGTGTTATCATTGTCAAATGTTTGGCCACCACGAACACAAGTGTGGCAGACAAGCTGTATGCGTCAACTGTGGTATGCCTGAGCATTGTCCATCTGGTGAGTGTCAAAGACCTGCCAAATGTGCAAACTGTTCAGGCGATCACCCTGCCAACTCTAAGCAATGTCCAACATGGGAGAAAGAGAAGAAGATACTAAAGATTAAATGTGAACAGAACATCTCTTTTCCAGAGGCACGCAAACAATATGAACAGTTTTATGCAGTGCAAACATATGCAAGTACAGTTAAACCTAACACTTGCAACAAACAAACACAAACAGAAAACAAAGACACTCAAACAGATGACAGCTTTGACGAATACTTAAAACAACAAACAGTATCAGAAAAAACAAGCAAGGAAAAAACAAATGAAACAAAAGGGAAAAGAACTTCATCTCCTCGTCCAGGGCCAGCACTTAAGCCAGCAACCCTGGAAATGATGAAGAAGGAGGAGGAGAGGAAGAAAAAAGAAGAGAAAGACAGAATTAAAAAACAACAAAAAGAAGAAAGAAAACAGATATGGCAAAAAGAACAAGCACAGAAAGAAAAAGAACAAACAGAAAAAGCAAAACAAGCTGAAAAGAATCCTTATTCTGTGTTTGCTGAAAAAGATGATGAGGAGGTATGTATGGAAGAGGAGTCTGTGGTATTCACAGACTCTTCTTCCAGTGACCATCTCCCTAAAGGCACACTGCCAAGATTACCAGTAACGAAATAATGGAGGGTTTCAATCTAACCATTATTTTAGTACTTCTTTTAATATTATTTTCAAGTATGGATTTTAAACATAAAATTATTCAATGGAATTGTCGAGGTTTGAAACCTAATTATAATGAAGTATCTCTATTGATTTCCGAATATAATCCATCCGTATTTTGTTTTCAAGAGACATTTCTTAAACCAGATGATAACATCTCATTACGAGGTTTTAATATATATAACTATGTTCATACTGATTGTCTGAGGCCCTCTGGTGGTGCCTCAATATTTGTAAAATCATCTTTCCCACAAAGAAAGATTGATTTACAAACAGAACTACAAGCAACTGCTGTTTCTGTCACTCTAGACAGAGAAATAACCATATGTTCTGTATATATTCCTCCATCGTTTTCTCTTAACTCCCAACACTTGGACAATTTACTGCAACAACTTCCTTCTCCTTATATTTTATTAGGTGACTTCAATGGTCACAATATCCTCTGGGGTGGTCAAAACAATGATTCCAGAGGTGAACTTATCGAAAATTTCATTACAAAGAATGACATTTGTATTATGAATGATAAGTCTTACACTTATCATTCCTCAAGTACAAAGTCTTTTACATCTATTGATCTTTCCTTCTGTCATCCATCACTGTTTCTTGATTATAATTGGTCTGTATGTGAAGACCAACACAATAGTGATCACTTCCCTATCATCATTGAACAGAACACTTATTCCACTGAGGATCACAATCCAAAGTGGAAATTAAATAGAGCCAACTGGGATCTATTTAATACTCTGTGCACTGGTAAATTGGTGCCAGAAAACTTCAAAGAATCTTCTGATCCTATAGCTGATTTTACCTCTTCTCTTATCGAAATATCTAAAGAATGTATTCCTCAAACTTCGACAAATCCAACTAAAAGTAATCCATGGTACAATGACGACTGTAAAGAAGCAATTAAACAGCGCAAGCAAGCTCTATCTAAATTCAAAAGATCTCCAAATACCAACAATTTCAATGACATCAAGGTATTTAGAGCTAAAGCCCGTAGAACAATTAAACTTTCGAAGCGTAAATCATGGAGATCTTATGTTTCGAAAATCAATCATAAAACACCTATTAAAAAGGTTTGGGATATGATAAGAAAAATCTCTGGAAAAAACAAATCCCCCAGTTACACACATCTAAACATGGTGGGTACTGACAGCAAAGCAACTTCAAAAACAGACATTGCTGACACTTTAGGAGAAACTTTTTGTCACAATTCATCATCATTCAATTACTCTGAATCCTTCAGAAAGATTAAAACCGAACAAGAGAAAGTTAAATTGAATTTTAAATCACAAAATAATGAAATTTACAACAAAGATTTTAATTTAGATGAATTAGTTGAAGCTATTCAACTATCACATGACTCAGCCACGGGTCCTGATGAGATCCACTATCAAATGCTTAAACATCTCCCAGATACTTCTCTTGAAACTCTTTTGAATATATTTAATTATATTTG
Source organism: Loripinus fragilis (assembly GCA_964019695.1). Taxonomy (NCBI): domain Eukaryota; kingdom Metazoa; phylum Mollusca; class Bivalvia; order Lucinida; family Lucinidae; genus Loripinus; species Loripinus fragilis. The sequence continues at coordinate 21,903,722 of OZ026528.1, forward strand.
GATTACTGGTAAATTTCCAGAAGATTGGACCTTAGCAACCATAATCCCAATTCCCAAACCTGGGAAAGATCCTGCGGAACCTAATAATTATAGACCTATAGCTTTAACAAGTTGTCTATGTAAAACACTTGAAAGAATGATAAATAAAAGACTTACTTGGTTTTTAGAATCCAATAATCATATATCGCGGTTCCAGTCTGGTTTCAGATCTGACCGCAGTACAACTGATAATTTAGTTAGATTGGAAACCTTCATACGTGATGCCTTTATTAAAAAGGAACATGTAGTTGCTGTGTTTTTTGATTTGGAAAAAGCTTATGATACCACGTGGAGATATGGCATTTTAAAAGATATCCACAAACTAGGATTAAGAGGTAGACTTCCTACATTCATTGAAAACTTCCTTGCAGACCGCGCCATGCAAGTCCGAGTTGGCTCCTCTCTGTCTGACTATTACGACCAGGAGCAAGGTGTACCTCAAGGAGGCGTTCTATCAACAACACTTTTTAGCATTAAAATTAATGATATTGTGAAATGTTTAGGTAATCTTACTGATTGCTCATTATATGTTGATGACTTCTGTATCTGTTATCGCTCAAAAAGCATGGCGACGATTGAACGCCAACTGCAACAAAATTTGAATAAGATTGAAAATTGGGCAACAAGCAATGGCTTTAAGTTTTCCAAATCAAAAACACAGTGTGTACATTTCTGTCAGTTGCGCAAGCAACATGATGATCCGGTTTTACATTTATATGGATCACCTATTCCAGTTGTTGAGGAATCTAAATTCCTTGGCATTTTATTTGATAGAAAACTCAGTTTTATACCACATATTAAATATCTCAAAGCTAAATGTTTAAAAGCATTGAATCTTTTAAAAGTGCTTTCTCATACTTCTTGGGGTGCAGACCGAACTACACTTCTAAAGCTGTATCGGTCCCTAGTCCGGTCAAAATTAGACTATGGCTGTATTATATATGGCTCTGCACGAAAATCATATCTTCAAATGCTTGATCCTATACATAACCAAGGACTTAGATTAGCTTTAGGGGCTTTTAGAACTTCTCCTGTTGCTAGTCTCTATGTGGAAGCAGATGAACCATCACTATACTCACGAAGAGAGAAACTCTCTTTGCAATATGCTACAAGACTTGCCGCTAACCCATCAAATCCTGCTCATGAAGTTACATTCCCACCAAATTATGTTGATTTATATGAACAAAAACCTAAAGCTATTAAATCATTTGGCATCAGAATTTCACCACTCTTAGAATCTGCCAATATCAAACCACAAAATATTGAAAAACATTTTACACCAAATATTCCAGCTTGGTGTATGAAAACACCTGAAATACTTTTTGATTTACATTCTGGGAAAAAATCTGAATCAAATCCACACATATTAAAAGATGATTTCAGGAAAATGCAAAGTCGTTATAAGAATTACCAACAAATTTATACTGATGGATCAAAGGAAGACTCAAAGGTTGGTTGTGCTGTTTTGTCAGACAACCATAGTAATATGCAACGTATACCTGACGATTCATCAATTTTCACTGCTATAGCCAAAGCAGTCGATCTAGCTTTAGATTTCATTAGCACTTGTGATGCTAACAATAAATTTATTATATTTTCTGACTCGCTTTCTGTATTAAAAGCAATGAACCATACCAGTTCAAAGAATCCACAGATTCAGAAACTTTTAGAAAAATGTCATGAGCTTTTAGCTAATAAAGAAATTGTTCTCTGTTGGATTCCTAGTCATATAGGAATACAAGGGAATGAGATGGTAGATAAGCAAGCAAAAACATCGCTTTCATTAGAACCAACTTCTTTTAAAATTCCATTTTCCAATTTTAAGCCATCTATCAATAAGTATATCTTGGATCAATGGCAAACTTCATGGAATAACAGCATTGGAAATAAACTTCTTGAGATAAAACCAACTATTGGTGAACACCAATCAGTTGTTAGGAACCTTAGAAAAGAAGAAGTCGTTTTGGCTCGACTCCGTTTAGGTCACACAAGAGTAACACATTCTTACTTACTACTAGGTGAAGAGCAGCCACAATGTGTTGGTTGCGACGCACCATTCACTGTACGTCACTTCCTTTTGGAATGTGGCGACTTTGCACAAGTAAGAAATAATTGCTTCCATGTTGATAACATGAAAGAATTATTTCAAGATATACATATTGATAGTATTATGACATTTTTAAGACAAATAAATCTTTTTAACAAAATCTAATTGCTATTTTTAAAATCATGTTTTGTTTTAAATTTGTATCAAACCATAATACAGATTTTTAATGTTGTATTCTGTTCAGTTAAAGAACATGTACAGTTATCTGAATAGCTCTTTGAAACTGTCAGATATTGTACGTGGTCTCTCCTGTCAACAATCGTATTGCAACTAATTATCATTGTACAATCTCATCAACATCATTCCTTTTATTTTATCTTATAAATTTTTACTTTTTCCATCTTCATCATGTTTAGTTGAATACCGTCTGACGCTAATGACCCACAAGGGTTGGTGCGTCGTTAAGAACCAAACAAACAAACAAACAAACAAAGAATTGGAATCTAGAATTTCAGAATCTAGGGCTAAGATTTGGAACCAGTAAAATGCATTTAAGCCCCCCCCGGTGGGGCCCCCGGGGGTTTGGGGGATCTGGGGAAAATGTCCATTTATTTTCAGGGAGCTGGGGAGCACAGGCAATTATTTTAGGGGAGCTAGGGAGCAAGCTCATAATTTTGGGGATTTAGGAAGCCTTGCCAAAAAAGCACAAAAAATAAGGAAAAGCCTCCATTTTGTTTGATTTTTAGCTCACCTGAGCCGAAGGCTCATGGGTGAGCTAATAGTATACCAGTCACTCCGTCGTCCGTCCGTCCGTCCGTCGTCCGTCCGTCCGTCCGTCCGTCCGTCCGTCAACATTTTCAAACATCTTCTCCTCTGAAACCACTGGGCCAATCAAACTCAGATTTCATATGGAGACTCCTTAGTACGCGGGAACGAAAGTTTGTTCAAATGGTCCTGGTCACATGACCAAGATGGCCGCCATGCCCATATATGGTAAAAACCCTTTAAAAATCTTCTTCTCCAGAACCAGAAGGCCAATGACCTTGGGACTTGGTATGTATTATTGGGGGTGTTGGGCCTACCAAGTTTGTTCAAATCATGATCCTAGGTTGACCTTGACCTGCTTAACGTCAAGGTCAAATTTGCTTCCTAATGCATTTAAATGGGATTTTTTTTGAAAAGTAGATTTTTTGAATACTGTTAAAGCCAAAGTGATCATTCTTACTTGATATGTTAAAACTAAAAATACAATGGCTATAAATAAGTTTGAAAGGTCAAGGTTGACCTTTGCCCTTTCACCCTGGAGTGACTCTACCACCTTGCCGTGGTCTCTGGGGCACACTTCACATTTGGGGACGATATTGATTGTAATACTTGTCCCCATCCGGGAGTGCCAAGAGTAGAGTCCCACTTGTTCACCGTGGGTGGCTTTCTCGGTAACTCGAAGGGGATGGCCTGGAAGACTGAGAGCATGCAGAATATGGGCGTATAAAATTCTGTATGACTCAACACGTCTCTTTGGCCTCTTTGACGGGGTAGACCCGAGGGGAAACACGGCCCGGTGTTTCTAATCGGTCTTGTCATGCTGAGCCCCAGGAAGCTGAAAATGTAAAAAAAATATTTCTTATATCTTCGTTCTATAGTATCGTTCTGATGCCAACCACGTGTCCATTATCTTAAATATTCTTTCTTTTATAAAATATTCCTGGAAGGCAGTGGCTTAACGGGTCAATTGTGCAGATTTTATTTGTGCAAGTCTATTGTGCAGATATATTTGTACAAGTATAACTTCCATGTAGCTCTAGCACTGGAGATCGGAAACCCACTCCATTAAAGTGCTCCCTTGTTGGGCTCCACGGTGGGTGGAGAGCATGGAGGCTGAATCTTACAACCAAACACGCATGGCTTCTAAATCAGCAAGAAAACGCTCGAAAAAGATATCTGATACCGATTCTGATGATGCTTACTCAGCTTCACAAACAAGTCAATCAACTTCCTTGTCATCTAAGCAACCTTATGTTCCAAGATTTCTTGTTATTCATTCAGAAGAAGAAGGAAAAGATATTTCTTCTCTTTCTCCTTTTTTAATACACAAGACAATCATGAGTGTAGCAGGTGAACCCAAAAGTATTAAAAATCTAAGATCTGGTGATTTACTCATACAATGTGCTAAGGAACCACATGAGAAAAACCTTCTTAAAATGAAGAAATTCTGCGACGTCAAATGTACAGTGACCCCTCATTCTTCATTGAATGTCTCCAAGGGTATTGTTCGATGTCCTGCCCTAAACAAGCAGACTGATGAACATATTCTGGAGTTCATGAAGGAACAGGGAGTTACTGCTGTTCGCAGAATTAATGTTTTTCGTGATAATGTCCTTAAACCATCCAACACATTTGTTTTTACTTTCAGTACTCCAGTCTTACCATCAACAGTTAAAATTGGTTTCATTCAGGCAAAAGTTGACGTGTACATTCCTAACCCACTTAGGTGTTATCAATGTCAAATCTTTGGCCACCATGAACACAAGTGTGGCAGACAAGCTGTATGCGCCAACTGTGGTATGCCTGAACATTGCCCATCTGGTCAGTGTCAAAGACCTGCTAGATGTGCAAACTGTTTGGGTGACCACCCTGCCAACTCAAAGCAATGTCCTACATGGGAGAAAGAGAAGAAGATCCTTAAAATCAAATGTGAGCAGAACATAACGTTTCCAGAGGCTAGAAAACAATTTGAACAATTTAATGCAGTTCAGACCTATGCAAGTGCAGTTAAACCTAGCACTTGCAACAAACAAACACAAACAGTAGACAAAGACACTCAAACAGATGACAGCTTTACTGAATACTTAAAGCAACAAAAAGCATCAGAAAAAACAGGCAAAGAAAAAACAAATGAAAAACAAGGAAAAGGTACTTCATCTCCTAGTCCAGGGCCAGCACTTAAGCCAGCAACCCTGGAAATGATGAAGAAGGAGGAGGAGAGGAAGAAAAAAGAAGAGAAAGACAGACTTAAGAAACAACAGAAAGAAGAAAGACGACAACAATTTATCAAAGACAAACAGGAAAAGGATTTAAAAGAAAAAGAACAGGCAGAAAAATCACAGCAAAATCCATTTTCTGTATTACATAAAGATGATGAGGTAGTTTGTATGGAAGAGGAGTCTGTGGTATTCACGGACTCTTCTTCCAGTGACCATCTACCTAAAGGCACTCTGCCTAGATTACCAGTAACTTAAATAATGGAGGGTTTCAATTTAACCATTATTTTAGTACCTCTTTTAATATTATTTTCGAGTATGGATTTTAAACATAAAATTATTCAATGGAATTGTCGAGGTTTGAAACCTAATTATAATGAAGTATCTCTATTGATTTCTGAATATAATCCATCCGTATTTTGTTTTCAAGAGACATTTCTTAAACCAGATGATAACATCTCATTACGAGGTTTTAATATATATAACTATGTTCATACTGATTGTCTGAGGCCCTCTGGTGGTGCCTCAATATTTGTAAAATCGTCTTTCCCACAAAGAAAGATTGATTTACAAACAGAACTACAAGCAACTGCTGTTTCTGTCTCTCTAGACAGAGAAATAACCATATGTTCTGTATATATTCCTCCATCGTTTTCTCTTAACTCCCAACACTTGGACAATTTACTGCAACAACTTCCTTCTCCTTATATTTTATTAGGTGACTTCAATGGTCACAATATCCTCTGGGGTGGTCAAAACAATGATTCCAGAGGTGAACTTATCGAAAATTTCATTACAAAGAATGACATTTGTATTATGAATGATAAGTCTTACACTTATTATTCTCCAAGTACAAAGTCTTTTACATCTATTGATCTTTCCTTCTGTCATCCATCACTGTTTCTTGATTATAATTGGTCTGTATGTGAAGACCAACACAATAGTGATCACTTCCCTATCATCATTGAACAGAACACTTATTCCACTGAGGATCACAATCCTAAGTGGAAATTAAATAGAGCCAACTGGGATCTATTTAATACTCTGTGCACTGGTAAATTGGTGCCAGAAAACTTCAAAGAATCTTCTGATCCTATAGCTGATTTTACCTCTTCTCTTATCGAAATATCTAAAGAATGTATTCCTCAAACCTCGACAAATCCAACTAAAAGTAATCCATGGTACAATGACGACTGTAAAGAAGCAATTAAACAGCGCAAGCAAGCTCTATCTAAATTCAAAAGATCTCCAAATACCAACAATTTCAATGACATCAAAGTATTTAGAGCTAAAGCCCGTAGAACAATTAAACTTTCGAAGCGTAAGTCATGGAGATCTTATGTTTCGAAAATCAATCATAAAACACCTATTAAAAAGGTTTGGGATATGATAAGAAAAATCTCTGGAAAAAACAAATCCCCCAGTTACACACATCTAAACATGGTGGGTACTGACAGCAAAGCAACTTCAAAAACAGACATTGCTGACACTTTAGGAGAAACTTTTTGTCACAATTCATCATCATTCAATTACTCTGAATCCTTCAGAAAGATTAAAACCGAACAAGAGAAAGTTAAATTGAATTTTAAATCACAAAATAATGAAATTTACAACAAAGATTTTAATTTAGATGAATTAGTTGAAGCTATTCAACTATCACACGACTCAGCCACGGGTCCTGATGAGATCCACTATCAAATGCTTAAACATCTCCCAGAGAATTCTCTTGAAACCCTTTTGAATATATTTAATTACATTTGGACTACTGGTAAATTTCCAGAAGAATGGACCTTAGCAACCATAATCCCAATTCCCAAACCTGGTAAAGATCCTGCGGAACCTAATAATTATAGACCAATAGCTTTAACAAGTTGTCTATGTAAAACACTTGAAAGAATGATAAATAAAAGACTTACTTGGTTTTTAGAATCCAATAATCATATATCGCGGTTCCAGTCTGGTTTCAGATCTGACCGCAGTACAACTGATAATTTAGTTAGATTGGAAACCTTCATACGTGATGCGTTTATTAAAAAGGAACATGTAGTTGCTGTGTTTTTTGATTTGGAAAAAGCTTATGATACCACGTGGAGATATGGCATTTTAAAAGATATCCACAAACTAGGATTAAGAGGTAGACTTCCTACGTTCATTGAAAGCTTCCTTGCAGACCGCGCCATGCAAGTCCGAGTTGGCTCCTCTCTGTCTGACTATTATGACCAGGAGCAAGGTGTACCTCAAGGGGGCGTGCTATCTACAACACTTTTTAGTATCAAAATTAATGATATTGTGAAATGTTTAGGTAATCTTACTGATTGCTCATTATACGTTGACGACTTCTGTATCTGTTATCGCTCGAAAAGCATGGCAACAATTGAACGTCAACTACAACAAAATTTGAATAAGATTGAAAATTGGGCAACAAGCAATGGCTTTAAGTTTTCCAAATCAAAAACACAGTGTGTACATTTCTGTCAGTTGCGCAAGCAACATGATGATCCGGTTTTACATTTATATGGATCACCTATTCCAGTTGTTGAGGAATCTAAATTCCTTGGCATTTTGCTTGATAGAAAACTCAGTTTTATACCCCATATTAAATATCTCAAAGCTAAATGTTTAAAAGCATTAAATCTTTTAAAAGTGCTTTCCCATACTTCTTGGGGTGCAGACCGAACTACACTTCTCAAGCTGTATCGGTCCCTAGTCCGGTCAAAATTAGACTATGGCTGTATAATATATGGCTCTGCACGAAAATCATATCTTCAAATGCTTGATCCTATACACAATCAAGGACTAAGGTTAGCTTTAGGAGCTTTTAGAACTTCTCCTGTCGCTAGTCTCTATGTGGAAGCAGATGAACCATCACTATACTCACGAAGAGAGAAACTCTCTTTACAATATGCTATAAGACTTGCTGCTAACCCATCAAATCCTGCTCATGAAGTTACATTCCCACCAAATTATGTTGATTTATATGAACAAAAACCTAAAGCTATTAAATCATTTGGCATCAGAATTTCACCACTCTTAGAATCTACCAATATCAAACCACAAAATATTGAAAAACATTTTACACCAAATATTCCAGCTTGGTGTATGAAACCACCTGAAATACTCTTTGATTTACATTCAGGGAAAAAATCTGAAGCAAATCCACACATATTAAAAGATGATTTCAGAAAAATGCAAAGTCGTTATAAGAATTACCAACAAATTTATACTGATGGGTCAAAGGAAGACTCAAAGGTTGGTTGTGCTGTTATATCAGACAACCATAGTAATATGCAACGTATACCTGACGATTCATCAATTTTCACTGCTGAAGCCAAAGCAATTGATCTAGCTTTAGATTTCATTAGCACTTGTGATGCTAACAATAAATTTATTATATTTTCTGACTCGCTTTCTGTATTGAAAGCAATGAACCATACCAGTTCAAAGAATCCACAGATTCAGAAACTTTTAGAAAAATGTCATGAGCTTTTAGCTTATAAAGAAATTGCTCTCTGTTGGATTCCTAGTCATATAGGTATACAAGGGAATGAGATGGTAGATAAGCAAGCAAAAACATCGCTTTCATTAGAACCAACTTCTTTTAAAATTCCATTTTCTAATTTTAAGCCATCTATCAATAAATATATCTTGGAAGAATGGCAAACTTCATGGAATAACAGCATTGGTAATAAACTTCTTGACATCAAACCAATTATTGGTGAATATCAATCAGTTGTTCGAAACATTAGAAGAGAGGAAATAGTTTTAGCTCGACTCCGCTTAGGTCATACAAGAGTCACTCATTCATACTTACTACAAGGTGAAGAGCCGCCACAATGTGTTGGTTGCGACGCACCATTCACTGTACGTCACTTCCTTTTGGAATGTGGCGACTTTGCACAAGTAAGAAATAATTGCTTCCATGTTGATAACATGAAAGAATTATTTCAAGATATACATATTGATAGTATTATGACATTTTTAAGACAAATAAATCTTTTTAACAAAATCTAATTGCTTTTTTAAATTCATGTTTTGTTTTACATTTGTATCAGACCATAATACAGATGTTTTAATGTTGTATTCTGTTCAGTTAGAGAACATGTACAGTTATCTGAATAGCTCTTTGAAACTGTCAGATATTGTACGTGGTCTCTCCTGTCAACAATCGTATTTTAACTAATTATCATTATACAATCTCATCAACATCATTCCTTTTATTTTATCTTATAAATTTTTACTTTTTCCATCTTCATCATGTTTAGTTTAATACCGTCTGACGCTAATGACCCACAAGGGTTGATGCGTCGTTAAGAACCAAACAAACAAACAAACAAACTTTGCCCTTTCAGCCAAGGTCGCTCATATTGGAGTCCCATTAATATATTAAAACATAGTTTTCTCACAAACTATTCGCCCAATTGAACTCAAATTTTATGTGAAGACTCCTTATGATAAGATAATCAAAATTTATACAAAATATTTTGGTCACATGACAAAGATGGCCGCCACGCCCATATATGGTAAAAACCTTTAAAAAATCTTCTTCTCCAGAACCAGAAGGCCAGTGACCTTGAGACTTGGTATGTAGCATTGGGGATGCGGGGCCTACCAAGTGATGATCCTAGGTTGACCTTGACCTACTTAACATCAAGGTCAAGTTTGCTTCCTAATGCATTTGAATGGGAATTTTTTTGAAAAGTTGATTTTTTGAATACTGTGGAAGCCAAAGTCATTATTCTCACTTGATATATTCAATCTAGTGTCTATAAATAAGTTCAAAGGTCAAGGTTGACCTTTGACCTTTCAACCAAGGTCGCTCATATTGGAGTCCATCAACACATTAAAACATAGTTTTCTCAGAAACTATTTGCCCAATTGAACTCAAATTTTACGCGAAGACTCCTTATGATAAGATAATCAAAATTTATACAAAATATTTTGGTCACATGACAAAGATGGCCGCCACGCCCATATATGGTAAAAACCTTTAAAAAATCTTCTCCAGAACCAGAAGGCCAGTGACCTTGAGACTTGTTATGTAGCATTGGGGATGTGGGGCCTACCAAGTGATGATCCTAGGTTGACCTTGACCTACTTAACATCAAGGTCAAGTTTGCTTCCTAATGCATTTGAATGGGAATTTTTTTGAAAAGTTGATTTTTTGAATACTGTGGAAGCCAAAGTCATTATCTCACTTGATATATTCAATCTAGTGTCTATAAATAAGTTCAAAGGTCAAGGTTGACCTTTGACCTTTCAGCCAAGGTCGCTCATATTGGAGTCCATCAACACATTAAAACATAGTTTTCTCAGAAACCACTTGGCCAATTGAAATCAAATTTCATATGACAACTCCCTATGATTGGTTAGCCAAAATTTATACAAATCATTATGGTCACATGACTAACATGACCACCCCGCCCATATATGGTGAAAACTCTTTAAATCTCTTCTACTCTGGAACCAAAAGGCCATTGGCTTTGGGACTTGGTATGTAGCATTGGGGATGTAGGCCCTACCAGGTTTGCACAAATGATGATTCTAGGTTGACCTTGACCTACTTTATGGCAAGGTCAAATTTGATTCCTAATGCATTTCATTTATATGGAGAAAATCTTAAAAATGTTCATTTTTCTATTACTGTTTAAGCCGAATTCATAATAGTTAAAAACCCATTTTATATTAAGTACCAAATGTCAAGCTGACCTGTGACCTTTTATCCAAGGCCACTTATTTGGTTTGCCACACACTATCTAAACATCTTATTCTCAGAAATCACTGAGCTTTTTGATGGATTATTCATTAGATTGTTTAGGTTACTTGGCCAAAATGGCTGCAACCCCCATATACGGTAAAACAAATTTTGTTCCATTATAAACTGTAGTTGACCTTGACATATTTTAACATTATTAAGGATATCAGGTGAGCGCCTCAGGACCTTCAGCTCCTCTAGTTTAAAAATTTCTTCTGCTTCTGGGTGGCTAGCCCTAGACCCCCCTTCTAAATTCCAAATGATTTATTTCATGCTAACATGCTCATCAAGATTGATCTAAGACAGAAATATGGCAATTCAGTTTTTCTTGTTGATTTTTTCCTAAAAAAAAAGATTTTTAGGTTGGTGGTAACATACTTTGGGGCGCCCCAGATTGCACCAGATCACACCATTTTTATCAAAAAAATTTCGGGGGGGCATGCCCCCGGACCCCATGAGCAACAGTGTGACTACACAATGTTATGGGACCACCTACACACCTGCTATGTTATTATCTTTTTAGGTAATTAGCCCTTTTTAAAGGATTTTTTTAAGAATGCTTATCAGATATATACTTACTTGATTTAACTTAAGTTAAACAAGCATATAGACACTAATAAGCAATTGTAGAAAAGACTTGTTATAGTTAAATGCTTTCACTAAAGTGTCTAGAAAAATCTAGTTTAAGCTGTTGGTAAAAATCAGCCACTGTTCCCAGAAAAGAAAACCGAATGTTATGTCTCTAAACCTCAAAGCCTACTCTACCAGGTACAGCAACAACATTTTAAGGATGGCCTCATACTTTGAGCCATATCTAATGCATTTCATTGGAGTTAATTATATGTCATGCATTCCATGGCTTTTATATGTCATGTATTCCATGGCAAAGACCTGTCTTAACATGTATAAGTCAAAATATTAAGTGATCATTAAAGCATGCGCTCTTATATAGCTTCATAGTTTTTAAGTATGTAATTTTAATTCTACAGAAAGATAAATACATTTTAGGGAGAATTGGCTTATAGTTTTGGGGAGAAGCTGAACTATTTTTAGGGATTTGGGGAGCAAAGGCAAATACTTTTAGGGAGACGAGGACTTTAATTGCAGGGAGACGGGGAGATCAATGCATTATTTTCAGGGATCTAGGGAGCACAGACCCCCCCCCCCCTGGGGGCCTCCCCGGTGGCTTAGGCTGCTGTCCGTTCTAAGGCGGTGGTTCTGTTGTTGTTGACTTTTTGTTTATTGTCACTCCCATTGTGGGAGTCTGTAATTGTTCAATGTTTTGTTGTATGTTACTTTATGTCCTTTCTAGTTTTGCAATCATCTTGATGGGGAAGAGAGAGCCGGTTGATTTACTTTATTTGTCTTCCTGGTGTCTCGTGATGGTTGAGCGGCTCTTCCTCGTGGTGCCACAGGGTTGTCTGCGGTTTGTGATTGTGGTATTTCCTGATCATACTCACAATTTTTTACAATATTTTCCTTACAGTACCTTTCTGGAGATGTCGGGAGTGATATTTTATGAAAATGGCAGCCAAATTGGATAATGCGTAAAGGACTATCCTCTTATGAAAAGGACCGTTGAATTTAAAAGGATTTTTTCTCTTTAATTATACATAAGGAAAGGGATATAATATAACAACTTGTGATATTTTAAAATTTTAGGCCAGATATTTAGTGCTGGGGCCAACCTTAAAAAATTGTTGGTTTGCTGTTTACCAACCAAGAAAATTAGAGTTGGGTCGGTTGGTAGGCTTTTTTTTATAGAAGTGGGTCGGTCGGTAGACATAAATTTGAAATTAAATATTACATAGAGTAAGTGTTTCCCACTAAAGCAATGGACTGAAAAAATATAAATCTTGATATGATTTTGTTCTTTAATCTGACAACACTCTAAACAATAATTTCAACTTCATAATTTTGAAAATTGTCCCCTGTTGGGATTACCACACTGACCCGAAGTTTTCAGACAGACAGGTTTGGGGAAAAGTACAGCAAAGTTTTTTAAGTGTCTGAATTCTTTTGGTCCTTGAGGTATCAAGCTTTTGGCCTTCATTGGCAAATCGTCTTCTGAAATGTTAATTATTGCATCATTGAAGAGATCTTCCCATGTGTTGCATGATGGGATTCTTTTCAATGCGTTTTAACTACTGTACACTTTTTCTCTGCTGGTTTGACAACGACAGACACGCAGAAAGTCGCTTCGACTCGGGCGATTTTCGTCTCGGAAGCCATTTTACAACAAAAATCATTGTTAAATGAACGCTCATTGGTTGAAATGATAAATTTAAAGCGGTGAGCTGATTCGGATCGGGCACGCGGTTTAATAAGTGAAACGAACAAATAATACCGGGATATAGGAAACGTCGTGATTAAAATCTGGAAATTTTTTTTTTTTTGATTTGGGTCGTACGGAAAACCTTGGGTCGGTCGGTAAACAGCAAACCAACATAATTTTAATTTTGGCCTGGGAGTGATATTTTACGGAAATGACATCCGAAATGGATAATGCAAAAACGACTATTGTGTTACCAAAAGGACCGTTGGATATAAATAGAGAGTTAAATTATGATTTTCCCTCTTTTAATTATGCACCATAAAAGATATATAATTTAGTAATCCCCTGAGTTTGCTTACTGCCTTGCCGTGGTTCGGGGGCTTAATTCGCACGGGGGACTTTATTTTTGAATAACTGTCCCCTCTGCTTAGAGCTAAAGGTAAGCCAGGCGCCCGCCCTCTGGCGCCCTAGAAATATGGATGGCTGCCCGGCACCACTGGGGACAGACTGTATGTACCTTCGTACTTAAGCAGGCCTGTTTGCGTCTCTCGTTTTGCAGACTTGAGGTGACAGGTTGGGGTTAAAGTCCTCACGCAAACCAGTGGTAACTGTCCGTAAAAGCGCAACTGTATCAACTTGTTTTCATAAATAACCAAAAGCTTAAATTTATCAAAAATTGTCTTACACTAGTTAAACTTTAAAGAAGATAAAAGTCAAATATAGCAATTTTTATAACTGCTATCGTATTAATTATTGAGTTCTATATCTTGTTGAACATTTATTTTTTAAACTCTTACTTTATCTATATGACAGTTTTCATGATTAACTGTCCAGTACCTAAGTTATATTCTCGCTCTTATTTTTTTTAAGTTCTGTATTGTAGAGCTTTAAAGTTCTCTATTGTAGGGATATCTTCAGATTTAACTTGAAGAGCAATTTACCTGTGAAATATCTTTGCTAAATTCCAATATCTTATTCAAAAGAACATACTGTAATTCTTTCTGTCTCAAATTCATTTATTTCTCTAATACTATTTGTGTCTTTTTTTTCATTATCAACCAGGCTTAAATTGATCGGGTCTACTACAATCATTTCAATTTCAAACTTTTTAAATAATCTATCACAGTTTACTTTCTAAACTGTACATCACAACCGGGCTTATACCGTGTCTGTAGGGTTAAAATATACAGATTGCTTTACCTCTGTAGTAGATAAGGTGAAAACCCTTATTAAAACAGTGTGCTGCCTGTTTGCCGTGGGTTTGCGACGCGTGAATGGGAGAAGAGAATCCTGGCAATTGAGGAAAGCCCAGGGATCTCCAGCTTTCCAACACATTGTTTTGGTCTCGGATTCAGCTAGACGTGAGTCCAGTGCTAGGTCCGGCGCTGGATCAATCGGCTGGGTGGTCCATCTCTTGAAACCATCTTATTCTTTCTTCCTTCTGTCTACTTTAAAGTATCTTTTAGGTACATAACCGGGTTTAATTTTTCTTCATTTATATCTTGCTGTTTGGTTTCAAGAGTGACTGCTCATGGGCCAATCTTGGGGCATATAGACCAGCGTTAATAAGGCTTTTGAGAGTGGTGAGGGGGGTCATCAAAATACGGGTGGGGACGTCCAATAAATGTTAGACTTTTTTCTTAAGGGAATCTGCGTTTGATATGTATTGGACGTAAATCATAAGCTGGAAGAACTACTGGAAAATATGAACCGGAGTATAATAGATATGTAGCTTTAATGTAGGAAATAGGAGAGCCATTTCCATATTACATTCCCTTGTTGGGCTCCACGGTGGGTGAGGAACATATCTATTGAACTACAAAACCAACAATATGGATCATGCTAAATTAAATTTTACCATGGTCCCCCCTTCGACCCCAGATCCAAACCTGGGTTTCCCCGGAGTGACTCTACCACCTTGTCGTGGTCTCTGGGGCACACTTCACATTTGGGGACGATATTGACTGTAATACTTGTCCCCATCCGGGAGTGCAAAGAGTAGAGTCCCACTTGTTCACCGTGGGTGGCTTTCTCGGTAACTCGAAGGGGATGGCCTGGAAGACTGAGAGCATGCAGAATATGGGCGTATAAAATTCTGTATGACTCAACACGTCTCTTTGGCCTCTTTGACGGGGTAGACCCGAGGGGAAACACGGCCCGGTGTTTCTAATCGGTCTTGTCATGCTAAGCCCCAGGAAGCTGAAAATGTAAAAAAAAACACTTCTTATATCTTCGTTCTATAGTATCGTTCTGATGCCAACCACCCTGGAGTGACTCTACCACCTTGCCGTGGTCTCTGGGGCACACTTCACATTTGGGGACGATATTGATTGTAATACTTGTCCCCATCCGGGAGTGCAAAGAGTAGAGTCCCATCTGTTCACCGTGGGTGGCTTTCTCGGTAACTCGAAGGGGATGGCCTGGAAGACTGAGAGCATGCAGAATATGGGCGTATAAAATTCTGTATGACTCAACACGTCTCTTTGGCCTCTTTGACGGGGTAGACCCGAGTGGAAACACGGCCCGGTGTTTCTAATCGGTCTTGTCATGCTGAGCCCCAGGAAGCTGAAAATGTAAAAAAAAAATATTTCTTATATCTTCGTTCTATAGTATCGTTCTGATGCCAACCACGTGTCCATTATCTTAAATATTCTTTCTTTTATAAAATATTCCTGGAAGGCAGTGGCTTAACGGGTCAATTGTGCAGATTTTATTTGTGCAAGTCTATTGTGCAGATATATTTGTACAAGTATAACTTCCATGTAGCTCTAGCACTGGAGATCGGAAATCCACTCCATTAAAGTGCTCCCTTGTTGGGCTCCACGGTGGGTGGAGAGCATGGAGGCTGAATCTTACAACCAAACACGCATGGCTTCTAAATCAGCAAGAAAACGCTCGAAAAAGATATCTGATACCGATTCTGATGATGCTTACTCAGCTTCACAAACAAGTCAATCAACTTCCTTGTCATCTAAGCAACCTTATGTTCCAAGATTTCTTGTTATTCATTCAGAAGAAGAAGGAAAAGATATTTCTTCTCTTTCTCCTTTTTTAATACACAAGACAATCATGAGTGTAGCAGGTGAACCCAAAAGTATTAAAAATCTAAGATCTGGTGATTTACTTATACAATGTGCTAAGGAACCACATGAGAAAAACCTTCTTAAAATGAAGAAATTCTGCGACGTCAAATGTACAGTGACCCCTCATTCTTCATTGAATGTCTCCAAGGGTATTGTTCGATGTCCTGCCCTAAACAAGCAGACTGATGAACATATTCTGGAGTTCATGAAGGAACAGGGAGTTACTGCTGTTCGCAGAATTAATGTTTTTCGTGATAATGTCCTTAAACCATCCAACACATTTGTATTTACTTTCAGTACTCCAGTCTTACCATCAACAGTTAAAATTGGTTTCATTCAAGCAAAAGTTGACGTGTACATTCCTAACCCACTTAGGTGTTATCAATGTCAAATCTTTGGCCACCATGAACACAAGTGTGGCAGACAAGCTGTATGCGCCAACTGTGGTATGCCTGAACATTGCCCATCTGGTCAGTGTCAAAGACCTGCTAGATGTGCAAACTGTTCGGGTGACCACCCTGCCAACTCAAAGCAATGTCCTACCTGGAAGAAAGAGAAGAAGATCCTTAAAATCAAATGTGAGCAGAACATAACGTTTCCAGAGGCTAGAAAACAATTTGAACAATTTAATGCAGTTCAGACCTATGCAAGTGCAGTTAAACCAAGCACTTGCAACAAACAAACACAAACAGTAGACAAAGACACTCAAACAGATGACAGCTTTGACGAATACTTAAAGCAACAAACAGCATCAGAAAAAACAGGCAAAGAAAAAACAAATGAAAAACAAGGAAAAGGTACTTCATCTCCTAGTCCAGGGCCAGCACTTAAGCCAGCAACCCTGGAAATGATGAAGAAGGAGGAGGAGAGGAAGAAAAAAGAAGAGAAAGACAGACTTAAGAAACAACAGAAAGAAGAAAGACGACAACAATTTATCAAAGACAAACAGGAAAAGGAATTAAAAGAAAAAGAACAGGCTGAAAAATCACAGCAAAATCCATTTTCTGTATTACATAAAGATGATGAGGTAGTTTGTATGGAAGAGGAGTCTGTGGTATTCACGGACTCTTCTTCCAGTGACCATCTACCTAAAGGCACTCTGCCTAGATTACCAGTAACTTAAATAATGGAGGGTTTCAATTTAACCATTATTTTAGTACCTCTTTTAATATTATTTTCAAGTATGGATTTTAAACATAAAATTATTCAATGGAATTGTCGAGGTTTGAAACCTAATTATAATGAAGTATCTCTATTGATTTCCGAATATAATCCATCCGTATTTTGTTTTCAAGAGACATTTCTTAAACCAGATGATAACATCTCATTACGAGGTTTTAATGTATATAACTATGTTCATACTGATTGTCTGAGGCCCTCTGGTGGTGCCTCAATATTTGTAAAATCATCTTTCCCACAAAGAAAGATTGATTTACAAACAGAACTACAAGCAACTGCTGTTTCTGTCACTCTGGACAGAGAAATAACCATATGTTCTGTATATATTCCTCCATCGTTTTCTCTTAACTCCCAACACTTGGACAATTTACTGCAACAACTTCCTTCTCCTTATATTTTATTAGGTGACTTCAATGGTCACAATATCCTCTGGGGTGGTCAAAACAATGATTCCAGAGGTGAACTTATCGAAAATTTCATTACAAAGAATGACATTTGTATTATGAATGATAAGTCTTACACTTATCATTCTTCAAGTACAAAGTCTTTTACATCTATTGATCTTTCCTTCTGTCATCCATTATTGTTTCTTGATTATAATTGGTCTGTATGTGAAGACCAACACAATAGTGATCACTTCCCTATCATCATTGAACAGAACACTTATTCCACTGAGGATCACAATCCAAAGTGGAAATTAAATAGAGCCAACTGGGATCTATTTAATACTCTTTGCACTGGTAAATTGGTGCCAGAAAACTTCAAAGAATCTTCTGATCCTATAGCTGATTTTACCTCTTCTCTTATCGAAATATCTAAAGAATGTATTCCTCAAACCTCGACAAATCCAACTAAAAGTAATCCATGGTACAATGACTACTGTAAAGAAGCAATTAAACAGCGCAAGCAAGCTCTATCTAAATTCAAAAGATCTCCAAATACCAACAATTTCAATGACATCAAAGTATTTAGAGCTAAAGCCCGTAGAACAATTAAACTTTCGAAGCGTAAATCATGGAGATCTTATGTTTCGAAAATCAATCATAAAACACCTATTAAAAAGGTTTGGGATATGATAAGAAAAATCTCTGGAAAAAACAAATCCCCCAGTTACACACATCTAAACATGGTGGGTACTGACAGCAAAGCAACTTCAAAAACAGACATTGCTGACACTTTAGGAGAAACTTTTTGTCACAATTCATCATCATTCAATTACTCTGAATCCTTCAGAAAGATTAAAACCGAACAAGAGAAAGTTAAATTGAATTTTAAATCACAAAATAATGAAATTTACAACAAAGATTTTAATTTAGATGAATTAGTTGAAGCTATTCAACTATCACACGACTCAGCCACGGGTCCTGATGAGATCCACTATCAAATGCTTAAACATCTCCCAGAGAATTCTCTTGAAACCCTTTTGAATATATTTAATTACATTTGGACTACTGGTAAATTTCCAGAAGATTGGACCTTAGCAACCATAATCCCAATTCCCAAACCTGGGAAAGATCCTGCGGAACCTAATAATTATAGACCTATAGCTTTAACAAGTTGTCTATGTAAAACACTTGAAAGAATGATAAATAAAAGACTTACTTGGTTTTTAGAATCCAATAATCATATATCGCGGTTTCAGTCTGGTTTCAGATCTGACCGCAGTACAACTGATAATTTAGTTAGATTGGAAACCTTCATACGTGATGCCTTTATTAAAAAGGAACATGTAGTTGCTGTGTTTTTTGATTTGGAAAAAGCTTATGATACCACTTGGAGATATGGCATTTTAAAAGATATTCACAAACTAGGATTAAGAGGTAGACTTCCTACATTCATTGAAAACTTCCTTGCAGACCGCGCCATGCAAGTCCGAGTTGGCTCCTCTCTGTCTGACTATTATGACCAGGAGCAAGGTGTACCTCAAGGGGGTGTGCTATCTACAACACTTTTTAGTATCAAAATTAATGATATTGTGAAATGTTTAGGTAATCTTACTGATTGCTCATTATACGTTGACGACTTCTGTATCTGTTATCGCTCGAAAAGCATGGCAACAATTGAACGTCAACTACAACAAAATTTGAATAAGATTGAAAATTGGGCAACAAGCAATGGCTTTAAGTTTTCCAAATCAAAAACACAGTGTGTACATTTCTGTCAGTTGCGCAAGCAACATGATGATCCGGTTTTACATTTATACGGATCACCTATTCCAGTTGTTGAGGAATCTAAATTCCTTGGCATTTTATTTGATAGAAAACTCAGTTTTATACCCCATATTAAGTATCTCAAAGCTAAATGTTTAAAAGCATTGAATCTTTTAAAAGTGCTTTCCCATACTTCTTGGGGTGCAGACCGAACTACACTTCTAAAGCTGTATCGGTCCCTAGTCCGGTCAAAATTAGACTATGGCTGTATCATATATGGCTCTGCACGAAAATCATATCTTCAAATGCTTGATCCTATACATAACCAAGGACTTAGATTAGCTTTAGGGGCTTTTAGAACTTCTCCTGTTGCTAGTCTCTATGTGGAAGCAGATGAACCATCACTATATTCACGAAGAGAGAAACTCTCTTTGCAATATGCTATAAGACTTGCTGCTAACCCATCAAATCCTGCTCATGAAGTTACATTCCCACCAAATTATGTTAATTTGTATGATCAAAAACCTAAAGCTATTAAATCATTTGGCATCAGAATTTCACCACTTTTAGAATCTGCCAATATCAAACCACAAAATATTGAAAAACATTTTACACCAAATATTCCAGCCTGGTGCATGAAACCACCTGAAATACTTTTTGATTTACATTCCGGGAAAAAATCTGAATCAAATCCACACATATTAAAAGATGATTTCAGAAAAATGCAAAGTCGTTATAAGAATTACCAACAAATTTATACTGATGGATCAAAGGAAGACTCAAAGGTTGGTTGTGCTGTTATATCAGACAACCATAGTAATATGCAACGTATACCTGACGATTCATCAATTTTCACTGCTGAAGCCAAAGCAGTTGATCTAGCTTTAGATTTCATTAGCACGTGTGATGCAAACAATAAATTTATTATATTTTCTGACTCGCTCTCTGTATTGAAAGCAATGAACCATACCAATTCAAAGAATCCACAGATTCAGAAACTTTTAGAAAAATGTCATGAGCTTTTAACTTATAAAGAAATTGTTCTCTGTTGGATTCCTAGTCATATAGGTATCCAAGGGAATGAGATGGTAGATAAGCAAGCAAAAACATCGCTTTCATTAGAACCAACTTCTTTTAAAATTCCATTTTCCAATTTTAAGCCCTCTATCAATAAATATATCTTGGAAGAATGGCAAACTTCATGGAATAACAGCATTGGTAATAAACTTCTTGACATCAAACCAACTATTGGTGAATATCAATCAGTTGTTCGAAACATTAGAAGAGAAGAAGTAGTATTAGCTCGACTCCGCTTAGGTCATACAAGAGTCACTCATTCATACTTACTACAAGGTGAAGAGCATCCTCAATGTGTTGGTTGCGACGCACCTTTCACTGTACGTCACTTCCTTTTGGAATGTGGCGATTTTGCACAAGTAAGAAATAATTACTTCCATGTTGATAACATGAAAGAATTATTTCAAGATATACATATTGATAGTATTATGACATTTTTAAGACAAATAAATCTTTTTAACAAAATCTAATTGCTATTTTTAAAATCATGTTTTGTTTTACATTTGTATCAGACCATAATACAGATTTTTTAATGTTGTATTCTGTTCAGTTAAAGAACATGTACAGTTATCTGAATAGCTCTTTGAAACTGTCAGATATTGTACGTGGTCTCTCCTGTCAACAATCGTATTGCAACTTATTTTCATAAAACAAACTCATCATCACCATTCCTTTTATTTTATCTTATAAATTTTTAACTTTTTCCATCCTCATCATGTTTAGTTAATACCGTCTGACGCTAATGACCCACAAGGGTTGATGCGTCGTTAAGCACCAAACAAACAAACTGATGCCAACCACGTGTCCATTATCTTATATATTCTTTCTTTTATGAAATATTCCTGGAAGGCAGTGGCTTAACGGGTCAATTGCGCAGATTTTATTTGTGCAAGTATAACTTCTATGTAACCCTAGCACTGGAGGTCGGAAAACCACTCCATTAAAGTGCTCCCTTGTTGGACTCCACGGTGGGTGGGGAGCATGGAGGCTGAATCTTAAAACCAAACACACATGGCTTCAAAATCTAGAAAACGCCACGCACCGATTACAGACACAGATTCTGATGAATCATTAACAGCTTCTCAATCTCAATCTAAGGCTTCTGTACCAAAAAAACCTTATGTACCTAGATTTCTAATCATTTATTCAGAAGTAGAGGGAAAGGATATTTCTCTTCTTTCTCCTTTTCTGATAGAAAAAGCAATCATGAGTATAGCAGGTGAGCCTAAGAGCATCAAAAACTTACGATCTGGTGATTTACTTATACAGTGTACAAAACAACCCCATGAAGCAAATCTTCTGAAAATGAAAACATTTTGTGGATTGAAATGTACTGTAACACCACATAAATCCTTGAACACATCAAGGGGTATTGTTCGCTGCCCTGCCTTAAGCAAGCAGAGCTGCGAACATATTCTTGAGTTCATGGGTGAACAAGGTGTTACAGATGTACGTAGAATTAATGTACACCGTGATGGAGCACTCAAACCAACCAACACTTTTGTTTTTACTTTCGACTCACCAGTATTACCAGCTAATGTCAAAATAGGCTTTATTCAGGCAAAAGTTGACGTGTATATCCCAAATCCACTTCGATGTTATAAATGTCAAGTGTTTGGCCACCACGAAAATAAGTGTGGCAGACAAGCGATATGCGTCAACTGCAGTATGCCTGAACATTGCGCATCTGGCCAGTGTCAAAGACCTGCCAAGTGTGCCAGCTGCTCAGGTGATCATTCTGCTAACTCAAAAGATTGCCCCCAATGGGAGAAAGAGAGAAAAATTCTTAAAATAAAATGTGAAAACAACTTGTCATTTCCAGAAGCTCGTAAGCAATTCGAACAATTTTACCAAGCTAGGACATATGCAAGTGCTGTGAAACCAGGCACTTGCAACAAATCTACAGAAACTCACAACAACAGCACACAGACGGACGACAGTTTTACAGAATATTTAAAACAACAATCACAAGTAAAACAACAAGAACCCTCTAAAGGAAAACCCCAAGAAAAGGGTAATCCATCTCGTCCAGGGCAAACCCTTAAGCCAGCAACCCTGGAGATGATTAGGAAAGATGAAGAGAAGAAGAAAAAAGAAGAGAAAGACAAACTCAAAAAACAACAAAAAGATGAAAGACGACAACAATATATCAAAGAAAAAGCACAGAAAGAAAAAGAAGAAGCAGAAAAAGCAATACTAGCTCAGAAGAATCCATTTTCTGTGTTTAAAAAGGATGATGAGGAAGATGACATGGACGATGATTCTGTGGTTTTCACAGACTCTTCCTCCAGTGATCACCTCCCTAAAGGCACACTTTCACGATTACCAACAACTTAAACAATGGAAGGTGTCAATCTAACCATTATTTTTGTATCTCTTTTAATATTATTTTCAAGTATGGATTTTAAACATAAAATTATTCAATGGAATTGTCGAGGTTTGAAACCTAATTTTAATGAAGTATCTCTATTGATTTCCGAATATAATCCGTCTGTATTTTGTTTTCAAGAGACATTTCTTAAACCAGATGATAACATCTCATTAAGAGGTTTTAATATATATAACTATGTTCATACTGATTGTCTGAGGCCCTCTGGTGGTGCCTCGGTGTTTGTAAAATCATCTTTCCCACAAAGAAAGATTGATTTACAAACAGAACTACAAGCAACTGCAGTATCTGTCACTCTTGACAAAGAAATAACCATATGTTCTGTATATATTCCCCCATCATTTTCTCTTTACTCTCAACACCTGGACAGTTTACTACAACAACTTCCTTCTCCTTATATCATATTAGGTGACTTCAATGGTCACAATATCCTCTGGGGTGGTAAAAACAATGATTCTAGAGGTGAGCTTATCGAAAATTTCTTAACAAAAAATGATATATGTATTATGAATGATAAATCATACACTTATCTTTCTACAAGTGCAAAGTCCTTTTCCTCTATTGATCTTTCCTTCTGTCACCCATCACTCTTTCTTGATTATAATTGGTCTGTGAGTAAAGACCAACATAATAGTGATCACTTTCCTATCATTATTGAACAGAACACTTTTTCCACCGAGGACCACAATCCAAAGTGGAAATTAAATAGAGCCAATTGGGATCTATTTAATACTCTATGCACTGGTAAATTAATACCAGAAAACTTCAAAGAATCTTCTGATCCCATATCTGACTTTACTTCTTCTCTTTTAGAAATATCTAAAGAATGTATTCCTCAAACCTCGACAAATCCAACTAAAAGTAATCCATGGTACAACGACGACTGTAAAGAGGCAATTAAACAACGTAAACAAGCTCTATCTAAATTTAAAAAATCTCCAAATTCCAACAACTTGAATGACGTTAAAGTATTTAGAGCTAAAGCCCGCAGAACAATTAAACTTTCGAAACGTAAGTCATGGAGATCTTATGTTTCGAAAATCAATCATAAAACACCTATTAAAAAGGTTTGGGATATGATAAGAAAAATCTCTGGAAAAAACAAATCCCCCAGTTACACACATTTAAACATGGTGGGTACTGACAGCAAAGCAACTTCAAAAACAGACATTGCTGACACTTTAGGAGAAACTTTTTGTCACAATTCATCATCATTCAAGTACTCTGAATCCTGCAGAAAGATTAAAACTGAACAAGAGAAAGTTAAATTGAATTTTAAATCACAAAATAATGAAATTTATAACAAAGATTTTAATTTAGATGAATTAGTTGAAGCTATTCAACTATCACATGACTCAGCCACGGGTCCTGACGAGATCCACTATCAAATGCTTAAACATCTCCCAGAGAATTCTCTTGAAACTCTTTTGAATATATTTAATTACATTTGGGCTACTGGTGAATTTCCAGAAGATTGGACCTTAGCAACCATAATCCCAATTCCCAAACCTGGGAAAGATCCTGCGGAACCTAATAATTATAGACCTATAGCTTTAACAAGTTGTCTATGTAAAACACTTGAAAGAATGATAAATAAAAGACTTACTTGGTTTTTAGAATCCAATAATCATATATCGCGGTTTCAGTCTGGTTTCAGATCTGACCGCAGTACAACTGATAATTTAGTTAGATTGGAAACCTTCATACGTGATGCCTTCATTAAAAAGGAACATGTAGTTGCTGTGTTTTTTGATTTGGAAAAAGCTTATGATACCACTTGGAGATATGGCATTTTAAAAGATATCCACAAACTAGGATTAAGAGGTAGACTTCCTACATTCATTGAAAACTTCCTTGCAGACCGCGCCATGCAAGTCCGAGTTGGCTCCTCTCTGTCTGACTATTATGACCAGGAGCAAGGTGTACCTCAAGGGGGTGTGCTATCTACAACACTTTTTAGTATCAAAATTAATGATATTGTGAAATGTTTAGGTAATCTTACTGATTGCTCATTATACGTTGACGACTTCTGTATCTGTTATCGCTCGAAAAGCATGGCAACAATTGAACGTCAACTACAACAAAATTTGAATAAGATTGAAAATTGGGCAACAAGCAATGGCTTTAAGTTTTCCAAATCAAAAACACAGTGTGTACATTTCTGTCAGTTGCGCAAGCAACATGATGATCCGGTTTTACATTTATATGGATCACCTATTCCAGTTGTTGAGGAATCTAAATTCCTTGGCATTTTATTTGATAGAAAACTCAGTTTTATACCCCATATTAAATATCTCAAAGCTAAATGTTTAAAAGCATTGAATCTTTTAAAAGTGCTTTCCCATACTTCTTGGGGTGCAGACCGAACTACACTTCTAAAGCTGTATCGGTCTCTAGTCCGGTCAAAATTAGACTATGGCTGTATCATATATGGCTCTGCACGAAAATCATATCTTCAAATGCTTGATCCTATACATAACCAAGGACTTAGATTAGCTTTAGGGGCTTTTAGAACTTCTCCTGTTGCTAGTCTCTATGTGGAAGCAGATGAACTATCACTATATTCACGAAGAGAGAAACTCTCTTTGCAATATGCTATAAGACTTGCTGCTAACCCATCAAATCCTGCTCATGGGGTTACATTCCCACCAAATTATGTTAATTTGTATGAACAAAAACCTAAAGCTATTAAATCATTTGGCATCAGAATTTCACCACTTTTAGAATCTGCCAATATCAAACCACAAAATATTGAAAAACATTTTACACCAAATATTCCAGCTTGGTGCATGAAACCACCAGAAATACTTTTTGATTTACATTCGGGGAAAAAATCTGAATCAAATCCACACATATTAAAAGATGATTTCAGAAAAATGCAAAGTCGTTATAAGAATTACCAACAAATTTATACTGATGGGTCAAAGGAAGACTCAAAGGTTGGTTGTGCTGTTATATCAGACAACCATAGTAATATGCAACGTATACCTGACGATTCATCAATTTTCACTGCTGAAGCCAAAGCAGTTGATCTAGCTCTAGATTTCATTAGCACTTGTGTTGCAAACAATAAATTTATTATATTTTCTGACTCGCTCTCTGTATTGAAAGCAATGAACCATACCAGTTCAAAGAATCCACAGATTCAGAAACTTTTAGAAAAATGTCATGAGCTTTTAACTTATAAAGAAATTGTTCTCTGTTGGATTCCTAGTCATATAGGTATCCAAGGGAATGAGATGGTAGATAAGCAAGCAAAAACATCGCTTTCATTAGAACCAACTTCCTTTAAAATTCCATTTTCCAATTTTAAGCCCTCTATCAATAAATATATCTTGGAAGAATGGCAAACTTCATGGAATAACAGCATTGGTAATAAACTTCTTGACATCAAACCAACTATTGGTGAATATCAATCGGTTGTTCGAAACATTAGAAGAGAAGAAGTAGTTTTAGCTCGACTCCGCTTAGGTCATACAAGAGTCACTCATTCATACTTACTACAAGGTGAAGAGCATCCTCAATGTGTTGGTTGCGACGCACCTTTCACTGTACGTCACTTCCTTTTGGAATGTGGCGATTTTGCACAAGTAAGAAATAATTGCTTCCATGTTAATAACATGAAAGAATTATTTCAAGATATACATATTGATAGTATTATGACATTTTTAAGACAAATAAATCTTTTTAACAAAATCTAATTGCTGTTTTTAAAATCATGTTTTGTTTTACATTTGTATTATATTATGTTGTATTCTGTTCAGTTAAAGAACATGTACAGTTATCTGAATAGCTCTTTGAAACTGTCAGATATTGTACGTGGTCTCTCCTGTCAACAATCGTATTACAACTTATTAAACTAAAACAAACTCGTCATCACCATTCCTTTTATTTTATCTTATAAATTTTTAACTTTTTCCATCCTCATCATGTTTAGTTAATACCGTCTGACGCTAATGACCCACAAGGGTTGATGCGTCGTTAAGCACCAAACAAACAAACAAAAACCTGGGTTTGACCTCCAATCATGCGTTGTCGCAAGACAACTATCCTACTCTTGCAAGTGCAAAAAATAAACGACACGGACCGGACTCTGACGATGAGAATAACATTTCCACAGTTTTCAAACCTGTTGACAATTTTGCTAAATTTCTGGTAGTAAAATCAAATGACTCAGAAAAACCAATCACCTCTTTATCACCATTTGTAATTGAAAAACAGATTGAATCAACAATAGGAACGCCAAAATCAGTGAAAAAACTCAAAAATCAAACTCTTCTAGTTGAAACGTCAAGGAAAACACAAACTGAAAACCTTCTAAAAATGAAAACTTTCTTTAACCTTCCAGTCACTGTTTCAGAACACCATACACTAAATTCATGCAAAGGTATTATAAGAGACAGAGCTTTAAAAGGAGAAACTGAAGAAAACATCAAAGAATATTTAAAGGATCAAGGAGTAATAGCAGTGAAACGCTTTACAATTAAAAAAAGGAAACAACACAATAGAAACAAATACTCTACTTCTAACTTTCAACAGGATAACAGTGCCAAAATCTTTAAGGATATTCTACAGATTCATACCAGTAGATGTCTATATACCCAATCCTCTGCGGTGTTTTAACTGCCAGAAATTTAATCATCATGAAAATAACTGCCCAGAAGATCTTGGGTCAGTATGTGAAAACTGTGGAACTGGAAATTATGACCACCTGACCAGCAAATGTAAAAATCAGACTAAATGTGTCAACTGTGGACTGAATCACCCCTCAAGATCAAACGAGTGTGAAGTTTGGAAAAAAGAAAAGGAAATCATGAAAATCAAAGTCACACAAAATATTATATTCATAGAAGGTAGAAATTTGTTTGAAAAACAACCAGATACTTCCTTTTCCAGAATAGTTCAATCAGTACAAATGAAGAAACCTGAAACAAAAACAACTGAAACACATTTTGATGAAAAAGACTTCCACATTACAGCCAGTTCAAAAGTTATAATACCGACAATATACAAAACAAAAAAGCAATCAGCACAAAATACAGCAGCAAGTTCATCGTCTCAGCCTGGTCCATCCAAATCAAACAATCAACATGAAAAAAACAAGATCTAGATCCAAAACACGGACAACAAGTAGGGACAACAGTAAGTCCCCTAAAACAAAAGAAAAACCAAACGTCAAAATTACAAGAATTCAACAAGATCAACCTGTCAAGACTGCAAATAAATATGGTCAACTAGAATCTATGGAGACATAGATTTCACTTAAGACATGAACATGAAAGTCTCCAATATTTTAATTATAGTTACTCTTTCCTTTATGCTATTTGACATGGATTTTAAACATAAAATAATACAATGGAATTGTCGAGGTTTGAAGACCAAATTTGAAGAACTATGTGTCTTACAACAAGAAGAGAACCCATCTGTCTTTTGTTTACAAGAAACTTTTTTAAAAACTGTAGATAATATATCTTTAAAAGGTTTTAATTCATACCATCACATTCATACAGATTGTCAAAAACCTTCAGGGGGAAGTTCTATATTGTGAAATCTTCCTGTCCTCAAAGAAAGATCAATCTTAACACTGAACTACAAGCCATGGCTATTTCAGTTACTCTTGATCGAGAAATTACTATTTGTTCTGTTTACATTCCACCTTCTTTTTCTTTGAAAATTCAACATCTTGATTCTTTATTAAAGCAACTTCCTTCTCCATATCTACTCTTAGGAGACTTTAATGGTCATAATATTCTCTGGGGTAATAAAGAAAATAATTCCAGAGGCGAACTCATCGAAAATTTCATTACAAACAATGATATATGTCTTATGAATGACAAATCAAACACTTATATGCATCATCCAACAGGCTCTTTCTCTTCCATAGATCTTTCCTTTTGCCATCCATCCCTTTTCCTTGACTTTAATTGGTCTGTTTGTAAAGATCAACATCATAGTGATCATTTTCCTATCATTATTAAAAGTAATACTTCCACAGTAGAAGATCATAATCCAAAATGGAAACTAAATAAAGCTAATTGGGAAGTATTTCAATCTTTACACAAAACCCCTATAAAAAAAGTTTGGGATATGATAAGAAAAATATCTGGTAAGACAAAGTCACCCAGTTACACCCATTTAAACCATCCCGTTACAGAAACAAAATCAACAAGTAAATTTGATATAGCTGAAACCTTAGGAGAAACATTTCTAAACAATTCATGTTCAAGAAATTACTCTGAAAAATTTCAAAAAATTAAAGCAGAACAAGAAAAAATTAAACTTAATTTCAAGTCTGCAACAACTGAGGAATATAATAATCTTTTTAATTTTGATGAACTTTTGGATGCAATTAAACAATCTCATGATTCTGCAACTGGACCGGATGAAATACATTATCAAATGCTTAAACATATCCCAGAGAGTTCCCTCCAAACTCTTTTAGGTATATTTAATCATATATGGACTACTGGTGATTTTCCTGAAGACTGGCGATTAGCCACTGTAATACCTATACCCAAACCAGGGAAAGATCATGCTGAGCCAACCAATTATAGACCTATAGCTCTTACAAGTTGTCTTTGTAAAACTTTAGAAAGAATGATTAATAAAAGGTTGATTTGGTATTTAGAATCCAACAATCATGGTATCAGTCGGGTTTCCGAGCTGGCCGTAGTACAAATGATAATTTAGTTAAATTGGAAACTTTCATACGTGATGCCTTTGTTAAAAAGGAACACGTTGTAGCTGTCTTTTTTGACTTGGAAAAAGCATACGATACCACATGGAGATATGGCATTATGAAAGATATTCATAAACTAGGACTAAGAGGTAGACTACCTACTTTTATTGAAAGCTTCCTTGCTGATCGTGCAATGCAAGTGAGGGTGGGATCCACTCTTTCTGATTTATATGATCAGGAGCAGGGGGTCCCACAGGGCGGTGTACTTTCTACAACTCTTTTTAATATTAAAATCAATGATATTGTTAAATGCCTAGATAATTTAACAGATTGTTCTCTCTATGTTGATGATTTTTGTATTTGCTTTCGATCAAAAAGTATGCGAACAATTGAAAGACATCTA
Organism: Loripinus fragilis; assembly: GCA_964019695.1. NCBI lineage: Eukaryota > Metazoa > Mollusca > Bivalvia > Lucinida > Lucinidae > Loripinus > Loripinus fragilis. Next base: position 21,933,776 of record OZ026528.1, read on the forward strand.
CAGCAAAACTTAAACAAGATAGAACATTGGGCCACTAACAATGGCTTTAAATTTTCCAAGTCAAAAACACAGTGTGTACATTTCTGTCAAATGCGAAAGCAACATGATGATCCAGTTCTTACATTATATGGATCGCCTATTCCTGTTGTACAGGAATACAAATATCTTGGTTTGATATTTGACAAAAAGCTGAGTTTTATCCCGCATATTAAATACTTGAAGGCAAAGTGCCTTAAATCCTTGAACATATTGAAAGTTTTATCTCACACTACTTGGGGTGCGGATCGAACAACACTGTTACAATTATATCGATCTTTGATACGTTCAAAACTAGACTATGGATCCATTGTTTATGGATCGGCAAGAAAATCTTATTTAGCTATGCTTGACCCTATCCATCATCAAGGTCTTAGATTAGCCTTAGGAGCATTTAGAACATCACCTACTGCAAGTCTTTATGTTGAGGCAGATGAGCCATCTTTAAATACACGTAGAGAAAAACTTTCTTTACAATATGCTATTAGGATTGCTGAAAATAATTCAAATCCAGCTCATGATGTGACCTTTCAGCCGAAATACACAGAACTTTATGAAAGCAAACCAAATTTTATTAAATCTTTTGGCGTCAGAACTTTACCAGTCCTGGAATCTGCAAACATAAACTTTAAAAACATAGATAAATCTTTTACACCAAATGTACCAGCATGGTGTATAAATAAACCAAAACTTAATTTCGATTTACACTCTGGTAAGAAATCAGAAACAAGTCCAATTATCATGAAATCTAATTTCCAGGAGCTACAATCACATTACATGGACTATAAGCACATTTATACAGATGGTTCAAAAGATGATATAAAAGTAGGATGTGCAGTAGTATCTGACGACTTCTCTGAAACTATGCGAATTCCAGATGGGTCCTCAATTTTTACAGCAGAAGCAAAAGCTATAGATTTAGCATTAGATCTTATTGCCGACTGTGAAACTTCTAACAAATTTATTACATTTTCAGACTCCCTATCAGTATTAAAATCTTTAGATCATACATCTTCAAAAAAATCCCCAAATTCAAAAACTACTTGAAAAACATCATGAATTATCAGAATTAAATGAAATAGTTTACTGTTGGATCCCTAGCCACATTGGCATTGCTGGCAATGAAAGTGTGGATCAAAAAGCAAAAGATTCATTGAATTTACACCCAACAAACTTTTCAATACCTTATGCAAATTTTAAACCTTTTATCAATAGGTACATTTTAAACAAATGGCAAATTTTATGGAATAACAGTGTTGGTTATAAACTTTTTGAGATTAAACCTGTCATTGGACAATCTCAACCAGTAGTACGAAATGTCAGACAGGAGGAAGTTGTCCTTGCTCGTCTACGTATTGGTCATACAAGAATCACACACTCTTATCTTTTAAAACGAGAGGAGCCACCGTATTGTTTTGGATGTGATACACTCTTTACAGTCCGCCATTTTCTACTTGAATGTGATGATTTTTCTCATATAAGAAACAAATACTTTCATGTTGATACAATCAAACAATTGTTTAATGATGTACCTATTGATAATGTCTTTTTATTCTTAAAAGAGATTAATCTTTTTAACAAATTGTAGCTTTTTCCTTTGAATTGTTTACTAATTTAAACTTACTTTCATCATATCTTTTTCTTTTTTTGCAGGAGAAGATCATGTATAGTCATCTGATTAGCCTATGTTGTTGTCAGATATTGTACATGATCTTCGCTGTAGAATGATTACCATTTTATCATCTTTGCTATACTCATATGTTTTTATGTGTCAAATTGTTAATATTTTAGCTTATCTATTATAGTTTTAATGTTCAGTAATACTTCTCTTACCTAACCTTGATGACGCTAATGACCCAAAAGGGTTGATGCGTCGTTAAACTCCAACTCATCATCATCATAATTTAGTAATGGGGATGATTATATTGGTCGAAGATGGGTAACGCGAAAACATGGGCGTTTTTTTAAAGTTAGGATCAGTGGCGAAAAGGACTGTTGTCTTATGAAAAGGATTGTTGAATTATTGAAATACTTATTTGATAAGCAAAGTTAATAAAAATGTTGATTCACGATTGTAAATTGTGTTATTGGTTAGTTTTGCGTAAATGCAGCTGCACAAATGATGATATCAAGGAAGGCAATTGATGAACAGGGAGTTACGGATGTTTGTAGAATCACTGTGATGGTATCATAAAACTAACTAATACATTTGTTCTTACATTTATTTCACCTAACTTACCTACAGTTGTTAAAATAGGCTTTATACAAGTGAAAGTAGATGTCTATATACCAAGCCCACTTCGATGTTACAATTGTCAAGTGTATGGTCACCACGAAAATAAATGTAGTAGACATGCTGCAACTGTGGTGAACTTGAACATTGTGGAACATCTGGCGTGTGTGACAAACCAGCCAAATGTTTAAACTGCTACGGTAGTCATCCTGCAAGCTCAGAACAATGCCCACAATGGGAGAAAGAGAAGAAAATACTCAAAATCAAATGTGGAAGCAACATATCATTTCTTGATGCTCGTAAACAATACGTACTGTAAAACCAGGCACTTACAACAAATCTACACAAACTGACAACAAAAGCACACAGACAGACGACAGCTTTTCTGAATACATAAAACTAAAAGCAACCAGAGAAAACGCAAGAAGGTACACAAGGAAAAAGTAACTCATCTCCTCATCCAGGAATAAGTAATTCATCTCATCTTGGGCAAGCCTTCAAGTAGGCAATCCTTGATATGATGAAGAAAGATCAGAAGAAGAAAAAGAAGAGAAAGACAAACTTAAAAAACACACAAATAGAAGGACGACAGCAATATCTAAAAGAATAAGCACAGAAAGAAAAAGAAGCACAAAAAGCAAAACAAGATGAAAGGTTGTGCCATTGGTGGAGCTGGATAATCCTGCAACGTATAATATCCTGTAGACGACTCTTGTGAAGTTGGTGACGTATAAGTTAGGTAATCCTTCGACGTTGTTGCGTAAAATGTCGTAGATGTAGCCTGCTGCTGAACTGCATAGCCACTGTAAGCTGGCACAACAGGAGGAGAGTTGTATGGTGCTGCTGGAGCAGCAGCCGTGAACGGTAATTGCTGCTGACCAGGTTGTCCCTTAGCTTCTAGTGGGGGCTGATCGGCTGCCTTTCTTTTCATTTGTCGTCTGGAAGAGAAAATAGAATATATATTATAAGGTTTTCTTCTACCATATACACTTAACTCTTGATAACTCTGTCATCTGTTTTAGTCGAAGTCGATGGCTAGAACAGTAATTCAAGTTAAAAGGAGTTCGGTTTTAAAAAAATAACTTGAAGTGGTGATAAATCGAACACAAAACTCTGGTAACCTTTAAATCTGAGTTATTGAGAGTTGAGATAATTTATATGCTCTGAGAATAATTGAACAACGGATTTTCAGTCGTGTCATAGTGTCAAACAAGTAGAAAGTGTATATTTTCTTAGTTGATTTATCCTTTAGAGTCAAATATTTTCTTAAAAAGGTTATCCTTTGTAAATAAAGAATGCACCGAAGAACTGAAACTAGAGCGTGCAAGTTTTCTGGGCCAGACTAGCTAGTTTCGGCCATTAAGGCCTCATCAGTGATCCTCTAATAATTTCAAAGTTTCCAGATGAAACCCAGTCAGTGAAATTGAATAAGATTCGATCGCACGCATTATTTTTAAAATTTTAGTAAACTAGATATGCCACGTACGCTAAGCCTATCTCAATTAGTGAAATAATACTCACCAGTTTCATTCTCTGTGTGTCCCTAGAGTTGGTAGAGTAATTCTTGCAACTTTTTGTCTTCCTCAATTGAAAAAGAAACTGTCTGCTTTTTAACTTATTAAACTATCCGCCTTTGAATGCATATTTAATGTCACTGATATGCATTTACAGCATTTCGCTGTCAGGAAGGAATGTAACATTAACTTCTTTGTATCTTGATAGTTTTTCCTTAAGTTTATGAATATTTCCGTTTGCATCTACCAACTCTTCGAAAATCGAAACAGCACTCATTTTCGAAAATGATCTTAATTTTGTTTATCACGCCACAGAACTCCAGTCTGTTTACAATGGAGAGACTCCCACATCAGTCTAGGCCGAAGAGACGTGTGGAGTCAAACAAAATTTATAAACGTCCATTCTGCAAGCTCTGATTCTCCAGACCATCCCCTTTGAGTTACCTAGAAAGCCACCCATGGCAAACTGGTGGGACCTTACTCTTGGCACCAAGAGGAGACACGCATTACAATCAGTATCGTCCCCAGTGTGAAGTGTGCCCCAGAGGCCACAGCAAGGTGGTAGAGTCGCTGCGGGGTTTTAGTATAGGGGGTTTTACCATTTGGAACAGTGATCTAGTTTAACCTCAATGAAGTTTGCCTTAAAGTAAACTTAGATTTGATTTAAAGATATATGGAACAATGAAATGCATGTATTTAAGCTCAGTTTTAAAAGTATTGAATGTTAGAGTTTACATGGAATCGGGACGTTTAATTGTTTTTGTGAGTATAAATTTTAAGAATAAGTATGGAATTAAGGACTTACCTGTTTTGTAGTAGTCATCCATACATAAGGCTGCATGGGACTCCTGTTTATCAGTCACCCCTAATATTAACTGAATTGTTACAACATAACCTAATAAACGTTTCCTATCTCACGGCATGTTACCTTTATCAGGTCATGATGACGTTGCACTTTTTGAATGACGTCGCTAATGACGCTGAATCAACTCAAAAATCAAAAATTACGTCATAATCGCTAGTTTGAAGAGTGTTCAACAATGAGTAAAACTGATAAATAGAATACCAGGTTCGTGTCTTTTGATATCAAGTTTACCAGGCTCGGCTTTGAGAACGCATGTTGAATCGCTCGGCAAGCCTCACGATGTCAACATGCGTTCTCAAAGCCTTGCCTGGTAAACTTGATATCAAAAGACACTCACCTAGTATTCTCTATTTTCCGCATGCATGCGCTCCATCTGATAAAATTTCAAGTGAAGAGCCTTTGCTATATTCGAAAAGTACTCTGACAAAATGCGAGCTTTTTGATAATTTAACTCTGCCATTCTTGCTCTCCTGTCAGGTGTTCTTCTTAGTCTATGTTTTAACGTAAATCTCATCATTTTATTGAAGAAATCACATCGAAACATATCAAACATTTGTAAATAGGCAAGCTGTACTTTCCTTAGAGATGTTTGATAGGCCTTGCATGTAAGTGTCTGTAGCTTAATTGTATTGAGTAATTGCCCAAATCCTCTCATGTCAATTCCTATTTTCTCGTTAAAAAGAACATCAATAAAACAAAACACCTTGAAGAAATAATCCTTAACCACCAACATTATTGTTGTTATTAACAAGAAGAAAGAAAATATCAAACAAAATATGGAGAACTTGATTTAACCGGTTTAAGCCCTCCAGTAAAATGTTTTACTGACTGTTCCTAGGCGGTATTTCTTTTGTGGAACTTTTGTGTTTTGTCTTTTTTGTGTTTACTATGCCTTTGTGCGCGTCTGTTTATATGTGCTTTGTGGTCACCTGCTGAGAAAGGGCTGACCTCTTGGCTCTCGTTTGCGGTGTCTAACTGTGAGTTTGTCACTTTCCCATTGGTTATTGATTCCTGATCTTTGCACCCTTACTTACCTTGATTCATGAACGCTATAAGTTGATCAAAATTCAGAGTTAGTTTTTATTATAACTAGCTCACCTAGTAAATTGCATCTGAGAGTTGAGCTGTAAATAGTATACATTTTGGCACTATGTCCACAACCAACATTTAAAAGGGCTCAATTTAAGTATAATTCAATAAGTAACCACCATACTTACTGCTTGAAACTCACACTCATTGTTAAATTCTTCCATCTTCGGTATTAGACCTTCAAGTTTCTTTGTTGGAGATCTACCATCACGCTTGGATGCTTGGGCTTGTTTGTGTCGCTGAAAAGTTAGATAGTCTCCACCACTTAATATCGTCTGAGGCTTCATTTGCCAAGGTATTAGACCTTCAAGTCTCTTTGTTGTGTTTGTGCCTCTCAAACGTTAGACAGTCTCCACCATTTAATATCTTCTGGAGCTTCTTTGCCTGAAGAATCATGTCCTGGTTCATACTGGTGGAGAAATGAGCAGAAATCTGTCATATTGTCATTATATTGTTCATTTTTCTGCAGCACGCCTAAGTTAATCTGAAAAACATCAATAATACAACAATAATAACTGTCAGTAATGTGCAAACCCATGATGGGCATTTTGTTACACATACAGTGAAAACTCTTTATAGCGACATTCTTTATAACGACAAAATACTTTACAACGTAAATTGTTTATGTGCAAATGTACCAGTTCAGCTTGAATATGAATTCAGCTAAAAATGACTGTCAGTAGTGTCAGAGATTCTTTAAATACAATGAACAAACGTTTTCATAAAAGCTTTTGATTTTACTTATATGTGTCAGTTAAGTTAGTTAGATTACAATAGTTAAATTAACAATTTAGCACTTTGTCAAGATGACATGTCAATATTAAACAAAAAATACTGTAAGATCAAAGTACCTCAAACAGTATCATAATCAATCTACACAAACTTCGGGAGCATATGGCTACATTAAATGGGCCTCGACGCAAGAAAACCTGTCTTAGGGGGTTTGCGAACAACACAGGCACAGAACAGCCATTGCATCCGCGCAGTCTGATCAGGGCCTTTGTAATTAGCTTTTTAGCTCACCTGAGCCGAAGGCTCCGAGGTGAGCTATTAGTATACCAGTGACTCCGGCGTCAATCGTCCGTCCGTCGTCCGTCCGTCGTCCGTCAACATTTTCAAACATCTTCTCCTCTGAAACCACTGGGCCAATTGAACTCAAATTTCATATGGAGACTCCTTAGGATGGGGGAACGAAAGTTTGTTCAAATGGTCCTGGTCACATGACCAAGATGGCGGCCATGCCCATATATGGTAAAAACCATTTAAAAATCTTCTTCTCCAGAACCAGAAGGCGGATGACCTTGGGACTTGGTATGTAGCATTGGGGATGTGGGGCCTACCAAGTTTGTTCAAATGATGATCCTAGGTTGACCTTGACCTACTCAACGTCAAGGTCAAATTTGCTTCCTAATGCATTTAAATGGGAAAACTTCTGAAAAGTTGATTTTTTGAATACTGTTAAAGCCAAAGTGATTATTCTTACTTGATATGTTGAAAATAATGAGACAATGGCTATAAATAAGTTTCAAAGGTCAAGGTTGACCTTTACGCTTTCAGCCAAGGTCGCTCATATTGTGGTCCCATCAATGTATTAAAACATAGTTTCCTCACAAACCATTGGCCCAATTGAACTCAAATTTCATATGAAGACTCCTTATGATAAGTCAGCCAAAATTTATACAAAATATTTTGGTCACATGACAAAGATGGCCGCCACGCCCATATATGGTAAAAACCTTTTAAAAATCTTCTTCTCCAGAGCCAGAAGGCCAGTAACCTTGAGACTTGGTATGTAATATTGGGGATGTGGGGCCTACCAAGTTTTTCAAATGATGATCCTAGGATGACCTTGACCTACTTAACGGCATGGTCAAGTTTGCTTCCTAATGCATTTGAATGGAAAATTGAATTGAAAAGTTGATTTTTTGAATACTGTGGAAGCCAAAGTCATTATTCTCACTTGATATGTTCAATCTAGTGGCTATAGATAAGTTTCAAAGGTCAAGGTTGATCTTTGACCTTTCAGCAAAGGTGGCTTATATTGGAGTCCATCAACATATTAAAACATAGTTTTCTCAGACAATTCTGGGCCAATTGAAACCAAATTTCATATGACAACTCCTTATGATTGGTTAGCCAAAACTTATACAAATTGTTATGGTCACATGACTAACATGGCCACCATGCCCATATATGGTAAAAACTTTTTCTCTTCTTCTCTGGAACCAAAAGGCCATTGGCTTTGGGACTGTATGTAGGATTGGGGATGTGGGCCCTACCAGGTTAGCACAAATGATGAATTGAGGTTGACCTTGACTTACTTGATGGCAAGGTCAAATTTGATTCCTTATGCATTTATATGGAGAAAATCTTAAAATATTCATTTTCTATAACTGAGCCGAATTCATTAAAGTTAAACCTATTGAGACAATGGTTAATTAAGTACCAAATGTCAAGCTGACCTGTGACCTTTTATCTAAGGCCACTCATTTGGACTGCCACATACCTATCTAAACATCTTTTTCTCAGAAATCACCGGGCTGTTTGATGGATTATTCATTAGATTGTTTAGGTCACTTGACCAAAATGTATATGGTAAAAACAAAATTCGTTCCATTATAAGCTGTAGTTAACCTTGACCTATTTTAACATTATTAAGAAGATCAGGTGAGCGCCTCAGGACCTTCAGGTCCTCTAGTTAGAAAGTATCATACATGTATATAAACTTGCTGAAGAGACTGGTTTGAAACTCGCTTTGGCGGACAACCAGAATATAGGTTTCCTCGCGACGGGGCCCAAATATTTGTGACAACAGTATTTGTGTGTTTCATTTATAACTTGACAATCAGCGCACCTTACAGATTAAGTATGCTCATAACATCCAGAATCTTTCCTTGGAAAAAAGTGTTTGCGATGAACTGACCTGACATTCTGTTCAGTTAAAGAACATGTACAGTTACCTGAATAGCTCTTTGAAACTGTCAGATATTGTACGTGGTCTCTCCTGTCAACAATCGTATTGCAACTTATTATCATTTTACAAACTCATCATCATCATTCCTTTTATTTTATCTTACAAAGGGGTACGTGCATTAATAGGCTATTTTGGTCCCCCTATGAGGTCAAAAAATAAAAGTTGCTCTTCACAAGTTTCTTCTTATTAGTTTATTAGAACAATAGGCAAAGTGTAAAGGTCTGGTATTGTATCCAGTTTTACGGTTGCTATGGTAACAAAAATGGCCGCCAAAATAGGCTGAAAATAGGAATATTACCATTTTGGAGCAAATTTGAGACATGTTACAGAGGAATTAATATAGAGCACAATCAAATACACAAAAAATATTTTAACAGATGTTGAAAATTATCACAGCACACAATATATTAAAAGTTTTTTTTGGTATTTGCTTGTGCTGATATCTAATTCTTAAAAAATCAGTCTCCAAAAGCCTCGAATTTGGCCTAAAATTGCAATTTCTCTATTTTAAGCCTATTTTGTCGGCCATTTTGGTAACCATAGCAACTGGTAAAAGTAAAATAAATGCCAGAATATTACACTTGGGCTATCCTTCTAACAAACCAATAAGATGAAATTGGTGAAAAGCAACTTTCAGTTTTTGGCTCTAGAGGGGGCCAAAATAGCCCCTTAATGCACGTACCCCTTTTTACTCTTTCCATCCATATCATGTTTAGTTTAATACCGTCTGACGCTAATGACCCACAAGGGTTGATGCGTCGTTAAGCACCAAACAAACAAAAAAAAACATACCAACTTGTAAAATATTTTACTGACCGTTCTAAGGCGGTACTTCTTTTGTGGATCTTTTATGTTTTTTCTGTATTGTGTTTGCTTTGTACGCGTCTGTTTATATGTGCCTTGTGGTCACCAGCTGGGAAAGGGCTGACCTCTTGGCTCTCGTTTGTTGTGTATTACTGTGAATTTGTTACTTTCCCATTGGTATCTTGGGTCAGGTGTTGTACTTGATTGTATCACTTCCTGATCTTTGCACCCTTTCTTACTTTGTCCATAGCTGCTGCATCGAAACGACCAAACACATTAGATCAAGTATCTTATAGTTTATGGGGAGGGGTAGTTTGGTTACTACATTTTGAGGGGGGGGGGGTAAAAATCAAGGTTTTGTCAGTTAATAATTTAAATACAGTGAAACGAGGTGATTGCATCATAAATATAAGTACAGTGTCACGTTTGCATAGATTTCATTTCTAAAGAATATAACTTATGAGTGTTACCTGTAAATGTCCTATACACAGATTATACCTATTTCTCACACAGACCAGTTCAATGAGATGTAGCACGACAGGAAGGCATGACTACATATTTTATAAATGTCATTATAAATTGATGTTAAGCTACAGGTTTGTACAAAATAAGCGACTAAAAGGGTGCAAAGATAAGGAATCGATATAATCAAGTACCACACCTGACCCAGGATACCACTGGGAAAGTGACAAACTCACAGTTATACACCACAAACGAGAGCCAAGAGGTCAGCCCTTTCCCAGCAGGTGACCACAAGGCGCAAATAAACAGATGTGCACAAAGGCATAACAAACACAAGACAGAAAAAAAACACAAAAGATCCACTATAAAAGTACCGCCTTGGAACGGTCAGTAAAATATTTTCTGGAGGGCTTAAACCAGTTTCACGGCGACAACCTCACCCTTAATTCAGATGTGGATCAAGACACGTAGGTATTTGGCTTGCATGAAAGGCCCCTAACTTATCAATGCATCCTCTCCCAGAACATATAAATCAAGAATGAGATTTTTCAGATTTTTGGCAGATTTGAGATTTTTTCATTCCATAATTTAATTTCAAAGGTTGTTGGATTTCATCTGCAAGTTACACAAATACTGTTTTGGACAGGGGGTGTAGGGGGTTTCAGACTTTTTATGGCCGGTTTCAGATTTTTTCATGCAGAGCTCAGTCTCATGCCTGAAAAAGGGAGTTTAAGGCAAAGATAAGGACTCAACAGTAAATAAAACTGAATAAAAACATTTTCAATGAAAAAAAAATCTACTTTTTCTTTGAAACTTTTACCTGGCCATTTTTGGGACAATTCTGCATTTAGATTGTTCAATGTTCTTTGACTTCAAGAACTAGATTTTTGCTTAGCTGGTAATTTAATGGTTGTATTGATTTTGGTAAGTTTGACAATTTTTCTTTCATTTTATTCATTAAAGAAACTTTCAACAGCATCTTGTGTTATATAGTCCTCCGATTCCCATTTCTCCTAGTGGTAACCATTCCTCCTGACCTTGAAATACCGTTTGGTAACCCGCATTTACATGCTTGTTAGTTTTGTGATAGGCCAGTCTTTCTGCTGAGGAAAAATGCATATATAAAATGTCCTCTTGTCCTCAAGGCCATTGCTCACCTCAAAGTAAGTAAGGATGCAAAGTCTCCTGGGTTATCTTAGTCAGCCGAGACATGTGATTTCCAACAATATGGCATTTTGACAAGTGTGGACTCAGACGGGCCTGTGAAGCCTCCTCTTAAGCTCAGAAACTCAAAATGATGTTCAGTCAGTAGCTTTACACTCCTAGAATATTTAAGCGACTAGCAAAGGCTCTGATCACACTGCCCCGATGCAAAGGCTGATCTGAGGCTTGCTGGACGCACATACCACATTGTTGGAAATCACATGCTCAAGTGATTATTAGGTGGAATAATAATAACAGAAGTGACATGGTTAGTTTTAAAAAATAGATATTCTTTTTTACATGTTCAAATGAGCTGCTACAATAAAAAAAAGCAAGAGCTCCGCTAGCGGCGCAATAAATGCCCGTTTACTAACCAAACCTTTATATATCATACAAGGCTCCAAATAAATCCAAAATGCACTCTATGTCCCTTTTTATTTTAAATCAATACCCAGTGTCGTCTGATGATTATCTCTGTTAGATCATATATCTGTTTGATGACAATGGCTTTTATCTGTTAAAATTAAAAAAAAGGAACAATGGAGAATTTCTTTAACATTTGCAAAGAAAAACTGAATGACAATTCAGATTTGCATAGAAATGGGCAGTGCATTATTTGGACTGGGTACAGGAAAAATGGTTACGGTCAATTTAGATTCAAAGACTCTAGATCACCGGGTTCAGATCATAAAACCAGATGTGTGCACCGAATGTCTTTGATGGTGGATATACAAAATTTGGATATACCCCAAATATTGCAAGCCAGCCATATGTGCAATGTAAAATGTTGTATAAATACTGAATACCTTATTTTTGACGACAATTACACCAATAACAGCAGGAAATTGTGCTTTTCAATAAGAATTGGAGAGGGAAAGCGGCCCTGCTTTGTCAGTCAGGATGAAAAGCATTAAAAAGCAGAGCGGAGGCGAATTCTGGCCCGTTTCAACAAATACAATTTGGCTTAGCTTCCATCATTTTGGTTTTACTGTTGATCAAGATATGTTTTGGCTCTATAATACAGTGTTTACATTAAATAATTTAAATTTTAGGACATGTTGGCATAATCTTTGTATCTATATGATAAAAGTGGAATGATATAAAAAAAATTATTTATTAGCTCACCTGAGCCCAAGGCTCATGGGTGAGCTAATAAAATACCAGTCACTCCGGCGTCCGTCGGTCCGTCAATATTTTCAAACATCTTCTCTGAAACCACTGGGCCAAATAAACTCAAATTTCATATGGAGACTCTTTAGGACGCGCGAACAAAAGTTTGGTCCTGGTCACATGACCAAGATGGCCGCCACGCCCATATATGGTAAAAACCCTTTAAAATCTTCTTCTCCAGAACCAGAAGGCCGATGACCTTGGGACTTGGTATGTAGCATTAGGGATGTTGAGCCTACCAAGTTTGTTCAAATAATGATCCTAGGTTGACCTTGACCTACTTAACGTCAAGGTCAAATTTAGCTTCCTAATTCATTTAAATATATTTTTATTTTTGAAAAGTTAATTTTTTTGGAAAACTGTGGTAGCCTTAGTCATTGTTCTCAATTCATATGTTTGACCTAATGAGACAATGGCTAAAAATAAGTTCCAAAGGTCAAGGTTGACCTTCCAGCTTAGGTCGCTCATATTGGAGTCTCATCAATATATTAAAACATAGTTTTCTCACAAACCATTGGCCCAGTTGAACTCAAATTTCATGTGTAGACTCCTTATGATAAATTAGCTAAAATGTATACAAAATAGATAGGTCACATGACCAAGATGACCGCCACGCCCTTATATGGTAAAAACCCTTTAAAAATCTTATTCTCCAGAGCCAGAAGGCCAGTGACTTTGGGACTTGGAATGTAGCATTAGGGATGTGGGGCCTACCAAGTTTATTCAAATGATGATCCTAAGATGACCTTGACCTATTCAACGTCCAGGTCAAATTTGCTTCCTAATGCATTTAAATGGGATTTTTTTTTTTGAAAAGTTGATCTTTTGAATACTGTGGAAGCTTTAGTTATTATTCTCACTTGATATGTTCAATCTAGTGTCTATAGATAAGTTTCAAAGGTCAAGGTTGACCTTTCAGCCAAGGTCGCTCATATTGGAGTCCCATTAACATATTAAAACATAGTTTTCTCAGAAATCACTTTGCCAATTGAAATCAAATTTCATATGACGACTCCTTATGATTGATTAGTAAAAATTTATACAAATTGTTATGGTCACATGACTGAGATGGCCACCACAACCATATATGGTAAAAAAAAACTCTTCAAAATGTAATTTTTACGTTAATGGTAATAAAATTAGTTTAAATAAGCGTAATTACCATATATTTATCTTATTGCTATAACCTAATTGCTACCCAAAAAAAAATTTGAATCCAGACCGTGGGGCCCTCTTAAACGGTAGCTGTGTCAATAGTCACTGACCGACGACCATGTCAATAGTCACAAAGTGAAACTATGACGTCTGAAATAATTTTGGAAATATCACATGAATTATGTAATAAAACTTCAGGGAATGGGGGATTGGGATGGCTGGGTACTCATAGATAAATATATGGTAGGAACGCTTATTAAAACTAATTAATTACCATTTAGGTAAAATTTACATTTTAATGAGCGCTTAACCTACCATTTATTTATCTTATTTCTGGTAGAATCACTACCATCGGAGGGAGGATTCCCTCACCAAGGTAGATTCCAATAAATATAAATTTCCAGAGATAAACTGAGAGATCTCTGGATGACTGATAAGATAATCTGATAAGATGATGTCTAGATATAAACATCTAATACCTCAGTCCCAGGGCTTGGAAGTAAATAGTTAAGAATAATATCTTTACACTTCCAACACCATCTCTGACCAACAGTTAGTTATCCTTACTCTATAAGACATCTGTCCTCATAGGCTATGATTAATTCAGGCCATGAATCATTTCCCCATAAGAGGTCAGACCCCCCCCCCCTTTTTTTTAGCTCACCTGAGCAGAAGGCTCATGGGTGAGCTAGTAGTATACCAGTCACTCTGGCGTCCGTCCCTCCGTCCACAATTTCAAACATCTTCTCCTCTGAAACCACTGGGCCAATTGAACTCAAATTTCATATGGAGACTCCTTATGACGCGGGAACGAAAGTCTGTTCAAATGGTCCTGGTCACATGACCAAGATGGCCGCCATGCCCATATATGGTAAAAACCCTTTAAAAATCTTCTCCAGAACCAGAAGGCCGATGACCTTGGGACTTGGTATGTAGCATTGAGAGTGTAGGGCCTACCAAGTTTGTTCAAATGATGATCCTATGTTGACCTTTACCTACTTAACATCAAGGTCAAATTTGCTTCCTAATGCATTTAAATGGGAAAATTTCTGAAAAGTTGATTTCTTTGAAAACTGTTGAAGCCTTAGTCATTATTCTCATTTGATATGATTAACCTAATGAAACAATGGCTATAAATAAATTCCAAAGGTCAAGGTTGACCTTTCAGCCTAGTTCACTCATAATGGAGTCCCATCAATATATTAAAACATAGTTTTCTCACAAACCGTTGGCCCAATCAAACTCAAATTTCATGTGAAGACTCCTTGCAATAAGTTAGCCAAAATTTATGCAAAATATTTTGGTCACATGACCAAGATGGCTGCCACGCCCATATATGGTAAAAACACTTTAAAAATCTTCTTCTCCAGAACCAGAAGGCCGATGACCTTGGAACTTGGTATGTAGCATACTTAACGTCAAGGTCAATTTTTCTTCCTAATGCATTTTAATGGGAAATTGTTTTGAAAAGTTGATTTTTAGAATACTGTTGAAGCCAAAGTCATTATTCTCACTTGATATGTTTAACCTAATGAGACAATGGCTATAAATAATTTTCAAAGGTCAAGGTTGGCCATTAACTTTTCAGCCAAGGTCGCTCATATTGGATTCCCATGAACACATTTAAACATAGTTTCCTCAGAAACCACTAGACCAATTGAATTCAAGTTTCATATGAAGACTCCTTATGATAGGTTAGCCAAAATTTATACCAATGTACTGGTCACGACCAAGATGACCACCATGCCCATATATGGTATAAACCCTTTAAATATCCTTTTCTCTGAAACCAAAAGGCCAATGGCCTTGGGACTTGATATGTAGCATTTGGGGTGTTGGCCAAACCAGATTTGCACAAATGATGAATCTAGGTTGACCTTTGACCTACTTTATGGCAAGGTCAAATTTGATTCTTATGCATTTATTTGGGAATAATCTTGAAATGTTTATTTTTTTCTATAACTGTTTAGGCCGAAATCATCATACTTGCAAGAAATGTTTAACCTAATGAGTCCACAGTTTTATATAAGTACCAAATGTCAAGCTGACCTGTGACCTTTTACCCAAGGCCACTCATTTGGATTGCCACATACCTATCTAAACATCTTTACTCAGAAATCACTGGGGTGTTCAATGGAGTATTCATTAGATTGTTTTAGGCCACTTGACCAAAATGGCCACAACCTCCATAAAACAAAATATGTTTCATTATAAGCAGTAATTGATCTTGACCTATTTTAACATTATTAAGGAGATCAGGCAAGCGCTTCAGGACCGTCAGGTCCTCTAGTTTTCTTTTGAGCCCTACATTGGTTCGAAAGGGAGGACATCATTTTAATCCTGAATTAGTTCAGTTAATACTGAATAATTAGGACTTTACTAGATTGTTGTCTCAATAATATTCCTCAATGAATGAAAAGTATTTAGACAACAAAAGGCACGAAAAGTCCATGACTCGTGTGCTTTAATATGAAAGATAATCTGAATAATTCAGACTGTTATTAAGACATAACGCATACACATGTAGGGAAAATAGACATGAATATCTTATTTTCCTACAAGTATAAAAGCGATAGAGATTTCTCTTATAAAGAAACTCAGTTTAAAAGAGTCTATGAATATTTATCTCCTATCATACAAGAAATTAAAATCAATTTCTCTGTTAGAGAGGCCTCTATTCAAATTTGATAATAATCTTGTGATAAAATTTTTATCAATAAATGAACCCAAAAGGTTCCCGAAAAAAAAGTTGTCACACTCAGTAGTACTCATATCCAATAGCCTACATAAGACTATACAAATGATTAGCATCAAAGAATGAGATATTTGAGATGTCAAATATCATCAAATATCTTGCTATTGAAAGAGTAGAAAAGTAAATGTTATCAATTTGCTTAAAACTAACATTAGGATCAAGCACATTTAGAAAACATGTGCAATAATAGAATATAATTCCTATGATTTAAATGTTGTTGAGAGGGAAATTGAAATTTCAGGATTACAGAATCTTTACCAGAACACACTAAAGTAATATCAGATGAAAATATATCTGTAACTTTCACAAGTATTCACATTAAACAACATACTGTATAATAATACTCCTTCCTCTTATCAAATTCATTGGTTTGATTAGAAAGTAATTATTGATAAATTTCTCATAATCTCTCAGAATCTAGAAAAATAGTAATATCTTTCTCCTGTATAAGATGATGTTATAATTCCATAACAGGAAGAAAACCAAACCACAAATTTGGTATCTGAAGAAATTTCCTATAAAACCCAAGAGATGGTATTAAAGGAAAAATCTAATTAAATTTATTGACACCCTAAGACTGAAAAGAATGACTAAGAATGTCAAAGGTTTAGTCATTGGTAAAGGAAATTGTCTCATAACCAAAATGATATGTAGATACATGTAGTAAGAACATAGAAGGTAACAACCTTCAGTGTCATTAAACAGAAAAGCAATAATCTTAATGTAGCAATTCTGTTCTCAATATAAAAGTCTCTGATGAAATTATCATAAGAGGGTCTCGTATGGATGTAAGTAGAATACATACATAAAATGTTAATATTGAAATAACTGTCTGACTTCATAGTTTCATGGTCGGTAGGCTTTTTTTTTTCTAATAGAAGTGGGTCGGTCGGTAGGCTTTTTTTTTCTTAAAGAAGTGGGTCGGTCGGTAGGCGGCCTTGCTACATAAATTTGAAATTAAATATCACACAGAGTAAGTATTTCCCACTAAATCACTGGACTCAAAAAAAATATAAATCTTGATATGATTTTGTTCTTTAATCGGACTACACTCTAAACAATAATTTCAACCTCATAATTGAGAAATTGTCCCCTGTTGGGATTACCATACTGACCCGAAGTTTTCAGACAGACAGGTTTGGGGAAAAGTACAGCAAAGTTTTTTTTGAGTGTCTGAATTCTTTGGGTCCTTGAGGTATCAAGCTTTTGGCCTTCATTGGCAAATCGTCTTCAGAAACGTTAATTATTGCATAATTGAAGATATCTTTGCATGATGGGATTCTTTTCAATGCGTTTTTAACTACTGTACACTTTTTCTCTGCTCGTTTGACAACGACAGACACGCAGAAAGTCGCTTCGTCTCAGGCGATTTTCGTCTCCGGGGCCTTTTTAAAACACAAATCATTGTTAAAGGAACGCTCATTGGTTGAAATGATAAATTTAAAGCGGTAAGCTGATTCGGATCGCGCACGCGGTTAAATAAGTGACACAAAAAATAATACCGGGATATAGGAAACGTTGTGATTAAAATCCGGACTTTACCGGAACGGGTCAGGATTTTTTTTTTTTTTTGGAAATCCAAAAAATATTTTGGTCGTATGGAAAACCTTGGGTCGGTCGGTAAACAGCAAACCAACATAATTTTAATTTTGGCCTGGGAGTAATATTTTACAGAAATGACATCCGAAAAGGATAATGCGAAAAGGACTATCGTGTTACCAAAAGGACCGTTGGATATAAAAAGAGAGTCAAATTATGATTTTCCCTCTTTTAATTATGCACCATAAAAGATATATAATTTAGTAATGGGGATGATTATATTGTACGAAGATGGGTAAAGCAAAAACATGGACGTTTTTTTAAAGTTAGGATCAGTGGCGAAAAGGACTGTCGTCTTATGAAAAGGATTGTTGAATTATTGAATTACTTATTTGAGAAGCAAAGTTAATAAAAAATGTTGATTCACGATTGTAAATTGTGTTATGGGTTAGTTTTGTGTAAATGCAGCTGCACAAATGATGATATCAAGGAAGGCATGGATGAACAGGGAGTTACGGATGTTTGTAGAATCACTGTACGTCGTGATGGTATCATAAAACCAACTAATTCATTTGTTCTTGCATTTAATTCACCTAACTTACCTACAGTTGTTAAAATAGGCTTTATACAAGTGAAAGTAGATGTCTATATACCAAGCCCACTTCGATGTTACAATTGTCAATGTAGTTGCTGTGTTTTTTGATTTGGAAAAAGCTTATGATACCACGTGGAGATATGGCATTTTAAAAGATATCCACAAACTAGGATTAAGAGGTAGACTTCCTACATTCATTGAAAACTTCCTTGCAGACCGCGCCATGCAAGTCCGAGTTGGCTCCTCTCTGTCTGACTATTATGACCAGGAGCAAGGTGTACCTCAAGGGGGCGTTCTATCTACAACACTTTTTAGTATCAAAATTAATGATATTGTGAAATGTTTAGGTAATCTTACTGATTGCTCATTATACGTTGACGACTTCTGTATCTGTTATCGCTCGAAAAGCATGGCGACAATTGAACGTCAACTACAACAAAATTTGAATAAGATTGAAAATTGGGCAACAAGCAATGGTTTTAAGTTTTCCAAATCAAAAACACAGTGTGTACATTTCTGTCAGTTGCGCAAGCAACATGATGATCCGGTTTTACATTTATATGGATCACCTATTCCAGTTGTTGAGGAATCTAAATTCCTTGGCATTTTATTTGATAGAAAACTCAGTTTTATACCCCATATTAAATATCTCAAAGCTAAATGTTTAAAAGCATTGAATCTTTTAAAAGTGCTTTCCCATACTTCTTGGGGTGCAGACCGAACTACACTTCTCAAGCTGTATCGGTCTCTAGTCCGATCAAAATTAGACTATGGTTGTATTATATATGGCTCTGCCCGAAAATCGTATCTTCAAATGCTTGATCCTATACATAACCAAGGACTTAGATTAGCTTTAGGGGCTTTTAGAACTTCTCCTGTTGCTAGTCTCTATGTGGAAGCAGATGAACCATCACTTTACTCACGAAGAGAGAAACTCTCTTTGCAATATGCTATAAGACTTGCTGCTAACCCATCAAATCCTGCTCATGAAGTTACATTCCCACCAAATTATGTTAATTTATATGAACAAAAACCTAAAGCTATTAAATCATTTGGCATCAGAATTTCACCACTCTTAAAATCCGCCAATATCAAACCACAAAATATTGAAAAACATTTTACACCAAATATTCCAGCTTGGTGTATGAAACCACCTGAAATACTTTTTGATTTACATTCCGGGAAAAAATCTGAATCAAATCCACACATATTAAAAGATGATTTCAGAAAAATGCAAAGTCGTTATAAGAATTACCAACAAATTTTTACTGATGGGTCAAAGGAAGACTCAAAGGTTGGTTGTGCTGTTATATCAGACAACCATAGTAATATGCAACGTATACCTGACGAGTCATCAATTTTCACTGCTGAAGCCAAAGCAATTGATCTAGCTTTAGATTTCATTAGCACTTGTGATGCTAACAATAAATTTATTATATTTTCTGACTCGCTTTCTGTATTGAAAGCAATGAACCATACCAGTTCAAAGAATCCACAGATTCAGAAACTTTTAGAAAAATGTCATGAGCTTTTAGCTTATAAAGAAATTGCTCTCTGTTGGATTCCTAGTCATATAGGTATCCAAGGGAATGAGATGGTAGATAAGCAAGCAAAAACATCGCTTTCATTAGAACCAACTTCTTTTAAAATTCCATTTTCCAATTTTAAGCCATCTATCAATAAATATATCTTGGAACAATGGCAAACTTCATGGACTAACAGCATTGGTAATAAACTTCTTGACATCAAACCAACTATTGGTGAATATCAATCAGTTGTTCGAAACATTAGAAGAGAAGAAGTAGTTTTAGCTCGACTCCGCTTAGGTCATACAAGAGTCACTCATTCATACTTACTACAAGGTGAAGAGCTGCCACAATGTGTTGGTTGCGACGCACCATTCACTGTACGTCACTTCCTTTTGGAGTGTGGCGATTTTGCACATGTAAGAAATAATTGCTTCCATGTTGATAACATGAAAGAATTATTTCAAGATATACATATTGATAGTATTATGACATTTTTAAGACAAATAAATCTTTTTAACAAAATCTAATTGCTATTTTTAAAATCATGTTTTGTTTTACATGTATCAGACCATAATACAGATTTTTTAATGTTGTATTCTGTTCAGTTAGAGAACATGTACAATTATCTGAATAGCTCTTTGAAACTGTCAGATATTGTACGTTGTCTCTCCTGTCAACAATCGTATTTCAACTAATTATCATTATACAATCTCATCAACATCATTCCTATTATTTTATCTTATAAATTTTTACTTTTTCCATCTTCATCATGTTTAGTTTAATACGTCTGACGCTAATGACCCACAAGGGTTGGTGCGTCGTTAAGAACCAAACAAACAAAACAAACAAGTTACAATTGTCAAGTGTATGGTCACCACGAAAATAAATGTGGTAGACATGCTGCAACTGTGGTGAACTTGAACATTGTGGAACATCTGGCGTGTGTGACAAACCAGCCAAATGTTTAAACTGCTCTGGTAATCATCCTGCAAGCTCAAAACAATGCCCACAATGGGAGAAAGAGAAGAAAATACTCAAAATCAAATGTGGAAGCAACATATCATTTCCTGATGCTCGTAAACAATACGTACTGTAAAACCAGGCACTTACAACAAATCTACACAAACTTACAACAAAAGCACACAGACAGACGACAGCTTTACTGAATCCATAAAAACAAAAAGCAACAGAGAAAACGCAAGAAGGTACACAAGGAAAAAGTAACTCATCTCCTCGTCCAGGAAAAAGTAACTCATCTCATATTGGGCATGCCTTCAAGTAGGCAAAAATAGTAAGTGAGTATGATCAGGAAATACCACAATCACAAACTGCAGACAACCCCGTGGCACCGCGAGGAAGAGCCGCTCAAACATCACGAATCACCAGGAAGACAAATTAAGCAAAGCAATCAGCTCTCTCTTTCCCATCAAGATGATTGCAATACTAGAATGGACACAAAGTAACGTACAACAAAACATAGAACAACCACAGACTCCCACAATGGGAGTAACAATAAACAAAAAGTCAACAACAACAGAACCACCGCCTTAGAACGGACAGCAGCCTAAGCCACTGGGGGGCTTAAATGCATTTTACTGGTTCCAAAGCTTCGCCCTAGATTCAGCCGTTGTTTAAGTACAATCCTTGATATGATGAAGAAAGATCAGAAGAGGAGAAAGACAAACTTAAAAAAACACACCAAAAGAAGAAGGACGACAGCAATATCTAAAAGAACAAGCACAGAAAGAAAAAGAAGCACAAAAAGCAAAACAAGCTGAAATGTTGTGCCATTGGTGGAGCTGGATAATCCTGCAACGTATAATATCCCGTAGACGACTCTTGTGAAGTTAGTGACGTATAAGTTAGGTAATTCTGCGACGTTGTTGCGTAAAATGTCGTAGATGTAGCCTGCTGCTGAACTGCATTGCCACTGTAAGCTGGCACAACGGTAGGAGAGTTGTATCGTGTTGCTGGAGCAGCAGCCGTGAACGGTAATTGCTGCTGACCAGGTTGTCCCTTGGCTTCTAGTGGGGGCTGATCGGCTGCCTTTTATTTTCATTTGTCGTCTGGAAGAGAAAATAGAATATATATTATAAGGTTTTCTTCTACCATATACACTTAACTCTTGATAACTCTGCCATCTGTTTTAGTCGAAGTTGATGGCTAGAACAGTAATTCAAGTTAAAAGGAGTTGGGTTTTAAAAAAGATAACTTGAAGTGGTGATAAATCGAACACAAAACTCTGGTCACTTTAAATCTGAGTTACTTAGAGTTGAGATAATTTATATACTCTGAGAATAATTGAACAACGGATTTTCAATTGTGTCATAGTGTCAAACAAGTAGAAAGTGTATATTTTCTTAGTTGATTTCCCTTAAGAGTCAAATATGTTCTTAAAAAGGTTATCCTTTGTGAGTAAAGAATGTACCGAAGAACTGAAACTAGAGTGTGCAAGTTTTCTGGGCCAGACTAGTTTCGGCCATTAAGGCCTCACCAGTGATCCTCTAATAATTTCAAAGTTCCCAGATGAAACCCAGTCAGTGAAATTGAATAAGATTCGATCGCACGCATTATTTTTAAAATTTTAGTAAACTGACTTAACTACTTTTCCTTGATATGCCACGTACGCTAAGCCCATCTCAATTAGTGAAATAATACTCACCGGTTTCATTCTCTGTGTGTGTCCCTAGAGTTGGTAGAGTAATTCTTGCAACTTTTCGGCTTCCTCGATTGAAATAGAAACTGACTGCTTTTTACCTTGTTAAACTATCCGCCTTTGAATGCATATTTAATGTCACTGATATGCATGTACAGCATTTCGCTGACAAGAAGGAATATAACGTTAACTTCTTTCTACCTTGATAGTTTTCCCTTAAGTTTATAAATATTTCCGTTTGCATCTACCAACTCTTCGAAAATCGAAACAGCACTCATTTTTGAAAATGATCTTTATTTTGTTTATCACGCCACAAAACCCCAGTCTGTTTACAATGGAGAGACTCCCACATCAGTCTAGGCCGAAGAGACGTGTTGAGTCATACAAAATTTATAAACGTCCATATTCTGCAAGCTCTCGTTCTCCAGACCATCCCCTTTACGTTACCTATAAAGCCACCCACGGCAAAGTGGTGGGACCTTACTCTTGGCACCAAGAGGAGACAAGCATTACAATCAATATCGTCCCCAGTGTGAAGTGTGCCCAGGAGGCCACAGCAAGGTGGTAGAGTAGCTCCGGTGTTTTAGTATAGGGGGTTTTACCATTTGGAACAGTGATCTAGTTTAACCACAATGAAGTTTGCCTTAAAGTAAACTTAGATTTGATTTAAAGATATCTGGAACAATGAAATGCATGTATTTTAGCTCAGTTTTAAATGTATTGAATGTTAGAGTTTACATGGAATCTGGACGTTTAATTGTTTTTGTAAGTATGAATTTTAAGAATAAGTATGGAATTAAGGACTTACCTCTTTTGTAGTAGTCATGCATACATAAGGCCGCATGGGACTCCTTCTGTATATATAGCTGTTTATCATATGACGTCGCGTCTGGGAGTGAAATAACGCCATGCAATAAAATCTGTAAACCACTAGTGGTTTATCGATTTACGGGAAACGTTATTACGTCCATAACAACGTTGCGTACATGATGATAAAATCATAACGTTTTTACGCCAGAAATGAGATTTCAAAGAATTTGTCATATGATAACGAGAATCTAACATTCGTGCTCTTGTATTATTGAATTTATTAAACTCGTTGCGAAAAAGAGATAAAATGCTCGGCAAGCCTCGCATTTTATCTCTTTTTCCCAACTCGTTTAATAAAATCAATAAAACATGAGCACTCGTGTAAGATCCTCTATTTTCCGCATGCATGCGGAGCGCTCCATCTGATAAAATTTCAAGTAAAGAGCCTTTGCTATATTCGAAAAGTACTCTGACAAAATGCGAGCTTTTTGATATTTTAACTCTGCCATTCTTGCTCTCCTGTCAGGTGTTCTTCTTAGTCTATGTTTTAACGTAAATCTCATTTTATTGAAGAAATCACATTGAAACATATCAAACATTTGTAAATAGGTAAGCTGTACTTTCCTTAGAGATGTTTGATAGGCCTTGCATGTAAGTGTATGTAGCTTAATTGTATTGAGTAATTGCCCAAATCCTCTCATGTCAATTCCTAGTGTCTTTTTACAAAGAAATTAATAAAACAAAACACCATGAAGAAATAATCCTTAACCACCAGTTGTTATTAACAAGAAGAAAGAAAATATAAAACAAAATATGGAGATAACTTGATTTAACCAGTTTAAGCCCTCCAGTAAAATGTTTTACTGACCGTTCCAAGGGTTTGGTACTTGATTGTATTGATTCATGATCTTTGCACCCTTACTTACTTTGATTCATGAACGCTATAAGTTGATCAAAATTCAGAGTTTGTTTTTATTTTAACTAGCTCACCTAGCAAATTGCATCTGAGAGATGAGCTGTAAATAGTATACATTTTTGGCACTTTTGAAATTGATTAAAGGCTCTTTGTCCGCAACCAACATTTAAAAGAGCAGTTAGTTATAAATTTATTTATTTCGTTACCACTTAAGAGAGTGACTGTTGCATAGAGGTTTTGATTATTGTTACTCCCATTGTGGGAGTCTGTATTTGTTCTATGTTTTGTTGTAGGTTACTTCATGTCCATTCTAGTATTGCAATTATCTTGATGGGGAAGAGAGAGCTGGTTGCTTTGCTTAATTTGTCTCCTGGTGTCTCGTGATGGTTGAGTGGCTCTTCCTCGCGTGCCATGGGGTTATCTGTTATTGTGGTATTTCCTGATCATACTCACTATTTCTGAGTCTTTTGCAGATGCTGTGGAATGTAGGAGCTTCCAGGCAATCTATTAAATAGAAAGTATCATGCAAATATTACTGTCTAAAATCTTAAAATAAACATAGTAATTATTTTTGCTCCGAATTTAAAGCATGTGTGTCCTTTCAAATGATCACTACTGTTCACTAAAGTAATCTTTATTGAGTGCAATGTAATGATAGAAATATCTGTCCAATTTAGGGTCATAGTTTGGCATGTGAGGACAGATTTGTAGATCATTAGCCTATACTCAAGATTCTTTTTTCTTGCACATTGATGGGTGCTGACACAAGTACAACCAAATTTAACTAAAATATTTTGGTTGAATGCCAGCTATTTTGACTTCCACATCATTTACTGACATGTTTGTGACCTTAGGCATAATGACACAGTTATGTGACGTCCATTACAACCACGGAATGTTATGAAGAACATGCATGTCTTTATCCATCCCAGGGGTCTGCAAATCATATACTACATAGGTTAAGATGATAAGCTATATTGAAGCTGGTTAAATGCGTAACACTATCTGGTGTGCAATAAAATATTGTCTTTATACGAAGTATTTTTCCTATTTTAATAAAACCATCAACAATTTTAAACCTATGTCACCGCGAGGAAGAGCCACACAGCAATCACTGTACACTGGGAAGACAAACTAAGCAAAGTAACCAGCTCTCCCTTATACACATTGATAAACTAGAATGGACATAAAGTAACGTACAACAAAACATAGAACAATTATAGACCAAATTATGTTGATTTAAATGAACAAAAACCTAAAGCTATTAAATCATTTGGCATCAGAATTTCACCACACTTAGAATCTGCCAATATCAAACCACAAAATATTGAAAAACATTTTACATATTCCAGCTTGGTGTATGAAACCACCTGAAATACTTTTTTTATTTACATTCGGGCACACATATTAAAAGATGATTTCAGAAAGCTGCAAAGTCGTTATAAGAATTACCAACAAATTTATACTGATGGGTCAAAGGAAGACTCAAAGGTTGGTTGTGCTGTCATATCAGACAACCATAGTGATATGCAACGTATACCTGACGATTCATCTATTTTCACTGCCAAAGCAGTTGATCTAGCTTTAGATTTCATTAGCACTTGTGATGCTAACAATAAATTTATTATATTTTCTGACTCGCTTTCTGTATTGAAAGTAATGAACCATACCAGTTCAAAGAATCCACAGATTCAGAAACTTTTAGCAAAATGTCATGAGCTTTTAGCTAATAAAGAAATTGTTCTCTGTTAGATTCCTAGTCGTATAGGTATCCAAGGGAATGAGATGGTAGATAAGCTAGCAAAAACATCGCTTTCATTAGAACTAACTTTTTTTAAGATTCCATTTTCCATTTTTAAGCAATCTATCAATAAATATATCTTGGAAGAATGGCAAACTGCATGGAATAACAGCATTTGAAATAAACTTCTTGACATAAAACCAACTATTGGTGAATATCAATCAGTTGTTCGAAACATTAGAAAAGTAGAAGTCATTTTAGCTTGACTCCGCTTAGGTCATACAAGAGTCACTCATTCATACTTACTACAAGGTGAAGAGCAGCCACTAAGTGTTGGTTGTGACGCACCATTCACTGTACGTCACTTCCTTTTGGAGTGTGGCGACTTTGCACACGTAAGAAATAATTGCTTCCATATTAATAGCATGAAAGAATTATTTCAAAATATACATATTGATAGTGTAATGACATTTTTAAGACAAATAAACTTTTTTTAACAAAATCTAATTGCTATTTTTAAAATCATGTTTTGTTTTCCA
Source organism: Loripinus fragilis (assembly GCA_964019695.1). Classification (NCBI taxonomy): domain Eukaryota; kingdom Metazoa; phylum Mollusca; class Bivalvia; order Lucinida; family Lucinidae; genus Loripinus; species Loripinus fragilis. The sequence goes on from OZ026528.1 coordinate 21,960,361, forward strand.
TTTGTATCAGACCATAATACAGATTTTTTAATGTTGTATTCTGTTCAGTTAAAGAACATGTACAGTTATCTGAATAGCTCTTTGAAACTGTCAGATATTGTACGTGGTCTCTCGTGTCAACAATCGTATTGCAACTAATTATCATCATACAAACTCATCATCATCATTCCTTTTATTTATATTATAAATTTTCCTCCCTAAAGGCACACTTTCACGATTACCAACAACTTAAACAATGGAAGGTGTCAATCTAACCATTATTTTAGTATCTATTTTAATATTATTTTCAAGTATGGATTTTAAACATAAAATTATTCAATGGAATTGTCGAGGTTTGAAACCTAATTTTAATGAAGTATCTCTATTGATTTCCGAATATAATCCATCTGTATTTTGTTTTCAAGAGACATTTCTTAAACCAGATGATAACATCTCATTAAAAGGTTTTAATATATATAACTATGTTCATACTGATTGTCTGAGGCCCTCTGGTGGTGCCTCGGTGTTTGTAAAATCATCTTTCCCTCAAAGAAAGATTGATTTACAAACAGAACTACAAGCAACTGCAGTATCTGTCACTCTTGACAAAGAAATAACCATATGTTCTGTATATATTCCCCCATCATTTTCTCTTAATTCTCAACACCTGGACAGTTTACTACAACAACTTCCTTCTCCTTATATCATATTAGGTGACTTCAATGGTCACAATATCCTCTGGGGTGGTAAAAACAATGATTCCAGAGGTGAGCTTATCGAAAATTTCTTAAAAAAAAATGATATATGTATTATGAATGATAAATCTTACACTTATCTTTCTACAAGTGCAAAGTCCTTTTCCTCTATTGATCTTTCCTTCTGTCACCCATCACTCTTTCTTGATTATAATTGGTCTGTGTGTAAAGACCAACATAATAGTGATCACTTTCCTATCATCATTGAACAGAGATCACCTCCCTAAAGGCACACTTTCACGATTACCAACAACTTAAACAATGGAAGGTGTCAATCTAACCATTATTTTAGTACCTCTTTTAATATTATTTTCAAGTATGGATTTTAAACATAAAATTATTCAATGGAATTGTCGAGGTTTGAAACCTAATTATAATGAAGTATCTCTATTGATTTCCGAATATAATCCATCTGTATTTTGTTTTCAAGAGACATTTCTTAAACCAGATGATAACATCTCATTACGAGGTTTTAATATATATAACTATGTTCATACTGATTGTCTGAGGCCCTCTGGTGGTGCCTCAATGTTTGTAAAATCATCTTTCCCTCAAAGAAAGATTGATTTACAAACAGAACTACAAGCAACTGCTGTTTCTGTCACTCTAGACAGAGAAATAACCATATGTTCTGTATATATTCCTCCATCGTTTTCTCTTAACTCCCAACACTTGGACAATTTACTGCAACAACTTCCTTCTCCTTATATTTTATTAGGTGACTTCAATGGTCACAATATCCTCTGGGGTGGTAAAAACAATGATTCCAGAGGCGAGCTTATCGAAAATTTCTTAACAAAAAATGATATATGTATTATGAATGATAAATCATACACTTATCTTTCTACAAGTGCAAAATCCTTTTCGTCTATTGATCTTTCCTTCTGTCACCCATCACTCTTTCTTGATTATAATTGGTCTGTGTGTAAAGACCAACATAATAGTGATCACTTTCCTATCATCATTGAACAGAACACTTTTTCCACTGAGGACCACAATCCAAAGTGGAAATTAAATAGAGCCAACTGGGATCTATTTAATACTCTATGCACTGGTAAATTAATACCAGAAAACTTCAAAGAATCTTCTGATCCCATATCTGACTTTACTTCTTCTCTTATAGAAATATCTAAAGAATGTATTCCTCAAACCTCGACAAATCCAACTAAAAGTAATCCATGGTACAACGACGACTGTAAAGAAGCAATTAAACAACGTAAACAAGCTCTATCTAAATTTAAAAAATCTCCAAATTCCAACAACTTGAATGACGTTAAAGTATTTAGAGCTAAAGCCCGCAGAACAATCAAACTTTCGAAACGTAAGTCATGGAGATCTTATGTTTCGAAAATCAACCATAAAACACCTATTAAAAAAGTTTGGGATATGATAAGAAAAATCTCTGGAAAAAACAAATCCCCCAGTTACACACATCTAAACATGGTGGGTACTGACAGCAAAGCAACTTCAAAAACAGACATTGCTGACACTTTAGGAGAAACATTTTGTCACAATTCATCATCATTCAATTACTCTGAATCCTTCAGAAAGATTAAAACCGAACAAGAGAAAGTAAAATTGAATTTTAAATCACAAAATAATGAAATTTATAACAAAGATTTTAATTTAGATGAATTAGTTGAAGCTATTCAACTATCGCATGACTCAGCCACGGGTCCTGATCAGATCCACTATCAAATGCTTAAACATCTCCCAGATACTTCTCTTGAAACTCTTTTGAATATATTTAATTACATTTGGACTACTGGTAAATTTCCAGAAGATTGGACCTTAGCAACCATAATCCCGATTCCCAAACCTGGAAAAGATCCTGCGGAACCTAATAATTATAGACCTATAGCTTTAACAAGTTGTCTATGTAAAACACTTGAAAGAATGATAAATAAAAGACTTACTTGGTTTTTAGAATCCAATAATCATATATCGCGGTTCCAGTCTGGTTTCAGATCTGACCGCAGTACAACTGATAATTTAGTTAGATTGGAAACCTTCATACGTGATGCCTTTATTAAAAAGGAACATGTAGTTGCTGTGTTTTTTGATTTGGAAAAAGCTTATGATACCACTTGGAGATATGGCATTTTAAAAGATATCCACAAACTAGGATTAAGAGGTAGACTTCCTACATTTATTGAAAACTTCCTTGCAGACCGCGCCATGCAAGTCCGAGTTGGCTCCTCTCTATCTGACTATTATGACCAGGAGCAGGGTGTACCTCAAGGGGGCGTTCTATCTACAACACTTTTTAGTATCAAAATTAATGATATTGTGAAATGTTTAGGTAATCTTACTGATTGCTCATTATACGTTGACGACTTCTGTATCTGTTATCGCTCAAAAAGCATGGCGACGATTGAACGCCAAATGCAACAAAATTTAAATAAGATTGAAAATTGGGCAACAAGCAATGGTTTTAAGTTTTCCAAATCAAAAACACAGTGTGTACATTTCTGTCAGTTGCGCAAGCAACATGATGATCCAGTTTTACATTTATATGGATCACCTATTCCAGTTGTTGAGGAATCTAAATTCCTTGGCATTTTATTTGATAGAAAACTCAGTTTTATACCCCATATTAAATATCTCAAAGCTAAATGTTTAAAAGCATTGAATCTTTTAAAAGTGCTTTCCCATACTTCTTGGGGTGCAGACCGAACTACACTTCTCAAGCTGTATCGGTCCCTAGTCCGGTTAAAATTAGACTATGGCTGTATCATATATGGCTCTGCACGAAAATCATATCTTCAAATGCTTGATCCTATACATAACCAAGGACTTAGATTAGCTTTAGGGGCTTTTAGAACTTCTCCTGTTGCTAGTCTCTATGTAGAAGCAGATGAACCATCACTATATTCACGAAGAGAGAAACTCTCTTTGCAATATGCTATAAGACTTGCAGCTAACCCATCAAATCCTGCTCATGAAGTTACATTCCCACCAAATTATGTTAATTTGTATGATCAAAAACCTAAAGCTATTAAATCATTTGGCATCAGAATTTCACCACTTTTAGAATCTGCCAATATCAAACCACAAAATATTGAAAAACATTTTACACCAAATATTCCAGCTTGGTGCATGAAACCACCTGAAATACTTTTTGATTTACATTCCGGGAAAAAATCTGAATCAAATCCACACATATTAAAAGATGATTTCAGAAAAATGCAAAGTCGTTATAAGAATTACCAACAAATTTATACTGATGGGTCAAAGGAAGACTCAAAGGTTGGTTGTGCTGTTATATCAGACAACCATAGTAATATGCAACGTATACCTGACGATTCATCAATTTTCACTGCTGAAGCCAAAGCAGTTGATCTAGCTTTAGATTTCATTAGCACTTGTGATGCAAACAATAAATTTATTATATTTTCTGACTCGCTCTTTGTATTGAAAGCAATGAACCATACCAGTTCAAAGAATCCACAGATTCAGAAACTTTTAGAAAGATGTCATGAGCTTTTAACTTATAAAGAAATTGTTCTCTGTTGGATTCCTAGTCATATAGGTATCCAAGGGAATGAGATGGTAGATAAGCAAGCAAAAACATCGCTTTCATTAGAACCAACTTCTTTTATAATTCCATTTTCCAATTTTAAGCCCTCTATCAATAAATATATCTTGGAAGAATGGCAAACTTCATGGAATAACAGCATTGGTAATAAACTTCTTGACATCAAACCAACTATTGGTGAATATCAATCAGTTGTTCGAAACATTAGAAGAGAAGAAGTAGTATTAGCTCGACTCCGCTTAGGTCATACAAGAGTCACTCATTCATACTTACTACAAGGTGAAGAGCATCCTCAATGTGTTGGTTGCGACGTACCTTTCACTGTACGTCACTTCCTTTTGGAATGTGGCGATTTTGCACAAGTAAGAAATAATTGCTTCCATGTTAATAACATGAAAGAATTATTTCAAGATATACATAATGATAGTATTATGACATTTTTAAGACAAATAAATCTTTTTAACAAAATCTAATTGCTGTTTTTAAAATCATGTTTTGTTTTACATTTGTATCAGACCATAATACAGATTATATTATGTTGTATTCTGTTCAGTTAAAGAACATGTACAGTTATCTGAAAAGCTCTTTGAAACTGTCAGATATTGTACGTGGTCTCTCCTGTCAACAATCGTATTGCAACTTATTATCATAAAACAAACTCATCATCACCATTCCTTTTATTTTATCTTATAAATTTTTAACTTTTTCCATCCTCATCATGTTTAGTTAATACCGTCTGACGCTAATGACCCACAAGGGTTGATGCGTCGTAAAGCACCAAACAAACAAACAATATTATAAATTTTTACTTTTTCCATCTTCATCATGTTTAGTTCAAAAAAAGTAAGCGAGTATGATCAGGAAATACCACAATCACAAATCGCAGACAACCTCGTGGCATCGCGAGGAAGGGCCGCTCAACCATCACGAGACACCAGGAAGACAAATTAAGCAAATCAACCAGCTCTCTCTTCCCCATCAAGATGATTGCAATACTAGAATGGACATGAAGTAACGTACAACAAAATATAGAACAATTAATGACTCCCACAATGAGAGTAACAATAAACAAAAAGTCAACAAAAACAGAACCACCGCCTTAGAACGGACAGCAGCCCAAGCCACCTGGGAGGGGGGGGGGGGGCTTAAATGCATTTTACTGGTATCAAATCTTCGCCCTAGATTCTGCTGTTGTTGAAGTACAAGAAATGTTCAGCTAGCATGGAGGCCATCTAATTAATGCAATGTGTCATCATGGAAATACATTAATAATAATAATTAATACCGTCTGACGCTTATGACCCACAAGGGTTGATGCGTCGTCAAGCACCAAACAAACACAATGGGAGTAACAATAAAAACCAAATCAACAGAACCACCACCTTAGAACGGACAGCAGCCTAAGCCACCAGGGGGCTTAAATGCATTTTACTGGTACCAAGTCTTCGCCCTAGATGCTGCTGTTGTTGAAGAACAAGAAATGTTCAGCTCGCATGGCAACTCTGCTTGCAAAGGATACTTGGCATGGAACATATATTTCATGTCATTGGCGAATACACCAATCATTAATTGAGCCGAGATATGCGATTTTCAACAATGTGTTATGTGCGACCAGCAAAGGCTCAGACCAGCCTGCGCATATGCACAGACTGATCAGAGCCATTGCTAGTCGCTTAAATATTCTATGACTGTAAAGCTATGGACTGAACATCATTTGGTGTTTCTAAGATTAAAAGGAGTCTGCATATGCTCGTCTGGGTATACACTTGTCAAAATGCCACATTGTTGGAAATCACATGGCGCAGCTCAATTTAAGAATAATTCAATAAGTAACCACCATACTTACTGCTAGAAACTCACACTCATTGTTTAATTGTTCTATCTTCGGTATTAGAACTTCAAGTCCCTTGGAACTCTACCATCGCGCTTGGATGCTTGGGCCTGTTTGTGCTGCTCAACAGTTAGATAGTCTCCACCACTTAATATCTTCTGAGCCTGTTTGTGTCGCTCAAAACTTAATATCTTCTGAGGCTTCATTTGCCAACTGTCTGAAGAATCGTGTTCTGGTACATACTGGTGGAGAAATGAGCAGATATCTGACATATCGTCATTATATTGTTCATTTTTATACAGCACGCCTTAGTTGATCGGAAAAACATCAATAATACAACAATAATCAACTGTCAGTAATGTGAAAAACCCATGATGGGCATTTTGTTACTCATACAGTGAAAACTCTTTATAGCGACATTCTTTATTACGACAAAATACTTTACAACGTAAATTGTTTTTGTACAAATGAACCAGTTCAGCTTGAATATGAAAAATGACTGTCAGTAGTGTCTAAGATTCTTTAAATACAGTGATCAAACGTTTTCATAAAAACTTTTGATTTTACTTATATGTTTCAGTTAAGTTAGTTAGATTACAATAGTTAAATTAACAATTTAGCACTTTGTCAAGATGACATGTCAATATTAAACAAAACTTACTGTAAGATCAAAGTACCTCAAACAGTATCATAATCAACCTACACAATTTTGAGAGCATATGGCTACATTAAATGGGCTTCGACGCAAGAAAACCTGTCTTAGGGGGTTTGCGAACAACACAGGCACAAGTAAGAAATAATTGCTTCCATGTTGATAACATGAAAGAATTATTTCAAGATATACATATTGATAGTATTATGACATTTTTAAGACAAATAGATCTTTTTAACAAAATCTAATTGCTATTTTTAAAATCATGTTTTGTTTTACATTTGTATCAGACCTTAATACAGATTTTTTAATTTGTATTCTCTTCAGTTAAAGAACATGTACAGTTATCTGAACTGTCAGATATTGTACGTGGTCTCTCCTGCCAACAATCGTATTGCAACTTATTATCATTATTCAAACTCATCATCATCTTTCCTTTTATTTTATATTATAAATTTTTACTTTTTCCATCTTCATCATGTTTAGTTTAATACCGTCTGACGCTAATGACCCACAAGGGTTGATGCGTCGTTAAGAACCAAACAAACAAACAGATCAGCCTGTGCATCCGCACAGCCAGATCAGGGCCTTTGTTAATAGCTTTTTAGAAAGTATCATACATGTATGTAAACTTGCTGAAGAGACTGGTTTGAAACTTGCTATGGCGGACAACCCGAAGACAGGTTTTCTCGCAACGAGGCCCAAATATAATTGACAACAGTATTTGTGTGTTTCATTTAAAACTTGACAATCAGCGCACCTTACAGAATAAGTATATTTGGAAAACATTGCTCATAACATCCAGAATCTTTCCTAGGAATAAAGTGTTTGTGATGAACTGACAATACCAACTTGTAAAATATTTTACTGACCGTTCCAAGGCGGTACTTCTTATGTGGATCTTTTATGTTTTTTTCTGTCTTGTGTTTGATTTGTACGCGTCTATTTATATGTGCCTTGTGGTCACCTGCTGGGAATGGGCAGACCTCGTGGCTCTCGTTTGTGGTGTCTTACTGTGAATTTGTTACTTTCCCATTGGTATCTTGGGTCAGGTGTTGTACTTGATTGTATTACTTCCTGATCTTTGCACCCTTTCTTACTTTATCCATAGCTGCTGCATTGAAACGACCAAACACATTAGATCAAGGATCTTATAGTTTATGGGGAGGGGTAGTTTGGTGACTTTTTTTTTGTGGGGGGGGGTAAAAAATCAAGGTTTTGTCAGTTATTAATTTAAATACAGTGAAACGAGGTGATTGCATCATAAAACATAAGTACAGTGTAACGTTTGCATAGATTTCATTTCTAAAAAAAATCATTTATTTATGAAAAATAAGTATGTTGGTAATAACTTATGAGTGTTACCTGTAAATGTCCTATACACAGGTTATACCTATTTCTCACACAGACCAGTTCAATGAGATGATGCATGACAGGAAGGCATGACTACATATTTTATAAATGTCATTATAAATTGATGTTAAGCTACAGGTTTGTACAAAATAAGTGACTAAAAGGGTGCAAAGATAAGGAATCGATATAATCAAGTACCACACCTGACCCAGGATACCACGGGGAAAGTGACAAACTCACAGTTATTCACCACAAACGAGAGCCAAGAGGTCAGCCCTTTCCCAGCAGGTGACCACAAGGCGCAAATAAACAGATGTGCACAAGGGCATAACAAACACAAGACAGAAAAAAACACAAAAGATCCACTATAGAAGTACCGCCTTGGAACGGTCAGTAAAATATTTTCTGGAGGGCTTACACCAGTTTCACGGCGACAACCTCACCCTTAATTCAGATGTGGATCAAGACACATAGGTATTTGGCTTGCATGAAAGGCCCCTAACTTATCAATGCATCATCTCCCAGAACATATAAATCAGGATGTAAAAAAACAGGCATGAGATTTTTCAGATTTTTGGCAGATTTGAGTTTTTTTCATTCCATATTTTAATTTCAAAGGTTGTTGGATTTTATCTGCAAGTTACACAAATACTGTTTTGGACAGGGGGTGTAGGGGGTTTCAGACTTTTTATGGCCGGTTTCAGATTTTTTCATGCAGAGCTCAGTCTCATGCCTGAAAAAAGGAGATAAAGGCAAAGATAAAGACTCAACAGTAAATAAATCTACTTTTTCTTTGAAACTTTTACCTGGCCATTTTTGGGACAATTCTGCATTTAGATTGTTCAATGTTCTTTGACTTCAAGAACTAGATTTTTGCTGAGCTGGTAATTTAATGGTTGTATTGATTTTGGTAAGTTTGACAATTTTTTTTTCATTTTTTTTCTTTAAGGAAACTTTCAACAGCATCTTGTGTTATATAGTCCTCCGATTCCCATTTCTCCTAGTGGTGACCATTCCTCCTGACCTTGAAATACCGTTTGGTAACCCGCATTTACATGATTGTTAGTTTTGTGATTGGCCAGTCTTATTTTTCTGCTGAGAAAAAATGCATATATAAAATGTCCTCTTGTCCTCAAGGCCATTGCTCACCTCAAAGTAAGTAAGGGTGCAAAGTCTCCTGGGTTATCTTAGTCAGCCGAGACATGTGATTTCCAACAATATGGCATTTTGACAAGTGTGGACTCAGACGGGCCTGTGAAGCCTCCTCTTAAGCTCAGAAACTAAAAATGATGTTCAGTCAGTAGCTTTACACTCCTACAATATTTAAGCGACTAGCAAAGGCTCTGATCACACTGCCCATATGCAAAGGCTGATCTAATGTACGCACATACCACATTGTTGGAAATCACATGCTCAAGTGATTATTAGGTGGAATAATAATAACAGAAGTGACATGGTTTGTTTTAAAAATAGATATTCTTTTTTGCATGTTCAAATGAGCTGCTACAATAAAAAAAAAGCAAGAGCTCCGCTAGCGGCGCAATAAATGCCCGTTTGCTAACCAAACCTTTATATATCATACATGGCTCCAAATAAATCCAAAATGCACTCTATGTCCCTTTTTATTAAAAATCAATACCCAGTGTCGTCTGATGATTATCTCTGTTAGATCATATATCTGTTTGATGACATTGGCTTTTATCTGTTAAAATTAAAAAAAAAAGAGAAACAATGGAGAATTTCTTTAAAATTTGCAAAGAAAACCTGAATGACAATTCAGAATTGCATAGAAATGGGCAGTGCATTATTTGGACTGGGCACAGGAAAAATGGTTACGGTAAATTTAGATTCAAAGACTCTAGATCACCACGTTCAGATTATAAAACCAGATGTGTGCATCGAATGTCTTTGATGGTGGATATACAAAATTTGGGAAGGGAGCGGAGTGGTAGAGTGCTTGACTCGAGACCGAAGGGCCGCGTGTTCGAGCCTCACCGGCGTCACTGCATTGTGGTCCTTGAGCAAGACACATTTATCCTAGCTTAGTACTGGTTCCACCCAGGAAGATCCGTCCCTATATAACTGAAAGATTGTTGATGGGACGTTTAGAATCAAATAAAACAAAACAAACAAATTTTAGATATACCCCAAATATTGCAAGCCAGCCATATGTGCAAAGTAAAATGTTGTATAAATACTGAATACCTTACTTTTGACGACAATTACACCAATAACAGCAGTAAATTGTGCTTTTTAATAAGAATTGGAGAGGGAAAGCGGCCCTGCTTTGTCAATCTGGATGAAAAGCATTAAAAAGCAGAGCGGAGGCGAATTCTGGCCCGTTTCAACAAATACAAGTTGTCTTAGCTTCCATCATTTTGGTTCTACTGTTGATCAAGATATGTTTTGGCTCTATAATACAGTGTTTACATTAAATAATTTAAATTTTTGGACATCTGTAGGCATAATCTTTAAGTGGAATGATATATTTTCTTTTATTTATTAGCTCACCTGAGCCCAAGGCTCATTGGTGAGCTAATAGTATACCAGTCAATCCGGCGTCCGTCGGTCCGTCAATTTTTTCAAACATCTTCTCTGAAACCACTGGGCCAAATAAACTCAAATTTCATATGGAGACGCCTAAGGACGCGCGAACAAAAGTTTGTTCAATTGGTCCTGGTCACATGACCAAGATGGCCGCCACGCCAATATATGGTAAAAACCCTTCCAGAACCAGAAGGCCGATGACCTTGGGACTTGGTATGTAGCATTAGGGTTGTTGGACCTACCAAGTTTGTTCAAATAATGATCCTAGGTTGACCTTGACCTACTTAACTTCAAGGTCAAATTTAGCTTCCTAATTCATTTAAATCTATTTTTTTTTAAAGTTAATGTTTTGGAAAACTGTGAAAGCCTTAGTCATTGTTCTCAATTGATATGTTTGACCTAATGAGACAATGGCTAAAAATAAGTTCCAAAGGTCAAGGTTGACCTTCCAGCTTATTTCGCTCATATTGGAGTCTCATCAATATATTAAACATAGTTTTCTCACAAACCATTGGCCCAATTGAACTCAAATTTCATGTGAAGACTCCTTATGATAAATTAGCCAAAATGTATACAATGTATACAAAATAAATAGGTCACATGACCAAGATGACCGCCACGCCCTTATATGGTAAAAACCCTTTAAAAATCTTATTCTCCAGAACCAGAAGGCCAGTGACTTTGGGACTTGGAATGTAGCATTGGGGATGTGGGGCCTACCAATTTTATTCAAATGATGATCCCAAGATGACCTTGACCTACTCAACGTCCAGGTCAAATTTGCTTCCTAATGCATTTAAATGGGATTTTTTTTTTGAAAAGTTGATCTTTTGAATACTGTGGAAGCTTAAGTCATTATTCTCACTTGATATGTTCAATCTAGTGTCTATATATAAGTTTCAAAGGTCCAAGTTTCAGCCAAGGTCGCTCATATTGGAGTCCCATTAACATATTAAAACATAGTTTTCTTAGAAATCACTTAGCCAATTGAAATCAAATTTCATATGACAACTCCTTATGATTGGTTAGCCAAAATTTATACAAATTGTTATGGTCACATGACTAAGATGGCCACCACGCCCATATATGGTAAAAAAAACTCTTCGAAATGTAATTTTTACGTTAATGGTAATAAAATTAGTTTAAATAAGCGTAATTACCATATATTTATCTTATTGCTATAACCTTATTGCTACCCAAAAAATTTTGGAATCCAGATCCAATTAAACTCAAATTTCATATGGAGACCCCTTAGGTCACGGAAACGAAAGTCTGTTGAAATGGTCCTGGTCACCTGACCAAGATGGCCGCCATGCCCATATATGGTAAAAATCCTTTAAAAATCTTCTTCTCCAGAACCAGAAGGACGATGACCTTGGTTCTTGGTATGTAACATTAAGGGTGTGGGGCCTACCAAGTTTGTTCAAATGATGATCCTATGTTGACCTTTACCTACATAACGTCAAGGTCAAATTTGCTTCCTAATGCATTTAAATGGGAAAATTTCTGAAAAGTTGATTTCTTTGAAAACTGTTGAAGCCTTGGTCATTATTCTAATTTGATATGTTTAACCTAATGAGACAATGGCTACAAATAAATTCCTAAGGTCAAGGTTGACCTTTCAGCTTAGGTCACTCATAATGGAGTCCCATCAATATATTAAAACATAGTTTTCTCATAAACCGTTGGCCCAATCAAACTCAAATTTCATGTGAAGACTCCTTGCAATAAGTTAGCCAAAATTTATGCAAAATATTTTGGTCACATGACCAAGATGGCTGCCACGCACATATATGGTAAAAACACTTTAAAAATCTTCTTCTCCAGAACCAGAAGGCCGATGACCTTGGAACTTGGTATGTAGCATACTAAACGTCAAGGTCAAATTTTCTTCCTAGTGCGTTTTAATGGGAAATGTTTTGAAAAGTTGATTTTTTGAATACTGTTGAAGCCAAAGTCATTATTCTCACTTGATATGTTTAACCTAATGAGACAATGGCTATAAATAAGTTTCAAAGCTTTAACTTTTCAGCCAAGGTCGCTCATATTGGATTCCTATCAACACATTAAAACATAGTTTCCTCAGAAACCACTAAACCAATTGAATTCAAGTTTCATATGAAGACTCATTATGATACGTTAGCCAAAATTTATACCAATTGTACTGGTCACATGACCAAGATGACCACCACATGGTAAAAACCCTTTAAATATCCTCTTCTCTGGAACCAAAAGGCCAATGGCCTTGGGACTTGGTATGTAGCATTTGGGGTGTTGGCCCTACCAGATTTGCACAAATACTTTATGGCAAGGTCAAATTTGATTCCTAATGCATTTATATGGGAATAATCTTGAAATGTTTATTTTTTTCTATAACTGTTTAGGCCGAAATCATCATACTTGCAAGAAATGTTTAACCTAATGAGACCACAGTTTTATATAAGTACCAAATGTCAAGCTGACCTGTGACCTTTTACCCAAGGTCACTCATTTGGATTGCCACATACCTATCTAAACATATTTACTCAGAAATCACTGGGCTGTTTGATGGAGTATTCATTAGATTGTAATACTTTTTGATTTACATTCCGGGAAAAAATCTGAATCAAATCCACACATATTAAAAGATGATTTCAGAAAAATGCAAAGTCGTTATAAGAATTACCAGCAAATTTATACTGATGGGTCAAAGGAAGACTCAAAGGTTGGTTGTGCTGTTATATCAGACAACCATAGTAATATGCAACGTATACCTGACGATTCATCAATTTTTGAAGCCAAAGCAATTGATCTAGCTTTAGATTTCATCAGCACTTGTGATGCTAACGATAAATTTATTATATTTTCTGACACGCTTTCTGTATTGAAAGCAATGAACCATACCAGTTCAAAGAATCCACAGATTCAGAAACTTTTAGAAAAATGTCATGAGCTCTTAGCTTATAAAGAAATTGCTCTCTGTTGGATTCCTAGTCATATAGGTATCCAAGGGAATGAGATGGTAGATAAGCAAGCAAAAACATCGCTTTCATTAGAACCAACTTCTTTTAAAATTCCATTTTCCAATTTTAAGCCATCTATCAATAAATATATCTTGGAAGAATGGCAAACTTCATGGAATAACAGCATTGGTAATAAACTTCTTGACATCAAACCAACTATTGGTGAATATCAATCAGTTGTTCGAAACATTAGAAGAGAAGAAATAGTTTTAGCTCGACTCCGCTTAGGTCACACAAGAGTCACTCATTCATACTTACTACAAGGTGAAGAGCATCCACAATGTGTTGGTTGCGACGCACCATTCACTGTGCGTCACTTCCTTTTGGAGTGTGGCGATTTTGCACAAGTAAGAAATAATTGCTTCCATGTTGATAACATGAAAGAATTATTTCAAGATATACATATTGATAGTATTATGACATTTTTAAGACAAATAAATCTTTTTTTAACAAAATCTAATTGCTATTTTAAAATCATGTTTTGTTTTACATTTGTATCAGACCATAATACAGATTTTTTAATGTTGTATTCTGTTCGGTTGAAGAACATGTGCAGTTATCTGAATAGCTCTTTGAAACTGTCAGATATTGTACATTGTCTCTCCTGTTAACTGTCGTATTGCAACTTATTAACATTGTACAAACTCTTCTTCATCATTCCTTTTATTTTATCTTATAAATTTTTACTTTTTCCATCTTCATCATGTTTAGTTTGATACCTTCTGACGCTAATGACCCACAAGGGTTGATGCGTCGTTAAGAACCAAACAAACAAACATTAGATTGTTTTAGGTCACTTGACTAAAATGGCCGCAACCCCTATAAAACAAAATATGTTTCATTATAAGCGGTAATTGATCTTGACCTATTTTAACATTATTAAGGAGATCAGGTGAGTGCTTCAGGACCGTCAGGTCCTCTAGTTTTCTTTTGAGCCCTACATTGGTTCGAAAGGGAGGACATCATTTTAATCCTGAATTAGTTCAGTTAATACTGAATAATACTATACTAGATTGTTGTCTCAATAATATTCCTCAATGAATGAAAAGTATTTAGACAACAAAAGGCAGGAAAAGTCCATGACTCATGTGCTTTAATATGAAAAATAATCTGAATAAAACAGACTATTATTAAGACATAACACATACACATGTAGGGAAAATAGACATGAATATCTTATTTTCCTACAAGTATAAAAGCGATAGAGATTTCTCTTATAAAGAAACTCAATTTAAAAGAGTCCATGAATAGTTATCTCCTATCATACAAGAAATTAAAATCAATTTCTCTGTTAGAGAGGCCTCTATTCAAATTTGATAATAATCTTGTGATAAAATGTGATAAAATTTTTATCAATAAATGAACCCAAAAGGTTCCCGAAAAAAAGTTGTCACACTCAGTAGTACTCATCCAATAGCCTATAAAGACTATAAAAATGATTAGCATCAAAGAATAAGATATTTGACATTTCAAATATCATCAAATATCTTGCGATTGAAAGAGTAGAAAAGTAAATGTTATCAATTTGCTTAAAACTAACATTAGGATCAAGCAAATTTAGAAAACATGTGCAATAATAGAATATAATTCCTATGATTTAAATGTTGTTGAGAGAGAAATTGAAATTTCAGGATTATAGAATCTTTACCAGAACACACTAAAGTAATATCAGATGAAAATATATCTGTAACTTTCATTTGGTTTGATGAGAATGTAATTATTGATAAATTTCTCATAATCTCTCCGAATCTAGAAAAATAATAATATCTTTCTTCTGTATAAGATGATGTTACAATTCCATACAGGAAGAAAACCAAACCACAAATTTGGTATCTAAAGAAATTTCCTATAAAACCCAAGAGATGGTATTTAAGGAAAAATCTAATAATTAAATTTATTGACACCCTAAGACTGAAAAGAATGACTAAGAATGTCAAAGGTTTAGTCATTGGTAAAGGAAATTGTCTCATAACCAAAATACATGTAGTAAGAACATAGAAGGTAAAAACCTTCAGTGTCACTAAACAGAAAAGCTATAATCTTATTGTAGCTATTCTGTTCTCAATATAAAAGTCTCTGATGAAATTATCATAAAAGGGTCTCGTATGGATGTAAGTAGAATACATACATAAAATGTACATATTGAAATAACTGTCTGACTTCATAGTTTCAAATATATTTAATCGGGCAATACTAGGTGATTGCTGACAAAAATGACTGTCGTTGTAAATCTGAACTTATCAGTTCATATACTCCTAGAACTATATGATTGAATAAGTTTATTCAAGATTTAATAACAATGTTAGAACCATGTCTAATGAAGCGTCTCCTGTACTATAGACTAAGAGTGATGATCAGAAGATCATAGAACTACTTGCTTCAATTCAGTACCGAGAAGAAAGTAGACCATAGATTTTTTTTTCCATCAAATGAAAAGAAAGCAGACCACTTACTCTTCCAGTCTGTCTATAACCAAGACATTCATGATGAAACATGGACTCATACGCTTCTTCATTGACTTTTAACTTGATCTCGATCTAACCAAGACAATAAGCAAAGAAGAGTTAGAAAATGAAGAGTATCTAATACTCATCTTCAAATTAGCCATATACATGTATCTCTTCCTATAACTCCTGTACCAGAGCAAGGAAAGTGGTTTTCCCTCAATCCAAACAAAATGTACATATTTGATTTAAAGGGAATGAAGATTAAAGTTATAATCTAACCATCCTATTAAAAGTAAATGAGTATGATTAGGAAATACCACATAACACACTGTAGACCAACCCACGTTATTGTGAGAAAGAGTCACACGTTTGAGGCAAAACAGGACAGGCGGAAAGAAGGAGAAATCGCGAGTTCGAGTTACCGTAGTTGAAAACTAAAAGGGTGGAAGCCATAAGCTCCACTTGAATCAAAATACGTGAGAAAATTGCAAATTAGAACAAAATAAACGCAGGACAAACCTTGCGAAAAGTAAATAAATTAAATGAGTAGCAAATACAATGTGAAAAAGGAAAAGACGAGGAAACTTAGAATTCGATAAAAAATACTATCCAGATTATCTGCACGTGTCTTCTTCCTCGAGCACAAAATCATTTCCGACGTCATAGTTTCACTTCGTGACTATTGACATGGTCGTCGGTCGGTGACTATTGACATAGCTACCGTTTCAGAGGGCCCAAGGTCTGGATTCCAAAATTTTGTGGGGAATCCGGGTCGTTTGGGCCGTGAGTCGTTTTGGCCAGGTCGATTCGGCCTGGGTCGTTTCGGCCTATTTTTGAAGTGAGTCGTTTGGGCCTACTTTGGAAGTGAGTCGTTTCGGCCTACTTTGGTGGGTCGATTGGGCCGTGAGTCGTTTCGGCCCTGGGTCGTTTCGGCCAGTATTATAAATATATGTCAGGTAACTATATTTTAGGGGACATATTGTTACCATATGATTATTTTTCACGTAATTAGCTTAAGTGACGTATTACTAGTGAATTATCAAAATTTTAATTACGATAATTTAGACAGTGAATTATATAGGTCACTGGTTTAGAATAAGAGACGCCCTGTCATGTTAGCCATGCTAAACAATCACAGTACTAAGTAATGTAACTTTCTTAGCATGTTTCCAGTCGGCACCAACTGGGAGGTATGACTAGGACTTGATGATTGATCAAAATTAACATTGGTAACCACCCATTTACCAACCTTTTTATACCCCGCCACTAAAGTGTGGCGAGGTATTATGTTATACCCTTCGGTGTCTGTCTGTCCGTCCGTCCGTCCGCACCATTTCCGATCGATAACTTGAGTATTTATACACGGATTATTTTCAAATTTTGCATACATATTGTTATCGGCGATGAGTGGTATGGGATTGTTAATGGGCAAAATCCGTCCATTTTTAACGGAGTTACTGCCCTTTTTCGTATTGGAAAAATGGTTTCTGGCCTGTTATTCCTTTACTATTCATGATATCTGAATGAAACTTCACAGATATGTTGCACATCAAAGGTTACATATTGTGACTAAGGACCGTCACTCTGACCTTCCCAGTTTGTGAGTTATCCGCCCTTGATAGGTCTGAAAAAAGGTTTTTGACCTATTGTTCCTTTACTATGTGGAATATCTGAATATAACTTCACAGATATGTTTCACATCAAAGGTAACATATTGTGACTAAGAACCATCACTCTTACCTTTCCCGTTTGTGAGTTATCTGCCCTTGATTGAATTAAAAATGTTTTTTACCCGTAGTTCCTTTACTATGTGGAATATTTAAATGAAACCTTACAGATATGTTTCACATCAAAGGTTACATACTGTGACAAAGAACCATCACTCTTACCTTTCCAGTTCATGAGTTATCTGCCCTTGATTGATCTGAAAAATGGTTTTTGACCTGTAGTTCATTTACTATATGGAATATCTGAATGAAACTTCACAGATATGTTGATCATCAAAGGTTACATATTGTGACTAAGGATCTTCACTCTTACCTTTCCAGTTCATGAGTTATCTACCCTTGATTGATCTGAAAAATGGTTTTTGACCTGTAGTTCATTTACTATATGGAATATCTGAATGAAACTTCACAGATATGTTGAACATCAAAGGTTACATATTTTTAGTAAGGACCGTCACCCTTACCTTTCCAGTTCATGAGTTATCCGCCCTTGATTGATCTGAAAAATGGTTTTCGACCTGTAGTTCATTTACTATATGGAGTATCTGAATGAAACTTCACAGATATGTTGACCATCAAAGGTTACATATTGTGACTAAGGACGTCATATCACTGTCTATCTCAGTTCTGTTGCTATTTAGGCATTATATATCTCACAAAATAACTTTTGGTGCCCCCAGCAGTGGCGGGGTATTACGCAGTGCTTGCGGTGCTTTTATTTTTTTTTTTTTTGCAAGCATCAACATGACAAATCCTTATTGTTGCGAGCAA
Organism: Loripinus fragilis; assembly: GCA_964019695.1. Taxonomy (NCBI): domain Eukaryota; kingdom Metazoa; phylum Mollusca; class Bivalvia; order Lucinida; family Lucinidae; genus Loripinus; species Loripinus fragilis. Next base: position 21,978,963 of record OZ026528.1, read on the forward strand.
CTTATAACAGTATGTGCATTTGGCACAGTCTGTTAATGGCCACTTAATAATGTGATGTCTTTGTATGACAAGTGCATACCAATACCAAGAGGGATTTTGTTTCATGGTTCGCTTACTTATCAGGCACAGCATGGAAAGCTCTGTTATTAAAACAAGAACATAACAAAGACACAGCTCAGCATGCGCACAGCGGCACTTTCTGAACAGGGTCACTGCTATGTTATTTTCGAGTATGGCTGCACAGCGGCACTTTCTAAACAGGGCCACTGTTATTTTATTTTCGAGTATGGCAGTAAATTAAAGATTCGTTTGAACAGGTAGTTCACATGCGTTGCCTCGTATTTTTTTTAAACACAGCACAGCTATAGCTCTATTAAAAGCACATATTGAGCACATGCAGGTATAGTATACGTAATCACTTGTCGACGGAACGTGTACCGCATACATCATTAAAGTCAACAGTCCTTGGGTGCATAAAGATGTCCAACTCTAGTCAGAAACTTACTGGTCGATAGGTCGCCCACCATATACAAGTCCCAGGCATCTTGTAAACGTCGCTCGAGCGCAGTTGTCACTCTGGAAACATCTCTCTCTAAGTCTTCTGCTGTCACATTAATTGCAACAAAGTCGGCTTCTCTTCTAAGGAGTGGTACCAGTCTGTACAATCCCAGGCCAATCATCCCAGCCTTCTGATGCAGCCGATGGTGCCATCTTGAAAGTGGAAAAGTAATGTAATATCAAAACTGTCTTGCCGCGGCTAAACTGGATGTAGGCCTACGTCAACAACGATACTGCAAACAACTTTGATTATGATAAAAAATATGCCAAACGAACTAAAATAAAAACAATAATATATATACCGTATTCAGCCCAGTAAGCCCCCTTAAAGGAGGTGGGTTGGGGGGGTCTAAAAAAATGAGGCCGAAACGACCCGCCAAAATGGGCCGAAACGACCTACCTCGAAAGTATGCCGAAACGACCCAGGCCAAAATGACCCACGGCCGAAACGACCCACGGCCGAAACGACCCAGCCAAAACGACCCAGTCGAAACGACTCACAGCCGAAACGACCCGAAGCCTTTTGTGGGTAGCAATAAGGTTATAGCAATAAGATAAATATATGGTAGTTTAAGCGCTCATTAAATACTTCTTCTCTGGAACTAAAAGGCCATTGGCTTTGAGACTTGGTATGTAGCATTGGGGATGTAGGCCCTACCAGGTTTGCACAAATGATGGAATCTAGATTGACCTTGACCTTCTTTATGGCAAGGTCAAATTTGATTTCTAATGCATTTATATGGGGAAAATTTTAAAATGTTCATTTTTCTATAACTGTTTTAGCCGAAATCATAATACTTGTGAGAAATGTTAAACCTAATGAGACAAGTACCAAATGTCAAGCTGACATGTGACCTTTTATCCAAGGCCACTCATTTGGACCGCCACACACCTTTCTATACATCTTTTTCTCAGAAATCACTGGGCTGTTTGATGGATTATTCATTAGATTGTTTGGGTTACTTGACCAAAATGGCTGCAACCACCATATATGGATAAACAAAATTTGTTTCATTATAAGCTGTAGTTAACCTTGACCTTTTTTTAACATTATTAAGGAGATCAGGTGAGCGCCTCAGGACCTTCAGGTCCTCAAGTTTTAATTTAAGGACAATTTCAGAAGACAGTTCAGTGCCATTGTCATTAAAAAATTACTTTGCACGGCTGTTTTTCTTCACCTTTTCTTTTTAGCTGAGGGGCCTGGTAAGACTGGATGAGTGTATGAATGCCACTGTTCCACAGCCTGCCATTTTATATAGCCTGGCAGAGACGTAGCCATCTATTCTTGATTGGTGCGACAGAAATTGAGCGCCGAAGGTCAAAAAGTAACCCTTACCAATGTAGTAAATTAAAACACCTTCTCGCTTTTTTCTGCAGCCTTGTGTTATATTTGTAAAAACATACCCTTTTCCTCCCAAAATAGGATTTTTCCTACCCTGAACTATGACAGCGCTGCGCACTGCTGAGCTCGAAAAAAGTACCCTTTCTCATTGTTTTGTTTTTGTTCACATACCGGTACACAACTGACCAGCAAACGCCCCCCCCCCCCCCTTCTCCATGGGATTCCAATGGCTCTCGCAGCTGCGTTGTACAGACAATTTCCGTCACCCTTCTTCTTAACAGCGTATAGATGTTGCTGTGCATTGGCTGGCCGTTTTCTGGATTCACTAGATTGTCATAAATTGATGAACGCTGTATGTATGGGTCATAGATATTCACTGTGTCCTTTTTCTTGATGATGTCTTCTAGCTCCCTTCATTCTAACATGGTATTCTGGTAAAGACTTGATCTTAGAACATTCAATGTAGCAAGAAAACATTGTTTTGTTTGTTTGTTTGATTTGATTCTTTACGTCCCATCAACAATCTTTCAGTTATATAGGGACGGGTCTTCCTGGGTTTAACCAGTACTAAGCTAGGATAAATGTGTCTTAGTCAAGGACCACAACGCAGTGACGCCGGTGAGACTCGAACCCGCGGCCCTTCGGTCTCGAGTTAAGCACTCTACCACTGAGCCACTGCGCTCCCATAGAAAACATTGTAATGGAAAGAAAACTTTGTGATGGCACTGATGTGATTCCATGCATTTTTTTTGGACCACATGTTTTTTTTTCTTTCTTTAGGTGTGTGGTAGGGGTGCATTTTAAATAGTATACCGATACCAGGTTTAATTAGGCATCAATGAAATTATTCTAGTTAATGACTTGAGATCAATTTGAAACAATATATTTCAAAAGCATCGACAATTTTACAGAGTCAGATTCTGAGAAGATAATGTTTCTTAAAATGCAAGAACAAATTGAAAAAAGTAACTTTAGTAACTTACAATTCACATCTCGTACTAAAACTCATCATGTAATTATAGGAGTAAAGGAGAAACGAAAGTAAACAAAGGAAATCATCATGCAAAAGCTTGGAAGCTTGGATTATTGATGAGTCATCCCGTCAAGGCTGCTGTCGGCTGTGTATGGTGGAAGAAAAGTACTATAATTTTGTTTTGTTGTGTTTATTTGTTTTTTCCATGTTGTTCACTTTTTCTGCTTTGATAAGTAACATTTATTGGTGCAGCATCGTATCGCATCAGCAAAATTTAATGGTGCGGCATGCCGCACTGGCCGAAATTATTGGTGCCGCACCCGTGTCTACGCCCATGTCTGGGTCCTCTGTCACAAATTCTAATTGGGATGTATGTGTGATTCTCTTTTTTCTATAGGATCCTGTGTTTTTTGTAAGTTTTGGTGATAATTATATCTTTTAGAAATCATTTCCAGATGAGGAGAGCTCTTTTCAGATATTTTTGTTCCAAAGACACATTCAAGTTTTCTTTTATCGAATTGGCCATATTATTATTAGATTTCAAGACCTGTGCCCCAAGCCTGCCACCAAAATTTCTTGAGTAGTTTGTTTCTTTGTTCTTAGTTCAAACTGTGGCCGATTTAATGCTTCAACTTTTTGCGTTGAGAATTTGAACTAACACTTAAAACAGCCATCTCACTCAACTAATGTCATGAGTTGGGAGAAGGCAGATTTGACCCACCAGCATCCTACGATATCCCAGTGAATCTGAAGGACACCTACTGCAGTAACCAGAGTAGCACAGGATGGTAGCTGCTCTCACATAAGGTAATTTTGGCAACATCTTCTGTAGGTCACCAGATCCAAGCCTGGTCATTTCCTCAATTATATGACTGCATCGTGCCCGTATGTCTTTACTTAATGCAATAATTGCCTTTTGTCTGTCATCTTTGGTCCTGCTATGTGAAGGGAGGAATCCAGGAAACTGACCAGGCTGCACTTAGCTTGTGGTAGAAATCCTGCAAACCAAGGGACAGCTTTGTGTCTCCATCAGTAGTGATGGTCCGGATCCAGAATTTTTTCAGTGAAATATCCTCTGCGATATCATAAGCCATCCTTCTTTCTGATTGTGGTTGTAAATATGGGACTGTGGATGTACACCCAGCATGCCAACCCAGGTAAAGTACATCAAAACCACGGTTCTGTAACCAGGTCCCAGTCCAGCACAATTTGTGTTCCATGGCAAGTCAAATAATGTATTTTTCCTTTGTTACATTCTCCACGGCTACTGTATATGCTTGAGGTTATAAAACATTTTTCGTACTCGACTCAGCTGAGCACGAAATTTATCCTGCTCATAAATGTTAAAATGCCAACAATTGTTGGCATTTTAACATTTATCAGCATGATAAATTCAATATCTGAGAGACTTTAAGCAAGAAACTTCTTCATTTGTCGGTATTTTAGCTTTTATGAGCAGTTGAAATTTCGTGCTCAGTTGAGTTGAGCATGAAAAAGTTTTATAACCTCGGGACCTGGTTGATATGAAGCCACTGTACCTACCATCCATGGAAACACTTATATGCTTTTGATTTTTCTGACCAGCCATGGCATTGTGCTGTTCCACAATACGCAGTTTGTCGGACATGTCCTTTTTGTTAATTTCTATAATTGCTTGACTCACTTTGTCTGTCAGCTCCTGCATATGGCTTGTATTTGGTGGTGGAATGTCAAGGGCTGTAAATAAAGTATGGCTCTTGAAATGCGCATAGATGTGTCCATTATAGTCATTGCTAAGTTGGTATTGAAGCATCAGATCTCTCATCTTCACCAGCGAAGGTTTCGTCGTATCTACCTTTCGACAAACCCTTCGCCTCACGACCCTCAAAATTTATTATTAGCGCAGACTAATCGACCAATGAAAACGCCAGGAAGGATTTTTTCGATAATCTCTTCCTGCCAATCAGATTAAAGGTAGCAGTTTATGGGCATCTTATATACACCGCCTGCTAATTCTCCATAAGTCCAGATAAGCGAAGATTTTGGATGTAAAATTATTTATTTTTCTTCTATCCTTCAGTTCAAAATTATGTTATGGGTGCTCAAAATAACCATCTTGATGTGACAGTTCTTTTGAGCACTTTAAACGTCTATGTTAGTTGTTAAGTAAAAAAACTGAATGTAAATTAATAACGCTGTCTTATCTGGAGGCCTGGTATTTATCGATTTTTTGCACCGCTTTGTGATTGATCATATTAATTGTTACTATTTTCGGCTGATGGCGTATTCAATCGGAGAAAATCAAAGCTGTGAGGCCAAGGGTTAGATTGAACAATCGCAACCCTTGGTAGGACAAGATGCAGATCTCTCTGAATCCGGAATCAGAGAATACGTACTGTAGAGAGTTGATAGAAATCTACAGCCACTGCATTTATATTGAAATTTCAAGGTTAATTTATGTTTAATTTCCTTATTTATTTAAGATTTATGTTTTACTTTTCTTTCTGGTGTTATTGTGATCCCTATACAGTGAATTTATTGTTTCAATCAAATTAGTTATATCTACTATTCTATTTCCAGAGACTGCGTGATTTTGCTCTGCCTAGGCTTTCCGCCTCAACCCATATCCAAGATTAGATTCAGATGTAAAGTTACTTCCCTTAAGACTGTTTATTAGCACATCTGAGTTGATAGCTAGATGCTAGTGTATGAGGTAGATATTTGATTTCTTTCCTTTAGGAGAACACTTATTCTGTACACCCTGAATTTGCACGTTAACGATTTCCTTTTGCCATGATTTTTCAATTTTATGAAAATGATTAGGTCTTCCTTTGAATTTGGTCAATATGATAATGGGGGACAGTTTGTTTACAGGCATTATTATAGCAAACTAAGCTATTTTATCAGAGCCTTGAAGATTAACAGAGTCAATTAGTGAGAGAAAAAGTGATTTTTATCGATGATTCTTGCTATGTAACACATCACAAACAAAGCTAAATGTTCATAAACTTCAATAAATTTCGATGCGCAGACAATTTTTCGATGTATCAACACGCTCCAACTATAGCTGACTTGATAATGTTAAATTTAAGCAAAAAGCCAGTCATTCTAATACTCAACTTTTCCATAATCTAATGCTTAACGTCTTGCTTAGCTTAACTAATGTTGATGTGGTGACATCTTGTGGTAATGGGTAGGTTCCCATGACGGGTGTGGGGGTTGTTGCCAGGGCTGTTTTACATGTTGCTCCTGATGGGACAACTGAGATTGTGGTAAATCTTCTGAATTTCGTTTTTGAATAGCCAACAGTTTCTTAAGCACATTATCTCATTTTGGAGTGACGAATCTGCAAAATTTACTGATCTAGAGGCACTAGCATTAGTTATTTGCTCTGCAAGCACCATTGCCTGCCTCCTGTCTTCTAAAGTTTGAGAATTTTAGGCATAAGTGCCCAACCCGGAATTAGCCCTGTTCCTCTGGTTCCAAAGTCTGACACGCTAACCACTAGGCCAAGATGTCAAGTTGTGCGCGGCTTGAAATAACAGTACATAATCTGAGTATCAACCATATTCGTATTCGCATACAGGGTAAATGACATTTCACCCTTGGTCAAAACAGAAGATTCTTCAGTTTAAATATATCTAATAAATTCATCACTGTCGTCCCCACCTGCGACGCTGTCGACAATAACCTGTAACAAAATATTTGCAGTCGTTACACATCTGTAACATGGAAAAATTACTGCAGTACATTCGTTTCAGTTTTAAAAACGTGTTTGTCTAAAGTAAGCAGATTGGTAAGAAAATTCTTTCTTGGTCTATATGATGGACAATGCAATGTTTAATCATATCAAGTCATAAAATGTTCAAAGAAAACGAAAGTGAAAGTACTAAATAAGGATATGCGGACAAGTGTAGTAGTAAAATACAGTTTTAAGAATAATAATGTATCATATACGCGTTAACTGGATACAGTCGCCATGCTCTACAGGATTAATTAAGTTTAGATAAGTGTCATGGACAAATATGCAAAGACAAAATAAGATACTTGCGGTTTATTGTGTCTTAAATCTCCCGAAAACGATACACATTCAATAAAACAAACCTATATTTAGAAATATTTCGTCCGGGACCCGTAACGTACTGTCGTCCAGAACCACCTTGCGTTGTAACAGACATCCCTAAGCGTGATAAAAGAACCAAATCAAACAAATCAATACTTGTACAATCATTTCTCTACTCATACCATACTCGCTTTTCTGAGACTGTGACGATTAAGATGATATGCATATTGTTAATTTTTAGAAAGATACAATTTAAAACGTGCTTTTGCAACATGAAATATAGGCTCTTTTCATAACTGCCTGAAGATGCAAGTAGGTTGTTGAACCCCAACGTCACCCAATGAAAATATCTTAAAATCAGCATCATAATAGAAGGTATCCGCAGGGTATAACTAAATATAAGTCTTACTCTGCAACAAATATGCTGTCCGTTGAATGCATTTGCATTGCCTCGTTGAATGCACTTGCATTGCCAATTATCGCTAAAATACTGTTATAAAGTAAACGTGATGACATGTTCTGTCAGGGTGCTTTCCCTTTGAAGAATAAGATCCACAGGTCGTTAACCCTTTCTGCACTAACTATGGATGGTCCATCGTATGATATGGGGCATTCGTACGATAAACTCGGGAGGGTTCATTGTATGATATGCGACATTTCATCCGGGTCTTCACCGTTTATCATTTAATTACGAGTCACCTGTATGGTTAATGGGCCTATATTAATCGTACTGTGTTCTGTAGCGGTCTGATCAGGGTCTACATTGAGCGGTATATTTACCTGTATTTTAGCCCCGGAGTGACTCTACCACCTTGCCGTGGTCTCTGGGGCACACTTCACATTTGGGGACGATATTGATTGTAATACTTGTCCCCATCCGGGAGTGCAAAGAGTAGAGTCCCACTTGTTCACCGTGGGTGGCTTTCTCGGTAACTCGAAGGGGATGGCCTGGAAGACTGAGAGCATGCAGAATATGGGCGTATAAAATTCTGTATGACTCAACACGTCTCTTTGGCCTCTTTGACGGGGTAGACCCGAGGGGAAACACGGCCCGGTGTTTCTAATCGGTCTTGTCATGCTAAGCCCCAGGAAGCTGAAAATGTAAAAAAAAATACTTCTTATATCTTCGTTCAATAGTATCGTTCTGATGCCAACCACGTGTCCATTATCTTATATATTCTTTCTTTTATAAAATATTCCTGGAAGGCAGTGGCTTAACAGGTCAATTGCGCAGATTTTATTTGTGCAAGTATAACTTCTATGTAACCCTAGCACTGGAGGTCGGAAAACCACTCCATTAAAGTGCTCCCTTGTTGGACTCCATGGTGGGTGGGGAGCATGGAGGCTGAATCTTAAAACCAAACACACATGGCTACAAAATCTAGAAAACGCCACGCACCGATTACAGACACAGATTCTGATGAATCATTAACAGCTTCTCAATCTCAATCTAAGTCTTCTGTACCAAAAAAACCTTATGTACCTAGATTTCTAATCATTCATTCAGAAGTAGAGGGAAAGGATATTTCTCTTCTTTCTCCTTTTCTGATAGAAAAAGCAATCATGAGTATAGCAGGTGAGCCTAAGAGCATCAAAAACTTACGATCTGGTGATTTACTTATACAGTGTACAAAACAACCCCATGAAACAAATCTTCTAAAAATGAAAACATTTTGTGGATTGAAATGTACTGTAACACCCCATAAATCCTTGAACACATCAAAGGGTATTGTTCGCTGCCCTGCCTTAAGCAAGCAGAGCTGCGAACATATTCTTGAGTTCATGGGTGAACAAGGTGTTACAGATGTACTTTGAATTAATGTTCACCGTGATGGAGCACTCAAACCAACCAACACTTTTGTTTTTACTTTCGACTCACCAGTTCTACCAGCAAATGTCAAAATAGGCTTTATTCAGGCAAAAGTTGACGTGTATATCCCAAATCCACTTAGATGTTATAAATGTCAAGTGTTTGGCCACCACGAAAATAAGTGTGGCAGACAAGCGATATGCGTCAACTGCAGTATGCCTGAACATTGTGCATCTGGCCAGTGTCAAAGACCTGCCAAGTGTGCCAACTGCTCAGGTGATCATTCTGCTAACTCAAAAGATTGCCCGCAATGGGAGAAAGAGAGAAAAATCCTAAAAATAAAATGTGAAAACAACTTGTCATTTTCAGAAGCTCGTAAGCAATTCGAACAATTTTACCAAGCTAGGACATATGCAAGTGCTGTGAAACCAGGCACTTGCAACAAATCTACAGAAACTCACAACAACAGCACACAGACGGACGACAGTTTTATAGAATATTTAAAACAACAAACACAAGAAAAACAACAAGCACCCTCTAAAGGAAAACCCCAAGAAAAGGGTAATCCATCTCGTCTAGGGCAAACCCTTGAGCCAGCAACCCTGGAGATGATTAGGAAAGATGAAGAGAAGAAGAAAAAAGAAGAGAAAGACAAACTCAAAAAACAACAAAAAGATGAAAGACGACAACAATATAGAAGAAGCTGAAAAAGCAATACTAGCTCAGAAGAATCCATTTTCTGTGTTTAAAAAGGATGATGAGGAGGATGACATGGACGATGATTCTGTGGTTTTCACAGACTCTTCCTCCAGTGATCACCTCCCTAAAGGCACACTTTCACGATTACCAACAACTTAAACAATGGAAGGTGTCAATATAACCATTATTTTAGTATCTCTTTTAATATTATTTTCAAGTATGGATTTTAAACATAAAATTATTCAATGGAAGTGTCGAGGTTTGAAACCTAATTTTAATGAAGTATCTCTATTGATTTCCGAATATAATCCATCTGTATTTTGTTTTCAAGAGACATTTCTTAAACCAGATGATAACATCTCATTAAAAGGTTTTAATATATATAACTATGTTCATACTGATTGTCTGAGGCCCTCTGGTGGTGCCTCGGTGTTTGTAAAATCATCTTTTCCACAAAGAAAGATTGATTTACAAACAGAACTACAAGCAACTGCAGTATCTGTCACTCTTGACAAAGAAATAACCATATGTTCTGTATATATTCCCCCATCATTTTCTCTTAATTCTCAACACCTGGACAGTTTACTACAACAACTTCCTTCTCCTTATATCATATTAGGTGACTTCAATGGTCACAATATCCTCTGGGGTGGTAAAAACAATGATTCCAGAGGTGAGCTTATCGAAAATTTCTTAACAAAAAATGATATATGTATTATGAATGATAAATCATACACTTATCTTTCTACAAGTGCAAAGTCCTTTTCCTCTATTGATCTTTCCTTCTGTCACCCATCACTCTTTCTTGATTATAATTGGTCTGTGAGTAAAGACCAACATAATAGTGATCACTTTCCTATCATCATTGAACAGAACACTTTTTCCACTGAGGACCACAATCCAAAGTGGAAATTAAATAGAGCCAACTGGGATCTATTTAATACTCTATGCACTGGTAAATTAATACCAGAAAACTTCAAAGAATCTTCTGATCCCATATCTGACTTTACTTCTTCTCTTATAGAAATATCTAAAGAATGTATTCCTCAAACCTCGACAAATCCAACTAAAAGTAATCCATGGTACAACGACGACTGAAAAGAGGCAGTTAAACAACGTAAACAAGCTCTATCTAAATTTAAAAAATCTCCAAATTCCAACAACTTGAATGACGTTAAAGTATTTAGAGCTAAAGCCCGCAGAACAATTAAACTTTCGAAACGCAAGTCATGGAGATCTTATGTTTCGAAAATCAATCATAAAACACCTATTAAAAAGGTTTGGGATATGATAAGAAAAATCTCTGGAAAAAACAAATCCCCCAGTTACACACATTTAAACATGGTGGGTACTGACAGCAAAGCAACTTCAAAAACAGACATTGCTGATACTTTAGGAGAAACTTTTTGTCACAATTCATCATCATTCAAGTACTCTGAATCCTTCAGAAAGATTAAAACTGAACAAGAGAAAGTTAAATTAAATTTTAAATCACAAAATAAGGAAATTTATAACAAAGATTTTAATTTAGATGAATTAGTTGAAGCTATTCAACTATCACATGACTTAGCCACGGGTCCAGACGAGATCCACTATCAAATGCTTAAACATCTCCCAGAGAATTCTCTTGAAACCCTTTTGAATATATTTAATTACATTTGGACTACTGGTAAATTTCCAGAAGATTGGACCTAAGCAACCATAATCCCAATTCCCAAACCTGGGAAAGATCCTGCGGAACCTAATAATTATAGACCTATAGCTTTAACAAGTTGTCTATGTAAAACACTTGAAAGAATGATAAATAAAAGACTTACTTGGTTTTTAGATCCAATAATCATATATCGCGGTTTCAGTCTGGTTTCAGATCTGACCGCAGTACAACTGATAATTTAGTTAGATTGGAAACCTTCATACGTGATGCCTTTATTAAAAAGGAACATGTAGTTGCTGTGTTTTTTGATTTGGAAAAAGCTTATGATACCACGTGGAGATATGGCATTTTAAAAGATATCCACAAACTAGGATTTAGAGGTAGACTTCCTACATTCATTGAAAACTTCCTTGCAGACCGCGCCATGCAAGTCCGAGTTGGCTCCTCTCTGTCTGACTATTATGACCAGGAGCAAGGTGTACCTCAAGGGGGTGTGATATCTACAACACTTTTTAGTATCAAAATTAATGATATTGTGAAATGTTAAGGTAATCTTACTGATTGCTCATTATACGTTGACGACTTCTGTATCTGTTATCGCTCGAAAAGCATGGCAACAATTGAACGTCAACTACAACAAAATTTGAATAAGATTGAAAATTGGGCAACAAGCAATGGCTTTAAGTTTTCCAAATCAAAAACACAGTGTGTACATTTCTGTCAGTTGCGCAAGCAACATGATGATCCGGTTTTACATTTATATGGATCACCTTTTCCAGTTGTTGAGGAATCTAAATTCCTTGGCATTTTATTTGATAGAAAACTCAGTTTTATACCCCATATTAAATATCTCAAAGCTAAATGTTTAAAAGCATTGAATCTTTTAAAAGTGCTTTCCCATACTTCTTGGGGTGCAGACCGAACTACACTTCTAAAGCTGTATCGGTCTCTAGTCCGGTCAAAATTAGACTATGGCTGTATCATATATGGCTCTGCACGAAAATCATATCTTCAAATGCTTGATCCTATACATAACCAAGGACTTAGATTAGCTTTAGGGGCTTTTAGAACTTCTCCTGTTGCTAGTCTCTATGTGGAAGCGGATGAACCATCACTATATTCACGAAGAGAGAAACTCTCTTTGCAATATGCTATAAGAATTGCTGCTAACCCATCAAATCCTGCTCATGAAGTTACATTCCCACCAAATTATGTTAATTTGTATGAACAAAAACCTAAAGCTATTAAATCATTTGGCATCAGAATTTCACCACTTTTAGAATCTGCCAATATCAAACCACAAAATATTGAAAAACATTTTACACCAAATATTCCAGCTTGGTGCATGAAACCACCAGAAATACTTTTTGATTTACATTCCGGGAAAAAATCTGAATCAAATCCACACATATTAAAAGATGATTTCAGAAAAATGCAAAGTCGTTATAAGAATTACCAACAAATTTATACTGATGGGTCAAAGGAAGACTCAAAGGTTGGTTGTGCTGTTATATCAGACAACCATAGTAATATGCAACGTATACCTGACGATTCATCAATTTTCACTGCTGAAGCCAAAGCAGTTGATTTATTCTCAGAAAAACAATTGAAGGATATTAAATTCTTTTGACTTTATAACATTCGGGAATATAATTTTCAAAAAAAATATTTTTGTCATTGATAAAATTATCACTATGCAATACACCAAAATGCAAATTGAAATTCACGGGTCATTAGTTACGATACCGTAATACACCAAATGCACCGACCCTCTCTACCCAAAGTTCACAAGCAAAAAATTTAGCGCTCTCAATTTTTGCTGCAACCTTTACGAGGTCATTGTTTATGTTCTAATTCCGACCATAGACAAAAGTTAACACCAATTTATCAGTCATTGCCCCTAAAAATGGGACAACTTCTTCAACAAGAATACACGGATATGGCATACCCCGGCAAATTTGGTCACAAATTTGCAGTAAAACACTTACAAAAACTTCAAATTTAGGTGCCATTTTTTTGATGGAGAACAAGCGATGATTTTGAAGCCGAACATTATGGAATACAAACGATAAAATGGGTTTCAATCATTTTTGAACGTTTGTGACTTTTCAGTATAGAGGGTCGAACCATTTGGATTAGTACTTTTCTTAAACCATTGAAGCGTGACTACAATAAAGCATCCGTTTTGATTGCAGATGTCTGGAACTACGAAATGCATGCATAATCAGTAAAGTTTTTATTGTATTGAATGTTAGAGATAGGACTAAATCTAAATATCCTTCAATTGTTTTTCTGAGTATAGCTTTAGATTTCATTAGCACTTGTGATGCAAACAATAAATTTATTATATTTTCTGACTCGCTCTCTGTATTGAAAGCAATGAACCATACCAGTTCAAAGAATCCACAGATTCAGAAACTTTTAGAAAAATGTCATGAGCTTTTAACTTATAAAGAAATTGTTCTCTGTTGGATTCCTAGTCATATAGGTATCCAAGGGAATGAGATGGTAGATAAGCAAGCAAAAACATCGCTTTCATTAGAACCAACTTCTTTTAAAATTCCATTTTCCAATTTTAAGCCCTCTATCAATAAATATATCTTGGAAGAATGGCAAACTTCATGGAATAACAGCATTGGTAATAAACTTCTTGACATCAAACCAACTATTGGTGAATATCAATCGGTTGTTCAAAACATTAGAAGAGAAGAAGTAGTTTTAGCTCGACTCCGCTTAGGTCATACAAGTCACTCATTCATACTTACTACAAGGTGAAGAGCATCCTCAATGTGTTGGTTGCGACGCACCTTTCACTGTACGTCACTTCCTTTTGGAATGTGGCGATTTTGCACTAGTAAGAAATAATTGCTTCCATGTTAATAACATGAAAGAATTATTTCAAGATATACATATTGATAGTATTATGACATTTTTAAGACAAATAAATCTTTTTAACAAAATCTAATTGCTGTTTTTAAAATCATGTTTTGTTTTACATTTGTATCAGACCATAATACAGATTATATTATGTTGTGTTCTGTTCAGTTAAAGAATATGTACAGTTATCTGAATAGCTCTTTGAAACTGTCAGATATTGTACGTGGTCTCTCCTGTCAACAATCGTATTGCAACTTATTATCATAAAACAAACTCATCATCACCATTCCTTTTATTTTATCCTATAAATTTTTTAACTTTTTCCATCCTCATCATGTTTAGGTAATACCGTCTGACGCTAATGACCCACAAGGGTTGATGCGTCGTTAAGCACCAAACAAACAAACAAACCTGTATTTTAGCACCTCGCCTGTATTTTTACGCCCTCTGCATAGTATATTCTTCAAAGTAACCCCTCACCTGTATTTTCATGCCTCTCGCAGATCTATTTGGTTAGTCCCTATCGTTATTGCTGCCCATTTCGAGCCAGAACTCTCATTTCCTTTCTACTTGTCCTCTCCGCCTCCTCTCTCATCCGTTGCGTGTATGCCTGGGCTTCTAAGCGTGCTTGAAGGCGGTCTGCTGGTAAAGATACTGCTGAGGATGATGGGGTGGAGATCACCGCTGGAGGCTTACTCTCACCTCGGGCTGGGATGAAATCCCTATTCTGTACCCAGTTCACTATAATCCCAGAATTGTGAACTTGCAGGTTGACATCTCCGCCGCTTATACTATCTCCCTCAAAGCTGACACTTGTAAAGCACAATGTACAAGTTGTGGAAAGTCTTCCAGTGGGCTACCATTCCCTCATAACGTGTAAATACTGGAGTTTCGCAACAGGCTTCTGGCCAAGCCATCCCTGTAGCCAGAAACAAGATGCGATTTGAACTTCTGAAAGGGGTACGTGCATTAAGGGGGTATTTTGGCCCCCTCTCGAGCCAAAAACTGATTGGCCCCCTCTCGAGCCAAAAACTGATTGGCCCCCGCTCGAGCCAAAAACTGAAAATTGCTTTTCACCAATTTCTTTGATTGGTTTATTAGAAGAATAACTGAACTGTAATTTCCTACCTTTTATTTTACTTTTATTGTCGCTATGGTAACAAAGATGGCCGACAAAATAGGCTTAAAATAGAGAAATTGCTATTTTGGACCAAATTTAAGGCTTTTGTAGACGTATTTTTTAAGAATTAGATATCAGCACAAGCGAATACCAAAAAACCTTTTCATACATTCTGTTCCATGCTAATTTTTATCATCTGTTAAAATATCTTTTCGGTATTTGCTTGTGCTCTATATTAATTCCTCTGTTACATGTCTCAATTTTGCTCCAAAATGGTAATTTTCCTATTTTCAGCCTATTTTGGTGGCCATTTTTGTTACCATAGCAACCGTAAAAGTCGAATCTACACCATACTTTTACACTTCGGCTATTGTTCTAATAAACTAATAAGAAGAAACTTGTGAAGAACAACTTTTATTTTTTGACCTCATAGGGGGCCAAAATAGCCTCTTAATGCACGTACCCCTTTATGGTCAATATTTACATGAATAACCCATATGCATATACTCCCTCGCAGACCAGTCCAGACTGAAAGGGATATTCATTCCCCTATTTTCTTTATTATTGTTGCTTAAGTAATAGATATATGCATGAACAAAACAAAAAAAAATAATTTATTGCACTAAGTCTCATTCTAGAGTAACTGCAGAATAGTATGCATGATCTTCCCTGAAAAAATCATATGACAATTTTAAAGTCTTTGATATAATCATATGTTTATTGTGTTAAATTGTTCATATTTTAGCTAACTTATTAAATTGTAACTGTTCAGTAATATCTCTCTTACCTAACCTTGATGACGCTAATGACCCAAAAGGGTTGATGCGTCGTTAAACTTCAACTCCTCATCATCATCAATTATGTTCTGTCTTTTATTAACAAGTGTTGTTAACATTTTCAATCAATTTGTGATGTGCTGTAGTTACTTTGGATTTGGTTTATTGTTTTGTGTCTTATTGGAAGATTTAGTTGTTTTGCCAATATTAAATCAGCATACTTGTTAGATATACTTGTTGAATATTGTAGTACAAGACCCGCTTGTTTCCCTTGCTGTAAGCATTCATTATTTTATGCAGAAGAAATGTTTCTGTCCGACCCCATCGCCCGTGTGATAAACATTATTGTTTTAGTTCCAAAAACGTTGACCAAGGTTTCTTTTTAAATGCCAAATGACTCTTTCGTCTGGCACAACTTCCCTGTGCTTGCAAGTTTGATTTGCCTTTGTCTTCATGCTGACCATATGGGTTGTCACATGAGTGACAATTTCATTTCTCAGTACACTTGATTTTATTGTTGAAACAAGGACATCTGTTTTTTATGAACAATTCACTTCTAGTATCATTATCATCTGTCAGCTTTTTAGGTATTTCTTGTTGGTTTCTTCAGAAAGGCTGCTATAATGACCAGGCCCTGTACTATCAAAAGCCACAAAAACGGTTCAGCAGTTATTAGAGTTGTGTTGCTTTCTAAAGAATTATCTCAATATCAGTCATTGCTGTTACAATGCAAATTGACATCTGTAGCATATATCTAATGGAAGTTATTAAGAGATCGCCTACATCCTGTTCAAACTTCCCATCTTGTTTATAAGACTCAACTCAATTCCTAGTTCACTAAGTTTTCTTTTGATAGCAAGTGTACCAGTCAAGGCTATGAGAACGCTTGTTGACATTGCGAGGCTTGTGTTGTCAAAGCCGAGCCTGGTAAATTTGATATCAAAAGATGGAACCTGGTATTCTATTTATCTGTTTACCCATTTTTGTCATTTTGTATTAAGCTGTATGTAATTGAGTAAAAAAGACAGTTTCCATCAGGTTTTGTGTCTACTATTTGTAAACCAAATTTACTTACATTCTGCTTTGGTGTTACATTGTCAGATGGAATATCTTGAGAAAGAAGCAAAAAAGACAGATTGCTCTTAGACCACAAAATTGATTATGTTTCCACTGTGTGTGTGTGTGTGTGTGTGTGTGTGTGTGTGTGTGTGTGTGTGTGTGTGTGTGTGTGTGTGTGTGTGTGTGTGTGTGTGTGTGTTTCTTTGTCACATGTTTAATGGTGCTTTGGAAACTATAGATGTAATCTAGAAGCTTTTCTTCAATGTCATTTAAACTTATATTTTAGTTACTTCTTATTTCTTTATTCTCTGTTTTCAGTGTTGTATTACTATGAGGGTCTGGATGGGGTTTAATGATTAGTGAATAATGGCCTGTTTATAATGAATAGTGAATAATGAGTCAAAAATAGTGAATAATGAGGGCCTAAAAATAATGAATAATCCTATTTTTTAATGAATAGAAGAAAAAAATAATGAATAGTGAATAATCAGATTTTAGTGAATAATGCTAAAAAATCATTATGTCGCGTCGTGGCCCATTTTATTCTAATAAAATAATTTTAAGGAATAATTGGTCTTATTTAATGAATAACCCAAAAATTTTAATGAGACGAATAATGGGCTTAACTTTTAATGAATAGTGAATACCCGATCCCCCATCCAGACCCTCTACTATCAGATTTTGAATCTGTGTTCTTTTGAATATGATAACATCATAGCTGATTTAATGCATTTTTTTTTAAAAAAAAAAAGTATCTACAGACAGTCACTGTGTGCAATTATCCCTTGTGTGTGGGTTTCTAGCACAATTCCATGCATACAGCAATACACAGAGTAGTGCATGGGCAAGCTCTTTGTCTATTCGTCCTATTGTTAATGCAGAATTGTTTAACCCTTAAAACGCCCATCACGACTGCAGCAGACGACAAATTTTGAGACATCTTTCCCAATTTTCTACAAAAATAAGGTATGATATTACATGAGAATTGCCAGCAGACGATTCTCATGAAATATCATGCCTTACTTTTTATTTTTGAAAAAGCGGCCTTTTAATTATTTTTGAAAAAGCCGCCATTTTTTAATTGTCATCTGCTGCAAATTATAGGTGGCGCTTTAAGGGTTAAATAGTGGTGCAATTTTTCATTTCTGTTGGATCCAGCTCCAACTGGAATGTATGACAAACAATCTTTGTTAATATGCACCATGAGATTATAACAAACTTTAAGCACGTCATTGTTGAATATTATACAAATGACATGAGATTTCCAACATTGTGGTATGTGCTACCAGCAAAGCCTCAGACCAGCCAGTGCATACGCGCAGTCTGAGTAGGGCTTTTCATAGGTTCTTGAATATTCTACGACTGTTAAGGTACTGAATGAACACCATTTGGATTTTTTACAGCTTAACAGGAGGCTTCATAGGCTTGTCAAACTACCACAAGGTTGGAAATCACATGTCGTGGCTTAATTATTATAGGGGTTGGTAAGTAGGCAATGTAATTTTTTTTAAGATTTTTTCTTATATGACTTCATAATATCCTGAAACTTGAGGACCTGATCACCCTAATAACGTTAGAATAGGTCAAGTTCAACTTAGGCTTATTATTTATACATATAATAATCGAGCCGAGCCATGATTTCCAAATATGTGGCATTTTGACATGTGTAGACTCGGACGGGCCTCTGCAGCCTCCTTTTAAGCTTAGCAACTCCAAATGGTGTTCAGTCAGTAGCTTTACAATCATAGAATATTCAAGCGACTAGCAAAGGCTCTGATCAGACTGTGCGTATGCACAGGCTGGTCTGAGCCTTTGCTAGTCGCACATACCACATTGTTGGAAATCTCATGTCGCGGCTCATATTTTATTTTTACCATATATGGGCTTGGTGGCCATTTTGGTTCTGTGAACTAAAACAAATATCATATTTGAATTGTTTACTCTCTAAGGAATATTATGAAATTTGAGTTCAAACAGCCTAAATTATTTCTGAGAAAAACGATGATACATAAGTGGCAATCCAAAATGAGTGGCCTTGGATGAAAGGTCAGTCTGACCTTTGGTGCATATATAAAACCAGTGTTTCATTGGGTTAAGCATTTCTTGCAAGAATTATAATTTCCACTTAAAAGGTTTTGGAAAAATGAGCATTTCAATTTTTTCCAATACAAGAGGGCCCTAGGACCCTGGATAGCTCACCTAAGTCCTGGCACATAAGTAGATGATGTATTGGCCTGTGGATAAGGAGATATGATATGATTTTAAATATTTCTATTTTTAGCTCTAGCAGCCATGTTGTTTAGCCAAGCTGAACCTTCTGATCAATTTACGTAGAGGGGAACATGAGGACTATTTCTGTGAAATTGTTTTAATTTTGGACCAGAGGTCCGGGAGATTTCATTTGATGATATTTCTTATCTACAGCTCTGCCAACCCATTATTCGGCAGAGCAATACCATTTGTGCAATTTTAGTAGAGGGCATTAAGATGAACATTTCTGTGAAATTATTTTTAAATTTGGAACAGTGGTTCAGAAGAAGCTGTCATTTAAAGACATTTCTCATCTAGAGCTCTGGCAACCCCTTGTTAAGCCTAGCGAAACTGTGTGTGCAATTTTGGCAGAAGCCATTATGAGGAGTCTAATAGACGAGACCAGTGGGGCATGCTGAGTTCTAGTACTAATACTGCCCTACACTGGCCATATACAAGGGGCAGACAGTCATATGTGTGACTTTGCGTTGTGTTTAGAGATTATGAGCATAATAAAATCCCATTGACTGTCTACTCCAGCATGATTCCGGTTCATATCACTGGATTTGAGGCGAGATGGTGTTTGGGGAAATTTTCAGCAAATGCATTACTTTTTCATACAATTTTATTTACAAATATGTACGAACAAAATACATTCTGGTCTTTATATACTTAAGGAATAAAGAAACGCAACAAACACTTCGAGTCATTATAAGCATACAATATGATGCAAGTTTTTAGTGCAAATGATATTTATCCATAGGAGTAATATGTGTCCGTCAAATTACAGCAGGTTTAACGTAATTATCGATTTCGTAATCATTTTGGTATGTGCGTAACCAGCCTGACCTACTGAAACAGGGTCAATAAAAGCAAAGTTTGAATCAACCATGGGTTTATTGTTTTAAAAAGTCTTGGCATAGATTGCAGATCAAGGAAATGATAAAATGGTGACGTTTCTGTATGATTCTGAAACAGCTTAACGTCATTAAAGTCAACTCTGAATACTGCGAGAAAGGCGTAAACTTTCTTTTCTGCTTGAGAATATTTCATTTCAAGGACGTTTTGTTCAAGAATTATGACTCGAGATCTTCAGACGTCAAAAAAACCTCAATTCTGACGTCGAAATTCCATACCCTACGTTTTAATGGTTTCCATGAGGTTTATGTGTTTTTCTAATGATAAAATGGTCCAGTGACAAAGTTTAGGTTAAAGTTAACAAGTTTGGTGTTCACTCTCGATATGTGATCAGATGTTTTCTCTTGCATTATGCCGTGTTTTGTTTGGCTAACGTCAATATAAACAACTTACCAGCTTATTTCTATGGTATCTGAAAAGTCAGTTGTTCCCAAGAAAGCATGTTCTGATGTCTCTATGTTTATCTTATCCCGTATATTCACCAGCGACCCAAGCCCGACGGCTCTATGTGACGTTTATCGTTCATTCACTACCATTGTGTATCTTGCCATTCAAGTAGGGTGTTTTGACGCAATATATGACTGCATTACGAATATGATTGGACGTTTGTTTAATTTGCACATTATCAAGTCGACGCCAAATAACCAAACATGCCAAAGACGGGGTTTCTTGATCTTTATTCTGACGTTAACTTCACATTTTACGTTTTCATATGTTTTCATCTTGTAGCGTAAAATGTAGCGTTAAAATGACATTTAGGTATTTCATCACATGCTTTAAATACTCAATAAGAAATTTTCAAAAGATATTTCACCAAACCGTCATTTAAGCAAGCAAAAAATATAGTTTTGTCTGTTGTGTTTCTTTATTCCTTAAGTATATTTACCAGTTTCACCTTTGTATAGGTAGTTTAAATTTAACTATGAATACTTTTCCTGAGTATACGAGGTATTTGAAATTTGACTTTGAATACTTTTCCTGAGTATACGAGGTATTTTATTAGCTATCTATTCTATATGCTATCAGAAGAATAGAGCAATTGGTATTTTTCATCCTGACAGTCATATGATATGTAGCAATATAGAGATACAGCTATTAAATAATAATTGTTTAAATATTTCATGATTGGTTCATAATGAGAGCCAAAGTAAATACAGCAGTGTAGAGTTAAGTAACATAATTAGCAACTATGTTCTACACTGCTGGGGTATTGCTCATGTAAGAGTTTACCCATATTTCTCGATCATATTTGAGCGTTTGTATATGACTAAATATTAAATACAACATGTCTGTAGCAAATCATAATTACAACAGCAATATTAATTTGATAATGCTTGAGATAAGAGTTGGTCACGTTATGGTACTTTATTCACCTGATTGGACTAATATAGGGTTTTCATTCATACTTCTAACTGTTAATCTGTTTCGTCACCCTACTCTTATTGGGCACGGACTATACATAGTTTTCAATAATATATAAAATATAGCTTCATTCAAGAGAGATAATTATGAGAGACTCTTTGAAACAAGTTAAAGCTTTCACTATACACATATGTTTCTACTACAGGGGCAATAGTGTGAAATTATTTTGAAATTGAACAAGTGGTTAAGGATGAAATAACATTAAATGAAATTTCTTATATAGAGCTCTGGCAGCCCCTTTGTCCGGTGGAGTGGAACCATTTGCGCAACTTTGCATTTCATTAGAGTCTGCACTATTTGCTATGATTAAAACAATCTTCAAGGACAGAAATACATCACTTACGTAATATAAATTTTGACCGGCAATGCTTTATAATATAAAATGAAATGTTACAAACTTATTGAATCACTATATTATGGGATATTCCATCAGAATGAAAAAGGTTAAGCAGTACTTTTTTAAGGTCCTCTCATTCTAAAATGTATTGGTAAAAGGCATCTGGTCTTCCACTATGCTTTGGTACATAAACAAAGTGTTCCACATAATGGAACAGGCAGTTTTCAACATTTTTTTTCATGCTGAGAAAGGTGGTCCACAGCTTTCATCGGTTTGACATATTTTACAGCTTTATAGAAAAGGACAGGGGTTCAATTAGAGTAAAAATCCCTATTCCAGTCCTCAGTGTAAGAGTGTGTAATCAAAAATCCATTTTCTTATTTCTTTACCAAAACATATGTTGTGAGTAATCAAAAGAACCATCTCAATGAGATGATTCTTTTGAGCACCCAAAACAAATGTTAAAATTGATGGATAAGAATATATACACAATTTTACGCTGAAAATTTGACGCTGACAGAGACTGGTACAGAAAGCTCAGTGGTAGAGTGCTTCACTCAAGACCGTGCCTCACCGGCCTCACTGCGTTGTGGTCCTTGAGCATGACACATTTATCCTAGCTTAGTAGTGTAGTCCATGGGACCGGAGAGGTCACCATGCACCCCCTAAGGACCCTCCGGGAGTGGTATAATATTGTTCATTGGACCCCCCCTGATTAAGAATTAAGATGTTAACACTTGATATCTTGGGTCCTACCCGCCATTTTGGATGGTTTTCAAGATGGCCACCTAAAAATAGACAAAATGCCTATATAGTGTAATATCAGCCTCCTACCATATGTTATGGTTACTTTTATGAGCAGAACATCTATACTTAAGACCCTCAAATTCATTTCTGATATTTAAAGTTTAATGTATGGTCTTAACATAATATATTCAAGATGGCCGCCACTTTGATGTACATTTTTTGCATATTTTCATTAATCTTCAAAAAAAAAGTGAGAAGGTTCTTTTGACTACCCAAAACATATGTTTAAATTGATGGGAAAGAAAATATTTAAGGTTTTAAGCTCAAAACAGGTATCTAGACCTATGGGCATGTGCGAACAATAAAGGCACACCTACCCATTTTGGATTTAAGTGTCATTGTTGTTTGTTCCCAAAATCATATTGCCCTCTTGCTGAGAAAATCTGATTTTGGTGCATGGAAACATCAATGGCACTGGCCAGATTACATTTACATAATTACAACTGTCATAACATTTATTGAGATCCGCTAATCTGATTGGTCAAGAACGGTCATCTGATCGCATTGACCTGTTTTTCATTTTTCAATGAACCCGGTCCGTATTCATGAGGGGCGGGGCCATTCACGACAGAACTACTTTTGTGATATTGTGCAATGCTTCTATGAAGAGAAATGAGAAATGGACAGCCTGCAACTAACACTTTACCTTGCACTTAGACCTATATATGTTCAGGTAGAAAAGCAGAGATGAACTTACATACGACGCCTAAATTAACAGTAGTCATACCGATCAGCTGTCTGCTGCCATGCGCGAATCCAGGAATTTTCGTCCAGGGGGGGGGGGGGGGGGGGGAGGGACTAGTCAATCTGACAAAAAAAGCTCTGACAGTGTTGTTTGTTTGTTTTTGTTTTTTTTTGCTTTTTGCTTAGTCCTCGGCTTATTAATACAGAAGTCAAATGGTTAATTTCAAAGAAAAATATGATTTTTCAAGGTTCCGGAGGGGGTCCAAATTTTTCCAGGGGGGTCCAACTTTTTCCAGAGGGGGGGGGGGGGTCCAATTGCTTCTTACCTATAGAAACCCAAATATCTTGTGATTTTCCAGTGGAGTCCGGACCCCCTGCCCCCCTCTGGATCCGCACTTGGCTGCGATCTATTTAGTTTCCCAGTCCGCAAAATGATGCGATCGCCTCTTGCACCTGTGCTTGTTTTCCTGCAACTTCGTTGTATGTTTTCAGTCGAGCCCCGCAATAAAATCGTTTCTTGAACTTACTGCATGATTGTTGCCTGGTTTATCCAACATCTTTTGCAATTCGTCTTTGCTTTCTTCAATCACTCAATAAAGATAGCTCAATTTCTTTTTGCTGGGGTCATTTCTTTTCCTTTCCGAGCCATTTTGACAATGATGCTTTTCGTCACCAATGTTAATGAATGACGTCATATCCGATGACGTAACTATCATACACATTCTAATGAACACCCATGTTATAAAACAAGATTCTAGTCTCTAAAGTAGTTGTTTATTTTGAATTGGAGAACAGCTGCCATTTTGATTTTTTGAACGTCGCGATCGTAATGTCTACATACTCACGTCATAGTCTAAATGCGCGAAGGGAACTATAAGCTGGAAACGTATTTTTTTAAGGAAAACATGATTATAAATACTGAATAAGAATGAATAAAGAAGAAGTTGTAATTATAAGAATTGAAAATTATTTTTCTGCGTTTCACTGAGGTATGAAATGTCGTTTAAATTACATCTAATTTTAGCATGAAAACCTTCGGTTTTCATGCAAATTAGATGTAATTTTCCAACATTTCATACCTCAGTGAAATTAGATGTAATTTAAACGACATTGCAAATTAGATGTAATTTTCCCGACATTTCATACCTCAGTGAAACGCAGAAAAATAACTTTCAATTCTTAATTGAAAGCTGCAGGTTAACTTAATAAAAAATAGCCATCAGAGGAGATGGCAAATCCCCCGACCAAAAAGTAATTGATATGCAGTTACAAGCAGCCAACCTAGTATATATATTTGATGTGATAATACTGAGTGTCAATGCGAACAAAAGTGGAAGGCTGACTGTAGAGACTTCATTTTTACCTTTAAATTCATCCAAGGGAGGTACGTTAAAATGTAAGCGCTAAAGAGCAATCATTCTTAAACCGAACAACACACTGTGACTCAAAGATATATTTATACTTAACACCATTAAACTCTTAAAAGATATAAAAGTTATTAAGAGCACAAAGTTTCACGAATAAAATTTGTTCGTGGGAGATAACCCAAACACAAAACTAGAGGAGATATAACTGAGTAAGCACAGGTGAATTGTTATAGATAAGCAAATATGGAATAAATACTATGGTGTTTTGTGTCTGGAAAGGGTCCATGTGTGACATGTACAAATGACAGTTTTGTTTTGCTTAATACCTATAACAGAAAAAATATGCATATGAAAAATCATGCATATATTGTGACACTATGATTTCAAGTAATAACAATGACTGAAAGAAATATACTCACACAAAATTACAATTATTTAACTGCAATCCAAATTATGTTGTGGTCAGACCAGTAAGCCTCAATGGTACCTGTGGTAAACAAGCCTGCACTCAGATTTGTGTAGATGTGATCAATCTGACTGGAATACTGTGTAGTAGGCTGATTCAAGTATTGACAGAAACCTGTTGGCAACTGCACTTCTTTGTCTTTCTTCAGGTCAATATTGAAATCTCCTAGAACTATAACACTATCTTTGGTTGTAGTGATGATTTTTCTAAGAGTAGTCTCAAGTACTTTTCTGGGAGTTCCTGGGAATTTATACACTGCTGCTATGAGCAATTGAGGACTAAGAACTGTTTTAATCAAGGTTATTTCTATTCCTGGCACATTTACACTTTTTGGAAACCCATGAATAAAACTGTCTTTGGAGTAAACTATGGTTCCATGTGGTGGTCTGTTATGAGGAAGTTGTGCTTGATCATCATTTCTGTAGATGTTGTATCCATGAATTTTGTAATCGATATCACTGTCTGTTTTCAAGAGACGAGATTCTGAGAATACTAAAATATCAGCAGCAATCAGGTTTGGATCTTGACAACAATCACCAAAGTGCTTATGGTATGAGCGAGCATTATTGCATGCAATTATTGGATGATCTTTAAGTGTATAAAGGGGAGAGAAGTCAATATGATAAGCAGCTGTTGTTCTTAGTCTTTTCATTTCTGATATAACCTCAGAATTAACAGAGATCTTGGAGGCATTTAGGTCAAAAATATGGAGACCATCTAATGATGTCACTCTACTGAGCCCAACATAATGTGTGTGTAAGAAGAAAGGCTTTGTAATTTTTGGACTAAGGACTGAGAAGTCCACAACAATACTGTCAAGCGTTTCTCCCTGAGCGCGATGTATTGTTTTCGCTGCACATGCTCTAAGTGGAAACTGTGTCCTTATAATTTCACCAAATTTATTTTTACCAACTCTGAACTGTCGGCTGATAGGAAGTATTGGAGTCCACGTTTTATCAATGTTTCTTCTGTATAGCTGTTTGTTCTGTTCTCTTGTTTCAGTACCTATTTGTGCATCATGAAATTTAATCCAAACTATCCCTGCTGGTTGTTTAGAAGAGCGTGGTATTTGCAGTAGTTTAATTACTCCGTTGGCTCCATTTGTTAATCCTTCTGCTGTATTAATATTTAAGCATATTTCATAATGTAGATCTACCGCAAGGTTCAGGTCTTTTTGTAGCTGCATAGTTTTTGAAGGATCAGTTGATATCTGAGATTTTATGCGTTCTGCAAGATCATTTGAAACATTACCAACGACAATATCATGGGCTTTTGAGACATACTTGTCTGTAGAGGCTCTTTCATACAACATATTATTCCATGCATTTACTTTTGCATTTTCCAGAAACAAATGAGGAGCAGAGGATGGATAAGTTGCATCAGCTGGAGTACAGGTTTTGGACAACAGCAATTCTATATCAGCACTTGTCTGCTGGTTTTCTCGAAGTCTGTTGAGAAGCTGAGCTAAGAGTAAACTATCCAGCTGTCTCATTATCTCAGTTAGTTCAAACATTTTGAAATGTTTTTCCCAAAGGTTTGTTGCAAGAGAAGAAGTACCTGATTTGCAATTTGAAAATAAGTATGCATCATAGACTGGTTTAAGCTGAAACAGGTCACCAAAACAAATCACCGAAACACCACCAAAGTCTTTTGAACAACCCTTAATATCCTGCAAACGCTTATGGATCAAGTTGAACATTCTAAAGCCTATCATCGAGACCTCATCAATAATGACAAGCTTTAATTGTCCAAGCTGTGTCCGAAGTGTATTTAGCTTGTCTGATGATGGTGTATCTAATACAATACCTTGACTGACTGGTACACGGAAGGCTGACTGCACAGTATTTCCAGAAACATTGTAAGCAGCTTTCCCTGTTGGCGCTACTACCAAAACATGACGTGTATTATAGTCTGATCCAGGCAATGAATTGAAATATTTCATAGAAGCCTGATATATGGCAGTTAAAACTCTACTTTTTCCGACTCCAGCGCCACCACTGAGAAAAGCATATATTGGAGCATCTGATGTTTTTAACTTTATTAAAATGTCATTGAAGAACTCCCTTTGTTTTATATTAAGAGACAATAGTAGGCTCCAATATTGTTCACTATTCATTTCATGGAATGGTATTTGAGTATCTTTAGCCAATGAGGGTATACCAAGATCAGATCCTAAGTCAGATTCAGGCATGTTGTCTGGTAGAAATAAAGTAGGATCATGAATGAGATGATCTATTGTTTTATCTACTTGGTTTGCATGTTCTGTATTTGGAGCTAGGTTATCTAATTCTTCATTGGCTATTTCATCTTGTACAAGCGCTTCTGCTGAATCAACAGCTGCAGCATTTGGTTCATATGCTTGAAGTTGTTCTTGAATGGTCGCTTCTATCTTCTTGTAACGGCCTTGGTATGTCTGAGAATTTCCCTTCAGCTTCTGTTCATCTCTCCAGTGTGTATATAACATTATCTTTTCCCGGCAATAATTCTCAGGGTCATGCTCTTGATTGTATCTGACAGATCTTAAAATTCTAGCAGTTCGCCGTTTTTTAAAATTGTGACGTGTACAAGTTATATCTACTACAAGATTATCAGAATCACTTTCATTCTCATTATTTTGTAGACTATCTCCAATTTTACCTGGTTTATCATACCAAGCAGCCCAGTCTGCTAACGTTACATTTTCTAATGCATGCGGCCTGTCTGTGTAGCGTGTAAGGAGATTGCCAGAGGTAACTTGGTCATCATCATCTTCCATTGAATGAATCTCTTCAAATGATTTGAGCAGGAAGGTTCTGTTTGTAGATTCGGATGTGGGGACAAATATGACTTGTCTTGAACATTTTCTTAAAGGTACTTGTAAGCATATATCAACTGCTTCTTGAGCTGACATTTCAACATTATTGATGAATTTATTTCCTATCAGACGAACTTTTTCTTTTATGTTGCTTCCTTTCTCTTTGGCTTCCTTACTAGCAGCATCAAGCAAAAGACTCATCCCATGCTGGCTTTTAGATACATATGCAACCACATACATGGCACACTGGTAAATGTCCAATATATACTGAGAATCCATGTTGGCTCTCCAAGCCGATAGACAGGTAGGTATATATGCATTAATACGAATTTCATTCGACAACCGTTTCAGAAATATTGTTGGTGATGAAATTGACGATCTAATTGCCATCATATATTGATCTTCTGTCAACTGAAGCTGTTCTAGTAGCTCATCTAATGACAAAGAATTGCCTAAAGCCATGTCTTCTAAGGACCTCTTTATTTTCTTGAAGTTGTTACTGTGTATCTCCTTCTCTTCAATTTCATCTAATGGCTTATTACTGTGTTCTTTATTGGTGGTTTGGGGAAATTAAATCTGCACTCCCTTTTTCTTAGTTTTTTACATGTTCTTGAGTGACGATGCATCTGGTACTTTGCGAACGCATGGTCAATTGAACATGAAACCAAGGAATCAATGAAAGCAATAACATCTTCATCAGCATCTTCTTGGTACTTTGGCACATCCTGTAACCAAACCAACATGTGTATATGAGGCGATCCTCTGTGTTGGTATTCAACACGATAGAAATAATCAACCATTTTCGCACGCAGTGGCATTAGGCCACTTTGGAAAAATTTCAACAGTTCCTGAACAGAATAGTGGAAATGCCTGGAACATGTCACAGGGTCACTCTGAATCAAACGTGTTTTTCTTCCCAGCTTAAATTGTCTACATCACTATCAGTGAGATCAATGCTATCAACTATCTTGGAAAGAATTTTCAAGAGATGGGTCCACTGGGTCTCAGCAGCTGAGAAACTCAAAAATAACGTAGCTGGACCTAGCTGCCGTTCGTTTTTAGCTTGCTCAAAATATGGTGGAGATCCTCTTACAGTGCGTAATACTCTGTACCCCTCATCAAGCTGTAGCAGGTTATTTATTGCACCATCTTTCTTTAAAGCACCCGCAGTCAGATTTTCATTTTTACCGCTTACTTTCCTTAAAGCAATCTGTGATTTACCATAAATTTGTTGCATTTGAAGCTTTTTCACTTTAAAGAACAGATTATCAACAGATCTAGCCACTCTCCTGTCTCTTCTTCGGATTTCAGATTTAACAATATCACTATACAGTACTCTGACTGACCTATCATTATTTGTAGGCCGTGCATTACCAGCGAAAATTCCAGGAAAAGCAAGTTCTTCACAATTAGTGTCTTTAAATATGGAAGTAGGTAGATTACCCTGACCTGGGGCAAATGACCATATGTTATCTTTTTCTTCTTCCTCTATAAAGTCTGGAGATGTAAATAGTGTGTCAGTCATGCCGCCATGAATTTCAGTGTCATCAATTTCATTCCAGCCATCATTTTCACTAATTTCAATATTATGATTGTCCTTTTTAGAAGTAGGATCATGTTGAATGTGTGTTTTACAATGAATATGTTCATGAATTTCTTCAGTGTGAATATTTTTTTTCTCTAGGTTCATCATTGTAAACACTAGCATCCTTCACATTATGAAAGGAAGTCTCACTATCCATTACATCCTCAGTATTGTTTAAGAAAGGCACTTCTAATTCAGGTATCACATTACGGTTCTCACTGTATACATTATGTTGGCTTTTTGAGTCTTTGCCTGAATGGGTACTGGTTGAAGTTAGATCTGTTTGATCTATATTGGTAGCATTTGATACTGAAGATGAGGGCAAATAAGGTTTATCAACTTCAACATCTTGTCTAACTGTCTGATCACCAATATCGTTTTCAGATGCAGTTGTGCTATATGTCCATGTGGAATCAAACACAACATTCTCTTTTTTGTAGAAGTTGGAATTTTCAACAAGGTACTGAGCAGCATTCCTAACTTTATTTGGGCGTATATTCTGACTTTGAACACTGCAGACATGTGATAATTTCCTTTTTAAATTCACTTTAATTGTGCCATCTTGATCAGGCAACCTTGGTAAAGAAGTGACAGTCTGGACCATATTAGAAGGTACATTCACTACATTTCCGGCAATTTTTAGCTGCTTGCCTCTTGGAGCTTGGTAGATTTTCATGAAGGGTATCCTTATAGCTACTAGTAGCAGTTCTAGTGTATGCAATTCTTTAAGTATTGGGGGAAGATATGGAAAAGCCATATTATTAGCAATTGAACATGGTGGTATGAGCTTTTTCTTCATATAGTTTTTGCAGGTGTTACAAAGCCATTCCTTCTGGCCCTCTGATAAAATGGCCTGTAAACATTTATTTGCCACTGCTAACTCCCTTAATGCTTGAGTGACAGTCTGAACTGACTGTTTATAAAACAACTGTTCACAAGATGTACAAACATATGTTGGTCCTTGTTCTACTGCGCTGTGGAAATTTATTACAAGTTGTCCAAGAGAGTCTGGTTTATTTTGTTGCTTTCTCATGTGCTTCCCTGTAAGTTCATTCTGTCTGTATTCTGCAATGTTAGTACGTTTAACACGCCTTACTTCAGTTTCTCTCACTGTTTCCTTATGTTTATACATTGGTGCCTTTCTTTTTTCTTTTCTAGATATAGTCTCTCTTTGAATTTCAGTTTCTTTGATATGAGGATTTCTTCGTTTAGCATGTCTAGAAATAGCGTCTTTTTCCTTTTCAATTTGTCTGAAGGAAGAGTCTTTTCTTCGCTCCTGTCTGGTTTTAGTTTCTCTTAAAGTTTCTGTTAGTTTAAAGCAATGATCTGTTCGTTTCAAATGTCTAGCTTTAGCGTCTCTTTCCCTTTCAGATTGTCTGAAGGAAGAGTCTTTTCTTCGCTCCTGTCTGGTTTTAGTTTCTCTTAATGTTTCTGCTAGTTTAAAGCAATGATCTGTTCGTTTCAAATGTCTAGCTTTAGCGTCTCTTTCCCTTTCAGATTGTCTGAAGGAAGAGTCTTTTCTTCGCTCCTGTCTGGTTTTAGTTTCTCTTAATGTTTCTGCTGGTTTAAAGCAATGATCTGTTCGTTTCAAATGTCTAGCTTTAGCGTCTCTGTCCCTTTCAGTCTGTCTGTAGGAAGAGTCTTTTCTTTGATCCTGTCTGGTTTTAGTTTCCCTTAAAGTTTCTGCTAGTTTAACACAAGAATTTGTTCGTTTTACGTGTCTTGCAAAAGCCTCTCTTTCCCTTTCAGTTTGTCTGAAACTAGTGTCTTTTCGTCTCTCTTGTTTAGCTTTAGAATCTCTTGTAATTTCAATCTGCCTATATTCTTGTTGTTTTCGTTTCAATGATCTATTTTTTGTCTCTCGCTCTCTTTCCATAGTTCTATAAATTTCATTGTCCTTTTTATGCTGTTTTTTCAGAGTCTGATATTTTTGTTCACTAGACCGGAATGTTGGATCTTTACGTTTGCTTTGAATATATTTATTTTTTTGTTGGTTTCTCAACATCTTTTTCTGTTCTGATTTTTCGGCTTGATCCCTAAAATAGTTTTGAAGTAAGTTTGAGGTAGGTCCATGTGTACAATGAGACATCTGTGAAGGGGTTGGAGACACTTCACTTGCAGAATCTTGGAATGTCTGAAGGAAATAAGAGAAAAATATTAGAGAAAGGAATGTGTATACTTACTGTAGTTCAGACTTTCAACTGAGACACCAGTTTTAGCAACTTCTCATTTTAGATACTTGCTCTCAAAACTATATGAGAACATAAACTGAGAATATAAAAGCCAACCAAGTTCTTATTTTTGGATTTTGGGATGTATTTCACAAACTCTGCAAAAACTATACACTTTCTGAAGTTTTGTTTTAGTGGGCATTGATTTTATCTGTAAGAAATGACAAAATTGTCTGAAAATGTAGATTGTCTATGTTTATATACGTGTAGATATGGCGATTATGTAACAGTAATATCAAATTGGTTAAAAGATATTATTGTAACATAATTATTCATTTTGCATCAACTAGAATCGTCAGAGATATGAATATAGCCCTGCTGCAGGGTTTTTGACAGTTTGAAAAAGGCCAGGTTCTAAAGGTAATAAACAGAGACCAAATTCTTCCATCAATCAAGAAAGTAAATATAGTTTTAGATAAGGACATCGTAAAAAGGTTGAGGGGCAAAATTGTGACAATCAGGATATCAACAAAAATAATGACTCTTAATATATTTAAAGTTTTTTTTGGTAGCAAACTACAAAAAATGTATACTTCAGTAATAACCTGACCTAAAGTTAAACAAGCTTTTCTAAATAATCAGCAAAATCTAAGGCATTTATTTGATGACTATGTAGCTTTTGACTGACAAGTATTCACATGTATTTGCTTCATAAACAGGGAGCACAGTGGCTCAGTGGTAGAGTGCTTGATTCAAGACCGAGGGCCGCAGGTTCGAGCCTCACCGGTGTCACTGGGTTGTGTCGTTGAGCAAGAACATTAATCCTAGCTTAAGACTGGTTCAACCCAGGAAGACCCGTCCCTGCATAACTGAAAGATTGTTGATGGGGTGTAAAGAAACAAAACAGATAAAACAGCTGCTTCATAAAGGTTTGCCCATAGATAGGTAGTGGTTCTGTTGATTCACAAACATTTGCTTCAAAAACCTGTGCCCATATATAGTGCTAAGGCAGTGGTTCTGTTGGTTCATATGTATTTGCTTCACAAAAGTTTGCCCATATATAGTTCTAAGGCAGTGGTTCTGTTGATTCACATGTGTTTCCTTCATAAAATTTCTGTTGATTCTTATGTATTTGCTTCACAAAAGTTTACCCATAGATAGTTCTAAGGTAGTGGTTCTGTAGTTTTTGATTCATTGATAGTTGTTGCTCCCAATTTTTGTGGAAAGGTTGTGTTTGGTGCAGTAATAAGTGTAATTTTTAGTTTCCAAATCATCTCGCTGGGGAAAATGGGCTAGTTGCTTTACTTTGTCTTCTTGATATCATGTGGATATGACCAGAAAATGTCTCAATCATACACTGCAAACCAACCAATGAAACAAAGAAGATTTGCAACAAGAAAGTAAAATAGTGCCCTTGTAGTATTATACCATTTAAATGTTTACTAGTACTTTGAGCTGTTATATGGCTATTGTTGTGTGCATGTTTTGCATAGGATCCTTTTTTCAAGATAATATTTATAGAATCTGTCATTATCTGTACCTTTTCCATATTTTTTGCATTATTACCCTGTTTCATAGAATAGTATCAGGCTTTTATGCTTGCAACATATTTCTAAAGATTTGATAAGATGGCATATCACAATGCCCGCAACTATATGTTGATATAACATACTAACATCATATGTCTGGGTTCTTGTTGCTTGTGGTCTAGCTGGGGATTGAGCTGTAGTCGAAGAATCTGTTAATTTCACTCTTTTAGATGGAGAAAGGCTTGGTTCTAATGGTATCTCACAAGAAGTAACCTGCAAAATTGTGCCATGGATTAGAACCTGTATCATCAAATGATACTACGTACTGTAATCACTTACATAAGTCTTGGCCCTTCACTAATATTATGTTTAAGATATGTACATAATTAAAACCACAATAAACAACAATAACACAAAACGGTTTGTATTAGTATTATAGCAGCCTGGTACAGACCACATAAAAATTATTTTGTTCTGTTCGAGAAATTATCTCCTAAATGTAAAAGCGGATATTACAAGTCTTTGTCTTCAATTAATGGTACTTTTAATTACAATGTTTGCATATGCAAGTTGGACCCCAGGCTAGAAAGAATTTTTCATCCTCAAAGTTATGAAGAAGGCAAAGATCAGGAATCGACACAATCAAGTACCACACCTGACCCAAGACATCGAATGGGAAAGTGACAAAATCACAAGGAAACGCCACATACAGGAGAGCCCAGAGGTCAGCCCCTTCCCAGCAGGTGACCACAAGGCTACAAGAAACAGACAAAACAAAACACCAAGGACAAAAGCAACAAAAAAGATCCACAAAAGAAGACCTGCCTTGGAACGGTCAGTAAGAAAGTTACTGGCGGGCTTAAACCAGTTTTATGGCGCCAACCTCACCCGTAATTCTGATGTGGACAAGGACACAGTTGGTACAGTGACACCTGAGAAAGAAATGTCTATTGCTCATAAAAGGTAAAACAGTGATAAATAAATGTTAAAATGCCAACGATAGGTAGTGTTTCTGAGAGAAATGTTTAATAAAACGAATCTTGAAAAGTCAGTAAATGACAAAAAACCCTAGCATGTAGAGCTCAATCAAAATTCATAAGAGCACTGTAGCATCAATTCCTTATGGTTCATATTTATAAAATGTTGTACTCTTGTATATATCAAATTATCCCGTGTCCTGCTGCTTTTTGGAAAAGTGTGTAATCTATTGGCTGATCAGTCACTGTTTTCCATTTAGTTTGTGAATCTGTAATCTGTGTTATGGCGCATACACTTTCTCAGCAGTACAAGGGTTAACAATTTAATCTTAATAAATTGTGTAAAATGGTTAAAAAGTAAGTAGGTATGACCAGGAAATACCACAATCACACACTGCAGACCAACCCATGGCACTGAGCGGAAGAGCCACAGAACATGTACAGCAACAAGACATAAGAAATACAATTAAGGCAAAGCAACCAGCTCTCTCTTCCTAGTCAAGTTTGTATGTGTTCATATTAAATTCTGTATGACTTTACAGAAAAATAAATTGTACTGCAAATTGTTGTGACTCTCTTTTAAAAGACTTACAGCATGATTATTGTTGCTGTCTGAATCCATGTTTTCTTTGTAGGCTAGGAAAGAGCTGGCTCATTATTTTTCAAGTTTTGTGGCTTGATGTGGTCGTAATGTCATTTTCATGAAAGGTATCTTGGGTAATATGTCCAGCTTAATTGCATTGATTCCCAAAATCTCTTATATGACATCTGTTATGTGTGGAATTTGATCATTTCAGTTTCTGACTGTCTTTAATATTATTTTCTAAAATTAATGAAAAAGTTAATAGTATGAAATGAGTTACCTGTGTACTGGAAGTGTCAGGCTCAGTTCTCTTGTCTCTCATTCTCTGACGATTTCTTTCTCTGTTACGTCTATTCATTTTTATATCACTTTTGTTAGTGTCAATAATTATGTATAACATTTTATTGTAAAACATCCATTTAACCTTAAAAAAAAAGAAAAAAAGCTATATTAAACCAACAAAGAACACTTACAATAATGAGCCACAACATATGATTTCCAACAAAATATGAAGTGCTCAAGCATGATTTTATTGCACTCAAAACTGTCCCAAAAAATTGCAGTTTTGGGCCATTTGAGTGCAAAAGGATTGAGTTTGTCAGAGACTCCCGATTACATCTATGGATAGCAAATCTTCCACAGACAGCTTATTTGATTAACAGTTTTAACCCTTAAAACGCTGACAAAAAATGCACCTGAAAATGTTGTCTGCAGAAGTCGTCTACTGCAAAACCGTACTGACCAACTTAAGTATAGAAGCAAACAGTGTGGACCCAGATCAGACTGCTCCTATAGGAGCAGTCTGATCTGGGTCCACAATGTTTGTCAAAGACTT
This sequence comes from Loripinus fragilis, assembly GCA_964019695.1. Lineage (NCBI taxonomy): Eukaryota > Metazoa > Mollusca > Bivalvia > Lucinida > Lucinidae > Loripinus > Loripinus fragilis. The sequence goes on from OZ026528.1 coordinate 22,014,598, forward strand.
ATAAAACATTTAAGCAGACAACTTTTGTTGTGAAGGTGCTTTAAGGGTTAAAAAATCAGAATGCACTTTTGTGCAGTTTGAACTGGTACTTAAATGACTGCCATCATTGCACTATTGGAAATCTTATAGTGTGGCTCAAAAATAGGTTGTATCAAGGGCAAGTGATACACATCCAAAGGGATTCTAAAATAATGCAGCTTAACCATAGATTGGATGTTTGTTTATCCTGATTCTTACAAGGTTTAACTGAAAATGGAAGGATTTATCTCTTTTGAGGGTAAATCCTTTCATTCAGAAAAAGCCATACCATCAAAAAACGAATCTGGAATAATGGAGCTAAGCCATTGAATGCATGTTTGTATCCCAATTCCTGCATGGGCTTATTAAAATATTTAACTTCTCTAAAGGGTAAAAAAGCCTTTCATTTAGAAACAGCCCTTCTAGACAAAAAGAGAAACAGCTTAACTACAGATAGAGTTGATGTTTCTGATCCTGATTCCTACAGGGTTCAACTGAAAAAAGTAAGTATCTCTCTAAATTGAGGGTAAACCCTAAAAAAAGTAAACTTGAATGTGTATCAACTGGCCTTCCATATATACATGTATGTACAAAGAAAACTAGAACATATGGATAGGAGAACTGTTTTCATGAAAAAAGAAGCTCATATCTCAAACGGAACAAAGTATGTTCATATTGGTTATATGAATCTCAAATGATACATTTTCTTGAGAGAAAAAACCTTTTCAAGCATGCAGGCAATTTTACAATATATGCGTTTTATAGTTTATCAACCCATGCATTTTACATAGAACTGCAGATATGGCTCTTCATTTACAATATATGTTTTTATAATAAGGCCTATATGATGACTGCAGGCATGAAAGTATTGTAACACCTCTTCATTTGTGTATACAAAAAAAAACTAGAATAAATGGATTGGAGAACTGTTTTCATGAAAAAAGTAGCTCGTATCTCAAACTGAACAAAGTATGTTCATATACACAATAGACATTGGTTATAACAACCACTAGCAAGGGCAGATGATACATTTCCTAGAGAGAAACCCCTTTGCAAGCATGTAGGTAATTTTACAATATATGTGTTTTATAATAAAGTCTAGTGAAGTCTATATAAAAACTACAGGTATGTAGACAATGCAACGTCTCTTTATTTACTACGTATTATGTGTTTTTTTATAATAAGATCTATATAACCATTTGTTATAATAATAATTTCTTATGTGTATCAATTCATACATTGCACATGAACTGCATGTATGGAGGAAAAGCAATGTCTCAACATATACAATATAGGTGTTTTATGATAAAGTCTATATGTGTAGCAGTTATATGTCTATCAACCCATACATTTTACACAGAACTCCAAGTATGTATAAAATGTAATCATTCTTCATTTGCTTCTTCATGTGCAATATATATGCTTTTATAAAACAGTTTATGACCAGCTGTTTGGCCATATCTTATGCAATATAAACATAGATACCAGATAGTTTGCATGTGATGATTTTTTGCAAAGCATGTTTTGGATACTCAAAACAACCATTTCATTGCAATTGCCTCAATGAGATGGTAAATGAGATGGTACCTTTGAGCATCCAATAGACATGACTGTGTAATAATGGTGGATAAGAAAATATTTGTGATTTCACACTCAATAATTGTGCTTATCTAGACTTAATGGTATTGTGTTTTATATATGAACAAGTTTAAGATTCATAAAAATAACCAAAACAAAACATTTCAAAGAAAAGAAAGTTTTCAAACTTTCAAACAGTCTCAATTATTCTGCTAGTTTTTGGATCTAGTTAGATTCATAAAAATAACCAACACAAAACATTTCAAAGTAAAGAAAGTTTTCAAACTTTCAAACAGTCTCAATTATTCTGTTAGTTTTGGATCTAGCTTGAATCTCTTAGTGGCCGCTTCACTGTCACAATCTTTTTTATTTTCTTTTTCTTTTTCCTTTGGACCTTCAACTTTCTCTTTCTCATCACTCTTTTTTATTTCCTGTGATGCAGGCCCTGGCAACTCTTTCTCATCCTCTGAGAATAAGTCACTGTACTGGCTAACTTCCAGTCTGAGACTTTGAAGCTCCTTCTGAGCTTTTTCATTTTTCTTCTGCATTTTAACAAGTTCTTGGGAGAGTTTATAGTTCTCCTGTGCAAATGTCGCTGTTTGCTTTCTCAGTTTAGTTGCGGTTTGCTCTAAAGTGTCAGCATAACCATCAATTTCAATACTGATGGACAACGCATCATGAACAGCTTTATCACTGCTATAAGTCCCAGCTTGTAATCGTGCAAACACACCATTCAATTTCAATGTGCATGATTTTATGTCACTTGCACTCATTTTTGTTGTTGATTTGTCCTTTTTTGTGTTACCTATAGAAAATACTATTTTATATGTGCCCTGATGTTCATATGGTCCCTGACCATACAAAATCATTGAATGACCAGCCTATATACTTTACTTCACATTCATATTGTTTCTGATATTATTACATGTACTAAAATTGGCACATAGCAAAATATATAGCTGGGTATAACGACTTTGTAAGTTTAGAACAAAACGGCACTAATATATTCATGAGAAGCACAATGTAGCGAAAGTGGCCAAATAGTAGTAAATATGGGTTCCATTTAACACTTGAAGTTTAAGTGGTAATTTCACTTATTTACCAACAAGACGCGCCCTTATCACCTCTGCATGAACATATGCAAATTATGATTTGGGTCTTAGTTGGCAAACAATGATTTGGGTCTCAGTTGTCTGTACTAAGTTACATGTCCTTTTTCTGTACTGTGCTTCAGGACTCACCTGTGAAAACTAAAACTAATTGCAAAAAAGAAGCAAGCTTAATACAGGCCCTATTTTTCAAGTTAAAGCGTTCATTTAATCGGACATGTTGTTTTGGAAAGCCGAAATTGAGATCACTCTGGTGATTTTTTTTTCATTTGAGCACACTGCCAAAACAACTGACTATGCATATTCTAAATCAAAGATATCAGAGGGATTTATTGAGGTTCATTACAGCAAACAAAAACTTCTTTTCACCCTACAATGAGGGAGTTAGTCTAGACAAAACCAGCAGAACTGTACAATTTGGTTGTGTTAAATATTGTGAGCACTTTATGTCTGTATAAGCCTTATAATAGTTTAAAGCAAAGAAATAATATGACTAGATAAACAGTGGGACCTCACAACTGAAATTACATACTGCCAATTAAAATAAGAAGTATTACGTTTTCTGTCTACAGATGTATATATAGCAGTGTGGATAGCTTTCATATTCTTACCGTTCAGGAGCAGGAACAGGGTTTTAAAAGAAAGAAGAATACTGCCTAAATCAATGGTATGGAGTTGATAGTTATTGCACTTTCCATTAATTCTCATGAACAAACCCAGGCCATATTCAGACTCTGTAGGCTCTCTTAATTTCTGAAGGATCTATTTTGCAGATTTCCAACAGAATTTCAGCAATTTTTTAATAAAAAAAACCCCTTAATTTATAAAAAAAAATCAAGAATATAATCATCTGTTTATAGTGTAACAAAGATGACCAGTCCTTCATGAAGGTTTCTGGCAATAATTGTTTGTTTTTTAATGGTTCACAGCTTAGTGTGAGGAGAATAAATGGACATAAATCTTACCCTCATTATACGTTGTGAATTGACACTGCAACAACAAACTACTTCTAGCTGTAACACCAGCCTCTGCGGCCATAGCTAAATACCAGCATCTCCTGCCAACACCAGCTTCTGCAGCCTGTAAAAACACCAGCCTCTGCGGCCAACACCAGCCTCTGCGGCCAAAACAAAACATCTTATTCTACGAGTAACACCATGCACACTAAATGACCATTTAGCCATGATGCACTCACACTGATAAAGATACTGTAATTGAATAAATGTTTCAAAAACATATTTATATCTCCATGAACCGCTGAAAAGAAATGGTTTTAAAATTCATATTGTCCACATAAAACAAGATATAATGTATATTTCATGATGCCTATCTACTGAAAACAATTACAGTATAACTAAATCATGTATACACTATTTTATATGAAACATAATACAAGAGTAGCAAATGTGAAACATAATACAAGAGTAGCAAATGGGAAATGAATATAACGTTATGGTGAAATGGAAAAACAAATATAGGTTTATGATGAGTGAATCATGTTTCTAGCACCGCGGCGGAGACGCAGGTCATTTTCAAACCATCCACAACTTGGCCAGCATATTATTTGCTGATTCATATGAAATGTTTCATTTTGAAACACCTGGAATGTTTGGTGTTCAGAGCAGAAGGTGTGAACAAGTGTGTATGACCAACATATAATAATGTTGTATTGTGGATGCTTTGAAGGTGCCAGTAAAAATTAACGAGAATAATGAAATGATAAAGAGAATACCTAAAACTGAAAGCAAGGAATAATTTCTAAGTAACTACATACATAATACCTAAGTAGAATAGTTAAGTTGTCATCGGTATATGTAATACATCTTGAGTCACTCTGTATCTATATCAAATTTTATCAAACCAGAATATCTCAAAGCTATATGACTGGGAAAACCATAATTGCATGTAACACACCTTCCTGACCAGACATAACCAATTTTATTTAAATTGTAATTTAAAAGCAATCATGCCTGCAGGTGATACACCAAGGGAGAAAATTCAAAAGGACAGTTAGGGGAGCAACCATTATTGCACAAGATACACTGTCTTCACCTGATATTTATGTATACCAAATATCATTAAAATATCTCTAAGTGTATAAGAGATATTGAGTGCACAAGCTTTCCCTATAAAGTTCATTCAAGAGAAGTTACTCTAAAGGATAACAAGCGGGAGCTGTCTTGACCTGATATATATGTATACTAAATATCATCAAAATATCTCAAATGATATGAGTCATTGAGCACAAAAGTTCATTCAAGGGAGATAACTCAAAGGGCTGTAAGGGAGAACAACCATTCTTGCATGTGACACACCGTTTTCACCTTATATATATGTCTACCAAAGATCATAAAAATATCTCAAAGGGTATTAAAGTTATTGAGTGCACAAGCTTCCTCCTATAAAGTTCATTCAAGGGAGATAACTTATAAGTCCAGCAAGGGAGAACAACAATTCTTGAATGCAAGACACCCCCTTGACCTATTATACATATATACCATATATTATCAAAATATCTCAAAGGATATTAAAGTTATTGAGCGCACAAGCTTCCCCCTATAAAGTTCATTCAAGGGAGATAACTCAAAAAACATTAAAGGAGAGCAACCATTCTTGCACGCAACACACCGTCTTCACCTGATATACATGCATGCCAAATATTATCAAAATATCTCAAAGGGTATTAAAGTTATAAAGTGCACATGCTTCCCCCTATAAAATTTAAATTTCACTCAAGGGAGATAGCTCAAAAGTCCATTAAAGGAGAGTAACCATTCTTGCACGCGACACACCGTCTTGACCCGATATACATGCCTACCAAATATTATCAAAATATCTCAAAGGGTATGAAAGTTATTGAGCGCACAAGCTTCCCCTTATAAAGTTCATTCAAGAGAGATAACTCAAAAGGCCAGCAAGGGAGAGCAACCATTCTTGCACGCGACACACCGTCTTGACCCGATATACATGCCTACCAAATATTATCAAAATATCTCAAAGGGTATAAAAGTTATTGAGCGTACAAGCTTCCCCTTATAAAGTTCATTCAAGAGAGATAACTCAAAAGGCCAGCAAGGGAGAGCAACCATTCTTGCACGCGACACACCGTCTTGACCCGATATACATGCCTACCAAATATTATCAAAATATCTCAAAGGGTATAAAAGTTATTGAGCACACAAGCTTTTGTCTACGGATGGACAGACGGACGGACAGACAGACGGACGGACGCCAGGCTGATCGCTATATCCCCCGATCCTTTTGGGGTCGGGGGATAAAAATGCGGAGGAGTGTAGTTCAGAAAGATATTCAGCATAGATAAAAATGACTATAGAAACCATGATGTGAAAACTGTGGTCTCATAGACTTGTGAGTTAACCAGAGCCTACTGTATTTGTTACAGGGTTCATACAGGGAAGTTTGAGTAGATTTCCAGGACTTTTTAAGGACTCCTCAAGACTATTTTACAGTTTTCAAGGACTAACAGTTTAGGAAAATACTGATCGAAGTGTTAAAATTCTTCTTAAAAAATGCTAGACTGAGATAATGGTTTGTTTGTTTGATTTGATTCTTTACGTCCCATCAATAATCTTTCAGTTAAACAGGGACGGGTATTCCTGGGTTGAACCAGTACTAAGCTAGGATAAATTTGTCTTGCTCAAGGACCACAACGCAGTGACGACGGTGAGGCTCAAACCCGCCGCCCCTCGGTCTCGAGTCAAGCACTCTACCACTGAGCCACTGCGCTCCCGACTGAGATAATGGAAAAATTAGTACTAGTTTATGAGTATGAAATTGTTGTGCCTTTATTTGAAGCAGCATTTGCTGCACCAAATAAAGGCACTACAATTTTATACTGTTTTAGATCTCTATCAACAGTGTGAAGTCCTACAGAAAATAGAATTCAAGGACTTTTCAAGGCCTTTGAGTAATTTCCAGTACCTTGTAAGGCAGATTTAATTTTCAAGGATTTTTAAAGAAAGCCCTCTAAATTTAAGTACTTTTCAAGCCTGTGCGAACCCTGTGTTACCTCAAACTTTTCTTGCGATCAGCTGGTTTCTGTAGCTGAGCAGGCTGGTTTGAGTCTCACCTAGGTTCTAGCTACAGGTTGTCCTGTGTGATTGTGTCATTCAGGCCTTGAGATAAGAGAGTGTCATTGAAACTGTTTCCCCTACTTCTCACCCAAACATTTGTGTGAGTGTTCAAAACAACCGTCTCAATGAGGCTGTCCTTTTAAGTTCTCAAAACACATGTTTAAACTGATGAAACAGAGAAAATCACAATTTTACGCAAAACAATTGGCTTATCTGGACCTTTGGATCAGACACTACACATCTAAATGGACTGGATAGCAGGTCACGTAATTCGAATGAATCTAGTATTGTTATTTTTATTTTCTTTAGAAGGCATCATGGGGAACAATTCTGTGATTTTTTTTTTAAATTTGGACCAGTGGTTCAGGAGATGTCATTTAAAGATATTTCTTATCTGGAGCTCTGGCCCCTTTTGTTCAGAGAAGAGGAACCATTTGTGCAATTTTCGTAAAGGGCATTAAAAGGGATAATTCTGTGAAATTATCTTGAATTTGGAACAGTGGTTCAGTAGGAAATGTCATTAAAAGACATTTCTTATCTAGAGCTCAGGCAGCCCCTTGTTCGGTGGAGCAGAACCACTTGTGCAATTTTGGTGGAAGGCATCATGAGGAACATTTCTATGAAATAAATTTGAATTTGGACCAGTGGTTCAGGAGATGTTGTTTAAAGATATTTCTTATCTGGAGCTGTGGCAGCCCTTTTATTCAGCGGAACCATATGTGCGGTTTTGGTAGAGGGTATAATGAGGAACAAGTGTGCATAATTGTTTTGAATTTGGACCAGTTGTTGGGGAGGAGATGCATTTTTAAGATATTTCTTCTCTGGAGCTCTGGCAGCCCTTTTGTTTGGCAGAGTGGAACAAGTTGTGCAATTTTGGTAGAGGGTATCAAGAGGAACAATTCTGTGAAATTATTTTGATTTGGACCATTGGTTAAGGAGATGTTGTTTAAAGATATTTCTTATCTGGAGCTCTGGCAACCATTTTGTTCAGAGAACCATTTGTGCAATTTTGGGAAAGGGCATTATGATGTACACTTCTGTGAATTTCAAATTTGGGCCAGTGGTTCAGGAGGAGATGTAGTTTAAAAGATTTCTTCTCTGGAGCTCTGGTGGCCCTTCTGTTCTGCGGAGCGGAACCATTTATGCAACTTAAAAAGAAGGCATCATGGGAAACATTGGAGTGACGTTGTTTTAAATTTGGACCAGTGGTTCAGGAGATGTCGTTTAACCCCCTTCGCTGCCAACAGGTCGGGTATACATGTCGTACACATACTGCAACCTATTTGCCACAATGATGGGTTTACACGTCTTCTGGTTTCTCACATTCCTATGGTTGTCAAGGACATGTGACGTCATAGAATTTTTTAGCATTGTAGCCAATCAGGTCTCAAGATTATTTTAGATTATGGCATGATGTGCTATTTTTATCAAGTGTACAACAAAAATAGCCAAAACCGACTATGGTTGATGGGAATTTACCATATGAAGCTTTATTTTTCAAAATGGCGGATGGTGACGTGATACATCAGATGTTATGATTTTCGGTTTGTATGTTTATGAAGTGTTGCAAAATATTCCTAAAGCCGTTTTAGGATGAAAATATAGTGTGTTATTTATAGGTTTGTTTGTTCGTCTACAAAAATGTTGCGCAGGATATACTTACAGGGGGAAAAGTGCCCAATGATAACCGGTATCCGGATTTTGTGAACTTTTGTTATTTTTCATATTTTGAAAGAAAAAAAATATGCTAAAACAAGTTTTAGGTTGGAAATAAAACATTCACAGATTTTTCTACATAAAAATGCAGGTTTTGTATACTTTTATTGAAAAAATATAGCCGCCATACCTCTTTTACAACAATTACCCGAAACTCTTAGAAACCCTTGGGAAATGGCTAGTCAATATATAATTATATGCTCAGCAGCGAAAGGGTTAATGAAAACATTAATGGAAGATGGACGCCGGAGGAAGACCGATCACGGTACCTCACCTTGAGCCTTTCACTCAGGTGAGCTAAAAAGATCGAAATTCTCAGATGCCCATGCCCCCACAAAAATAGAATAGGCCCCACAAAATGTAGGGTCAGTTAGGCTTCTCGAAATAAGATATTTTTGAGGGGGCCTAAGCAGTGGTCATGTCTCTTTCATACACCTGAGGAATGCACTGAAAAAGAGTAACATCGCATGTTAAAGTTTTTTGGCACATTTTGGTTAAAATATTCCCTTATCTTTGAGATTTGTTCAGCACCAGTTCACAACTTTGGCTTTGGTTTTCCCGACTTGTTCGGGTTGAATGATCCATGTTTTCCCATACCACCTAGGAACTTGCGTGCGCCTGAAAAATCAGAACAAACAACACTTCAAAAATAGTTTTAGCCTAAACTCTGTTCAGAAATTTTGTGGCACTGGTTTTACCTGCTGTTATACGGGCCATGACGCGAGAAAACCTGTCGTCAGGGGTTTGCGAACAACAAAGCGGCAGACCAGCCTGCGCAATTGTGCAGTCTGATCAGCGCCTTTGTTATTCGCTTTTTGGAAAGTATCAAACGTAAACTTGCTACAGGTGAAATTTCAATCTTTTAGCTAGTCTCTGTAGCTTAGGAGACTGGTTTGAAACTTGCTTTGTCAGAAACCCCGAAGACAGGTTTTCTCTCGACGAGACCCAATTATGTAATTTTAGGTCCTACATCGGTGTGAGAAATTATTCTTGAAGACATCCCTAATTTCCCCAGCATGTTCCATGGCAGTGCCTGCAGGGTTCATACAGGCAAGTATGAGTAAAATTCAAGGACTTTTAAATGCTTCTCCAACAGTTTTCAAGGACCAAAAGTTTATAAAAAAAATCCTGATTTAAGTGTTAAAATTTGCTAGACTGAGATAATGGATAAATTAATACTAGAAAACTAGCAAAAAATTGTTGTGCATTTTCTTTGGTGCCGCATTTGCTGCACCAAATTAAAGCACAACAATTTTATACTGATTTAGATCTCTATCAACAGAGTTGTCCTATAGAAAATTAAAAAAATGAAGGACTTTTCAAGGCCTTTGAATGATTTCCCAGTACTTTTCAAGGCATTTTTAATGTTCAAGGACTTTTCAAGAAAGCCATCTAAATTCAAGTACTTTTCAAATATGTTCTTAAAAGGGTATCCTTTGGAAGCAAAGACTGCACCAAAGAACTGAAACTAGAGTGTGCATGTTTCCTGGGCCAGACTAGCTAGTTTCTGCCAATTAGGCTTCATCAGTGACCCTCTAATAGTTTCAAAGCTCCACAATGAAACCCATGATCCCAAAGGACAAGAAAATAAAATCTACACTGTGCTATCCACGGCCTGCTCCTGGTAAAGCCCTGATATCTTGGGAAAAAGTAAGAAATTGTGAAATACGCCAGCAGACCAAGACAATTCGACATGTTTGAAATGCCCTCCATGCACATGTGCCACGGCATGTGATATCCAACAAGTGGCATTTTGACAAGTGTAGACTTAAACAAGTCTGTGCAGCCTCCGTTTAAGCTTAGGAACCCATAACGATGTTCAGTCAGCAGCTTAACACTCATAGACTATTCAAACGGCTAGCAATGGCTCTGATCAGACTGCACGTTTGCGCAGGCTGGTCTGAGCCTTTGGTGGTCGCACATACCACATTGTTGGAAATCTCATGTCGCGGCTCATATATGGAAATGACAATATTTTCATTATAATAGAAACGCACCCGTGAAAGCGCGGGTATAGGATATAATGAAAACTGTTCTGAGCTCGGCTGAGCATGGCAGATGACCTCATAAATATTATAATTGGGAGCAATATCTAAAAGCAAGATAAATGCTAAGGAAATTACATTGTAATAAAGTATATTTCTTATTCCTATCAACCTTACTCAAACATAAGGCGGTAACGACCCAATGGTAAATAACCCCTACTGAAAAAGTTGCTGAAATGTCAGTGAAATGTCAGTGTTTTTCACTGAAGCCCGAAATTTCACAGAAATTTCAATGAAATTTCAGTGACCCCTCTTCCAACAGTAAAATTTCACTGATATTTCAGTGGGCTTAGAAATTTCTTTGAAATTTCAATTAACTTTATGAGGAAATTAAAGTCTGTTGAAATTATGTTTTCTGTCAGAAGTTGATCATCACATTATATAATTATCTGAAATTTTGAGGGTCAAACAATTTTAATTGTACACGATTTGCTTTTCCAAACAAATGCTTTTATAGATATTTACAATCTGTATGTATTTAAGCAATTTTGAATGAATGTGTTTATGCCATTCAATTTATCTTAATACCTGAATACCCGAAGCTGTTACTTATATGTCTAATATTTCTTAAAATAACATTATATATTTACTATTAATGCTTAGGGGAAATTAATCAAGATGAAGAAAGGAGGACATGCAAGACATACTTTGTCATTTTTTTTTAAACTAAACTTTAATTATATCAAGCAGCAGCATTAGATTCCCTTAAGAAGCATCATTACTATAAAACAGTAACATTAAAATCACTGAATTTTCTGTAAAGTTTCACTGAAATTTCGATTAAATTTCACTGAAATTTCATGTCATGTGACTTGATGATGTCATGACCACATGGATGATTGGAAAAACATGTCTGCCAGGAATGGAGGGATTTTAAAGTCTCTGTTAAAATAGTTGTGAGGCAGTCTCTAGATGACAAACATGGTAGTAAGTTAGCTGCCACAGTGACTATAGACCAGAAATACAGTTTCGAATGTTTTCATAGTAAATTGTTATTAGAGTTGATGTTTTTTCTAAAGAAAATGTAAGACAATGTTTTGAAATGGGTGGGATAACAGGTAGGCATTTGACAATAAGAAAATGGCACAGCTTATTGTAAAGGTTTACATTCATAAAACATTATTATGGACATAGTTTACAAATGCAAGTATTGTATCTGAGTTTTTGCAATAAATGTTGTTTATTTTTCATTGCAAATAGTTCTTGCTTATTTATTTTTTTGTCATTAGGATCCTGGGGATTATGAATTATTCAGTGATATTTCACTGACATTTCACTGAAATATCCGTGAAAGAATTCTCCAACATTTCAGTGAAATATCACTGAAATTTCAGTGAAATAATTCTTCATCATTTCAGTGAAATGCCACTGAAATTTCAGTGAAATATCACAGAAATTTCAGTGAAATGTCACTCTAATTTCAGTGAGATTTCGCTGAAATGCTGGAGAATTAATTCACTGATATTTCTGTGAAATTTCTGTGATATTTCACTGAAATTTCAGTGACCAATGACCGCAACAATGCATGTAGCATATAACACACTACTATAGTGTTAATGGAAGTGACTTCAATGTATATGTATGCCAATGAAAACTAAGTCTTCATATCAACTTAAGTCCTTTTCCAATAGGAACAAAAACACGCTAAATCATTCCCTAATATGTACAGATTTTGAGGGGATGCAGACCCTTGGGTCATATTTTAATGTCTTACTGATGCTTGTGCCAGCTCGATGCTATATGTGAAATATGGAATCAGCTTCACAGCTTAAGAGAGATCCACAGATGCATATACTTACCATAAACTCATCTATGAACCTTCGGCTAAGGTGAGCTAAAAAGTATTCAAAACTTTGTGTCTGCTGAAAATGTGGTTTGTGACAGTTCAACTACATACACGTACTTGGAATAATAGTCCACTATGAGTACATATTTCTTTTTTTCAAAGTCAATAGGTCACTTCCCACCATGCTATATGGTAGGTCTGGAGTGGGGGTAGGTTTAAGTGGTTCCGCAGTTTGTTGATTTTGATATTCCACACATGCTGAACAGTCTCTGATCATGTTCTCAATGTCTGAGTTCATATTTGGCCAGAACATGACTTCTCTACCCCTTTGTTTACACTTAGTCATTCCCAAATGGGATTTGTGTATAAGTTTAAGCATGTCCATTCAGAGGCTTGGCATGTCCATTCTGAGGCTTTGCGGTATGACTTTATGACATCCTTTGTAGATTATATTATCTAGTATCGTAAGTTGATCTTTCGAGTCCCAATACTGGCGTACTTCAAAAGGCGTGTCTTTTCGCGTTTCTGACCGACCATCTTTTATTACCGTATAAAGAATTGGCAGTTCACTTTGAGTAAGATCCTGTATTTCCTTATATTTGGATGGACTAACTGAAATCATGTTTTAATTGTCCTGTATTTCAATGTCATTAATGTCACTTGTTTGATGTGGGAGATATGCTCTCGACAACGCATCCGAAATATGCATTTCTTTCCCCTTCCGGTAGTGTAGATCTATGTCATACCACTGTAGCTTTAACATCATGTTCTGGATACGCATTGGTGCTGATAACAGAGGTTTGCGAAAAATTTGTTCCAGAGGTTTATGATCATTATATATCACTGTCTGTTTACCAAAAATGTATCTATGAAATCTTGTGGTGCTAAATACCACAGACAGTATTTCCTTCTCGAATTGTGCATATCGCTTTTCAGTTTCAGTTAACGACCTTGACGCATATGCGATGACATAACCCTCCTGCAATAAAACTGCTCCTAGCCCATCCTTACTAGAGTCACATTCTATTTCAATGGGTTTGTTTACATCAAAGTAAGCAAGTACAGGGGATATACTACATAAGTGCTTTAGTTGTTGGATACTAGCTTCTTGTTCATATTCCCATCTTCTTTTAGTAGAGCACGTAGCGGAGCGTCAATCTCACTGGGTCTGGGTATGAACTTTGACACATATTGAACCATGCCTAAAATCCTGCAAAGTCCGTCCTTGTCTGTTGGGGCTGGCATTCCAATAATTGCCTGGACCTTTTCTGGATCTATCTGCAAACCTTGTGAACTGATGACATGGCCCATGTAGGTCACTCACGGTTGCCTTATGCTGCATTTATCATAGTTTAATTTCAGATTAAATTCTGTTGCTCTTTTTATAACTTCCTTTAAAATTTTATCATGCTCATGAACATCACGACCTGCAATTAAAATGTCATCGATTATTGCATAGGCCCCATTCAAACCTTCAAGCATTTGGTCCATAGTACATTGGTAAATTTCTGACGCACAACGGATTCCAAATGGCAAGCGTAGCCATCTATAGCGTCCTATGGGCTTGTTAAATGTTGTCAGGAAGGAAGATTGGGTATCAAGCCTTATCTGTAGAAACCCAGATTCCGCGTCCAAAACAGAGAACACTTTGGCATCTGGTATTTCCATGATGATGTCATCTATGGTTTTCATAGGGTGGTGTTCACGTTTAATGACTTTGTTCAAATCTTTCGGGTTGATGCATATTCTGATTTTGTCTTTCTTGCAGGACACAACCATTGAACTAACCCACTCAGTCAGTTCTTTTACTGGGGTTATGTATCCAAAATCTTCCATTTCACAGAGTTTTTCAATCGCTTGTGGCCTGATTGCTACCAGAAGCCTACCTGTAGGATGTATTACGCCTTGCGCATTTTCATCGATTTTTATTGAATATTCCCCTGGCAGCGTCCCAGTTGTTTTGATTAGTTCGGGAAAATCTCTCGTTAGCTCTTCTTCTGCTATATCAACTGAGTTAACTCTCCTTAATAAGCCTAACTTTTCAGCTACATCCCCACTGAGTATGTTTTCCTGGACTAAATCTACTATTTCAAATTTGACTTCAGTGTTTATGTCATTATATGAAACTGTCAGCTTTACAGCTCCAAGTGACTTAATGTGGTGGTTGCTGTTTGATTTTCAAGTTTTGTTTGATTTTTCTAATTTGATATTGTTGAATTTATCAAAGTCTACTTTGGTTATTATACAGCATTTTGCTCCATTGTCAATTCTGAAATTCAGACTTTCATTGTGTACTTTGATTTTTGTAATCCATTTATCTTCACCAACTGCTTAAATGTGATTGATTGGTTCTTTCTTTTTTATGTACAGGATTTCATTGTCTGATTGGTCATCCTGACTTTCATTGCTATCACTGTCTTGTACAATATTTTTTACTAAGTCTCTTTCTGCAGACTTTGAGCCAGTGATCTGGTTTCTTGCAGTACTTACAAGTAGTTTCCTTTGCAGGGCATTTGCCCGTTTCATGCGTTTTTCCACATTTCCAGCATTTGATGGTCTTATATGTACTTGGCTGTGCACCAGTTGTCGAATGTTTGTTACTGCTTGAAGTATTTTTATCATTTTTTTACGGTCTTTGGTTTTGTGTCCTTTTGCTCTACATCTACACGCGATAGTTCTCCCCTGATTACTGTCATATGGGATGGGGAGAATTCATATTGTCTACCTTTGTCTTTGGCTTTTTCCAACGTTAAATCTTGTCCTAGATCAAGTAGCCTTTCTTGAACTTTTTGGTGTCTAACACCACTTACAATGAGATCGATGAGAATATCATCTGAGTTTGTATAATCACAGTCCAGTAACAGAAGTCTGAGATCTTTAACAAAATGGTCAAATGTTCCCCCCTCATTCTGTTTTCTCTGATGTGCTTTGAATCTAGCTACCCTCTTGTTCTTTGCAGGCTTGACATAATTTTCGAACTTCCCTAACATTTCAGCGGGGTCATCTTCCTGACCTGCATCCCATGTAAAGGTTTTGTAAACCTCCAGGCCCTGCTGGCCTATCCACATGCCAAGCAAACCGGCACACTTTTTTTGTCAGATTTAGCAAGAGGCCCTTTGAATGTGAATTCAACATGTTGTTTGAACCGTTGAAATTCCTGATACGCGTCTTTTGCGTCCCAATTGAAACAGGGCTGGTCGCAACTGAAGCCTGAAGCCATTTTCAGTTACTAATTTGGAAGTGTAAATAGCCAGAGTGTTCTGAATAAAATCACTGCGTCGGATCAAAGATTGATTGTCCGTGTTTGTAACGGCTGGATGCTGACGATATTTATCGCTTTGTTCTAGCGGATGGGTCCTGATTTCTGACACCACGAAATATAACGACCTGAACGTTATGGCTGATTTTAATAACAACAATCAAAAGTGGTGACTTCATACAAATACTAATTACCGAAGACAAACTGAGTCTGATTTACATTTCAGAGTAAATGTTACAATACCTTTGCAACATACTTTAAATACTTCAATTAAAACATAAGTTGTAGGTACTCAATAGTACCGTCTCAATGAGCAGTTCTTTTTTATCACCCAAAATATAAATATGAATATGAAGCTCGTCACATGTTTGGTTTAAACGGTAGACCATGTTTGTAAACGTTTATTGCAAAACACAAACCGTTGCTGTTCTCACGTGTAAATGAGGAAGCCCCAGTTGCAAATGACTTGTGCATAAAAGCGGGGCATGGTTGCAAATGAATTGTGCATAAAAGCAAAAGCTAGGTGTGGTTCGGTAAAACAGTCAAGCTTCAGTGGTTTGATGTGTACAGGGCTACTTAGCATTTCGGGAGTGCAGTAGCTCAGTGGTAGAGTGCTTGACTTAAGACCGAGGGCCGCGGTTTCAAGCCTCAAAGGCGTCTTTGCATTGTGTCATTGAGCAAGACAAATTATCCTAGCTTAGAACTGGTTCAGGAAGATCCATCCCTACATAACTGAAATATTGTTGATGGGACGTAAAGAATCAAACAAACAAATACACGGCATTTTACACGTCGAATTGAGGGTTCCCTGTAACTACCTTCTTTCATTATAATAAATGATACCATTGAAAAGCTTTTATCTTTGAAACGTAAAAGAAAATCAGAAAATTACCTTTATTTTCAACCAAAACATATGGCCACGTATGTTGTGGGTACTTAAAAGACCCGTCTCAATGAGACGTTTCTTTTGAGCACCTAAAATATAATGGCTCTATAGGTCAGTTTTGTTTTTGTTTTAATCTCTGCGTTCAGGGCAGGTAAGTTTGATCTATTTTGCCCAGGTTGTAAGGATAATTTATGCAGAGGATAGAGCACAAATGAACAGAGAATTAAACTATTCATTCTATGGGAAATGGAAAATTGGATTTCTGGCGCCGCTGATCGGACACGGCAGCAAGATGCGGTCATGGCTTTCATAAACGGTCATCTTTGACCCCAGCAAGTGACGTGTGACGGCGTGACATATGTAAATGCACCTTACGGACCAATCGGTGCAGCCTTTCTTGGTAGAACTTGGGAGAATATGAAAACGTGGGTCGATGTGTCCATTATCATTAGTTGATAAAGAAGGCGTTACCCTGTCAAAATTGATGGGAGATTATGGAGTCAAAACTGAATTGTTTCCTAAAATCTCAAAGAACAAATAAAAGTAAAAGAAGATTAGATCGAAGTTATCAAAGAGGGCAATATCTGAATAACTCAGTGTAGAAAAAATGCGGACAAAATATACAGTTTCCGAGTTTTTGAGCGCAAAGGGCTCCTTTAGTAGTATAGATATTTTGGAGTGGTTATTTCAATCGGCGAGAAATTCATGGGAAATCATAAAGCCTGACTTTACACCTTATATCTGAAAAATTAAACGCAGATCTGGTGCTTTACACACCCGCGTTAGTGAAAAATAACATTTCTTACTATTACAACTTGAGGCTAACATTTTTACAGTATAAATCTATTACATTTCGGACTGTTATTGTTGTCTGCCGATCCAAACAATTGAATAGGATATACCTTTTAAAGAAGTTAAAAGGCACACCAGAATAAATGGCAGTTCAGCTGTTATTAAAATTTATGGAAAATAAATAGAGGATCTTACATCAGTACTCATGTTTTATTAAATTTATTAAACAATCTGGGGAAAAGTGATAAAATGCAAGACATGGCAGAAACTAGCTAGTCTGGCCCAGAAAATATGCACACTTTGGTTTCAGTTCTTTGGTGCAGTCTTTGCTTCCAAAGGATAACCTTTTTAGAACATATTTGCCAACCATTTTATCGCTTTTTCGCAAATTATTTAATAAATTCAATGATACAGGAGCATGAGTGCTAGATTCTATATATCCCATGACATATTTATCACATTAAAATTACTTAAAAGTCACATTTTTAGTGAAAACGTCATGATTTTGCTATTTTTTGCAACGTTATAATGGATGACATTATGTAACATTACTAAACCTGTAAGCGCTGGGTGTTTATCGATTTCACCCATGTGATAAACTAATTTTCATGGTGTACAAATTCGAAAAATTGTTCCAAACGATTATAAATTGTGGCAGTCAACTAAAAATTAATACGAATAACATGCTGATAATGTCCTGTTACCAAGGTATTACCTTAATTGGTCTTTTTGTGAGCATAGCCATTATTTTGTAAAAATTTCTGAATTTGTAACGGTCAATGAAGTTATGGGCATCCCTGTTGAAATGTCACAATTTACGCTGTTATTGGCACATCCATGCACTGTTGAAAATATCTGCATGTCATAATGTGGGTTCAAACATGAGCTTGCTTGCTTGCTTGACCATTCGTGGAAGGAATAATAACTAATTGCCACCATTGCAGGTCCCTCTGCGCTATTATCAACCCTTGTCAATCCTTACTTTCACGTGAAATAGGTACAACTTTAGGATAATTGTTGTAGAATAAAGAATTGTTTTTATGCTATCTTAATTCAAAACATTATATATTTGAGTAAAGAGGTTTTTTTTGCATTTTAGCTATTTAATAATAAACCCAAGAGATTGGCAGCATGTCAATGAATATTGATTTATTCTATGTGGCACTCATCGTCAACTGGACTTAGTCTGTGGGTGCATTTCTGAATTTTCTGATTTTTCCAAAGAAGATGCATGCACTGCCACGGAACCTAGCTGCTGGAGAAATTAGGGGAGGTCTTCAAGACAAACTTTCTCACAGGAATGCAGGATCTAATACAACGTAAAAAAGTAAGAACTGCAAGAAACGGGTACCACTGAATTTCTGGACAGAGTTCTATTTTTTATTTTTAGTTAAAGTTTCTAATATTGGTGTGCAACGGCAAGAAATTAACAAAATATGAAACCTGGACATCTTGCTGAGTTATTGCCTGCTTTTGTAACAACAAAATCGTATGTGGTTTAATAGGTTAGATTATTTGACTCTTTGTCTGCTGGGTAATTTATCATGCATTTGTAGTCGTTTGCTTTTTCAAAACATTAACAACCTTTTTTTCAATAAAAATCTTCCAGGAACACTAACACACAGAGTATCAAAGGCAAATTTGGATCCAGAACAAGAATGATGAATGTCAGTCCTGATCTGGGTCCAAACTGTTTGCTAAGGTTATCCATGGGGCCATTTCAGCAAAAATATTTCAGCATAAAATTGTGACTATTTTCTTATTATACCGTCTCAGTGAGATGGTTCTTTTGAGTACCCACAACATATGTTTTGGTTGAGAAATAAGAAAATAATTTTTAGTTACGCACTCTTATCTGGGGGCCTGCTTATAATCAGACGACACAAGGAAAAGGATAAAATAAAGTCTGTTCAGTCTTAATAATAACGATGAAAGTACACCTGCACTTGTAAAGTATTATATCCAAGAGTGATAACAGTTTTCGCCTTTATTTTAAGTTTCATTGAAAAAAGATGACTGGAAAAGTGTTCCACTGCTGGAATATGTATGATAAAACTGTTATTTAAAGGTCAATAACTCCAGTATTTATGTTTTGATTTGACTTATAGGATATCAACTGTCCATGGAATTTATCATTTATACCAAGAATGCACCAAATCTGACCAATAGGTACTGAGACATGGTTCTGCAAGGAGGGATGACACCAAAAACAATATTCCTCCGACTTAGTCAGTGGATAAGGCCAAATAAAAAATGAAAAAAGTCAATAAGCAATGCTTATTAGATATCCCCCCCCCCTGCACAGTAAGATTCAGTGAAAAAAAACATTGCAAGTTCTAGTTCAAACCAACAGACCTTAGTTTTGAAAAGAAGATTTCAGGAGAATCTGTGCAAACAAAAATTATAAACAAACGCCTCCATGCATATGTTCAATGTGTCTACATTGTATCTGCAAAGTATCAAATTGCTCCATCAAAAGCTGTGGTAGAAGTTGATTGGCCAATAAAGGCACAATCCATGCATATACAAAAGCCATATAAGGAAATAATTGTCTAAGTTCTCATAGCTGTTGTTTTGTCCAGTTTTTTTTTTCAACCAGACTCCTTCATGCATATGTTCAATGTGTCTATATTGTATAGGAAAAGTATCAAATTGCTCCATTAAAAGCTGTAGTAGGAGTTGATCGGCCAATGAAGGCACCATCTACGCATATACAAAAGCCTTATTAGGGAAAAATTGTCTAAGTTCTCAAAGCTGTCATTTTGTCAGAAATTATTTTTTCTGAACCAAACTCCTTCATGCATATGTTCAATGTGTCTACATTGTATAGGCAAAGTATCAAATTGCTCGATCAAAAGCTGTGGTAAAAGTTGATCGGCCCATGAAGGCACCATCTATGCATATACAATCACCTTATTAGTGAAAAACTGTTAAGTTCTCACTGCTGTCATTTTGTCAAAAATTATTTTTTCTGAACCAAACTCCTTCATGCATATGTTCAATGAGTCTACATTGTATAGGAAAAGTATCAAATTGTTCCATCAAAAGCTGTGGTAGGAGATGATCAACCAGTGTATGGCCTATAAGGCCCATAAAGGCACTATCCATGCATATACAAAAGCCATATAAGGAAAAAATTGTCTAAGTTCTCATAGCTGTTGTTTTGTCAAAATAAAAAAATTTCAGCCAGACTTCTTCATGCATATGTTCAATGTGTCTATATTGTATAGGAAAAGTATCAAATTGCTCCATTAAAAGCTGTGGTAGGCGTTGATCGGCCCATGAATGCACCATCTATGCATATACAAAAGCCTTATTAGTGAAAATTGTCTAAGTTCTCATAGCTGTAATTTTGTAAAAATTCTATTTTCTGAACCAAACTCGTTCATGCATATGTTCAATGTGTCTTCATTGTATAGGCAAAGTATCAAATTGTTCCATCAAAAGCTGTGGTAGGAGTTGATCGGCCCATGTATGGCCTATAATAGCAGTAGCATAAAACCCTATATTAAAAGTCATTTAGAACTACAAAGGGAAATAACTCTTATAGAATTGACCCCATTCTCTTATTTTTTGTCTAAAGTATTGGTCTGGCATATTTGAACATTTTTGCAAGGTTTGATGAAAATCCAGCCATGACTCTTCAAGATATTATATAACAAAACATTACGGACGGACGCACGCACGCACAGACGGACAGACAACGTGAAAACAGTATACCCACCACAAACAAAGTTTGCGGGGGGGTATAATAAGTGTGTTTCCGGTAACAGCGGGTCTGAAAAGGGGTACGTGCATTAAGAGGCTATTTTGGCCCCCCTATGAGGTCAAAAAATAAAAGTTGCTCTTCACAAGTTTCTTCTTATTAGTTTATTAGAACAATAGCCAAAGTGTAAAGGTCTGGTATATATTCGACTTTTACAGTTGCTATGGTAACAAAAATGGCCGCCAAAATAGGCTGAAAACAGGAAAATGACCATTTTGGAGCAAATTGGAGACTTGTAACAGAGGAATTAATATAGAGCACAAGCAAATACCAAAAAAATATTTTAACAGATGACGAGAATTATCACAGCACACTATATATTAAAAGTTTTTATTTTGTATTTGCTTGTGCTGATACCGAATGCTTAAAAAAATCGGTCTCCAAAACCCTCAAATTTGGCTTAAAATGGCAATTTCTCTATTTTAAGCCTATTTTGTCGGCCATTTTGGTTACCATAGCAACCAGTAAAAGTGAAATAAATGCCAGAATTTTACACTTAGGCTATTCTTCTAATAAACCAATAAGATGAAATTTGTAAAAAGCAATTTTCAGTTTTTGGCTCTAGAGGGGGCCAAAATAGCCCTTAATGCACGTACCCCTTTTAGGTAGGTTAGGCACACTTATTTTTTTGTTTGTTTGTTTTCTGGAAAGAAAAATAATTTGATGCATTTTGAAAGGCATTTGATGCATTTTGAAAGGCATTTAGCCTTTCAAAATGCATCAAATTATATTTTTTTTTCAAGAAAACCTGAAAAAATGCTAGGTTTCACCAGTAAACTTAAGGTAAGGTTACCCTAAACACAGGTATTTTTTTTATTTGGCCTAATAACACATCATGCAAAGAGTTAAAAACAGGTATGCATCCTTCCATTAAATGTAGACTAATTGTGAGAGAGTTAACAGGTGTGATCTTGTTTGTGGGACTGTGTCACATATTAAGTTTTTGTTGTTGCATTGGTGACATTGGTCAGTTATACAGTACCAGATGATTTTTGTGACATTCTGGGTATAGTTGGGAAACATCTATTTCTATACAGTTTAGTCCCATATGAAAGTATTGCACTATAGAAGCTAATATATTAACTGTTATCAGGCCTTTAGTTAAGAGTGCGTACCAAAAAATATTTTTCTTATTTCTGAACCAAAACATGTTGTGGGAACTCAAAGGAACCATCTCAATGAGACGGTTCTTTTGAGCACCAAAGCATAATATATGTTCAAATTGAAGCATTAGAAAATATTTAAAATTTTACGATCCAAAAATTCTATGTGTTATCACTCCATTATATTTTGTCTAGTTTTTACGTCTACTGTATGTAATCAAGTGCAATTCACACTAGATTTTATTCATGTTGTTTGCAATATAGGCAGCGGGATGACATAAGCAAACAAGAGGAGCAGACAATATTATACATGATTGAAAAGCTAAGGGATGATAGACATTTCTAAACCACGCCCAGAATGTCACTAAAAAGTCACCTGATGGTGTATAACTGACTAATTTAATGACAACTTATACTTCCACAAAACGCTTTGAAGCGCGACTGTAACGGTAAATGCATTGAGTGAATCGAGGGTCATTACTTAGAGGTCGTGGTACTACTGTAGCATGTGACACTCCCACAATAACACATAACAATTAATCAAATGTTTACCTTACAGTTAGTGGATGGATTCATGCCTGTTTAACGTAGGGGTGGTTTGCTGTAAGGTGAATTCTTTGCATGCTGCGTAATTTTGCATGTCTCTCTGATGTCTACTGATCTTTATAAAATTAACTTTTTGAGAAAAAATAGTTTGGGAGCACAATCAGATTGTCAAATAATTTGGATGCAGATTAACCTGACAATTTGTCCAGCCAGATTTGGTAAAGGTGATCAACAGACAACAAAAGTTGTGACAAGGAGTTAAAGGGGGGCTAAATATGGTGTATGCAAGTGAGGCCAAATAAAAAATATACCTGTGTTTAGGGTAACCAGACCCTACCTAAATTAACTGGTGAAACCTAGAATTTTTTTCAGGTTTCTGGAAAAATATAATTTCATACATTTTGGAAGGCGAAAAGCGGGTATAATAAGGTTGCTGTCCGAATTTAGCCAATTGTCCAAATTTACCCGACTTCACCCTAACCAAAACACATTTATCTTTTTATTTGGCCTGAGTGACTTTAGGCCATAGGTCCAGATAAGCAAACTATTTTACGGGGGACGCTTTTTTTGAGCACCCAAAACACATGTTTAAACAGATGGATGAAAAAATAATCGCAATTGTATGATCAAAAGTTTTGCTTAACCAGCCCTATGAATACATGTATCAAAATATGCATTGCAAAACCCATTTGTACATAAGAGATGATTATGGAAAGACATGAAGCTGTCAGAATATTATTAAATCCTTTGTTTTGTTTGTTTGATTTGATTCTTTACGTCCACTCAACAATCTTTCAGTTATGCGGGACGGTTCTTCCTGGGTTTAACCAGTACTAAGCTAGGATAAATGTGTCTTGCTCAAGGACCACAACGCAGTGACGCCGGTGAGGCCTGAACCCGCTACCCTTCGGTCTCGAGTCAAGCACTCTATCACTGAGCTCCCTATTAAATCCTTTGTATCAGTCATTATGAAACATTACAGGACCGTCAGTCATGACTGGCAGAGTTACCTGCTGTCTGACAAGAGCTACTTAATCACAGGACCGACTGTCCTGTGAAACCTGAGCTCCAAAGTTACTGTTTTGGCGGAATATATCAAAATACTCTGTTTTAATCAACCAATCAAAAGCCATATTTAGCAACAATCAAGAGCTGTCATGGATATTTTGTAGTCATTGGGCTTTATACATAAAAACTTCTTTTTTCTTTTTTTGTTGTTTGTTCTCATATGGTGTCGGTCTGGTGAAATTGTGGTTGGTCAGGCAGATTTTTCCAGTCCACCAGACCGGCTGTCCCGTAAAGTCTAGGAAACTTTCCTAAACTCTGTTGTATACTGTTAATCTTTGGCAAACAGTGAAGATCCAGATGAAATGCAGCACATCATCAGGGGCTACACTGCTTGTTGAGGCAAAAGTAATTTTCAGAGAAAGAAAATACAATTTTATTTGAAAATAATACCCTGTCACCCCTTGATATATACAATGGACAATCCCAAGTTTGTTGTATCAAGCCTGAAGAATCCACTAGTACATAAAGGGTTAAAGGTAATTTGGAGACCTGGCCCCGAGGTTATAAAACTTTTTTCATGCTCAACTCAGCTGAGCACGCAATTTATCCTGCTCATAAACATGGACAAATTTCGTGCTCAGCTGAGTTGATTATGAAAAAAGTTTTATAACCTTGGGGCCTGATCTGTCTGTACAGACCCTTCTAAAATGACATACGTTGCCGTATTCATGTTCCAGGGCATCATCAACAATTGTGGACCTATAGGCAGCATAGTAAATTAAGGGTAATCTGTAGACCTGGCCTGAGGCTATAAAACTGTTTTCATGCTCAACTGAGCACAAAATTTCAAATAATACAAACTAAAATACCCACAAATGAAGAAGTGTCTTGCTTTAAGTCTCTCAGATATTGTATTTATCCTGCTTATAAATGTTAAAATGCCAACAATTGTTGGCATTTAAACATTTATGAGCAGGATAAATTTCGTGCTCAGTTGAGTTGAGCATTAAAAAACTTTTATAACCCCGTGGCCAGATCATTGTGTACAGACTTTTCTAGAATGACTTACCTGTTGGATTTCTTTTGCTCCAGTATTCAGTTTTATGTACTGTTGAGTCCTTATCTTTGCTTTATATCCTTTTTATATCTTGATTAAAATGTTCTAGGAGATGATGCATGAATAAGTTAGGGGTCTTTCATGCAAACCAAACATATATGTGTCTTGATCCACATCTGAACTAAGGGTGAGGTTGGCACAGTGAAACCGTTTTAAGCCTTGCAGTAAAATATTTTTACTGCATGTTCCAAGGCCGTACTTCTTTTGTGGATCATTTGTGTTATTTATGTCATGTGATTGTCATGCTTTCACGTCTGATCATTGCTGCCTTGTGGTCGCTGACCTCTTGGCTCTTGTTTGTGATGTCTCATTGTGATTTTGTCACTTTCCCATGTGGTATCCTGGGTCAGGTGTGGTACTTGATTGTATTGATTCCTGATCTTTGCTGTCTTTCTTACTTTTACAGTGCCATATTCATGTTCCAGGGCATCATCTACAGATGTGGTGACTGGCCCTCTGAGCTGCATAGTAAATTTTGGGTAATCTGGAGACCTGCTTACCTGGTATAGACTCTTCTAAAATGACTTGAATTCCATTATTATATTCATGTTCTAGGGCATCATCATCAGAAGTGGCCCTGTAGGCAGCATAGTAAGCAGATTCTCTATCTGTGTTCATGCATTTCTGTGGGAATTTAAGAAGTGACTGTGCTAATTGTACTGACTGTGCCAAACCTGCAACATTAAATTCAGTGAGATTTAATCCTTGAGCATTTCTGCATTAATAAAGACAAAATTTAAAAGAAAAACTAAATTAATTCCTAGTAACATGATTATTAAATGGGCCGCGTCGCGAGAAAACCTGTCTTCGGGGTTTCCGACAAAGTGAGGAGCAAACCAGTCTCCTCGGCTACAGGGATTGGCTAGAAAGTTGAAATTTTGCTCCAAGCAAGTATAGATATGATACTTTTCAATAAGTGAATAACAAAGACGCTGATCAGACTGGGGGTATGCGCTTTTGTTGTTCGCAAACCCCCGAAGACAGATTTTCTCGCTTCGAGGCCCAAATAATCTCTTTTTCATGTTATCATGTAATTGGTATCATCATCATTGAAATTTCAATGCCAATGCCAAAACTGACTTGCAAATATTTGCAACTTTGTAAATCTCAGGTATATATACAACTGTACATGTATTATCAAGGTAACTTTGGTATCTAAAAAATCTTATGTTAAAGGCAGGATTGAATTTTCTGAATCCCCTGGCAGGGTAGTGGCTATATATATGCTCAAGGCATTTGGTCAGCGGAGCTTAGTCACAGTCAGATTAGATAAGACCAGTGACCTGGCGCCAAGGTTATAAAACTTTTTTTCATACTCAACTCAGCTGAGCATGAAATTTATCCTGCTCATAAATGTTAAAATGCCAACAATTGTTGGCATTTTAACATTTATGAGCAGGATAATTATGTCTGAGAGACTTAAAGCAAAACACTTCTTTATTTGTCATTATTATAGTTTTTATGAGCAGTTGAAATTTCATGCTCAGTTGAGTTGAGCATTATAAAAGTTTTATAACATCGGTGGCCTGACCTAGCTGGTAAGCAACATGATCATTGAGCTAATAAAAGTTACCAACTAATTCACAGGTATTTCGATTAGCCAATCAAATTGGAGATATTGGCTACATGAGCTGCAGCAACTGTAGATGTTGACTCTTTGATGTTAATGGATTAATGAGATTTATTTCGCCTTTTATCACCAATTCCCTTTAAGATGGTATTAATAAGAAACAGAGAAAACTTTTTTATCCAAATCAGGTGGCTTCTTGAAGGTCTTAAGCTTTCAAAAGATGATCAATACAGGCCCTGAGGTTATAAAACTGTTTTCATGCTCAACTCAACTGAGCATAATATTTTAACTGCTCATAAATTTGACCAAAATGCTGAAAATACTTTTCTTACTTTCAAACGCTCAGATGTTGTATTTACAGTATCATGCTAATAAATGTTAAAATGCCAACACATTATTGGTATTTTAACATTTATGAGCATGATAAATTTCTTTTTAAGTTGAGTTGAGCATGAAAACAGTTTTATAATCTCGGGGCCTGGTTCAGCAGAGCAAGAGCATTGAGCAATCACAAAAAAATGATGTTTATCACATCTATAACGGTAATTTCATTCATTCAAATACCGGGCCGCGTAGCGCAGTCGGTAACGTGTCTGGCTACAGATGCGTGTCTGACTGCAATTCCAGGGGTCGCGAGTTCGATCCCGGCCCGGTCCCATACTTTCGTGGAGATTGATCATGAAATAATTTCTACGGTCATTCTCCTCCCTTCCGCTGATTCATTCAAGAAGGGTTGTTGTCAGTTACAAGCGAAAGTATGTGCGCGAATTACTGGTTATCCGCTTGTTCAAGCCTGCCCAGGAAAAAGTGTGGTTAGGTGAACTGACCGTCCCGCAATGACCATAGCTGTTGACTTTGGACGTACAGCAACAAAACCAACCAACCAACCATTCATTCAAATCACATGCACAGCTATCCAATCAGGTTAAAGATGTTGTGTTTGATCCAAAGTCCCTGATAATTATTTTCTTTCAAAAGTAATATTGTGATTATTCCTTATCCATCAGTTTAAATATGTGTTTTTGAGTACCCATACAGGGATTTTCCTAGACCTGATTTGGGGCGGAATATTGGCTCCTTGGGAATTCAGAAATAAGCAAAAAATTCCCAAATTTGTGTACACCATTCCCATTTTCTTACCATTAGTTCTATATTTTGGTGAAAATTTCATGAAAATCAGAAGAAAAATACCAAAGAGACAGATGAATGAAAATTTGCATAAAAATGTGAAACATTTTCATTCACATTTTTATGCAACTTTTCATGAGTTTTTTTATGGTGGGCAATTAAAACAACAAATATGTTACAGCTTTACACTGCTAATTTCTTACATGTTTTTTAATCCATTTAAAATGGCAGTCCAAGTTTCTTTAGACTTTATCAAGTTTTCCCAATTTTGATGGCCAAATGCTTTTTTTTCCCCAAATTCAACAGGCCCCAGGCCCCGACTTCAGAAAGCTACATAGGAAAATCCAAACCAAAACATATGTTAAGTTTGAGAAATAAAATAAAATTAATTAAACACTATCATAATTATGGAGGCATGGCATATCCTGCGTTATACTGTCGGAAACAGTTTGACGTCATTAATTACGTCACATTTTGTCATTAATTACGTCACATTTTGTTGGATTAGAGACAAAACTGCAGAACTGTATTAGAATGGGGATAACCATGTTCAAAATTTTCATTTAGGGAGGTATATTGTCAGATATACGTTCGGAAATCACCTTTTACCACTCCGCTCATATGTTTTGGTAAATCAAAATTTCCGACTGTATATCTGATGATATACCTCCCCAAATAATATTGAACACAGTTATCCCCTTTATGGCACTTATGCAAATGAGTAGGTGTGAACTGTAGTTTTGATAGGTTGTGCCTTCATTGTTCACATATGCCCATAGGTCTAGATAAGGAACCTGTTTGAGCTTAAAACTGTAAATATTTTCTTACCCATCAATTTTATGTCTTGGGTGATCAAAAGAACCGTCTCACTGAGACGGTTCTTTTGAGTACCAAAACATATATTTTGGTTGAGAATTAAGAAAAAAATTTTCATTTATGCACTCTCAATTGGGAGCCTGATTACATACACAGATTTTCTCACAGTATGAAGTACCTGTTCCATTTGCTACAACTCTATTAGCCAGTCCAAACTGTAGCGCCTCCTGGGCATCCACACTCCTCCCTGTCAATGTCATATCCAGAGCTCTAGATAATCCAATCAGCTTCTGTAATCTTACTGTACCTCCATCTATCAACGGGACACCTGAGAAATAAACCAATGAGCCGTGACATGTGATTTCTAACAATGTGGTATTTTGAGATGTGTAGACTCAGACATGCCAGTGAAGCCTCCTTTTAAGCTTAGAAACTCCAAAAGAGTTTCAGTCAGTAGCTTCACACTCATAGAATAGTCAAGCGACAAGCAATGGCTCTGATCAGACTACGCGTATGCGCAGGCTGATCTGAGGCTTTGCTGGTCGCACATATCACATTGTTGGAAATCTCATGTCGCGGCTCAAATGTCTACTCTGGACATCAACATGGACGTAGCTGCAATTACGCACAGTATGCATGTGCGTAATGAAAAATGTACACATTAAAAATAGATCACCAAATGTGGAGATATGGTTTCTCATAACATAAGGCATTTCTCTTACAGAAAAGAATCTGCTCCCTCTGGGATCCTTCATTAAGCTACCAACTGTTATTAAGATCTTTGTTTTGTCTATTTTTGAAAATCAGTTTTACACAGGTTTTACTGTATGTCACGTGATTATGTGCAAATATACTGAAAAACACATATATTTGGCAAGATATTTTTATTTGGCACTATTGGTGTTATAAACAAAAATTGCCAAAATATGAGACCGCGAAATACAGTCTGGAATTCAGTTACATAATAAGCAACAAATGTACACACATCATAGGTATGCTGGTACCAACTTTTGAACAGGAGGGTAATAGTATATTTTAATGTCTAGGAAACCATGTCTAAAAAGGTACTACTATTAAGGCATTTCGCCTTTCAAAATTCATAAAATTATATATTTTCCAGAAAACCTGAAAAAAATTCTAGGTTTCACCAGTACATTTAGGTAGGGTTGGGATACCACAGGTATTTTTTATTTTGGCCTGATGCAAAAAAGGACCAACATCTTGTGTGCAGGTCCATACGGTACATGTACTAACCAAATCTTCGACAGAAGACGCCCATTATTGCCGATTCCTCCACCACTCGGAGATCACATAGCAATGCCAACTCTAGGCCTCCAGCAACGGCATAACCCGACACTGAGGCTATCACTGGTTTACTGAACTTCATTCTTGATGGACCCTGAAATAATGTAAAATTAACTCTAAGCATGCCATTAATTTTTATCAAACATTCCTCCCTGAATGAACACTATCAGAGTGTCCATTTTGACCCAGATCAGCACCAACATTCTGACAGAATGCTGGTGCTTATCTGGGTCCAAAATGGACACTCTGACAGTGTTCATTCAGGGATGGAAAAAGGTTGTACTGTAAATTCGTAAATTTTCGCGAAGATTTTATTTTCTATTTTTGCGAAGTTTCGTGAAAATAAAATCCTCGCCATTTAGCGCAATCACTCTGTCGTTTACTGATATAGGTAAATCATGCCCTAGTTGCAATTTCCTAACGGCGCAAATATGTCTTTTATCAATATTCGCGAAAATAAAATTCTTGCGAATATTACCGAATTTACAGTAGTTTGAAAATGATAACCTGTTACTCCTCAATATGTATATACCCAATGGACCATCCTAATTCAATTGCATTAAACTAAGTGAAAAAATCCATTGGTCTAAAAAAGGGGTTAGGGTAAATGTTCTAAAATTTCAAACACTTTTCTCTTTCTGTTCTCAAATAAATTGTTGGTTTATCAGGACTGGAACTCACACAGGGCTTATCAGAACAGCAAACAGCAGGGGATCTTCTACCCTTCTCTAGAGGCCGAATTTTCTACCCCATTCCCAATCGAAAATAGCCACCTTTTCCCAATACCATATCTGTTTTTCCCAAGTAAGAAAAGTAAAAAAAAAAAATTGTGTGTTTTTTTACTTTTTTTTAGAGACCACTACTACTTATGAGAAACAATGACCCATATGAGAATGATACTTAATCACTTGTGCATAAGTGGTATGCTTGACATAATACAATCTAAAATACCTTGATTTTAAGGATATATTTTGCTATCCTTGTTATGTTCTATGTTGTTAATTTCTCCCAATTTTGATGTTAAGTCGATAATTTTTTCCCAATTTTGGCCAGGGGCCTTTCCCAAAATTGCTGGAAAAAAGCCCTGAACAGGGAAGACCATGACCAGACTGTTTCTTCAGAAGCAGTCTGATCTTGGTCTGCTCTGTTTATCTAGGCCTTTCTAGCAGACAACTAGTGCTCAAAATTTTAGAATATTTACTGTATAAACCTACCATAGATGGTTTGTCTGCCATTTGTTTTAAGGTCTCCTCATCACTGCTGGCCAGAGCTGATAGGTCGAAGCCTGCACAGAAGTTGCCTCCTACAAATAAAAATATTCACCAGCAACTTCTGCAACACCTTAGTGACATGTGATTCAGAAGCAGTCTTATCTGGGTCTGCTCTGTTTGTCTAGGCCTTTCAAGCAGGCAACTACATGTAGTGTCCAAAATTTTATAAACCTACCATAGATGGTTTGTCTGTCATTTGTTTTAAGGTCTCCTCATTCATGTTGGCCAGTACTGATAGGTCGAACCCTGCACAGAAGTTGCCTCCTACAAATATAAATATTAACCAGCCACTTCTGCAATACCTTAGTGGCATGGGGTTAACCCTTTACCTCACAGAGGCACCTTTTAACACTTTTGCAAACAGAGCAGACCCAGACCAGGTAGCTCTTTTAAGAGTGCTGCCTGATCAAGGTCTACTCTGTTTGCTTATGGAAATATGATATATCTGATCCTACACAAATGGACCTGACAAGTAACTTCTTTGTAACATCCTCCCTGAAGTGCTGTGGAAAAGCGAGGCAGGTCTTGAGAAAATATGTCACTGTATGGTGTTAGTACACAAAAACAGTCTTCCAGTTTGGTAGCCCACAAAAATAGTACCTTTAGAAATTTAGCACTTGCAGTTTCTGTGCCCTTTATGGTGTAAATGGGTGCCTTATTCGACTTTAAATGTGCATATGATTAAACAGTGGTTTATGTTTGTCATGCTTATGCAGAAAAATGCATCTTTGTGTGGACTATTTTGTCACAGACTCCCCGGCACACTCCCCAGGTAACGTATGACACTGGTCAGATTTCAGCTTGAATTTTTTTACTGTCCCTCAAAGAACGGAGAATGCTGAGAAAACAAGATTATCAAGGTGTGTTGTCTTTTCACTTTTGTGAAAGGTGGATGACAGATCTTGCCACTCTCAGGCAGAAAAAAATCCAAGCATTGTCCTGAAAAAATTTGTAGATGCTCGAATTCTGCCTTTTTACATGGAGTTGAATGGGACTGATTAATTGTGTACCGAACCTGTATGTTGCATGTGAACAATAAATAAAGGTACATATCAAGCTGTTGTAACTATCATACTTTTCAGCAACAAAAAAGTAATTAAGTCAGATCATGAGAACAAAGGTTTTGTTTGTTCTGATTCTTTACATCCCGGTCAACAATTTTTGGTCATGTCAAGACTGATCTTCCTTGGTTGAACCAGTACTAAGCAGTGGATATATACTAAGTGTCTTGCTCAAGGGCACAATGCAGTGCCTCCGGTCAGGCTGAAACCCGCAACCCCTCAATCCTGAGTCAAGCACTCTACCACTGAGCCATCTCTTTAAGACATTTCTTTTGACAGGACTTTTTCCAGCAATTTTAAGAAAAGGCCCCTGGACAAAATTGGGAATATATGATCGACTTAATATCACAATTGGCAGAAATTAACCACATGGAACATATAAACAAGGGTAGCAAAATATATCCTTAAAATCAAGTTATTTTAAATTGTATTATGTCAAGCATACCACTTAAGCACAAGTGTTTAAGTATCATTGCTATATGGGTCATTGTTTCTCATAAGTAGTAGTGGTCTAAAAAAGTATAAAAAAAAAAAATTTTTTTTTTTTTACTTGACTTAATTGGGAAAATCAGACATGGTATTGGGGAAAAAAGGTGGCTTTTTTTGATTGGGAATGGGGCCGAAATTCGACCCCTGGAGATGGACAGAAAATCCCCTGTGATGAATCAGAAAATATTCACAATTTTATGCTCAAATTATCAAATATGTTTTTTATTTGGACCTATGAAAGGATAACCCACAGGTTTGGATAATCATAAACAAATTTTTAAGCAAAAAATTGTAAATATTTTCTTACCCATCAGTTTTAAAATATGTTTTGGGTGCTCAAAAGAACTGTCTCATTGAGACGGTTCTTTTGAGTACCCACAACATATGTTTTTGTTGAGAAATAAGAAAAATAACTTTTTTTACGCTCTCTTAACTAAAGTCCTGATTACCTTTCCCATGCAGAATTGCAATATGGCTGTTCGGATCCTCTTCAAACTTGGTAAATGCCTCTGCTAGTTGATTTGCTGTACTTGGATCTACAGCATTTCTCTTGTCTGGACGATTGATACCAATTAGCATCAATTTCCCAATCTGTTGAACTTCAACAGTCTCTGAAAAAGTGAAATGAATGGGAGGTACCTATTCATTTTATTATGTAAAAATATGTTCTCTAACCACCAACCAATACTCTAACCAACCAACTAACGGAACCCAGTGGCTCAATGTTAGAGTGCTCAACTTGAACACAGGTCTGGATAAACAAAAAAAGTCAGCGTAAAATTGTAAATATTTTCTTACCCATCAATTTTAACATATGTTTTGGGTGGTTAAAAGAACCATCTCATTGAGATGGTTCTTTTGGGTACCCACAATATATGTTCTGGTTGAGAAATAAGAAAATTAAATTTTCGTTACACACTCTTAACTATTCGAGACTTCCCTTAAGCAAGACACTTTATCCTCACTGCTTAATACTGGTTCAACCTGAACCAAGGAAAGCATCCCAACATCACCGAAAATTTATTGACTAGGACATAAAGCATCAACTGAAACACTAAACAACAAATCGAAATAGCTGAATAACAATAAATATTTTTAAATAGATAGGCTTGATTCTGCCTGCTCCCAAAGGGGTAAGACTATTTGAGCCGTGACATGAGATTTCCAACAATGTGGTACGTGCGATACGCAAAGGCTCTGACCAGCCTGAGTATATGCGCAGACTGATCAGAGCCTTTGCTATTCACTTGAATGTTCTATAACTGTTAAGCTACTGACTGAACATCATTTGGAGTTTCTAAGCTTAATAGGAGGCTGCACAGGGTCGTCTGTGTCTACACTTGTCAATATGCCATATTGTTAGAAATCACATGTCATGGCTCATTTATCTAACGGACATGTCAACTTTTTGCATGCTGCATAATTTTGCTCACTTTTTTGTCGTCTGCAGAGTTATTTCAAAATCAACATTTTCAAAAACATTAGATACTGTCAGGAATACAATCATAGTTTAGAGCAGTTTGAATTCAGTTCAGGACCAACATTCTGTCGGTCTTGATCTGTGTCGTTATCAGTAGACCCAAAAATTTCCTCACTAGCAGGGGAGAGTCAGATTTTTTAATATCCATCAGTGGACAGAATTGATCCGAGTTGTTGGTTAATCTTTTAAAACTCCCTACTGGATCCTAGATCCAAATAAATCTATCTCTATACTGTCTCGTCCTCACAGCCATCATAGGTAGGGATGTACTGCACACTTTGGTCAGCCTGATGAAAGTAGGGATGAAAGCCTACAAGTAACCATAACTAAATTACTGTATGGGTCTCCGGGATTGTTTTATAACCTGCACAGAGGGTGATTTTACTGTATGGTTCTTTAACTTACACAGAGGGTGATTTTCCTGCACAGGGGGCCTCCAGTTATCATCCTGTCCGAAAGTCTACTCACTTACTGATCACTTATTTAGTGTTGTCATTGCAGATGATACTAACTTAGGAAAGCGTGTTCAGACACCAAACTTTGTCCTCCCCATGCGGACTTCTAGCATCAGAGCAAGTGCCTTATCCACAGGGGCCTGTATCATAATTTTTTAAAGCTTTAGCGGCCCAGGTATATATATACCTGGGCCGCTAAAACTTTAATAAATTATGATACTATACCTGGGCCGCTAAAACTTTAAAAAAAAATTATGATACAGGCCCCTGTGACCTTATCTGTTGACAAACACATCCCTTATCCCCTGCTTTGGGGAGTTTATCCTATGATAAACTATACTTTCATAGCCACTACAGGTGAATGATGATGATGATGATGATGATGATGATGATGATGATGATGATGATGATGATTAGTGTTGTATCGATGATCTAGCGAAAATTTCTTCCGATTCTACTAATCGATTGTGTTCGGTAATTATCGATTATAATCGAAAAGATTCACACCTGACCCTCTTGTAGGCTACTATTCTAAATTTGGAACTTTGCTACAAGAAAATGCAATCCATAAATTCAAAGGTTTAAATAGAATGTGAGGAATAAAAAAATAAACTGTAGCCTGGTTTGCTGTGTATTCGAATCCGGGTCGTTTCGCCCCAGATCCAGTTCGCCCCCTAGACGTTTCGCCCCAGCGGCGTTTCGCCCCAGGTCGTTTCGCCCCTGATCGTTTCGCCCCCCTAGTCGTTTCGCCCCTGGTCGATTCGCCCCAAGACGAAAAATCACCTATTTTGTTGAAATTTATGTGAATAGTTAGTATATTGACAGTGCTTTATGCCAGTAGTAATGCAGTTTAACAGTTAAAATCTTCAACACTTTTGGCTGGATAAAGATTATGTACACGTTTTTTTTCGTGTAAAGCTATTGTGCCAGTACACTAAATTTAATACTTATCGCATATGCGATTAATATCAATAATATTACCTCTCATGACAAAGATGTTTTCTGATATATTCAGCTTGGCTATATCAAGCTAGGTCTAATTTTTGGCCTAAGTCTCCATCTTAATCCATACGTTTTATGTGCAATGTAGATGAGTCTATGTTATTTGGCAATACACTTGTATCAAATGCTCATGTTATGGTTTAGTTACAAATTTTGCCAGGTAGAATTTCCTAGGATTTTGAGGTCTAAAAATTCTGAGATCTCGCCATGTAGACACATATGCCGTTTATGGCACAATCCGTTTTCCCCATTATAAAGATAATGCAAACATATTTGAAATTATTTCATCTAACGTCTCTGCAGCGTAAAGAAATATTATATCTTGCAATTATGACACATTTGTAGAATCTTACACATGGCAAAAGTGTTTCCATGTCTCTTTTCCAATGGGTAAAACAGATAACCATAATTATACACGAAATAATGACAAGATAACACACTTTTCATCAGTTTAATTCACTAATTGCAAACAATCAAACATCACAGACAACAATTAGGCCGTCTATCCTTTGACCTTCGTTGGTCATTAATTTCGACAAGACTGCAATCGCACGAGATTGGATGCTGGCTGGGTTCCTCATGTATTCAGCTTTTCCGTACCAAACACTTATTGAGATTATAACTTGATGAGCGTAAATTGCAGTCCGAAATGTTTATTGAACCAAAATTAGAATCTAGAGAACTATGAGAATATTTACACAAAACGGTGTCAGTTTCAAATACAAATGAGTCTCCGCTGTTTGCGCATCAGGGTAGATTGCACAAACGGCGGCGACTGATCTGTAATGTTTGATCCCTAAGTGCTCGGCAATAGAATCCATTTGTTCCATGTCTGAAAAAGAAGTGACAGACTCGTAAAATGCTATATAACTTGTGTATTAATATGAAACCTGATTGGAGCTAAGTGCTTTATAAAATTATTTTGAGTTGTTTATGAAATATATAAACAGGAGCTCTGTGTGCGAAGGCTCCGTCCAGTCTGCGCGTGTGCACAGGTTGGTCAAAGCCTTCGTTGGTCAAGTGTCAGATATGAGGCTTGTATAGGGGTTTTAGGGATACAGGATATTTGCCATTTTACTTCCAGGGATATAGGATACTATCCATTTTACTTCCAGGGATATGGGATATTATGTTCAAAATTTTTAGTTACTTTCAGGGATATTGAATATTTTGGAAAATTAATTATGGGGATATTTGCCCGTTTATAAGGGATACTTGCCTGTTTACTTCAAGGGATATGGGATATTTGGTACCCCCCTATACAAGCCTCATATATATATATAAAAAAAAAATTCACTCACGGACATATCGAAGTTTAATTGATCAATCAAATTTTAATTGGATCTGATTGATTGGCGTTCGTTTTTGACACCCTAGTCTTAATCCCATTAATGACTCACAGATTAAAGATTATCCGACCGCACACTTAAATTAGAGACAATAAACGTCCAATTACTTTAGCTGGTTGATCAGTCCCTTTTTAACGCAGTGAGCAGATCAGTGCCACCCTGCGTATTGGCGCAGGGATGAAGGAAACATAAACTTAATTTTTATGCTATATTTTATCAGTACTTTTTTGTAAGCATAATAGCATTTTGTTATCACGGTTTATCCTAGTCATGCTAATTACATTTACGCGCTACACTCCTCTCAAACCCTTTTTCATGGACACCTGCATCCTCGAGCTGCACCATACCAATTATAAGCGAATAATTTATAGCAGTGTTGATCACGATCAGATGGCTTTTGATATATCAAAAGAGATAAATCTGGGTTCCACCAGGCTTAATTGCTATCATTATTACTGAAGCGTGTTCTTTGTTAAAATTAAATTATTATCATATAATAATGCTTAAAATATCTTTATGAAGTGTACAACACTTTAAAGGGATTTTTAAAAAAAAGTGGGGCGAAACGACTAGGGTAAAAAAGTGGGGCGAAACGACTAGGGTCTTGGGGCGAAACGACTAGGGTGTAGGGGCGAAACGTCTAGGCATCAAATTTGGGGCGAAACGACTAGGGGCGAAACGACTAGGGGCGAACTGGTCTTGGGGCGAAACGACTTGTTACCGTGTATTCTATCCCCTTTAAAGTCATGACTAAGAAGTCTTCAGTGCAATCTTAATCCATTGTATGCTAATGACTCCTAAAAAGAGTGAAAACTCTAATGAAATGTCACAAAATGAGGCATTTCATCAGGGTATACACTGTTTGCTATTAAGGACATAAAAGATATTCAGAGAAAGAAATATTTATTTGGGAATGATAACATGTGACCCCTTGATGTTTACAATGGACCTTCTCAAGTTTATTGTTTCAAACCAGAAGGAAAAATCCATAAGTGTATAAAGGGTTTAAAATGCCAATGGCTGTTAAGTTGAGTTTGCTGTCAGGATCAGTTGTGATATTTGATACTGTACATAAAATAGCATGACACGGACGCTAACAATTTTTATAAAGATAAGATTTTCAAGCAGTACAAGGGTAGACATTCTATGGGATGGAACCTGTGTTTCCCTTTCATTTGATAATTTCGAATATTATCGATCATCAATCGAGACCTCCTGAACGATTTTTTTTGATGATCGATTATGAAAAACCAATAATCGAACAACACTATTGATGATGATGATGATGATGATGATGATGATGATGATGATGATGATGATGATGAACTGTTCAAATTGAAGTGAAACTGAAAGTAGGACAAAATTTGCAATTTTATACACGGTTCTTTTAATTGACTGGGATGCATTAATCGAAATTTTGTGCACCTAATAGATCATTACTAATTTATGTAACTGCTTGTACTTTTTATTTCAGCTGACATTCTTCTGATTGTCACGAAACTTGCCCCCAACTTCAGTAACTTTGTGTTCATTTTTGAGGACACATATCATATGGTTCCCTGCTCTTATCCGATATGGGAGCCAGTGCTTTTAACGGTTATCCTATAGTACGAAATAGCATCATGCGCGAAAAAAAAAACTACTAGGATATTTAAAAGGGCTAAGTCTGCAACTATGAATCTATTTTCCTTTTAAAACATTTGTTAAAGTAGAATTAAAATATGTTTTCACAATAAATCTGTTCACCATAGCTGAAAACTGCATAGAAAAGTGAATTATCTTATAAAAACAGGTGTTTTTCTCTTGTTGGTAATTATTTGCGCCCCTCCAATAATTAAAGACGGTTAATATCTAGCATAAATGCTGTTGTTTTGATACTGATAATTTATTAAGATCTACGAAATTGCTCAAATATATACCTTAATTTTACTTTTTGCTGTGTTCTTGAAAAATCGAAACATTTTTTTCTAAAATTAATATAATCAAAAGTTACAGACTATGCAGCTTTAGAGATAAATCAAACCACACACATAAACATATATTAACATGTGCAACTTTAATGTGTGGTAAGCGAGCGGAGAACACTCTGGTGAGACTGTGCAAATGCACATGCTGGCCCGAGCATTCACTGTTCACTAGAGCACAGGCTCAAATAGAAACGAAATTGTTACGTCAGCGAGTCTCCAATTAAAAGCGCCCATTTGAAGATAGGAGGCTAAGGTAGTGATTTCATTTTTAAGGCTCCAAGAGCATTTATGCAAATTAAAATTCATATAAATCAAAAATGGTGATAATGCAAATTAAAATTCACATAAATTAAAAATGGTGATAGTACAATGGTGGTAGACACCATAAAATATTGAACTTTGTATATATCAGGACCCCAATTGGAAATAAGCCTAAGGGCTTTCATGGGCTATCCTGGGTTATTTCAACACGCATACATTTGCTATTCATGATCTTTCATTTATATAGCAAATTTTTCGTACATTCATCTCTCACACTCTTGGATCCTTTTAGAGGTTCAGGGGGTGTGATATATGAATGAGATGTCTGTCAATTTCATCTTTATTATTTTGTGCCTAGTCAAAAGTGATCTCTTAATTTATAAATTGCATAAGTGTGGTGATATGTGATAACCTAGTTTACTGTGATAATCTTAATGTGATATTTGTGCCAGATCCATTCAAATTCATCATTAATTATTCAAATTCATCTTAAATTATAAGTTTTAATAGTATCAGAGTTTTTTTTTTTTAATTTCCATATTTTAAAGTGCTAAATTAATGTGATATTTAATGTGCTATATGCTTATATTTTCTGTTGTATATGTATGTATGTGTTGATTTTACCAAATAAACATCAATCAATCAATCAATTCACAGAATTTTGTAGCACTATTTAAAAAATTAAATGAATAGCTAGACTGATGAAGTTATAACCCATGGATAACCCATGAAAGCCCTGAGGCTTATTTCCAATGGGGTCTTGGAATGGTCAAGATTTTTCACACATACAAAAGTTTCACAGAATTTGAGATAATGTGAAACTTTCAAAACTGACCAGAAATCATATTATTGGAATAAACAGTCACATACAAAAATACACGAGAATATTATGATTTGACGAGACACCTCACAATATACACAATGATCCCAACAAATATTAAAGTATCACAGAATCAAAGCTAGTAAAAGTCTAATAGACATAGTCATTTTTTAATTTATCTTTTGATTTTGTAATTGCAAGAAAAATTCTTCACTTCGTATTTAAATTTATTGTTATTTTGTATTGATTTTAAGCTATCTGGTTGGCTTTTCCAATCTCTGATTGAGGTATAGTAAAGATTTGAACTTTTTGGACCATGACAGTTAGGAAACAATTGTAAAAGTATATGCATTAAACCTAGTTGGTATACTCACCGTTCGCACAGGCGTCTATTATGCCTCAGAGTATTATGCAAACTCTACTACTATGAGGGTCCAAGTTAGCCAAGCCTCTGACCCAATTCCAATTTTATCAGGTGTATCTTTCTAATCTTCATAAATGACCTACCAGAAAATATATATTGGGTCTTCTTTTGCCTGATAACAAATGAGTGTGTGCTGTACAGACCTTTCCAAACACTATGTAACAAATCAATATCATCCCAAACACCACGGTCTTTATCCAAAAACTGGTAAATACTCTGGTCAGCAGAAAATAATTCCAACCACTGGTTCCCATAGTTTGATCATTGACCTATCTTATAATGTGGTTTTCTTATATTTTATCATCATTTAACAAAAATAGCGAGATTGTTAAAAACCGCCGTCATCGGACCAAAACACCAGAGCGGGTGCCCGTCAAAAACGAATAAAAACCAATAAAATGATTTTTTTTCGCAAGAAATATAATTGTAAATCAATGTCCGATACTTATTCTACTAATCAAAATCAAGACCTAGAGCAAAAATATTCTTAAAGATGCTTTTTTTTCTCAGGTAAAAGTTGGCTCAGCTCAATGGACATTGTATGGCGCTGTAAGTTTTTGCCCACCATGATAAAAAAATCTAGTGGTGAAAATCGTTATCACGTGGTCGATAAGCCCGGAAGAAAACAATAACATTGGAAGGGTCTATAGATGCACAATATTCATTATCTGCAGGACTGTCTTATTTTACAAGGGCATATCAGAGGCGTTATTTTATGGTGATTTAGTTTATAAATTCAAAAGAATTGTTGGAAAGCCTAATTTTAGTGATCAATTCAGAAAAGACAATCAAACGTTATAAAAAAAGTGGGAAACAACATGGATATCTTGTGACAGTCTGCATGCCTGGTTATAAATCCAACCACGGCTTATAGCTATGGTTTCCCTCTTTAATTGCTCGATGGTGGGTCAGGCCTCGAACGCATTGATGACCCTGGCATAAAGCTTCCATCAATGGAAGGGTGTCTGGTGACTGTTTTTGGCTAGACCCACCGTGGCTCAACTTGAGGTTTTCTTTAGCTATGATGAGTCGTGATCTCTTGTTTGTTTCGTCATAGTGTGCTAAATTTGATTAGATTGTTTCTCTGTGATGATTCATTGCAACATTTAAGACGCCTCCACGCCAGCTAAACATTTTTTTTGTGTTTTAACAACAACAGCATATAGGGCGATGATTTGGCGCCAGTAAAACGGATTTAAGCCCCTAAGTGGCTTAGGCCGCTGTCCGTTCTAGGGCGGTGGTTCTGTGGCTGTTGAATGATTGTTTATTGTTGGTCCCATTTATTGTGGGAAATCTGTGTTTAGAAAATATGCACGCTCCAGTTACAGTTCTTCGGTGCATTCTTTGCTTCCAAAGGATAACCTTTTTAAGAACATATTTTAGTCCTTGTTTTGCTATGCAGTACTTACTGTGGTAGGGGATTAAATGATCAACTCCATTTTTCCTTTTTTCAAATCCTTCGTGTCAAAATTTTGAATATGAACATAAACATAAAAAGTGTAACTAACTCTATTGTTTGTTCTAAATGATTATAAACTTGTTGTTCCAGTCTCTTGAAATAAGAAAGTTCAATGCTGTGATTCAGTAAAAATACAGATATAGTTAGACCAGATAAGAAAGACTGGGCCGTTCTTAGCTAAGATCTACCTATATAATTCGGTAAGAAAGAGTGTATTTATTCACCTGTGAAATGTTTTACACCTGTACACCTGTTATACCTGTAGTAGTTTTGAGCCCATTGTGAGAAAAAGGCATTTCGCATTAATTTAGATAACAAGGAGACTAACTAGTCTATGTGCTCAGACAATGTTCGAAATTTTAAATATTCAAAGGACCTCGGAGAGTCTTAATGAATGATTGCCCATAAAAATAGCCAGAGAAAAATTTCAAAGAAAACAATATTTTTTCCATGAAATGATAGTAGGTTCTACTATCAAATTATCCGCAAAAGTGTTTTTCTCATAGGACAAGTGCCAATTAAAAATATGATTTGAAAACTCTGTTTTTGCTATTTTAACACATAGAAAATAGAAAAAAGTTTTACTGAAGTGCTTTCCATCCGTAACCAAACTAATCCTTTTGCATACAGTTGTAGTTTTACATTTCACACATCATATAAAAATGGCATGATTGGTCACGGGGGGAGGGGGGAAGAAGGGGGAACGCTGTCAAAATGCTCAAAAACAGAATATCATAAAAACTATTAGGAACTAATTTTGTACAAACCTGTAGGTAAATATCAATTTACAATGGCATGTATCAGGGCTTTTATTATGATTGTGTACCAAATATTTCTCAACCAAAACATATGTTGTGGGTACTCAAAAGAACCGCCGCTCTTTTAAGCACCACATTGTAGGTTAAATCTGATAGGTAAGAAAATATTTACTATTTTACACTAAAAAACTGTGTTATCTAGACTCTGATGTATACAGTATGCACATGTAGGTATGATACACCTCAGTGAACAAGTCTAACTGGCTGAACTAGAAACATTACAGGTAATAGTCAAAAGTCATGGACAACATACTTGAACAACGATGAAATCTACTCAACATGTATTTTATGCAAACACATCACTTTCATATCAAGTTTTATGCTGCAAACATTATATTTCCATGTCTTTAGGCGAATACAAGGCGAAACTTTGAATTTCTGTGAAATAAAATTTGATCACAAAAAATACCCCCACCCCCTTAACCTTGATGTCCTGGCATAATTATGCAATATTTTCAAAATATTTTTTTTAGTTTGCTAGGTGCACGAAATGTAAGGGGTTGATTTAAGCACAAAAATTAAGTTGTCAATTACGCATTATCCTAACCACAGGCTGTCAAAATTTGGGCAGATTGAATAGGAGACTGTCAGAGGTCCTTATCATACTGAATAAGAAAATAAAACAAAGGTCCGCAATGAAATTTTAATCACACTTAAGTTTTACTATAAATTGGTCAGCACACAAGATGATGGTTCTTGTTACATCGGCGTGTGACGGCGGCTCCGATGAGCCTGCATGTATGCATGACCTCGCCAGGGCTTTCGCTTCTGGCATAAACAAAGTATGCAAGTTGAAGAAGACTCCGAATAGCTTTTAGACGTCTAGTCCATGGTCTAGTCCCTCTGGACACGCCAGAATACGGTAAGACCAAATATCATGTTTGTATGCCCTTTTCTCATCATGCAGATACTTAACCCCTGTCCTGCTGAATTCTAATTGGTGATTTATTGTTATTGTATCGGGCTTAAAAACCAAACAGGTTTTGCCATACAGACAGAATTTGAGGAACGTGCAAACCTACCCTCCCCCAAACTTTTCACAACATATCTATCCCGGTAAATGAAATGCAGCAGGTCTCCAGCAGCATACTAAAGATAAACGTTTTCCAGGCATGCTAACGTATAAAGTTGGTCACCCTTGTCGTCTGCGCTTCAGTTGGTTGCATGAGTAAAGCATACATAGGCTATTACACCCGATTTACTATAGACTAGTCTTATTTGACAGTGTATGACAGCGCTCTGTCTGACACGCCCCGTCCTTATTAACTGGTTGCACTATAAATGATGTTACATATACCCACTTTTAAGTTCAAACAAATTAGCTTCCCTATTTTCCCAAGGACATTGTTTTTTTTTTTTTTTTTTTTTTGCTTGAATGATTCTTTACCTCCCAGTCAACAATTTTTCAGCTATGATGGGACGGGTCTTCTTGGGTTGAACCAGTACTAAGCAATGATAAATGTGTCTTGCTCAAGAACACAATATGGTGACGCTGATGAGGCTCGAAGCGGCAATCCCTCGGTCTCAAGGCAAGCACTCTATCACTAAGGCACTGCGCTCCCTATCCCATAGACACATCGGTAAAAGAATAAGGTGTCCCGGGTTTTGAGTCTCAGTAGGCTACCTTATTGAGGTTGGGGTGGGTGGGGGATGGAGGGAAGGGGTCATGAACGAGTATTGATATATTTCATCATGAAATCCAGCTCCAGTAATGTCTAGACTGGCTCCCATCTTCAAACTTATTTTAAAATCACTCACACTTTAAAATATTTTTCATTGATCGCTCAATCTAATGATGTCTGAGTTTGACAGTATGAGAAAAGGCAACTCAGGTGAGATTCTTAACAAATTAAAATCTAAAGGTTTTCTAGCATCTAGTGTGTCTACATATGATAATCTACTTTCTAAACTACATTGTCTCATAATTTAATCAACGAAAAACTAACTGATTTAATTGAACAACTTTTAACAGAGGGCTCACTTTATTTGGCTTGCAATGAGAAACGCACATTTTTATTACTTCTGAAGTTCTGAGCAACCTTAAATATTTAAATTGTGGTCATGTCAGAAAGTTTGTGACGCTCTCCATTATCTTTTATACAAAATATTTGTAAGATTTGGCTCAAAAATAGTAAGTGAGTATGATCAGAAAATACCACAATCACAAACCGCA
The DNA here is from genome assembly GCA_964019695.1 of Loripinus fragilis. Lineage (NCBI taxonomy): Eukaryota > Metazoa > Mollusca > Bivalvia > Lucinida > Lucinidae > Loripinus > Loripinus fragilis. The sequence continues at coordinate 22,059,269 of OZ026528.1, forward strand.
GACAACCCCATGGCACCGCGAGGAAGAGCCACTCAACCATCATGAGACACCAGGAAGACAAATTAAGCAAAGCAACCAGCCCTCTCTTCCAAATCAAGGTGATTGCCATACTAGAATGGACATAAAGTAACGTACAACAAAACATATAGCAATTACAGACTCCCGCAATGTTGTATAGACAAACAGTAGGTATTCCTATGGGTACTAATTGAGCTCCTCTTGTTGCAGATTTATTTTGTGTTTTTTATTAGAGAGACTTCACGTTGTCTCTTTCTGACAATAATAAAGCAGATGTTGTTGAAGTATTTAACTCTTGTTTCGAACAAATGGTAAGTCAGATATATTCCACTGAACTTCAATTAGATAAGGCACATTCCTCAGATATTGAATCTCCCATTTTGGACTTGGACTTGTCCATAACAAATGACATTGTTCCATCTAAAATTTATGATAAACGGGACGATTGTAATTTTGAAATAGTTAACTTTTCATTTTTTGATGGAGATGTTCCTCGCTCCCCTTTCTATGGTGTATACATTTCACAACTCATTCGTTTTGCGAGAGTATGTTCTAATGTTGATGACTTCAACAACAGAAACACTTTTTGAATTCTGAGTCATTAAAACAAGGTTATCGATATCACACTGTTTGTCATTTTTGGTAGAAGATGATCTTGTTGCCCTCTTGTCTTTTCTGTGTGTACAGATAAACTATGGTAGACTAAGACTCATTGAAATTACTTGAATAGTTTAACGATTTTCTCACGTCAGCGATCAAAGTCACGTAACCCCTCAAATCGAAATTTGCAAGAGCAGAGGAATCACGTAAAATTTAACAGAATCCACTTAAGTGTGCTTCTTTGTTCTTCCATTGCATTTTTGTAGACATTCCAATAAGACAATAAGGTAATGGAAGGGCGGATAGACAGGTGGACTCACACGATGATTATAGTGTACACCTGTGGACCGTGCCTGCCGTTTTGATAGTTTGTGGGTTTGGATATCCATGTGAGCTGAACAATATTTGTGTATCAACAACAACATAATCTTAGGCGAACATTTGGCGCCAATTAAGTGCATTTACCCTCCCCTCCACACACACACAGACACACACTCAGGTAGCTTATGCTGGCGGTGGTTCTGTTGTTGTTGATTTATTGTTTTATGTATCTCCCATTGTTTGTGGGCGTTCTGTGTTGGTCTTTCTTTTGGTATGCATTACTTTATGTCATTTCTTGTGTTGCAATCATCTTGACGAGGAAGAGAGAGCTGGCTACTTTGCTTTTATTGTCTTTTGGATGTCTTGTTACTGTTAATGTCCTGTAGCTCTTCCTCATGGTGTCGTGGGTTGGTTTGCAGTTTGTGATTGTGGTATTTCCTGATCATACTCATTTACTTTTAAATAGACTGATCTTCATATATAATCATAAATATACATATTTATTATGGCTTTGCTGAAGTATTTTTCCAGGACCAGGTATATTCAAAACCAATTAATGTAATATATGGTTCTGTTTGGCTCAAGGGGCCCATCTGGTAAATTCATGGATATAAAGTATCCTTATGTGTTATTGAGACCAACTGCAGAGTTATAATCCCATTTGGTGATCCATTATGATTAATTAAAAGTGTGAGAATTGGAACACGACCTGATATGACCCCTCTCATTGACTAAAGACAGATAGAAGACAAAGATCAGGCATCCATACAATCATGCACCTGACCTGGCCCGGGACGCCATATGAGCAAGTGACAAAAACACAAGAAAACACCACACACAAGAGAGCCAAGAGGTCAGCCATCACCCAGCAGCTGACCACAAAAAAGTAAGTGAATATGGTCAGGAAATACCACAATTACAAACTGCAGACTAACCCATGTCACCGCGAAGAAGAGCCACACAACAATCATGAGACACCAGAAAGACAAACTAAGCAAAGCAACCAGCTCTCTCTTCTGCAAAACTAGAAGGGACAAAAAGAAAAGTACAACAAAGCATAGAACAGTTACAGAATCCCACGATGGGAGTAACAATAAACAACAAGTCAACAACAACAGAACCACTGCCTTAGAAGGGACAGAAGCCTAAGCCACCGGGGGCTTAAATGCATTTTACTGGTACCAAATCTTCGCCCTAGATTCTGCTGTTGTTCAGCTCGCATGGAAGCCTTCTAACTATTGCAACAAAGGAATATGATACATTACTTATTTGATCTCCTGCATCCTACAAGGAAGTATCATATAATATTTCGATATAGCCCGCCTGGGGCAAGTTCAGCCTTTAACGTCAGGGCAAGTTCGGCATGTATTATGTTCCTCGACCTTACAATAAGATCGTAAGATACACAGAAATGGCCCCTAAACTAGTCCAATTTTGTGATGACCCCCCTGACCCCCCTCACCCCCCAAAAAAAATATCCACAAAATCTTCATACCCCACAAAATTATACATTTTTGACAACCCCAAAAATATTGAAATTCAAAAGGTTGAACCCCCAAAAATGGGCCAAGCCTACGTATGTATGATACTATCAGAGCCCCCACCCTCCCCTGGGATGCTTAGATCAATCTAGTACATAAAAATATCAAAGAAAATATCAGTGAGCAACTCATAGGTCAGGTCAGTTCTTCGGGCCGAACTTGCCCCAAGGGGTTGCTGAACTTGCCCCATCGCGGGGCAAGTTCAGCCATCATGACCCGATCTCCTTGGCTGAAGATTATTCTTTACTGTACAAAAAACATGAAGGATATTATTTGGACAATTTCCGTCGTATTGTGCCTTACCTGAATATATAGTTTTCGCAGACCTAGCTGAAATAATCATTCGAAAATGGCTCTTTATTTAATATGGGGCCGAACTAGCCCCGGTCTCCCCTATTATCTGGTGTTCTATAAAAAGAACTGATGAATAAGTCCTTAGAGCCTTGAACTTTGAGCTTGGCCCAGACAAGTTCACATTCATCTTCTGTCATGGCCTGCCTTTAGTTCCTCTGGCTCATAGCTATCATATTGGTTTGAGACCAATAGGAAAACCCCTCCACCTTTGCCACGGCTTCTGTCATTTCTGTAGCAGGTGAAATCTGGTGGGAAGACCTCTGATGAACTTATGTCAGGGTTTAACCAGGATTCTGACCCGATGACAATATCAGCATTAGTGAACTGTATCAAAGTGTGAAGTTGGGCTGGTTTGCCTAGTGATTTAATAGACTGGGCGTTGAGGATGAGAACTCTCATAGGTAGGTCCTCCCTTCGGGATGTGACCTTAAATTACTAGGGGAAGAAGTATAGCAACTGGATTTGAAAAACTTAAACATAGTGAAGAAACCTCGTACTAGCACTTCTACCTGTGTGATCGATTTTAATGTATACGGATAATAGAAGACAGTTACATGATCAATTAATATCTTTTTTAATTCTTAACATAATTTTAAATCACAAACGGCTCCAGAAAGATAAATTATCCCTCTTTAATATAGTGTTTTAATTGTGATTCTAGCATTAGTACAAAATGGTCTGTTTGCCTGTAAGGATCAGGTGGTGCTTAGTTTAATTAAACAAATAGGGAAATTTCCGTAAAACAAGGAAAACAGGGGTGGGTACATAGTTTCAACAACATTTTAATCAAATAATTGATTTAAAAAGTGATGCATCACAAATGAATCAGGTGAATAGAAAAAGCATATTTTCATCTGATGCAATTTTTATTTGTCTAGCTCAATGATAAAATGATCTGTTTGCGATATTTCTTTATTTTTTGAAAATATTATTTTAATCGTGCGTTTACGTAAATGACACCAATAAAACACAATCAGGTCTCCATGTAATAGCCGCTGGCAAAGCTTATCACTGCTGTATAATATGAAAATCGAAGCTGAAAACACACTTTTGATCAAAAGAATATACAGAGTTTCAAAGTGAGCGAATTTGTTCTTCTAGTTTAAGAAAAAATGAGGTCCTGCGTATGGGCAATAATTGATGCCACATAATTAAAAATCCGTTTTTGATCTTTTCTAAAACATTAATATATTCTTTTAGTGTGTCGGTGTTGTGAAAATTAATCTTTTACTCTATGATCTCTCATTTTTGTAATATGCGACATATGCTAGCTGTATAGATTCTTGTATGTTTGGATATAAACATTCAGGCCCTCATTTAAAAGTGCGTTTTTTAAAATTAATATTTCATTTCTTAACTAAAACATGTTTTGGGTTCTCAAAAGAACCGTCTCCATAAGACGGATCATTTGTGCATCCAAATCATGTTATAACCGAGAGAGCATTGTTTGATTGAATTCTTAACGACCCAGTCAACACGCAGTTAATCTGGTGAGCCTCGAACCTGTAACCTTCAGAGGCGCAGCGCTTGAGAGAGAGAGAGAGAGAGAGAGAGAATATTATGGGATCATGTTAATAGCAGTGCTCCCAAGCCAAGTGTACAATCAAGTGTGGTGTAGAAAAAATAATTGAGAATTTAACACAGAAAATAAGCTTTTGACAAATGAATTACAGCGTTTGAGAAACGCTCTCATACAACAATAACAATTTTATAAAACAGGCAAGTGGGAGATTTGTTATAAATTTTTGCTGGTATGAGATCATGCACCCGGTGTAATGCACTTTCATCCGATACATTCACACCTATTTAGGAGGGTAGAAAAGTGTATTGCACCGAACACTGGAAGGTGTACACCGAACTGTGAATCAAGTACGCCCATAAACCGCTACGTAGCGCTCTGCTTATGCAACGATTCGTTTCACAAAACGTTCTCCGCGAGACTGCTCAAGAATAGTTTTGTAGCGATACGAAACGCTTTATTGTAACATACCGTTGCATAGCAAAGCGCCACAAAACGTTACAAAACGCTCGCGTTAAGCAACGCACCCCTGGGTTCAATTCCCGGCTGGGGCAGGTAAAATGTTTCGCGAAATTATTATCATTTTCGCGAATAAATATTAGCTTCGCACTTTATGTGTCCCTTATTTAATCTCAAATAAGATATAGAAAAATAAAATTAAAAACTCTTTAATATTTGATTTATTTATATAAGTTTTTAAATTGTTTTAGTGATTATTTCATACTTTACCTGTATTTTTTGACTGATTAGTCATTATTAGAATGTATTTTATTTAGAGACTACATACATGCACAAACATGGCGGACACCAGCTCACTTCTCACCGTTGGTGGCGATAGAACAACCGGACAGTCTGTCCGGTCACAAAATGGTAAGATGGTAAACTTATGTCGAAATGAAAGATCTTAACCTACTTTACATGATTCCATTTCCTTGCACGCATTGGTCGATCGGTTAGAAAGTAAATGCCTACTGAAAATGCATGACAAGCACATGGTCTCGAATGTTCTATAGATTTTGAGTGGGTGGGGTTCCTGCATAGTAACGAAATAATATGAAATAGGTGCGACCTAACTGCAACCAACCAATGGTTAATAGCATTTGGCTTTGATGATTCACCTGCTGGGAAAGGGCTGACCTCTTGGCTCTCGTTTGTGGTGTCTAACTGTTAGTTTATCACTGTCCCACTGAATTCCTGGTCTTTGCACCCTTACTTACTTTGTGTAAGTGTACGACAAAATCCCCTGGACACCCCTGCTCATTTTAGTACAGGGAGACATAATAGGGGGACATAACTGTCGATCCGAAAGGGGGCGCCAAGTTGTTGGACGAACTACATGTTTTGTTTTTTTCTTCAAAATTCCAAAACCGCACTCCCTGGTGTAATGATCAAAATTTGATCGTGTCAGTACTATACCATCCTCGTTTTCCCAGGGGTGAAGCATTCCGTTTCACTCCTTTCATCATGATGAATGCAGTGTAACGGAATGGGTTACGCCTGGGTTACCGAGGATGGTAAGAAAGAAAGAAATCCTGGGACCCCCATATTTTTGAAATGCTGCAAGCTCAAGATTTATTGATGTTATTTGTACATTTTTGTGATAAGGCTGTTATTTGATTAAAAGGAGGTCCATGCAGGGAATCAATGCATGAATAGTCAGTCTCCCATACGCGGATCCAGGATTTTTTTTTTTGGGGGGGGGGGGGGGGGGGGGGGGGAGGGGGCTGCCTGAAAACAACCCTGACATTTTTTTAGTACTCAACTTTAATATTTTATATTTTACAGTTATAGAGAGGAGGTCCCGGATCCGTGCATGCCCCCATAGTTCCGAGAGGCTGATTCTAGGGGGTGGGGTACTCATATATTTTTATACATATGAATAGTCCCATAGCCCTCTTTGCAAAAAGTGGGAGTGCCGCCATACTAAAAAAAATAGCCTCCTTCAAAAATGAGAGCTCTGACGATGCTATGTTCTTGCACTTCTTTGTTAGTTCGCAGCTCATGGGAGCGCAGTGGGTCAGTGGTAGAGTGTTTTAACCGAGACTACGAGCCGCCGCGGGTTGGAACCTCACCGGCGTCACTGTGTTATGTCCTTGAGCAAGAACATTAATCATAGCTTAGTACTGGTTCAACCCAGGAAGATCCGTCTGTAGATAACTGAAAGAGCCGGGCCGCGTAGCGCAGTCGGTAACGTGTCTGGCTACAGATGCGTGTCTGACTGCAGATTCAGGGGTCGCGAGTTCGATCCCGGTCCGGTCCCATACTTTCGTGGAGATTGATCATGAAATGATTTCTACGGTCATTCTCCTCCCTCAAGAAGGGTTGTTGTCGGTTACAAGCGAAAGTATATGCATGAATTACTGGTTAACCGCTTGTTCAAGCCTGCCCAGGAAAGAACTGACCGTCCCCCAATGACCATAGCTATTGACTTGGGACGTAAAGCAACAAAACAAACAAACAAACAAATAACTGAAAGAGTGTTGATGGGACTTAAAGAATCAAACCAAACAAAGTTCGCAGCTCATCCTCTTTAACTTTAACTTTTGTATAATAATTAATGAGTTTTTACTTTCTGGTTTAAAACAATTACGAACTTGGCATAGTCCATTGTATAGAAAAAAGGGTGTCAGGTAAACTTTTCTAAAATATTGGAGCTCTTTTTTACCATAGCAAACAGTATAGACCCTGGTGAAATGCAGCAATTGTCTTCTCTGTTTGTAAAAGTACTCCCGTTTAGCGGTTACAAAAGAGTTATGCTTACCTTGCACATTTCGTATCTCTGGTGGACACATATTAGCCCCTGTTCTTAAATATATTTTGGCATCTGCAGTTTCGTCATATGATTTTCCAGGGTGTCCGGACAAGTATTTATAGGAAAGTATATATATAATTCTTTGTTATTTTCCAGAGTGGATGTGAGTGTTCATGAATAGCCTTATATAATAATAGAAAATATATGGGCCTCGATGCGACAAACAAGGTCTTATTAAGATTCAAATCAGCTTGCTCAGCTACGGTGACTAGCTGGAAAATTAGAATTTCGTTTGAAGCAAATTCAGATATGATGCTTTCCAAAAGGCGAATAACAAAGGCGCAGATCGGCCCGCACCGGTCAGCGCCTTTGCTGTTCGCACCCTCGGCCCCAAAGACAAGTTTTCTTGCATTGAGGACCTTATGTTAACACCATTACATGGCATGTTTTTTGTTTAGATGGCCTCTAAATCCAGAGATCGAAGAGTAAGTTTTTGGGCACGCAAAACACGTATACATACGTCTATGAAAGCACATCTGCTGATGGCTGGTGGTCTTTGGTAGAATGCATAGTCTCCATGCGCGGATCTAGGAATTTTTGTCAGGGTGGGGTGGGGGGGGGTAGTCTTACGGCCAGAAAACAGCCTGGACAACGTTTTTTTTTTGTTTTCTTTTAGTCCTCAACTTATTTTACAGTTTACAGAGGGGGTCCAATGGTTTTACAGAGAAAACTATACTTTTCAAAGGATCGAGGGGGTCCGACTTTTCTAGGGGGAAAGGGGGGGGGGTCCAGGGTCCAAGTGTTAATTTCTATAGAAACCCATATAACTTGTGATTTTCCAGGGGGGGGGGTCCGGACCCCCTATCACCCCCTCTGGATCGGCACATGGTCTCATCGCCGGATAACTCTACCTCACTACATGTGTAAACAACCCGGTAGGGTAAAGTCGGGTAAATTCGGACACTATTTGCAAATAGTGCTAATCCAGATGAGACGGCTCCTTATGAGCCGTCACATCAGGAGTTTCACTATTTGCTTAGGTAATTTATTTTTATTCCAGTATTTGAAATATGAAACAAACAAGGTTGCTGTCTGAAATTAGCCGTCTGTGTTACTGTCAGGGATATTGGATATTCAGAAAAAAAATATGGGGATATTTGCCAGTTCATGAGGGGTGCTTGCCTGTTTACTTCAAGGAATATTGTTACCTTCCCCCCCCCCCCCCCCTCTAAAGAAGCTTTACCCGTGGGGGGGGGGGTCAAAGTATAAGAATCCAAATAACTTGTGATTTTCCTGGGGGTGGGTTCGGACCCCCTTCCCCCTCTGGATCCTCGCATGAAAACTCACTCTTCAGATGTTTTGCTCATGGTTTGAAGATGTGCATGCCATGTGCTTTGGACATTATCGTCAAATGATTTTCTCTGTCACTTTTTTTAAGAACTTGTGATCCAATTACAGGTTGATATTTGCATTTTAGTTACGATTTTGATGCTCCCTGAATTTGGTCCCGAGTCTGGGGCGTTGGCAACTGTTGGGGAGTTTGTCCTTTGTGTTACAATGACGTGACGTCATTTACATTTTAAATGACGCAATGGATTGCAAAAACAAGAACAATGAATTGACAGCAAGTGGAAGTTAAGGAAATCGCTTCCACATGTTTTTTTCGGACGTTTTATCAAACGAAAATAAAAGAGTTTGTGACGGAAAGGGTAGATCTATTGTCGCAAAAAACGACTGCAGTTTTGATGTGACTTGTTTCATGTGTTATGATCCGTCGAAATGGAAATGAAAAGTTTGTCAGAGCGGTTTCCGTTTGTAAAAAAAATCGCAACAGATCTTCTAGAATAAGGTTTGTTTTATTTCTAACAAGTGGCGATGGAAGCATTGCTCTGAGTGTTTAATTTAGCAAGATAGTTGTATTCAGTGCGGAAATACACCGGAAACAACCTCCAGGCTCCAGTAGCCGGAAGTTGCTTTGACGGTCGAAAAATTATGGCCTAGTATGTAGAAGTGGGTGGGGTATGTCACTGAAAAAAGCATGTCTAATCGTAAAAGCAACCAACTCTCGTGTTGGCAGCCTTCGGCTGCCAACACTCGTTGGTTGGTTGCTAATATGCATTAGCAGCATTACTAACTCGATTATATCCAAATTTCTTTTCATCTATGGGCGAATGAAACGGCAGGGGTAGCCCCTGTAGATTAGTTGGATATGCAGCAATTTGTCATTTTGGCATCAGAAAATTGACCATGGTTTGCAGAAAGCTTGGCATCAGTACCTTGGTAGAGTGCCCATGTTCGAAGCAGGAGGTTGAGGGTTTTGAATCCAGAAGCATCACACCAAAGGGGGAGTCTCACCCTATAGGAAATTTTCATAGGGTTCTGCCCACGCATAGATTTTCAGAATATTATGCATAATGATTGCCTCACATATAACTATTCTATTTATGATATAGTTTCCAACTTACCTATTTACATGGTCAAAAAATGAGAAGTTATGTAATCGGGCATCTGATTATGGGGGTACCTTCAGTTTAAGCCGCCCATAACTCTTATAGTTTCATATATTGTGTTCTATTTATTTTTAGAACTATCTAAGATCATCACTGATTAGATATGCATAAAACAAAAATCAGTTTCTGCAAAGTTAAATTCAGAAAATTATGATTTTGTTTGGAATCGTCCCAAAATTTCAGTTTCTTAATATTTTTTTAACAATTTTGTTTTTAAATTTAGGCATTTTCCAGTTCTTGTCAACCTATGAATTTACTCTCAAATTAGGCTATACGTATATAGATGATATGCTAAAATTTTCAAGAAAATCGAAGACCGGTAACATGTTGTCCTAGAACTTTGAATGTTACAAATCCAAGTTCTCAGAAATGTAAAAAAATGATTGTAGTTAATGAATAAGTGTTCGGTTAGTTTAAAAGCAACTTTTTGTGTTTGTTTTCTTCTATAAGTAAGATGGAATCTTAGATATTGTTAAAACTATTATAATAACATGAATACTGATCACTTAGGGAGAACTTCACCTTGTCCAACTCCTCATAGAACAGTAAACTTTGATAATCTTTATAATACGGTTTCAATACCAGATTCACTCTAATAGAAAGTCATTCTCCATAATTCATTCATTTCATTTGTGTCAGGGAATCGTTTGTTTTATCATTTCTTGATCACCAACATGATAAATTAAATATTTAATAAATATTACAACCTTATATAATCATATCCCACATTCTACACAATTTCATAATTTATAACATGTTGCATATTTTCCTGCGTGAGCAAGACAGAATCTTTAATGTTTTCAAAGCTGTCATCCATATTCCAATACTGACCACATAGAATTTCACCCTGTTGAACTCCTCTCGAAGTAGTTAATCTCATTAATCTTCACAATATGGTTTTATTTTGCTATTCACTTTAATAGAATGTCAAACTACAATTCACCCATTTTATGTAGCTGTGGGATATTTTGCTTGATTATTTCTCTACCACAAAAATGCTGAAATTTTTTAAGAATACATGTACCAAACTCTACATTTATAGGTGTTTACAATCATATTCCACATCCTGTAAAATGTCATAGTATCAAATGGGATAGAAAAATGAATGTCCACAATATCTTCTTAAAGTTTCATCTAGTACAATCAGATCGCTCAAAGGATAACTGATTCCCAGATTAAATTGCCATTTACTTGACTGAGGAACCAGTTTTGAAAACACATCATGGAAACTCCAGAAATTGTTAAGCATAAAACTACAAATACAGAACTTATTGAATATATAAACAAGCATAACTGCAAAAAGGGTCTGACCATATAAGAAGAAGTTACAACGATTGGGAACTGAGGTAATCTGACCAAAGTCTTGCCCTTGCAACGGAATTGGCAATCAATCAAAACTTGAAGCCAATATTCAACCCGAGACTAAAACTACAAATAGACATAATACTAGGAGAACACAAAGAAAGCAGAACCAATGGGAAACTCTTTCCCAAAAGTAGTAAAATTGCAAACAGAGTTTAAAATAAAGTCAGTGCTTTAAGTTTATAAGTTTGCATGCATGTGCATCTTGGCATTCAATGAATTGACAAAATGATAAATTCAAAACAGTCATAACATTTGCCAGGTATTTAATGCCTGTGCAACAGTCAGCCAATTGCACATAAGGAATCCCAACCAGTACCTGGTATTAAAATAAAAAGCTACGCCCTAGGCTATTCCAAACACATTGACATTTTAGGGGAAAATCATGCATAACAACTTAATATCATATTAAACAAGGATAAAACAAGAATAATTAAAAAGGTAAGATACACATGCCATTGTAGGTAGAATGAATGCCAGTTACATATATGACACCGCATATCAGCTTACAAAGGGACAAAATAGATTAAGTCAGCAATCAAATGTATTGCCTTGTCCTGCACTATTATGAGATTGAACTGTCAATTAAAACATTGGTATGCAATACAAACCAAAATACATTTTAGAATAAAGAAACATTCGGTGAAGAGATCACAGCACTGAATCCATTAATTGATGTGTTTCAACTTAATTTTGAGAAGTCTGAATGTTGCAGACTGTTTGTGTGTTACTCTAGCTGATTGTTAAAGCTACACAAGCACACCGTACAACCGGCTGCTTTGATGACAGGTTACTAACAATGATGACAGATACGGGGTTTTATGTCCCATGAAGGGTAGGTTATAATTATCGGTTGGCAAAATTGTAAGAGAAGCCCTCTGATACTCTGTGGTATATGAGTACACTTGATAGTGTCGATAGATCATACAGAAACAAGCTGACGTTATATCACTCACAAATAAAGCCACACTTGACCATCATTTCAGAGGTTTCCCGAGAAAAGTCACAAAAAAGGGTAATCTGTTCAGATTGTGCGTCTCTCCGTCAAAGTCTGCTGTCTGCACTTATATACATTAAAACTACTATCAGTCAGCTACATTTCTGCCAAATTTGAAGCCACAATTTGATTTTATAAAGTAACTGGAGCCCATCAAAGATGGCAGGTAGATGAAAAATGGCTGCCTTTGTCAACAGGTCAATTTTGAAGTGGCTGTCTTTGATGACAGGTCATGAATTTTAGTGGCTAACATGGATGACAGGTCATAATTCTAGAAAGTTAATTTAAAACAGCATATTTCTTCAGCCTGTGGTCTCAACTGAGAGCATAAAACACCTTTCATATTGCATTCAGGTCAACATAATCTGTCGTTTGGCTAGCTGATATCGAGCATAGGTAAACAGTCTAGATCCAGACACTTTAGAAACAGGGTCCATACTGTTCCTTAGAGGATATAGATACAAAACATAAGCTAAAAATGTACGTCTAGATCAGCTATCATTTAGATGACAATAGGGCGTATCCACCTTTCAATGAAATCTTTGTATAATATTAAGTTATTTCATAGTATGTGCTTTAAGGACAGGGTTTGGTTTGGGTTGTGCCACTTCGAGGTCATTGTTCATGTTATTTTTTTCCATGCAGTACCAGTACCTGGGGACAATATTACACCTTCCCTATACAAATCAACGAAAAGTTGTGAATCACTGTTACAGGCTGAATGGCAACAGATAATATCCTGATCTTTCCACACAGCAAAATATTTTCAGCCTTGATATGATATAAGTTGACACCATGTTATGTTGAAAGCTAAAAACAGGCATGGTGTCTACTGGCGTCTTGACTGTTATCTATTGTGGTGTGCTTTGGTAACCAAAGTATTTGTTAAACAGATTTTGATGGTGGATCACATTTTGGAATACGAGGGTCATTCAATAAGTAACCAGCCTACCCTGTTTCCCATCAAGATAGATCGCTTTGTCTCTTTAAAATACAATCTCTATCAAGATACTTTTCAATCCTATGTTTGAAAATTATATTTTCTAATGATTTAACAAAAATATAACTGCATTTGAAAGTGTGCTAAAATAACTTTGAAATATGCAACACTACTTTGTTCAAGAGCCATTTCAAAAGACAAATTGTGAGATGCTTATTTGAAACAAAGCTATAATTGAGGCCAATAGAATTAATTTTCTCTTTAAAAATTAGAATAAAATTTGTTGCTCTTGAATAAAATCCCAGTGTTCAAAGTAAATAGTGATTTTATTCCTTAGTAAAAATAGAACTTAAATTTTGGAAAATTTGATAATTCAGACGGTGTTTTCCTTGCTATTTTGACAAAAATGTATTCATAATTATATTCGCATATTAATTGATATATTAGATAAACATTTGTTAAAAAGTTTTACTATCTGAGAGCTTCCAACATGTCTGAAAATAGTTATGCTCCACCGTCCTTAACCATGGGTCACTTAAGTATCAAATTACGCAATCTTTTCATTTCTATTCATCATGTACGTAACAAATTTTCCATTCTGTCGATATTTTATATACTCATACTTCATTTTTCAAACAAAAGATATTTATCAAATAGTAAAATTTACCTTACAACCTAATTCGACAAAAGAAAATTATTTGGCTCACTGACCATGCTTGAAGTCACGACAAATTATCAACTAACCAACACATAAAATATATTGACTGTATCTGTTAAATATAGGTCAGGCTGGTAACTTATTGAAACACCCTTGTATTTAGAGTTTGAGGACCCCTTAGATTGACCCCATTGATGGATGTCTATCATAAAAATCTGCAAAACAAATACTTTGGTCACCAAGGCACAACACAAAAGATACCAGCCAAGACGCAAGAAGACACTGTGCCTGTTTAGCTTTCAACATCACATGATGTCAACTTGCATACCAAAATCAAGGCTGAAAATATTTTGCTGTGAGGAAAGATCGGGTTGCCATTCAACCTGTAACAGTGATTCACAACTTTCTCTTGTTTCATATAGGGGAAGTGAAATATTGCCCCAAGGTACTGCTACTGCTTTGAACAAAGATCACATGAGCTGTGACCAGGAAGTGGCACAACCCAAACCAAACCCTGTCCTTAAAACCTTAACGTGCAATAACTGATATAACAAAACTCAAGATTTCACTGAAAAGTGGATATGCCCATATGTCATCTAACTGATATCTGATCTAGACGTACATTTTGAGCTTATTTTTTATATCTATATCGTTTAAGAAACAGTATGGACCCTGTTTCTAAAGTGTCTGGTCTGGATCTAGACTGTTTACCTATGGTCAATATCAGCTAGCCAAATGACAGATAAGATTATTTTGACCTGAATACAATATGGAAGATGATTTATGCTCTCAGTTGAGACCACAGGCTGAAGAAATATGCTGTTTTAAATTAACTTTCTAGAATTATGACCTGTCATCCATGTAAGCCACTAAAATTCATGACCTGTCATCAAAGACAGCCACTTCAAAATTGACCTGTTGACAAAGGCAGCCATTTTTCATCTACCTGTCATCTTTGATGGGCTCCAGTAACTTTATAAAATCAAACTGCGGCTTCAAATTTGGCAGAAATGTAGCTGAATGATAGTAGTTTTATTGTATATAAGAGCAGACAGCAGACTTTGACGGAGAGTCGCACAACTTGAACAGATAACCGTTTTTTGTGACTTTTCTCGGGAAACCTCTGAAATGATGATCAAGTGTACCTTTATTTGAGAGAGATATAATATCAGCTTGCTTCTGTAGGATTTCGCAACACTAACAAGTGTACTCATCCACCACAGAGTACCAGAGGACTTCTCTAACAATTTTGCCAACCGAAAATTATAACCTACCCTTCATGGGACATAAAATCCCATATCTGTCATCATTGTTAGTAACCTGTCATCAAAGCAGCCGGTTGTACGGTGTGACAAGTCTCACATTTGTTTCAATGTCAAATTAGATATGCATTTGTACATGCATAGCTTTTTTATTATCGATGTTTATAATATTTTTAATAATAAAATTAAGAAATTACATGGTTCCAGGACAAAACCAGCCTCAAACATTAAATTATGATAAATGTCAAAAAATGACCTACATGTATCGGCTAAAACAAGATCAGATAGGGATTTTGAAATGAGCTTATGTTATACCCCTAAAGCATTTTCCTGCTTAGAGGAAATAAAATATAATATAAACCACTGTTTAGAGCTTGCTCCAAGCTTTCCGAAAATGTATAACATTACAATGTTTTGATTTA
Source organism: Loripinus fragilis (assembly GCA_964019695.1). Lineage (NCBI taxonomy): Eukaryota > Metazoa > Mollusca > Bivalvia > Lucinida > Lucinidae > Loripinus > Loripinus fragilis. The sequence goes on from OZ026528.1 coordinate 22,074,525, forward strand.
ATATAGCAAAATTACAATCCTAAATACACCTAAAAATTAGGCGTTTTTCAACGTTATGCCGTGTCATTTCAGATTTGTTAATTTTTGAAAATTTGTATTTCAAATATGTGTGTTAGAAACATATTTTTTTAAAAAGAAATCTTACATTTCACCTATGAGTTAATGTAAGATAGCCATAAAAAATGTGAAGGCAGAGCACAGTAATTTTAAGCAATTTTTAAAAAAATGTTTAAAGCGTTATACATTTTGTCTTTTCTTAAGAATTAACTTTGCTGTATTGTTGTCACTTGTTCGGTTACACATATGCATAATTTTTTGCAATTTGTTGAAGCTATGGGCATATTTCTCTGTAAAAAATACAACCACTACCTATGAATTGTCTTTTCCAGTAATGTTTTCATCAGTTTAAAACTACACTGTTTCAGGTAGTGTCCGTAGATCACATATTTTGCATCTAGCATATTGCTGTATTTGAAGATTAATGAACATGTTTCTGCTATTTTTTATTTCAATGAGTGGCACTGATTAAGAAAAGGTCAGCTTCTTCAGTTGTCTTTAAGCAGCACTTGTGATATGAGCGGCCAAAGTCTGTCCGTAGAACGTAGTGTCCGTAGATCACACTTTTCAATGTTAAAAAAATAACAGAATATGTCATATTGGCCCATATTTTTAGATTGTATTTATTAATTTCAACCAAAATAATAGTATGTAAATCAATATTTGGGTTATATTTGTCTAATTTGTGAATGAAAGAGGTACACATGGTTCTGAAACAATATGTCCTTAAGAACCTCTTCCATTCACACATAAGGTAAAAATTGCCCAAATACTGATTTACATACTATTAATTTGGTTGGAAGTAATAAATACAACATAAAAACATGGGCCATTATAACATGTTTTTGTAATTTTATGACATTAACAAGTGTGATCTATGGACACTACATTCTACGGACAGACTTTGGCCGCTTATATCAAAAGTGTTGGTGAAAGACAACTAAAAAAGCAGTGCATTTCTTAATCAGTGCCACCCTCTGAAATAGAAACTAGCAGAAACATGTTGATTAATCTTAAAGTACAGCAATCTGCTAGATGCAATGATGTGTGATCTACGGACACTACCGCTACCAAACAGTGCAGTTCTAAAGTGATGAAAAAATTACTGGCAAAGACAATATATTGGTGGTGGTTGAATTTGTTACAGAGAAACATGCCCATAGCTTCAATAAATTGCAAAAAATATGCATACTTGTGACTGACCAAGTGGCAACAGGCTCAGTGAAGCAAAGTTAATTCTTAAGAAAAACCAAAATGTATAACGCTTCAAACATTTTTTTAAAAAATGCTTAAACTAACTGTGCTTCGCCTACACATTTTTTATGTTCATTTTACGTTAGCTCATATGTGAAATTTAATGTTTCTTTTTTAAAAACTATGTTTCCAACACACATATTTCAAATACAAATTTTTCAAATTTAACAAATTCAAAATGAAACAGCATAACATTGAAAATGCCTAATTTTTAGGTGTATTTAGGATTGTATTTTTGCTATATAAAATCTAAACATAGTAATGTTATACATTTTCAGAAAGCTTGGAGCAAGCTCTAAACAGAGGTTTAAATTATAATTTATTTCCTCTGACCAGGAAAATGTTTTAGGCATATAACACAAGCTAATTTTACCATATTTGTCATTTCCCTAACTGATATTTATTTCATTATATTTATCTGGCAAATTTGTAAAATTTAAAGTCAATGTATTTTTTCAACTATTTGAAGGACCTGCTGTTTATCTAAAGCTAATTAACAAGGGAACATTATATCTTTCACTTTCAAATTGCACTTTTTCATCTGTTACCAATTTTGTAGTGTCCGTAGAAAATATTGCACACTAAGACTGAACTTGATTTCTACACAACTTGACGACAGAGGCTATGTTAAACTACCTTATTGTTAAGAGTCGAAGTCATGTGATAAGTTAAGAGGTTTACTTGTTCCTGAAAGTTCAATTCATTAAAAAATTAAATTTAGAAAGTTTACTAAATTTAAGCATTTTCATAGCCTTGTTTCTTCTGTGCTAAAATTTAACGAAATCATTTTTGTAAATAAAATATTGAGTGGTATCCAAAAGTACCAATACTTGTGCGAAGTTCTGCATGGTATAATCATTGTTTTAAGCCAATAATTAAAAAGATACAATTATGTTATGCTTTAGTCTGTAGTGTCCGTAGATCTGCCACCTAAGATTGATTCAAATGCTGTAACTTTTTAATGAAAAAAACTTCAACAAAAACCTTCTAGAATTAAATGCACAAGATATGAAGCTATGGAAAGAAAAAGCTTGTTTTGTGATTCCTGCAACTTCATTTTTGACCAAAAATGACACAACTTGCCCCTATCTGATCTTGTTTTAGCCGTATATAATGTATTTTCCTGCACTGTTACCGGTTTGAAAAAATCTCGAAACTTTGCCAGTATACAGAGGACATGTGAGAAAAATTTTATAGGCAGTATCATAGGTTGACAAGGATAGGAACATATAGAAATCGTAGACGCAATTTGGCATACACATACATTTCACTTATATTTTTTGGAAAATTTTAACATTAAAATTTTGTAAAAAAAAATTGTGTGCATGTTTGTATAGGCCAAAATAGTATCAAAGCAATCCATATAGAGTCCTTTCACTATTCTAGCTTAAACTGGGTGAGATCTGATAAAACCGATGTTCAAAAATTGAAAAAATATTAGACAGGTGTCATCGCAAAAATGGACTAACACAAGGTGCTCTCCTGAGACCTAAAAGTCACCTTTGAAATAAATAAATGCATTTTTATAGTTGATAGGTCATAGGTATTTACCATGTAAAACTAGATGAAAATCCATGCGTGGGCGCATATGAGACCCCCCCCTTTGTAAAAAAATGGTAGAGCAAACCTGGGTAATTTCAACAACTGTAAGGTGGAGGACATAGGAGGTTTTAGGGATTCCCAGTGACGTCTTTTCGCGCATGCGCACATCCGTGGCCATCAATGATACGGCCAACTCTATAGAATCTGTGTTAAATGTAGGTTTATATTTTGAGAAAAATGGGCTTTTATAGCCAATGTCATATCAACACTTGTTTGTATTCTTTGATATACATTCAAAATACATCTTGCGGATTAATAAAGGTTCTGAAAAACAAACTTTTATTCATTTAAGAGGCAAATTATGAGGCCACGGGAAGTCCAGAAGTGTCAAGCAGAACGCTGATATTTTCTTCCGATAAAACCCATAAAAAACTTTTAGTGTGTAAAAATTTGGTTAATTAATGCAATTTTTATGATAAGTAGAGTGAATCCATCTGCTTGTCTTTCAGTTTTTATTCCTCTCTCTCTCCGAGTCTCTCTCTCTCTCAGCTATATCATCTTGGAACCTGTCCAAGTCATTGACAGTCCAAAACGTAGCTAAAATAGATGACTTGCGTATATTTTGTCCGATAGAGATAACTTTATGTTTAATCCAATGTTCAATGTTTGATTTTCACGGATTTCTAAGAGATCTGTCTTCATCACTGTCTGTTGAATAAATGGAGTTCAACCCCCCACGGGCACTGACAGTCACACATGCGAGCAATCAGTAACAATATTTTCACAAGCGAGTCTTAGGAATGTGTCATGTCACTGAAGTGCTGGTGAATAGAAGATATCTAAAGATGCCGACAGTTTCAGTATACCCGGTCTGAGGACATAATTAGAAAGTCACTGTATATTTGTTCTTTATCAGTTAAATATTTATTTGTCTTTTAGGTAATTCAATGAAATCAGTGCCAATATATTGAAAAATCTTCTAGCTCAGTACAATTTGATACCAAACATGCTAATATTTCTGAAAAAGAAAAAGCATCGGGCTTTTTTAAGTGCCTTTAATACGGAAAAGATTTATTCCTACACGGCGCCGACATGGGTAAATTTCGTACATACAACACATAAATGGATTCTTCCTTCTGATTTGTTACAGTAAACCTTAGATGGTTCATTGTATAATTCAAGGGGTCATGGGTTATAATGTCAGGAAAATATTGTATTTCTTCTTAAGATCTTTATTTTTTTTGTCTTGAGCAAACAGCCCAGACCTTGATGAAATGCTGCATTATACGGCATTTCATCTGGGTCTTCACTGTTTGCTAAAGACACATTTTGCGGTCACTAGGGTTAAATAATGTAACTCATTTATACATTTATTCCATTTGGAAATTCTTTACCAATAAAATGCAGTTGTCGAGACTTTTCGGTTGAAGTGTCAAAAAGCGCCCCTACATAAACGAATAATTAACACCCTTGTTAGTCATTCGTTTAATAGTTAACAAATTTATGCTTGTTAAAGAAAATAAATGAAGCGTGTCGTGACAAAGCAGTGTTCATTATCAAATATTCGCCTTTTTAAAACTCTGCATATACATGTTTGTCTGTCCCCATATTCAAACTCCTGTTTCTATCAGTTTTACCAGAGGGGGGATAGGGGTCCAGACCCCCTGGAAAATCACAGGTTATATGGGGTTCTCAGCACCCTAGATAAGCAGCGTATTTGCGTAAATATGCAATTAAAATCCTCAAAAAAGCAATTAAAATTAAATGTGTGCGTACCGAAAAGCAATTCGAACAATCAGTATGCAATTACATGCAATGTCATTGCGTACCATTTGGTCAATTTCGTTTCCATTTGGGTAATAAACTAATGCCAGTCGGGTATTGATTTTTTTTTTACTAGCGGCGCAATACAACTCCAGTTTTATAAATAAAATATCTGTGCCCAGTCCAGTATTACGTGGAAAAACACTATCGATGAAAGTGAAACTATACAAAGTGTACACACTCGAATGTCAATAAGGGGCTAAGATTTGCTTCAGGTACAAAAATATCTGCTAGTTTGATACTTTAGAAAGGCAGACGATGGGAGTGAATAAATATGCAAGCACATTCTAGATGGCTTCATGCAATAAGAAAACGTGTAATGACAGAAAAAAAAATGTTGCGTAAAAAAAACACGAAAATGCGCAATTGTTTTTGCAAAGTACTTAATTGAGCATAACCTGGTTGCGTAAATACCCAATTGACCCAAAAGCTTATCTAGGGCGCTAGGTTCTATAGAAATAAGCATTTCTATAGAACCCCACCCCCCCCCCCCCCCCCCAAGAAGCTGGACCCCCCGGAAAATGTGTTAAACCCCTCTGGATCCTTGGAAAAGAAGTGATTCAGTTTGGTAACGGCCATTGGACATAGTCCGAAAATAGTTCCAGATGTCCGAGAGTTTGCTGTCCAGTTTGGACAGTTTGTCCGAGATGATTTTCCGAAAGGCACGTTGTAGGGTAATGCACAGTGATGCAATAGTATTTTTGTTTTAAAAAACGATCGCTGATTGGCCAAATTTCTGAAAGCTTCAGAATGGTTCACCTTATTTTACCCCGCAAATAGTTATTCACTAAGGCAAACCAGTCATAGTGTTTTGTTACGCCGCATCTGATTGGTCTATTGCATCCTTAGTTTTCTTCCCTTGATTTCATCTCGAAGCTGACAGCCTATTTGCCTTGGCATTTACCGATAAAATGACTAAAAAAACTTAACTGCCACCAAGAAACAACAGGAACTCAAGTTTTTCATGCCCCAAAACAATTTGCCCACTCCATCAGTACATGAACAGTCACTTTCCGTGGCTTACGAATTGTGCAGCGGCTGCAAAAAGCAGCAAAAAATCAGTACCCCACCCACTTCCACCGATCAACAAGCTCCAGTCTCTTCATTAAATAAAAAAGCCAGCCAATCAATCAGGCCGCACTTACCATCAGAAATGGTTGCAAAACTACCCCTGGCTTCAATATGAGAAGGGCAGATGGCAATTTCCGTTTATGGTGGTAAAAATGAGTGTTAAAAATGTGCAAAAAAGTTCTAAATGCCCGAACAATATTGGGGCTGCTTGGACAAAATGTCCGAAGTAAATTTCAGTCCAGCTGAAACCCTGAAAAGTATAGTTTTCTCTGTAACAAAATCATTGGACCTCTCCTGTAAACTGTAAAATAAGTTCAGGACTAAAAAAACAGAAAACGTTGTCCATGCTGTTTTCTGGCCATCGGGCCTGGACCCCTCTTGACAAAAATTCCTGGATCCGCGCATGCTGTTAATGCGCATGTATGCACAAAAGCCACAGTTAACGCCCTTTTTTCGTATCTAGAGGTTCATATCTTCTGAATTACTTATGCTCCCGTGAATCTGCGCAGGCTCACATGAGGCAATACAACAGGAAGAAAAATAACATGACATTGCTGTTCGAGAGGAAAATGTTATTACATTTTAGCGCACAGATCTGTCCAATCATGTGCTCACTTTTATTGGTTATTGTATAGCAGTGGGTATCATTGCGAGACTGCACTCATGTGCCATTGGATCACTACTCGAGAAGAAAGTGAACATTATCATTTTCTTTTTTCAGCAGTTTATGTCCACAATCAACTGTACAAGTGACGTCTGCTGATAACCTTTGAGAACAAAATGTTCTTGCGATAATGCGTGCATGTGCAGTCTTGTATCAGCGGGCCTTATAATTATTGTTGTGTTAAATTGAATTTTAATGTCTAGAAATATGTTTTTAATGTCACTTCCAACAATAACGACAGACAAATAATCTCAATGATTGTTAATATTATCTTACGAAGTATTTGTAGATACATTACAATTCGCATTTATGTAAAATAAATAGCAAGGGAACTTAAAATCGGTGGAAAATATTGAAAACTCTATGGCTTTCCCTATCTAGACAATACATGGTTGACGGCCAGTATATCCCAAATCTATTTATAGCACCGGAAGTATGTCAAGATAAAACCTCCTATACTCCAAAGTTGCTTTGAAATTTACCTATAATTTTATGATTCATGTTATATTTTCAGTGATGGCTGCAGCTTCTATAGCCAACATAGTAAAGAGCAGCCTGGGCCCTGTTGGATTAGACAAGATGTTAGTCGATGATATTGGGGTATGTATATAGAGAATACTAGGTGAGTGTCTTTTGATATCAAGTTTACCAGGCAAGGCTTTGAGAACGCATGTTGACATCGCGAGGCTTGCCGAGCGATTCAACATGCGTTCTCAAAGCCGAGCCTGGAAAACTTGATATCAAAAGACGCGAACCTGGTATTCTATTTATCAGTTTACCCATTGTTGAACACTCTTCAAATTAGCGAATAATACACAATTTTTTTATTTTTGTGTTGATTCAGCATCATTAACGACGTCATTCAAAAAGTGCAACGTCATCATGACCTGATAAAGGTAACATGCCGTGAGATAGGAAACGTTTATTAGGTTATGTTGAAACAATTCAGTTAATATTAGCGGTGACTGATAAACATGTATATATGGGCCTCGTCGCGACAAAACCTGTCTTCGGGGTTTCCGACAAAGTGCAGAGACTAGCTAGAAAAATGAAAATTCGCTTTAGCAAGCTTAGATATGATACTTTCCAAAACGCGAATAACAAAGGCGCTGATCAGACTGCGCGAATGCGCAGGCTGGTCTGCGCCTGTGTTGTTCGCAAACCCCGAAGACAGGTTTTCTGGCGTCGAGGCCCATATATCAGGGGACAGAAATATTTCAATATTGCACTTGTCCTGCAGGACAAGTTACTTACAATTTTCACTTTTCCTACAAACACTTGGCCTTTAAAAGCGTATGCAAAAAGAACATATGGGAGTTATATGTAATATGACTTCCCCGAGTAATTCTTCTAAAAGCACTCGTCGTACAGGACAGGGCGAGTGCTTTGTAAAGAATTATCCTTCCTTTTCTGATTTCACTCGTAATTACAAGGGGACAAGTGTAATTTTTGTCCCCTGGTTATAAAACTTTTAATGCTCAACACAACTGAACATGAAATTTATTGTGCTCGTATATGTTTCAATGCCAGCAATTACTGGCATTTTAACATTTATTAGCATGATAATTTGATAAATTATACAACATGGAAAACAGCATCAATGGCATCATTACATGTATATGTTTTTATGAGCAGTTGAAATTTCATGATCAGTTGAGTTGAGCCTGAAAAAAGTTTTCTAACCTCGGGGCAGGATTTCCCCCCAATGAAGAGTTACGTAGAGCTGGAAAAATCCACTCGTCCGCTCGCCATGAGGAGTGCCTCGAGCTGCAGGACGAGTAGAAATTTTGACTGCTTCCAATGTAAATTATTGAATTTACCAATACATATGGTGATGTAGGAAGAGTAGAAATTTTAAGAATTTTCCACCCCTGTTAAGTGTCCTGTAACTCACATTCCTACAATTTGGAATCCCAGATGTCAATGATCCTTTGATTCACATGTCAAAGTTAGTGGAATCTTATTTTGAACTGAACTTACGAAGAAAAAGATTTGTATTTGTAGAGGGAAGCATAGTCACCAGTCTGTCCATCTACCAGTAATGCTTATACCCGTAAATTTTCACCAACTACTGGCTAGATTTCAGTCTCTGTTTCAAAAGTTTAATTTTAGGTATAAATTCTATTTTCTCATATTAAAACTTGAAGCAGTATTTTGCCTAGAGTGTGGGATTCTCATCGTAATAATATCTAAATACACAATGAAAATCGTCCGCATGCAGGATAGTCAAGTAGCTTGCATCCAATGGATGCTCAAGAGCAGACGATTTTCAGCAATTTAGGTCAAATTTAAGTTGGTTCAATAGTAAAGAGAGTAAAGCCCTTGAATATTAAGTACAAAAGGGAGTGCAGTGGTTCAGTGGTAGAATGCTTGACTTGAGACCGAGGGGCCGTGGGTTCGAGCCTCACTGGCATCACTGCGTTGTGTCCTTGAGCAAGAACATTAATCCTAGCTTAGTACTAGTTCAACCCAGGAAGACTGTCCCTTCATAACTGATTTAGGTTGTTAATGGGACGTCAAGAATCAAACAAACAAATTAAAGTACAAATAACTTGGCTGATTTATTGTCCCCCGCCTTTTCGAAGAAAAGCGGAGGGACATAGTTTTCGGCATTCCGTCCTTCCGTCCTTCCGTCCTTCCGCCCTTCCGTCCCCCTAATATAGTAGGTACCTTGTGTGCGCAACTCCTCCTACAGTTTTATGCCGATTCTTTCGAAACTTTACAGATGTTTTAGTCATGGTCTGAAGATATGCATGTGGTTTGGATATTATCCTGAGATTATTTTTTGTCACTTTTTTCGCAATTTGAACTTAGTCATTTTTAGGCGTTTTTACTATCAAAGTGAAAAGATAGTGGGTACCTTGTGTGCGCAACTCCTCCTACAGTTTTATATCGATTCTTTTGAAACTTCACAGGTGTTTTGTACATGGTCTGAAGATATGCATGTGGTTTGGATATATTCCTCAGATTATTTTTTAACACTTTTTCCGCCAGTTGAACTTAGCCATTTTTCTGACATTTTTACTATCAAAGTGAATGGATAGTGGGTACCTTGTGTGCGCATCTCCTCCTACAGTTTTATATTGATTCTTTTGAAACTTCACAGGTGTTTTGGACATGGTCTGAAGATATGCATGTGGTTTGGATATAATCCTCAAATTATTTTTTATCACTTTTTCTGCTATTTTAACTTAGGCATTTTTCTGGCGTTTTTACTGTCAAAGTTAATGGATACTGGGTACCTTGTGTGCGCAACTCCTCCTACAGTTTTATGCCGATTCTTTTGAAACTTTACAGATGTTTTTGTCATGATCTGAAGATCACTTTTTCTGCTATTTTAACTTAGGCATTTTTCTGGCGTTTTTACTGTCAAAGTTAATGGATACTGGGTACCTTGTGTGCGCAACTCCTCCTACAGTTTTATGCCGATTCTTTTGAAACTTTACAGATGTTTTTGTCATGATCTGAAGATATGCATGTGGTTTGGATATTATCCTGAGATTATTTTTTGTCACTTTTTTTGCAATTTGAACTTAGTCATTTTTAAGTGTTTTTACTATCAAAGTGAAAAGATAATAAACAATAATGGCGGGGGACATAAATTCTCTGAATTTGCTTGTTTTTCAGGATGTTACCATCACAAATGATGGGGCCACCATCCTGAAATTATTAGAAGTTGAGCACCCTGCAGCGAAAGTCCTAGTTGAACTGGCAGACCTCCAAGATCAAGAGGTCGGAGATGGTACAACATCTGTTGTAAGTATTGGGATCTTCCAAAGGGGACAAAAATATTTCAGTATTGTACTTGTCCTGCAGGACGAGTGACTTACAATTTTCACTTGTCCTGCAAACACAATGTCATGCATTTGTCTGTTAAAAGCGTATGCCATTAAGAACATAAGGGAGTAATATGTAATATGACTTCCTCGAGTTATTCTTCCCAAAGCACTCGTCCTATAGCCCAGTGATATCACAACAAGTGTTTTGCCAAATAAATCAGTAGTGATTTTGATTGATATTTAAATGGTTACAGGCCTTTTATAGTTTAAATAAGAGTGTGTACCAAACAGTTATTTTTCTTATTTCTCAACCAAAAATATGTTGTGGGTACTCAAAAGAACTGTCTCAATGAGATGGTTCTTTTGAGCACTCAAAGCATAAGTTAAAATTGGTGGGTAAGAAAATATTCACAAACTTATGATCAAAATTTTAAACCTGCCATCAGTTTTAATATTTGTTTTGGGTACTCAAAAGTACCATTTCATTATACCCCCCGCAAACTTTGTTTGTAGGGGGTATACTGTTTTCACGTTGTCCGTCTGTCCGTGCGTCCGTCCGTCCGTAACGCTTTGTTTCCTTAATAACTCGAACAGTCATTGCTGGATTTTCATCAAACCTTGCAAACATGTTCATATATGCAAGAAAAATACTTTAGACAAAAAAGTAAGGGCTAGGGGCCAATTCTATTAGAGTTATTTCCCTTTGTAGTTCTAAATGGCTTTTAATATAGTGCTTTATTCTTATGCTATTATAGGCCATACACGGGCCTATCAACTCCCAGGGTTTTACACCAAGTTGATTGTTTGGGGGTCCTTGGGACTCAACTTTGAATATGATGGGGGTCCCATCATTGAAATTGGGGGTCCCATCATTTTATATAAGCTTCCAGAAGACTGAAAAAAACAGTCTCTGATCAGACTTTTCTCTAATTGAGATAAAAAAAAACACACGAAAAAACAGTCACTGATCATACTGCTACTTGCTTTCCTTTCTGAGAAATTTGGTTGGTAAATTTGAAGTACACATGATCTTGCTGTCATTGTATTCTATCTATCTGTCTACAAGTCTCCACTTATCTGAAGTCTCTGGTATCTTTGATCTATTGCCGACCTGAGCCTTTCCAAGTGAAAATGTTACGTAATTCAGCATATACAAAAGAAAGAATGCCCTTCACGCTTGAGCGGTCGGCTGAGTTGTCAGTGATTATTCACACTATGAAAAAATCAATACACAAAGTCAGTGATGGACAAATCAGTATACGTTATCCATGCTTTTTAGCAGAGCGGACCTGAGAGAAAGCATGATATTTTACGACTTTTTTTTCACGGCCGATGTTTGCACGATGTTTTCACTTCTCGTTTACTTACAAGGTCAGTCAAGAGAACCTGTCCTATTTATTTATAGATAGTCCGTAACTATGGGAAAACCGGAATCGTTACAAAATAACTTTGGAATTTGGGATTTTAATGAAAGGCTGCGTCCCAGCGGACGCAGGTAAGGTAAATTGACGGGTCCTACCTAATGATTTATGCGTATAAGACGCAGGATATTGCCTCCTGTAAAACCCTGAACTCCTACCACAGCTTTTAATGGAACAATTTGATACTTTTCCTATACAATGTAGACACATTGAACATATGCATGAAGGAGTTTGGTTCAGAAAAAATAATTTTTGACAAAATGACAGCTGTGAGAACTTAAACAATTTTTCCCTGATAAGGTGTTTGTATATGCATAGACAGTGCCCTTATGGGCCGATCAACTCCTACCACAGCTTTTTATGGAGCAATTTGATACTTTGCCTATGCATGAAGGAGTTTGGTTTAGAAAAAATATTTTTTGACAAAATGACAGCTGTGAGAACTTAAACAATTTTTCCCTAATAAGGCTTTTGTATATGCATAGATGGTGCCTTCATGGGCCGATCAACTCCTACCACAGCTTTTGATGGAACAATTTGATACTTTGCCTATACAATGTAAACACATTGAACATATGCATGAAGGAGTTTTGTTCAGAAAAAATAATTTTTCACGAAATGACAGCTGTGAGAACTTAGACAATTTTTCCCTTATTAGGCTTTTGTATATGCATAGATGGTGCCTTCATGGGCCGATCAACTCCTACTACAGCTTTTGATGGAACAATTTGATACTCTGTCGATACAATGTAGACACATTGAACATATGCATGAAGGAGTTTGGTTCACAAAAAATAATTTTGACAAAATGACAGCTGTGAGAACTTAGACAATTATTCCCTTATATGGCTTTTGTATATGCATGGATAGTGCCTTAATGGGCAGATCAAGTCCTACTACAGCTTTTGATGGAGCAATTTGATACTTTGCCGACACAATGTAGACACATTGAACATATGCACGAAGGAGTTTATAATTTTTGTTTGCACAGATTCTACTGAAATCTTCTTATCAAAACTAAGGTCTTCTTGTTTGAACTATAACTTGCCAAGTTTTTTCACTGACTCTTACTGTGCGGGGGGTATCTAATAAGCATTGCTTATTGACTTTTTTCATTGAGACAGTTCTTTTGAGCACTCACAACATATGTTTTTGTTAAGAATTTTTTTTTGATTTCACACCCTTATCTACAGGCTTAGTATCTGTTTTCTAGTTGAAATGTCTTTTTTGCCACAGGTTATCATAGCAGCTGAGTTGTTAAAGAATGCTGATGAGCTGGTCAAGTGTAAAATTCATCCTACCTCAATCATCAGTGGATACAGATTAGCCTGCAAGTAAGTACAGCTGATTATACTCCTTAAAACGCCAGTCAGGACTTGTCGTCTTCTCTCTCAGGGAACAAATTTAGCACTTGCTAACTTGCTAAATGCTAGTAGTTTTCTCCAAAAAGCAAGTAGAAATTGCCATCACTTGCTATTTTAGCATGTGGAAACAAGTGGCTCTCATATCAACCAAATTATGCAATACAGCATATGTTGTGTGGCAAACAGTGTAGATCCTGATCAGCCAGCTTCTTCAGAAGCTGGCTGATCTGGATCCACACTGTTTGCAAGGAAGCATGAATATAGGTTCAGAAACATGAAAATGATAAACTGGTTTTGTCTATCAATTAATGCTGTGTATATATACCTGTTTATTAAATTTGTTCAATTTTCTAATTTGGAATGTTACTAAAAAAAATAGTTATAACATTTTCGGTGAAAAAGCAAATTGATCACCATCTTTAGCAAATGAGAAAAATAGCCACTCGCTATTTTTAGCAAGTGGTTAAAAATCTAAAATTTGATCCCTGTCTTTCCAATGCTTGTGTTATTAGGTAGCCTTAGCTGCCTTTATTGCAAACAATATGGAGCCAGATCAGGTCAGGATTCATAGTGTCGACTTGCATGATAAAATCTAGTCCAAATTGCACTTGAATATGTGCAACAGATGTAAAAGATCGACAACATTTTCATGACAAAGAATATTGCTGCGATAAGGGTTAAGTATACTCAGAAAAACAATTGAAGGATATTAAAATTCTTTTGACTATATTACATTTGGGAATATAATTTTCAAACAAAGTAAGTTTGTATCTGATAGAACTATCACTATGCAATTCACCAAATTGCAAAATGAAATTTACAGGTCATTGGTTACGATACAGTACCACACCAAATGTACCAACCCTCTCTACTCAAAGTTCACAAGCAATAAATTTAGCACTTAAAATTTTTGTTGCAACCTTAACCAGGTCATTGCTTATGTTCTAATTCCGACCACAGACAAATGTTCACACACATTTTTCAGCCATTGTCCCTAATAATGGGACAACTTCTTCAACAAAAATGCACAGATATGGCATAAACTGGCAAATTTGACCACAAATTGCCAGTTAAACACTGACAACAGCTAAAAAATTAAGTGTGATACTTTTGAGGGAGAACCAGCAATGATTTTGGAGCCATTCATTATGGCATACAAACAATAAAAAGGGGTTTAATCATTTTTGAACGTGTGCGACTTTTGAGTATAGAGGGTTGCACCATTTGGATGTGCACTGTACTTAAACCATTGTAGCGTGACTGAAATAAAGCATCCATTTTGATTGTTGATATCTGGAATTATGAAATGCATGTAAATTTAGTTTATTTTTTATTGTATTTAGTGTAAGAGATGGGTCTGAAACTAAATATCCCTCAATTGTTTTTCTTAGTATATAAAGAACAGATTGGCCTTTTCGATAAAGCCCTGATCAGGTCAGATTTAGGAGTCAGAAACACAAAATAAACACCACTTGATATTTAGGAACTCCACTTGTTATTGCAAACAACATGGACCTAGATCAGATTGCTCCTAAGGGAGCAATCTGATCTGGGTTCAAAGTGTTTGCTTCCATAATAAAGTTAGTCTGGAGTGCAATTGAATATTATATGCAGCAGACATCATATTAAGCAGAAGTAATTTTCTGGACAAAAATATTAAAAAGATATGGGTTAATATGAATACATCATGTGTGAGTGAAACACAGTGTCAAACCCGATCACATTTGGTATGAAGATTTTCATCATTTTTAAAGACTTAAATTTCTCTCTGGTCTCGTCATGAAACTATACAAACTAGTAGTGTTCCATCTAGAGCATTGTGAGAACCACATGAAACAAAATGGGGGAAATCCAGGAAACTCTATATGATAAGGGTACACATTCCTGATAATTATGCCCCCAACTTTGGAAAAGCTGAAGGGGCATATTGCTTTCGGCTCGTCCGTGTGTCTGTTCAAAATTTATTAAGGTACAGTTTTGAAATTTCATAATATGGATTCCTCATCAAAAAATAATTGACACATACTTTTTTTTAATTTCATTAATACTGTTCAGATTTGCATGGGGTTTGGCTTGAAGCAGATAACTTAGGAAAAGTTTACAAACTTGCTTTTCTCATAAGATTTTCTGAAAAATGTTAGATTTAAATGTTATCGATGAGCACAGGGTAAAAAACTAATTTGCTCTTCAATAACTTTTAAATCAAATTTTTGCCAAAAAATCATATGAGATGAGTTTTTTATGCCCCCAAAGGAACTTTGGGAGGCATATAGTAATCGCACTGTACGTCCGTCCGTCCTGCTTCAAGTCCAGTGCAGATCTCCTATATTCTTTGAGGTAGGAATTCCAAATTTGGTGTGTGGATGCATCTTGGGATGGCGGAGTGTCGCGTACCATTTTCGGGTCACTGTGACCTTGACCTTGACCTCTGACTTAGTTTTTATAGTAATAAAATGTCCGTCCCTCCATCAGTCCGTCCGTCCCACTTCGTGTCCGGTGCATATCTCCTATATTCTTTGAGGAAGGAATTTCAAATTTGGTGTGTGGATGCATCTTGGGATGGCGGAGTGTCGCGTACCATTTTTGGGTCGCTTGACCTTGACCTCTGACCTAGTTTTTAGAATAATCATGTCCACAGCATATCTCTTATATTATTTGAGGTAGGAATTCAAATTTGGTGTGTGGATGCATCTTGAGATAAGGAAGTGTCGCATACCATAATTAGGTCACTGTGACCTTGACCTTGACCTCTGACCAAGTTTCTAGAAACTGCATTGATTCTGGTGCATATTCATATATTCTTTGAGATAGGAATTACAAATTTGGTGTGTAAATGCATATTGGGATGACAGAGTGTCATATATCATTTTTGGGTCACTGTGACCTTGACCTCTGACCTAGTTTTAAGATTTATTGTGTGCGGAACATATCTCTTTTATTCTTTGAGGTAGGAATTCATAATTTGGTGTGTGAATGCATCATTGGATGCCAGAGTGTCACATACCATTTTCAGGCCCCTATGACCTTGACCTCTGACCTAGTTTTTAGAATAATCCTATTCTGAGCATATCTCTTATATTATTTGAGGTAGGAATCTCAAATGTGGTGTGTGGATGCATCTTGGGATGACGAAGTGTCCCATATCATAATTGGGTCACTGTGACCTTGAACTTGACCTCTGACCTAGTTTCTAGAAACTGCATTGAGTCTGGCGCATATCTCCTATAATCTTTGAGATAGGAATTCCAAATTTTGTGTGTAAATGCATCTTGGAATGGCGGAGTGTCACAAACCATTTTGAGTCACTGTGACCTTGACCTCTGACCTAGTTTTTAGAATAATCATGTCTGGAGCATATCTCTAATATTATTTGAGCTAGGAGTCTCAAATTTGGTGTGATGATGCATCTTGGGATGAGGAAGTGTAGCAAACCATAATTGGGTCACTGTGACCTTGAACTATACCTTTGACCTAGTTTTTAGAATTATCATGTCCAGAGCACATCTCTTATGTTTTTTGAGGCAGGAATCTCAAATTTGTTGTGTGAATGCATCCTGGGATGACGGAGTGTCGCATACCACAATTGGGTCACTATGACCTTGAACTTGACCTCTGACCTAGTTTCTAGAAACTGCATTGAGTCTGGTGCTTATCTCCTAATTTCTTTGAGATAGGAATTCCAAATTTGGTGTTTAAATGTATCTTGAGATGACAGAGTGTCACATACCATTTTGGGGCACTGTGACCTTGACCTCTGACTTAGTTTTAAGAATTATTGTGTTCGGAGCATATCTCTAATTCTCTTATATTCTTTAAGGTAGGAATTCCAAATTTGGTGTGTATATGCATCTTGGGATGGGGAAGTGTCACTTACCATTTTCGGGTCACTGTGACCTTGACCTCTGACCTAGTTTTAATGATAATTGTGTCAGGAGCATATCTCTTATATTATTTGAGATAGGAATCCCAATTCTGGTGTATGAATGCATCTTGAGATGATGGAGTGTCTTGTACCATTTTATGGGTCACTGTGACCTTGACCTCTGACCTAGTTTCTAGTCCTGAAAATATCTTATATTATTAAAGGTAAGAATCCCAAATTTGGTGTGTGGATGCAACTTTTGATGGCGGAGTGTCATGTACCATTTTTGGGTCACTTTGACCTCTGACTTTGTTTACAGAATAATTGTGTCCAGAACATATCTTTTATATTATTTGAGATGGGCATCCCGGATACATCTTTGGATGCTGATGTGTCGCATACCATTTTTAGGTCACGGTGATCTTGATTAATGACCTAGTTTCTAGAATAATCATGTCTTGAGCATATCTCCTATATTATTTGATGTAGGAATCCCAAATTTGGTGTGTTGATTCCTCTTGGGATGGCGGAGTGGTGCATACCATTTTGGGTCACTTTTACCTTGAAATTGACTTCTGGCCTCATTTCTAGGTTCTTCGGATCTGGAGCATATCTCCTATATTACAGCTAACTTTCCTCGAATGTGTCTTATGCTAGACCAATTCCTTTGGGGCATTCGTCACGTGACTGTGACATTTCTTGTTTTTGTTTAAAGAGATAGAAATTTGAGCAATAATACTGGTACCACTCATTATGACTCTCCAGGGGTCATACTGGGCAGATCAAAAGGATAGTAATAATGAGGTGATTATGACTTCCCTATAGGGGCAATAAAGTGGTCCCATGGAGGGATTAGGTAATTTATGATATTGATCTTTATCTTAGTAAAAGAAATTGTGTTGTATACAGGTAATTCCCCACTTGAGGCCCCTTTAATTTTGTGAGATATTGAAACTGTCCCTTATCAGTTAATCCTTTAATGATCTCGAATGGACATAAATCTTTGCCTTTAACCAGGGTTTTACAGGACACAATTTCCTGCGTCTTATACGCATAAATCATTAGGTAGGACCCCTCAATTTACCTTACCTGTGTCCGCTGGGACGCAGATGTGTTTGTTGTGCCTTTCATTAAAATCCCAAATTCCAAAATTATTTGTAACGATTCGGTTTTTCCCATATTTACAGCCTATCTATAAATAAATAGGACAGGTGCTGTCGTTTAACCAATAATATCGAGAGGTGTGTCAAAACACTCCAATCAAATTCACGTTGCTATGGGGCTTTGAAATCTCATCATGTCTCGCTCCCACTCTGATTTATCGATCAACATAGACGCTTGTCAACTATTGGGTTTTCTTACGGTCAAGCGTGTAAATGACTAGAAAAAAAAACGGCTGCTAAAATGTCGAAACAGAGCGATCTGAGAAACATTTTTGGCAAAAGAAATGCAGAAACGGACCAAGAGCCATCCTCTAGGGGCTGTTCAGAGTCAGATAAGTCCGAATCATCTAAAAAACCAGCCCTGAAAAAAGATCGAAAATTCCTATCTAGCTGGGTAGCTGGTTAGGTCGATACAAATGGTTGACCGTTGTCGTTGAGATATGAAAATGACTTGATGTTTTGCGACACCTGTTTGACAACTAAGGCCTGCTTGAATCCCTTCACAGAAGGTCCATATATAAAAAGATGGGACCCCCATTTTCAATGATGGGACCCCCGTCATAATCAAAGTTGAGTCCCAAGGACCCCCAAACATTCAACTTGGTGTAAAACCATGCATTAACTATTTCAAAGTCACCTGCTTGAAATCCAATGCAAATCTGACCAGTTTTAAAGGAAATATCAAAGGAAGTCTTACCCTTATCATAGGGGGTTTCCTATATTTTACCCATTTTAAATCACCAGGTAAGGCTATGCTATCTAGCGTTGTGTTTTGAACTGTTCTCATATGAGCCGCAACATGAGATTTCCAACAATGTGGTATGTCTTTGTTGGTCACCAGATTATTCTGTGAATATTAAGCTAGTGATTTAACATCATATTGAGTTTCTAAGCTTAAAAGGAGGCTGCACAGGCTAGTCTGAGTCTACACTTGTCAAAATGCCACATTGTTGGAAATCACATGTCCATGGTTCGCACAGGCTTGAAAAGTACTTGAATTAAGAGGGCTTTCTTAAAAAGTCCTTGAAAATTAAATATGTCTTGAAAAGTACTGGAAAATCACTCAAATGCCTTGAAAGGCCTTGAATTCTTCTATTTTCTGTAGGGACTTAACACTGTTGATAGAGATCTAAATCAGGATAAAATGCTGCACCAAATAAAAGCACAACAATTTCATACTTATTTTCTAGCAATAATTTCTCCATTATCACAGTCTAGCATTTCTTAAGTAGAATTTTAACACTTAAATCAGTATTTTCCATAAACTTTTAGTCCTTGAAAACTGTAGAATAGTCTTGAGAAGTCCTTGAAAAGTCCTTGAATGTAACTCATATTTGCCTGTATGAACCATGATGTCACAACTCATATATTTCAGAGAGGCATGCAAGTACATTCAAGACAATCTGACAGCCAGTGTTGAGGACTTGGGTAAAGAGTGTATTGTGAATGCTTCAAAGACAAGCATGTCCAGCAAGATCATTGGATCGTATCCTTTTAACCTTTTCACCCCTAAGCTTATGAGGTAAACTCTTCCACTTTAAATTATAGAAATGCCCATTGTGTTTAAAAGTGGGTATTAGACACATCCTGAAAAAAGACCTGCAAAAATAGAGAATGAGAAATAAAAGCACCAGAACTATTTAAGCAATTTACAGTGGGGAGCCATCTCGTCTGGATCTACACTGTTTGCCCAGACCTTTTTTCAGGTATGTAGTGTTGAAAGGATTTACCTTTTAGCTCCTATGTTTTTTAGCTCACCTGAAGCAAGTAGCTATGTGAGCTGAGGTGATCGGTCTTTGCCTCTTTTATCATTCATGGCTACAAATATATGAATTTAACCTGTAACTTTGCTAGTTTTCTGTCTAACTCTTATGAAAATCGTAAAATTTTATGTAAAAAATTGAAATTTGAAAAAAGATATTTTCCTCATTTTGAGTTTAACTCGGAGTAGGAAAAATCAGGTTCAATATATTGTGACTGCAAATTTTACAAATTTATTATCCCAATCAACTTGCTTCCATAATTTCTCTATAGTATGGGAGTATATACACTGGGAGATAGAAAAATTGTTGTTGTAATGTGCTATGATTAATATAATGATAGCATGTTCAATAACCAGACATTATAATATGCTGTCTTTTTCTTATGATGTCTTGCCCATGTTCTACAAAATAAGTATGCTCATGAGACTTAGGTTGTGCTTGAGCATCCTTGCCGACTTATCAGATGCCAAAGCAGGATTGGAAATATCCACTTGTCAGCATGCCATTATGAGTGCCTCATACTGCAGGACAAGTAGAAATTATAACTGTTTCCTTTATAACTAACTGAATTCACAACCAGTTGAATTTACAAACACATACAAACCTCAGATTTTAATTTTAGCTTAAAATAAGATCATCCCAATCAACTTGCTTCTATAAGTTAACTTCTATAGTATGGGAGTATATACACTGGGAGATAGAAAAATGGTTGTTTTATTTTAATGTGCTATGATTTATATAAAAATAGCATTTGCAATAACCAGACATGTCATGCTGTCTTATTACTCCTATTTACAAGCATAGCTAGTTCTTGGTATGTCTTTCTTACATCCCACAAAATGAGCTAGCTGGTGAGACTTTGACTTTAGTTAAGCATGTGGCGACTTACCAGTCTCTGCTGCTTGCATGCACAATTTATGGAAATAGATGGAGGGTCAGACCAAAATTTAGTCTAGACAGCTGTGTATGCATGATTAACTCTTTACTTGCTAGGGGAGACTTTTTCAGTCTACTGACCGCCTTTGCAAACAATTTGGACCCAGATGATCCAAACCCTAACCCTAATCTTTATCCGAACTGTTCGACACTCTGATAGTGTTCCTAAAATATTTTTTGAAGAAGTTGATTTTGAATAAAAGTCAGCAGATGCCAACAAAAACAGAAAAAAATACCCAGCATGCAAAGAGTTAAATAATGATTTTATGAAAATACATACAGGTTTAGATAAACAAAAAATTTCAGCGTAAAGATTTAAATATTTTCTTACCCATCAGTTTTAACATGTTTTGAGTGCTCAAAAGAACCGTCTCATTAAGACGGTTCTTTTGAGTACCCACAACATATGTTTAAGTTTAGAAATAAGAAAATTAAATTTTCGTTACACACTCCTAACTAAAGTCTTGAATACATACATATTATTATGGACTGGTCCATATTATGACATTTCTTGGGGGGATCTTATAAAGGTTTTATCCCAATCAACTTGCTTCCAGCAGTCAGTAATGTGTTTGGCTGTAGAAACAGGGGTTGCGAGTTCGATCCCGGCCCGGTCCAATACTTTGTGGATCTTGAAATAATTTCTACGGCCATTCTTATGCCTTATGCTGATTTAAGAAGCCTTAGGGTTGCTGTCAGTGACAAGCGAAAGTATGTGCATGAAGTACTGGTTTACCGCCTAGTTAAGCTTGCCCAGAAAAAAAAGTGTGTTTTCCTGATCTGACCATAGCTGTTGACTGGAACGTTAAACATCAAACCAAAACAGCATCTAGTGTAATACAAGTTTATCCCAATCAACTTGCTTCCATAGCTTCTCTGTAGTATGGGAGTATATACACTGGGAGATAGAAAAATGGTTGTTTTATTTTTTATGTGCTATGATTGATATAGTTTATAATAGCATTTTTAATAACCAGACATGTTACTTTGTCTTTTCCTATTTACAAGTATGGCGAGTTTGAATATCTTCACACATCCAGGCCTTCAGATATATGGTGGGCCCGGGTCATTGTCCCATGATTTCAAAATATGGCCCAAGGCAGTGGGCCCAGTGGACCCATCCTTTTTAGTTGTGAAAAAATCTCACTTTAATAAAAAATATTTATCTTACAGCGAGTCTACGAATTCCACAAATCAGAAAGTACATGTAGAAGTCAATAAAATAAAACAAGTCTTAAGCAGCCACTAAAAAAAACAAAACAAAGATCTTAATAACAAAGAGTAGCTTAATGGAGGTCAAAAGGATTGCAGAATGCTCCCTTTGGAGCATTCTGCATTACTTTTGACCTGCATTAAGCGATAATTGGTCTTTTTTTTTGAGTGGCAGCTTAAGACGGGTTTTATTGATAATCAGCAGTTAATATACATATATGCATACAAGTGTCTGTGTCAAGTGTGAAGGTAAAGTATACTACCCAAATGTCAACTGTGGTTAGTTTGATATGCATTGGCCCAACATTTCAGAAAGTGACCCACCCTTTTTTGCTCCATGGGTCACTTCGGCCCACAAATCTTGAAAAAAATCTGAAGCCCTGCACATCCCACAAACAGAACCAGCTCATGAGATTTAAATACTTACCAGGTATAATGAATAGCACATCCTCACAAGATCCTTCTCTACTGGCATTAATGTTCTGCTAAGAAATTTTATTGGAGGATATCCTCAAAATATTGAGTAGCTGTGCCTGAAAAAAAGGTGCAAACTGATTAAAACATTAGGAAAGCGGCACAAATTTTGATCAAGAAAATATAGAAAAAATGAAAAGTCAAAGTGATTTTATGAATTTTTCAAATATGTTGATTGTTTAGTTAGCAGCTTAACAGTCTTCTGAAGAGTATCATTTCTATAAATTGCAAGCGGTTTATGGTCAGAAACATTACATTCCTTATGTTCATAGTTTGAGATGTCTCTTAACTCTTTACTCCATAGTCTATTTTTAGATCATGACATCATTTTCTATTTTTAGACAACACAGAAAGAATTAAAAAAAAGATAAGTTTAATTTTTAATACTTTTGAAAATAATATGGAAAATGGAGCAATTGCTCTTTTGGAGCAAATGCTCCATTTTCCATAATATTTTCAAGCACATGATATTTCAAAGGCATCAAAAGGCGCTATTATGGAGTAAAGGGTTAAGATTAATCCAGTAAGCAGAGGTTTTTGTGCAAAAAATTTGAATTGTTGTTGAATGAGAATCCATGGCTATTATTGGCCATTAATAAGTGTCTAGAAATCATTCAAAAGTCAGGGGGGAAAGTCAATGAAATTTGGGATGGATATTGAGTGACGACCCTGCAGGAGCTATCCAATCTCATATTACCCAGTTATAAATCAGGGCGTTTTCCAGCAATTTTGGGAAAAGGCCCCTGGCCAAAATTGGGGAAAAAAGATCGACTTAACATCAAAATTGGGAGAAATTAAAGACAGAGAACATTACATGGGTAGCAAAATATATACTCAAAATCAAGTTATTTTAGATTGTATAATGCCAAGCATACCACTTAAGCACTAGTGTTTAAGTATCACTATGATATGGGTCAGTGTTTTTATAAGTAGTAGTTGTCTCTAAAAAAACAGATGTGGTATTGGGAAAAAAGGTGGCTATTTTTGATTGGGAATGGGGCCGAAATTCGGTCCCTAGAGATGGGCAGAAAAGGCCCTGTAAATGGTCAAAATCATTATCTGCAGTAAGATTTGTACACATATTATCCTTGACTGTAGTTCAGACAGGCAGAATTCTTCTCCAACATGGTTGTTGATGCAGCATACGCTATAAAGACATCTGATGGTAAGGGAGGCTTCCGGTACCCAATCAAGGCTGTGAACATACTGAAGGCTCATGGGAAGAGTACCAATGAGAGCATGCTGGTACAAGGCTACGCTTTGAACTGTACAGTAGCATCACAAGGTAGGAAGATTGCAGGGTTCACACAGGCTTGAAAAGTACTTGAATATACATGACTGTCTTGAAAAATCCTTGAAAATAAAATTTGCTTTGAAAAGTACTTGAAAAACACTCAAAAGCCTTGAAAAGTCCTTGAATTTTACCATTTACAGGATTCAACAGTGTTTTTGGAGACCTTAATCAGTATAAAATTGTTGTGCCTTTATTTGGTGCAGCATATGCTGCACCAAATAAAGGCACAACAATTTTATACTAATTATCTTAAACTAATATCTTTAGTAATGGTTTATAGCATTTCATAAGTAGAATTTTAACATGTAAATCAGTATTTTTCTTAAGTTATCAGTCTTTGAAAAGAGTAGGAAAGTCTGAGAAGTCCTTGAAAAGTCCTTGAATTTTACACAATCTTGCCTGTATGAACCCTGGATTGAAAAGGCCAAGATAAGCATGCAATTGTGATTATTTCTTATTTAGGCCAGAATTTTTTTATTAGTTGATTTACGGGAAATTTTTTTCAGATTTAGGGTCGGGGGGACGAAAAAAAATAAAATAAAAAAGCTCTGAAAATGACCAGTTAACTGGTCATTTTCAGAGCTTTTTTTTTTTTTTTTTTAAGTTTTTTTTTTTTTGTTAAGAGCTTTTTTTTTATTATCTCCAGAAACAGTAAAACTAGTAATAGGTAAACCAACAGTCTGTATTAAATTTTGACTATTTTATCATTTTCCTAAAAATCTTGACAGGACAATCACTTTTTACAGTGTCACTCTCAAAAATACACAGACAGAACCTCAAAAAAATATTATTTTTTTCAACCAAACAATTAAAATTTAGAGTCGGGGGATAAAATAAAAAAATTTTTTTAGAAATTAAATTTTATTTTTTTCCTACTTTCCGGAAAATTACAGTAGGAGGGTTCGTAAATCAACTAATAAAAAATTTTTGGCCTTATCAGTTTAAAAATATGTTTTGGGTGCTTAAAATAATTTTCATTTCAGATACTGATATTCAGATACTTTGACAAACAGTGAAAACCAAGATAAAATGTCACATTTCATCAGGTTCTTCACTGTTTGCTAAGGTAAAAATAATCTTCAGGGACAGAAATACATCATTTTATTAAAAAAAATGACTGGCAACCCCTTAACCCTTAAAGTGCCAAGAAAAAAATGCATCTGAAAATGTCGTCTGCTGAAGTCCTCTGCTGCAAATAATTGCCTAGCATTACTGACGAATTTAGTATAGAAGCAAACAGCGTGGGTCCATGCTGTTTGCTATAGAGGCTTCTTAAACATTTCAGCAGACGACTTTTGTTGCAATTGGTGCATTAAGGGTTAAAATACAAAATGGACTGTGGCTATCAGAATTAAAACAGATAAGCAGAAACTTTCTGTAATTCAGAGAAATTTTGTTTTGCAGCAATGCCCAAGAGGATCACTGGAGCTAAGATAGCGTGTCTAGACTTCAGTTTACAGAAAGGAATTAAGTAGAAACTTTTTTGTAATTCGTAGAAATTGTATTTTGCAGCAATGCCCAAGAGAATCGCTGGAGCTAAGATAGCGTGTCTAGATTTCAGTTTACAGAAAGGAATTAAGTAGAAGCTTTTTTGTAATTAGGAGAAATTGTATTTTGCAGCAATGCCGAAGAGAATCGCTGTAGCTAAGATAGCGTGTCTAGACTTCAGTTTACAGAAGGCCAAGATGAAGATGGGGGTTCAAGTTCTCATTGAAGATCCAAATCAACTAGACCTTGTCAGACAAAGGTAGGTTTAGCTCACAGGTTTAGATAAACAATATTCTTCAGCGTAAAATTGTAAATATTTTCTTACCCATCAATTTTAACATATGTTTTGGTTGCTCAAAAGAACCGTCTCATTGAGACGGTTCTTTTGAATAACCACAACATATGTTTTGGTTGAGAAATGAGGAAATTAAATTTTCGTTACACACTTTTAACTAAAGTCCTGGTTAAGCTGTTGTTTATTGGTATTCAGATGATATTAAATAAATAGAGGATCTTACATAAGTGGTAATGCATAAATTAAATTAATTTATTAAACAAGTTCAGGAAAAGTGTGCAAATACAAGGCTTTGCCGAGTATAGTATCACTTTTCTGCAAAGAGTCCAATAAATTCGGTAATAAAGGAGCAAAAAAGAGTTGGTCGATTTTGATACTTGGGTGTTATTTCACCCCAGCGTGATATGATAAAAAAAGATTATCCAATATTTGAATAATTTTATAGAATAAAAGTCCTTGGTTAGACACAAAAACACACACATGCATATAAATAGTCCAGGGGTCTTGCTACAGATTTTGGACTGGGACCTTGGGCCAGTGAAATTGGGAAAAATACCGAAGTTAAATCTGAAATTGGGAAAAAGTAATTGTGCCTTCATTTCAACAAAACACATTTATGGTTTTGTGATCTTTATTCACAAGAACTTGAATTCAGGTAAAGCCTTATGACTTGCAGACCAGATTGAATCTCCATTTTTTTGTCTTTCATGTCAAAGAAATGATTAATAGCTGTTTGCAGAGCTCTTTATCTGTTGGTCAACTTTTTTTTTTTTTTTTTTTTTTTTTTTTTTTTCCGTCTGTTAATTTATTCAGTACTGCCCTGTAACAATTAGACCTTGGTAGCCCAGGGTAGCATACCAAGATTTTGTTGGTCAACTTAGTCAGGGTTTGCACAGGCTTGAAAAGTACTTGAATTTAGAGGGCTTTCTTTGAAAAGTCCTTGAAAGTTAAAAATGTCTTGAAAAGTACTGGAAAATCATTCAAAGGCCTTGAAAAGTCCTTGAATTCTTTTTCTGCAGGACTTAACACTGTTGATAGAAATCTAAATCAGTATAAAATTGTTGTGCCTGTATTTGGTGCAGCAAATGCTGCACCAAATAAAGGCACGGCAATTTTATACTAATTTTCTAGTACTAATTTCTCAGTTATCTCAGTCTATTATTCTGAAGTAGAATTTTAACACTTAAATCAGGATTTTTCATGAATTTTTAGTCCTTGAAAATGGTAAGATAGTCTTTGGAAGTCCTTGAAAAGTCCTTGGATTTTACTTCAACTTGCCTGTATGAACCCTGATAGTGATAGGCTACCATGGTAAGTAACTGGCATGCAATTTTAGGATATGACGATGGCATTTCAGCACAAATTTAACAAATGAAAAATGTTGTTTGTCCGAGAATTTGGGCATTTTTGACTGGATTGGGGAAAAAAGGATACTTTTTGCCAATGGGAATGCATAGGGGTAGTTAAGCAAAAACGATTGGCGAAAAATTGTAATTATTTTCTTACCCATCAATTTAAACATATGTTTTGGGTGCTCAAAAGAACCGTCTCAGCTAGACGGTTCTTTTGAGTACCCGCAACATATGTTTTGGTTGAGAAATAAGAAAAATAATTTTCAGTTACGCACTCTTATCTGGAGGCCTGGGAAGGGGCAGATATTTGGCCCCAAATATTGGCAAATGAGAGCCCTGTAGTCCTACATTTTACCTTATAAGTTCTCCCTACATTTTCTGCATCTCATCATTTGGACATTTCATTGTATTCTGCAAGCAAAAGAAGTTGGAATTTTCTGCCTGCAACCCCTTATTATAAATGATAAATTATTATAACACCAAAAAGGGGTGGTCTTTTCAGCATAAATAGATAGAGCTTGTGTATAACCCCCATCATATGCTATAACCCTGTATTGTCTTGCCGGCTAACCTTTATCATGTTTCGCACAGGCTTGAAAAGCACTTGAATTTAGAGGCCCTTCTTGAAAAGTCCTTGAAAATTAAATCTGCCTTGAAAAGTACTGGAAAATTACTCAAAAGCCTTGAAAAGTCTTTGAATTCTACTATTTTCTGTAGGAATTAACACTGTTGATAGAGATCTAAATCAGAATAAAACTGCTGTGCCTTTATTTGGTGCAGCATATGCTGCACCAAATAAAGGCACAACAATTTTGTACTAAATTTCCAGTACTTATGTCTCCATTTGCTCAGTCTAGCATATCTGAAGTAGAATTTTAGCACTTAAATCAGGAATTTTCCTAAACTTATAGTCCTTGAAAACTGTAGGATAGCCTTTAGAAGTCCACCGGGCCGCATAGCGCAGTGGGTAACGTGTCTGGCAACAGATGCGAGTCTGACTGCAGATCCAGGGGTCGTGAGATCGATCCCGGCCAGGTCCCATACTTTAGTGGAGATCGATTGTGAAATAATTTCTACGGTCATTCTCCTCCCTTCCGCTGAATCTTTCAAGAAGGATTGTTGTCAGTTACAAGCGAAAGTATGTGCACTAAGTACTGGTTAACTGCTTGTTCAAGCTTGCCCAGGAAAAAAGTGTGGTTAGGTGAACTGACCGTCCGGCCATGACCATAGCTGTTTACTTGGGACGTAAAGCAGCAAAACAAACAAACAAACTTTAGAAAACTTTGAATTTTACACAAACTTGCCTGTATGAATCTTGTTTGTAAAGTTTATTATCTCCACAGAGAATCTGATATCACCAAGGAGAGAATACAGAAGATTCTGGCATCAGGAGCAAATGTTGTGTTAACAACCGGAGGAATAGATGATCTCTGTCTCAAATACTTTGTAGAAGCCGGAGCACTGGCCGTCAGAAGATGTAAGAAAGTCGACCTCAAACGTATCGCCAAAGCAACTGGAGGTAATGTGCATAAAGTCATAATTGGATTATGGAAATCAGCATTTATAATCAGGCCATTAGATAAGAGTGAATAATTGAAAATGTTTTTTCTTATTTCTTGACCAAAACACATGTTGTAGGTATTCAAAAGAACTCTCTCAATGAGATGGTGCTTTTGGGTACTCCAAACTTATGTTTTAATTGATGGGTAAGAAACTATTCACAATTTTATGCTTAAAAATTTGCTAAACTGGACCTATGGAGAATCAGTTGAGGGAGTAAAATGCCCTTTGCCGATTCTGATTTTATACTAGAATTGATGCAAAGCAAAAGTTCGGATCAACCATATGCTTCTAAAGGTAATCCTTTTAACTCTTTCTTTGCTATCAGCGACTTCTGTTGCCTGCTGGTCATAACCTTTGCAAACAGATTGAACCCAGATCTGGACCGACATAGTCGGTTCCGATCTGGATCCAAACTGTTTGACACTCTGATAGACAGTGATAGTGTTCCTGAAAGAATGTTTTTGAAAAAGTTAATTTTGAAAAAAATGTCAGCAGATGACAACAAAAGAATAAAAAATTACCCAGTATGTAAAGAGCTAAACTTGGGACAATTGTAAAACAGTCAAAATTGTTTTCTTTTACATGCTATTATTTGTAATTGGAGCGCAGTGGTAGAGTGCTTGACTCGAGACCGAGGGACCGCGGGCTCGAGCCTCACCGGCGTCACTGCGTTGTGGTCCTTGAGCAACACACATTTATCCTAGCTTAGTACTCGTTCAACCCAGGAAGACCCGTCCCTGTTTAGCTGAAAGATTGTTGATGGGACGTAAAGAATCAAATAAAAAAGAAAACAAACAAAAACTTATTTGTAATTTTCTATTTTTCCTTACAGCTACTCTAGTTATGACACTGTCTAATCTAGAAGGTGAAGAGACCTTTGAGCCCAGTCTTCTCGGTCACGCAGATGAAGTTGTTCAAGAAAGAATCTGCGACGATGAACTCATTCTTATTAAAGGGTAAGTAATGGCCTGATGAAAGGGCAAATTAGCAAAAATATTTTCATACCCATGACAGGGGTGTAGAAATAGCCAAATTTGATACTGCCCAAAGCTCAAGTAAAATTGACTATTAATTATCACATGACGTCGCGTCTGGGAGTGATATACGTTGTAATAAAATTGATGAACTACTAGTGGTTTGCAGATTTAGTAATCTTACATAATTATGTCCAAAATATTGCTTCATAAAAGATGACAAAATGTTGAAATTTTTACTCCAAAAATTTTAATATCGTGATAAAAAGTATTTAACATTTGTGCTTTTTGTATTATTAAATTTATTAAACTCGTTGCAAAAAAGAAATAAAATGCTCGGCAAGCCTCGCATTTTATCTCTTTTCCTCAACTCATTTAATAAATTCAATAAAACATGAGCACTCATGTTAGATCCTCTATGTACTTGTATGTAAAAAATATTACTTCTGAAAATATGGTGCACACAGTGCACTTATTAGGTTGAGTGCGGCAGTCCAATAAACCTGGACAAATCTCCCATAACTTTGCCTCTGTGTTGGTTATACAAATGGGATAAAGTAAACAGAGCAATAATATAGGATAGATGATTAATTGTTTCTATCGCCATTATAATGCTGATTACATAAAACATGTATTAATGATTAAAACTATTGACTGCAATGTAAAGCAAAGACACAAACTTACTAAACCAATAAATATAGACAAATTTCCCATAACTTTGCCTCTGTGTTTGTGTGATACAAGAGGTTATACAGATGGGATAAAGTAACAGAGCAATAATATTTGATAGATGATTAATTGTTTCTATCATCACTATACTGCTAATTACATAATAACCAGAGGGGCTAGAGGTGTAAATGTTGGTCTGAGGGACCATGTCTTAACCATTAAAGCGCCACCTACATTTTGCAGCAGACAACAATTTCAAATTTTGCTTCTTTTTCAAAAATAACAAATAAGGCATGATATTTCATGAGAATTGTCTGCTGGCAGACAATTCTCATGAAACATCATACCTTATTTTTTTCGAAAATTAGGAAAGATGTTGCAAAATTTGTCGTCCGCTGCAGTCATGATTGGCACTTTAAGGGTTAAGTGTACTCAAATCTCATTCTGGCTCCTTTCCTTTGACAGGCCTAAACATAAGGCTCGCAGTGCCGCATCTATAATCCTGAGAGGTGTGAATGATTTCATGCGTGATGAGATGGAGTCTCAATCCATGATGCCCTCTGTGTTGTTAGGC
Source organism: Loripinus fragilis (assembly GCA_964019695.1). NCBI lineage: Eukaryota > Metazoa > Mollusca > Bivalvia > Lucinida > Lucinidae > Loripinus > Loripinus fragilis. Next base: position 22,105,120 of record OZ026528.1, read on the forward strand.
GTGTTCTAGAAATTGGAAAATATTCTTACCCATCAGTTTTAGCATACGTTTTGGGATGTTCAAAGAACCGTCTCATTGAGATGGTTCTTTTGAGTACCCACAACATTTGTTTTGGTTGAGAAACAAGAAAATTAATTTTCACACTCTTTACTAGAAGCCTGGAGGGTATAGTCTTTTTAGCTCACCTGAGCCGAAGGCTCATTGGTGAGCTAATAGTATACCAGTGACTCCGGCGTCCGTCGTCCGTCAACATTTTCAAACATCTTCTCCTCTGAAACTACTGGGCCATTTGAACTCATATTTCATATGGAGACTCCTTAGGATGGGGGAACGAAAGTTTGTTCAAATGGTCTTGGTCACGTGACCAAGATGGCCGCCATGCCCATATATGGTAAAAACCCTTTAAAAATCTTCTTCTCCAGAACCAGAAGGCTGATGACCTTGGGACTTGATATATAGCATTGGGGTTGTGGGGCCTACCATGTTTGTTCAAATGATGATCCTAGGTTGACCTTGACCTACTTAACGTCAAGGTCAAATTTGCTTCCTAATGCATTTAAATGGGAAAGTTTCTGAAAAGTTGATTTTTTGAAAACTGTGGAAGCTTTAGTCATTATTCTCACTTGATATGTTTAACCTAATGAGACAATGGCTATAAATAAGTTCAAAAGGTCAAGGTTGACCTTTGACCTTTCAGCTTAGGTCGCTCATATTGGAGTCCCATCAATATATTAAAACATAGTTTTCTCACAAATTATTGGCCCAATTGAACTCAAATTTCATGTGAAGACTCCTTATGATAAGTTAGCAAAAATTTATGCAAAATATCTTGGTCACATGACCAAGATGGCCGCCACGCCCATATATGGTAAAAACCCTTTAAAAATCTTCTTCTCCAGAACCAGAAGGCTGATGACCTTGGGACTTGGTATGTAGCAATGGGGATGTGGCGCCTACCAAGTTTGTTCAAATGATGATCCTTAGTTGACCTTGACCTACTTAACGTCAAGGTCAAATTTGCTTCCTAATGCATTCAAATGGGATTTTTTTTGAAAATTTATTTTTTGAAAACTGTTGAGGCCAAAGTCATTATTCTCACTTGATATGTTAAACCTAATGAGACAATGGCTATAAATAAGTTTCAAAGGTCAAGGTTGACCTTTAACTTTTCAGCCAAGGTCGCTCATATTGGAGTCCCATCAACACATCAAAACATAGTTTCCTCAGAAACCACTAGGCCATTTGAACTCAAATTTTAATGAAGACTCCTTATGATAGGTTAGCCAAAATTTTTACCAATTGTACTGGTCACATGACGGAGATGGCCACCACGCCTATATATGGTAAAACCCCTTTAAATGTCTTCTTCTCTGGAACCAAAAGGTCAATGGCCTTGGGACTTGGTATGTAGCATTGGGGATGTGGGGCCAGCTACCAGATTTGCACAAATGATTAATCTAGGTTGACCTTGACCTACTTTATGGCAAGGTCAAATTTGATTCCTAATGCATTTATTTGGGAAAAATCTTTTATTAAGTACCAAATGTCAAGCTGACCTGTGACCTTTTATCCAAGGCCACTCATTTGGACTGCCACACACCTATCTAAACATCTGTTTCTCAGAAATCACTTAAGGCTGTTTGATGGATTATTCATTAGATTGTTTAAGTCACTTGACCAAAATGTCTGCAACCCCCATATATGGTAAAACAAAATTTGTTCCACTATAAGCTGTAGTTAAACTTGACCTATTTTAACATTATTAAGGAGATCAGGTGAGCGCCTCAGGACCTTCAGGTCCTCTAGTTTAAAAAATTGTTCACAATTTGCTTTTATTTGCTTGAATATTGCAGTCCAATAAACCTAGACCACTTTCTAAATTTTGGTCTGAGGGACCAAGTCTATCTAATATGTACAGAAATCTCATATTGACCTATTTCTTTGTCTTCAAACAGTCCTAAGGCTGGCAGTGCTGCATCAATAATCCTTAGAGGTGCTGATGATTTCATGTGTGATGAAATGGAGAGATCAATCCATGATGCCCTCTGTATTGTTAGGCGTGTGATTAGAAAGCAATTCTTTTTTACCCATTAGTTTTAAGATAAGTTTTGTATGCTCAAAAGAACCGTCTCATTGAAACTGTTCTTTTGAGTACCCACAACATATGTTTTGGTTGAGAAATAAGAAAATTATTTTTCAATTTCACTCTCTAAACTAGAGGCCTGGAGGGTATAGTCTTTAGAAAAAGTTGGAGGGTATAGTCTTTCTAACATGTACAGAGATCTCATAACCTGGCTTCGTTTCTTTGACAGACCTAAGGCTCGCAGTGCTGCGTCAATCATCCTGAGAGGTGCGAATGATTTCATGTGTGATGAGATGGAGAGATCAATCCATGACGCCCTCTGTGTGGTTAAACGTGTTCTAGAATCCAAGAAAGTAGTCCCAGGAGGCGGGGCAGTGGAGGCTGCTCTCTCTATTTACCTAGAAAATTATGCTACTTCTTTGGTAAGTTTATATGAGAAGTTTCTTAAAGTAGTCAAAACATATTTTTGTCCCTCCTCCGGAGTGGGTGGACATACATATTGTAATTGTTTTTTCTAAAGATCCTGTTGGTGTAGCACTCTAACTTATGAACTGTAACCAAAATTGTACAGATCCTTCATTGCAACAGCCGAAAGTAATGATTAGATTATCATGACCTTGACCAAGGTCATCAGGGTCATATAATTATGAAAAAGCCTTGTTTTCAGGCAACAAACTATTTTTTATGCAATAATAGCAAACAAACATGTTTTTCTGATACATTTACATCTGCTAGATCACAGGGTGGCTGTTAAAGTATTTGCCTTTCAGACTCCATTTACAATCAGGGTTCATACGCGTCAGGGAAATGTCAGGGAAATTTAAATTTTTTCAAGGTCAGGGAATTATCAGGGAATTTTATGTTGTGTGAGGGAAAAATGAATGTTTTCAAAAATGTCGGGGAAATGTCAGGGAATTATAAATTTCCAGTTTGTATCAAATGAGAAACAGAAAATGACTGGCAGTTTTCTTAACATTTTGGATATAAGCTGAATCATTTTGATAGCTTCTAGGTTGCTTTAAACATACGAAGACGGGAGGATATGGTTCCCCTTTGCGCCCTTTTTAGCTCACCTGAGCCAAATGCTCATAGTGAGGTATTAGCATGGCAATAGTTTGGCGTCCCTAATCCATCAGTCCGTCCATTGGTTGTCCATTCAGACTTTCAAAGAAGTATGTCTCTTATGTCAGTTGGCCAAATGTAATCAAATTTCACATAAAGCATCATCAGGTAGAAGGAAAGACTACATAAGGTTTTGGGACTGATTGGATTGAAACTGGTTGTCATGGATGATGGCAAGATATAGCTCCCATGGATAGACTTATAATGGGAAAAACTTTAAAAATCTTCTCTGAAACCATGAGGCCCACAGGTTATATTAGTATGTTGTAATGTCTAATGGTCCCTACATAAATCAGACCAATCAAGCCCCAGGGGTCAAAACTGGCCACATCATGTGGATCAATAGCTTCCATAGACTTATTTTTAGGAGAAACTTGAAACATCTTCATTGAAACCATATATTTTTAGTTTGTAGCAACATCTAGTGCTCCACAACATAGATCCTGCCAATCAAACCTCTGGAATCCAAACTGGCCACACCCTATGGATTAATAACTCCCATAGACGTACAGTGGGAAAAACATAAAAATATCTTCTTTGAAACCATGAGGTTATAGCTTGTATGTTTAGTATGTCTAGTGGTCCCCTACATAAAACCTGCCAATCAAGCCCCATGGGTGTAAACTTGTCATGCACATGGGGTTCAATAGCTCGCATAGATTTATAATTGGAATAACTTTAAAAAATCTATTCCATAACCATAAGGCCCACAGCTTAAATACTTAGTATATAGCAATGTTTGGTGGTCCCCTACTTATAGCAAGCCAACAATGCTCCTGGGTTATAAATTGGCCAAACCCTCAGGGTCTTCAGCTTCCATAGACTTACATGGGGAATAACTTTTCAAAATATCTTTTGATACCATGAACCTACAGCTTCTATATTTAGTATGTAGCAATACAGTGATTTTGTCACCTGCGCATCCTGCATCTTTTGCGCATAAGTTTTTATTTCAGTGAGTCCCAGTGAGTCCCGGGATGCAAAAGTATGGCAGACTTGTCATTAAAAATAGTGCTTGGGACTCATTAGTTTGCAGTGGGGACTCATTGATATTGGATGTAGCGAGTCCCAGGACCCATAAGCCCAAAATTGTAAATGAATCACTGGCAATACATAGTGGTTAACTACGTAAATCCTGCCAACCATGCCCCTTGGACCACAAATTTAAACTGGCCGACACCACACCCAGGGGCCATTTGCTCCCATGGACTCATAAAAAAAGATAATCTAAAAATCTTCAGAAATCTTCAGTCAGCAGTTTAGGCTCATTAAGCCTCTTGTCAGCTCACAAAAATAAGCACTTTGTGCTCACAGTGAGTAGTATCAAAAACCTTTTCTGAACATTGTAGCTTTTACAATGAAATATTCCACTTTCAGCTAATTTGCTTTCCTCTATATAATGGCTGCATTATGGGTGGCTCAGCAGAGTATGTTAAATTTAGAGGTCAACATCCAAATTTTTGAAAGACAGCAGTTTTTAACATATTTTTATGTGTCAATCTGTAAATTTCTTTGTTGAAAAGTCATTTACTAAATACACATGCGGAAAAGCTTGAGTAAAAACTTTGCAACATTCAAAATAATCACTCAAAATTGAAAAAAAAGATGCTGTAAACTGTAGCTATACACAAAGGTTTGAATAAAACCAAGTTTCTCCGGCGAGTATGGTTATGTCAGGGAAATTTGGATTGGCGTCTGTGAAAAGTCAGGGAAATGTCAGGGAATTTTGTTTTGCCAAGTCTGTATGAACCCTGACAATACCACCCTAGATCCCAACAGACCCTTAATACATAGTAAATCCTCTTTTATCTCTTTAATTGATATTTCTATTTATACCTATTTCAGAGCTCAAGGGAACAGTTAGCAATAGCCGAGTTTGCCAGATCTTTGCTGGTTATACCTAAACAGTTGTCTGTGAATGCTGCCCAAGACTCCACAGATCTTGTTGCTAAGTTACGAGCATATCACAATATGTCACAAACCAAGGCGGAGAATAGAGATATGAGATGGTAAGTTGAAAGGTTGAGTGGTCCTCTTTTCAAAGTTGTTCAAACTTATACTAGACAAAAAAAGAAACGCATACATTAAAACTTATCAATTTTTCTGAAAGCTGTAAATGTAATATAAATAATGTATGCATCATGTTACATGAGCATTTTATTGGACCTTTCATTGTAAAAAAATCTCTTCTATAGCCTCATCAAAACAGGGTTCATACGCGTCAGGGAAATGTCTGAGAAATTTAAATTTTTTCAAGGTTAGGGAATTGTCAAGGAATTTTATGTTGTGTCAGGGAAAAATGAATGTTTTCTAAAATGTCAGGGAAATGTCAGGGAATTTTAAGATTTCCAGTTTGTATCAAATTATGAGAAACAGAAAATGACTTCCGCCGGTTTTTTTAACATTTTGGTTATAAGCTAAATCATTTTGATAGCTTCTAGATTGCTTTAAAAGCAAGGAGGTGGGAGGATTTGGTTCCCCTTGCCTCTCAACTTCCTTTTTAGCTCACCTGAAAGCCATCAGTGATCCATTGGTTGTCCATTCACATATTCAAAGAAGTATGTCTTTTATGTCAGTTGGCCAAATGTAATCAAATTTCATGTAAAGCATCATCAGGTAGAGGGAATGACTATTTAAGGCAGGGGGCAAAAATATTTCAATATTGCACTTGACCTGCAGGACGAGTAACTTACAATTTTCACTTGTCCTGCAAACACATGCACTCGTCCTTAAAATAAAGAAAATAGAAGGGTGGGGGGGGGCGTAATTTGATGTTTTTGAAGTTCCTTTTATCACTGCTAAAATGATATTTACCCAGTCAGTTTCATACACTGTCAAAAGAGTTTTACATTCAATACTCATGATCCAGTGGCCAAGCTACCTTGACAAGTTGTCATAAGCTTTACTATCTGTGAAATATCCATTTTAGCAGTGAAATAAGTAACTTGAGTCAGACATTTTTGCAGAACCCTTATGCAGACTAAACCGTTTGACTGTTTTGTAAAACTATTACGCCTGTAAACATTCAGTTATCAAGAAGAAAATTCAGAAATTACAGCGATACAGTCTGTCATGATACAAACCTATTTCATTGATGAAAATGCGCTCCGAAAAAATTGATATTTACTTTGATACAGTCTACCACACTACCGCGCATTACACTGCGCAGCTTTTATTCGCCATTTGCAAACACAACATCCGGTTTTCTACTTTCGGAATTGAAAAGGTATTTGGCTCGATGAAAACGCTTCCTGCCATTCAGAAAATGCGAGTTTCACTCGCAGATTTTAGCACTCGTCCTGTAGGATGAGCGCTTTGGGAAGAATCACTCGTCCTTTCTAAAATCCACTCGTAAATACGAGCGGATGAGTGGAATTTTTGTCCCCTGTAAGGGTTTTGGACTGATTGGATTGGAACTGGTTGTCATGGTTGATAGCTCCCATGGATAGACTTATAATGGGAAAAACTTTAGAAATCTTCTCTGAAACCATGAGGCCCACAGGTTATATTAGTATGTAGCAATGTCTAGTGGTCCCAAAATCAATTCTACCAATCAAGGCCTTGGGGTAAAAATTGGCCACATCCTGACTGTATCAATAGCTTCCATAGACTTGTTTTAGGAGATTCTTTGAAAATCTTCTTCTCTGAAACCATATATTTTAGTATGTAGCAACATTTAGTGCTCCACAACATAGATCCTGCCAATCAAGCCCCTGGAATCCAAGCTGGTCACAGCCGGTGGAGTGTGGATCAATAACCCCCATAGACATAAAATGGGAAAAACATAGAACCCATGAGGTTTTATAAATAGCTTATATATTTCTTAGGTCTAGTGATCCCCTACATAAATCCTGCCAATCAAGCCCCTTGGGTGAAGACTTGCCATGCACATGTGGATCAATAGCTTGCATAGACTTATAACTGGAAAAAAACTTTACAAATATTCTTTTCCATAACCATAAGGCCCACAGCTTACAGAGCTCTCACTAGGATTTTGAAATCAGGAGTTCAGGACTCCCATCTGGCAAAAAGTAGGAGTCCCACTGGAAAAAAAGTGGGAGTCCCACTCCAAAAAAGTGGGAGTCCCACCAATTTGTGCATACCATATATCTTTTCCATTTTAGCCATAAGTGATACATTTGAATAATTTTTAGATCGACTGATTTTAACCCTTTAAGCATTAATGGATTGTGCCTACTTAACAAAACAAACCTGAACACACATTTTTTTGTTTGGCCTTATCAAAATAAAAGATTAATCTGTTGGTACTTGTTTTATTAATTAACAAGACAGATAGACAGTCAGACAGGCAGGCGGGCGGACAGACAGACAGATAGACCAAGTGCAGATCCAGAGGGGGGGGACAGGGGGTCCGGACCCCCCCCCCCCCCCCCCCCTTGGAAAATCACAAGTTATATGGTTTTCTACAGGGAATAAGCAATTGGACCCCCTGGAAAAAGTTCCCCTGGAAATGTTGGACCCCCTCTGGAACCTTGAAAAATGATTGATTTCTTTTAAATTGACCATTTGACTTTTGTAAAATAAGCTGAGGACTAAAAAAAACCAAAAAAACGTCAGAGCTTTTTTTTTTTAGACTGACCTGGACCCCCCCCCCCCTCCCCCTGGCGAAAATACCTGGATCCGTGCATGCAGACAGACAGCAGTCCTCTGTTTTGTATAATCTTAGTCAGATGGAAGTATTTTTTTCTTCTAAAAAACGCATCTCACTAGTGTCTATGGCGATTTCGGTGAATAGACTGACATTACTTAGCCATTTAACATGGCTTCCATGATTTAGAATGAACGATTTTACTTGCTGAAAGCGATTTGTTTGTGTTTATTTATCTAGACAATCGGCTTGAACCTTGTACGGCTTGTAGTAGCTTCATTAGGAACTTTTGTAATAGTCGGGCGTTACCGTATACGGCTTACCGCTGTACCGGTTTTTTTTCAACAATTCACAGACTCTTTTGTTTGCCGTAGCAATGAACAAATGGAGAAATGCAAATCCGTAAACTTATTGTATTTTTCCTCTCCATGTTTATGTTGCTCAAATCGCAAACCAGTGCAATTAAATATGTTTTCTCTTTCATCCCTAATCAGTCGAATTTGGAAGTCGGTAGTCCGATGTTGTTAGTTTTTCTCCCTTTAATTAATGGTAAATCGGTAAAGCATCTGTTTCAATTATCCAATAATCCTTGCTTATAATTACTTTAATAATCATCTCGTAATAATCACACTGTCCGCATCTGTAATCCTGTCAATCACCTGTCAGAATTGCTACACTGCAGTCCAAGTCATACGATTGGCCAACACTGACAGGACAATAATCACATCTCCCGCGGCTCGTAAAGCGTGTTGCGATCGATAATATCAAAGGGCCTTTGATCTCCCTGTGTGTATTTATCTCTCAGCGACTAGATTTTTAGTGTGTGCCGACTGAAAAAAACATGCGTACGCGGAACTCCCGCCTAGCGAAAATCATGCGTCCAAGGGAAAAAACGTGCGTACCAATACGCGTAATTCTGAGTTTCCGAGAGCTCTGACTTATATACTTAGTATATAGCAATGTATGGTGGTCCCCTACATACATCATGCCAACCATGCCCCTGGGTTCTAAATTGCCAAACCTCAGGGTCTTTAGCTTCCATAGACTTACTGTATAATAGGGTATGACTTTTTAAAAAATTGTTTGAAGCTTTTATATTTAGTATGTAGCAATACATAGTGGTTAACTAAGTAAATCCTGCCAACCATGCCCCTGGGACCACAAGTTCAAATTGGCCGACACGGTCACTCAGGGGTCATTTGCTCCCATAGACTCATAAAAAATAATAATCTAAAAAATTAGGCTCATTACTCCTTGTTAGCTCACCTAAGCACTTTGTGCTCAAAGTGAGTTGTTCTGATCACTCAAAGTCCATCATGTGTTGTCCACTGTCAACAATTTGCTGTATTCAGGGCTGTAGTGGAATATTATCAAAAACCTTTACTGAACATTGTAGCTATTACAATGAAATATTCCAGTTTCAGCTAAATTGCTTGCTCTCTGTTGGATTCCTAGTCAAATAGGTATCCAAGGGAATGAGATGGTAGATAAGCAAGCAAAAACATCGCTTTCATTAGAACCAACTTCTTTTAAAATTCCATTTTCCAATTTTAAGCCATCTATCAATAAATATATCTTGGAAGAATGGCAAACTTCATGGAATAACAGCATTGGTAATAAACTTCTTGACATTAAACCTACTATTGGTGAATATCAATCAGTTGTTCGAAACATTAGAAGAGAAGAAGTAATTTTAGCTCGACTCCGCTTAGGTCATACAAGTGTCGCTCATTCATACTTACTACAAGGTGAAGAGCAGCCACAATATGTTGGTTGCGACGCACCATTCACTGTACGTCACTTCCTTTTGGAGTGTGGCGATTTTGCACAAGTAAGAAATAATTGCTTCCATGTTGATAACATGAAAGAATTATTTCAAGATATATATATTGATAGTATTATGACATTTTTAAGACAAATAAATCTTTTTAACAAAATCTAATTGCTATTTTTAAAAGCATGTTTTGTTTTACATTTGTATCAGACCATAATACAGATTTTTTAATGTTGTATTCTGTTCAGTTAAAGAACATGTACAGTTATCTGAATAGCTCTTTGAAACTGTCAGATATTGTATGTGGTCTCTACTGTCAACAATCGTATTGCAACTAATTATCATTATACAAACTCATCATCATCATTCCTTTTATTTTATCTTACAAATTTTTACTTTTCTCCATCTTCATCATGTTTAGTTTAATACTGTCTGACGCTAACAACCCACAAGGGTTGATGCGTCGTTAAGAACCAAACAAACAAACAAACAAATGTTCTGTTTTACATTTGTATCAGACCATAATACAGATTTTTTAATGTTGTATTCTGTTCAGTTAAAGAACATGTACAGTTATCTGAATAGCTCTTTGAAACTGTCAGATATTGTACGTGGTCTCTCTTGTCAACAATCGTATTGCAACTAATTATCATTATACAAACTCATCATCATTCCTTCTAAATTATCTTATAAATTTTTACTTTCTCCATCCTCATCATGTTTAGTTTAATACCCTCTGACGCTAATGACCAACAAGGGTTGATGCGTCGTTAAGCACCAAACAAACAAACAGCTAAATTGCTTTCCGCTATATAATGGTTGCATTACCCGTGGCTTTAGAGGAGATTGAATTTAGAGGTCAACATCCATATTTTTGAAAGAAGACAGTAGTTTTTAACATATAGTAATGTGATGTTCTGTAAATCTTTGTTGAAAAGTCATTACACAGGCTGAAAAACTGTATAAAAACTTTGCAAAGTTCAAAATAATCACTCAAAATTGAAAAAAAGAGCTGTAAACTGTAGCTTTAGACAAAGGTTTGAACAAAACCAAGCTTCTCCGGCAAGTACGGTTATGTCAGGGAAATTTGGATTGGCGTCAGGGAAAAGTCAGGGAATTTTGTTTTGCCAAGTCTAGATGAACCTTGTAAAACAGTCTTCAAACCAGATGGTGCAAAAAAAAGTACATGTCCCAAAGGGCAGATACAATGTAATGCACAGACAATTTAGGCCTAAAGTAAAAAATTGTGTGTTTCAGGTTACCCGACGGTGCCCCCGACCCTAAATTTTTTAAGCATATTTAGGGGATTTCCAAGGGATTTCCCAGGTCAGCCATCTTGTTTCCCCATCTTCCCCATGTAAAAACTTTTAACAAAAAAAAAATATTTTCCTACCTACCGTCCCTATTTTAAAATTTCATGTAACCTGAAACACACATATTTTTTTTTGCCTTAGCCCTTACTGTTCTGATGCCAAATAATTAATCCAATATGAAATACAGAAATGCATTCATTTTCTTTACACTTCTCCCAGGACAAGTAAATAGAAATTGTCGACTTGTCCAGAATGAAATGAGACCAGGTCTGGTATTTCGGGAGCGCAGTGGCTCAGTGGTAGAGTGCTTGACTCGAGACTGAAGGGCCACGGGTTCGAGCCTCACCGGCGTCACTGCGTTGTGTCTTTGAGCAAGACACATTTATCCTAGCTTAGTACTGGTTCAACCCAGGAAGACCCATCCCGCAAAACTGAAAGATTGTTGAGTGGACGTAAAGAATCAAATCAAACAAAAAAAAAGGTCTGGTATTTCCACATCCCTGATGTACCGGGACGCGTAGCACAGTCGGTAAAGTGTTTGGCAACAGATGCGAGTCAGACTGCAGATCCAGGGGTAGCGAATTTGATCCCTGTCCGTTCCCATGCTTTTTTGGAGATAGATCATGAAATAATTTCTACAGTCTTTCTCCTTCCTCCCGCTGAATCATTCTAGAAGGGTTGTTGTCAGTTACAAGCGAAAGTGTGTGCACGAAGTAATGGTTAACTGCTTGTTCAAGCTTGCCCAGGAAAAAGTGTGGTTAGGTGAACTGACCGTCCCGCCATGACCATAGCTGTTGACTTGGGACGTAAAGCAACAAAACAATTTTTTACAAACATCCCTGATGTAATATAAGAATATGTATTAAAAAAAGTTACACTAAGTAATCTATACGTGTGCTATCAAACATGGTGCCTTAACTGGATTTTCCAATACATATTGATACAATAAGTATGGGACTGCCCATTGTGTACTTTAAGGGGTCACAGCTTGAAGTTTCTAAATTATGTCGTATTTCTGTACCTCAAGGTTAATTCAATCTTAGCAAACAATGAAGACCCTGATGAAATGCAGCATTATGCTGCATTTCATCAGGGTCTTCACTATTTTCCAAAATACACATTTTGGGGTTTCCAGTATACAAAGGGTTAAATTATGCTTAACTTTTGAAATCTCAACAATTATATCATCATTGTCATGTGTACATGTAGCCAGGACTTCCTGGAAAGAATTTATCATCCATGGACTAATACTCATACTTTTCCTGTTCTTTCCAGGGTTGGGCTAGACCTACACAAGGGCGTGGTACGAGACAACAAGAAGGCGGGTGTTCTCGAACCAGCAATATCCAAGATCAAGTCACTTAAGTTCGCCACCGAGGCGGCCATCACCATCCTCCGAATAGATGACATGATCAAATTAGCTCCAGAGAGGAAAGACGAAAATACTTATGAAAATGCTCTTAGATCTGGGGCTTTATAGGAACTGAAAATATTTAATTAAATAAAAACTTAGTGTGCCAATTTTGACAGCAGTAGATGACATTTTATGATATGGTCCTCAATAAGAGAAACCCGGCTCCAAGATTATACAACTTGTTTCAACTCATCCAAGCATGAAATATCTATCCTACTCATAAATGTTAAAATGCCAACAATTTATAGGCGGATAAAAATAGGATCTTAGAGTTTGAAACTAGAAAAGACTTTATTTTTGGCATTTTGGTTTTAATGAGCTGTTGAAATTTCATGCTCAGTCGAGTTGAGCATGAAAAAAGTTTATAATGTTGGGGCCTGTCTTTAGTGACTCAAGTAAGGCTCAAACCAACATACTCAGATACAGAGACTAGTGAGAATATTCATGTAGCAAGTTTGACTACTATACGTTATAGATAGTGAATAACTTAGGCTCTGATTAGACTGTGTTGATCACATGCACCTATGTCTTTTCTCGAGGCCCATATCTTACTTGAATTTTTTGGGAAAATTAGCCTTGATATTCATGTGAATTGTTCACCAACAAAGCTAGTTTGGTTTATAAAAGCAAGGACAAAATTTAAAAATGTCATCTGCTGCAAAAAACATTCTGTGGCATTGAGAAGGTTGAAATTTCTTCCTGTTGCATTGTAATGCTTTAAATTTTGACTTCTGTATTGCAAAGGGTTTTTGTATTGCTCTCTGATTGGCTAAAACAGAGTTTCAAACATTTACAAGTGCAACAGGGTGTGGAAGTGGAGGTGATCAAATATCTTTTAAGTTATATAAAGCTAGGCCAGCTACAAATGTGTTCTTTTCTCAAGAAACTATGAATATTTGGAAGCTTACAAGGCACTTAATGTGTTAAAAATTCCCATTTTGATTTCATTTGATATATGAGGGCAGATCGATAATTGGATGGATTAACAAACAAGGTAGATCCTGATCAAACTATTCATGAGCGGTCTAACTGGGTCTAAACTGCTTAGTCCTGTTTGTCCATATACTAAGTGTAAAAGGCTAGCCATTATTCGTTGACAGAAAAAATATCTTGAAGGTGGACCGGTAGCTATAGAGGTTGCATCTTATAATAGTTGGTTGAGTTACTTTATATAAAACAGGTCAATAAAGAAAAATGTGCTATCAAAAATTTATTTTCTTATTTCTCAACTAAAACATATGTCCAGGGTACTCAAAAAGAACCATCTCAATGAGATGGTTCTTTTGAGCACCCAAAACAAATGTTTAAACTGATGGGTAAGAAAATATTACAATAAGCCCAAATGTTTTCATTGATCTGGGCATATGTATAAAATATCATGTCATCAATTTCCAAGTGTGCTTCAGTTGCTTTATTTAAGATCCCATTGATTTACATGAATTGTGATGTTTTGTAATGCTAAATACATTTTATACATAAAACACAAACACTATCGTCTCTTCATTGTCTCTTTAACTCTTTGCATGCTGGGTAATTTTATTTGCTTTTGTTGTCTGCTGAATTTTTTCAAAGTTAACTTTTCAAAAAATTGTTTGAGGAACACCATCAGTGTCAAACAGTTTGGATCCAGATCAGGACTAATGTTCTGTTGGTCCTGATCTGCGTCCAAATTGTTTACAAATATTATCTAACAGCAGATGACAAAAGTTGATTCTGGCAATGAAAGAGTTAACTCCCTGCCAAGTGCTGGTATTTAACTTAATTTTTTAAATGGATAAAAAAGAATAATCGGCAGAAAGTAACTATACTGCTTTCCAACAACAAGAAGACTGGGTAATGAAAACAAGTCGAAATTAAACACAGTTTGAATTTGTTTCAAGTTTATATTTGGAAGTTTTTTAATTTTAAATTTTATCTGAAACAGCATAATAGACAGATCAAAAGAATAAAAATGAGATTCATATAGAGCCGATAAGGTCATGTTAATGCTACAATTACAGTGCAGTACCTTTATAATACTATGTTTTGGGTCCATATAGGAATGGACCATGTTTGTTGTCTGCTGACTTTTTTCAAAATTAACCTTTTCAAGAAATTCTTTCAGGAACACTATCAGAGTGTCAAACAATTTAAATCGGATTATCCAGATCAGGACCGACTGAAAGTCTGTTCTGAGCTGGATCCAAATTGTTTACAAAGGTTATCAGCAGACACTAGTAGGATGATGACACATCAGCACAAATCCCACACTGATGTACAAGCAGGAAACCCTCAACTCCAAACTTGGGTCCAAACTATTTTCAAAATGACAAAAGTCACTGCTAGCAAGAAAAGAGTTAGCTCCCTGCCACTGACATTAAACTTCTTAAAATATTTTTTTGAAATGGTTAAAATATTAATCTGCAGACAAGAATTATGCAAGGGAGAGCAGTGGCTCAGTGGTAGAGAGTGCTTGACTCAAGACCGAGGGGTCGCGGGTTCGAGCCTCACCGGCGTCCCTGAGTTGTGTCCTTGAGCAAGACAAATTAATTCTAGCTTAGTACTGGTTCAACCCAGGAAGACATGTCCCTACATAACTGAAAGATTGTTGATGGGACGTAAAGAATCAAATCAAACAAGCAAACAAAAGAATTATGCATACTGTTTTCCAGCAATAAGAAGACTAGGCAAAGAAAACAAAATCATAATTGAGGAGTGCAGTCGCTTAGTGGTAGAGCGTTTGACTAGGGATCATAGGTTTTCTAGTTCGAGACTCACCCGAGCCACTGTGTTGTGTCCTTGAGCAAACTGTATCTACTACTTAGCACTGGTTCAACCCAGTAAGACATAAGATAGGCCTGACATGACTGAATAATTGTTGACTGGGATGTAAAGCATCAACACAGTCAAGCAAACAAAAATTCTTCAAGTTTCCATTAATTAACTTGTTACAGGTTTCCAATTATAAGCATTTATTTATTTTTTAGCAAAATGGAAAACATGTGGATCCAAATCAGATTGTTTCGCCAGAAGCAAGCTGATCTGGATCTACAGTGTTTTTAAAAAAGGATAAATCTGGTTTCAGCTGGTGGACAAGGGTTTGAAATTAGTTTTAAAAAAATCCACAGACAAGAAAAAGCAGACTGCTTTCCAACAAGAAGAAGACTGGGCAAAGAAGACCAGTCATAATCTATAAACACAGTTTTGATTTGTTTCAATTTTATTTTAGAAAGTTTTAATTTCAAACTTTATCTGAAACAGCATAATAGGCAGATCAAAAGAATAAAAATGAGATTCATATAGAGTCAATAATGTCATGTTAATGCTACAATTACAGTGCAGTCCCTTTATAATGCTACATGTATGTTATTGGTCCATACGAATGGACCCTGTTATATGCTAATTGTGTTATAAAGAACAATTTTACAAAGGAATTATAGGAAAATGACCATTCCATGGTCATTTTCCTACAATTCATTTGTAAAATTCCATAGTTTTTATTTGTTTGATTTGGTTATTTACGTCCCATCAACAATCTTTCAGTTATGTAGGGATGGGTCTTCCTGGGTTGAACCAGTACTAAGCTAGGTTTAATGTGTTTTGCTCAAGGACACAACGCAGTGACGCCGGTGAGGCTCGATAAAATTCAATTATTAAAAAAATTTAGGAGAAGTAAGTTACATGACCCTGTTATATCCAAGTCTGTGTTATAACAAGGTCTGTTATAAAGGGACTGCAATGTACCTAGCTTATACCGGGTTAATTGTGCTAACAATGGAAACTGAATTGCAAATAATGTAAACTCTGACCAGACTCCTCTTTAGTGGCATTCTGCTCTGGGTTTTAATTTTTCAAGCCTATCAAGATGTGGTGGAGTTAATATAGTAATCAATTTCACAGGATTTGGTGCAATTCAGCACCTTATGAATTTGTTCACTTGTTCATATGGCACTATTTTTTTCTGAATTGCAAACATAAATTGTTATCACACACCTATAATATCACAAAAAAAACCTTGTTCGATTCAGCCCCAGATCCGTTAGAATCTTTCGGGGAATAGGGTAAACCCAAATTTGATCTTTGTAAAAACTTTTACAATATTAGTTATGTAATGTCTGGCTCACATTTGGAGAGTCTGGAGACACACATTTTCACTAAAATAACCCTTAAAGCGCCACCTATAATTTGCAGCAGATGACAATTTCAAATTTTGCCACTTTTATAAGGCATGATATTTCATGAGAATCGTCTGCTCACAGACGATTCTCATGAAATATCATACCTTATTTTTTTCAAAAATTGAGAAAGTTGTTGAAAAATTTGTCGTCAGCTGCAGTCGTGATTGGTGCTTTATGGGTTAAAACACATGCTACCAACCACATTGACTTTTGCAATCTTCGACCTCGGAAAACACTTAAAATCTAAAAAATATAGTCTTAAATATTCTCAGGATTTGTACAGTCTTAAAAAGTACTTGAATATAGAGGGCTTTCTTGAAAAGTCCCTTGAAGATTATATCTGCCTTGAAAAGTACTAGAATATAGAGGATATTTACTTTTTTGAGGTGCATACCAAATATATTTCATTGAGTGTGTTGAAAACATCAGAATTTTCATGAGTGTGCAGCACGAATGAAAATTTCGATGTTTTCAACTCTCGAGATGAAATATATTTGGTATTTACTAAAAAAAGTAAATTTTCGTTTTATATTATACTTTTTAGAAGATTTACAGTAAATCATTTTTTAACCATGCTTCAAGCCGAATCACAATAATGTAAAAGAAGACAAAGGAGTATTTGTGACAGAATATCTGGACCAATCTACATGATCTATAGTCATCAGGACTTACAGATAAAAAGAAAATTATTCAGCGTCAAAGTGCGAGACAAGTGACGTCATAAGCGACGTCATAATTTGTTGATGACGTTGCGTAGCATATGTTACATGCATTGCCTCACTCACTGAAGCGGGAGGTGTTGAAAATTCAAAATCGAAAAATTTCAGCAATTCTGAATTAATTTGGTACCAAAATGTTCCTCATGTTCTAACTAAGAAAATGACTACCCACACTTGATGTTTTTGTTCACAAATAAGAAAGTTATAGGCGTTTGAACTTTTGAAGTGAGCTGCATTAAGTAAATGGAAAAGTCAGAGGTGATCCAAAAAATGCTACAGTGAAAATATAGGCTGATATTAATCACTAGTGAGTGATATATCATTTCACTAGTGATTGATATCACTTTTATTTGTTTTTGATATGCATTGATTTCACTGCTTAGTATAAAATAAATCATCATAGTCTATTTTCTGTAGGACTTGCAATTGTTAATGCTGCACCAAATAAAAACACTACAATTTCATACTTTTCTT
Organism: Loripinus fragilis; assembly: GCA_964019695.1. Lineage (NCBI taxonomy): Eukaryota > Metazoa > Mollusca > Bivalvia > Lucinida > Lucinidae > Loripinus > Loripinus fragilis. The sequence goes on from OZ026528.1 coordinate 22,122,785, forward strand.
ATGCTAATTTTCCCTATCATCACAGTCCAGCATTTCTAAAGATGATTTTTTATCAATTAAGCAGTCTCATTATGTATGTAACATACCTGAATGTATGGCTGGATACACCTCTGAAAATGCCTGTATATCAGCAAGCTTTGATTATAGAAAATAAAAGGAACAAGATGGGGAAAAAATAAGAAGAAATTTAACAAGTAAATCAGTATTTCTTAATAAGCTGGTGGTCCTTGAAAATGGTGGGAAATTTTTACAAGTCCTTGAAAAGTCTTTGATTTATACACAAGCTTGCCTGAATGAACCCTGAATCTGTATCACATTTCGTAGTACTTTTGTCTGGATTTATCAGGAGGAAGGCAAATGTCAGGAAAAGTGACATTTTATTCCTATTTGAAATTGTAAAAAAAACCTCTGGGGTTGTGTCAAGACTCAAACCAGCCTGCTCAGCTACAGTGACTCGCTAGAATCTTGAAACTACGGATATTGCCTAAACTAATAGATACTTGGGTCCAGATAAGGGAACTCTGAGTATAAAATTGTAATTATTTTCTTACCCATCATTTTTAATGTGTTTTGAGTGATTAAAAGAAGCGTCTCAAATGAGACGCTTCTTTTGAGTACCTACAACATTTGTTTTGTTTGAGAAATAAGAAAAATAATTTTTAATTACACACTCTTATCTGGAGGCTTGGACTGCCAAATTATGTAGGCTGATCCATGTAGTTTACTTGCATACACTGATTATGTAGCTATTTAAAATATATTTCAAAAAATGGATGATCTTACATTCCTGCTCATAGGTTATTGCATTTATTAAACAAGTTGATGAAAAGAGATAAAATGCGAGGGTTGCCGAGTTTAATGAATTCAATAATACAGGAGCACGAATGTTAGATTCTATTTATCATATGACATTACAATTATTTTGAAATTGTATTTTTGGTGTGAAAACATTAGGGTTTTGCTATATGCGTGACCTTAAAAGCATTTCATATCGTTACCCGAAAATCTGTAAACCACTAGTGGTTTATCGATTTTAATGCATGGAGTTATTTCACTCTCAGATGTGACGTCATATGAGAAAGTTAATTCTATCATTCTAGGTATTTATGCACTAAACTCCTCCCCAATTTTTATCCAAGTTATTCTCAGGATTCAATTTATAAGCATTTACTTTCAAACAGACTGAAAGACAGTAGGGAGCGCAGTGGTAGAGTGCTTGACTCGAGAACGAGGGGCTGCGGGGTCGAGCCTCACCGGCGTCACTGCGTTGTGATCCTTGAGCAAGACACATTTATCCTAGCTTAGTACTGGTTCAACCCAGGAAGACCCATCCCTTTTTAACTGAAAGATTGTTGATGGGGTGTAGAGAATCAAACAAACTGGAAGACAGTGTGGATCCTGATCAGCTGGCTTCATAGAAGCCAGCTGATCTGGATCTACACTGTTTTCAAAACCATATATATCAGGAATAAGCGTTTGTTTTTGGCAAAAGTCAATGTTTTCTTTCTCACATTCATACACAACTCGACACATACGCCTACTGTTATCTATTCAAAAATATAAAGTTTGATGATTTGTCCGTGGTGCTGATTAAGACGACGGTGTTTGACGTGACGTCGTTGACGAGATTGCTGTAGACTTTGATCAGAGTGTTTGTGATGTCGTTGTTGGCGGACCAGACGTGAAGGACCTGCTTGCTCCACTTCTCTAAGCTGTTCTTGCTGGATTGTACAACCCCTGTAAAATAACAAAAAATGTGGTTAATGGTATTAGTATACAACCATCTTTGACCTATGATTGTGGCAGCATATAGAATTATAACATGAAATTCTGCTTACTCTTTAATTGTTATGTCAGCTCACTCTTGAATGTATTTGTACTAAAAATTTGAGGAAAATCTCGAGGTACATCAGATTCCAGTGATTATTAGGAAATTTTTAATGTATTTTAAAACATTGTATGAAAAAAAGGAATTTGGCAAGAAATGGGGGTCTTTTTATTTTTTTAGCTTTACGGAGAATGGCCGACTAATTTACCCCATATTAACTCTGCATGCTGGGTATTTTTTTATGCTTTTGTTGTTGTGTGCTTTAATCTTAACTTTTTTTGCAAACTTAATTTCTTCAATTTTTTTTTCAAAACTATCAGACAGTTCCGATCCAGATAAGGACCGACAAAATGTCAGGCCTGGTCTTGGTGCAAATTGTTTGCATAGCGGTTAAACTGCTTACCTTTTAACTTCTTGTTCAACAAATGCTCTGCGTCCTCCTCTGTGAAGTCTCCTCCCCGGAACTTCATTGCACGAGTGACAGACACCCCCACTTTGGTGCCGAATATCTCGCACACATAGTCGGTGATGGATCCTTCCTCAGGGAAATATGAGACTTCCATCTCGGTCTGAAGTTCAACAGAATAAATATATATCACACAAATGTGATGAGCACATTCAGTTGATGATCAGTGTTTACATGGGTGAAAGTTCAAAATTTCTAAAATCCTGAACTTTAGAAATTCAAATTTTAAACCTGCTAAATGCATGTTTAAATGATTAATTGTGTTTAGATAATCTAAAAATTAATCAGAGAAGCTACTATAATCTCCCTAATTCAGGATTTTGAGGCTGACTTTCTATGGAAAGTCAGCCTGAAAATCATGAATTCAGGATAAATCCTGAAAACTTTCACCCATGCGTTTAAAGTATGGTTATTGAAACGTTGAAGGTGTGTGTCGAGGGAGGTGGGGGGGAGGGGGGGTAAGCTTCAATGGACACTTAAATGCGCATTTTTGTGTCCAGTGATTTTTTATGTGTTTTTCAAACTTTATCATAAAACAAATCCTTACCGTTACCCCATATAAACCTTTTTAAGGGACATATGTAAGCCGTGTAGACCCAGATCAGGCGTCGCAGAACATTGAGTCTGATCAGGGTCTCTCCACTGTTTGTTTACAGAATATTCTATATAAATTTGAATACAAATGAAAAGTACCACCCAACAACCCATAAAATGCAATTGGACTGGTCCAATTGATAAGATTGGGACATTCTCTTCGGCTTAAATGGGTTAAATCGGGCAGAGCACCATTGAGGTACACTGTTATTACGCTAGCAGTGGGCGTGTACGAAATTCTAGTAGCTGATGGATTGTGGCCCATCGATGTACAGTGATTCGCCACAGGTTCTTAAACCACCCGAAGTTCATTGTATCGAACCAGGAGCTTATGAACCAGATGGAAAATCCATTAGTATTCAAAGGGAATCATAATTTAACCCTTTGTATTTGGAAACCCCTAAACGAGTACTTTTGCAAACAGTGAAGACCCTGATAAAATGCCGCATTATACACTGTTTGATCTTCAGACTTTATTAAAACGTTACACCCCTAGATTCTGTAAATTCGGAAATTTTCGGAAGGGTTTTATTTTCGCGAATAGCGCTAAAAGACACATTCTGTGACGTAAAAAATCACAAACAGGGCATGATTAAACGACAGAGTGAAATCGCCAATTCGCGAGGGTTTGGTGCGAAGTTTCGCGAAAATTAAACTCGCGAAAATTTTCGAATTTACAGCATGTACAATGGACCATCCCAAGACAGAAGGAACAATCCATTAGTATACAAAGGGATAATCAGCTTACCTTCAATAAGGTTGCTTTGAAGCACTTCTGCAATAATTCGAAAGACAAGAACTCTGAGATGACGGAGCTTCCTCCAGCGTTGGGCACGTCACGGATCTTGACAGCGTCGGTCGAAAGGCTCATCCGCGTGAAATGTCGATTGGGATCAAAGTCACAGAACACAATCCCTCCATTTTCGACGTCGTGTAACAATGACTGGAATTTAAACCATTGATTTAAGCGTACAGTGAAATTTTCTCCGAGATAAATATTACATGGTTGGATAAACTGCTCTGTCCGTTCGTACGAGCCAGGTCCTGCCTGCGACGTAAATTCCGTACGTGTCCTTGGCGTCACATTTGGGCAAGAGGAGTCCCCATTCTTGTTTTTGAGGCTGATCTGTAGAGACCCGAGGCTTGGAGCGCCCCGTAAAAACCCGACGCATGACCATGATCGAGGAACTGCTTTGTCCCTGGCGGCTGTGGTGGCGATGGCGTCGGTGATGGGAATGGCGTCGATTCCGTTGTTGTTGCTGCTGTTGTTGTTGAGTCATCGTTGACGGCTTTCTGTTGTGCTTTCTGTGTGGCGGCTGTGTTGTCATTAAGTCTAGGGGTACGCGGGTCCCGGGCTTAGCTTTTCCCTTCTGTTTCTTTATTTACGGAAACAAAATAAAGATAGATTCAATTGAACGTCAAAATTAATGAACAACTTTGGTATTGCACCACGTTTTATAATGTCAAAACAACGGGATAAATTTAGATTTCCTGTCATAGCATCATAATGTAAAAATAGCGCGAGGGTAAACTGCGGGGTAAAATGCCGATGTCGGAAAGTTAGACGCCCGGATAAGACCGAATCTTAATTATTTGCAACGTTATCAGCATATGCGAAGTTGCTATTCCATCCTCACAAGCCAAACTGAAAGGTACTATGTTCACTTCGTTACTATAATGGAACGAAGGGTACTTAATACCACTTAACCGGCTCATGTTTGAATTATTAGATTCTCCTTTAGCGATCCTCAACTTGAAAGTATAGTCATAGCTCAAAATAGACTGTTGTAAGAATAATAGCCAATGAACGCGTTACAAGATCCAATCTTTATAAATAGAAGATGTACTTTCCAAACTAAACAAGTATTAACTTAAACGAAACGCTGACGACATTAATATATTTCACACCCAAGCTTGTGGTGCATACATAGATAGAGCTTTTGTCCCGGGGCTTTTGTATTTAGCCAAATTTTGAAAGTCAGATAAAATTTGTAGAGGCGTGACAGAGAGGAATATTCATTTGATGTGAATTAATGCAGTAATCCAACGAATCCTGTCGTTAGCATACTCAGAATTTACCGAGCATATGTAGAATCTACTTTGAACCAGTGACATATATATAGATCACTGTTTGAACATGCCATTTTACTCTTATGCACATCAGTGTGTAGAGTTAACTGCAGTATCTTGGATGTTGGAACCGTCTGGAGAAGTTGGCGCTCATTTTCCTCTACAACTTGCATCGCGAACACAGTTTGCTAAAATTAAAAATTATAAAAGTTATCCCCTAAAATCAATGTGAAAAACGTGAAAAATCGAGTTCAGAATACTCCATTTGTTCAAATGATGACTTCATGACTTCCACTATGGCTGCTATGATGGCCATATTGAATTTAGATTTTCGACTTCGGATTAATGTAAGCCGGCATTTGTTTGGGACATTGAGACATCATTGGGGCTAAGATTACTTCAACTGCTGACGCCAGGCCTAGTGCCAAAAGTGGCTCCTATGGCGGCCATCTTGAAAATTGATATTTTATTATATCATTGTCATATCAAGCTGCCATTTTCTGTGGTAGTGGAATCAAATTTGTTCAAATGGTGACATCGCGACATCCGATATGGCGGCAACCTTGAAAACTGATTCTTCAATTGGACTCCACGGACCTCTTATCTTAACTCATATAAGCCTTGCGTCCTTTTTGTGGGACATAGGCAAACAGCGCAGACCCAGATCAGCCGCCACAGAACGCGATCAGGGTCCCCACTGTTTGCTCACAGACTGTTATATTAGAATTTGAATGATTATAAATACCAACCAACCAACACTCCTAAAATTTGAAATGGACTCGTCCTAACGATAGAGATAGGAAAGTTTATTCGGCTGTAGTAAAGTCTTGCTTTTACTTTTCGCCATTTTCGCTTTTAGGGCACCTGCATGTCAAAAGGGTGTGATTACTTTGTAACATAAATTCTGCCTCACTGTTTTCTTCCCTTGATTCTTTAAGGGAAGACTTTATGATACCCTTTAAGTGCTACTTGCATTTACCGTCCGCTTTGCATCTTCTATAGTATACTAGTTTCTTAGTCCCCTATTAAACTTTTTATATAGATATAATTTTGTAAATAATTTTGTTTTATAACTCAAGTTTATTTTCAGTCTTACAATGTATATATATTTGTTTATATTACTACTTTGCATGCTCTGTGATATATTCTATGTTTGTTCTCTAATTTTGTGTGTCGAAGTAAAAGCCCTACAGAGCTTATGTTACTTGTTATATGTATATTCGACTTAAAATAAATCTTCTATGCCTATGTCTATGGCTTAAATGTGTGGAACGTCAGATGAAATGGTAGGTTCAGAAATGTTCAAATAGTGATATCACGACATATGGACCTCGGCGCGAGAAATCCTGTCTTCAGGGTCTCCGACCAGGTCATGCTCAAACCAGCCTGCTCAGCTACAGAGACTGGATAGAATGTTGAAATAATGCATGCAACAAGTTCAGATACCATAGTTGGCATGAAGTGAATAACTAAGGCGCTGATCAGCCTGCGCGGAAGCGCAGGCTGGTCTGTGCCTTTGTTGTTGGCATGTAAGAGGGTCTGGATGGGGTATAATAATTAATGAATAATGGCCCTTTTTTATAATGAATAGTGAATAATGAGCCAAAAAATGAATAATGAATAATGAGGACCTAAAAATAATGAATAATCCCAATTTTTTTAATGAATTGAAGAACAAATTAATGAATAGTGAATAATCAGATTTCTTTGCCACCTCTTTTACTTTTAATGAATAATGGGTCTTATTTTAATGAATAACCCAAAATTTTAATGAGATGAATAATGGGCTAAAATTTTAATGAATAGTGAATACCAGATCCCCGAACCCAGACCCTCATGCAACAGAGTCAAGTTTTCTCGCGTCGCGTCGCGGCCCATATAATATGAAAAATTATGGAGGTCCAGGTTCATTCAAATGGTGACGTCTTGGCATCCGACATTTTGAAAACTGTTTTTAAGGTCACAACTGATACCTGGGCATTTTTCTCTCGCAAATAGATTTTCTTACTTTACTGTAATTTACTGTATCATTTTGTTAAAACTAGAACACTTACAATCCTTTTAAATTGTAGACGTTACAAACAATATACAACGTCTTTAAGTACTTTGACATTGGCCTTTAAGGTCAATGCCCACACCTGGGCGATTTTTTTTCCAAAAAATAGAATTTTTTCATTTTTTGATATTCTGTAGTACATCATATTATAAGAAAAATAACGCATTTTAAAGAAAATTTACCGTCCAGTTCAAAAGTTACAGCTCTTCATTATATGGCCTATGTTGGCTTTTTTACGCAGCTTTTTGGAAACTCATTAAGACAAGTTAAATATTCTGTAACTCAATTTTGTATCTGAAAATCGTAATTTCAAACAAGCATGCGAAGCCATTAATTATTAAGAGCTTTTTCTCAAACCATTCTTTTGCAGCTATACAAGTATTTTTCTTCATATCACGCTTTCAAACCAGCATTCATCGACATTTGTGCATTCGTTTTCAGCAATTACTGACTGATAATTCAATATTTAAACATACTTTAAAAAAAATAAATTTTTCTCAATTTTTTTAGGAAAGTGATCATTATATAAGATGCATTATGACAGAATTTAAAAAAAATTCACCGTCTAATTAGTGAGATATTACAAAATAAGTATCCCTACCCCCTAAACTACAAAATAATGAACTAAGCAGGCTTTTCTTATTTCTAAGCATGTTAATACCTTACAAACCAAACACTATTGATTGAAATACCTCACTGTGAACTGCCAAATGAAACTATATGTATTCCAAATACTTGGAACATTTATATGCATATATGAGAAGACTTTTCAATACCAAAAACGATACCAAAATACCCCACCCACGGTAAAAAGAATCCTATCTTCATTTTGTCTGAACACCTAGTCGATATATATTTTGACCAAATTTGCAAAGATACATCATTAGGATAGAGATGTAATGTTTTGGGGACATTTACCGTTTTTCAAGGTCACAGAGTAACTCTGCATGTCTAAATGAGGTGAAAAATGTGCTGTTTTAATATACATCGCTTCAATTGATCGATGCATATACTACATGTACTCATCCAAAAATTTGAAAATGCTTTTAAATCATTGTTGCGGTCTCGGGCGCCATACTAATGTTCGATCGCGACGCAAGGCCAGACCTTAACACTTGACCAGAGGAGGTTTATTTCTATAAGATCTATTTATCCCTTGACGGACATCTTTCGGTTGAAACATGTCAAATGTAGAGTAAACTTGGAGATTAGCAAATATTTTAGCGTAATATTGTAAATATTTTATTGCTCATTTTTTATATTTGCTGTGGGTGCTCAAAAGAACCGTCTCACTGAGTACCTATAACTTACCTATGCTTTGGTTGGACCCGCATTTTTATGAAAAAAAAAGGTTCTTTTTATGCCCACGCTCCTCCCGCTACTAAAGGGGGTATTCATTGGCGCGGAGGGGGAGCGGGTATTATTTTTGGTACGGATCCCGTCGGCGTTGGTCATGGGCGGAATTGGCCACGAGTAGTCTAGAGGGGCTAGACATTTTCTATGTGCATATCACATGAAACAGGTTTGTGGATTGGGCCCGCATTTACATGAATATAAATGCATATATGAGCATCGATGCGACAAAACCTGTCTTCAGTGTTTCCGATAAGATCATACCAAAACCAGCCTTCTCAGCCACAGAGACTAGATAGAATATTGAAGTCTCGCTTGGAGCAAGTTTAAATGCGATACTATTCAATTTGTAAATAGCAAAGGCGCTGATCAGACTGCGCGGATGCGCAAGCTGGTCTGTGCCATTGTTGTTTGCAGACTGCAGACCCTGATGGCAGAATTCCTCGCGTACCTTTAGTAAATTTAGAGTAGGCCTAACTATAATTTAGACTCACGACTATACTTGAGTCAACCTTAGCCCAAGATAGCCCTTGTAGCTAAATATTGGAACGCATTAATTTGACATAAGGCAAATTGTTTAGGACGCAAACTAAAGCGAGGGACTCTCAACGTCAGCGTCAAGTTCAATACTTGTCGTTTACGCATAATGACGTCATAAGAGCAAGTGACGTCATTAGCACACGTCCGCTAGAGAACGTGACGAGATAGTCTGTCTTGGTGAAATTTTAATGCAGGTAAAATAAAACCAGAAAGTTATGTATATATCTATATACAAGTAGTTATATCATTATTGTTGTTGTGGACTGTCAAAAACCCGCGAACAGTCGACTGACATTTCCCTGGTATAATGCGTGTTCCATTACACTGACTGATTTTTTTCTTCTCACAGAGCTGAGCGTCCATCGTTTAGTATCCGTAAAGAATGCCAACTTTTGTTGTTCATTATACTTAAAATTGTGTTTGCATTTTTAATGTGATATCAATCACTTTCAGATTACCAACGTGCAGTGTAACGGGCATTACTGTCTGTAGAAAACATATCATAGTTGCGTAAAATCACACTTTGTCGTAATCGAACGCTACCAAGTATTACCTCCCTTGATGATTTAGAGTTACGGTTATTGCTATGGGCAGTGACCTTAAATTAAAGGTCACACCAGTAGTCAGACACCTTTGTTGACATCTATACGCCTTCGGTAATAGGAGTACAAAATATGAACTACCTACAACAAAACATGTAAGACATAATTGCATTACAAGCCACACCATAATTTAGCAATCACTGCTAAATATGAACAGATTTTAAGTATATGTGACATTGACCTTTGCTTCCAAGGTTATATCGGTGATTTAAAACCTTAATCTATACACCATAAGCAATTAAGTATTGTGCTAAATATGAACACCCTCCACCCCAAAAAATGAAAGACTAGTTTGCGTTACGAGACGCGAGACATATTTTGTGTGTTTATTTGACCTTGACCTTCGACTACAAGGTCATATTGGTGATCTAAAACCTATGGTGTAATCTACACACCATATAGACAACCAATGTGCAAAATATGAACACACTCCGTCAATAATCGAAAGAGGAGTTAAGATTACCAGCCAAATTACACATTTTGAGTAAATAGGACATTGACCTTTGACCCCAAGGTCATATTGGTGATTTGATACCTTTGTTGCAATCTACACACGATCGGCAGTTAGTGTGCCAAATATGAACACCCGAGGTCGAAAATAAGAGCATAGCAGCTATGACCTTGGTATCAAATGTCAAGGTCAAATTTTCTCAAAATGTGTCACCCTCTGAAAAGAAGATTATTATTATTATTATTATTATTATTATTATTTTAATGTTACAAATACTTAAATTCAGTTTGATGTCTTGTAACGCAGACTCACCTTGTTTACAAGCAGTAAGACATTATTATTTTAAACACGTGTGACTTTTACCTTTGACTACTGGATCATATCAGTGATCTTGAAATTTCGATGTAATCTATACACCATAGGACATCTTTGTGCCAAGTTTGACCATCATTGGTCACATAATAATTATTATTATAAAACGAGTTCGCATTGCGGGCTATAGACACGTTTCAAGTATATGTAACCTTGACCTTTGACCTAGGTCATATCGGTGATCTGGAAACTTATTACATGTGAAAAAAAAGCCTACTGCAAATTTTGTACCTGTTTTTGGGTGCTCAGCAAAGGACCTGGCCAGCCAGTATACATATGCACAGTCTCGCCATAGCCTTCGTGCAGCGTGTGAACGTATCTATTGCAAATACTTTAAACGAGTGTGTGAAACTGTCCTGATGTAGCTGAAGGCTTAGGCCAAATTTTATAGGCCAGTTCAAGAACGTTTGGTACTTATCGCATATGCGAGCAGCGAATGATCTGGCGAGGCTGCACTTAATCGCAGTCTCGCCAGAGCCTTCGCTGATTACACTTAAAAGAAGGGATGCAGATGAAGGTTCATGCCAACTTTTCTAGACTAGTTCAATAAAGTTTGGTACTAATCGCATATGCGAACAGCAAATCCCTAAAAAGATGGGATGTAGATGCAGGTATGCCATCTTGCCAGAGCATTTGACTGCTCCTCGTCGAATCACACTTACCGCTTGTGCGTCAAACCCTTCTTTACATTTGTAACTCTTTGCCTTCTGTTTAATTTTTCATGCTTTTGTTGGTTTTTTTTTTTTCAAAATTAACTATTTTAAGCACCCCGGCAAAATATTTGAAATTTTAGCAACCCCAAAAAATGTCCCACATTCTGTACCTTTGTAGCACTTTCATTAGGTGCAGTACGGTACCTTATGAAGGTATATGTGTACCAATTTTAACAGTTATGAAACATTTAAGTGACACTTTTAATTAAAGCTTGTATATCAGGAAGAACCACTCAAAACATCACAATACTTGGACTTATATGGATTAATTACATCAATTGACCTCATGATGTCCTGATACAAGCACTAAATATGGAAACCATATAGATTTAATTAATAACGAGCGAAAGCGTCAGCTGCCGTAGGCAGCTGCGCCGCCAGCGAAGCTGGTGGCGAGCGTAGCTCGTACTATACATATCGCGAGGCTCTTAGTAGTCTATCAAAAAAATTTGCAGGGTCATTTCAACTGGTTTTCATTGTCAACTGCGGTCCTCTTTAACTCTTTAGAAAAACCTGGTACCTGCTGCATGTGCTATACTATGGTACCGGAAATGACGTCATCGTAATGCATGATGGGGTACATTGCACAGCAATTGCGTCATCAGAAAAGGGAGGAATAAGTCGTTTGATACTAAATATAGAATGACTCATCAAGATGGCCGCCGATTTCACAACATTGCGCGAGATCGAAAAAAACAATTAATATCAGTAGCGCAACTGATCAAATTTTATGATTTATAAGTATTATATATATGATCATCGTCACAAAAATCCAGTTTAATGTCATTGCAAAGAATTAAGAATAAAGGCGCTGATCAGCTTGCGAATTTTAGCACCTTGATCGTTTGCTACTTAGATAGTATAATACCTATGGTTTCTCTTTTTAATGTAAACCATGTGTTATATTTAGCAGGCTGGTTTGAGTCTTTAATCAGTCCGAAACACCCGAGACGGTTTCCTTGCTACACTGCTGTCATTGTTGTTGAAATACTGTACACCTGAATGAACTTTAACTCATTTTAACCTTGTCTCGGATGTCATGATAATTGATGCAATCAACGAGATTGTATTTTTATCGAAAAGCTTCATGTTTTGACAGTGGGGACTCTGATCAGGCTAAATATTATTATACACTGAAGAACCATTTTAAGCCCCCTTAACCATATTGCACGCTAGCAGAGCGGGTTACAAGAGTAGTTTACTATAAAAGAAAGAAAGAGGGCAAAAATTTGTCTTGTTTGTCTATATACAGTGACTGATACTTTTCCTTTCATCAGCATATCAATTACACAGGGTAGATACCATTGCACTATGGTTTATGGCCTTTTCAACAATATTGGGATGGTGATGCATGTGTATATTTGGCAGATTATGTTGGTCTGACTGACTTCTTTCATCATTATTATATCCCTCACATCAGTGTTGGGAGACACATTGGTTTTCCCCATGCATCCACTTGTCTGTTCATACGTCTGATTATCACAAAATCGTGTCCGTTCTTGAACTTAAAAAAAACGTTTGAGATATTTCGATAAAAATTCATACATTTGTAAAGCATGACTATAGCTGACATGTTATACAGAAGATCCATAACTCTGGCCTGTAAATTTATTGAGAAATTCTCATTGGAACATTAGTAAATTTAACAGAATGTTGTGCGCTCTATAAGTTGAAAATCGTTAAAGCTATATGAATAAAACTTTGTATATTTGTAAATCACGATGAGACAATGTGCCATTGCACAAGGACCATAATTATGGCTTGTATTATTTTAGTTTTATAGCCCTTTGATTATTATAATGCAATTTTATGTCCACTCCATTACACAAAAGATATGTTGATGAAGTTTGCTAATTTGTAAAGAATGGTGAGAAGACAAGTCATGCAAAAGAATTATAACTCTGGCTTGTATCTTTTTTCAAGTTATTTCCCTTTGATCAGTTTAAACGCAATTTCGTGTCTTGTCTATAATTTGAAAATCGTTTCACGATACTTTGATGAAACTTAATATATTTTATAGGTGCGTGAGGCAACTGGTCATGCACAAGATCTATAACCATGATTTGTACATATGGGGTTATGTTCCTTTGATCATTTTAAATGTAATTCCATGTCCTCTCTGGAACTTAAAAACGGTTGCAGTGCAGATATGTTGATGCAACATCATCCATTTGTGAAGTATTATGTGATGGTATATGATGTAGCAGAAATAATATAACTCTGCTTAAGATAATTCTATCCTTCAAACAACAAAAATGGGAGAGACATCTTATTTTCTTAATTTGTAGGGAAAAAAGGAAATTCTAATTTCACTTTCATCTGGTATATACCTTATATTCTGTTTTTTAAACTGACATCTCATGAGCATTACATCTACATGAGGTAATCTGACTGCAATCTATTGTTTTAGGTCCTTTCAATAGTATTTTGATTACTTTTTCAGCATGCTCAACAGTGTTTTAGCACACTTATTCAAGTGATAATTCAATTTATGATTAGAGGTAGCGAAGGCTATGCTGTAGTGATTACAGCCACGAGTCACTATGTTTTGTCCTTGAGCAAGACATTTTATCGGCTCCATAGTACTTTTTCAACCAAGGAAGACAGAAAATCATCCCAAAATGACTGATTTTTTTTAAATAGGACGTTAATAAACATCCAAATAAACAAATAATACAGATCAAGATTTTTTTTTATCAAAACTTGAATATTATTTTTCCAGAATTTAAAATACTTCTTTAGAAAGCGAAATTAGTTACTTTACTTATTTTTTTTTTCAAAAATAAACATACCTTTCTTCGCAAGGAAAAAACCCCAAACAACAACGTTTTACTAAAATAAAAATATTTTTGCAATAACAAAACAAACCTTTTTTTTTAATAAAACAACACACAACAAAACGTCATTTTTCAGAATATAAATTCTTGTGAATGAAATGCAACATCATCCATTTGTGAAGTATTATGTGATGGTAAATGATGTAGCAGAAATAATATAACTCTGCTTAAGATAATTCTATCCTTCAAACAACAAAAATGGGAGAGACATCTTATTTTCTTAATTTGTAGGGAAAAAAGGAAATTCTAATTTCACTTTCATCTGGTATATACCTTATATTCTGTTTTTTAAACTGACATCTCATGAGCATTACATCTACATGAGGTAATCTGACTGCAATCTATTGTTTTAGGTCCTTTCAATAGTATTTTGATTACTTTTTCAGCAGGCTCAACAGTGTTTTAGCACACTTATTCAAGTGATAATTCAATTTATGATTAGAGGTTGCGGAGGCTATGCTGTAGTGATTACAGCCACGAGTCACTATGTTTTGTCCTTTAGCAAGACATTTTATCGGCTCCATAGTACTTTTTCAACCAAGGAAGACAGAAAATCATCCCAAAATGACTGATTTTTTTAAATAGGACGTTAATAAACATCCAAATAAACAAATAGTACAGATCAAGATTTTTTTATCAAAACTTGAATATTATTTTTCCAGAATTTAAGATACTTCTTTAAAAAGCGAAATTAGTTACTTTACTTATTTTTCTTTTCAAAAATAAACATACCTTTCTTCGCAATGAAAAAACCCCAAACAACAACGTTTTACTAAAATAAAAATATTTTTTGCAATAAAAAACAAACCTTTTTTTTTAATAAAACAACACACAACAAAACATCATTTTTCAGAATATAAATTCTTTTGAATGAAAGTAGTTATTTAAAAATGAAATTAGTATTTACACACACATTAATTTTTTTGAATAAAAATATTTTTATCGAAATAACAGAAAAATCTTTACTAAAATGAATATACTTTTTTCACAATGAAAAAAACTTTTTTATGAAAGAAAAAAAATCACAATATAAATTCTTATTATTTTTACAAATAAAACATATGTTTTTCTAAAATGAATATGTATTTTGTTCATACATCACGGAAACCGCTCCATGAGAAAAACACCCCAGATTTGCACCTATCATGTAGTAAAACGTCGAGTTTCGTTGAGTTGAAATAGCAAAAAGATAGTGCGTCTAAAATGTGCTATATTTCCTAAACAGAAGCAACTATAGCATCCAAACAATAAAAAAATAGTAAGTGAGTATGATCAGGAAACACCACAATCACAAACCGCAGACAACCCCATGGCACCGTGAGGAAGAGCCGCTCAACCATCACGAGACACCAGGAAGACAAATCAAGCAAAGCAACCAGCTCTCTTCCCCATCAACATGATTGCAATACTAGAATGGACATCAAGTAACGTACAACAAAACATAGAACAGTTACAGACTCCCACAATGGGAGTAACAATAAACAAAAAGTCAACAACAACAGAACCACCGCCTTAGAATGGACAGCAGCTATATAGAAACTAGTTAACTATTTCATTTAATTGACTTTTTATAAAATCAAAACATTTAATTGATATGAAAATATCATCGCACTTTCAGAAATATTACTACGCTGACTTGGAAGCGGACGTGTGGTACCATCAGTTTTTAGCCTCACCATGGTAAAAGAGTTGTCTAGTTACCAAAAATGTCTTAGAAAATTTCTACCGTACAAACACAAACCGGTCTGCTCAAATAGGTCACTTCTAAATTCTATTGGAAATATTTTTTAACTTGAGATACCAAAAGTATAACTGCATACCATATCATGCAAATGTGGGGGCTGATCTGCACCTTTGCTGTCCTCAAATAATCAAACCCAGTTTTCTTGGACGTTGGCTCAACGTTCGCTCGCACCGTTCGCGTGCTACATTAAAGGAGCTCTGTCATTTATTTAAGTACTATGAACTGATGTAGTTCAAATTCTGTCCGAAAATGTCTGCCAGTCGTTGGCTGAGATATCTGAGTCGTCACTGTTTGCCAAAGTACCTATTTACTGGTATTCAGAATGAAAAGGATTAAAATATTCTCTCAACGTCATAGAATCGCAGTACACAAGTAGGAATATATTTTCACGTGGTACGCTTTTAGAAAGCACGAAGTCTGCAATGCCCAAAGCAATAAAATGACATCTGTTTAATACAGTTATAAATGTGTAACACATCACTTATAACAACACATCACTGAAACTGTATTTTGATCTGTGTTTACATTTGTTTACTTTTTTGGCTTGATATTTTAAAATTGGGATGGTCCATTGTGTATATTGAGGGGCCACATGTTATAATTAGCAAATGATATTTGCAGTTCTTTCCCTGAAAATCGTTTTCGTCTCAGCAAACAGTGAATACCCTGATGAAATCTAGGTCTTTACCATTTGCCAAAGTACGCGATAAGGAACGATTGGTATAAAAATGGTTAAAGTCTTTACATACCGTCCCAAAAATGGAACCTTCACAAACAGTGCAAAACAAGATGAGCTTCCACT
Source organism: Loripinus fragilis (assembly GCA_964019695.1). Classification (NCBI taxonomy): domain Eukaryota; kingdom Metazoa; phylum Mollusca; class Bivalvia; order Lucinida; family Lucinidae; genus Loripinus; species Loripinus fragilis. The sequence continues at coordinate 22,139,213 of OZ026528.1, forward strand.
CTAAGCACTATATCTCACCAGGGTCAGCATCATTTGCTGTAAAAAAAACACATAATGCAACCGAAATAACTAGCAACCCCATTTTCCAATAAGGACGTACGATTTTAGCCGGCATTATATAATTGGGTTTATAGAACCATATTGTTGTTATAGCTCGCTCTTTTCTTCATACAGCAAAAACGATAATCAAACTGGTTTGAATTTGTTTCTGCTGATTCTATACATCCCAGTCAGCAAACGTTTAGTCATGTCAGGACGATTTCCTGCATTCCTGGCTTGAACCAGTACTAAGCAGTGGATAAAGTGTTTTGCCCAGTGAGTCTGGCGAGTCTAGAACCCTTCTATCCCCAGTCTACCAACCATACCACTCTGTCGGACTGCAACAGTTTCCAGGCTGATTTAAAGTTTTCACAAGGTACAGCTAGATATTGTCAGCTAATCGGATAGATTATATTTAGGAAAGAGTTAAATGAGTCGACTCGCTACTTCACAAAGAACTCTACAAATCAGGGGTTCGTTACGGCAAAATACATGTTTTTGTTGTATGCAACAAACCGACCAGCCTGCGCATCCATGTGTCTAAAGATTACTGAATGGGGGTGCTAGTTTGATCTGGACAGGGTCTGATGTCCATCAGTGGTATAGAATTAATAAGGACTGTTTGAACAATGGGTGTTTTCAATGATCGGTCGCCGACGTACACCGTCTTATCTGATTTTTCACTGCAAACAAAATGTCCTTAAACGGGAATGCACTGAACATATGAACTGGCGTTACACACACACACAGTGAAGACCCACATCGGACGTCGCACGTTGATTCATTTGACCTGGGTTTGTACCGTTCAAACAGTTTGGATCCAGATCAGGTCAGACAAAACTGATTATAAATGGCATTGATCCAGATCAGGTCAGACAAAACTGATTATAAATGGCATTACCGTATCAGCCCTCCCTTTATGTAGATAAAAGGCTCACCTAGTTTCAGGCAGTTTAGATCTAGATCCGGACATTTCTTACGCCCTGATCTGTATCCAAGCTACTTATATATATTATCAGCAGCCATCCCTTGTGATCTTTACATTTTTGTTACGATACAACACTTCTCTAATTCTCGGTCTAATCAATCCATTTATGCCTGATGAAATGTCCAACACTTATCACATGCGCGGATCCAGAAAGTTTTGTCAGAGGGGATCGAAGTTTTACAACGTTTTTTGTGTTTTAGTTATGAGGGGAGAGACGACCCAAATACCACTATAAGCGGGCCATGATGGGCCAGACAGCGAAAGGCCATTAAAATGGCGTGTCTGGCCTAACATTGAATGCTGGCTTGGTAGCTATATGATTTTTCAGGGGATCCAGACCAGTATTACTATAAAACCGTATTTTTTAATATTTTTACAGGGGGGTCCAGACCCAATGCCACCCCCACCCTCTGAATCCGCGCATGAATCAATTGGACCAGTCGATTTCCGTTGTTTGGTAGTATTTGTCATGTTTATTCAAATTTTAAAAGAACATTATGGTACATATGTAGCAAACAGTGGAAACCCTGATCAGATGACAAACCATGCGGCGTCTGATCTGAATCTGCACTGTTTGTCAAGGTCACAAAATAAAGACACTAGTTTTTTATGCGTTAACCTCTAAACTTTGGACAAGTAAGTTTTGTTTTCTGCCCCTGGAGTCGTTAATGAAACCATCTTCACACTCTTTACGTTTGGTAACTTCCTGCTTATATTTTCTACTTTACTTTGAAAGGGATTTATCATTTTCAGAGTTACAGAGAATTTCTGCCCCACCCCCACCTCAACCAATATTAGTTGGGTGCTCAAAAGAATCAATATATTGATAGTCCGGTGCAAAACCGACAGGCCCTGTCACATTATGTTGAATATGCATCTGTATATCTCGAACCCACGGTATTGTTGTATCCAAGTGTGTAGACACCTATTGCCAGTACATACATTTATCTGTTGTGTAGAAAAATATGTATGTACAGAGCTACAAATGTATACTCTAACGCGCTTAATGTTCTCATAAAGTTTTTGTTCGCACAAAAGCCACCCAATTATGAGGGGTCGACTTTATGTGTGGATTTATTGCCAAGTTTGCTTTCTTCGAAAATGTCCCGGATTCGTTTTCGAATCCGCGAACTGTTGGTTTTGCGAGAAACGTGTGCCCAGGGTCTATCTACACATCTGTGTCAATATACCAACTTTTCAACTGCGTTTGACTGGCAGTAAAAGCCAAGAACATATCAGACTCATTCTATTTTTTTACATTGCCATTGTACATTCGAGTATTTATCAAGCCATATCTCCACATCTTCGAGGATGAAAACTCCTCGAAGTAATAAGCCCTCTAATTAGTTAAGCCTTTACAGGAATGTGTACACTCTGATGAGCGTTTATTATTACCAAGCCAACATGGGGAAATAAAGTAAAATAACGCACGCACAGACGACGTATCAATGGAACTCATGTAATTTCTAAAGGTAAATGACTGCTATCTATTTTTTCTAAAAAAAGCTTATACTTGTTCTGACACCTGGTTATCGGGTATATATGGAAATAGTATGTAAACTATTAAATTTCGCACGTATCCGTTTCCGTAATGAATTGAACAATATTATTTCCTTTATTGCACCTGATTGGCTGAAAAAAAAAGGAAGTGAGCGGGGAAAATGCATATGCTTCCTTTTCTTGGGATCTGATTTGCTAAAAACAAAAGTGGGTGTATCATTGGTTTAATCCATATAATTTGTGTAATACTTCGCTGTCTGCCAATTCATTTAAGTGTCTTATCTATTTAGAGCATATCAAGCGAAAGCTTTGACTTCTCAATAGTGTAGGCAGATTTGAGTCTTTCCTGTTAACATATGCTCCATAATCTATTAACTGACGTTCGTTGATTAAATTACAATTGGGTTATAATTTTTGAAACAACTGTAGCAGATAGTTTGGCTAAACTTCATCCATATTGTAACCATTACATGTGTAGAAGAACTATATCTCTGGCTAAAATATGATCCTTCTGACAACACAACATCGAAAGAGACCTCTGTTTTTTTGTTGTTTTTTTAAGAAAAAATAAGCAGGTCCTAATTTCAGTTACACCTGGTATACACCCTCATGTTTGTTGTTTTATAGCCATATCAACAACATGTCATCTATATGAGCGAATCTGGCTTCAATCTATTGTTTTATGCCCTTTCAATAGTATTTTGATCACGTTTTCAGCCCTCTCAGATGTGTTTTCATTTATATGACACTACCACTGGTCATCATGTTCATTTTATGACTAGAGGTGGTGGTGGCTATGCTCTAGTGCTTATAGCCCATTTAACATGACTTTATTAGTTATAGGTGGGGTAGAAGCTAGATTCTGTCACATATTTATGGTCAAACCAAGCCATTCCATCTTGTGGTAACCATTAAATATAATACAGATTTCTAAAAACTTTTCAACATATGAAAATGAATTTTTCAAAAATATAAAGCAGAAACACTTTTCAAAAATGAAATGCTTTTTTCTTAATACAAAAAGACAACACTTTTTACAAAAATGAAAATACTTTTTTCACAATAAAAAATGATTTTAGAATGAAAAAAACACACACACATTTTTTAACAATATAAATATGTTCTTATAAAGGTTATCCTTTGGAAGCAAAGAATGCACCAAAGAACTGTTACTGGAGTGTGCATATTTTCTGGGCCAGATTAGCTAGTTTCGACCATTTAGTAAGTAAGGGTGCAACGATCAGGAATCAAATAGTAGTAGAGCTTGCTTGTTTGGATCACAAACAATGAGTCAATTTTCGGAACCGGTCAGTCGGAACCGGTTAGGTCAAGGTCATCGGTAATGATCAATATTTTATTTTTTTAGAAACTTATCGATGATATGGATAATGTAGTCAGGGGCCGGAGTCTAGACCAGATTTTGTGACCAAATATTCTTAAAATAACTGTGACAAGGAATCCTAATAGTCTAAAAATTAGCTGTCATGGTCGAACAATTTTTCCCTCACAAAATCTGGTCTAGACTCCGGCCCCTGACTACATTATCCATATCATCGATAAGTTTCTAAAAAAATAAAATATTGATCATTACTGATGACCTTGACCTAACCGGTTCTGACTGACCGGTTCCGAAAATTGACTCATTGTTTGTGATCCAAACAAGCAAGCTCTACTACTATTTGATTCCTGATCGTTGCACCCTTACTTACTAAATGGTCGAAACTAGCTAATCTGGCCCAGAAAATATGCACACTCCAGTAACAGTTCTTTGGTGCATTCTTTGCTTCCAAAGGATAACCTTTATAAGAACATATTTATATTGTTAAAAAATGTGTGTGTGTTTTTTTCATTCTAAAATCATTTTTTATTGTGAAAAAAGTATTTTCATTTTTGTAAAAAGTGTTGTCTTTTTGTATTAAGAAAAAAGCATTTCATTTTTGAAAAGTGTTTCTGCTTTATATTTTTGAAAAATTCATTTTCATATGTTGAAAAGTTTTTAGAAATCTGTATTATATTTAATGGTTACCACAAGATGGAATGGCTTGGTTTGACCATAAATATGTGACAGAATCTAGCTTCTACCCCACCTATAACTAATAAAGTCATGTTAAATGGGCTATAAGCACTAGAGCATAGCCACCACCACCTCTAGTCATAAAATGAACATGATGACCAGTGGTAGTGTCATATAAATGAAAACACATCTGAGAGGGCTGAAAACGTGATCAAAATACTATTGAAAGGGCATAAAACAATAGATTGAAGCCAGATTCGCTCATATAGATGACATGTTGTTGATATGGCTATAAAACAACAAACATGAGGGTGTATACCAGGTGTAACTGAAATTAGGACCTGCTTATTTTTTCTTAAAAAAACAACAAAAAAACAGAGGTCTCTTTCGATGTTGTGTTGTCAGAAGGATCATATTTTAGCCAGAGATATAGTTCTTCTACACATGTAATGGTTACAATATGGATGAAGTTTAGCCAAACTATCTGCTACAGTTGTTTCAAAAATTATAACCCAATTGTAATTTAATCAACGAACGTCAGTTAATAGATTATGGAGCATATGTTAACAGGAAAGACTCAAATCTGCCTACACTATTGAGAAGTCAAAGCTTTCGCTTGATATGCTCTAAATAGATAAGACACTTAAATGAATTGGCAGACAGCGAAGTATTACACAAATTATATGGATTAAACCAATGATACACCCACTTTTGTTTTTAGCAAATCAGATCCCAAGAAAAGGAAGCATATGCATTTTCCCCGCTCACTTCCTTTTTTTTTCAGCCAATCAGGTGCAATAAAGGAAATAATATTGTTCAATTCATTACGGAAACGGATACGTGCGAAATTTAATAGTTTACATACTATTTCCATATATACCCGATAACCAGGTGTCAGAACAAGTATAAGCTTTTTTTAGAAAAAAATAGATAGCAGTCATTTACCTTTAGAAATTACATGAGTTCCATTGATACGTCGTCTGTGCGTGCGTTATTTTACTTTATTTCCCCATGTTGGCTTGGTAATAATAAACGCTCATCAGAGTGTACACATTCCTGTAAAGGCTTAACTAATTAGAGGGCTTATTACTTCGAGGAGTTTTCATCCTCGAAGATGTGGAGATATGGCTTGATAAATACTCGAATGTACAATGGCAATGTAAAAAAATAGAATGAGTCTGATATGTTCTTGGCTTTTACTGCCAGTCAAACGCAGTTGAAAAGTTGGTATATTGACACAGATGTGTAGATAGACCCTGGGCACACGTTTCTCGCAAAACCAACAGTTCGCGGATTCGAAAACGAATCCGGGACATTTTCGAAGAAAGCAAACTTGGCAATAAATCCACACATAAAGTCGACCCCTCATAATTGGGTGGCTTTTGTGCGAACAAAAACTTTATGAGAACATTAAGCGCGTTAGAGTATACATTTGTAGCTCTGTACATACATATTTTTCTACACAACAGATAAATGTATGTACTGGCAATAGGTGTCTACACACTTGGATACAACAATACCGTGGGTTCGAGATATACAGATGCATATTCAACATAATGTGACAGGGCCTGTCGGTTTTGCACCGGACTATCAATATATTGATTCTTTTGAGCACCCAACTAATATTGGTTGAGGTGGGGGTGGGGCAGAAATTCTCTGTAACTCTGAAAATGATAAATCCCTTTCAAAGTAAAGTAGAAAATATAAGCAGGAAGTTACCAAACGTAAAGAGTGTGAAGATGGTTTCATTAACGACTCCAGGGGCAGAAAACAAAACTTACTTGTCCAAAGTTTAGAGGTTAACGCATAAAAAACTAGTGTCTTTATTTTGTGACCTTGACAAACAGTGCAGATTCAGATCAGACGCCGCATGGTTTGTTTGTTTGTTTGTTTGTTTGTTTGGTTCTTAACGACGCATCAACCCTTGTGGGTCATTAGCGTCAGACTGTATTAAACTAAACATGATGAAGATGGAAAAAGTAAAAATCTATAGGATAAAATAAAAGGAAAGATGATTATGAGTTTGTATAGTGATAATTAGTTGCAATACAATTGTTGACAGGAGAGACCACGTACAATATCTGACAGTTTCAAAGAGCTATTCAGATAACTGTACATGTTCTCTAACTGAACAGAATACAACGTTAAAAAATCTGTATTATGGTCTGATACAAATGTAAAACAAAACATGATTTTAAAAATAGCAATTAGATTTTGTTAAAAAGATTTATTTGTCTTAAAAATGTCATAATAATATCAATATGTATATCTTGAAATAATTCTTTCATGTTATCAACATGGAAGCATTTATTTCTTACTTGTGCAAAATCGCCACATTCCAAGAGGAAGTGACGTACAGTGAATGGTGCGTCGCAACCAACACATTGTGGGTGCTCTTCACTTTGTAGTAAGTATGAATGAGTGACTCTTGTATGACCTAAGCGGAGTCGAGCTAAAACTACTTCTTCTCTTCTAATGTTTCGAACAACTGATTGATATTCACCAATAGTTGGTTTTATGTCAAGAAGTTTATTACCAATGCTATTATTCCATGAAGTTTGCCATTCTTCCAAGATATATTTATTGATAGATGGCTTAAAATTTGAAAATGGAATTTTAAAAGAAGTTGGTTCTAATGAAAGCGATGTTTTTGCTTGCTTATCTACCATCTCATTCCCTTGGATACCTATATGACTAGGAATCCAACAGAGAGCAATTTCTTTATAAGCTAAAAGCTCATGACATTTTTCTAAAAGTTTCTGAATCTGTGGATTCTTTGAACTGGTATGGTTCATTGCTTTCAATACAGAAAGCGAGTCAGAAAATATAATAAATTTATTGTTAGCATCACAAGTGCTAATGAAATCTAAAGCTAGATCAATTTTCAGTTGCGACGCACCATTCACTGTACGTCACTTCCTTTTGGAGTGTGGCGATTTTGCACAAGTAAGAAATAATTGCTTCCATGTTGATAACATGAAAGAATTATTTCAAGATATACATATTGATAGTATTATGACATTTTTAAGACAAATAAATCTTTTTAACAAAATCTAATTGCTATTTTTAAAATCATGTTTTGTTTTACATTTGTATCAGACCATAATACAGATTTTTTAATGTTATATTCTGTTCAGTTAGAGAACATGTACAGTTATCTGAATAGCTCTTTGAAACTGTCAGATATTGTACGTGATCTCTCCTGTCAACAATCGTATTTCAACTAATTATCATTATACAATCTCATCAACATCATTCCTTTTATTTTATCTTATAAATTTTTACTTTTTCCATCTTCATCATGTTTAGTTTAATACCGTCTGACGCTAATGACCCACAAGGGTTGATGCATGGTTTGTCATCTGATCAGGGTTTCCACTGTTTGCTACATATGTACCATAATGTTCTTTTAAAATTTGAATAAACATGACAAATACTACCAAACAACGGAAATCGACTGGTCCAATTGATTCATGCGCGGATTCAGAGGGTGGGGGTGGCATTGGGTCTGGACCCCCCTGTAAAAATATTAAAAAATACGGTTTTATAGTAATACTGGTCTGGATCCCCTGAAAAATCATATAGCTACCAAGCCAGCATTCAATGTTAGGCCAGACACGCCATTTTAATGGCCTTTCGCTGTCTGGCCCATCATGGCCCGCTTATAGTGGTATTTGGGTCGTCTCTCCCCTCATAACTAAAACACAAAAAACGTTGTAAAACTTCGATCCCCTCTGACAAAACTTTCTGGATCCGCGCATGTGATAAGTGTTGGACATTTCATCAGGCATAAATGGATTGATTAGACCGAGAATTAGAGAAGTGTTGTATCGTAACAAAAATGTAAAGATCACAAGGGATGGCTGCTGATAATATATATAAGTAGCTTGGATACAGATCAGGGCGTAAGAAATGTCCGGATCTAGATCTAAACTGCCTGAAACTAGGTGAGCCTTTTATCTACATAAAGGGAGGGCTGATACGGTAATGCCATTTATAATCAGTTTTGTCTGACCTGATCTGGATCAATGCCATTTATAATCAGTTTTGTCTGACCTGATCTGGATCCAAACTGTTTGAACGGTACAAACCCAGGTCAAATGAATCAACGTGCGACGTCCGATGTGGGTCTTCACTGTGTGTGTGTGTAACGCCAGTTCATATGTTCAGTGCATTCCCGTTTAAGGACATTTTGTTTGCAGTGAAAAATCAGATAAGACGGTGTACGTCGGCGACCGATCATTGAAAACACCCATTGTTCAAACAGTCCTTATTAATTCTATACCACTGATGGACATCAGACCCTGTCCAGATCAAACTAGCACCCCCATTCAGTAATCTTTAGACACATGGATGCGCAGGCTGGTCGGTTTGTTGCATACAACAAAAACATGTATTTTGCCGTAACGAACCCCTGATTTGTAGAGTTCTTTGTGAAGTAGCGAGTCGACTCATTTAACTCTTTCCTAAATATAATCTATCCGATTAGCTGACAATATCTAGCTGTACCTTGTGAAAACTTTAAATCAGCCTGGAAACTGTTGCAGTCCGACAGAGTGGTATGGTTGGTAGACTGGGGATAGAAGGGTTCTAGACTCGCCAGACTCACTGGGCAAAACACTTTATCCACTGCTTAGTACTGGTTCAAGCCAGGAATGCAGGAAATCGTCCTGACATGACTAAACGTTTGTTGACTGGGATGTATAGAATCAGCAGAAACAAATTCAAACCAGTTTGATTATCGTTTTTGCTGTATGAAGAAAAGAGCGAGCTATAACAACAATATGGTTCTATAAACCCAATTATATAATGCCGGCTAAAATCGTACGTCCTTATTGGAAAATGGGGTTGCTAGTTATTTCGGTTGCATTATGTGTTTTTTTTACAGCAAATGATGCTGACCCTGGTGAGATATAGTGCTTAGAGTGGAAGCTCATCTTGTTTTGCACTGTTTGTGAAGGTTCCATTTTTGGGACGGTATGTAAAGACTTTAACCATTTTTATACCAATCGTTCCTTATCGCGTACTTTGGCAAATGGTAAAGACCTAGATTTCATCAGGGTATTCACTGTTTGCTGAGACAAAAACGATTTTCAGGGAAAGAACTGCAAATATCATTTGCTAATTATAACATGTGGCCCCTCAATATACACAATGGACCATCCCAATTTTAAAATATCAAGCCAGAAAAGTAAACAAATGTAAACACAGATCAAAATACAGTTTCAGTGATGTGTTGTTATAAGTGATGTGTTACACATTTATAACTGTATTAAACAGATGTCATTTTATTGCTTTGGGCATTGCAGACTTCGTGCTTTCTAAAAGCGTACCACGTGAAAATATATTCCTACTTGTGTACTGCGATTCTATGACGTTGAGAGAATATTTTAATCCTTTTCATTCTGAATACCAGTAAATAGGTACTTTGGCAAACAGTGACGACTCAGATATCTCAGCCAACGACTGGCAGACATTTTCGGACAGAATTTGAACTACATCAGTTCATAGTACTTAAATAAATGACAGAGCTCCTTTAATGTAGCACGCGAACGGTGCGAGCGAACGTTGAGCCAACGTCCAAGAAAACTGGGTTTGATTATTTGAGGACAGCAAAGGTGCAGATCAGCCCCCACATTTGCATGATATGGTATGCAGTTATACTTTTGGTATCTCAAGTTAAAAAATATTTCCAATAGAATTTAGAAGTGACCTATTTGAGCAGACCGGTTTGTGTTTGTACGGTAGAAATTTTCTAAGACATTTTTGGTAACTAGACAACTCTTTTACCATGGTGAGGCTAAAAACTGATGGTACCACACGTCCGCTTCCAAGTCAGCGTAGTAATATTTCTGAAAGTGCGATGATATTTTCATATCAATTAAATGTTTTGATTTTATAAAAAGTCAATTAAATGAAATAGTTAACTAGTTTCTATATAGCTGCTGTCCATTCTAAGGCGGTGGTTCTGTTGTTGTTGACTTTTTGTTTATTGTTACTCCCATTGTGGGAGTCTGTAACTGTTCTATGTTTTGTTGTACGTTACTTGATGTCCATTCTAGTATTGCAATCATGTTGATGGGGAAGAGAGAGCTGGTTGCTTTGCTTGATTTGTCTTCCTGGTGTCTCGTGATGGTTGAGCGGCTCTTCCTCACGGTGCCATGGGGTTGTCTGCGGTTTGTGATTGTGGTGTTTCCTGATCATACTCACTTACTATTTTTTTATTGTTTGGATGCTATAGTTGCTTCTGTTTAGGAAATATAGCACATTTTAGACGCACTATCTTTTTGCTATTTCAACTCAACGAAACTCGACGTTTTACTACATGATAGGTGCAAATCTGGGGTGTTTTTCTCATGGAGCGGTTTCCGTGATGTATGAACAAAATACATATTCATTTTAGAAAAACATATGTTTTATTTGTAAAAATAATAAGAATTTATATTGTGATTTTTTTTCTTTCATAAAAAAGTTTTTTTCATTGTGAAAAAAGTATATTCATTTTAGTAAAGATTTTTCTGTTATTTCGATAAAAATATTTTTATTCAAAAAAATTAATGTGTGTGTAAATACTAATTTCATTTTTAAATAACTACTTTCATTCAAAAGAATTTATATTCTGAAAAATGATGTTTTGTTCTGTGTTGTTTTATTAAAAAAAAAGGTTTGTTTTTTATTGCAAAAAATATTTTTATTTTAGTAAAACGTTGTTGTTTGGGGTTTTTTCATTGCGAAGAAAGGTATGTTTATTTTTGAAAAGAAAAATAAGTAAAGTAACTAATTTCGCTTTTTAAAGAAGTATCTTAAATTCTGGAAAAATAATATTCAAGTTTTGATAAAAAAATCTTGATCTGTACTATTTGTTTATTTGGATGTTTATTAACGTCCTATTTAAAAAAATCAGTCATTTTGGGATGATTTTCTGTCTTCCTTGGTTGAAAAAGTACTATGGAGCCGATAAAATGTCTTGCTAAAGGACAAAACATAGTGACTCGTGGCTGTAATCACTACAGCATAGCCTCCGCAACCTCTAATCATAAATTGAATTATCACTTGAATAAGTGTGCTAAAACACTGTTGAGCCTGCTGAAAAAGTAATCAAAATACTATTGAAAGGACCTAAAACAATAGATTGCAGTCAGATTACCTCATGTAGATGTAATGCTCATGAGATGTCAGTTTAAAAAACAGAATATAAGGTATATACCAGATGAAAGTGAAATTAGAATTTCCTTTTTTCCCTACAAATTAAGAAAATAAGATGTCTCTCCCATTTTTGTTGTTTGAAGGATAGAATTATCTTAAGCAGAGTTATATTATTTCTGCTACATAATTTACCATCACATAATACTTCACAAATGGATGATGTTGCATTTCATTCACAAGAATTTATATTCTGAAAAATGACGTTTTGTTGTGTGTTGTTTTATTAAAAAAAAGGTTTGTTTTGTTATTGCAAAAATATTTTTATTTTAGTAAAACGTTGTTGTTTGGGGTTTTTTCCTTGCGAAGAAAGGTATGTTTATTTTTGAAAAAAAAAATAAGTAAAGTAACTAATTTCGCTTTCTAAAGAAGTATTTTAAATTCTGGAAAAATAATATTCAAGTTTTGATAAAAAAAAATCTTGATCTGTATTATTTGTTTATTTGGATGTTTATTAACGTCCTATTTAAAAAAAATCAGTCATTTTGGGATGATTTTCTGTCTTCCTTGGTTGAAAAAGTACTATGGAGCCGATAAAATGTCTTGCTCAAGGACAAAACATAGTGACTCGTGGCTGTAATCACTACAGCATAGCCTTCGCTACCTCTAATCATAAATTGAATTATCACTTGAATAAGTGTGCTAAAACACTGTTGAGCATGCTGAAAAAGTAATCAAAATACTATTGAAAGGACCTAAAACAATAGATTGCAGTCAGATTACCTCATGTAGATGTAATGCTCATGAGATGTCAGTTTAAAAAACAGAATATAAGGTATATACCAGATGAAAGTGAAATTAGAATTTCCTTTTTTCCCTACAAATTAAGAAAATAAGATGTCTCTCCCATTTTTGTTGTTTGAAGGATAGAATTATCTTAAGCAGAGTTATATTATTTCTGCTACATCATATACCATCACATAATACTTCACAAATGGATGATGTTGCATCAACATATCTGCACTGCAACCGTTTTTAAGTTCCAGAGAGGACATGGAATTACATTTAAAATGATCAAAGGAACATAACCCCATATGTACAAATCATGGTTATAGATCTTGTGCATGACCAGTTGCCTCACGCACCTATAAAATATATTAAGTTTCATCAAAGTATCGTGAAACGACTTTCAAATTATAGACAAGACACGAAATTGCGTTTAAACTGATCAAAGGGAAATAACTTGAAAAAAGATACAAGCCAGAGTTATAATTCTTTTGCATGACTTGTCTTCTCACCATTCTTTACAAATTAGCAAACTTCATCAACATATCTTTTGTGTAATGGAGTGGACATAAAATTGCATTATAATAATCAAAGGGCTATAAAACTAAAATAATACAAGCCATAATTATGGTCCTTGTGCAATGGCACATTGTCTCATCGTGATTTACAAATATACAAAGTTTTATTCATATAGCTTTAACGATTTTCAACTTATAGAGCGCACAACATTCTGTTAAATTTACTAATGTTCCAATGAGAATTTCTCAATAAATTTACAGGCCAGAGTTATGGATCTTCTGTATAACATGTCAGCTATAGTCATGCTTTACAAATGTATGAATTTTTATCGAAATATCTCAAACGTTTTTTTTAAGTTCAAGAACGGACACGATTTTGTGATAATCAGACGTATGAACAGACAAGTGGATGCATGGGGAAAACCAATGTGTCTCCCAACACTGATGTGAGGGATATAATAATGATGAAAGAAGTCAGTCAGACCAACATAATCTGCCAAATATACACATGCATCACCATCCCAATATTGTTGAAAAGGCCATAAACCATAGTGCAATGGTATCTACCCTGTGTAATTGATATGCTGATGAAAGGAAAAGTATCAGTCACTGTATATAGACAAACAAGACAAATTTTTGCCCTCTTTCTTTCTTTTATAGTAAACTACTCTTGTAACCCGCTCTGCTAGCGTGCAATATGGTTAAGGGGGCTTAAAATGGTTCTTCAGTGTATAATAATATTTAGCCTGATCAGAGTCCCCACTGTCAAAACATGAAGCTTTTCGATAAAAATACAATCTCGTTGATTGCATCAATTATCATGACATCCGAGACAAGGTTAAAATGAGTTAAAGTTCATTCAGGTGTACAGTATTTCAACAACAATGACAGCAGTGTAGCAAGGAAACCGTCTCGGGTGTTTCGGACTGATTAAAGACTCAAACCAGCCTGCTGAATATAACACATGGTTTACATTAAAAAGAGAAACCATAGGTATTATACTATCTAAGTAGCAAACGATCAAGGTGCTAAAATTCGCAAGCTGATCAGCGCCTTTATTCTTAATTCTTTGCAATGACATTAAACTGGATTTTTTGTGACGATGATCATATATATAATACTTATAAATCATAAAATTTGATCAGTTGCGCTACTGATATTAATTGTTTTTTTCGATCTCGCGCAATGTTGTGAAATCGGCGGCCATCTTGATGAGTCATTCTATATTTAGTATCAAACGACTTATTCCTCCCTTTTCTGATGACGCAATTGCTGTGCAATGTACCCCATCATGCATTACGATGACGTCATTTCCGGTACCATAGTATAGCACATGCAGCAGGTACCATGTAAATACTAGCTTTAGTTTCGTAAAGACTGGCCATTGCTTTTACTTAGATTACCTTGCGAAAAAGATAGTTTGTAAGGAATATGACCGACCCGTCTGAAATAATTTACATAATGTACCGTGTCTAATGCACCGTATCATCGGCACGTGCATCGCTTCTATTAAAAGCAAGCGACTTTCAAGACGCCGTTGCCAATTGACAAATATGCATCCTTCGCGGCTCTAGATGCCGTGACACTTTCCTATTTCATAACATCAAATGCACTTGCAAAGCAACTTGAGTTCATTCAGTTTGAATTGCCGTAGCCACTGTATTTATTTCAAATTGCAGTTGCAGCTATAGATTTTTTGTCTTGTGTGAGTTCTCTCCTTTAATTCAGATTGTAAACTTTAAAGATGGCCGAACTCGCTAAGAGCAACAGTCTTTAAGCTCTTCTGAGTCCTCTCCCAAGTTTATTACCCGTGATGCTATGAATTGAGATTCTTGACTTCGCTCCAAGATTCACAAGATCTAGCTGAGGTACTTTCTGCTGAGATTTAACGTAAATTCTGATGCAGCCTTCAAGTTTTGTCTTTGAGAAAAATCATTATGTAGTGATTCGCTGGCTTCTCTAACCAGAAGCCCGGTTAGCTCGGCTGGTAGAGCATCTGACTTGCAAGCAGAAGGTCGTGGGTTCGAATCCTACACTGGGTAGATATTTTTCTACCCAAGTTTACCTCAATGGCGACGAGGAAATCTGGTCTCAGGTCTTTGGAGGGTTCCTAGAGCATGCGGATGCAGGGGTGTGATGCCTCGCTCTAGACAGTTTCTGTCCACGACAGTTTAGCCCTTCAAAGATCAAGGTGGGGAGGAATGTAGTGATTCGCTGGCTTCTCTAACCAGAAGCCCGGTTAGCTCGGCTGGTAGAGCATCTGACTTGCAAGCAGAAGGTCGTGGGTTCGAATCCTACACTGGGTAGATATTTTTCTACCCAAGTTTACCTCAATTGTACCATGAGCAAAATGTACCTACATTTACGTGCGTACGTAATCCCGTCACGGTTAGATGAAATACTTGAAGAATTGAGCCGGAGATTTACACAGCACATGAATTTTGTTGGCCAGCAACATATATTGCCATATGTCAACAACAGCTGAACAACACCATCAAAATCAACATTGGATTCACTTTCTTGGTGAGTTATCTTTCTTCAGTTTATTACAAAGTCTGCGCAGATTGACCTTAGACTGATAAATTTTCAACAAAATCTTCATGATAATCGAGTGTTTTCATGAAGTACTCTGACCTCTGTCATGCTTTTACCAAAATTATAGAAATAGTGACAATTTAATAATGCAAATGGACTGATAGCCTAGTGGTTACATTACAGGAGCTTGAAGTTCGGTCCTTAATTCACATATATAGCCACAAAACCAAAAGCTCGGTGTCATTACGTGGTAATGACCAGGATAGAAACTAAGCTCTCCTTAGCCATTCCGGCTCCAGTTTCCGGTCAATCAGCAGTGAATGTTGCGACGGCAACGTCATAGTGTTCGATAACTTTTCTTCTACGTTATGATCAAGATGGCGACGATAAGGGAAAACAGGGCAAAGTTTCAAATATACTTTAAGTCGATATAGTTACTACCATGAAACCTATTTGTTGAGGCATAAACAATGGGACAATGACATTTTGTTTCTACGATATAAGCCTTAAGACGTTATAACTTGATGTTACGCTTTGTACGCCAAATCGTGCGTGACGTCAACGTCACACAATATTTTGAAAAACAACGGTTTCAATTTTGAATTTCCGCAAAGTTTATGAAAAACAGAATTTTTTTGTGATAAGTAAATGTAAGGGTTTGATTTTTTTTAATATTCTGAACACATTTAACTGATAGTTTAAGTTTTTGGCTGAAGAGTTTGTAAGTTTTGAAATGTATTTTCTCCAAGTGAGAAGCCCCCGTGGTGTAGTGTATAAGCACTATGCCTTTTAAACCAGGGGTCGCAGGTTCGATTCACGGCTTCTCCATAAAACCACTTTCGGTTGAGCCTTTTGGAGTTCCCGTCATATAATAAACACACAAATCATAAACCCTCCCGGCCCAGTACTGGTTTCTACCCATGGGAAAGCCACAAAAAGTTATTTTCTCCAAGTGTGACAAAGGCTCGGATTCACTACATGTATGTCAAACCGGATACTGGAGCCGGAATGGCTACCGTTATTTTTTCCTTATTTTCAGTCACAGATTGGTGCAACTTGGTGATATGTCAGAAAAAGTTATTCATGCCTTGCATGACCTGTTGACATAGTTTTTATTGTTAGATGAACAGCTTTCGCCAAAACTTCCTTGTAACTGCGATTCAAAGGGGCCTGAAACTTAGTTTCACTCCTGGTCATTACTACGAAATGACATCGTGAGCTTTTGGTTTTGAGGCTAATATAAGAGATATGAGGACCGAACCTCATACTCCTGTGGTTACATGTAGTTAGCAACTGATACCGATAGCACATACCTGGATTGGTATCGATTGGGCCAGTAACTAAAGAAAGAAAGATTGAATCTTGGAAAAACTTTTTTTTTTAAATAAAATTGTCAAATGTTGTCAAGATTGCTCTTTAATATTTTAAGTCATCTCGTGATTAACTTTTTATAAAAGTAAGTTCATTATTCCTTATTCTAGGTTTGATAAACTCTTTCCTCGCCAGCAGCGACTTCTGTTGTCTGCTGATAACCTTTGCGAATAGCTTAGACTCGGGTCAGTGTCGACAAACATCGGTCCTAATCTGGATACTGACTGTTTGCCATTCTGACAGTGATCCTAAATTGGTTTTTTTGGAAAAAGCTGATTTTTTGAGAAAAAAATCTACAGGTGACAAATACAATTGAGCCGCAGTATGAGATTTGCAAAAAATTGACATTTTGACAAGTGTAGAGAAGGACGAGCCTCTGCAGCCTCCTTTTAAGCTTAGAAATTCCAAATGGTGTTCAGTCAGTAGCTTAATAATCATAGAATACTCAAGCAACCAGCAAAGGCTCTGATCAGACTGCGCGTATGCAAAGACTGATCTGAGACTTGCTGGTGGCACATACCACATTGTTGGAAATCTCATGCACTGGCTCAATTGAAATTACTCAGCGTGCAGAGTTTATGACACATGGGCTTATTAAAATCATTCACGGTCCTACATACGCATTAGGTGCATTAAGGATCATTTACATATGCCAGTTTTATATTGAAATATCCATATTTGAAATATATGAAATAAAAGACAAATGAACACTGGAATTATCAGAAAGATAAAGATATCTAAAAAATTGTAATTGTACGGGATTACAACACACATATTTGGTTCCTAAGGACACAGAGTTAACCATTATGCTATTTAGGAATTGTAGATAATCTCATTCAGATAATTGTAAATAATATAAAGTGCATTTTTTAAGAAGAGTCACGAAGATGGGTGAAAGGTCATTGAATATTCATATGTCTCAGGTCAATTTTGACTAATAATAGCAAAGTCAGTGTTTTTGGTTTTTCCTTATACCCAAATAATAACCCTATATTTGACCCTTACAAAAAATTAATTTTTCAAATCTATTTTAACACGGGTGACAATCAGTTGAATGCTTAACTGATGATTAAACAAGGAAATCTGTTCGCTGATGCCGCGCTGTTTGTGCATAAAATGTGAGAGGTGACTGAGGTCTGTTCTCAATATTTTGCATAGCTATAGCTAGGATATTGCATTTGCAGATTTGTAGGCTAATTCAGTCTCAAAATTCAGATTCTGCATGTAATCAATTATCATCAAAAAGATAACAAAATATTCCACACAAAATTCAGTTTTTAAGTTCAGTTTTCCATTAAATGTGAACATGGCCTGATCTTTATGCTCAACTTGTGTGCATTTTTATACCCCGCCACACTTTAGTGTCGGGGTATTATGTTATACCTTTCGGTGTCTGTCCGTCTGTCCGTCCGTCCGTCCGTCCGTGCTCACCATTTCGGATCGATAACTTGAGTATTTATTCACGGAATTTTTTCAAATTTTGCATACATATTGTTATCGGCGATATGTGGTATGGGATTGTTAATGGGCAAAATCGGTCCATTTTTAACGGAGTTACTGCCCTTTTTCGTATTGGAAAAATGGTTTCTGGCCTGTTATTCCTTTACTGTTCATGATATCTGAATGAAACTTCACAGATATGTTGCACATCAAAGGTGACATATTGTGACTAAGGACCGTCACTCTGACCTTTACAGTTTGTGACTTATCCGCCCTTGATAGGTCTGAAAATAGGTTTTTGACCTATTGTTCCTTTACTATATGGAATATCTGAATATAACTTCACATATATGTTTCACATCAAAGGTAACATATTGTGACTAAGAACCGTCACTCTTACCTTTCCCGTTTGTGAGTTATCCGCCCTTGATTGAATT
Organism: Loripinus fragilis; assembly: GCA_964019695.1. Lineage (NCBI taxonomy): Eukaryota > Metazoa > Mollusca > Bivalvia > Lucinida > Lucinidae > Loripinus > Loripinus fragilis. The sequence continues at coordinate 22,157,984 of OZ026528.1, forward strand.
AAAAAATGTTTTTTACCCGTAGTTCCTTTACTATGTGGAATATTTAAATGAAACTTTACAGATATGTTTCACATCAAAGGTTACATACTGTGACAAAGAACCATCACTCTTACCTTTCCAGTTCAAGAGTTATCTGCCCTTGATTGATCTGAAAAATGGTTTTTGACCTGTAGTTCATTTACTATATGGAATATCTGAATGAAACTTCACAGATATGTTGATCATCAACGGTTACATATTGTGACTAAGGCTCGTCACTCTTACCTTTCCAGATTGTGAGTTATCCACCCTTGATTGATCAGAGAATTGGTTTTTGGCCTGTAGTTTCTTTTACTATATGGAATATCTGAATGAAACTTCACAGATATGTTGAACATCAAAGGTTACATATTTTTTGTAAGGACCGTCACTCTTACCTTTCCAGTTCATGAGTTATCCGCCCTTGATTGATCTGAAAAATGGTTTTTGACCTGTAGTTCATTTACTATATGGAGTATCTGAATGAAACTTCACAGATATGTTGACCATCAAAGGTTACATATTGTGGGTAAGGATCGTCACTCTTACCTTTCCAGGTTGTGAGTCATCCACCCTTGATTGATCTGAGAATTGGTTTTTGACCTGTAGTTCATTTCATCCGTCCGTGCTCACTGTTTCCGATCGATAACTTGAGTATTTTTGCACAGAATTTTTTCAAATTTTGCATACATATTGTTATTGGGGATGAGTGGTATGGGATTGTTAATGGGCAAAATCCGACCATTTTCGATGGAGTTACTGCCCTTTCTCCCTTTAAAAAAAGGTTTCTGGCCTGTTATTCTTTTACTGTTTATGATATCTGAATGAAACTTCACAGATATGTTGAACAGTAAAGGTTACATATTACAACGAAGGACCGTCACTCTTACCTTTCCAGCTCATGAGTTATCCGCCCTTGATTAATCTGGAAAATGTTTTTGACCTGTAGTTCCTTTACTATATGAAATATCTGAATGAAACTTCACAGATATGTTGACCATCAAAGGTTACATATTGTGACTAAGGACGTCATATCACTGTCTATCTCAGTTCTGTTGCTATTAGACATTTTTCAGTCACACCTTACATTACGATTTGTCCGTCAACGGAGACTTACTTAGGACTTTATTTAAGAGGGGCGATGTCAGCAATAACTGGAATCTATCTTTTTCGTCTGCTACTAAGTATTATATCGTTTGTCCTGAGATCTTTTTTACCTTAACAAACAGTGCATACCATGATGAAATGTCGCATGATGGCATTTCACCAGTTTACAAGTGTAAAAAGCATGTACCAAAAAAAATATTTCAAAATTGAAATGCAGCCGAATATGTTTGTGAAAGTTATTTCTTGTTCCATACATGTATGCATTCACTGGTTGTAACTTGCGAATAGGTAAATTCGATGTTTCTGCGTCCAATATGATTTTTTTTGGGGCGTCAATATTTCACCAAGCTCAGGTTAATGGACAGTGGAAATGCATAAGTCGTTCGCAACTTTTGCAAGCCAATATTGCTGGACCCCAGTAATTGAAAATCCTTCAAATGTAAAGGAGATATAGAGCGGACATGAAATTCAAGCATAAACGTCCATATCTTGTTATGATGATTCATGTACCGAACTACTAGGGAAATTTGGTTTCCCCCTGACCCTTAAGAGGACTTGAATATATGCAATAGTCATTTCTAACAAGAGAACAGCGGGGACTTTAACTTGGAAGTTTTCTACACCGTCTGTCATGTTTTACTTTATACTGCAATATTTGCCTTTGTATATCAATTGCCCCATATTTACCCACAATAAGGGGACAATGCAAAAAGTTAAGACATGGTTCATTTGCCCTGCTATATCCCTGTCATGTTAGAGGATAGGGTGCGTGGTTAAAACAGACTGGTACATTATACTAATTGGTAGAGAGCTCACTTGCAGCAGAAAGGTGATGCTTGAGATATAAGGATCAGGCACGTTCCAAGGGCCTTTTATAGCACTCTGGATAGTCCCCCTTTTATGAAGCCACGGGTTTGGCCCTTTTGTGGAAAATGGTTTTAGAGAATTTCACAGGGCTAAAATGAGCTATGAAGACATGCAGCATAAACACAATAAACTGGATTTTTCTTCCAAAGATCAAATTGAATGGCTAAAACTCTATACTTGCATCATCAAGTTGTAGGCTCATGCATATTTCGAACACTTAAGTATGCTCCTGAGTATGCAAAAATCTTCCGCCAGACATTCAGACAAAAGTCTAGTATCCTCTGTTTCAGAATCTAAGAAACCATGACGCATACTGGGAAATTGCTATGTTAAGTTAAATCAGTGGCAGATCCAGATGGGGCTCAGGGGGTTCACTGGACCCCCCCCCCCTAGTTTGTAAATATCCTATGGAAATAAAATAATTTGCTCTCAGTGAGGCCAAATTATTTCATTTTCAAGGAATATTTAAGTAAAATAGGATAAAATCAGAAAAGCGAAACCAGCACCTTTATACATATGAACCCCCTTTCCAGAAATCCTGGATCTGCACCTGTAAATACACCAAAAGCTAATATAGTCTAACTCAGTTTATTCTAGTAATTCAAGTGTCATTATACTCGTAGCTATTTTTCCGCAAGTGGCGCCTGTTGTCATCTATTGATCAGCCACATTTTTGAACAAGATTAGGTTCGACAAAATATTGGGCTTTATCCAAATCCAAACTATTTGGTACTGTCATGGTATTCCCCAAGTATCTTTTTTAAATGAGTTAATTTAAATAAAAGGAAAGATAAAAGAAACTTCAGCCAATGAAAAAGCGTGCAAAATTACCCTGCATGCATATAGATAGTTTTTGAGTCGATTTGGTTGAACTTTATATGATATTGACTGTTCATGGTAGTGATCATAAAAATTCAAAATGCATCAAATATCATAAATGAATACAGGAGGGACAGGCAGACAAACTAAACCATGTATGTGTTTAAGCTGCATCCTATCATATCAAGCTCCTTATCTTCAACATACTGAAGGAGATCACCAATCTATTATAATTGAGCCAAGATCTGATAAAAGGGACCTTCTGGCAATAAAAGTCAAAAGTGAGATATTTACAGAGAGAGTAAGACCTAGCTGTTGTGAACAATTACAGAAAATTTGAAGAGATTATCTTTACAAATAACAAAGATATGAGCGTTTAAACTCGTATATATAATGCGTCTTAAACATGACGTCACTTAACGTTGTTAACGACGTTCTGGCGTCAACGCCATTGTGTTAACATTTGACGCTAATACAAAGACGCTAGAAACAATATTTCAAAAATGATTCATGTTTCTGTAAATTTGATATGTATGCCACTGCATAGACTGCACAAATAGCCCACATACGCACATCCCGTGTTTACAAAAGCATTTCAAATAAGGTATCCTGTTTTCAAGAAAGTGTGTAGTCCATATGCACAGCTGTTGCCATGGCAACATACATTATACGTATCACCTAATTTTATCAGAACTGTTTGCGCCTTTGATTGTATAACAAGTTAGAAGCCTTTTGGGTCTATTGAAAAAACATGCAAAATCTTGAAAATTTAGACGTTTTTGAAAATTTGATTACACAAAAACTGCTAAAATGCCCGAAGGACCCTTTTCTCAGATCGGCGCTCAATTATAATTAATCATTATTTCCCACCTTTGAAAATGCTAGAACTGTTTAATTTTATACACGCTTAGTTGACCACCCTTAAAAATTCAGAAGGAGTAAAATAGGAATAGACAATAAGAATAGCTTTTTACCTCATGTTATTAATTTGGTGAAGTAGGTTGGGGTGGCACAAAAGATTTTAATGACAAGCTTGTCTTAGCAGTTTAACAGTATTTCCTGCACATACCTACGCTAGAAACTGACAACAACCCTTCTTGTACCAGCAGAACTCAGTTTCGATCAATCAAAATTCCCTATGAGTAGAGCTGTAACAAGGCCTTGATTTAATGTAGCTTAATGCAAAGGTAGAGGCTGTGCCTTTTGGCAAACTATTTGCTACCATGATGCTGCATATACCACATTGTGAAAAGTTGATTTATGACCAACGCCCTACCTCTAAGTCCACCCTAAGGGTTGGACCCAGGCATACAAACTAAAATTTCACATGATATGTTTCAATATCTATTGCACATCTGCCTGCATACTAAAAAAAAAGGTAAAACATAATTGCAATCTGACTTAGTTGTTGCAAAATTATTTCATGATCAAATTCCTCAAAAGTATGGGGCCAGGTCAGAGGCGAGCTCATAACCCCTTGATTATAGATCTGCAGTCAGAATCAATAGATTGAATATAATTTCGGTTTCTAGTGCAGAAGTGGAGGTTGAAATCTTTCTCTCTAACAGAGTCAAACCATTGCATGAGTTGCAGTCTGCTTTGGATTCATTATGTTTGCTTCCATCAAAGAAGAAGTCTAGAATGCATTTTAATATAGTCAGCAGACATAAAAAGCATGCAACATTTTCACACCTACAATACTTCAGCACTTTAAAAAAAATATTAGTTTGCTGAATTAAAGCACTTCTTATGATTTTCTTAACAAGAAATTAACCGAGTCGCAAGTTACAACTAATGAAGCTGTTAAACGTTTCTGAATTACACTGCTGAGATCGCCCCTCTTAAATAACGTTAGTCTAAGGTGTGCTACATCTTACAAATCCTAAGGTCCGCGGTAACTGAAAAATGTCTATTTAGGCATTATATATCTCACAAAATAACTTTTGGTGCCCCCAGCAGTGGCGGGGTATTATGCAGTGCTTGCGGTGCTTTTATTTCTGTTTGAAATAAAATCATTCAGCAGAAGCCTTGTGAAAGAGAAAACAAGGTTCTATTTCTTTTTGTCCGTTTAAATATGTTTTTCACAACAAAGGTAGAAATAATTCCTTCATAATTTAGGGCCAAGAAAACAAATATGTGTGGTTCAGGTTACCCGACCTTCCCTTAATTTTTACCCCATTGGCCCCTACCTTTAACATTTTCTCCAAATTCTGAAGTTGGAAGAAATAAGCAGAACAAAATAATCTGCTATTGAATCTTCCAACTTCAGAATTTGGAGAAAAAAAACCCATATCAAAATGGTCATCTGAAATGGAGATCAAAATTTAAATGCATTCAGTCTTTGGTATTGGAAGTAAAAGGATTAAAACAAAGTCATATCTTAAAAAATACACCTTTCTAGCTCACCTGAGTTGAAGGCTCAAGGTGAGGTATTGTGATCGGTCTTTGTCCGGCGTCCAGCGTGCATCCCTCGTCCGGAAACTTTTTCTTTAAACAACATCACCTCCTGAATCACTGGTCCAAATTTCATATAACTTCACATGAATATTCCCCATGATGCCGTCTTTCAAAATTGCTCCACTGAACAGGAGGGCCACCAGAGCTCAAAAAAAGAAATCTTTAAAACAACATCTCCTGAGCCACTGGTCCAAATTTCATATAACTTCACATGAATGTTCCCCATGATACCATTGAGTCTTTCAAAATTGCTTAAATTGTTCCATTCCACTGAACAGGAGGGCCGCAAGAGCTTCAGATAAGAAATCTTTCAAAAGGCATCTCCTCCTGAACCACTGGTCCAACTTCAAAATAATTTCACAGAATTGTTCCTCTTGATACCCTCTACCAAAATATGGCAAACATGTTTTCGCTCCGCTGAACAAAATGGTCCCAAAGCTCAAGATAGGAAATATCTTCAAAAGGCACAGGGATTTTTTCAACCTTTTTGGGAAGGGGCCCTAGGGCCTTTTGCTTTGGGGAATTTTTGGCATTTTAACCAAAATTGGGAAATTTTCTTCATTCATTTTTATAGTATTTTCTTAAACAGGGACGCTTTAACTGCATTGAATCACTCTTATTTCTGATCATATGCTTTATTTTGATTAAAAGTCCATTGAAAATGAAGGCAATTTGTAAACTATATTGATTTACATAAAAATGACCTTCTGATTGGGATTTTTTTTGTTCAACTTGGGAAAAAATGTAGGCATTTGCCATTAGGACAGGGGCCTTATAACGGCCCCTGAGACACCCGAAAAAAATCCCTGAGGCATCTCCTCCTGAACCACTGGTCCAAATTCAAAATAATTTCACAGAATTGTTCCTCATAATACCCTCTACCAACATTGCACAAATGGTTCTGCTCCACTGAACAAAAGGCTGCGTGAGCTCCAGATAAGAAATATCTTTAAACAACATCTCCTGAACCACTGGTCCAAATTCAAAATTATTTTACAGAATTGTTCCTCTTGAAACCCTTTACCAAAATCGAGAAATGGTTCCGCTCAGTTGAACAAAAAGGTGGCCAGAGCTTCAGATTAGAAATATCTTTAAAAGGCATCTCCTCCTAAACCACTGGTCCAAATTCAAAAGAAATTCACAGAATTGTTCCTCATAATGCCCTCTACCAAAATTTTACAAATGGTTCTGCTCTGCTGAACAAAAGATCCACCAAAGCTCCAGATAAGAAATATATTTAAACGACATCTCCTCCTGAACAACTGGTCCAAATTCAAAATTATTTCACAGAATTTTTCCTCATGATGCCTTCTACCAAAATTCCACAAATGGTTCTGTCCACCGAACGTGGAGGCTGCCAGACCTCTAGGTAAGAAATGTCTTTAAATGACATTTCCTCCTGAACCAATGGTCCAAATTCAAAATTATTTAACAGAATTGTTCCATATAATGCCCTTTACCATGATTGCGCAAAAAAGGTTCTGCCCCACTGAACAAAAGGGCCGCCAGAGCTCCAGATATGTAATATCTTTAAACGACATTAAAGGCGAATGATGTATGTCGAGACGGTTCTTTTGAGTACCCACAGCATATGTTTAGCTTACAGGCGCATGAAATGCTCAAAGTGAGCTATTGGGATCAGTCAATGTCCAGGCCGTCATATCTTAAAAAAAAATGCTTTAAAAGTCAACTCCTATACCGCTCCACCAATTAAAACCAAAATTCACAGGGATTATGATCATAAAATAAATTTGTTCCATCCAGATCAAAACCATTTTTATTGCAATACATTATCCATTGTAGAGGAACAGAGGGTATAATTAAAGCTGCATAGTCTGTAACTTTTGATCTTCTAATTTTAAAAATAATATTTTTATTTTTCAAGAACACAGTAAAAATGCTCAAATTCAGGTAAACATTTTACCATTTTCGTAAATCTTAACAAGTTAGCACTATCAAAACAACTGCATTTATGTTAAAATTCAACAGTCTAGAATTATTGGAGGGACGCAAATAATTACTAACACGAGAAAAATACACCTATTTGATAAGATAATTCACTTTTCCATGCAGTTTTCAGCTGTACTGAACATTTTTATTGTGAAAACATAGCTTAATTCTACTTTTACAAATGATTTAAAAAGAAAATAAAAATTTCGAAAAATATTCATAGTTACAGAGTATGCAGCTTTAAGAAATTACATGCATGATCATGTGATCCATATGTAAGAAAAAGTGGAATTAAAACGGTTGCGTTTTTATTGGGTTGAAGTATATATTGTTTTATTGTGCACAATGAAGAGTGAGTGATTAGATTTAGATGACCTTGACCTAATTTTCAAACTCACCTTCTTATAAATAATGTCAAATCAGCCTCACATACACTGTCTTCTGAAACAGTGGGTTATTAACCAAAATTAGTACAAACTTCTATAGTTACACCAGGAGGGGTTGGGGGAGGTGAAGTGTTGATTTTATTTTAGATGTGGTACTTGATTGTATCGATTCCTGATATTTGCCACCTTTCTTGCTTTGGTTACCTTGACCTTATTTTCATGGTCAATTTGTATTCTATACAAGACTAAAACATGAACATTACTCAAAACACCGCCAACACTATCATATAAAATGGTCTTCGAACGCTTAGCTCGTTTTATAGGTTACACCTATTTATTTCATATTATAATGACCTGGGGTGGTGGTCTTGATAAAATCTTGCTAGGCCGAACAATATTTCTAGACACTGCGGATTCAGACCAGCTGGCTTCTAGTGAGGTCATCTGATCGGGTCTGCACTGTTTATATTTCAATTCGAAGCTTATACTGTTTTTTGGTTTTAAAAGAACAACAATTGGGTAGAATTTGAAATTAGTTGAGGTTATTCGGCAAGGCAATGGTTGAAATATGTTTGGGAGATGTTCATGCCTCTGTTGTCTAAGTGACCGGAAGGAACAGACATCACTTGGACCAATGGAATGATTCCTTTTGCCCGATTTCACAACCTGAACCAAATGGATTGGTTGAAATTACTTATCAGCAATATTGCATGCTGGGAAGGCTAGAACTTTAAAACTGAAGATCTCGTCTCTCTTGGGCAGATTTCGGCTTGACTTAGAGAGTGAATTTGGCAAAGGGTTTCGGCATCGGGTTTTAAAAATTATTATTAAATTAAATAAATTATCGCTCCAGTTTAGGACTTGTAAAATAAATTGTCAAAATTGAGGTTTTTATTTTATTGACTTGAAAAAAGAAGAAAACAACGCGGAGGAACAGTATTACACTAGTTATTTTGGTACCGTGCCAGAGGATCGAACTTTGGAACCATACAGACGTCACTAGAAGTTGCATTGGTAAGTCTTTTTGACTTTACTTATCTGGGCTCTCTTATGCATTGAATAAAATTAAAATATTTGAGTTATCATATCAGTTGTCATATATAGGTTTAATCTGCTGCTTGAAAAATAGTACCTTATCAAATTATTTTTTTTTCTGTTATTTACAAGGTGTTAAGAAATAGATTGGTGTTAATTTTGTTGTTTTTATTTAAAAATAATAATTAATAACTAAAGGAATTTTTTTTTAATTACACATTATTGTACTCAATTAATTTAATTCAATATGGCCGAATTTCAAGAGTTAGCTAAAGCAATCAATGACAATTCTCAATGCTTGGTGCAGACTGCGCAGGGCATGAGTGAGCACAATCGAACAATGATTGAATGTACTAAACAAATTGTAGCGGAGGTTGGTAGTTTAGACCTAGGGGAAACGGAAAACAAAGAAAAAAGTATTGGCTTTGGGCAATTAAAGGTTTTTGATGGGAATCCAAAATTATACGAAAACTGGATCAAAGATATAGAGAAAGCGGCTTTTCTCAATCATGCAAACGACCGCAAGAAACAACTTCTTGCTTATCAATTTAGTACGGGACTTGTTTCAGACTATATAAAAAGATACTTAGAATCGAAGGAACACAAGGGCTGGGACCACTTAAAGGCGAATTTGGCAAGTAGATTTTCTCCGGTTTTAGACGGACCGAAGGCATTTGAGCTTTTGGTCAGCCTTAAGCAAAATAAAGATGAAGATATTCAGTTTTTTGCTGAAAGATTGCTAGGTGCTGCGCAGCGAGCGTACCCACAACAAAATGATCATATACGACCCATTATAGAGTCTCAGTTACTGAGTATTTTTTAGCGGGGATATGGGATAAAAACATTAGGGCGCAAGTAGAAAGAAGTGGGCCTAGAACTTTCGATGAGGCATATGCTCTAGCCTTAAGGGAACAACAAAATTTTCAAAGGTGTACAGCCCAGAAAGGACAAGACAGGCCTGCACATAATAATGTTAGGGGTCATGAATCGATGGAGATTGACCATAATAGGAATCGCTTTTATAATGACCGTAGGAGAAGGTTAGAAAGACCTGACAGGAATCCTAGACATGACAATAGGGACAGACATATGGACAGACGTTTCAATAACCGACATAATGAGAGAGGGGGTATTAATAAGACAAGTCGCATAAGTTGTTGGGAATGCAATGAAGAGGGTCATAAAAGGGCCGAATGTCCAAAACGTTTAAACTAAATAGACCCAAGTATGTTGAAGCCGATACGCGGGTCAATAAACCAGTATCAAATGAGAAATATTTAGTTAATTTGACGGGAAATCCAAATAGTTGTTTAATTAAAATTGAGAAACAGAGAGTTAGGTGTCTTATAGATTCAGGGGCAACAACCTCCCTTATAAGTTGGAAATTTTATAATAATTTAATATTTAAACCTGGTTTACAAAGGGCTTCAGCACATCTAGAATCGGTTGACGTAACAGCCTTATCTTTAAAAGGAAAAGTTGAATTAAAATTTGAAATGAAGAGTTTAAAATCGGCTCATACTTTCTTTGTAGTAGATGGAATAAACAGAAACATTTTATTAGGGGATGATTGGTTAACCTCAAATGGAGTAAGAATGTATTTTGACCTAGGTTGTATTCGTGTTAAGGGTGTTTATGTGCCATTAGTAGCGGACAAACATATAAACTCAATTTGTCGGCTAAATCGTTCATTGACAGTAGCTCCTAATACATCATATGTAAGTTGTGCTAGGGTCAAGGGGAGTTTTGAGGCTGAAGGTGGCAGTGAGTTGTTAGTGCAGTCTTTTGATGATCACATGATATGTAATCAGCCTGGTGTAGAATTAGATGAGTCAGTGGTGAAATTAGATAGGACAGGAAAATTCCCAGCTAGTATTTCAAATTATACTAACAGGTATATTAGGCTTAAGAAGGGTTGTGTGATAGGCAGAGCAGTAGTTATGTCTAATGTATGTGAAGAACATTCAATAAGTCACATCAATAGGTCTAGTAGGCAGGAAACATCCACTTTGAATATGCCTAGTCAGGATGAAATTAAATCCCAAATACACACTGAGGAGAACCATAGGAAGTTAGTTGAGGAATTAGTCTTTAAGAACTTAGATGTATTTGCATTTAAGGACTCACAAGTGCTTGCTAGTGACTTGGTGAAAATGAAAATTGACCTTACTGATAAGACACCTTTCAAAATAAAGCCATATAGGTTGTCCTTAAATGACCAGAAGGTAGTAGATAAAGCGGTCAGAGAATGGGAAGAGTCAGGTATTATTTGTCGATCTAGAGGTCCTTACAGTTCAAGTACTGTGGTGGTAGATAAGAAGGACGGTTCAAAAAGGGTATGTATAGATTTTCGCCGTTTGAATAAAATTACAAAACCATATGTTTACCCTTTACCTACAATAGATCAGATCCTTGGTAAGTTAGGTGGAGCACAATACATTAGTACATTTGATTTAAAATCTGGCTTTTTTGCTGTAGGAATCGAGCCTAGTAGTAGGGACTATACGGCATTTACATGTGCAAGGGGACAGTTTCACTTCTGTCGGGCCCCATTTGGCCTGAGAAATAGTCCTGCATGGTTCTGTGAACTTATGACCTTGGCCTTAGATGGTTTGGATGATTTTTGCTCATTTTATATGGACGATATTGTTGTCTGGTCGAAATCTTTAGATGAGCATATTTGGCATATTAACCAGCTATTTGAGAGAATAAGGAAGCATAAACTTAAGTTGTCACTTAAGAAAAGTCAGTTCATGAAAGCAGAATCTAACCACTTGGGTTTTATTGTGTCACCCGAAGGCGTACGTCCAGACCCCTTGAAAGTGGAGAGTATTCGTACTCTTGCCCCACCTACAAATGTTAAGGAATGCAGGAGTTTTGTTGCAATGTGCTCATACTACCGTAGGTTTGTTCCAAATTTTGCTAAGATAAGTGAACCTATAGTTGCGCTCACAAAGAAACATGCTAGGTTCAAATGGACGGAACAATGTCAGGAGGCATTCGATTTAATGAAAGAAAGTCTCACTGTCATTCCTTTACTTTCCTATCCAGACCCCAATAAAAGATTCATTCTTTACACTGATGCTTCAGACACTTGCATCGGTGCAGTTCTCTGTCAGGAATATACTGAGGGGGAAGAAACTTTTGAAAAGCCTGTGTATTTTATTTCACACAAATTAAACAAAAGTCAGATCAATTATAGCACTGTTGAAAAGGAGTGTTTTGCGATAATGTACTCGTTAGAACGCTTACATCACTGGGTGAGCTGTTCTCAAATCATATGTAAAACTGACCATATGCCCTTGAAGTACTTGTTAAGTAGTCACTTCAAAAATAGGAAAATAGCATCTTGGTAAATGAACATTGCCGAGTATAATATTGACATAGAGTACCTGCCCGGAAAACAGAACTTAATCGCGGATCTTATGAGTCGCCGACCCAATAATCATGAACCTGATGAAGGGGAGGTTCCGCAACAAGTAACTTCTCATAAGGTAAATGTCATAGATTCTTCAAAATTTGACCCTATTAAGTATGTGAATGCAGAGTTACCTCTCTTGGATCTGGATGACAAGCCCAAATTAATTGACCTTGACACATATGATGAGCAGCAGAAAGATGATAGCATAGTTCAGCTGATTAAAAATCTAGATACCGGCAAGCTCTCAAAATCCTTGGAAAAGTCACTTATTGTGATTGACAATGTCTTATATTTTGTATCAGATGTTGATGGATCTCCACGTTTGCGGTTGTATTTACCTGATCATCTTACTAATGTAATGATCAAGGGGTATCATGATTTTGGCCACATGGGATTGGATAAGACGTATGATAATCTCAAGGTACGCTATTACTTTCCAAACATGTATAAGAGAATCAATGAATATGTTTCGAAGTGTGTCACTTGTCAAGAACGTAACATGAAACCAGTCAAACCACCAATGGGTGAAATCGATATTCCGGCATTTGCGGGTTGCAAATGGGCCGCTGATATTTCTGGTCCCTATAATGAAACTTTGTCAGGTAACAAATATATCCTGACATTCATTTGTCTTTATTCATCATACATAGTGTGTTTTGCTATACCTGATAAGTGTAGTGATACCATTTGTTCTATATTGATCGAGGAAATGTTTCCTACATTTGGCTCCATGGTATCTTTGCTCACTGATAATGGTAAGGAATTTGTATCTGGGAAAATGGCCGACACCTTAGCAGCTCTTAATATCAAGCATATAACGACTTCTATTTATTCGCCAATGTCTAACGGGGCCTGCGAAAGATCTCATCGAACATTACTGGATGTATTGTCAAAAAAATTTCAGGGTAATCCAGAGTCCTGGGACTTGTATCTGTCACAAGCATGCGCGGCTATTAACTTTTCGGTCAATGAATCCAGTAAATTGTCTCCATTTTTTCTAATGTACAATCGTGACCCAATCTTACCTGTTACCAATATTTTAAAGTGTAGACAGAGATATGCAGGAGAAGATGCATGTAAGTTAGCATTAGAGAAACAGCATGAAACATTTATGTTAGTACACAAAAACTTGAGACAAGCGAAAAAGCGCAATGCCAGGTATGCAAATGAGAATGCCAAGGATGTTAAACTAGAGGTAGGAGATTCTGTCTATTTGAAACAGCATGTCAGGAAGTCCAAGCTTGACAGGAAATGGCAGCCATTCTACAGAATAGTGAGTCAAAAGTCGCCGTATACCTTTGTCATCCGTAATCAGTTAGATGGTTCAATTAAGGAATCTCACGTCAGACATTTGCGATTGGCTAACATTGATGACTGGGAGATAACCAGGGAAGACAAGGAACGTCAAATGCGGAAGGCCAGAATGGTAGCCTCCCCTGATAACAGTGATTCTGAACCCGAGGCAGAACCACCATTAGCCAAGCTGACTAAGATGAAGAGAAGACACAGATCAGACAGTTCCAGTGAAGAAGACATACCATTGCTAGAGCTTCAAAACCGGATCAAGGCCAGGAATAGGCTGCTGAAGCGTGAGTATGCAAATAGGGATGTCTCATCGAGCACAGACAGTTCTAGTGAATCAGACCTGAAGACTAGACGCTCAGTCCATAATGATGACTCATCATTGGAGGGTGAGGATAACCAAGATCAAACACCCATGCACTATGATTCGGAGACGGATGAATACTACACTGATGTAGGTTCCACCGTTCCCAAACAAGAAAGTATGGAAGTAGATCAAGTAAATAGTGTAGATAAGAATCAGAAGGAGCAGGTTAAGCAGCTTTTGAGCGCAGTGATAGGGCTTCTGAAATAGTTATCTTGTAGATAGTAGTTAATCAGTGAATTATGTAACATTCATTTTGTTATGTGTATATAGCTTTGTGGAAGCAGTTTATATTTTAGCACCCAGTAGTGCGTTGTTGCAACAGGTGTATTTATTGACTTAGTAGTCGGATATTTTCCGGTGCTAATGTTTTGGCATTTTGGCAATTTTATGGTCAAGCTACTTGAATAGGTCAATGGGGTTATTGAGAAAGAGACTTGTAAGTTGTTAAAGAACAAGCATAATGACATATTTTGTGTTAGACGGTAGTTGACGTCTACTTACTGTAAGGTCTCGCGTAAGGACATGGGTTTTGCATAAAAGTAAAGGTTGATGTTAGCGACCGCCCATTTGGGTCCTAATGAGTTATATTATATATTGTATTGCAGGTTGAGCAGGATTTTAAGGACTAACATTTTGATGTTCTTCTTATTGACAAGTGCAGGCGCATTAATGCACGAAAATGTATTCTTTCATAAGATTGGGGGTTTCTCAATGTCAAGATCAAAATGGCTTATTTCCTTTGTAATAGACCTTAGTACATATGAGCGTTTCCTGGAGCGTTTAACAGGTGACATAAATAAGGTAGCCATTATGACTGATAAGGTGTTGAATGCTGCAGATACACCTGAGCATTCAAGGCTGAGAAATGAATATAAGGCCGTCCTTGAGGGTATGCGGGGAGAGATTTCTGTCATTAAGGGAGTTCACGCTGACATTGTAGAAAGTTTCAATGACTATAGACTATTAAAAGAGACGGACGGACAGGGCAGACACAAGCGTAAAGTGTTTGGCTGGCTGGGTGACCTAATGAGTGACGTGTTTGATCTTGCTACGAATGCTGAAATTTCTAGCATTCAAAGGAACGTGTATAAATTGGCCGCTAATCAAGACACTTTGATGCATGTCGAGGATGAGTCGCTATCTATACTTAATGTATCCAGAATGGAAATAAAGGAAAACAGGCAAAGAATTAATGACTTGTTAATGCTAATTGGGTCAGTTGAGGATAAGGTTATTAATATGTCTAATCATTTAGAGCAAGAAATAAGAGAAGCCAGGACAATCGTGGTATTGTTTTCAAGGCTTAATACGTTAATAGGGGAACTAAAACTTGCCTTATCAAGATCAATGTACTTCTATGTACATTTCCAAATACAAATACAAGCAGTAGCTATGCAGAAACTGTCACCAACGACAATTCCTGCAGAGCGATTACGCAATATGTTACTCGAAATTAAGGACAAGTTGCCGCAGACAGTTGGTTTGCCACGTGATCCACGTGCACATTTATTTGATTACTATAAACTTTTATCGTGTATACCTATTTTTGATGGTAAACACATTATTATTTCAATAAGGGTTCCCTTGGTGGAATATTCACAACAATTTGATATTTTCCGTGCTTATTCTTTACCTGTGCCTTTGTTAGGCAGGACAAGGGTTGATAAGGATGATAAAAAACTTTTAGCATACTATAAACTAGAATCTAATTATTTGGCAATCAACTCAGATAGATGTCAATATATTTTATTAACGGAAACTCAAGTTAAAGATTTTGTTCAATCAGGCTTGCAAATCTGTAATGTAAAAAGTCCTATAAGAAATGCTAATGTTGGGCTTAATTGTCTTTTAAGTAACTTCAATCAGGATAAGGTTCATGTCAAGAAATTTTGCAATGTATGGATACATCAAACCACTTTACCAACTGCGTTTTATTTGTCTAATGATGTTTATTTGGTTATTTTGGATAAGCCAACAGTATTTCACTTGTCATGTAAGAAAGAAGAAAGTGGAAGACAGCAAGTTGATCCACCATTTGGTTTCAAATCATTTTTCATTGTTAGGGTATTTGAGGGTCATTCAACAGAGAATATCGAAAGCTTTGCAAGTAATATGTTGAAGGACTATAATATTTCGGACTTAAGGGTTTGGGATGACATAAATCGAATTGTTCCTTTTAGCAATGATACTATTAAAATTCCACCTAAATTGGCTAACTTAGAAGATTTTCCATTAGGTAATTTGGTTGAAGACTTACGAAATAAATGGCAGATTGAGCCTATGGCAACAGAACATTTCCCACTATGGGGTTACTTGATAATTGTTATGTCTGTTATCATTATTCTTTGTGTTTTGGCCACATGCTTACTGAAATGTAAGCTCAAAATTCTAAAAAACATGCCCTGCCTTGTCATGAGAAAGCCCAAAATAAGGGAAGGTCATAAGACGAGATCAAGTGTGACGGAAGGTGATGACAACATGGTAGAAGTTGCCACCTCGCTACTGACAGACAGAGAACGACCGACTACATCCAACCAATTCATCAAGGAAAAGTTTGTGGTGCTGGACAAAAAGTAGACGACAACATTTTTATGATTATTGAATAGACCTCCACTTCGTTTCACATAATGGAGAGTGACAATGGATACGTCCTCTGCAAGGACAGTTTTTATAACCTGTTGGAACTAGAAGATGAAGAGTCAGAGCATGAATGTTGGCTGAGGATGAACATTCCAAATTTTGTAGACAATCATTATCAACCCCTAATGAGTGTCACAGAACAGGTGGTTGTAGATATAGCAATAGACAAGATTACGTCGGGACATAATAAAGAAAGTGAAAACTGTAATGTAGAAACCCTACTCAAAATGTGTTTTGAGGCCAGAGATTTAGTTATACGATGTACGCCTTTCTTGAAGACTCAAAGAACCTACCCAGGGCATGTCTACATGTTGATATGCTATAATTTGGGAATTCAATTGTATTCAGATGTAGAATACAGATACCTTTCCTACATAGACCCAAAATATATTGAGACTCGTGTTAGTTGGTCTATGGCATTCCAAGCTATTTATGGGAACCATTAAGCATCTCAATTCTATGGACAACCTATGATGCTGAACAATGACTATATTTCTTTCAGAAGCCATGTCAGAAGGAATAGCCAGTTCAAGTGTACCCACTGATCCTTCACGGGTGAAAGAACTCCTGGAGGAAATGTACAAGCTCTACGACATCGATTTGTTACCACTTCGGAAGTGTATCCTTGGTGTTCACCTTATTGCAGAATTCACGGAACAAACAATGCTTCAAGATGAGAAGGAACTTAATTTAATCTCCTCTCTTTGTTTATGGAAGACACAGACAGACGCAGAGACGAACCCTATATCAACAAACTCTTTATCTATGAATGACCAGCAGTGTGACGAAGATAAGGACTAGAGGAACTCCTAATATAAACTTATTATGAAAGATGTGTATAATCAAGACTTTTTTATGTTACAAGCCTTCCTATGTTATGCATTCATAGACAATCACATGAGGCTTAAATCTTATGCTTCATGGCGATTGTCTGGCATCATCGGGAGGAATGTAGCACTTTCATTAGGTGCAGTACTGTACCTTATGAAGGTATATGTGGACCAATTTTAACAGTTATGAAACATTTAAGTGACACTTTTAATTAAAGCTTGTATATCAGGAAGAACCACTCCAAACATCACGATACTTGGACTTATATGGATTAATTACATCAATTGACCTCATGATGTCCTGATACAAGCACTAAATATGGAAACCATATAGATTTAATTAATATAATGACCTGGGGTGGTGGTCTTGATAAAATCTTGCTAGGCCGAACAATATTTCTAGACACTGCGGATTCAGACCAGCTGGCTTCTAGTGAGGTCATCTGATCGGGTCTGCACTGTTTATATTTCAATTCGAAGCTTATACTGTTTTTTTGGTTTTAAAAGAACAACAATTGGGTAGAATTTGAAATTAGTTGAGGTTATTCGGCATGGCAATGGTTGAAATATGTTTGCGAGATGTTCATGCCTCCGTTGTCTAAGTGACCGGAAGGAACAGACATCACTTGGACCAATGGAATGATTCCTTTTGCCCGATTTCACAACCTGACCAAATGGATTGGTTGAAATTACTTATCAGCAATATTGCATGCTGGGAAGGCGAGAACTTTAAAACTGAAGATCTCGTCTCTCTTGGGCAGATTTAGGCTTTACTTAGAGAGTGAATTTGGCAAAGGGTTTCGGCATCGGGTTTTAAAAATTATTATTAAATTAAATAAATTATCGCTCCAGTTTAGGACTTGTAAAATAAATTGTAAAAATTGAGGTTTTTATTTTATTGACTTGAAAAAGGAAGAACACAACGCGGAGGAACAGTATTACACCTTTACCTTAATAAAAAGACCCTTAAATCTATAGAAATGACCCCTAAACATAGTTCAATTTTGTGATGACCCCAAAAAAATATTCACAAAATCTTCATACCCCCAAAAATAATTATTTTTCTGAAAACCCCCAAAATTTTTGAAATTCAAAATTTTGAACCCCCAAAAAAAGACCTCTAGCCTACGTATGTATGAAAATATCAGAGTACCCCCGGGGGGATTTGTAGGGATCCAGGTTAGATCCAAGTTTCTTGACACCTTTTTTAGTGGTGGAGAAACTCCTCATTTAAGGAAATGGGTCTCCGTCCATGCTAGGGAGGTATGAGCAGAATAGGATTTAGTCACTACGGACGACACCGTCAGATTTCAATGGCGAGACTCCGCATGTATTCGACTATAAGGTCACTATGTAGCCACGCCCCAACTGGTTTCTATCTTCGTTAGTTTTACACGAGACCGGGACATTGCATACCAAGTGGCGTTACAGTGACCGATTAGTTGAATAATATCACGTGAATCTGGAATCTGAAAACGGCGAAAAAATATAGTGACGTGTCTCTACTCCTATTGCACACGAACTCTACGACATGCACAGAGATAACGCACAAGTACACTGATATGTGCATTCGTGTCTAGCGTCCTTTTGTGGGACATATGCAAACAGTGGAGACACAAATCAGACGCCGTAGAACGCGGCGTCTGATCTGGGTCTGCACTGTTTGCTTACAGAATGTTCTATTAAAATTTGAATAAGAAAGAAAAATATCACCTTTAAAACTGAAATGAACTGGTCCAATGGATAATACAAATGTAGTGGGAAATTCCATTCGCCTTATATTGGTTAATTAATTACTAAACGTCTTATAGTACTATCATCTCAAATCATAGATTCTTGCATATATATCTATTCGTTTAGCTGTTAACATCCATTGTCAAATGAACGAAAATCCATGTTCAAATCAGGAGATTCACGTGCTGTTTGAACATGGGTCAAAACTTGAAAATACTTAAATGAGCCCTGCATTATTTGCATGACGTTATACGGAAAGCGCTGCGGACCAGACTGATCATTTCGCCGATGTTTTTGTTCGCGAAAACGTTGCGCACGGTTATGACGTCATGACGTTCGAAAGTACACAGCCGACGCCATTTTGTTTAGAGAAAACCAGTATAAGAAAATGGACAATTTAATGTTTTAGCAGCGTTTTCAATGCGAATTGGGCTGGAATAATGTAAAATATGCAAGAATAACGATCACACATGTTTGTTTCATTGCATTAACACTTGCCGGGTCCCTCGGATGATGCTGAACACTCGGCCTATCGGCCTCGTGTTCAAACAGCATCCTCGGGATCCGGCAAATGTTAATGCATGAAAAAAACATGTGTGATCCCTATATTATAATATGACGTCGCGTCTTGGAGTGAAATAACGCCATGCAATAAAATCTGTAAACCACTAGTGGTTTATCGATTTTCGGGAAACGTTATGACGTCCATGAAAACGTTGCGTACATAATGACAAAATTATGACGTTTTACGGCAGAAATGAGATCTCAAAGTAATCTTTATGTCATATGATAAATAGAATCTAACATTCGTGCTTTTGTATTATTGGATTTATTAAACTCGTTACGAAAAAGAGATAAAATGCGAGGCTTTCCCCAACTCGTTTAATAAATTCAATAAAAAATGAACACTCATGTTAGATCCTCTATATATGCATTACTTTTTCAGAAATTGCACGACCAGCATGTGTACACTATAATCACTGTGTGAGTCCGTCCGTCCGTCTGTCCGTCCGTTAGCAGTTAATGAAAAAATGATAACGTCTGACCCACAATGTATATTTTGATCAAATTTTGCATACGTATACATGTCAACCTTGTCAACCACTGGCATGCGTAACCCCAGGGGGTACTCTGATATTTTCACACATACGTAGGCTCGGGCTATTTTTTTGGGTTCAAAATTCTGAATTTCAATATTTTTGGGGGTTTTCAGAAAAATGAATATTTTCTGGGGGTATGAAGATTTTGTGGATATTTTTTTGGGGTCATCACGAAAGTGGGCTAGTTCGAGGGTCATTTCTATGCAATTTAGGGTCTTTTTTAAGGTCAAGGTACAGAATTGGGATATTTTTTTGGGTTGCTAAAATTTCAAATATTGTTTTTGGGTGCTTGAAATTCCTGCTTTGTTTTGGGCGAACTGAAGATGTTCGGTCCGAGCCTACGTATGCGGAAAAATTAGAGTACCCCCCCCCCCCCATGGTGCGTAACAGCCGTTTTGGTGAACGTGGATTTTCTGAGCATCAGTTCGACCGGTCGTGGTCAGTAAGTGAAAATGCTCATAACTCTCGAACCACATCATGTTAAATTTGGATCATATTTTGCATACTAATTTATCTTAACATTGTCCAGCCACTGGTATGCAAAACGGTGACGATGCTTTGCCGAGCATCATTTCGGCTGGTCTAGGTCTTTTAGTGAAAATGCTCATATGTCTAGAACCGCATGTTCCATCGGTACGTGGTCAGTAAGTGAAAATACTCATGTATAACTCTTGAACAACATGGTATATTTGATCGAATTATGCATAATTCTGCAGGAAATGACCAAATTGGGCCTCGACGCGAGAAAACCTGTCTTCCGAGGTTCGCGAACAACAAAGCCGCAGACCAGCCTGCGCATCCGCTATTTGTTATTCGCTATTTGGAAAATATCATATGTAAACTTGTTATAAGTGAAATTTCAATTATCTAGCTAGTCTCTGTAGCTGAGGAGACTGGTTTGAAACTCGCTTTGGCAGAAACCCCGAAGACAGGTTTTCTCGCGTCGAGGCCCAATTGTTTTCCACACATTCCTTCTGGCACGGGATACTGATTAATCTACGTTCACCACGGGTCATGCACATTATGATCAGATGATTGTATTTTAAGGTGTTACACAAAGTAGGACACGCACTACATCTAGTACGCTAGGCAAACGTGTTATATCCGTGACTACTGCTTAAATTTCTATTTGAAATATTATATTGTATACTCAAACAAAAAAGAAACGTCCGATTTTCATGGTACTGTATCTTTCGTTCCAGCTAAGATGTTGCTACAAAAATAAAACCAAAATGTTAATCAAACCTCCGACACACAAAAAATGGTAATTATTTGATTTTATCTTCTGATATTGAAGGGTTATTTAACCTAATGTGTACATAGCTTTTTACATTATCATCAGGAAGTTAATCATCAAAACGTTGCACATTTTACGTTAAATGGCAACCAGAAGCGTCAGACGATGAAAAAACATCTAAAAATCCAAAAGGCTGCTTATTAAACGAACGAAATAGCAGTTCCAAATCTTTCACTTGCAAAATTATCTAAAATTACCTCCCTTTGAATTAAACAAATAACAAATTAAGAACTTTCAAATCTCCTTAACCTAACATCATTTTGAGACCGTTTTTGTTTTTAATTTGTTTTGTTTGTTTATGACAGCAATTACACCATAGAGAAAAACTAAAACTATGGCTGATGTCGGGCATCAAAGGTTCACTAAATCTGTGTTTTATACCCCAGTCTTCCTGCAAAATCATCAGATAATTTCCATTATCAATTGTTTTGATGCTGATTAGTCTTAATTACTGATAAAATGCTTGTGACGACGAAAAAACATTTAATTTGTTCGATTTTGCTTATTATCAAAATGTTGGACCAATTATGATTTTTCTGAGTGTTTTCACGCACGCTTGTGATCGATGTTTTGTGACGTCAGAGTATGTTACAAACAAATGACTGTGACGGAAAAAGCAATGCATACAACTAGCCAGCTTATCTTACAAGAGAGCTTGTTCAGTGATGTTTAAATGTGCTTGAACGGTTCGGGATTATGACGGACACACAAGCTATTGATGTTGTGACTTTTGATTTTAAGGGTACTCGTGCTCGCTGCTTTTTCAGCGGCTCTACTGATTTTCAAATGGACTACTCTTAAGTGCAAATCATTTCTAAATCAAAGTTTGTAAGGTGAAAACTTGAATGAAATGCGTTCATCCATTTGGAGCTGGCAGACATAAACGTCAAGCGGACACAACTTTATTGTTTCAGTATATATCAATTTTATTCAACGGAATGTAAGATGGCAACACTTAGTTTTCTATGTGCGTTTTTCGTATTTAGCACGATACGTAAGTTCACAGTTATTGTATATTTATTATTTAATTAATCCTTTGAAGACCGGACACCCCAAATCGAGTACTTAGGCAAGCAGTGAAGACCTAGATAAAATGCTGCAGTTGATCAGAGGCTGTACAAAGATACAATAATTTTTGTAGCATATATACAGTAAGACATAAGTTAAGCATCAACTCAATAGTTTCCTAGAAAACGAAGGAAGCTTTCCAGTCATGAATATTTTCTTGTTTTATTTATCAAAATAGATAAAGTGGTGACAATTTACAGCAAATTTTGATTCATTTATCACAAAGGTAAACAAACAGGCATGGCAAATGCACACTTACCCCTAAAAATGTCCCTATTCTCTAGCTCATTATGATATTTTCAAAACGCTTAGACATGTAAAGTGTTTCATAGCTTAAAAGGAGGCTACACAAACTCATCTGAGTCTGCACTTGTCAGAATGCCACATTGTTGGAAATCACATTATAGTCTATGACCCAATCAAAATACTTACTTAACTGTAATTTTAATTATTAAAAGTTTTACGCCAACAGAAATGCGATTTTTAAGTAATTTTAATGTCATGTGATAAATCGAATCTAACATTCGTGCTTCTGTATTATTGAATTTATCAAACTCGTTTCGAAAAAGAGATAAAATGCTTGACAAGCCTCGCATTTTTATTTCTTTTCCTCAACTCGTTTGATACATTAAATAAAACATGACCACTCATGTAAGATCCTCTATGGTTGCTTTCTATTTTATCAAGCAGTTGTATCTAACACGGACTCCATGAAATTACGGAGTGCAGCAATGCTGAAGACTCTGAAAAATGCCCTACTTCGTGAACAAGTTGACCAAAAACGAAATCTGCCAGTTATTAAAAAGAAACTTTGACAAGTTAGCCAGCAGAGCAAGAAAAAGAAAATTGCCAGCAGAAAAGCAGTCAAGAACGCCAGAAGGTATGTAAAACCTGTCTTAAGCGGCCACTCAAAAAGAAGACTAAACTTGTAAGACCGATTATCGCTTGATGCAGGTCAAAAGTATTGCAGAATACTCCAAGAAGGAGCATTCTGCAATACTTTCGATCTTCATTAAGCCACCATTCATCATTGAGATCTCTCTTTCGTCTATTTTTGAGTGGCCGTTTAAGACAGGTTTTACTGTATGTCTATCTTGGTTCAATCTTTTTGTGGCTGTTCCATGGTATTTACCAATACTAGGCCATGTGCGGAACTAGAGGGGGGGGGGGGGGCAGGGCGTCCGGACCCCCCTGAAAAATCACAAAAATATGGGGTTTCTTAGCAATATTGGTCCGGATCCCCTGTAAAACCACAAAGCTTACAAGCCAGCATTCAGTGTTGAATCACCATCGGCCTGCCAGCGAAACGCCATTTAAATGATGGCCCACTTATAGTGGTATTTGGATCCTTCCTCCCCTAATCAATTAAAAAAAAGAAGAAAAAAGAAAAAAAAGAAAGCGTAAAAAAGTTGGACCCCTCTGAAAAGACTTTCTGGATCCGCACTTGTGGGCCTAGTGGGTTTTTAGTTTTGTGGCTTTATGTCTGGGAGGACCTGAAATTTCGATAAACAGTGTTTCTGGTTTAAAACCCTCACAGAAGACTGAGCCTCAATTTAGAGTCTCATCCGACAGACTGGGAGAGCCGCTATCTTTCTTGATTCAGTGTTAATTACAGCTGAGTATGGAGTTTTAGGCAACTTTATGCACCGACTTTCAAGAAGTTGAGAGGCATATATTGCTTTTGGCTCGTTCTGTCCACATCATATACTTAAGGAATAAAGAAAAGCAACAAAAACTTCGAGTCACTGTAAGCATACAATATGATGCAAGTTTCTAGTGCAAATGATATTTATCCATAGGAGCAGAATGTGCCCGTCAATTTACAGCAGGTTCAACGCAATTATCGATTACGTAATCATTTTGGTATGCGCGTAACCAGCCTGACCCCCCGTAGTAAACTGCTGAAACAGGGTCAATAAAAGCAAAGTTTGAATCAACCATCGGTTAATTGTTTTAAAAAGTCTTGGCTTGGATTGCGGATCAAAGAAATGATCAAATGGCGACGTTTTCTGTAGGATTCTGAAACGGCTTAACGTCATTAACGTCAACTCTGAATACTGCGTAAAACGCGTAAACTTTCTTTTCTGCTTGGGATTTTTTCATTCCAAGGACATTTTGTTCAAGAATTATGACTTTAGATCTTCAGACGTCAAAAACCCTCAATTCTGACGTCAAAATTCGACATCCTACGTCTTAATGGTTTCCATGATGTTTATGTGTTTTTTCTAACGATAAAAAGGTCAAGTGACAAAGTTTAGGTTACAGTTAACAAGTTTGGTGTTCACTCTCAGCATGTAATCAGATGTTTTCTGTTGCATTATGCCTTGTTTTTGTTTGGCTAACGTCAATATAAACACCTTACCAGCGTATTTCTACGGTACCTGAAAAGTCAGTTTTTCCAAAGAAAGCATGCATTGATGTCTCTAGGTTTATCTTATCCTTTATACTCACCAGCGACCCAAACCCGACGGTCCTAAGTGACGTTTATCGTTAATTCACTACCATCGGGTATCTTGCCATTCAAGTAGCGTGTTTTGACGCAATATTTGACTGCATTACGAATATGATTGAGCGTTTGTTTAATTTGCACATTGTCAAGTCGACGCCCAATAACAAAACATGGAAAAGACGGGGTTTCTTGATCTTTCTTCTGACGTTAATGTCACATTTTACGTTTTCATATGTTTTCATATTGTAGCATAAAATGTAGCGTTAAAATGACGTTTTGGTATTTCATCACATGCTATAAATACTCAATAAGAAATTTTCGAAAGATTTTTTACCAAACTGTCATTTAAACACGAAAAAAAAATATTTTTATCTGTTGCGTTTCTTTATTCCTTAAGTATACTTTATTCATGAACAAAAGCGTAGCCAGAACTCTGAGATAGCCACGTACATTAAATGAAGACCTCGGAAATGAGCAGTTGTAATCTTAAATTGCCTTCTTTTTTAAAAAGGGATCTTCTTTAAAAGCATGACAGAACACTATTTCTTGCACACCGGATAAGGATATCTGTTGTTATACCCTGGGATAGAAAATCTTATCTTACCCATGCTCTCTAAGGCTGCCACGTTAGGGCTACATTCATTGGTTGTATGGGAACTCTCACACATGGTCGTAAAGTGACGCCAGCATGTAAAATTGCAGCTTAGCGTATTCAGGGACTTCTGGAAGCTTATTTTAAAATTAAAAAAAAAAACAGTGATGAGCAAGAAAAAAAATTTATTATTCGTGTGAGGGTAGGATAGAAAATTCCGTCCATCGAGATCACCGTTTGTCATCACTCGGCAAGCATCGTGATGCCAAACGGCGATCCTCGGGACAGGTTTTGCTATCCTATCCTCACACTCATGATAGATTCTTTTATTATCTACTATGTAATGAAATGCAGGAAAATATTGATTAAATATAATGCATATATTTCACAGCCGTGAAAATATAAAAACTTGTATTTTCACAGAAGTGAAAATACAAGATTTGATATTTTCACAGGAAAGAAACCGTAAGAGTGGAACTACTTTTTTTCTATTTTCTTAATATGGTCTAAGGGAAGCAATTCTTTATGGCATATCTGTTTCTTTTCTAAGGGAAACAACTATTGGTGTTTCCAATGTAAACAAAAAGTCATAGTCGCTTAGAAACTTAATAAAAGAAAGAGCTTTTATAAATTCGTGTGCTACAACTAGAAAATCAAAACAAAAGCTAATGTAAAGTAAGATTAGCTTCTCTTTACCTTAAAAGATTATGGTAAATTTGTAGATAATAAAAAGAAAATTCAAATGTTTTTTATTAAATGTGTCTTTTACTTCTCTTGTGAAGTGGACAATGATTATATTTCATTCGTGGCTACGCTACGTATGAAATATAAATATTTTGCACTTCACTCGTGAAATAAAAGACATATTTAACGAAAAAAATTGAATATCCTCTATGTATTCCATACTAGGTGATTTACACTGAATGACAACAACGTGCATAACTGCGCAATTGGTAATGGGAGTTACGCCTATAATACGTCCATCATCAAACATCGTTGGAACCGTCTTAAAATTATATATGCTGATACCCCATAAAAGGTTCATATCCAGCATTTTTCATGTCTGAGATATCTTTCATTCAGGAGCTATATCTCTTTGATTAAGATGAAATAGTAATCTTAAATGCAAGATGCCTTAAAACGTGTTTGAGCTAGAGTCGTGTTATTTGGTATACTGATATAAGATGAGGCTTGGAATCCAAAAAATGTCCGAGTTATGCACCCTTTTAGATTTTAGCCATTTTAGTATTTTGGACCCACTTGACCTTGAATGATGATATTTGGTATATTATGAGTAATTGATGTGGAAATAGTTTAATGATTCTGACATAAGTTCACATCGGTTATTGCGCTGATTCACCCATACGTTTTAGCAGGATATCTCATATATAGAGGATCTTACATGAGTGCTCATGTTTTATTGAATTTATTAAACGAGTTGGGAAATAAAATGCAAGGCTTTACAAGCATTTGTCTCTAATCCGCAACGAGTTTAATAAATTCAATAATACAGTAGCACGAATGTTAGATTCTATTTATCACATGACATAAGAACTACTTATAAATCGCATTTTTGGCGTGAAAACGTAAAGATTTCGCCCACTTTTACTCAACGTTACACTGAAGAACTTAAAAAAAACGCGAAATCGAAATTCATAAAATTAGCCACGTTTGAATGTATCAATTTTATTGAGATTTAGCAAAAATAAACATAAATATGTCTGCAAAACATATCAAAATGATAAAGAATTTTAGAGCAACAGTCTATCAAAAGACAATACCATTAGATTCAAAAACTGCAATTTGAAATTTGTCCTGAAATTGGACATGATTTACAGTTATTGTAATAAAATATCTTTTAATAAAAATCTGAAACAAATTACCCTTCGAGCCCTGCTATTCGTCTGGCAGTGTTGGTAACCAGCCGGAATGGATATCGTCGATGTAAATATCGTCGATATAATAGATACTATTTGCCGGTCGCCATTCTTAGTTGGCATGGCATGTGTCTACCTTTAACTGTTCTAGTAGCCTGGTAACAATCTCTGAGGTGATGTTTAGCTGACGGATGACAATTATAATATCTGGCGACGCCAGAAACACGCACCTCAGCTTTTATCATTCCAATTGGTTTAAACATATTTTATTAGCAAGAACAGTTGACATTATCATTCCAATTGCACCAGATCGTTCATGTTCAGACAAACGTGGCACGAATGATAAAGCTGTAAAACTAAAGCTCTATAGGAGCAGTCTGATCTGGGTCCACACTGTTCGTAATAGAAGCTTCTTAAACATTTCAGCAGACGAGAATAGCAGGCGACTTTTGTTGCTATTGGCGCGTTAAAGCTGCATACTCTGTAACTATGAACATTTTTCGAAAAAAAAATTTTTCTTTTTAAATCATTTATAAAAGTAGAATAAAGTTACGTTGTCACAATAAATCTAATTTCTACAGCTGAAAACTGCATGGAAAAGTGAATTATCTTATAAAAACAGGTATTTTTTTCTCTTGTTTGTAATTATTTGCGTCCCTCCAATAGTTCTAGACAGTTAATTTTAACATAAATGCTGTTGTTTTGGCACTAATAATTTGTTCTTTACTACGAAAAAGGTAAAATATATACCTGAATTTTAGTATTTTTACTGTGTTCTTGAAAAATAGAAACATTATTTCTAAAATGAAAAGATCAAAAGTTACAGACTATGCAGCTTTAAGGGTTAAATATGTAAATATGTAAACGACTAGTGTCAAGTAGAGCGCATCAGCGTTTTTGACTAACCATCTCTTACATGTGATGGGTAGATGGAATATTGCAACTATATACTATTCCCAATTACAATATGTATCCATACACATCTAATAGATTTTTATAATATACACTAAACAAACTTTCTATTGGTCGTCATCCTTTATATTTGACTTTTGCAAAAAATGAAACGAGTTGAGGAAATGAATAATATTTCATTGATTACCGTACTGAAGATTGGTATATTTTTTTGAAGTTGTTTGAAATTATTGTTGAATAATTGAATAAAACAGAGATGACCAATTAGAAATTTCGTTCAGTGTACTTCTTTCTGCAACAACTATCAAATGGGCCTCGACACGAAAAAAACACACAAAAAACCCACCATAACTTTGCTGCATGCAAACAACAAAAGCACAGACCACCGTGCACATCCATGCGGTCTGATCAGCTCCTTTGTTTTTCGCTATCTCAAAACTTTCAGTATTCTAGCTTGTATCTAAAGCTGAGCAGGCTGGTTTGAGCCTTACTTGGCCAGAAACCCAAAAGACCGGTTTTCTCTGGTAGAGGCACAAATACTATAATATCAAGAGCCAAAGGTTCAGATAGACAAACATTTTCAGCGTACTTTTGAAAATATTTTCTAACCCATAATTTAGGCACATGCTTTGGGAGCTCAAAACAACCTTATCATTAAGCCTGTTCTTTTGAATACCACAATATATGTTCTGTTACACACTCTTAACTAAAGAGCTAAGACCACAATTACATTAAAACATTTACGCCAAAACTTTCAACGTTTTACATTCTGTCCAGTCAGCATTTAAAATACCAGGTGTGTAGCAAGTGTAGCTATTAAAGTACTTTCCTTAGACTGGTTCCAGTCCCTAAAACAATTTATCATCAATGTGTCATATCATATACTTTTAGCTAGTTTTAAAACAGAGCCAACAGAGTTAGACTGGCTAAAAGTATATGATATGCCACATTCATGATAAATTGTTTTAAGGGCTGGAGCCAGTCTATACTTTCCTTAAGAGCAAATAGTAAAGGTGCAGATAGGCAGTCTTGGTCCGTACCTTTTGTTGTTCACATGCAACAGTCAGATGTTATCGCAACAGATCAGTTGTCTTCCTTTAATGCGCTTAAACTCAGCATAATGCTTACTTTTTCTGTTTCAGAAAAAACAGAGGATGAGCCTTTCTAGCCAACTAAATGACATAGAACTCACCTTTTCCAGGCAATTTCATGTTTTATAATTCAACTTTCTAACCTACTAAATGTCATATAAATCACCCTTTCCAAAAATAGCGGCCAACAATACCCGTCGATCACAGTTGAACACTTTGTAATATACTTTTAAAATGTAATATGAACACTAAACAATACCCTGAGGTTATAAAACGCTTAAATGCTCAATTCAACTGAGCATGAACTTTCAACTGCTTTTAAAGATTTTTCTTGTTCAATATCTCTCAGATATAGTATTTATCCTGCTAATAAATGTTAAAATGCCAACAACTGTTGGCATTTCAAAATTTATGAGCAAGATTTTCATGGGCTATTGAGATGAGCATGTTTTATAACCTCAGGGCCACACACATAATGATGATATCTTACTCCATTATCGATCTTGTGCACCATTTTTCTTATAATTGGACATTGTCGCAAGAAAATCCGTCTTTGGTTTGTTTGTATTATTTACTGCCCTGTCAACAATTTGTGTTGCTTGTTGGAAGGGTCTTCCTAGGTAAAACCAGTACTTAACACAGGATAAATTGTGGTGCTCAAGGAAACAACACAGTGCCTCCAGTGAGGCTCAAACAGAAGATCTATCTTTGTAGTTAATGATGCTACATGTAAGACTAAATCCAAATAACAAAGCTACAGAGCCTAGCTAGAATATTGTTATGTTGTCAATCGCAGAGAACAAATAGCAATGACACTGATCAGACTGGATACATTGGTTGATGTGCGCCTTTGTCACTCACATTATTTTTGGAACAAGGCCCAGGTGACAAATATGCAGGCTAATACTTTTTTTTACTCTACTTTGAAGCAAAATAAATGCACCAGAGTGGGGATTATTCTATTCAATACTGCATTAGACGTTGTTTATTGACATCTGTAGAAATGCTCCTCATGTTCCTAAGGATGCACCAACGATCCGTTACTTATGCGATGAAGAGGCCCATATGTGATATTCTCTTCACTACTGTGTAGACACAGAAAGAAAACTCAAAACATTTCACATTTATATGATGAAATTGTACGTTGAAAGGTCAGAAAATCAGTTTGTAAATAATAATGCTTTCTAAGAGGTAAGTGTTGCAATTTAAGACATAGAGCAGACTTCAGGAAGTGATGTTGATTTTGATAATGAAAATATCTGTGAAATTCCATCACTATAAAATATGGTGACAATAGAAACTGTTTTCACTGATATGTATCAGGCTAGATGGGTTTAAATAAAGGTAACATAAACTCAACCAGTGAAAGTAAATGCTACATAACATGATATAGGATGTGTAAAAAGAAGTTAGGAAAATTATCAAAATGGAAATAATAGAAATTTCTGAACCATAGAAATAACTTTTTTACCCTGAACCAATGCCGAACTGAAACATTGATGAGATGTTTGCTAGCTTTAGGGTATAAGTATTTAATCTAATTAGATGTGATGACAGGGTATTTTTGGTGCCCATGAGTGAGTCCTCAAAATAAATGACTGCATTTTTCACACTGACAGGCCCTTATCAATTTAAGACTATGCCTTTTGGGTTGATAAATGTTCCAGCAATATTATGTTGGTTGATGTGAAAGCTTTAAGATGGTGTGAAGGACCAAGATGGCCTTATTGACAATATGCATGTTATTATATAACCATGACCTGGCCTGAAAACAAAGAAACGTTATTACAGCTATATCTTAAAGATTGCGCTACACGTCCCTCAAATGTTGCAATGGGTTTCAGAGTCTTAAACGCCTAGATCATGTTCTGGAACATAACCCTTTATGACCTAATCTAGAAAAAGAGGATCCTCTGGTCCTGGGTCACTATCCTGACAATGACTGTTTTATTGTCAGGGGGGAGCATTATCCAGACCAGCATCTAGCTATGATTCTTTGATGGTCTCAGCTATTTGATTTATGTTGAGGAAAATAAAATGGGCTTTGTCACGACAAAACCTGTCTTCTGGGTTTCTGACAAAGTGACCATGTTTTTCAACAGATCAGTCTCATTTGAACAATCTTGGTAGAGGGTACCCAAGAACTTTTTGTGTCAAATTATTTTCAAATTATCCCAGTAGTTTTTTACAACTACAGCTGTACATATGGAAAACTAACTCCGCGCCCTTGCGGCTTATATTTCTCAATGGATCAATGTAATTTAAACGATCTTGGTAGAGGGTTATCCTAGGAAAGTTAGTATCAAATTATATCCAAATTAACTCAGTAGCTTTCGATAAGGAGGTTTTTAGTTTTCCTTATACAGTCGAACTTCGTTGACTCGAACTCGTCGGGACGGTCGGTGAGAGTTCGACCCATCCATGTGTTCGAGCGATCACTTAGCCTGACAATTTTCAAGTTGGTACATGTGTACTTTATGTCATCACAGACATCACAGTTTTTATCGACCAAAGTTGCAAAGCGCACGTGACACCTGTCACTGATCAAAAACCCTTTGCAAGCTAGAATTAAAATGATAAGCTGCATGTGTACGCATATGAACCTGTTGAAAGTAAAAACATTTATCAGCATGCGCATATGCGCAGGCTGATCAATGCATTTGCTATCGAGTAAGCTTAACTTTTTTTCTTCTAGTGAGTGAATGTTCCTGTTTTTGTGTCGTTACAGTTTATGTTCGGTTATTTATCGTTTCCTTTAGAACAATAAAAGAAAAAAACAAGTTTGTTTCTTATTCAATGTGCAAGTTTCAATTTATAACAACGAATAAAACATGAAAAAAAATTACAAACTCCTCAGGATGTTTACAGCAAAGACGCGGATCAGACTGTACCGCCGCCGCACAATCCGATGCCTTTCTTTATCCAGCCAGGCATGTTTTACTCAATTGGATACGCGAATTCTTGATTACAAAACATCTCATTAATTGTCTTTAATCATTTTCCGCCGCCCTACTACATGTAAGTGGTGACAAGTGAGAAATTACCAAAATCTTTGATCTGGTAAATTGACGCTAATTGCTTCACACGTTCCGCTCACCAGTTAGTTAACCCAAGGATGAAATTATCACTGTCACGGAGCGCTTATGGAAATAATAATGAACTTAAATCAAGCGTGTGACTGATTCATGTAAAGAAATATTTGGTTTGAGCCATCATAGCGTTTTTACATGAAAAATCGCCCTGCGGACCGCGCTTTGAGTTCCAAAGTTCGAGCCATCACTGTTCGAGCCTGGGGTGTATTTTAACAATAAATGTATAGGGAAATTGTCGGGACCGACGAACGAGTTCGAGCGATCTCTGGTGTTCGAGACAGGCGAGTTCGAGCGACCAAAGTTCGACTGTATATACCTGGTGAATACTGGCTCAGCCCACTGGTGGTTATGTTTTCAATGGATCAAAATTATTTGAACAATTTTGGTAAATGGTCACCCAAGAAAAAAATTGTGTCATTTTAAATCTGCCCAGTAGTATTTGAAAAGAAGATTTTCAAACTTCTCCCTTTATTCACATAGTGAAAGCTGGCACCACTCAAACAAGCTTGGTAGAGGATCACCATAGGAACATCAGTGCCAAATTATTTTCAAATTTGAAGAATATATTACGACAAGAAGATTTTAAGTGCTTTCTCTTGGTTGCAATGACAACCAGAATTCTGCATGGAATGGAAATCTATGAACACCTTTGAAAGGGGAATACCAAAGAATCATTCCCATGTAGTTTAGTGAAATTCCACTTAGTAGTTTAGGAGATGTTATTTAAAGGAATTTGTTGACAGACGGACTGTCCTATGATCACAATAGCTCACCTTGAGCATATGAAATGTAAAGAATTCAACACGGCTTAGTCGATAGACCAAAAGATAAATATCTACAAGACCTCTACGGCCCCATTTGCATATATGACTTGTTCTGGATAACAGACAGACAGACAGAAAATCATGCAGGCAAAAAGGAGACATGCGGCTTGGGCGGGTCTGCAGAAGACAGACAATCAAACAGACAGGCAGGCAGGAGGACAGGAATACAGACAGGCAGATAGAATGATTTGCTGTTTGTGCCCACAGTCCCCGAACCAGTCCCAGGAGCTCTAACCACCTGAGCTAACCGGGTGCTGTTAATCGCGAGATCAATACTGTCAACACCTGTGTAATACTGTTCCTTCGCGTTGTGTTCTTCCTTTTTCAAGTCAATAAAAAAAAACACCTCAATTTTGACTATTTATTTTACAAGTCCTAAACTTGAGCGATAATTTATTTAATTTAATAATAAGTTTTAAAACCCGATGCCGAAACCCTTTGCCAAATTCACTCTCTAAGTCAAGCCGAAATCTGCCCAAGAGAGGCGAGATCTTCAGTTTTAAAGTTCTCGCCTTCCCAGCATGCAATATTGCTGATAAGTAATTTCAACCAATCCATTTGGTTCGGGTTGTGAAATCAGGCAAAAGGAATCATTCCATTGGTCCAAGTGATGTCTGTTCCTTCCGTCACTCAGACAATGGAGGCATGAACATCTCCCAAACATATTTCAACCATTGCCATGCCGAATAACCTCAACTAATTCAAATTCTACCCAATTGTTGTTCTTTTAAAACCAAAAAAAACAGTATAAGCTTCGAATTGAAATATAAACAGTGCAGACCTGATCAGACGACCTCACTAGAAGCCAGCTGATCTGAATCCGCAGTGTCTAGAAATATTATTCGGCCTTGCAAGGTTTTATTAAGACCACCACCCCAGGTCATTATATTAATTAAATCTCCAGGTTTCCATATTAAGTGCTGGTATCAGGACATTATAAGGTCAATAGATGAAACTAATCCATATATGTCCAAGTATCGTGATGTTTGGAGTGGTTCTTCCTGATATACGAACTTTAATTAAAAGTGTCACTTAAATGTTTCATAACCGTTAAAATTGGTCCACATATACTTTCATAAGGTACCGTAATGCACCCAATGAAAGTGCTACATTCCTCCCGATGATGCCAGACAATCGCCATGAGGCATAAGATTTAAGCCTCATGTGATTGTCTATGAATGCATAACATAGGAAGGCATGTAACATAAAAAAGTCTTGATTTTACACATCTTTCAATATAAGTTTATATTAGGAGTTCCTCTAGTCCTTATCTTTGTCACACTGCTGGTCATCCATAGATAAAGAGTTCGTTGATATAGGGTTCATCTCTGCGTCCGTCCGTGACTTCCATAAACAAATAGAGGAGATTAAATTGAGTTCCCTCTCATCTTGAAGCATTGTTTGTTCCGTGAATTCTGCAATAAGGTGAACACCAAGGATACACTTCTGAAGTGGTAACAAATCGATGTCAAAGAGCTTGTACATTTCCTCCAGGAGTTCTTTCACTCGTGAAGGATCAGTGGGTACACATGAGCTGGCTATCCCTTGAGACATGGCTTCTGAAAGAAATATAGTCATTGTTCAGCATCATAGGTTGTCCATAGAATTGAGATGCTTAATGGTTCCCATAAATAGCTTGGAATGCCATAGACCACCTAACACGAGTCTCAATATATTTCGGGTCTATATAGAAAAGGTATCTGTATTCTACATCTGAATACAATTGTATTCCTAAATGATAGCATATCAACATGTAGACATGCCCTGGGTAGGTTCTCTGAGTCTTCAAGAAAGGCGTTCATCGTATAATTAAATCTCTGGCCTCAAAACACATTTTGAGAAGGGTTTCTACGTTACAGTTTTCACTTTCTTTATTGTTTCCTGACGTAATCTTGTCTATGACTATATCTACAACCACCTGTTCTGTGACACTCATTAGGTGTTGATAATGATTGTCTACAAAATTTGGAATGTTCATCCTCAGCCAGCATTCATGCTCTGACTCTTCATCTTCTAGTTCCAATAGGTTATAAAAACTGTCCTTGCAGAGGACGTATCCATTGTCACTCTCCATTATCTGAAACGAAGTGGAGGTCTATTCAATAATTATAAAAATGTTGTTGTCTATTTTTTGTCCAGCACCACAAACTTTTCCTTGATGAATTGGTTGGATGTAGTCGGTTGTTCTTTGTCTGTCAGTAGTGAGGTGGCAACTTCTACCATGTTGTCATCACCTTCCGTCACACTTGATTTCGTCTTATGACCTTCCCTTATTTTGGGCTTTCTCATGACAAGGCAGGGCATGTTTTTTAGAATTTTGAACTTACATTTCAGTAAGCATGAGGCCAAAACACAAAGAATAATGATAACAGACATAACAATTATTAAGTAACCCCATAGTGGGAAATGTTCTGTTGCCATAGGCTCAATCTGCCATTTATTTTGTAAGTCTTCAACCAAATTACCCAATGGAAAATCTTCTAAATTAGCCAATTTAGGTGGAATTTTGATAGTATCATTGCTAAAAGGAACAATTCGATTTATGTCATCCCAAACCCTTAAGTCAGAAATATTATAGTCCTTCAACATATTACTTGCAAAGCTTTCGATATTCTCTGTTGAATGACCCTCAAAATACCCTAACAATGAAAAATGATTTGAAGTAGCCTGACACGACTTATGTTATGTTAAAATACCAAATGGTGGATCAACTTGCTGTCTTCCACTTTCTTCTTTCTTACATGACAAGTGAAATACTGTTGGCTTATCCAAAATAACCAAATAAATATCATTAGAAAAATAAAACGCAGTTGGTAAAGTGGTTTGATGTATCCATACATTGCAAAATTTCTTGACATGAACCTTATCCTGATTAAAGTTACTTAAAAGACAATTAAGCCCAACATTAGCATTTCTTATAGGACTTTTTACATTACAGATTTGCAAGCCTGATTGAACACAATCTTTAACTTGAGTTTCTGTTAATAAAATTTATTGTGATCAATCTGAGTTGATTGCCAAATAATTAGATTCTAGTTTATAGTATGCTAAAAGTTTTTTATCATCCTTATCAACCCTTGTCCTGCCTAACAATGGCACAGGTAAAGAATAAGCACGGAAAATATCAAATTGTTGTGAATATTCCACCAAGGGAACCCTTATTAAAATAATAATGTGTTTACCATCAAAAATAGGTATACACGATATAAGTTTATAGTAATCAAATAAATGTGCACGTGGATCACGTGGCAAACCTACTGTCTGCGGCAACTTGTCCTTAATTTCGAGTAACATATTGCGTAATCGCTCTGCAGGAATTGTCGTTGGTGACAGTTTCTGCATAGCTACTGCTTGTATTTGTATTTGGAAATGTACATAGAAGTACATTGATCTTGATAAGGCAAGTTTTAGTTCCCCTATTAACGTATTAAGCCTTGAAAACAATACCACGATTGTCCTGGCTTCTCTTATTTCTTGCTCTAAATGATTAGACATATTAATAACCTTATCCTCAACTGACCCAATTAGCATTAACAAGTCATTAATTCTTTGCCTGTTTTCCTTTATTTCCATTCTGGATACATTAAGTATAGATAGCGACTCTTCCACGACATGCATCAAAGTGTCTTGATTAGCGGCCAATTTATACACGTTCCTTTGGATGCTAGAAATTTCAGCATTCGTATCAATATCAAATACGTCACTCATTAGGTCACCCAGCCAGCCAAACACCTTACGCTTGTGTCTGCCCTGTCTGTCCGTCTCTTTTAAAAGTCTATAGTCATTGAAACTCTCTACAATGTCAGCTTGAACTCCCTTAATGACAGAAATCTCTCCCTGCATACCATCAAGAACGGCCTTATATTCATTTCTCAGCCTTGAATGCTCAGGTGTATCTGCAGCATTCAAAACCTTATCAGTCATAATGGCTACCTTATTTATGTCACCTGTTAAACGCTCCAGGAAACGCTCATATGTACTAAGGTCTATTACAAAGGAAATAAGCCATTTTGATCTTGACATTGTGAAACCCCCAATCTTATGAAAGAATACATTTTCGTGCATTAATGCGCCTGCACTTGTCAATAAGAAGAGCATCAAAATGTTAGTCCTTAACATCCTGCTCAACCTGCAATACAATATATAATATAACTCATTAGGACCCAAATGGGCGGTCGTTAACATCAACCTTTACTTTTATGCAAAACCCATGTCCTTACGCGAGACCTTACAGTAAGTAGACGTCAACTACCGTCTAACACAAAATATGTCATAATGCTTGTTCTTTAACAACTTACAAGTCTCTTTCCCAATAACCCCATTGACCTATTCAAGTAGCTTGACCATAAAAAATTGCCAAAATGCTAAAACATTAGCACCTGAAAATATCCGACTACTAAGTCAATAAATACACCTGTTGCAACAACGCACTACTGAGTGCTAAAATATAAACTGCTTCCCTAAAGCTATATACATATAACAAAATGAATGTTACATAATTCACTGATTAACTACTATCTACAAGATAACTATTTCAGAAGCCCTATCACTGCGCTCAAAAGCTGCTTAACCTGCTCCTTCTGATTGTTATCTACACTATTTACTTGATCTACTTCAATACTTTCTTGTTTGGGAACGGTGGAACCTACATCAGTGTAGTATTCATCCGTCTCTGAGTCATAGTGCATGGGTGTTTGATCTTGGTTATCCTTACCCTCCAATGATGAGTCATCATTATGGACTGAGCATCTAGTCTTCAGGTCTGATTCATTAGAACTGTCTGTGCTCGATGAGACATCCCTATTTGCATACTCACGCTTCAGCTGCCTATTCCTTGCCTTGATCCGGTTTTGAAGCTCTAGCAATGGTATGTCTTCTTCACTGGAACTGCCTGACCTGTGTCTTCTCTTCATCTTAGTCAGCTTGGCTAATGGTGGTTCTGCCTCGGGTTCAGAATCACTGTTATCTGGGGAGGCTACCATTCTGGCCTTCCGCATTTGACGTTCCTTGTCTTCCCTGGTTATCTCCCAGTCATCAATGTTAGCCAATCGCAAATGTCTGACATGAGATTCCTTAATTGAACCATCTAACTGATTACGGATGACAAAGGTATACGGCGACTTCTGACTTACTATTCTGTAGAATGGCTGCCATTTCCTGTCAAGCATGGACTTCCTGACATGCTGTTTCAAATTGACAGATTTTCCTACCTCTAGTTTAACATCAGTGGCATTCTCATGTGCATACCTGGCATTGCGCTTTTTCGCTTGTCTCAAGTTTTTGTGTACTAACATAAATGTTTCATGCTGTTTCTCTAATGCTAACTTACATACATATTCTCCTGCATATCTCTGTCTACACTTTAAAATATTGGTAACAGGTAAGATTGGGTCATGATTGTACATTAGAAAAAATGGAGACAATTTACTGGATTCATTGACCAAAAAGTTAATAGCCGCGCAGGCTTGTGACAGATACAAGTCCCAGGACTCTGGATTACCCTGAAGTTTTTTTGACAATACATCCAGTAATGTTCGATGAGATCTTTCGCAGGCCCCGTTAGACATTGGCGAATAAATAGAAGTCGTTATATGCTTGATATTAAGAGCTGCTAAGGTGTCGGCCATTTTTCCAGATACAAATTCCTTACCATTATCAGTGAGCAAAGATACCATGGAGCCAAATGTAGGGAACATTTCCTCGATCAATATAGAACAAATGGTATCACTACACTTATCAGGTATAGCAAAACACACTATGTATGATGAATAAAGACAAATGAAGGTCAGGATATATTTGTTACCTGACAAAGTTTCATTATAGGGTCCAGAAATATCAGCGGCCCATTTGCAACCCGCAAATGCCGGAATATCCATTTCGCACATTGGTGGTTTGACTGGTTTCATGTTACGTTCTTGACAAGTGACACACTTCGAAACATATTCATTGATTCTCTTATACATGTTTGGAAAGTAATAGCGTACCTTGAGATTATCATACATCTTATCCAATCCCATGTGGCCAAAATCATGATACCCCTTGATCATAACATTAGTAAGATGATCAGGTAAATACAACCGCAAACGTGGAGATCCATCAACATCTGATACAAAATATAAGACATTGTCAATCACAATAAGTGACTTTTCCAAGGATTTTGAAAGCTTGCCGGTATCTAGATTTTTAATCAACTGAACTATGCTATCATCTTTCTGCTGCTCATCATATGTGTCAAGGTCAATTAATTTGGGCTTGTCATCCAGATCC
The DNA here is from genome assembly GCA_964019695.1 of Loripinus fragilis. Classification (NCBI taxonomy): domain Eukaryota; kingdom Metazoa; phylum Mollusca; class Bivalvia; order Lucinida; family Lucinidae; genus Loripinus; species Loripinus fragilis. Next base: position 22,197,486 of record OZ026528.1, read on the forward strand.
AAGAGAGGTAACTCTGCATTCACATACTTAATAGGGTCAAATTTTGAAGAATCTAAGACATTTACCTTATGAGAAGTTACTTGTTGCGGAACCTCCCCTTCATCAGGTTCGTGATTATTGGGTCAGCGACTCATAAGATCCGCGATTAAGTTCTGTTTTCCGGGCAGGTACTCTATGTCAATATTATTCTCAGCAATGTTCATTTGCCAAGATGCTATTTTCCTATTTTTGAAGTGACTACTTAACAAGTACTTCAAGGGCATATGGTCAGTTTTACATATGATTTGAGAACAGCTCACCCAGTGATGTAACCATTCTAACGAGTACATTATTGCGAAACACTCCTTTTCAACAGTGCTATAATTGATCTGACTTTTGTTTAATTTGTGTGAAATAAAATACACAGGCTTTTCAAAAGTTTCTTCCCCCTCAGTATATTCCTGACAGAGAACTGCACCGATGCAAGTGTCTGAAGCATCAGTCTAAAGAATGAATCTTTTATTGGGGTCTGGATAAGAAAGTAAAGGAATGACAGTGAGACTTTCTTTCATTAAATCAAATGCCTCCTGACATTGTTCCTTCCATTTGAACCTAGCATGTTTCTTTGTGAGCGCAACTATAGGTTCACTTATCTTAGCAAAATTTGGAACAAACCTACGGTAGTATGAGCACATTGCAACAAAACTCCTACATTCCTTAACATTTGTAGGTGGGGCAAGAGTACGAATACTCTCCACTTTCAAGGGGTCTGGATGTACGCCTTCGGGTGACACAATAAAACCCAAGTGGTTAGATTCTGCTTTCATGAACTGACTTTTCTTAAGTGAAAACTTAAGTTTATGCTTCCTTATTCTCTCAAATAGCTGGTTAATATGCCGAATATGCTCATCTAAAGATTTCAACCAGACAACAATATCGTCCATATAAAATGAACAAAAATCATCCAAACCATCTAAGGCCAAGGTCATAAGTTCACAGAACCATGCAGGACTATTTCTCAGGCCAAAAGGGGCCCAACAGAAGTGAAATTGTCCCCTTGCACATGTAAATGCCGTATAGTCCCTACTACTAGGCTCGATTCATACAGCAAAAAAGCCAGATTTTAAATCAAATGTACTAATGTATTGTGCTCCACCTAACTTACCAAGGATCTGATCTATTGTAGGTAAAGGGTAAACATAAGGTTTTGTAATTTTATTCAAACGGCGGAAATCTATACATACCCTTTTTGAACCGTCCTTCTTATCTACCACCACAGTACTTGAACTGTAAGGACCTCTAGATCGACAAATAATACCTGACTCTTCCCATTCTCTGACCGCTTTACGAGGGAGGTTCAATATGTAATGAAAATCCAATCATAACTCCATCCATAAACGCGTTAGGTTTTTATGTCATATGCCAAACGAAAGATCAAAGCGTGGGGGTTATAATGGTGTATAAAACATTATTATATCTTTCCAAATTTAATAAGTTACAGGCTTATTAGAAGCACACTAATGTACACTGCATATATTTTCCTCGAGATTGTAAAGACTCATTTTAACAAAGGTAAAAAGGCATGCTGTGTTTTCTAAAACAAACATTTAACATGCATGAATCGAATATCCATAGTTTTCTGACTCATTGCCCTTTATCTGCTATAATGATACAAACTTTTGACCAGCATCGATTTCTCGTGCAAACGGTTTTATTACGTTACCCCCTCTTACGTTGACGTCGTTTAAAGCAACGGGCGTAACACTAAAATGCGCACGGTTCTTGAAAATCAGAAATATGGCTTTGTACCAGAAAAGGAAGATTTTGATTGTATCGAAGTTTCAATACACACAGTGCAAAGACAGCAGACCTGTTAAACTGAAACCAATATCTAGGGATATCTCATCTGAGTGGTATACCATTTTCGTGTTCTATAATATTATTGTCTGAAATTAGCCAGCCAGATTACGTACATGTAAATACGTGTATCAATGTCCAAATAATGCATCGGAACACAAACATCGATGAAACGTGGTATTTTGTGTGATCTATTTCAGTGTAAGCCAGAGATAGCATTCTTTTAAGTGATTTTCTTATTTCAAATGACGTATTTGGGGGTACTTTATGAGTGAGATTAGATATGGAAATTTAAAATCGGCTGTATTACTTGCAAATGAACATCAAAGCGACCAGAAGAAATGTTAAAAATGATTTCATATACATTTTCGCTATGTAATCGTTCACGCAAAAACGATTCTGTCATTGGAATGCCAGAGAGTATAGCATCCAGGAGGATTTTAACCAAAATGGCAGCCTCAGTATTTTATAAACTATTAAGCAATATCAAATATTTTTCCAGTTATAAATCACCAATATATGGATATTTACCACACGAAGAAGCAGACTGAAAACATCCCTCGTTCATGTTGTTATCTGCTTTTGAAACCATTGTTTTATTTCATATTGCAGTGTACTTCAGAAGCCTATCTTGAAAGTGGTTTGTGTAAATTATGTAAGAAGCTGAACAACTGCAATTTTACTTTATTTAGCCAAGAAACAGACCTTTTAATGAAAGTAACTATTAAGTGTGTAAATATAAAACTTAGGGATATACTGGGCTGTTTTCATTACATACTGAACGCCCCTCGTATCTACTACCTTCTGGTCATTTAAGGACAACCTATAATGGCTTTATTTTGAAAGGTGTCTTATCAGTAAGGTCAATTTTCATTTTCACCAAGTCACTAGCAAGCACCTGTGAGTCCTTAAATGCAAATACATCTAAGTTCTTAAAGACTAATTCCTCAACTAACTTCCTATGGTTCTCCTCAGTGTGTATTTGGGATTTAATTTCGTTCTGACTAGGCATATTCAAAGTGGATGTTTCCTGCCTACTAGACCTGTTGATGTGATTTATTGAATGTTTTTCACATACATTAGACATAACTACTGCTCTGCCTATCACACAACCCTTCTTAAGCCTAGTATACCTGTTAGTATAATTTGAAATACTAACTGGGAATTTTCCTGTCCTATCTAATTTCACCACTGACTCATCTAATTCTACACCAGGCTGATTACATATCATGTGATCATCAAAAGACTGCACTAACAACTCACTACCACCTTCAGCCTCAAAACTCCCCTTGACCCTAGCACAACATACATATGATGTATTAGGAGCTACTGTCAATGAACGATTTAGCCGACAAATTGAGTTTATATGTTTGTCCGCTACTAATGGCACATAAACACCCTTAACACGAATACAACCTAGGTCAAAATACATTCTTACTCCATTTGAGGTTAACCAATCATCCCCTAATAAAATGTTTCTGTTTATTCCATCTACTACAAAGAAAGTATGAGCCAATTTTAAGCTCTTCGTTTCAAATTTTAATTCAACTTTTCCTTTTAAAGATAAGGCTGTTCCATCAACCGATTCTAGATGTGCTGAAGCCCTTTGTAAACCAGGTTTAAATATCAAATTATTATAAAATTTCCAACTTATAAGGGAGGTTGTTGCCCCTGAATCTATAAGACACCTAACTCTCTGTTTATCAATTTTAATTGAACAACTATTTGGATTTCTTGTCAAATTAACTAAATATTTCTCATTTGATACTGGTTTATTGACCCACGTATCGGCTTCAACATACTTGGTATATTTAGTTTAAACGTTTTGGACATTCGGCCCTTTTATGACCCTCTTCATTGCATTCCCAACAACTTATGTGATTTGTCTGATGAATACTCCCTCTCTCATTAGGCCGGTTATTGAAACGTCTGTCCATGTGTGTCCCTATTGTCTTATATGGCTATATGGCTTATATGTTGATTTTATTCCTTAATGTGGTTCATTATGATATAAAATCACCTCAAAGCAGACCATGTGCAGCCGAAATGTCCTTTGTTTACATCCGGTAGCCAACACCCTCCGAGATTTGGACATGCGGTTTACCTGGGTGATGAAAGAAACCGCAAGCTCCAGTCTTTTCTGATGCAACTCACTGGTTTACCCTTTACCTGCTAGTAGCTGTAACTCTTTGCATGCTGTATTGATTTTCAGACTGATAGTGTGTTAAAGACTGTCCGGTCATGTCAAATTACGTAATGCACAATTTCTAAGGTCAGCTGATACAGAGCTTCAGACAAGTTGAGAAATGCAAGATAATTTTTGTGTATTTGAAATGTATTTACAATATTGAAATCGGTTGGACCCAGATGAGGCAGGATTATTGAAGGAGAATTATAAAAGTATTTTTCTGCATTAACCCATATCTATCACATCTATCAGCTCTCCCTGATTTTTCATTCTATGGATAAGATTTCTCCCTAAGGTTGATGGCCAGCTTGGTCCCTGATTATAAGGTCACCATATTTTTAACAATGAACAATACTCTAAATGGATCTTACAAGCCCCTTGTCTCCAAGTGGTGACTTTTGACACCTGATAACCTTCGCAAACAGTTTGGACCCAGATCAGGACCCACAGACCTTGACCCTGAACTGAGTCAGAACCATTTGACACTCTTATAGCGTTCCTAAAAGTTGTTTTTTAATGAATGGTAGGAAATGTATTTGGAAGCTTTAATAGAGTATAGATTGTGTTTGTGTGTGCGTAGGGGGGATTTCGTCCGGCAGGGTTTATGTCCATGTTGTAAAATTCATAGGGGGATTATGTATATGTTGCAAAATTCATGGGGGATTATGTCCAAGAATATAAATTTGAGCGGGGGGGGGGGGGGGGAGGGGGGTGTCCGGGGGGGATATTAATGTCCTACACTGAGCCACTGCGCTCTCAAATATTTTAATGCTCCTTATCGGGAGAGCATGCGGTACTTAATGTTTTTACAACTCATATATGTGTAGCTAGATGCGTAACTGGTCTATCACACGCTAAATTCTGATGTAATTTGAAAAACTATAAAATAAAGTTCAAAGTTTTGAGATGTTTTTTTTATTTTCATTCCGACTGGAAGTTTTTGAGCGTTTTAATTTTTTTTTTATTTCCTCCTCCTAGCCTATGTTGAGCAAGAATTATCCAGAGAACCAGGAAAATTGGCCTAACCCCTTACACACAATTTACGATCAAGATCTTGAAATTTAATCATAATTTTCTTTTTCAAATGTGTATCATATGCAAGCGGACAGTTCACATGATATTGTGATTTCTTAGCCAGCAAAACAAACAAACACTGCCTGTTGCAAATTTTGTGGCTTTTAACAGGAATGAACAGGATGAATAAAGGTTATTATGCATGCGCGGATCCAGAGGGGGGATAGGAAATCACAAGTTATATATGGATTTCTATAGATATTAACATTTGGACCCCCCCCTGGAAAAAGATAGACCCCCTTGAAAATGATAGACCCCTCTGAAATAAAACCATTGGAACCCCTCTGTTAATAGGTTGAGGACTACACAAAAACAAACAAACAAACAAACAAACAAACAAACAAACAAACAAACAAAAGCTGTCAAGGCTGTTTTCTTGCCGTCGGATCTGGACCCCCCTGATAAAAATTCCTTGATCCGCACATGTTATGTATACTTTGACTGGCCCCAGTCCTGAAACATTGATATATCTTCATATTCAATTCGTACTGATTAAAATGGTACTTTCAGCTACCATTTTTGTTATACATGTAATTTCAATGTAGGCTGGCCCCAGTCCTGAAACATTGGTATATCAGAGAAATCCTCATACTCTAACAAAATTACTGTACCTTCTGAGGCTGCCAGGAAGTGACATTTAAATGAGAACGTATACAGAATATGAAAAAATGTTCTGCTATATAAATGTTTCAGGATAGGAGCACTGGCCCCACACCCGTTTATCTAATTTTGATAGAGGATTTCTGTCGTAAATTCCATTGAATTCGGAACAGTGGTTCGGGAGGAAATTTCTATTTTAAGCTTTGCAGGCCATTTTGTTCAGTCATGGGGAAAAGTTTGTGAAATTTTGAAACTATTTTAAGCCCTCCAGTGCTTTTCTTACTGACCGTTCCAAGGCAGTACTTCTTTTGTAGATTTGAGTTGTTTGTTTTTGACATATTGTCGAGCCTGTGTCTTGCAGTTTTGTGGTCACCTGATGGAAAAGGGATGATCTCTTGCCTCTCCTATGTGTGATGTTTTCTTGTTTTTATCACTTTCCCATCTGATGTCCTGGTTCAGGTGTGGTACTTGATTGTATCGATTCCTAATCTTTGCCTTCTTCACTTTGGTAGAGGGCATTATTAGGAACATTTTGTGAAATTATTTCTATTACATTGGAATTATTTTGAATTTTCATATTTTCGATCTCGAGCACTTCTTAGAATGCACATTCATGACCCGGTATGTGCAGTCTAGCTTGTCATAATTTGTGCTTATATTCATATAAGTGTTTTAATCCGTTTTCTTCTCAGTCATTGTTTTCACTAAGATCAGACTGTCCCATGAATTGAATCAGTACCAAGCAGAGGATAAAGTTGAAAGCACACAACACAGTAGGAGCAACCCGGTGATTCTTGAATCACCAACCCCATTATCTCAACAATGAGCCGCTTTTCTCCCCTGATTTAATATTGAATGATAATCAAAGTAGTGTGAAATGGCCAAGGACTATTCTAGAAAAGTTCTAGAATTTTCTAGAACTACGGTCAAGAACTGCTTTGAAACTGTTCTAGATATGTTCTAGAATGTTTATGGGACAGATGTAGAACGTTAAATGGGACAATTTTGATCTACAATTTCTCTATCCAAGGTCAAAAGATTTGTTCAAGAAAAGTTCCAGAAAAATTCAAAAGATATTTCCGAGAACAGTTTTAGAACACTTCAAATTTGTTCTAGAACAGTTCCGGAACACATCTTTAGAACTTTTATGAACAATTGTAGAGCATCCCTCAAAATGTCCCGATTAACGTTTTAAATATGTCTCTGAATTATTCTAGAACATATTTAGAATGGTAAAAGAACAATTTCAGAAATGTTACAGTGTTTTTTTCTTGAACTGTTCTAGAATTAACCTTGGTTTATTCTAGAACTGATCTAGAACAAACCTTTATTATTTTTCTGGAACAATTGTAGAACACCCCTCAAAACATGTCCCATGTAACGTTCTATAAATGTCTCTGAATTATTCTAGAACATTTTAGAATGGTTCCATAACAATTTTAGAAATGTTCTAATAGTTTGTTGCAGAACTGTTCTAGAAGAAACCTTGGTTTGTTCTAGAACTGTTCCAGAACAAACCTTTAGAAACTTTCTGGAACAATTGTAGAACACCTCCCCCTAAGATGTCCCATAAAGGGTTCAATAAATGTCTCTGAATTACTCTAGTAGATATTTTAAATGGCCATGGTCAGGAATGTCATTGAGCAGAAGGCACATTTCCCTAGCCCTAGTAGATCATTTGGAAATATGATTGTGAAATGCCACTTTATTATATCTGAAATACTGTTGACGAATTTGGGTTAAACTCCCAAAAGCTAATACCAAAGTGTATTTCATGCTCATGCAGGTGACTCAATACAAATAAATAAACATCAACTAAGGAATACTTATTATTAAAAAAAAAACATAACAGAGGCCCTACGTTGGCCTGAATGTTGTCAGTTGTTGCCACCCTGTTACCCAACCCATTTCAAAACACTGCCATGCATTTCAGCTTGGAAGACCGCAGTAACAATTCACATTAAAAACTGTGCCTTAAGCCGGCACTGTCTCCGACAGTATACTACTATCATGTTTGCCATCTAAAAGTTGCCAAACAAATGTTTTTGGAAGAGCCTCCATATTATCCCTCCAATTCTGGCAGCAGTGTTTTCCCATCATCCATCTGGCTATGACATGATTGTTCTAGACATGTTCTAACTTTTGAGAACATTTCTAGAACTTGTTGGTTCTACAAAAGTACTAAATAAGTTCTAGAACTTAATTTGAATAGTAAATGGAAAACAATTCTTTAACTTATTTTCCCTTTGAGAAGTTCCAAAAATGTTCTAGAATTATTAGTATATTTTTAGAATTAACTAGTTCTAAAAAGTAAGACAAATGTTTTAGAACTTAATTTGAATAATTTTCAACAGTTTCTTTCAACTTATTTTGTTCTTGAAAAGTTCTAAAATTGTCTAGAATAGTATAAGAACATTTGTACAAATTACTGGTTCTTGATTTGTTCTAATTTGTTCTAGACTATTTCAAGAACACTTTTAGAATAAAAACAAGTCTAAGAATGTGTTTGATTTGTTCTAGAACATATTCTAGGACAGTTGTAAACCAAGAGTTCTAGAACAAGCATATTTACCTGGTTAAGAACAGTTCTAGAACAGTTCTAAATGTTCTAGAACAGTTCTACTACTAGAACACCTCCAATTTTTAGAAGAAAATTTTGCAGGGGGTAGTCTACACAGATACCTGCTCTGATCTGAGCGGTGAAGTTTCAATGTGATTATTGCATGTTGTAGCTTGTGATAAGGATTCCTAGTCTGGTATCAGACCAGTAAATAGAGTTATAGTAAAATATAAAGCATTCGCCTAACCAAACACTACCTCTGTGTAACAGTTTACAATGAATGTGTATTTTTGTCAATGGGAGTTACAGAGCTTACTGACCCCAGACAATTCAAAGATTGGATGAGACTAATTAGTAGCATGTGTACAGTTACCCAGATGGTAACAGTTATTTTAAATCGAATAGCTACTAAATGTTTTATCGACATTGAACAGAAAACTGATACTTCATCCATCTTTCGATTTTATGTGTTACTTAATGTACTTATCTCATTTTTGAGATTAAAATTTATCAAAACTTGAATACTGCATCTTGGGTGGTTTCCTAGGAATTAATGGGGCAGTAATTCATGAGGAAAACTGGACAAACTTTCCTTTTAAAAGGAAACTTTATTTTTCATTTCGTATAATAACTTATTTTCAGTATTGAGAAATTGAGATGTACTGTCGTGGTAGAGTGCTTGACTCGAGACCGAGTGTCCGCGGGTTCAAGCCTCACTGGCGCTACAGCGTTGTGTCCTTGAGCAAGACACATTAATATGCAATTACTTTTTTCCGTTGGCCGATAGTGGTTAGCTTTAACGTTCTTTTTGCGACTTTATCAAGAACGAATGATTTCACAAAACATGCACATGAACTTTTTGAGCGGGTAGTATCAGGGAAGGTTCTGGCTAGTCTGTTCGAATGCTCAATCTAGCCTGCACTTGCGCTGGTCGCCAATGATAAAAAACATAAATATCTTCTGAGCTGACTTAACCCTTAATGCGCCAATTGCAACAAAAGTTGTCTGCTTTCTTGTCTGCTGAAATGTTTAAGAAGCCTATATGGAAAACAGTGTGGACCCAGATAAGACTGCTCCTATAGGAGCGCTCTGTTCTGGGTCCACACTGTTTGCTTCTATACTAAATTCGTCAGTTATGCTAGGAAATTATTTGCAGCAGATCACTTCAGCAGACGACATTTTCAGATGCATTTTTTTCTTGGCGCTTTAAGGGTTAGATATTACATCATCACTACAATAAAATACCACGTCCGGGAAACCCACACGGGTATGTAAGATCAGTCAGAATGACAAGCTCCTGTCTGAAAATGACGAGACTACCGTAAAATGACCACTCTGTATTCAATTGCATAAAATGCGTTATGATTTTGTTATCCATCGCATAAGTAATATTGTGTGCATACAGTTTTAATACGCTTTTTTTCGGACCCGCGAAGCGTGGTCGGCAGAGTTCTATTCATAGTCTGACTTCTATGGACTACTCTTGAGGGTGGCGGGGGGGGGGGGGGTTCATGAGTCATGAGTTTGAACCCTTGTACAGTTTTGTTGAAATTATTTTCTCTCTTCTACTGGTTCTGATGAGAGTATTTACTAAGTACTTGATACTGATAGATCGTTTGTAAAGCAGCGGTTTAGGATACATTGACCGCTACCGTGATATGACTAAAATTGATGAAAAATACATGGACATAAAGCCTCAAACAAACATGCACATTTCAGAGAGTTGGCGGGCGTATCGCCATGATAGACTGTTATCGAGGTTTATAATACATTTTGGCACAAATTTGGGTGCGACACACTCTTGTTTAACATAAATTTGTTAACCAAACTTAGCGACGTCTTTCTCGTTACATTGCAATGTAAATTACGTTACTTTTTGCGCAAATTTACAGAGGGTCCTTGTCTTAAGAAGCCCATAGTTATCACAATTTAAGCAGTAGGCAGATAAAATTTCGATTTTTCTCAATGAATTAAACCATATAAACATATTTTAAGTCAGTATGCATTTCTATGGCAGGGCCGATTTCACCCCTTCATGAACCTAGCCCTTTAGGGCTGTTTAAATATTTTTTCATGGGCTTCAAAATGATGTTTTGTTTTTAAATCAAAACTCGGAAGCTGCAAAAATATTTAAAGTGATTATTCGGATCTTTTGAAAATTTATTTGGATCAAAAATAAATTCCTCAGAAATGACTAATTTGTTTTCACTGCTCTGATTCTTCATTAGCTAAGGTGATAAAAGCCCTGTTCATTGCTCTGAAAACCAATAACTGTCTACAGACATCTTTTTCATTTTTTACATGTAACAGCTTGAGATCAGGCGTCTGTTTACCTCAGCTGTGACTAAATGGAATCACCTCCCAGAAGAGGGCCTATAATTCGCTATGATTCCACAAAATTATTTCATTGACTAATAATGGCTTCAAGTGATAAGAATGAGAATTGGTTTAGACATGGCCCATGTTACATTTTTGCACTGCATAAGTAAACAGTCTGGTTAAGAGCCCTTAAGTAAGTAATAGTTTATAGCATTAATTGAAATTGTAACATTTAGCTGTTCGTGATATCTTCTGCTTTGCAAACATTTTGGACCCAGACCAGGTCCGACAAAATAAGGGACCTGATCGGGATCCAAACCGTTTGGTGCTCGGATCGCATTCCTGATTTTTTTTGAAAACGTGATTTCTTAAAGAAATTGGCAGACAATTAAAACATTCAAAATAATCCTGTATTCGCAAAGAGCATTATTTAATGCCATAATTTTTATCGTTCCTATTATAATTTCCATAAATCTGAGCAAATTCTTGAAAATTCAAACCAACAAAATGGCTTGCAAGCAAAACAGACTCAGATCAGCCTGCGCATTGGTCCATGCAGACAGCAAAGACTCTGACCAAACAATGTCAATATTTAGGCTGATCGGAGTCTCGGCTGTTTGTTCATGCATCTGCCAATTCTAGTCAGTCCTCAAAGCTTGGATACTTACCTACCCATTATGTTACTGTTCTGTGAAAACACTGAACAGAATATAATCAAATGCAGATGCGATGCTGGATGCTCATACCATTTAACTTTAAACCTGTTTGTGTCGTCTGCTGATAAGCTTTACAAAAAATTTTGATCAAGAGAATGGTCTGACATTTTACCAGGCCTGATCTGGATCCACACTGTTTGATACTCTTTGATAAACCTTTCAAACAGTTTAGAAATAAATCAGACCGACGCTATACACTGACTGTAATTAACCTATTTGACCTGGTAACTGCCACTTCTGTAGTGATGCCTGAGGAATACTTCTTGGAGTATTCAAGTGATCAATAGCGATCCCCTGTGGCATGTGAGTGCAATTAAATTATGGGCTAATTGGAGCAGTTTTAACAAAATTAATGGTCATATGGTTCCCAGTATACTGTTAGCTCTATAATAGATGCATAAGAAAAACGTCTGAATTATCCCTTAAGTCACAAGGATTAATTAAAAAATAAAATTTGGCGCCATTTTTAACAAAGAAAAAAAAACCAACCAAAAACGGCAACAATTTTTAGAATGTGTCAATCTTTCAAATTTAACCTTAGATACCGATATTTCCCTTTTGATGGGCTATTTTGGCACAAGCAGTTGCATGTAGGCTAATGATCCATAATCATATTAACTAAAGTAGTAGGCGAATGATCTTTGCCATCTGCTTAAGGCTATTGTATAGTTATTTAAAACTTTAAAAAATAGTCAATTCACATTTAGGGGTTACTCTTTTTGTGTTCTCCCAGCATCCTCAATACCACCATAATTCCAGGTCTTCGTGGGAATCTCTATTTTTACACCAATAAAAAAATTATAACTGGTGCAAAACTTGTGAAAGTATCAAAATCACGTACACGTGCTGCTTTTATAAGAATACTCCTATCAAAGCGACATTTGATTGCCAACAATGTGACATTTTGACAAGACGTAGACTCAAACGAGCCTGTGCAGCCTCCTTTTAAGCTTAAATTAGAAACTCCAAATAATGTTCGTCAGTAGCTTAACCCTCATAGAAGATCATAGAATATTCAAACGACTAGCAAAGGCTCTGATCAGACTGCGCATATGCGCAGGCTGGTCTGAGGCTTTGCTGGTCGCACATACCACATTGTTGGAAATCTCATGTCGCGGCTCATTTTATAGGTGTTTAACCCTCTGTAGACCTAAAACTTGATATGGTGCAATGTAACACATTTTACAACATAATATTGATCAATATTGTATTTCTTTCTCTGATGTCGATCTTGACATACCACTAGTGCTTCGGCAATGAAATATATTGCCTAATGAAACGCTGCATTCTTTCACATTTTATCTTGGTCTTCACTGTTTGCAAAGCTGTCTAATCCACAAAGTGTTAAAGTGTATGTTCATGCTTTTTAAAATTTTACTTTATTCACAAATACATATTTCGTTATGGACTAATTTTATTTTCACAGATCATTTATCCATCTGGTTAGTTAATTACAGAAACTTTTATAGCCGTGTATCTAATCTTCTGGGAGCAGACATCTTACAGCTATTGGCACACATTAACCTGAGTTAACCTCAATATGCTGGCCTCCCAAATGATTGAAGCGGCACCTTTCAGTCAATTGCTTTATTTCAATGTTGGATAATGGGTATTCCATTTTAATTACAATCAACAGCCAAATCAATGCAAATTAAATTGTAACAACTGTCAAACGAAAAGTATTTTGTTTTTCAATAAGTTTCATTTGATTTTATTCTGTCTTTTTGTTTGCAAAATGACGAAAATTGTTACATAAAATGTCGTCTGCTATAGTAATTATTAGTGCTTTAAGACTTAAATTTTAAAATTAATTATTAAATATGGGCCAAGTATCAAAATATACTCATCAATGCACACACTGCTAAAAGCATAACTCTGATAAATTGTTATTTTTTGCCTTTTGACTGATTTATAATTCTGCTTTGGTAGTGTGTAAGCAGGTGGAAGTGATCCCAGTTTTGGTGTGTAGAGAACATTGACCGGAGAATGACCAGACTCCCATTAAGAAGCAAAAGTGATTAATTACAGGCTAATAGAAGGGCATTCACAAACATTTAATGAGGAATTATTCCTGCCATACTGTAAACTCAAATATAAACCCATTTGAAAAAAGGTGTGAATAATCCCTTTAAGGAATCAGGAAAAGAAAACTCCTCTTCAAGATTTTCACAGTGCAGTTGCAGTTGCAGTTATTAATGCATAGTTTCGGGAGAATTGCACAGGGTGCTTTGATGTGACATTTGTATTTTGCTGCGGATAACATCAACACTGATCAAGAAGGTAACATATTAACAACTATCTATCTATCTATCTATCTATCTATCTATCTATCTGTCTGTCTGTCTGTCTGTCTGTCTGTCTGTCTGTCTGTCTGTCTGTCTGTCTGTCTGTCTGTCCGTCCGTCCGTCCGTCCGTCCGTCCGTCCGTCCGTCCTTCCGTCTGTCTGTCTGTCTATCTATGAGGAGCGCGGTGGCTCAGTGTTTGCGTGTTCCAGCCTTCTCCTTCTTCCAAGTAAAGAGCTGGGATCTTCGTAAAGAACGACTTTAGCTCTGCGGGGCAAGGATTGACGATGGCGATCAGCTAGCCCCAAAATACTTTGTACAGGATAAAACTGGTTAAAACTTTATGCAATCTCACTGGTAAACTGTTGTTGTTTTGGAGCAGATCACACCCAGAGGAGTGATCTGAATTCCACCAGGGATGCTGCAGACACTATCTCCACTGGAAGCCTGTTCCAATCCCGCACTGCTCCTGGAAAGAAGGAGTTGGAATATGTAGCATCTGAAATCCTCTCTTGGAAGAATTTTGTTGGTCCTCTGGTACGGCTATCGCTGACTTGTAAGTACCTGTCAATAGGTATATCTTCGAGGTTGTGCTGAATTATGCACAACATGTATACCAAGTCTTTCATGCCTGCGTCTGACTTCAAGAGGTTCCCAGTTCAGGTCGTCAATCATCTTGCTGACACATCCTGGAGTTCTGGAGTGGTAGTCATTACAGACATAGCGAGTCGCTCGTCTCTGCACCTGCTCCAATTCTGTGATGTGAGTTTGTAGGGCTGGGTCCCAGACAGTTGAAGAGTACTCCATAGTAGGACGGATCATAGCTTTGTATGTGAGGTCTTTCACTGGCTTTGTGCAGTCCTCCATGTTTCTTCGTAGAAAACTAAGAGTTCTGTTTGCCTTGCTCATGTGGTAGAAATGTATTTTTCCTACATTTCTCCCATTTTGGTGCATTAGCTCATTTTACTAGTATAAGTGTCTACGCCCTTTGAACATTTAATTTAATCCCTTACTTGTAACATTCTGATTACCTCACTTACTTAGAGAAACATTCTTATTGCCTCCCTTGTGTATTATATTTCAAAGTCAGTGCTTGGATATTCTTATCAAGTTGAGTGAGGTATTTCATTTATTATTTAATTGTTAAACATAGGAATTCATAATTTAAGTATGGACATCTTACTTAAATTATGAGATTTCTTTGTTTAAAGATGAACCCTAAAGAGATAAAACGAAGAAAACCCCCATTTATAATTAATATCTCCACTGAATAAGTATATTCTTTATACCCTGTATGGGTGGTCAGTAAATAGAGGTAACAACAGAGTACCTACCAAGCGCACAGTCTGTTCAGGTTACAGTATTGAACCTACTTCAGACACATTCTAATTATAAGGTGGGCACAAAATAAAGCTTTAACTTTCATAAAAGTCAAGCATTAAATGAACAACTGATAATCCAAGATTAATAAGAATAATAATAGTTATAGCAATTGCTCTTAATTTATTCTTCTCGACCCAACCTGTATCACCACATCCAGTGATCCGAACCCTGAACCTAAGATCCAATAGCATAGGGAACCATCACGGTCAAGCAAAACACAACGCGAAGTCAAATTACTTTCTTTTTGCCATTTGGATCTAGGATATATGGTTAGCAAGGCTCAGTCTGGTGTGACCAGTCAGCCCAGCTACCGACCTACTACAGATTGATGCCAAGTGACCAGGATGTGGTTAACGCAGGTTGTTAGTCATAAAATCTAATTCTTAAAAATTAAGAATAAAAATAAAATGCTCTTTACCTTTAAATGGTTAGTTGTAAAAAAAAAGAAATGTATAAACCAAGTGCTAAAAAGAATAATTGTAAACTTGTATAATTTAAGCAAAGTAAGGGAAATGACTTCTGTTGGTAAATAAGTTTAAAAAGGAGTATTTTAAAGCCACACATTTCAAATTAGAAAAAAAACCCTACAGACATAAAAATATCAAGTTACAATAGATAAAATAAGCCAAAAGGTTAAAAATACACTCAACAATCATCTATAAAGTGAATTTATGCATATCTAATAGATTTAAGATGGATGAAGGAATTGTGAAAAGTTTAAAATTTTCTGAAGAAAATACAACTATCAACCCACAACCTACAGCTAGTAGTACACCATACTCTCTTTCAGAAAATTATTCCCATTACATGGAGAACCTTGTTGGGAAGTTAGAAATTGAGCCTGTACCTAGGGGGTTCTCAACCACAGGTCAGGGGGTGACAACTGAAGGTCCTTTAAGTGGGGGCTCATATACTAGTAGTCTGGCTACAGAAGAATTAATTCAAAGGATACACCTGGATTTCCCTCCTAAAACAATGCATTCATTAGCTGTACAAACTTCATTTGATGTAAATCCTGTTACAGGGGAGGTAAGCAATGGATCGGAATTAGGAAAAACACAAACAATAAGCAATACAACACAGGTTCAAACACTATTGAACGCATACCCTGAGAAAAGGTCAAATACTCAATTTCCAGCACCTCTAATAGAAGGGGCTGTTGGAAAGGAATGGCGCAGCATAACAGAACCTCATACAAGAATAAATCCTAGTATATACTCAGAAAATCAAGGGCTTTTAACCCCTGTTTCAAGAAATTTAGAAAACACAGTTTTCTCATTCTTACTATGGACCACCAATGCCAATTTCAAATAAACCAGAAAAAACAGTTACAATGTCTTGTCCACAATCATGGCCAGTTGACATTGCACCTCATGCTGGCACTGCAGTTTACAGAGAAAATACACTGCAATCAAATACTCATATAGGTAGCATGATACCATCCTCAAGTAATGGGAATAATGCAGCACCTTCATATCAATTATTTAACTCTGCACCTATACATCAAATACAAAATGTTCAAACACCTCAGAGCTACCACACAGATCCCCTGACACAGAGCTATAACACATATACAAGTCAATTGGTCACACCCGGCACAAGTCAGACCACACCAGGTCTCTATAGCTTTGCTCCTCAGACTGTTTCAAACACACAGAGTAACTATTCACATAATGCAAATGAATATGTAGCCCTGCAGTTGCAACAAGAGCAGCTCCAACAACAGCTTACTCAAAAGCTAGTAAAAGACCAAGAAGAAATGTTACAGAAACATCAACAGCAACTTAATGAAATTATACGACAGCAACAGCAACAATGGCACCAATTACAACAACAAATGCAGACGCTTAATAATCTGCACACTAGCTCAGGAAACACTGGTTTGTCAAGAACAATGCTCCATTATGCAGACACAACCAAACAACATCCTATGTATGTACAAAGTAAGCCTGCCATTCCACAAATATATTCAACAAATCAACCTAACCAGGTCGAAACAATCCATCCACAGGGACAGCAGGCTGTTACTGATCCCATTCATAACAAGGTAAATTTAAGTACAGGTATTCATCAAAACATGCCAGCTTGGCAACATACTTACATACCATGTACCCAACCACAGTATATACAATCAGTGGATAAATTTAGCAAATTACACCAGCCACAACAGGTGCAAGATAGCTTACCGCAGAATACAACTTCACCTGATGTTTTCATTCAATTACAAGGTCAAAATGACCATTCAAACAATAGAAGTCTCATAAATGCTAATCAGGGACATAGCATCACTGATAATAGGACACATACTGTGCATGGTACAGAGTCACAAACTAACAATCTCAACCAAAACACAGCAAAAGAATCACAAAAGTCCTTGAATAATAGGAAAGGAATAAAACCAGATTATTTTGATGGGGCAGGTAAAACTGAATGGGCAGACTACATCATTCATTTCGATCAGTGTTCAGCATGGAATCAGTGGACTGAATCTCAGAAAGCACAAATGCTTACAATTCACCTGCGAGGTGAAGCACAAAAGTTACTAAGCAGTTTAACAGAATCTCAATTAGGTGATTACAGCAAGCTTAAGACTACCTTAACTGATCGATATGATCCAAAAGAAAAAGAAAGTTTATATAGGTGTCAGTTTAGGCAATTTAAACGTGAAAAGGGTGTTTCCAGCTCAGATAATGGCTATGCTTTAAGCAAATTAGCACAAAAAGCCTATCCTAAATTAACTTTGCATCAGCTTGAAGTACACGTTGTAGACCAATTCATAAATGGGCTGGGTCATCATGAGTTGCAGAAACATGTACAGTTTAAGCATCCACAAACACTTCAAGAAGCAATAGGGTTAGCTACTGAGTTTGAAGCTCTTGAAGGTCCAATAGACAGGGTTAAGAAACCATCAGAGGAAACTACCACTGTAGCTCCTATAGCATTTCACAACAATGAAGAGATAAAACCCTCCCAAAACATAACTTTAGATCAAATAAGCCAACTAATTGATACTAAATTAGACAAAGTGTTACCCAGACAAGAAATCAGAGATAGAGGTCTATCAATACAAAGAGATAAATCTCCTTACAGACACAATGATAGGCATAGGGATTTTTCTCCTTCCAGACAGGGACTTATCACCCTCCAGACAAAATGATTATAGCAATCATAATTCATAACAAAGAAAGGCAAATCCTCATAGCCCATCACATACTAAGAGGAAAATGTATTGCAGCTATTGCCAACGCACAAACCACAATATTGAAAGTTGTTACTTTCGCAAAAACAGTGAAAGCAATATAAAAGATAAAGAGATAGAACCAGAGTCTTCATTTGCAATCACTTCAAAATCCAGTGGAATAAGTCAAACAATACCAACCATAAGTATCACACCCTCTACAGACAATATAGACATAGCAAATAACTTGGAGAAAAATGACACTACATATTATGAAAACTGTCCTGAAGTCAAAACTCCTGATTTATTAACAAATAGTCAGGACAATCATAAAAATGAAGTCAACTCAATCTCAAGTTTGCAACAAAATGTCCAAAATGAAGTTAGTGTAAATACATCCCCAACTTCTTGTCTGTATTTGCAAGCCATAGTGCAAAACAAAACAAGTAAATTTTTGATTGACACAGGCTCTCCTTATTCAATTATGTCTAAACAAATATTTGATAAGTTTGCAAAGGAAAGTAATTGGCAACCGAAAGCTGATAACACTAGGTTAAGAGCAGCTGATGGAAGTATAATTGAGACAAATGGTAGATTATTTATTCCATTGACAATTGAAGGGAGATTGTTCAATAATTGTTCATAATTGCTAAGATACAGGGAATAAATGGAATTATGGGAATGGACTTTCTTTACAAAGTTGATGGAACCATTAATATAAAGAAACAAATCCTGAGAACTAAGAAGGGCAAAATATCCCTGTTTAAACAAAACTCAAACACTTGTGCTCGCATACAGATTGCAGAAACATCTGTTTTCCTGCCAAATTCAGAATTATTTATAAAAGGCAAAATAGAGCAACCCTGTATGAAAAATGAAGCCATAAGTATTGCTGAACAAACACAATTTCTTGCTAAGAGAGGCTGTTTTATAGCTCGAACACTTGTAAATCCAAAAGATGAAGAAATTGTTATGTCAGTTATAAATCTCAGTGATGAAGCAGTAAAAGTAAACCAAAATTCAGTAATTGGCTCCCTACAAGAAGTAGAACAGGTCTATAATTCATATACTGACAAAGCTAATACATTGGATTCAAATGCTTCTCAATTACCTGCACATTTACAAACACTAGTTTAAAGTGCATCTGAAAAGTTGAAAACTGAAGATAAAGAGCAGCTTATCAAAACAATTAACCAATATCAAGATATCTTTATGGAACCTAATGGTCAATTGGGACAAACTAACCTTGCAGAACATGAGATTAAAACAGGAGCAAGTAATCCAATTAAAATTCCCCCAAGAAGAATACCAATGTTTAAACATGATATAGTAAATAAAGAACTTGACAAAATGCTGGAACAAGGAACCATTGAACCTAGCGATAGTCCATGGTCTGCTCCAATATGTCTTGTGAAAAAGAAGGATGGTTCATGTCGTTTTTGCATTGACTTTCGTAAACTATTTGAAGTAACCTTAAAAGATGCTTACCCTCTACCTAGAATTGACGACACATTGGATGCATTATCTGGGTCAATGTGGTTAAGTACATTAGATTTGGCCAGTGGATATTTGCAAATTCCCATGTCTGAGACAAGTAAATGTAAAACTGCATTTGTTGTACCACACAGAGGGTTATTCCATTTTAATGTGATGCCTTTTGGTTTGACAAATGCACCAGCCAGTTTTCAAAGACTTATGGAAAAGGTTCTTATAAACTTAACCCCACACAAATGTCTTTGTTACCTTGATGATATAATAATTGCTGGAAACACATTTCAGGAAGCATTAGAAAACCTATCAGAAGTATTTCAAAGATTGAGAGATGCAAATTTGAAATTAAAAGCAAAGAAATGCTCACTATTTCAAACTACTGTCACCTACCTAGGACATACAGTCTCACAACAAGGCATTGCTTGTGATCCCTCAAAAGTAGAAACCATTGAAAATGGGCCAGTGCCAACAAATAAAACAGAGGTTAGATCCGCATTAGGTCTCATAGGTTACTACAGGAAGATTATTCCTAATTATACTGAAGTTGCAAAACCACTGACTAGACTTACACGCAAAAACACCAAATTCCAATGGGATACAAACTGTGAGAATGCTTTCAAAATGCTAAAACATTCACTTACCTGTGCACCTGTACTAGCATTCCCAAGAGAACAAGGCATATTCATACTAAACACAGATGCAAGTTTATGGGCTGTGGGTGATGTGTTAGCGCAAGAACAATATGGCACAGAAAAAGCAATTGCATTCGCAAGCAAAACTCTGAACCCTGCACAACAAAATTATTGCACTACAAAACGGGAATTGTTAGCAGTCGTGACATTTCTGCGACATTTCAAGCATTATTTGATAGGCAGAAAGTTCATTATTCGAACAGACCATGCTCCACTTGTCTGGCTTAAAAATTTCAAAGAACCTGAGGGTATGATTGCAAGATGGATAAGCATCATAGAAACATACGATTATGAGCTTAGGTACAGACCTGGTCGACAGCACTTGAATGCAGATGCATTATCAAGGAAGCCAAAAAGAAAATGTCCAAATCATTTGTGTCATGATTGCTTCCCCTCAAATAAGGTTGTAAGGAAGAATGATGATGATGAGGCCGATGCCTTGTATTCGGTCAAAGAGACCGATCTGGTTCAGGTATCGTATAGTACCTTTTTGTCGCCTGGCACCTCATCTAGTTCCGCGCCGAGGCAAATTGATGAGAAACTGGTATCATCAAATGGTACTGGTCAGACTCAGGATCAGGATTGTTCCTTCTTGTCACTTATCAGCCCAATACAAGAGTCCCGCGAAATCAATGGCACAAATGATTCAAATTGGCTTCAAATATGGATCACAGAAGAGTTACAGGAAATGCAAGCAGAAGATCCCTCAGTACAGTTCATTTTAAACATGAAATGTGAAAATGATGTTCGGCCAGTACTACCTGACGAAGTCAAAGCTAACCAAATTATAAAGGCACTATGGCATCAGTGGAACAGCTTGGAAATAAAATCTGGACTCTTTTACAGAAGATGGCAAGATGCTCAAGGCCATACAGTTTACCAACTAATAGCTCCTGAGAAGATCAAGAAAACAGTTTTTGAAAACCTTCATTCACATTTGACAGCAGGACATCTAGGGAGAGACAGGACATTAGATAGCATCAAGCGTCGCTTTTATTGGCCAAGAGTTAGAGAAGACATTGAACGGTGGATCAAATCGTGTGATACTTGCGCGAAAGTAAAGCCAGGTCCAGGTCGCTGTAAAGCAGCACTAAAACAGTTTAAAGTTAATGCAATTATGCAATGTGTAGCAGTGGACATTTTTGGACCACTTCCCATTTCCGAAAATGGCAATCAATACATAATTGTTTTAGGACAATATTTTTCAAAATGGGTTGAGGCTTGGGCTGTACCAAACCATACAGCTCAAACTGTCGCAGATAAACTGGTAGTTGAATTTTTCATAAGATATGGGTGTCCTCAGCAAATTCATACAGACCAAGGAAGGGAATTTCAGCCCGACTTGTTCAAAATATTATGCAGAAAATTTGGGATAAGACAAACCAGGACTACTCCATAAAGGCCAAACTCAGACGGTCTAGTGGAGCGATTTAATCGTACACTCAAACAAATGTTAAGAGCATTCGCAGCAGAAAATCCACACACTTGGGATGATTACCTTCCTTTCGTCTTAATGGCATAGAGCATTCGCAGCAGAAAATCCACACACTTGGGATGATTACCTTCCTTTCGTCTTAATGGCATATAGAGCAACACAAAACAAAAGTACAAGTTGTACTCCCAATTTAGTATTTTTACAAAGAGAAATATCATGTCCTCTTGACTTGATGGTAGGTCCACCCCCAAACACAATAGATGAAATCTGTCCTATACAATATATAGAATGGGTCAAGTGTGCCATGGAAATCACAAATGACTGTGTTTTCAGAAATATAGGTAAAGCTGCTAAAAGGCAAAAGTCAGGTTATGATAGGGGGCTTAAACCCAGGCAATATAAGAAGGGAAGTTGGGTGTGGCGATATTACCCTCCTACAGCAAATCAAAAGATAAATTTTGGTTGGACAGGTCTTTTTCTTGTTCTCAAATGTGTCTCAGAAACTAACTTCTTTATTCAAAAAGGGGTTGATAAACCAATCATTGATGTGCATGTTGATGATCTAAAACCATATGAAAATGAGGTAACCCCTGATAGCTGGTTAGATGAACAAGAGAGTCAAGAAACAGCCGAAATTAATGAAAATAGTGCAAACGATGAAACTAATGAGTCATTTGAAATAGACTCTGATCATAATACATCAGCTACACTACCAAATGCAGAATCATTATTAGATGAATCCATTATAAGGGTCCCGGTTAAAGAACCTGTCAAACGAACCCAAGTGCCAGTAATACGGACTCGCAGAGAGCGTCCAATTAAACCTAAACAAATATGGTCCCCCGATTGATCTATAAAATATAGATAGAGAAGTTATAAAAAAATATCTTCCAGATTGATGTTTTAGAAATGTATATAAATGGTATATGGAATAGGTACATGCATATAAAAACAAAAAGTGTATCTAAAACAGTATATTTCAATATTTAAATGTAAATATAGATTTCTATGTATATATATATAATTATTCCATAAAATGAGCATATAAAAATAATTCATATATAATGTGTATATAACATAAAAAAATGCTAAATGCATTTTAAGATATTTAATAATTAACTTGTGCCACCTTTCTTTTTCTAACTGACCCATAAGTTAAGTTTGTATATACTCAAGAAGATAACCAAAGCCGGTTGGAACATTGCACACTGCAGTTTTCTGCAGTGTCTAATTATATCTTGCAGAAATGGATACCCTACAACTGTGCGTAGAAGACCAAGAAAATGCTGAGTTCAAACAGACGAACAGACCTATATGGCCTCAAATCCCAACAGCCTGCACTGTACAACAATGCAACAAAGAAACTTTGTACAAGAATTTTAATGACTTTATCATTCATTGGAAGAATCACCATACAGTAAGCAAGAAAGTCAAACAATGCTCGTGTGGAAGAATATTCTCTGTGGCAAAACATTTGAAACAGCATTTGAAATTGAAACCTGAACACCATGCCATGGCAGATAAACTTATAGATTGTCAGTATTATATAGATCCAGGAGATCAGCTCCCCTATCAGCTGGGAGGCAAGGAGGACAGAACTCACATGAAGGACTTACAAAAACAGATCGCCTCTCAGAAACGGAAAATGGAAGCAGACAAGTTTAGTGATAAACGTGATTTGTTGACCTCTATATCAACTGTGAATGTATGTTGTGATGAGCACATCGTAGAGAGAAAGGGAATTTTATACAAGGACACCAACATGTGGGATGAACCGAAAAGAAGAAAAAGAGTTTTATTTGAATGACTTTTGGGCTTATACATCAATATAATATTATAGAACAAAACAAATATCCACTGAAATTTAAATCTCAATATCAACTTAAATCTCCTTGCCTCAATTAAAGTGCCAAAAATATAATTTATCAAAGATGAATTATATTTACTGGCAGGGGAGGAGTGTGGTAGAAATGTATTTTTCCTACATTTCTCCCATTTTGGTGCATTAGCTCATTTTACTAGTATAAGTGTCTACGCCCTTTGAACATTTAATTTAATCCCTTACTTGTAACTTTCTGATTACCTCACTTACTTAGAGAAACATTCTTATTGCCTCCCTTGTGTATTATATTTCAAAGTCAGTGCTTGGATATTCTTATCAAGTTGAGTGAGATATTTCATTTATTATTTAATTGTTAAACATAGGAATTCATAATTTAAGTATGGACATCTTACTTAAATTATGAGATTTCTTTGTTTAAAGATGAACCCTAAAGAGATAAAATGAAGAAAACCCCCATTTATAATTAATATCTCCACTGAATAAGTAGATTCTTTATACCCTGTATGGGTGGTCAGTAAATAGAGGTAACAACAGAGTACCTACCAAGCGCACAGTCTGTTCAGGTTACAGTATTGAACCTACTTCAGACACATTCTAATTATAAGGTGGGCACAAAATAAAGCTTTAACTTTCATAAAAGTCAAGCATTAAATGAACAACTGATAATCCAAGATTAATAAGAATAATAATAGTTATAGCAATTGCTCTTAATTTATTCTTCTCGACCCAACCTGTATCACCACATCCAGTGATCCGAACCCTGAACCTAAGATCCAATAGCATAGGGAACCATCACGGTCAAGCAAAACACAACGCGAAGTCAAATAACTTTCCCTTTGCCATTTGGATATAGGATATATGGTTAGCAAGGCTCAGTCTGGTGTGACCAGTCAGCCCAGCTACCGACCTACTACACTCAATGTGTTTTGGATGTGAGTCCCCCATGACAGGTCATCCTTGATAGTAACTCCAAGGTATTTGCTGGAGTCTACCACTTCTAGAGTGTGACTGTGCAGTTCGTACTGGGTGGGAAGTACCTTCTTCTTCTTTGTCGAGATTCTCAACATTACACATTTGATGGGGTTGAAACTCATCTGCCAAGTTTTCTCCCAATGCTCCAGTGCTAAAAGGTCATTTTGGAGAAGAGCTCTGTCACTGTCGTTCTTGATGACCCAGAATAGAAGACTGTCATCTGCAAACAGCTTGGCTTGGGAAGACTTTATAGACTCTGGCAAGTCATTGATGAAGCACAGGAACAACAGGGGTCCCAGGACAGTCCCTTGTGGTACCCCGGAGAGGATTTATGCAGATTCGGACCTGACTCCATCAAGGATCACTCGCTGTTCTCTGTAGCTGAGGAAGGACTCTATCCATCGTTTGACATTTCCTCTCACTCCATAGTGGTCCAGTTTGTGAAGTAGTCTTGTGTGGGGGACTTTGTCAAAAGCTTTTGCAGAATGTCAAGCAGAATGATGTCCACTTGATTTCCCGTGGCTGTTGAAGAGGCAATCTCTTGTATTGTTGACAGCAGTTGGTTTCTTCCTGAATCCATGTTGGTTGTCACATAAGGCTCTGTGCTGGTCAAAATGATGCATAATGTTGCTGTGAATAATATGCTCAAGCAGCTTGCATGTGATCGAGGTGAGAGAAAAAGGTCTGTAGTTAGACGGCTGGTGCTTGTCTCCTTTCTTGAAAATTGGAACCACCAGTGTTTTTTTCCAATCTTGAGGAATCTCTCCTTGGACCATGGAAAGCTTGAAAAGTAGAGCCAAGGCAGGAGCTAGTTCATCAGCTGCAGACTTAAGATGATGGTCTGTGTGGCTAGTTGTAAACCCAATCATTGTTGGTAGCTACTATTTCTCTTTAATAGCATGACAGTGGTTAGGCATCAGACTCAACGATGACCCTAATCTTATACTTTAATTGTTGGGTTGGTGCCTGATGCTTGTCTTTGACTGGCTTTGCTTAACTTTGACTGTCTGTTAATTATGAGCCATTTTTCTTTCCTTCATCAAAGCTAATTTTAGTTGATTGTATATCTGTGCGTATGCATGGGGCTAAACACTTTATGTGTTTAACAACACTGACAGTGCCTGCAACAACTATCCAATTACAGCCAAAGAGCAGCCAAAACCACTGGTGAATTTAAATACATTTTATCATCCAAATCTAGAGCCAAATCCACTCGTGAATTTAAATACATTATATCAGCCAAATCTAGAGCCAAATCCACTGGTGAAATTAAATACATTTTATCAGCCAAATCTAGATTTGGTTGATAAAATGTATTTAAATTCACCAGTGGATTAAAAATTTAAAAACATTTTATCAGCCAAATCTAGGTTTGGCTGATAAACTGTATTTAAATTCACCAGTGGATCTGGCTGTTCTTTGGCTATAATTCGATAGTTGTTAGTTCATCGGTTGCTCCAAATATTTATTCTATGCACCAAAAAGCCAACGTTTGAGTGAACAGTTATAAAAATAGTTCACAGAATAGCCATATTCTCTGATTCCATCTTGTCCTAAATTAATTACGAATAAGCGAGTATTTCGAACAATTGGAATTCGAATTCACAAGGTTTTACTGTACGTTCCTTGTAACAAATATATTGTTAATCTTTTAGAAGCGATATAAATAATCTGGAAAAACGGATCCCTTAGAAATAGAGAATACCTACAAAAAAGGAAAACAGCAGACTCGGTTAGATTGAGCCTGTTCGTGAGAACTAATGGAAAGTGAAACAATTCCCACACCCCCTAGCACCGGCTTAAGCAGTATTCTACTTCCGTCAGAACCCAATATTCCTGAAGGACCAGAATAAGAAAAAAAAAATATCAACACTACATCGATGTACGGGGAGAAGTTTTACCAACTTCACATGGCACAACGACATCTGTTGCGACCTCTAAATTATCTGGAAAACGGATCCCTCAGAAATCTAGAGAGCCTACACTATTGGAAAACAGCAGACTCGGTTTTATTGAGTCTGTTCATGAGAACTAATGGAAAGTGCCAAAATTATCACGCCCCCTAGCACCGGCTTAAACGGTATTCTGCTTTCCGTCAGAACCCAATAGAGTAAGTAGATATTTAAATAATATTTTATATCTTCTACAGCAGGTGAAAGCACGATGAAGACACTTCCTTAATGGTGGGTTACGTTATTGCTGTTACAGCCAATACAATTATCTCGACCCTCTGGCAATGTGTTATTCCTGATCGCTGATGGACACAGTCGTTGGCTTACTAATACCAATGTAGCTCGAGAACTCAAAGAATATGGCTATAACTCAACCTTTGTGCTTCCAAAGGGAAAAGAAAAGCAAGCAGCAGACGCAGGTGTAGAATTGATTGTTTCAGAGGGAATGACAAAGTTTGAGGTAATAGGAAATGAACTGAGTGCCATTCTCGCAAGCGATGGGTTTCATGGAGAGTCAAATATGTTTCGATTTTCAATAATGAATAAGTTTGCAGAGTATTGTCGATTGGTGGCTGGATATGACAAACTGATGGAAACATTGAGCAAGAGTCACTTTGATGTGCTAATTGTCGACACAGCTTTGGTTGAAGTATGTATGAGTGTTATTGCATACAAACTTTCTATACCATGTATACAGTTTGGACGAGGGTTTCAGGTGCATACTATGAGAACTCTGATTCATCCAGGAGTTTATCCTGTATCAACGGCGTTTCAGCTGACTAACAGAATGACCTAGATTCAACGATTTGCTAATACAATGCTGTATATGTTATTCTCAGTAATGCCTGACCCTGTTAATCCAGCCAACGTTGTGGGAACATTTGCTCCAGACTTACCACATACATGTATAACCAATGAACAACTGAGGGCCAGGACTGCACTGTACCTCATAGATACAGATGAGCTGATTGATTATCACCTTCCAACGTATCCAAATGTTATATATGTTGGAGGAGTCGCAACACGACCAGCTGGCCCACTGATGGGTGATTTAAAGGTATTTATGGACTCTGCTTTAGATGGTGCTGTTTTGGTTACCTTTGGTTGTGTATTTGATTCATTTCCAAATGATGTTATACAGAAGTTATTTGGAGTATTTCAGAAACACCCAAGCCTAAAATTTATTCTCAGATATGGAAATGAGACGAAAATTGATAAAAATGTGATGCTTTCGCCATGGTTACCGCAAAATGATGTACTCGCACATCCTAATATTAAATTCTTTATATCCCACTGTGGAAACAATGGCCAATATGAAGCACTCTTCCATGGTGTACCACTGATTGGCTTGCCTGTGTTTGGTGATCAGCCATACAATGCTGCAAGAATTCAAGCTAAAGGCTTTGGTATTTATTTGAATGTAGCTGATTTCAGTATTGATGATTTAGATGCAGCGATATCTGAACTATTAGGTAATGATGTGTATAAACAGAACATAATGAAAGCCTCTAAAATATTTAAAAGTAGGTACTTTACACCAGCAAAACGTGCTGAGAGGTGGATAGACCACGTGATTACATTTGGCAGCCAACATTTACATTCTGCAGTCGCTGACCTACCATATTACCAGTTTCTCATGATTGATGTTTGGGCTGGCTTACTAGCCTCGCTATTCGTCGTTTGCATAGTTTCTTACTTAATTCTGAAGTGTGCATGGCGTACTTTGTGCAAACATAAGGTTAAGACAGATTAAAAACTCGTAAGTCTGGATTTTTTTTTATATAAAACCTCAATAATGCAAACCTTGGCTCCATGCGAGCTGAACATTTTTTGTGCTTTAACAACAACTTTATCTGGGGCGAAGATTTGGTACCAGTGTCTTAGGCTGTCCATTCTAAGTCAGTGGTTCTGTTATTGTTTTTAACTCGTTGTTGATTGTTACTCGCATTATTGGGTTCTGTGGTTGTTCTGTTTTTGTTGTGCGTTGCTCTGTGTCCATTCTAGTTTCACAATCATCCTGATGGAGAAGAGAGAGCTTGTTGCTTTGCTTTGTTTGTCTTTCTGATGTCTCGTGATTGTTGTGGCTCTTACGATGCCACGGATTTGTCTGCAGTTTGTGATTGTGGAATTTCCTGATCATACTCACTTACTCACTTGTGATTGTGGAATTTCCTGATCAAACTCACTTACAATTCATGATAGCATATTGTAACCGATTGGATCACATTTTGGCATTAGGGGGCTTGACGAGGGCAGGAATCCTTCCTCACACAAATAATGGATTCTTTTTTGCTCGCCACATTTTTATACACTAAGCCAAAAGTTATAACAAAATTATAGCACAATATTGTATTATTTTGATAATAACTCTGTCCGAACGTATGCACTAAGCCGATTGGTTTGCCTAAACAAAAGTGTGCTCAGTAAGGCATCTAAGCTGCTTTTATTTTTAACAACAACACATCTCAAATTGTTTTAGAAACAGAGCATTATGTTGACGAAGGGGGGATGAAAACATGAAATGTATGGTAACAGTAATTTTCCAGTCACAGGAGCCAGTCACAAACCATTAGAATAGAAATAAAGTTGGCCTATATTTACTTGTATATGGTACTCATCTACTTTTTGTAAAAATAAGTTGGCGACTAGTTCCTGTAGTTCTATTATTCGATGTGTGACATATTTTGGCATCTTGTAAGATGATTTAATGTCTGGGACTTCTGTTGGAAATAATTTTATTGTTAAGCATAAAATATTCTTCCGCAGGCATCCGGATAAAAGTGCGTACCAGAAAATTATTTTTCTTATTTCTCAACCAAAACATATGTTGTGGGTACTCAAAAGAACCATCTCGTTGTGACGGTTCTTTTGAGCACCCAAAAGAACCGTCTGACTCTCGATGAGACGGTTCTTTTGAGCACCCAAAACATATGCCGAAAATTATGGGTAAGAAAATATTGACAATTTTACGCTGATTTTTGTTTTTGTTTATCTAAACCTATGTTGGCATAAGAATATTCTTCTTTAATTCAACTAAGGGTCCGCGGACCCCTTTTTACAGATACACTCATGCCCACTTTTTCTATGTAGCTATTCCCTGTTGTTCCAGTATTCGATATATAACATATTTTGGCATCTTGTTTGATGAGTTGATTTTTATTTGCTCAATTCAAAAAGTGTATTTGATAATAATGTAAGATTATTCTTAAAATTATTTTTTGGTTTAGCATCTACAAGGTGTGACCAAAAAGTTCTCGGCCCCATATGCTTTGGTGAGATTCATTGAATTAAAATCTTTGTTAGTCGGTCATTTGATCTAAATGAAGGACATTGGGAATGTGAACAGCATGTTGTCACGCTTTTTTGCTTTTGTAAAGCACTTTAAAGAGAAGAGGGTGGGACACATTTGCAAAATGGAGAGACATGAAATCAGAGCGGTTATCAAGTACTTCTGTAAGAAAGGAATGCCTTCCAAGGAAATTCATGAAGACTTCATTGAAACCCTTCGGAAGGTGTCTCCTTCTTATAACAGTGAAAAAAGGGCAGCAGAGTTTAAAAGGGGGAGAGGGAGTGTTGAGGATAATGGACGGTATGTCGGGCCCAAAGTTGCCACCATTGATGACCTAAAAATTTCAAGGTCGTGCCAACCCTGGTTATGTGTGCTAGGAGGCGAGACCTGCCAAGCATAGCCAGTGATATGGGCATAAGTTGTGGGGCAGTAAAATCAATCCAAACTGACATCTTAAGTATGTAAAAGGTTTCAGCAAGATGGGTGCATCGAATGTTGACTGATGATCAGAAAAGAACTTGGCTCGATATTTCTAGGTATCTCCTGTCTTGCTATGAAGATGATCCAACGATTTTATCGAGCGAGTTGTAACCCAAGATGAGACATTGGTTCACCACTTTGACCCAGAGTCAAAATGCAGAGCAAACAATGGAAGCACCCTGGCTCATCCCCTTCTAAGAAATATAAGTAGGGAAGGGGTTGACCTCAATCTTTTGGGATAGTCAAGGGGTGACCATGATTGGTAATCTTGAGCAAGGTATGATTTATTATCTTGAGCAAGGTCGCACAATAAACGGTGCATATTAGTCAGGCGAATTGAGGCGGCTTTACCAGGATATTTCAAGAAAGAGACGAGGAAAACTGATTCACGGTGTTCTGCTTTTGCAGGACAACGCTCCTGCTCACACGTCACAAGTTGCCATGACTGCTGCGACTGATTGTGGATTTAAAATCCTTCTTTATCCCCCATATTCTCCTGATAGGGCTCCTTCTGACTTCTATCTGTTCCCAAAACTAAAACCACATCTTCGGGTACACAGTATGGACGCAATAGAGGCGTCATAGAGGAAATAAACAAGTACTTGGGTGACCGGGAAAAAGGCCTTCTGTTTTAAGGGATAAGAAAGCTCGAACAGAGATGGGCGAAGTGTATTGCCTTGAAGTGACATAATATTGACAATTAATGGTAAAATTTTCATTTCCTAGTAGCCCAAAGTACAAGGGGCTGAGAACTGTTTGATCATCCCTCGTAGATCTCAATTACTCAAAAATGTGTTGGTGGGGTGAGGTGGGGTGGGTGGGGGGGGGGGGGGGGGGGGTAAATCAACAAAATTATGGTTACCAGCGCTTTGGCAGTTTTATATATGGTATTTTTATTGTAGATAAATAGCAATTGTGGCTTGAATGGTGACCAGCAGTTTGAATCTTAAGAGCAGTTTTCCAGCTTTACCCTGAAAGACACGTCCTTACACTGTCACCGTCTCTTAACTAACTTATCGACGTTTTTGCTATTCTGTGATATGCGATTTATTCAAGCTGTATGACTTTAAACATCAGAATGGGTGTTTTGTTATTAGATCCTATACTTACAAACTAGCCCCGTTCTATTTTTTTCTGTTTTTTTTTCTGAGAGTTCAAATCCCTGAGTTTTTGTGTTATTTCTTTATATGGTTTTCTGATACACTAACATCTGCTAGGCTCCTCATGGGTCGTTAAAACCCTCGAATTTCACTGGTTTTCCTGTATAGCCTGAACTATCGACATAGCCTTTTTGTTCAAAGGCTGATCCACGACTCCAGGCGAGGGGATTCAGATAAATTAGGGAGGGGGTTCGATTTGCAGATGATCTCTCATTTTTCTTGAATATCCCTATAAAAATGGCACAATCTGTCAAACCCCCCCCCCCCCCCCCCTGAATCCCTTCTGGATCCGCCACTGTTTGTTACAGCGCTAGGTAATTCAACCTGCCCACTGAAGGAGTAAAGAAATAACACAAAAACTAAGGGATTTGAACTCTCAGAAAAAACAGGTTTAAATTTATAGATCGCTACTTAACCACTGGACCACTGGTCTGTGACACCCAATAATAGCTTTAATGCATTAGTAAGGAAATAAATACCAAAGCCTCGTTTGTTTACCTGTCTGAATGCGGGAGTACATTTTATTGACAACAGACCTCTCCGATAACAGTTATAATTAGTGATGTCACTGTACTCTTATTATGATATGTCTATACAACTACCTGGGTACCGTTACACTACATAATTTACTTCCACCATATATTTTTGACAAGATAGGGACATGGCTTTTGAGGATAATGATACAAGACATAATCACTGAAGCATAGTGCGTTTTTTGTAAAAATAGATATCCATACGTTTTACTGGTTTCCTGACTCAAATTTTGCTGTACTTGTTTTGACATCATAAGAGTTCATGAATCACTATCCAAGACATTATTTATACATTTTTGAAATATGAGGTTGTATGCAGGCCTCCAGATAAGAGCGCTTCCTGGAAAATTATTTTTCTTATTTCTCAACTAAAACATATAATGTGGGTACTCAAAAGAACCGTCTCAATGAGACTGTTCTTTTGAGCACCGACACACCTGTTTAAATTGATGGGTAAGGCAATAAATATAATTTTATGTGCACAAACCATCCTTATCTGAACCTATGTGTGTGTTAAGCAGTTTAACCCTTTACCTCATAGAGACGCATTTTAACGCTTTTTTCAAACTGAGCAGACCCAGATCAGGCGGCTACCTGATCAAGGTCTGCCCTGTTTGCTTACGGAAATATGAGTAGATACGACCCTACACTAGTGGACATGACTACCGTGAAAGTTTAGTTATATATTATTCATAGTCGGTAGAGCTTATGAATATTCATGAAGGAAAGGGTTAACAGAGCTAAATGAAGTTTCCACGACGTGCAAAATGTCAAGCATGACATTAGAGTAAAGCCAGGTAACTTCGGTCATCAGGTAAATTCGGACATACACCTGCAAACAATGGAAATCCAGATGAGACGGCCCCTTAAGAGCCGTCTCGTCAGGATATTCACTGTTTGCTTTGTTAATACATTTTTGTTAATACTTTTTTGTTAATACATAGGGTGTGGGGGTGTGTGAGGAGGCATCACTCATTTTCCAGACGTTTTAATATTCAAGATGCCGGTTGGTATCAAATAATGTCTCCACATCGTCCTCATATACAAAATATATACATGTATTGTGTTATATCTTAGATAGTTGGCCGCAACCTATTTAATACGTCGCACCCTTTCCTTACACTTATCTCCCTTGCATTTAATGTATCAATTTCCCTTATCTGTCTCCCGTATATTGACAAGCTGTAATCTAAGTAATCTCAGCACTAACGAGTGTTAGTTTCACTCCGAAGCTAATTAGCCAGTTTTATGTTAAATGTTCCTCCAGTCTACTCAAGTAATCTAACTACGACACGACCCCGCATATCCGACCAGCTGTATTAATCATACAGTGGCTGAAAGCAATCATTCTCTGTGTGTATATGATCTATAAATCAAATCTAGTCTATTTTTCTGAGCTGTTTTATGACTAAAGGCATGTATGCTTCTCCGCCCATTTTCTAGCATATTTGTTCATTGTGAGTGCATGAAATATAGCAAAATCTGTAGGGAAACGGATTATCAATCAATCTATCAATCATTTTGATTGATGCATTGGTTTTAGATATAGGCAGTTATTCAATCAGTGTTTTGAGGATTTTGTTTTAGGATATGTTCTTTTATCTTTTATTATATTCTGAGGAATCGGTTTATTGGATTTTGTAGAACCTGGAATGGAATGGAACGGATTGGATTGTAACGTTGAAGTCGTATTCATTCATGATGAGTGTGATACTTACATTGTATTGCATAGGAGAACAGAGAAGGCTCACACGAGCCGTCAGATCTTAAGATTTGATAAATATCACATATGCGAACAGAGAAGGCTCAGACGAGCCTGCACATTCGCGCAGTCTCGTCAGAGCCTTCTCTTTTCGCGCACACAAAGTATGAATGTAGTAGATGCTGCTTCAGACAAAAAGCCGAGATACCTATCATCACTGGGGGGGGGGGGGGGGGGCGATGGCTCGGTTGGTAGAGCGTTAGACTCGATGGGTTGGTAGTAGAGATTCAGTGCCCACGGAGTATTTGTGTCCGCTGCTAAGTACTGATTAAACACAGGAAGACAGGACCTGGGGACAGGACATCGTCCAGACATGACTGAAAAGTTGTTGACTGGGACGCAAAGCATCAAAAACAAAATCTATCATCACTGGATACCGTTACTACACATAATTACGTATAATGGGAAACATTATTATATCACACGTACACGCCTCCATGTATAATCTAACTTTTATATCCATGATACGTTGTACTGTCCTGCCAGGCAAGAGTGGCAGTTGCGTCATGTTTTGTTTACAAAGTTATCAGGACTTGAAATCAATAGATCAATTGTGTATTAATCCTATCCGCAGGATAGGATTAATACACAAGTGGTCTATCGATTTTAGCTCAAGTGGAGTGTACAAGTTAATGTTTTACTTAACAGTTGTAAACAAAACACGACGTCACTGTCACTCTTGGCTGGCAGGACAGTAGCAAAACTACACCAGCTAGCATATAAGAAAGCAGTTCTTATGATTCTCTTATCGCATCTACTTTAACACCTGCGAACAGTGGTACCAAATTGATTAGATCTGATCAGTTTTAATGGATTACGGAGTGCTATAAATAGCACAGACCATTTTGTAGGGCTTAGAAAGCATTTGAACGAACACTGACCATTTTCAAACGACGAGGCCCTAGCGTGTGTGTGTATGGGGTGGGGGGGTACTGTTCCTCTGAATTCAATTCCCCTATCTAAACAATGCATTTCCCCAGTATTGTCTTTGTTCACACTCGAAATTTTACCTTTGTTCCCTTGTTCCTCTGAAACAAATAAGTTGCTTCCCAGTTTCTCAAAACCCATGGGAGGGTCTGAACGACGTAGATCCAAAACACCAACCGATGCAAACGATGACGCCCTGCCAGGAGCGGTACCTGCTCCCTCAAACTAAAGATGTTTTCTTATGTTCCTTTCCCCCCGCATTGTCTTTGTTCCCGTTCCGTCAAAAGATGACATTTGTTCCCATGACACAAATTATATATGACATTGTTCTCCTCTTCCCGCAAGCCCATGTTAGAGGTTCAACGATGAAGATCCCGAAGAGATATCGTGCCACACCACGTCATGATGGTCTAATCTTGATCTACACAGTTTGAAAAATCAAACCTGTAGTTTCCAAGTCTAAAGCAAGTCATTTCAATCCATTCCATACTTAATACAATGCCGACAACCACCCTTACCAACTTTTACACGAAATATCACGTAATGTACAGGGTCTACACTGATGCAGCTAATACATGGTTTGTCTACCTGTGTGAGAAATATTCCACGGATTATTTCCACATACAGACGGACAAACCATGGTATACATGTAGCTATTGCATAATATTATATATATATCATTGATTGCTCAAATTGTACATTTGTACAGTCTTATCTGGATCTACGCTACTGACCATACTGGGTCGTCATTGCAGAACTCATCCTTTCCCTAATCAATATTTTATTAATAAAGCATAATGACATGTATCAATCATCTCCTGATTATTTAATATAATTACCATGGAAACATTACATAAACAGAGTTGACGGTGAAGCAGATAATAGCCCCCTCCCCCCCCCCCCAAAAAAAAAAAAATAATAAAATAAAATACAAAAATTGATAAAACACACAATGAGGGTACCTACAAGACTATTGCAATTCTAACGAGTATTCCACATCATGTTTGCTTTGAACACTTGGATATATCCAGTCTTGAAAACAGTGGAGACCCAGATCAGCTGGCTTCTTCTAAGAAGCCAGCTGATCAGGATCCTCACTGTTTTTCACCCTGCTTGTAAATACACACTAAATAGCTGGAATATTGCAAGCTTATTGGACAAACCAATATGTAGGAGTATAGCACATAAAATTATCCAGCATGATAAGGGTTAAAAATCAGCGAATAATTAACAAACCATCCAAAAACACTGACATACTTCGTTCAAGTGCTTACAGGCTAAGCGTCTTCGTCTTAGGGCAATTGATCGCTTGTTTTGGAACTCCGATCGAAGTTCCACTAAGTCCCTGAAAAACTCTACGAGAGACCGTTATCTGGTTATTTTTATTCTCAGTCAATACATATCTCCGTTTTTCAGCAGAAAAGTAGTGTTGTTGTGTACTGTTCATGTGTCTTATGTGCTGTTCTGGAATGAATTGTGGAAATTACATGTTTATGTGTCGATTTCTTCGATCTGGAATACGGACTACATTGAAAGCGACTTTGCCTTGCTGAGATTTGCATGTGAATCATACAGGTTATTTAATATAACGAAGCCAGAATCCGCTCGTTCAACGGCAGCGGATTATATCAATTCCATTTATTTGCAAGAATAAACACAAACAAACCCTCCTGCAGCAACCATGCAAGCGTCTTGTGCGCAAATCTTTTCCTTGATAGTGCTGGTAAACACAAATCTGGCCATCATTATTGCATTCGCGACGCCATATTGGATCGAGTACAATTACCGGATTTCTGCTAATAAAGGTCTCTGGGCGGAGTGTAGCGATTCAGACTGTACATGGGTGTTCGATAATGATTTCTACCACCAGCGAATGCTCCCAGGTAGGTACACAACACATTAACCCTTTGTTTACTAATGGATTCTTCCTACTGGTTTAATTTGATACAATACACTTGGGATAATTATTGTATGTATCTAGGGGTGTCAGGTTATAATTTTCACCAAATATTGTATTTTGTTTGAAGATCTTTTTTTACCATTACAAACAGTGTAGGTCCTGATGAAATGCAGCATCTTACCTTGCAGATTCTAACGTCATTTGGAATATGCTAAAACATAGAGTGGGATGGAGCCATGGAGAGAGGTGCTTTTTAAAAAATGTTTTTTTGCATGTTTCAATCTGGGTTCTCCAGATCACTGGACAGAGTCACAGCTGTTATCATCTTCTGGCCTTAGAGGACTTCGGACATGACTAAAACATTCCAGAAATCCACTCCAAAAACCACACCACTCCATGGGTCCACCCACTCCATATTTTAGCATATTATGCCCTTTTAAATAGCTCCCAATATGACTATCTCTTCTCGTGCAGTCAGCTGAAACACTCCATACAGACAGGGCGATACATAAACCCAGCTAGCACGAAACAGCGGGCCACCAACAGCCCACCAGCGATACGAACTTTTAAATGGCGTATCGCTGGTGGGCCGTTGGTGGCCCGACGTTATGTGCTAGGTGGGTAGCTCAACACAAGATTCATTGACTTGTTCGAACAGCTTGTAGATTACTGTCCCTGGAGACCGATCTTGATGGGCCAATGTGTACTCATCTTGTCCTACCTAGGGTTGCGATTGTCTAATCGAAAGGTAGATACGACGAAACCTTCGCTTGTGGAGATGATGTGTACTTGCCTATCGGAGTCGGGTGTGTGTAAGGGTGGGGGTGGTTGGGAGGGGGGGGGGGGGGGGCTTGACTCTCATGGTGACCATGACCGGTCACAAAGAGGGACGATGTTCACCATGACTCACTTCAGGAGGATAACCACTGTTAAAGCGAAATTACCTGATTAATGATATATCCAACTTTCGGACCAATGCATTTTCATTCTCCAATTCGTATATTATTTCTGCCCATAAATATTGCTTTTGTCCAAGAGCTTTTGTCCCAGAGCTAATACCACGTTCTGCACCACATCGGCCAAATCTAGTAAAAGATGATGTGTTCAGCACAGATAGCTCGCTAAACAATAACTAAATGGTATGCACCATTGTTTTGGATCAAATCCTGTGGGAACTGTTTAAATCAGGTCAATACTTACATTCCCCGAGCCATCTGTGCTAAACACAGCATCTGTGCTAAACGAATCGGGTTGGACGGTGTGGAATGTTGACCGCAAAAACACAATGCATTGCACCCAATGGTTTAAATACATGTAGGTAGGAGCCGCGTGTGTGACAAGAAATTTGAGAAAAGTGATACTTTTTTCAAGGAGGCTCCAATTACTAGGTTCGGACGTGAAAAAGGTGTGTTTTTCACAAAACTAGTGTCAGCTGACCTCATAAAAGACATGTAAATTAACGCATCTACGTATAATAGACCAGTCAACATGGTAGGATTGCCGTCATATATGTTTATTATGATCTAATGCACGATTGGCTATACCATCTTTCAAAATTTACTAGAAATGTAATGGAGCCCGAAAACTACAATATGCTGAAGGCGAAGCTGATAACCATTTAATTAACTCTTCACCTCCTAGTGTCGCCTGTTGATATCATTTGCTAACAGTTTGATCCAAACTGTAGGACACTCTGATGGCATTTCTGAAAATATTTTTTCGAAAAGGTTGATTTTGAAATAAATCAGCAGACGACAAAACATGAAAATTTCTCAGGGGACTCAGGACATAATACATATAATGCGTGATCTTGGGCAGTTTTCAACCTTAAAAAGTTAATGGCGGAATAGTCTTTCATATATGATCAGACTTCATATTTGCCCGCTAGTGTCGTCTGCTGATAACCTAATAAAAAGTATGCAAACAGTTTGACACTCTGATAGCATTCCTCAAATAATTCATTTAAATTAATCAGCAGCGCCAAAATGATCTTAAAATTACCAAGCCAGCAAAGGGTTAAAGATTAAGCCTAAACTGTGACAAAGAAATGAAAATCTGTCGCATTTCACTATAGACAGGTGTTTTCAGAGCTATTTTTTTCGAAGTGTGGACACTTTGGGGGCATAAGGTCCACTAGGCTTATCAATATAAGCAAACACTCCTGAGCTGATTTTGCCCTGTTGCCCGAATGGAAACACCCGGATAAGGTCACAATTGGGGTCAAAGCTCATCAGGTGCATTATATTGTGGTGAGTTTAATTTGCAATTTTGTATTTATGGTCGTTTCCCAAAATAAAGGACCAAATTGGTTAATCGAAGTCAGCGACATCCCTGAAATAAATGCGTCCCAATTACAAAGCATCCTGGCCCTAAATAAGGTCACAAAAGGGGTCAAAAGGTCACTTAGTGTATATAAAATTCGGGATTTTAAACATGTAAAATAATGATTTGAACTGATATTGATGGAATTCGTTGTGACTTGTCTGATTGATATCAGTGACTTTGTTTTAATTGGTATATCATTTGTTTCAATTATTATGACCTCATACAAGGTAATTATGAGGGTCAAAGGTCATCAAGTGCAATTTCAGAATCATCATCTAAGTGCTATTACGAATTTGTGTTAACATTTTGTTTGAATAAAACGTATGTCGGCTTTTTTTAAAAAAAACAGCAATCAGTTTTAAAATGACCTTGTCTTATTTTAAAGTCTAATGCCCTCAATGGAAGTCTATTATCAGGATCAAAGGTCACAAGGTGCATTTTATGTGTGACAAGGTCCCTGAAGCAACCTATGCAACTTTCGCATATATAATTTTAAAAGGAAATCGACTGTAAAATATCTCGAATGTCATATATAGTTATACAATTGAAAACTGATATCTTTCAACTCTTATAATATTAACTTGTTAATAAGTTTCCTTCTTTACAATTCATCCTCAGTATCTGACTCTTCCACAGCATTCAGTAGATTGTCACATGTAATAGAAACATATCCGCAAGATAGAAGACACATAAGATTATAAGATCTACATTTGCACCATCTTGTTGCACACACTTTGCAGCTGTATTGCAACAACTGCGTACGTACTTTATGTATAGGTTCTAACAGCAACAGCTTTTGTTTCAATTGGTTGCTGTATGGCTCTCGCAACCATCCACAAGTTTCCCCATCAATGTGCTCTGGGGACAGAACTGTATCATTCAACCATATAGTTGTCTGATAATGGGCTCGTCTTATGTGGAGTTTTAATGCATCAGATGTAGAAGAAAGCCTATCTTGGCCTTTTCCCTTATTAAACAAAAACACTCGCAGTTGGTGGTCACAGTTAATGGGTCATATATACTTTGCAGACAAGTTTCTCAACGTTATCTACTGTTGTATTTTGTAAGCTACTCATATAATTAACCTGTCAGCAGCTGACTGCTATTCTCAAATGCTCTCCGTGCTGTCACCTTGCTATGCCCAGCGAACTGACTTTACTGTATTACAGCAAGTTATCGCATGGACAGCAGACAATACAGATCATAAGGCAACATCCCATTTCATTTCATGGACTGGCACCAATTTGGGAGCCTTTTTTCGTCCCTGACATAAACCATATTTTCCTCTGCAGCTTTGAAATGAAGCAAGAGCACAAGAACACATGTATCTATACAAACAATAGCTATTCTTTAGAATCCATGTTCCTATTTAAATTCGTTAGTATTGGGGCATTGGGGTTCATTTTTCCCTTCTGAAACTCTTAACATCATGTCTTGTGTAATACTCTATACACACCTGTGCACAGATAGATTGTCATCCTCATACTCTGCTGGATCTTTACCTATACACAGCAGTCTAAGAAAAACATAGAGACTTCTGGATATGCAACTTGCTGCGTTTTCTGTGTCAACCCAAGCAGTTATTGCATCTGTATGAGGATACTATTACCTTGCATCATTTATGGGCTACATGATACATAGACCCAGACTTTGAAACATGCGTGGTTGTTTTATTCAGAACCGACTCTGATTCTAGGCTTTCTGATGGTTCTCAGAAGTTGAACTATTTTGCTGGCTGATTTCAAGGGCCAAGTTAAAAGCGGTTTACGTGGAGTCAATTGTGGATCAAACTGTTACTCCCCTGGCATTTGAGATTCAAGTGCAGCTTAAAACACCTGCGATCGGCTCGATATGACCCAGATGCTTCCTCATATCAAGAAGCAAATCGGTATAAATTTCTAGCCAAGCCTAAGTTAAAAAGCAATTTTCTGGAGACACAATTCGTGGGTCCAAACATCTTCTGATTCTCTACGTTTTCTAAAACGCCTATTTAAACGTTTTTTACATGTATGATGCAACAGGCAATCTTCTGCAGCAAAATCATACATTGTTGCTAGCTTGATCCGCATCTGTAAATCAAACTATGCCTATGACACAATCTATTCTGACTTAGGTATGTCAGTAGTTGGTTTAAAGTAAGTAAGGGTGCAAAAATCAGAAATCGATACAATCAAGTACCACACCTCAGTAAAATATTTAAGT
Organism: Loripinus fragilis; assembly: GCA_964019695.1. Taxonomy (NCBI): domain Eukaryota; kingdom Metazoa; phylum Mollusca; class Bivalvia; order Lucinida; family Lucinidae; genus Loripinus; species Loripinus fragilis. The sequence continues at coordinate 22,238,585 of OZ026528.1, forward strand.
CCTCTCATGAAGTTTGTTGGCAAAAGATGCAGAGTGGTTTATCTAGAGGTGGTAATGGTCGTCTAGACGGCCTACAATTGCAAGAAGTGGAAGCCACTTCTGAAGTATCTGTATGACTCTCAGTACTACGCTTTTACTTAGCTATGTGGAATGCAGACATGAAACTTAATTAACAAGGTCTGTGGTAGTTCACCCTCTTTTCGTGCGCAAGGTGTTTGAGGTTCACCAATTCTAAAAATTAATCTGGCATTTACATCTATGTTGCTATAGCCACGGTGCTCCCATCGTTTATCACATATCATCACCAAAGCAGACACCTTCTTGCTTTTAACCAATGTATAACAAATGATGTACATCTGTTCATCAAACGAGCTGCCTGTTGCATGACAAACCATGAGGCTTCTGGCTTAAATATTTATTTATAGATGAGATGGTTGGGACCTGATGCTGCGTCTGTTGTTCGGCTCACCAGGATTTAATTTTTGGATTTCTTTGCTCTGGTATTCAGGAGATGATTCATAGATAAGTTAGGAATAATTCATGCAAACCAAACATCTATGTGTCCTAATCCACTACATAACTAATGGCGAGGTTGGTACCGTAAACCTAGTTTATGCCCTGAAGCCATTTTCTTACTGACAGTTCCATGGCGGTGTTTCTTTTGAGGACCCTTTCCGTTATTTGTTGTTTGTCTTTGTCTTTGCCAATACTAGATGTCTGTTTCTTGAAGCCTTGTGGTCACCTGTTTGGAAAGTACTGACCTCTTGGCTTTCCTAATTGTGATGTGTGTTTATTGTGTGCTTTGTCACTTTCACATTCCGTGTCCTGGATCAGGTGTGGTCCTTGATTGTATCGATTCCTCATCTTTGCCTTCTTCCTTTATTTTAATAAATCATATTATTGACTGATTTTAATTGACCAAGTTGTATTTGTGATGCCACAGAAGGTCACACAAAAGAGTGCAACTAGTTTCGTTTTCTATGTGTAAAAGATGCATTTGGTGTGCTGTGTTAATCAACACCAGATGCGCAGTCGATGTCAATACATACAACACACCAAGTGCAGACTGATCAGTGCACAGTATTGCATTTCCAAGACAGTTTTATTTTTCATTCAAAATATGTTAGATTGAATTACAAAGACTTTTATTGTGTGTTTTTTGTGAAAAGTGATAACAATCGCAAATGTACATAACCGATCCAGGCACTTTGCAATACCTGTACATACATACAGACGAACAGACAGCTGTGTTTGTGATTGGGGACAATTAGATTTCAACAATTTATCTAACTAGGCGTCAGTATTTCAGTTAGTTGAAATGATTTGCAGCAACATGCCAGTGTCTTTGATGCTTAAGACATGTGTTTAATGTGGTATACATCCTTTTGCACCTATTGACCTTTGACCTCATTCTTGACCTTAATAATGGTCTCTCGTTTGGGCAACAGGCAAAAAATGAAAGAGGACATGTCCCTTAGTAACTTAGGCACTGTTGCCTTCCATGCCGCAAAAGTGCCCACAAACGTGTTTTCTAGCACCCTGATTTGCCTTTTAACGCTAGACTACTATTCATGTATTATCGAGCATGTTGCATACTTGATTTATAATGCCAAGGCCAGTAAGAATAAATAAAAAAATGTATGTGTGGTTCAGGTTGCAACTTGAAATCAACAAGACCTTATTTTTGGCTCAACTGAGCAGAAGGCTCATGGTTGAGCTAATAGTATGCCAATCACTCGTATGTCCGTCGTCTGCCCACCCGTCATTATCTGCGAGCATCTCCTCTGAAGCCACTGGGCAGATTAAACTCAAATTTCACATGGAGACTCCTTAGGACGCGGGAACGAACGTTTGTTCAAATGGTCTTGGTCATGTGATCTAGATGGCTACAACGCCCATATATGGTAAACACCCTTTAAACATCTTCATCTCCAGAACCAGGAGGCCGATAACCTTGGGACTTGGTATATAGCATTAAGGATATGGGACCTATCAAGTTTGTTCAAGTGATGATCTTAGGTTGGCATCGACCTACTAAACGGCAAGGTAAAATTTGCTAATACGTTTATTGGGAATAAATGAAAAGTTGATTTTTTGAACTTATTGGAGTCAAAGTTAATATTCTCACAAGATTTGTTAAAGTAAGAAAGAGGGCAAAGATCAGGAATCGACACAATCAAGTACCACACATAGCCCAGGACACCAACGGGAAAGTAACAAACCCACAATTAGACATCACAAACGAGAGCCAAGAAGTCAGCTCTTTCCCAGCAGGTGACCACAAGGCATCAATAAATAGACGCACACGAAAGCATATCAAACACAGAACGGTCAGTAAAAATATTTTACTGGAGGGCTATAACCAGTTTAAGGCGCCAGCCTCGGCCTTAATTCTGATAAACCTAATGAGACAATGACTTTCAGCCAAGGTCGTTCAAGTTGGATTCCCATCAACATGATCAATATATATATATAAAAATTTCTCTGAAGCCTCTTGGCCAATTAAACTCAAATTTAATCTGAAGAATCCTTAGTGTGGAGGAACAAATCTGTATACAATTTGTTCTGATCACATGGCCAAAATGGCTACCATTTTCGTATGTTATAAAAATCATCAAATATATTCTGTTCTGGAACCAAAAAGCCAAATACTTTGGACTTTGATATGTAGCATTTGGAATGAGCGTCCTACCAAGTTTGTTCAAATGATGATCCTAGGTTGACATTGACCTACTTTATGACAAGGTCCAATTTGTTTGCAAATACATTTTCATTGCAATAGTCTTGAAAAAGTAATAATAAAGCCAAAGTCATTACACTCACTACATATGGTTAACCTAATGAGACAATGACCATAGATAAGTATCTAAGGTCAAGGTTGCTATTTGAATTTTTGGCCAAGGTCACTCGTAAGAGACTGCCATCAATATAAATTTCAACAATTTATCTCAATAACCACAAGTCCAATTGAACCCAAATTCATGGAGAGCACCCATGAGATGAAACAATGTAAAATGACAATGTGGTCTAGGTCACATTACAAAATTGGCTGCCATGCCCACATCAGGTAAAAACTCTGGAATCCTTGGTATCTAGCATTGATGCCTGATGCTTATCTGTAGCTGGACCCACCGTGGCTCAACTTGAGGTTTTCTTTAGCTCTGACTATCTGTGAGTCATGAGCCCTTTTCTTTGTTTCATCATGGTGTGTTAATTTGATTAGAGTGTTTCTATATGATGATACATTGCATTAGTTAGATGGCCTCCATGCGAGCTGAACATTTCTTGTACTTCAACAACCGCAGAATCTAGGGCGAAGATTTGGTGCCGGTAAAGTGCGTTTGAGCCCCCAGTGGCTTTGGCTGCTGTCCGTTCTAAGGCGGTGGTTCTGTTGTTGTTGACTTTTTGTTTATTGTTACTCCCATTGTGGGAGTCTTTAATTGTTCTGTGTTTTGTTGTACGTTACTTTATGTCCATTCTAATATTGCAATCATCTTGATGGGGAAGAGAGAGCTGGTTGCTTTGCTTAATTTGTCTTCTTGGTGTCTCGCGATGGTTGAGCGGCTCTTCCTCGCGGTGCCACATGGTTGTCTGCGGTTTGTGATTGTGGTATTTCCTGATCATACTCACTTACTATTTTTGTGGATGTGGGCTCTACAATCTATGTTTGACTAGTGATACTAGGTTGACCTGGCCTCAAGGTTATTCATACTCAAAATAAAGCGCAATAATTGGCTGCTCGCGGACACGTGTCCACAAGCAGCCAATTATTGCGCTTTATTTTGAGTTTGAGAATGGACTCTAGTTTTATATATTCGAAGCCTGGATGTACTTTACGACAAGGCCAAGTGTGTTTCTGAATGTATTTACATGAGATTTTTTTGAATAACTGTTGAAGCCTGTCATAATACTTACTCAGATATATTTAACCAAACTAGAAAATGACTATAGTTAACCACCAGAGGTCGTGTTTGGCCTTTGACCTTTCAGCCAGTTAGCTCTAATTGGATTTCAAACATAATTTTCTCCGAAATCAGAGGGCCGATTGAAGTCGAATTTCATAATTATGCTGTGTAATTTGGATAAGAAAACCTTAATATGACTATATAATATTGTCCATGCATGCTACATGACCAAATTGTCTTACATGTCATGTTTAGGTAAAAAACTATTCAAAAATCTTTTTTTCAATTTTGGAAGGGGACTCAATTAGTGATGAGAAGCGCTGCTGGCTTCATTAGTCTCCCTTAAGTATGCGGTCTAGCTACCCATTGCTAGGTAACCTGCATCTAAACTGGTGCCCTGTTATCATCTTAAATGACAACAGACCAACCCTATAGTATCGATGGCTGTGATTGGCTTATTCCTCGACCAATTAGATGGCTTGTTACGTTTCAAGTTTAGCGTTGGTTTCAAACTGTTGAACAGTGATCTCGTAAAGCAAAGTGCGTTTGGTGAAAAATTAATACTCCAGCGTTTTACTGGATTCCTGATTCAAATTATGTTGATTTAATGATATCTATTCTAAAGATCCCATGAATTAATCCGCGTCTCAATTTAGAGTTCCTTCCCCATAGATCACACAGATTCTCTCCAAATATCAAGGTCAAATCTGGCCGGACCGCCTGCATTAGCTTTTACCTGACCCTAGGTAGGTCTAGGGGATACAACCAGACTATCATGAACCTTGTATATTTATTTTATGTTGTCTTACTGCAAATGGAAGTAGACTACCAGTATATTCTTACAGTTATAGCAAATTTTCTTCGTTAACTGGTTTAACGTTAGTCTATATTTTTCCTAGATATCCATTGGGGATTCTGGAATAAAGGCTTTTAGTGAAATCAATCACAATTCTGTGTGTTGTAGTCGAAATTATACACTCTGGGGAATAGCTCTGACAAATGAATGTTCAGTTGGCTACAGTTAACTTCAAAGCGAGGTTATTTGTGTCATATCTCATGGTCTATATGAAAAATTTTGAAATGTGAAATTTGCGGTTCAACAAAGCCTGTATCGACAAGTTTACTTGCCCAAAACTGAGTCCCGTCTGTTGTGTGCGAGCAGCGAAGACTGTGTTGTTCCATTGGCTCGTATATGTCTTCACCGATCGCCTATCTGATATGTATCATATTTTCACGTACGAAGCCATTTGTCTTTTATAAATGCAGCTAAATATTTTAGATTGGGATACCTTATCGGTTGAACATTATTTAGACATGCTATTGATTCCAGCATTTACATGTCCGTACATAGATAACGACACAGAACGGTGTGTCTTATGCCCCTGTTCCACACAGACCACGAATCCCCCGAATCACTAAGAATCAATAAATGTTATGAATCGGCTGGATTCGTGGAGAATTGTAAAATTTTCAACCCATTCTGTGATAGTCTACGATTAAATTACGAAACAGGTACATTGTAAGAAATAGTTACGAATATTCGCGGGATTCGGCTGGATTCGGCATGATAACACGAATTTGGCAAAAATTAACAGAAATCCGCGACGATTCGCCACGATTCACGAGATTTTCTCTCACGATAGTTTTAAAAAGGCCCATCCATGCTTCGGGGGCATCAGTTCCAAATGAATGTTCCTCACTTGAGTGTTGAAAACAGCTACTTATATATAGCTAGAAGAAAACATCTACATTAAAGGGTATGTTCATGGTTTTGAACATTTTACTTAAATCAAAAATAAATATTTTATTCTGTTCTTATTTAATTTCCATAGATCATTCCTTCATCTGCTAAGTTAATTACAGCAGTAATCATCGCCTTTATCTAAAACCTCCGGGGGCTGCCATATTGCAGCAATGGACGGACATTAACCTTTATTTCAGGTCAGCGAAATGACTCATGGAATCACCTTGTTAGTGGTTCCATACATTTCTTCATTTCAATATTGGATAATTGATATTTTGTTTTAATAACAAACAACAGTCAGATAAATGCAAACTAGAATGTCGAGGCTATTAATAGAAAAGTATTTTGTTTTTCAATAAGTTTCTTTTGATTTTGCTATGCCTTATTGTACCCAAAATGAAGAAAGTTGTTACAGAATATGTTGTCTGCTATATTATTAATTAGTGCTTTAAGGGTTGAACTGTAGAAATAATTATCAAACATTGGCCCATGTATCAAAATATAGTCATCAATGTACACACTGCTTAAAATATTACTCTGAAACATTGTGTTTTTTTTTGCCATTATTGAGGATTTAAGACTCTGGTCTGGTAGTGTGTAAGTAGGTCATAGTGCTTCCAGTCCACTTGTTAGGAGCTCATTGACCTGAAAATGGCCAGATCCCAGTGCCCACCATCTTCACCAGCGAAGGTTTCGTCGTATCTACCTTTCGACAAACCCTTCGCCTCACGACCCTGAAAATTTATTATTAGCACAGACTAATCGACCAATGAAAACGCCAGGAAGGATTTTTTCGATAATCCCTTCCTGCCAATAAGATTAAATGTATCAGTTAATCGGCATCTTATGTGCACCGCCTGCTAAGTCTCCATAAGTCCAGATAAGCAAAGATTTTGGTCGCAAAATTATTTATGTTTCTTCTATAATTAAGGTAGTGCGGGACCCATGTCAAAAGATAACCTTACTTTTACTTAAAAGTAAGAGTGTAAGAGTTATCGTTACTGAATTTTGTTTTTAAAAGAGAATACATATTTTCTAAGACGGTAGATATTACTCTCCCCTGACAACTCTTTGATGCTTGGAACGTAATTCTGTAAGTATTTTGCTTTCACAAAAAGAAGGAATGCAAGTATTAGCTTTTAAAAACATCACCCAGAGTATGAAGTCATTCAGTATTTTGATGGTTAAAAGTTGCGGACCGTATAAATATACATAGTATATACATGTTTCGGTTGCTATTTCTGCATGCTGCCACTAACCCTAAGACCCACCCCCACCCCAAAAAGGGGGGGGGGGGTTGTAGACGTGCACATGCCTTGTATGTGACATTCTCATGTTTTAGGTCCCATGGAGGTACATGGTCACTAATGTTTTATGGAGAAATGACGTAACTATTTCAATTACCTTATCACACCGGTTAGGCAGCAATAAAAACAGTCTAAACACACATGAATGCTGATAACAAATTGCTAGAAACAGTGTTTGTGATTGCCATTTGTTGCCTATCGGACTACAAACAACAATCCAAAATTCTGTTACTTACAATATTTAACTACGTTCGTCGATAGCATTAACATTTTCGATTGCCACCTATCTAGTGTGTTTTTGATATACTGAAGACGTAGCCAAAACAATCTGATACAAGGGCTAGGAGTTATTTCATGTTTCTGTTGAAAAAATTATTTTGTTTCGTTGCATGTTTCATGATGATAAAATGGACATTTCTGCATACATTTTGATAAAATGCATGTACCTGAAAGGAAGATATATGACAATATAACATTCTTTTCTGTACATTAACGGTTGGCAAGCATGGTACAGATGCGCGGATCCAGGAATTTTCATGGGGGGGGGGGGAAGGAGGGTCCAGGTCAGTCTGACAAAAAAGCTCTGACAACGATTTTACCAGTCCTCAGCTTATTTTACAGAAGTCAAATGGTCAACTTCAAAGAAATCTATCGTTTTTCAAGGCTCCAGATGGGGTCCAATTTTTTCCAGGGGGTCCAACTTTTTCCAGGGGGTGTCCAATTGCTTATTCCCTATAGAAACCCATTTAATTTGTGATTTTCCAGAGGGGGTCCGGACCCCCTGCCCCCCCCCCCCTCTGGATCCGCACTTGGTGCAGCCCTCACAGCTTCATGGTTAAGGCTACTATACATTATCTCATTTGGGCTTGGCAAACGTTAATAGACAGAAGAATGTATCATCCTTTTATTGTTATATACCTTATAATAAGTGTTTACTATAGAAACTTGAGGTGTTTCAATCGCTTACAATTGTACTTTTTATTTAATAATGTGTCATATTTTGGTTGATCGTTGACCAATCACTGACCACGGGCTTTATTTCCGATAAAACATGACTGCAGAGGGCTTAATTGCCATTTCAACCTGCTCACGGATATCCTTTGCGAGTTAAGATACCGTCGCTTATGCTTTATTGAGAAATGACCAAAATATTCAATTATCATAAGATACGCTACTTTATTACATCGAATAGGCGACAATCGAGAAGGCTCTGAACAATCGATGAACGTGGATCGCAAATCGCTAGAATTTTCCATTTGTCGCCAGTCAGGCAAACAAACTGCAATCCAAAAAGTCTGTTTCTGACGGTATTTGATCTACGTTCGTCGATAGCATCAACGTTTTCGATTGCCACCTATCCGGTATGTGTATTGATACAATGAATACGTAACCAAAACAATCTGAAACAAGAGTTAGGAGTTATCTACATTTTCCAGTCATGTTTCTGTTGAAAAAAAGTTTGTTTCCACACCGGGTAGTGAGCAATCGAAAACACTCTTAACCATTGACGAACGCGGATCAAAACTCGCTAGAAACAGTGTTTTGATTGCAAAGTGTCGCCTGTTCGATGAGTGATGGTAATAAAAAAAACTATGATTCTAACTAGTTTTGGTCTATAATCGTCGATAGTATTGATGTTTTCGATTGCGCCTATGAGGTGTGGTTTTGTTGTATGCTTCACGATGTTACAGTGGACATTTTTACAAGTATTCTAGAACTTTTTGGATACTGTAAAGGCGGCACCTCATGACTGCCTTAATAGTCTACTTTAGACATAGGTAAAATCTGAAAATGAGGCGTTATAACTACATTCGAAAGTGTTTGTTTATTGTTTAACATTAGTATAAAGGCAAACAGTGTGGACCCAGATCAGACTGCTCTAGGTTTTGTTTGTTTTGTTGCTTTACGTCCCAAGTAAACAGCAATGGTCATTGCGGGACGGTCAGTTCACCTTACCACACTTTTTCCTGGGCAGGCTTGAGCAAGCGGTTAACCAGTGATTCGTGCACATACTTTCGCTTGTAACTGACAACAATCCTTCTTGAATGAATCAGCGGAAGGGAGGAGAATGATCGTAGAAATCATTTCATGATCAATCTCCACGAAAGTATGGGACCGGACGAGCAGTCTGCTCTAGATCTACACTGTTTGTTTATGAGGCTTCATTATATTTCAATAGACGATAAAAACATACGATTGTGTTGTAATATACGCTTTAAGGGTTAATAAATGTGGGTTCAGTGCATTAACGGACAGGACTTTCATGAAATGCACGCAGACCTGCGCGGCTCAAGCAACTTTTAAACGCTTAACCAATGGATAGAACCTGATTTCCATTCATGAGCAGTTGAAATAACCGAACCACGCCCAAATATGAAAATTAAAGTTGTCACCTTTACAGTACCCAAAAAGTCCTATAATATATTACAATGGCAATATAACATTCCTTTCTGTGTATTAACGTTTGTCAAGCCCTTGTGCGATAATGTGTTGCAGGCCTCACCGCTGTGTGGTTCTGGTTGCAACACATCACATTCAGTCTTGCCAAACATTAATACAAGGCAACGAATGTTTTATCCTCTTATTGCACATTTGTAAGTTTATTCTTTAAATGACATTTAGATCTATTCATCAGGAATAAAGCTATAATTTTTAGCTTTTATCTGCATAAATCCTACGTGTAAGAAAGCATCAAAGTATCAAGACATGCTATAGCCATGCTTTAATGAGAATCATAATGTAATGTGCTGGGTAACATATGCTAGGTCAAAATCTTTTTTGTCATTTTCTACGCCCATTTGTCAGTGCTTAATCAATAATAGCTATGTCTCCGCCCAGTGATATACAATAGGGCGTAGACAAACAAAAAAATTGGTCGAAAGGGGAGACAACACTTATTATAGTCTTTATTTTTTTCAGGATTTTTCAGAAAAGTCACCAAAACAAAAAAAACGAGCACGGTGACACATATTTTTTATTCAATCATTAGATTCTTCATGAAAATATCTTTGTAAAAATATGTTTTTTGTTGTTCCAGTTACATTCTCTGATATGTTTATTTTGAATATTAATGTTTTTTATGGCATTTATTCGTTTGACTTAATTAGGATTTTGCTTAATAAATTGTGTAAATACATGTTATTTCACTATTTTTTGTTTTTTTATTTATATCTCTGGTGTGAGTAGTATTTGTTCTGAAAAAAAAACTGTATCGCGTTTCTTGTTAATTTGTTAACAAAATCTGTGTTTGTTTATTTCAAAAACCTGCGATTTTGCAGTTTTTGACATCAAATAACTTTTTAAAAAGAACGGTGAGGTATTGTTTTTTTTGTCTTAGATTATAAGTATAAGTCTATATTATAATATATTAAAAGATAAAACACTTTTGGACATATGCCTGTGAGTCCGGTACTACCTTAAGTTCAAAATTTTGTTATGGGTGCTCAAAATCACCATCTTAATGTGACAGTTCTTTCGAGCACATTAGACGTACATTTAAGTTGTTAAATAAGAAAACTGAATGTAAATTAATCACACCGTCTTATCTGGAGGCCTGCTGTTTATCGATTTTTTGCACCGCTTTATGATTGATCATATTAATTGTTGCTATTTTCGGCTTATGAAGTATTCAATCGGAGAAAATCAAAGCTGTGAGGCCAAGGGTTAGATTAGACAATCGCAACCCTTGGTAGGACAAGATGAGTGCCCACTCAAAGTAATTAATTACAGGCTAATTGAAGGGATTTCACGCACATTAAATGAATGATTATTCCTACCATACTGTAAGCTCTATAATAAATGCATTTGAAAAAAGTGTGAATTTTCACTTTAAGGTCGAGAGGCCCTGGCCCTGTCTTTTTGACTTGGAAAAATATGGTAGTTCGCCATTGGCAAAATCACCAGCCAGGAGTTACATACTGATCCTGATTGTGCTCCAGAATATGCCAAATCTGTTTCCACTTCTAGGACTGGCTCACGTGCGCGTGACGGGGTAGTTATTCTAAGGGAAAACCTTCTTGGTCCAAGAATGCATTAGGAACCTGTAACGAATCAAGCACGATTTTTCGAATCGGGGCATTCGTGGCTAAAGTTTTGAAAAGTTCAAAACTTTTGAGCCGAATTCCCGATAGACCTACGAATTGAAAGAAATGACTACGGACTGTGCGTTTCAGCCACGAATTTAAATATATATGTCAATTCGTGGGATTCGGGGCCTGTGTGGAATAGGGGTACATGTATTAGACATTTTGTCTTCTTTAACTCACTCCTAAAAAGAACATGCTTGATGGACGTCAAATAGAGTTACGTGTGTGTCCGTGGAACCATTGATTCATAGTCTCGCAAAACAATTTCACTAGAAAGTGATCAAAATCGACATGTCAGAGGACAAATGGATAAAGGCACGGGTGGGCTCATTTTGCTATGCTTCCTTAAAACTTCTGTCTTCGGGGTTTCCGACCAGACCATACACAAACCAGACTGCTCAGCCATTAAGTCTAGCTAGAAAGTTGACATTTCGCTTAAATCAAATTTAGATATGATGCTTTCCAATAAGCAAATAACAAGGGCGCTGATCAGGATCAAACTGCACATGCTGGTCTGCGCCTTTGCTTTTCGCAAACCTTCTCACGTCGAGACCCAATTATTTATTCTCACTAAATGGTCACTCTTAGACATGTGTCTGGCTGGGCATCAAGATGAACTTGTCCAGTGACATCAGGCAGATATAAACTTATCTTCCTTAGTTCTCAACAAAAGCATATGTTGTGGGTACTCATAAGAACCGTCTCGATGAGACGGTTCTTTTGAGCACCCAAAACAAATTCTAACATTGATGGTTAAGAAAATATTCACAATTTTACGCTCAAAAATGTGATTATCTGATCATATGGACATGCAATGATTTGTCATTAACTTCTACACAGCTAGACATTTATCCGTCTCATTCTCCTAAAAGACTTTATATTGATTGAATAGAGATACTTCTACCAATGGATAGAAGCTGAATCTGTGTCAGTAGAATACAGAGAATTTATTCTATTAAAAATGGGCCTCTTCATGCGAAAACCTTTTTGTTGTTGTTTGCGAACGACAAATGCCTGATCATAATGCAACTATGCGAAAAACAAAATCGCAGATCGAATGTTTAATGTATATGTCACGAATAAAATGAAGAACGAGATTGTGGCGAATCTGTAAAGGCACATTCATTTACTATTCTAAAGTTAATGGGTTAAGGGTCTTATGTATGCCAATATACTCTAATGTACAATCACAAATTAGGAAAAACATGTATCTAGAAACGTCCCTGATGAGGCATACGCGAGAAAGGCAAATATTGTGGGACCAGCCCAGTAATGAGGTATACTGGTTTAAATTTATGCATTTGTCAAATGTCGAAATTTTAACGGAGAGTTCAAATTGCCTAATATCAGGAAAATATGCACGAGTTATCATTTGATAGTCTTTACATGTAATACATGTATGTTTTTGACATGCATGTGCTCTTTAACAAAACGTGGTAACTATCTCACTTTTTGCCAAAAATGTATTTTCTGCGGATTTTGGCCGTTTTCAGCGGACATTTGCAAATGTGACTACATGTAAAACTAGAAGTTTTAAATTGAATCATGCTTTAAAGGCAAAGATATAATAGAGTATTTTAAAATATAATAAGGGGCTGGACACGGGGTGGAAGTAGAAAACGAGTCTCCATGAATTATAATTTTTGGAGGATATTTCAGTTAATGTTGGAAATAAGATGTGTCTCTGAGATGTCGATGTGCGTTCCATAAATTAAATAGCAGTGGGTTGCTTCTGCTTTCAACAAAGGTACGATTTCTCTTAAATAATTTAATATTATTAATAATAAAGATGCAAAGAAGATCTCTAAGTCTCCCACTGAACGAGCTTTTACAATTATGCCGATCGTCGTCAATAAAATCGACCCAATAATGCGTGCCGTACAAAGCACGTTAGTTTATTCGTTCAGGTTTTCTAAAGTTAATTTTGATTAGCATGCTCTGCCTGGCTGAGATTCTGGTATTTCTCGTCGGGATTGTCGATCAACGAAGGCACATGCGAGCCTGCGCAAACGCGCAGACTCGCCAGAGCCTTCGATGCTTGCACAGGCACAAAGTTTGATGTATACGTAGAACCAAAATTAAGAGAACCCTTGTATTTTATAGAGTCAAAGTCAATATGCAGTGTGATCTGCACGTGACCTCTACATGCAGTATCACGTGCACAACATTTGCCGGACACACTGGAGATGATACGTGGAGGTCCCAATATTGACTTGGATTCTATAAATAAAAAATAACTAAAAACTAAAGGGTTACCTTTTATGATCTGAACAGTGTTGGCTGTATCATAAAACAAGATTAACTCGGGCAGAGCTTTTTTAACAGTGTGAATTATGGATATTTAGATTAGCACAGCCACTGGCAATTTATAGTATGGAAATATACATTGATGTATCAGCATCAGATGTTTTGGCACTTATCGCATATATATGCTCAAATGCCTGTAATAAACGTCCATGCTGACGGATCCAGCGCAGCTAGAGATCTCAATTTTGGTCCAAGACTTGATCTATAGCCATACTGTGTGTGTAAGAGCAGCGAATCTTCTGATATGCGCAGACTCATCTGAGCGTTCGTTGCGATGTTTCGAAATCTAGAGCACTGGTCTAAACAAACTTCTATGCCTACATTTTAGGCTACAATAATGATAATGGATTTTTTTTATTCATTAATGTCACTGTGTAATTTGGATTGGTCCATTATACGTCGGAATTACCAAACTGTATTGTAGTGTTGACAAAGGCTCTTTAGAGATTGTCTGTAAAGAATCCAGTTTTCAGAATACTTATATTTCTGCTGATATTATTTTAAATAGGTATAGATAACTCAACCCGTAGTTTATGTTTATATCTGCAACTGTAGATATGCAACCTACACGGCAATAGCAACCGAGTGCAATGAAAGAATTTTGTTTGTTTGATTTGATTCTTTACGTCCTATCAACTATCTTTCAGTTATATAGGGACGGGTCTTCCTGGGTTGAACCAGTACTAAGGTGGAAGAATGTTCTTGCTCAAGGACACAACGCAGTGACGACGGCGAGGCTCGAACCCGCGGCCCTTCGGTCTCGAGTCAAGCACTCTACCACTGTGCCACTGCGCTCCCGCAATGGAAGAATGTCTGTATGTTTATTGGTTTTGCAGTTGTTGTTGGGTTTTTTTTGCCAAAATTGGGAGGGGTGATTGTGTTGGGAAGAAGGGAGCATTCAAAAGATTTTGGCAACATCACACTGGTTAATGTAAACGCACCGGTGGTTGCTACAACGAGCTGGTGGTTGCATTTTACAGCACCGGTGGTGGCGTAAAAGGTAAAAATCAAAGCACTGAGAGTACTGATTGAAACGATGTCTTGTGATTTTAGTTCTTGTAGGCTAAGTAGAGTGCATTTTTGTAGATGATATTTTAGGAATATTTGAATTTGTATATTGTATATTTTTCTGACCATTGATGAAGGAAAAGTTTGATATGATTTCTATTTTTAGTTTTTAGTTTTAGCATAACAGAATTTTGAAGGGGCATACGACAAAATATCAATCTTATCATTTCAAACATGGGCTGGTATGTCTTTAAACCCTATTTCACAAACCGCAGACAACCCCGTGGTACCGGGAGGAAGAGCTGCTCAACTATCACAAGACACCAGGAAGACAAATTAAGGAAAGCAACCAGCTCTCTCTCTCTTCCCCATCAAGATGATTATAATACTAGAATGGACATAAAGTAACGTACAACAAAACATAGAACAATTACAGACTCCCACAATGTGAGTAACAATAAACAAAAAGTCAACGACAACAGAACCACCGCCTTAGAACGGACAGCAGCCTAAGCCGCCGGGGGGCTTAAATGCATTTTACTGGTACCAAACCTTTTGCCCATATTTAGCAGAGGGCATTATGCCGAATACATCACTGAAATTATTTAAGAGTTTGGATTACTGGTTAAGAAGTTTAGATTTCTTTTTAGATTTTCCATTCGGTTCATTGTTGCCCCATTTTGAGGGTAATGCGATGAATTATTGCAAACAGGAAACAATGGTTAAGGAAAGGTGGTTTATAGCCATTTCCTTTTGCCTAGCTCTTGATAACATTTTGTTCAAAGGAGCAACCCGTTAACATTTTGCTAACATAGACTTGCATTATAATTGCCTAAAAATTCCAACAAGGGCAATAACTAAAGTTTTAAGGGTCGATTTTGACGAAACTTATAGGATATCAGATTACTTGATACTTATTTTGTACGAAATATGTATCAAATCTGACCAGTAGTTCTGAGATGTGGATGGACAAAAATGCGACGGATGGACGACGCCAAAACTATATCCCTCCAACTTTGTCAGGGATTATTAGATATCAGCATAGCTACATACCTAAAAAGCTTTTAATATGTTATGTGTTCTGATAATTTTTATCACCTGGTAAAATATCTTGTTTGAGTTTACGTTAATTTCTCTGTCAAATGTCTCAAATTTGTTCCAAAATGTTCGCTTTTCCATTTTTTAGCCCATTTCGATGTCCGTTTTTGGTAACCATAGCAAAGATAAACGTCAATTTAAAAGTTTTACTTTTAAACTTGGTATATTGTTCTAATAAACTAATAAGAACAAAATGGTGAAAAGCATTTTTTAGCCCATATGTGGGCCAAAATAGCACCCCCTGATGCATGTAGCTCTTTGGCAATATTAACTGTGTATATCTGGCATATAGTATAGATATAAAAAGAAGATTTATAGATGGTAAACTTAGGTTTCATTAAGAACATTGACAATAAAAAGTAAAAAAAGCACTTAAAAATAAAAAAAGAGCAAAAAAAGAGCCATGTCATGTGATTTCAAAAAATGTGGCATTTTGACAAGTGTAAACTTAAGCGTTGCATCGATGATCAATTATAATCACCAATTATAATCGCATCTTGTCCTACCAAGGGTTGCGATTGTCCAATCTAACCCTTGGCCTCACAGCTTTGATTTTCTCCGATTGAATACGTCATAAGCCGAAAATAGTAACAATTAATATAATCAATCACAAAGCGGTGCAAAAAGTCGATAAGCACCAGGCCTCCAGATTAGACCGCGTAATTAATTTACATTCAGTTTTCTTATTTAACAACTAAAGTATACGTTTAAGGTGCTCAAAAGAACTGTCACATTAAGATGGTTACTTTGAGCACCCATAACATAGTTATGAACTTAATTATATAGAAGAAAATAAATAATTTTACGACCAAAATCTTTGCTTATCTGGACTTATGGAGACTTGGCAGGCGGTGCACATTAGATGTCGATAAACTGCTACGTTTTATCTGATTGGCAGGAAGGGATTATCGAAAAAATCCTTCCTGGCGTTTTCATTGGTCGATTAGTCTGCGCTAATAATAAATTTTGAGGGTCGTGAGGCGAAGGGTTTGTCGTAAGGTAGATACGACGAAACCTTCGCTGGTAAAGATGTTTTAATCGATGATCTATCAAAAACTTCGTTTCATTGTGTTTTTGGTAATAATCGATGATAATTGAAAAACATCACACTTGATCCAATTTTAAGCTCCTATTCTAAATATGCAACTTTGCTATAAGGAATAGCAGTTAAATGGAGAGTTAAATGGAGTTTGCTGTCAGGACCAGTTGTGGTATTGGCTACTAGCACAAAGGCTCTGATCAGACTTGACCCGAACCTTTGCCGGTCACAGGAAATCTCATGTCACCTAATTCCTTGAATTATACCCAAATCAGCATTTGTAATTTGTAATATTCTTACAACTACCAGGTTGAGTTTTGTTCATAATGGCACAGAGTATGCTAAAATAGCAAAGGTACAAGCAACAGCAAATTGTAAATTTGCAAGCAATTTGTTGACAAAATTTTTAAACAATATAATATCTGGTTTCAGCGACTATTTAGACTTCTTACAGATCAAACATAATATGGAGTTTGTCAAAAAGCAAATAAAGCATTTTCACATGCTTCTGCAAAATATACTGTTTGGTTTTTTGTTTGATTTGATTCTTTACGTCCCATCAACAATCTTTCAGTTATAAAGGGACAGGTCTTCCTGGGTTGAAACCAGTACTAAGCTAGGATAAATGTGTCTTGCGCAAGGACACAGTGCAGTGACGCTGTTGAGGCTCGAGTCTGGACCCCTTCATCTCGAGTCAAGCACTCTACCACTGAGCCCCTGCATATACATATCTTTAACAAACATGCACTTTGTTTGTAAAAAAAATAACTCATTTTGCTACCAATGTTTATTTTAGAAAACAAGGCTGTGACTCTCGGTGGGTGAAATTATTCTGGACTTCAAAACTATATGCAATGACACAATGACAATACATGCGTTACCTCAGACCTACATACAATGACTAGAAACATGTATACAATCTATACATAAACTCAACTATCGTATGGCAGTACTGTTATTCAGTAGATAACATCATGTTATACAAAGTAGATCTTGCACAAAAGATTATTGCATAGAGTTTAATATCAAGTTTGTGCAAATGTGAATAAAGCATTTTCACACATTTCCTTTACTTGGCATATGCAAAATATACTTATCTATAATGAACATACACTTTGCTGAGAAAAATTCTAATCCATGTGCTACCAATGGTTATCTTAGGACACAATGATGTGACGCTTGATGGGTGCAATTATCTACTTCAGAACTATATGCAAAGACACATTGACTATACATTATTTCAGACCTATATGAAATGACTAGAAACATTCATACAATCTATACATACATTTAACTATCATATGACATTACTGTTATTCAGTAGATAACATCATGTCACACATAGTGGCTCTTACAGAAGTGATCATTTCATGAGAAATTTAAAAAAAAAGTTATTGCTTTACTTCAAAGAGTGTTTAAGAGTGTTTAGAGTCAAAGAGACTCTATGATGGTTCCGACTTAAAGACTTATCTATTGATGAGATGAAAGGGGCCTGATACTTTGGCTGTTTGTCGGGCCCACTGGGGTTTACATGTTGGATTTCTTTTGCTCCAGTATTCAGTTTTATTTACTGTTGAGTCCTTATCTTTGCTTTATCTCCTTGTTATATATTGATTTATATGTTTTAGGAGATGATGCATTGATAAGTTAGGGGTCTTTCATGCAAACCAAATATCTATGTGTCTTGATCCACATCTGAATTAAGGGTGAGGTTGGCGCCGTTAAACCGGTTTAAGCCCTCCAGTAAAATATTTTACTGACCGTTCCAAGGCGGTACTTCTTTTGTGGATCTTTTGTTTTTTGTTCTGTCTTGTGTTTGCTATGTCTTTGTGCGCATCTGTTTATATGTGCTTTGCGGTCACCTGCTGGGAAAGGACTGACCTCTTGGCTCTCGTTTGTGGTGTCTTACTGTGAGTTTGTCACTCTCCCATTGGTATCCTGGGTCAGGTGTGGTACTTGATTGTATTGATTCCTGATCTTTGCACCCTTAATTACTTTTATTCCAATTGTGTTTCTTGTCACCAAAGAGTTATTTAACTTCTGGCTATGACATTATTTTTTGACATGATTTGTTTGTTTGATTTGATTCTTTACGTCCCATCAACAATATTTCAGTTAAACAGGGACGGGTCTTCCTTGGTTGAACCAGCACTAAGCTAGGATAAATGCGTCTTGCTCAAGGACCACGACGCAGTGACGCCGGTGAATCTTGAACCCTCAGTCTCGAGTCAAGCACTCTACCACTGAGCCTCTGCGCTCCCTTTTTGACATGATATATTCCACTGAATAACAGTAACATCAAATGAAAAAATAATGTTATGGCCACAGGTTGCATAATTTTGATACAAAGAAGTTATGTTAATAACAAAGTAAATTTTCTTTGAAATAAACCAGCTTTGGAGGTGTTAATTTCGCAATAGTTCATATGATGAGAGAATCTTCCATTTGTGCCCATTTCAAATCATTTTTTTTAAACTAACCTAAGGCTGTCTAAACTGATTGACTTAAGCTTTAAGTATTTGGTCAACATTATTCAGTCTAGTCAGACTCCTCCCACAGAGGAACGCAAAGAAAAGAATATACTTCCTGGCCCCCATCCCTCAACAAAGTTTGACAAGTAAATTTAATCCTGCCAACAATAAAGGAACCATCTCTCAGAAACCTTCAGCAGAAAATAAAATGCACCACTCTACCACTTTGTTATGAAATGATAACTTGTGTAAGACCCTCTATAAAATACATAGAACAAATCAGAACGAATGGAATAAGAGACCCTATTTCTGCTTGTTAAAGTACCATCAGCACATCAAAGAACAAACATAAGAGTCCCTGTCAAGGCTAGTCACCAAGTCATTTTCTATTTCATCCTTGCTGGGAATCTATCTTAATATATTATCCCAAGGAATCCTAGTTAGTTGGATTTTATAATACGGTAAATCTTGTATAAGTTCGTACACTCGAATAGTTCGTTAAATGTCATGTATTAGTTCGTACACTAGTCATTTTTTATATGCAATTCTATTAGTTCGTACACAACGTTTTTTCTTTCATTGGTGCTTGTTTTTAATCAGCGTGGCTGTCTACGATATGTTCCTGTTATCTTTTGCGTGCTTACATCAAACAGACCTTTTCGTCTGTCAATCTAACGACTTCGGTCGCTAAAGTAAATCCAGCATTGACGTCGCATGTTAATAACATTAAAATTTGTTTTCTGAAAATCGAGCGAATGCTAATTTACACGCCCTATGTCGCCGATGCGTCGGAGATATATTCTGTACGGTCATTACAAAAAGTGTCCTTAGAATAATGGATAGTTACATTTTACTTCTGTGTCATATATCGTTTATAATCGGACACCCAAGCCGCGTGCGACCCGGAAAGCATTTTTATACTTGTGCAGCTCGGGCCCGACATGAAATCAACTTGCGCGGTGCCTCATATAAACTGGTACCAGAATATTTCGTAAATAGCCTGCTGGTACTTATGACAAGGACCAGGAGAGCATGTGCGTTTGCGCAATCTCATCAGGGTCCCGCTGCTCACTAACATAAAGTTTGAAGTGGATGAAGACTCAGCATGCTCAGACCAAATCAAATTCTAGATATCTACGTACGTTTTGTTTTATATAGTTGAATATCAATTTCGGTTTTCTGAGCGTAAATAATTCAATAAATGTAGTAATAACGGCTTTTCCTAGGTTCAAACAAATGGAACATTTTAACAAATTGTTTAGCCGATCGTGGCGTGTCTTGCTGTCCTCATGAAACTACATACGGAAGGTCCTGAGAGTTCATGATTACCGAGATAGTGTACGCACAGACGCACAAACCGAGTATAATTTGATTGTATCATGATTCTAGGTCTTGATGAATGGCATTTCCATGAAATAAGCCAGTTCATGAGATTATGGTACCTATCGCATATGCGAGCAGCGAAGGCTCAGACGAGCCTGTGCATCTGCGGAAAATCGTCAGCGCCTTCAGGCTTAACTGCAAGCATAGAAGGAATGTAGATGAAGGTACGTTCATTAATTTAGGATAATAGCCCCACTAGGTGGCTGTGAATTTGAAAACAGGAAGAATTCGCTTTATTTTAACCACCACACATCTATTGATGTATGTATCCCGACTTTCCATGAACAGTCAGACCGTATGTCTTTTTTGGAAGGAAAAGTCTTCCAATATGGATGGATTTTCCTTCCATTTAGTTTTTTTACAGAAAATTGGAAGGTCTTTATAACATCCATCTTAATGAAAACAGCAAAAGACCTTGAGATCATCCGCGGTGACATACATATCAGAATTTGCAAACATCCTTACCACACGTCTGTAGATGTTTTATCCCGACTTTGTTGTATGAGACCAACAAAGTCGCAGATTAGCCTGGGTACCGCACATTCTTATCAGCGCCTTTGTTAGGAATACAAACATTAAACATTTTGTCGGGCCTGGTCTGGGTCAAACCTGTCTGCTAATAATATCAGCCGCAGACATGAAGATCAAATCCGCCGCTTTCATGCCACGTGCTGTTTTAATAGTTGGGTAGCACGTGGTGAATTGGCGCATAAAAGGGGACTACGCACATAACACATAATTGCTCAGCTGCATGCGCGGATCCAGAAAGGGGTCCAACTTTGACAACTTTTTTTTAATTGATGATGGGAGAGAGGATCCAAACACCACTATATGCGGGTCATCATTGGCCCGCCAGCGAAACACCATTTAAATGGCGTTTCGCTGGCGTGCCGCTGATGGCCCAACATCGAATGCTGGCTTGGTAGCTTTGTGATTTTAAAGGGAACCGGACCAGTATGCTAAGAAACCCTATTTTTCAGGGGTGGGGTCTGTCCTCCTCTGGATCCGCCCATGAGCTATCTGGCATGAAAAGACAATTTCTGTAAACGCATCACTTTCGCTCATTGCGATCGCGTACACGTTCGCAAACATTTTGGATCTCGGAAATTTACTTTACAAATTCAAACTATCAATGCCCCACAATTTTATCAAATGGCGGGCGACAGCCAGAACTCCTTTTTTTAAATTTCCAGTGGGTGCATAAAAGGCCTCGATACACCGTCACAAAATTGAAAAATAGCACCGGAAATTCACTTTTTTTCTTAACGACATGAAGAGCATTAGACGCTAGTAGGCAAAGATGAGCCTGTGCATCCAACACTGTTGACTTTACGGTAGTATCATGCGCGGATCAAGGAATTTTTGTCATGGGGGGGGGGGGGGGGTAGGGGACTCCAGGCTCAACTGACAGAGAAAAAACACTCTGATAACGTTTTCTTAGGCATCAGCCTTTTACAATTTTACAGAGGGGTCCAATAATTTATTTTAAGGAAAACTATAATTTTTTAAGGTTCCAGAGGGGGTCTATCATTTTTCAGGGGAGGGGGGTCCAAATTTTTCCAGGGGGTGTGGGGTCCAAATGCTATTTTCAATTGAAACCTATAGAATTTGTGATTTTCCAGGTGGTCCGGGCCCCCCATACCCCTCTGGATCCGCGCATGCGTATGATAGATCCACTTGCGATATCCAAATTTTCAAGTCAACAGTAAAGCCAATCCCGAAGGACAGGTTTTTTCATGCAATTGTTCATTTTCCATTCCCGGAGCATCTAGTGACACCTCAAAACATGATGAGGTATATGATTCTGCAATATGTTAGTGGAAAACAAATGTTGAGACCTCGGACCCTGGTCCGAGTTGAGACACAGTGATTATCGCGACTTTTAGTCAACAATTGATGGTTTCAGTCTTTCATTATGTATACAAGACTAGGCCTTGATTTCTGGCATCAGTTTTAGAAAAACGGGCTGTCCAATGTTGTCAAATAACGTTCATGCTAGATACATTACCATAACGTACCATGCATAAGCTGGGTGCTTAAGATCAAGCAACATACTCGCTGGAAGAATGTGTTTAATGGTAAAAAATTACAGTTCAAACGTTAATAATCAGATCTTAGAACAAATCTACATGGATATGCTCGAGAAGCTCAAAATGGAAGCATGCAGTGTGCAAGAACACATACAATAATATGGCTAAACAACCGCCAGCTTTTTTGAAAAGCTAATACTTGTGTAAATCTACTCGATGATGATATTGTTGCGCGAAACGAAACGAAAGTTAAGGTGTATTTATTTTATTATTATTATTCGTTTCTGTCTATCGACAGTGTCTTTTCATGCAATTGACTTAATTTCAAACGCCACTGCTATCATTCTGTCCATAAAAACTTATATCTAGCGCACTATATTTTTAGAACTATTTTAGTGGCGGTCAGGTTCATAGGCGGGAAAACATTAGCAATCCACAAGAAAACGTGTCTTCTTCACGTTTATGACAAAAGGACAGGGCTGCGTTTATTGTCCGTCTCGTAATGTTTAAAAGCAAAGAAAAGTATAATGATAAAAAACGATTGCAAGATATTGTGCTTTTAACTGCAATATCTGGCTGCATCATAGATATTGCAAACGGTTCTTCGTCGTACAAGAGCAGGTTTTCTCATGCTAAGGCATTGTTTTTCTGACGCTCGTTTGAGGCATCCACTGGGGTTTACTGATTTGCGAATTTGTCCCAAATTTTTACCAATTAGCGTCTTCATAAAGCTCATTTTTACCAGTAAGCACATTCAGCATTACAAAATATTTTTTTATCACTGATTTCTCTTAAATTAAACTGATTAAAGCGTAATTTTAACAAACGAAACACTGATTTTTAAGGTACCCCGTTGAGACCCTCTCCGTTTGATGTACAAATAAACTTATAATTCTGTATCAATCATATGTAAGCTTTCAATAATCAAGTTTTCAAGCACAACAACGTTTTTCTGACCATTGGGTATTCATTTCAGAGCTGAAAACCGCAACAAACTAATAAAATACCAATATTGTTTTTGTCTAGCAGCAGGGCAAGGGTTGTTTGCATTAAGGTCATTTGGTTCCCAGCGGCTTACACAGGCTGTAACGGTCTAGGTAGCGGACTGAGTAGCAATGTTGAACGGGGGTTCGATGGTATGGGGATTTTGTGTGTATTTTGTGTATATGATACCATTGGAAACAGATGTTTTGAGAAAACATCGTTTCCAAAAATCTATACCTGTTGACTTAATTATTTATTTATAAACTTGCATTTGTTTTATTTGTGATGACACCTGGCGCACAGACCACCGGTAACATTGCAGTTTATGGCTCTGCCAAGCAATTGGTGATTTAATTCATGGTTTGGACTGCAAATCCTGTGATTGCTGGTGCAGCCTCACCACAGCATTCACTGTTCTTATAAACGGTACATAAATCGTTATTTGAGCCAGCACATGATATTTCAGTACCACGACGAAGACTCAGGTGAGCCTGTGCAAATGTACAGACTCGCCAGATCCTTCTCTGCATAGAAAAAATAGAGAGTAGTAATCGTTTTTGGATGTTATTTCATGGGACAATGATAACATAGCTGCAGCTGTGCTTAAACATGCAGTATTTCCTGAAGTTAGGCAGTCACAATCGAAAAAAGCACCTGTCACTGTCAAACTCCACAACTGTGTCTGATTTGTCGGTCAAACCATGAGTGTTTTAAAACGCCAATTGCATGGCAGAGCCATAAACTGCTATGTTTCTGACGGTTTGTGCGCATTGGGTCATCAAAAGTAAAATAAATGCAAGCTTATAAAGAAATCATACAGTCAATAGGCATAGATTTTGTGGTTTTTGTACACTGATGAAGGCTCAAGCGTGACTCTGCAAATGTGTAGCCTCACCAGATATGCTCCAAAGCTAGCCATGTTCGCACTTTGAGAGTGTTTCCACCTATTTTTCAGATTGGCCCCAAAACTTTTAATTTAATGAGATTGTTTGTCCGTTATGATACATTACAATAGTTAAGAAGCCTCCATGCGAGCTTAAAATGTTTGTGCTTCAACAACAGCAGATTCTAGAGCGAAGATTTGGTACCAGTAAAATGCAATTTTAGCACCCCAGAGCTATAGGGGATGCTGTCTGTTCTAAGGCGGTGATTCTGTTGTTGTTGATTCGTTGTTGATTGTTACTCCCATTACAGGATTCTGTAATTGTTCTATATTTTGTTACTTTATGTCCATTCTTGTTTTGCAATCATCTTGATGGGGAAGAGAGAGAGAGCTGGCTACTTTACTTAGTTTGTCTTCCTGGTGTCTCGTGATTGTTGTGTGGCTATTCCTCTCAGTGCCATGGGTTTGTCTGCAGTTTGTTTTGGGTGTCATTCATGCGAACAGCGATGGCTTTGGCCACATTTGCTTGGTCTAGTCTGAGCCTTCGTCACAGTTTAAAATTCTCATGTGGTGACTCAAATGGCGATTGAATGCCACTTTGTGCGAGCAGCGAAGGATCTGGCGAGTCTGCACATTTGCACAGGCTTACCTTAGCCTTCGTCACTGTACAAAATCTCTTGTGCTGCCTTAAATGGCGATTTGTGTGCTATTCACGCCAGCAGCGAATACTCTGGTGAGTCTGCACATTTGCGCAGGCAGTCACTGGACAATGTAATAAATATCAAGATCTCTTGTGCTGGCAGCAAAGGCTCTTGGGAGTATGCACGTTTGCACAGGCTCGCCTGAGCCTTCTATACAGTATCGAAATATCATGTGCTGGTTGAAATGGCGATTTTTGCAACGTTTATGTGAACAGCGAATGATGTGGTGAGTCTGCACCAGCAACCACAGGCATTCTGTGCAACCATCAGTGCGTTGTATCAATTCGTCAAAAAATGCTCCCAGTGCGTTGTAATAAAAATTCCCCAATAAAACATTTGCTAGTTTACCAAGAAAAAAACCCAAAGTAGTAATCGTTTTTTGGATGTTATTTCATGGAAATATGACAACAGCTGCGCTTAGACATGCAGATTTCACTCAATTTAGGCAGTTACACTAGAAAAAAGCACCTGTCAAGGCAAAACTCCAGAACTTTGTTGGATTTGCAGTCCAAACCATGAATTATATCACCAATTGCTTGGCAGAGCCATAAACTGCAATGTTACCGGTGGTCTGTGCGCCAGGTGTCATCACAAATGGAATAAATGCAAGTTTATAAATAAATAATGAAGTCAACAGGTATAGATTTTTTTACCTTTTACGCCACCATCGGTACTGAAACATGCAACCACCAGCTCGTTGTGGCAACCACCGGTGCGTTTACATTGACCAGTGTGAACATACTCGTATAGGACAGTAGCAATTTTCCGCTTATCACCTGTTGCATCACTCTATATGGATGAATGGATTTTTCTGATTCTCATTATTTCCATGTTTATTCATTGATGCTTTGAGGCTGACTCTAACAATGACAGCAGCAATGATCAATATTGTCTATCAATCTTCCACCTGTATTATTGTCTGTTACCGTCAAGGTATAAATATATGTCGTAACTTTGCAGTTCTTTTGCTTTGCATATTGCAATACACGAGATTTTGGTACTTACAGAATCGGTAAGTAGCGAAGACTCAGACAAGCCTGCGCATACGCGCAATCTCGCCAAACCCTTCGCTTCTCGTATAAACCAAGAACGGAAATGAAGGTGGGCTCAAACAGGACATGCCTATGATAACAAATTTTATTACAAATATATTCCCACAAAAGTCACTGCTTTCTTACATAAAGCACCAGAACAGTGTAAACGGTTCATACTCGAGAAGGGTTTTCTATCCAGATAGATTCTCGTATATCTAGTGCGCATGCGTCTGTCCCTCTGTCTGTCTGAGCTCAAGTCTCCAGATAAGAAATCTAATTGATTCTCTATAGTATAATATTAATTTTGATTAGCAACCAGTTACAACTGATAAGAAAGTAATTACAATTTTACGCCCAAAACATTCGTTTGACTGAGCATTTGTCTGTCTGCCTACTAGTGCGTCTGCTATCTCTCAGTCCGCACCCCGTCATCAATCGTAAAATGCTTCGGAGCTCGCATGACCAACTGCATGTGCCGAAAATGTCAAAAATACAAACGATTCCTTTTTACCAGTTTCATACTCAGCTAAAATACTCATACGCCTATGTTTTTCTCATTAAATAAAATATGAATCACACATAACGAGCATTGTGGGTTACATAAAAAGGGACCCCTGTTATGTTTAAGGACAAAGAAGTCAGATAACAGCTTTGCGCATATATATGCGCAGCCATTTTTATGAACCATTTGGATACATGCGAACATTAACCATGCATTGCGGTTCTACATATTATTCATGCACTACTATCCTCTCCAATTTTATATTAATTTATTTGTAAATCTAGAGTTCTTATTTTCCAGGATTTGATGATAGGGTCAAGAGACGTCTGTGCATCATCTAAAGTGGTCCTGGCATCTAAACTGGTCCTGGCATCTATTATGGTCCTGACCAGCCTCTATATTGGTCCCGACTGGCATCTATTATGGTGCGCTAAGCAGACTCTAAAATGGTCCTGAGCGCTAAATGTAAATATATGCAAACCTAATACTTTTTCAACTTAAACAGCTTCAACCGCAAAAATAATCATACGGCCAGGACACAAGCTATTTGTGTGGGTGCGTGCACATGCGCGTGTGTGTTTTTGCAGGATTTGGTTAGCCCCGCGCCCTATCTAACGCACATGCTGTTTTATTTTAAATATCGAACGCAAAAATAACTGTCAACTCCGTGCGTTCGTGCCTCGTGCACACGGGCTTCCATCCGCATTGAATTCTGTTTATGATATAATCATACCTGGGACATAGCGGGGCTTAAGTACCGGGATTAAACCTACGATATGTCCCCGCAGTGCCGTGGGTGTTCCGGGATTTTAATTTCCTGTTTAAATAGGGCTTGTCTAAAACGTCCTATTAACAGCGCACCTTAACATCTACCTGTATATATATGCCAATATAAACCAAAAGGGGTGCAACTTGGTGGTCAATTCGCATGTTCTCGGGCAGGGGCGGATCAAGAAATATCGTATCAGTGGGAGAGGGGGAGGCCCAAGCCTGACTGATGTTTTAGTCATATTTTACTTACTTTTACAGAGTGTTCCAATTAACCATTCCAAGGGAACTAAAATTTCCAAGAGGGAGGGTAGGGGAGTCGAAGTTTTTAGGCGCTGTGGGGTAGGGCTAGGTATGGAGGTCCTCATACTTATTCCTAAAGAAACCTATAACACTTGTAATTTTCCGGGGTTGGTGGGGGGAGGGATCCAGATCTCCTGACCCCCCCCCCCCCACCTCTCTTTGGATTCGGAAATCAAGAGAATCGGTAGAAATGATAGATTCTCCCAAATATACGGTTGTTCAATGGCTGCCAGTTGATATCACTAATGGTGTTTATGTTCTGCTCTGGACAAAATTCAAGTATAACAAAGGACAATAGCTTCTAAATTATGCAAAAGAGAGTTATTGATCTTTGTACACTGTATCTCTTCTCATCGAAATATATCTACCATTGAAGTTTTAAGTTGATACCTGTTATACATGTAGTTGTTGTGTTATGCTCCGGACACAACTTAAGTGTGAAAAATAACAAAGGGCAATAACTCCTAAATTATGGGAAAGAGAGGTACGGCTCTTGTACACTGTACTTCTCCTCATCGAGATCTATCTACCAGTGAAGTTTCAAGTCTTACCTCTTATAGTTTCTGTGTTATGCTCTGAACAATATATCCGTGAATTCTCTGAAACCACTGGTCAAACTGAAGCTTTTCATGTGGCACCACCATGGGATAGGGGTAAAGATGGAATGATCATTCAAATGATTTAGGTCATTTGTTGTTAATCATTATTGTCAACCCCCGGGGGCGGGGGCATTTAGCAGGGATTTTACCACAAATTTGACCCCGCAGTGCGGGGCTTTTAACAGGGCTTTGAAATTTGAAAAGTTAAAAGCCCCGCTATTCCCCGGCCCGAGGGGGCGAGGGATACAACTGACTGGTGCATAACCGAACAATTAAAGGTACGAAGCAAATGAAAAAAATGAGTATAAGCACATATAAATTAGTACGAATCATGTTCTTTTACTGGGTCATATTGTAACAAATATAGCGCTTACGAATGTTAACCACCAATATAATAGTATATAGACAGTAGAGTAGTACTGATATCTAGTATCATAGACTAGGGCTGTGGATACTAGTACTGGCCTAAAACAGTAGGGACAATGACTACGGAAACTAGTAGAGACCGAGAATACGGATACGAGTACTGACCACTAGTAGCAGAGACTGGATCTATGGATATTAGGACTGACCTCTAGTAGGAGTGACTGGGACTGAGAATACAAATACTGACCTCTAGTGGCAAAATCAGGGACTCTATGTACTAGGTTTGACCTCTAGTGGCATAACCTGGGACTATGGATACTTATAATGACCGCATGTAGCAATGATTGCAACAAGGCATACTAGTTTTGACTCTCTGTAGAAGTGACTAGGAATAAAGATACTAGCACTGACCCCAAGTGGCAATGAAGGGGACTCTTGATAATAGAACTGGCATCTAGTGACAATGATAGGGATTTAAAATACTCTTACTGACATCTATTGGCAATGACAAGGCCTCTTGATACTCATACTAAACTCTTGTGGCAATGACCGGGACTCTGAATACTTTAACTGACCTCTAGAGGCAATGACTGGGACTCTGGATACTTTTACTAACCTCATATGGCAATAACTGGGACTCTGGATACGTATACTGACCTCTAGTGCCAAAGACAGGGACTCTGGATACAAGTACTGACCTCTAGTGGATATTGAAAGGGACTCTGGATACTTTTACTGACCTTAAGTGGAAATGACTGGGACTCTGGATACTAATATTGATCTCTAGTGGCAATTAAAGAACTTTGGATACTAGCACTGATCTCACTGGCAATGACAGGGACTCTGGATACAACTACTGATCTCTAGTGGCAATGACCGGGACTCTGGATAGTTTTACTGACCTCTCATAACAATGAGAGGGACACGTAATATTTTTACTGACAACTATTGGCAATTACAGGGACTCTTAATACTTTAAATGACATCAATTTTCATTGACTGGGACTCTAGAAACAATAACTCACCTCTAGTGGCAATGACTTGGACCCTAGATACTTGTACTGACCTCTACTGCAATGGCAGGGACTCTGGCTACATGTTCTGATCTCGCATGACAAAGGCACTGTGGTACTTTGGCTGACCTCTAGTGGCAATGATTGGGACTTTGATACTGGTACTGACCTTAAGTTGCAATGACTTGGATCCTGAATACTTTTACTGACTTCTAATGCCAAAGGCCGCGACTCTGGATACTTTAATGACCTCTAATGGCAATAACTGGGTATCTGGATACTTTTACTGACATTTAGTAGCAATGACAGGACTCTTAATACTTTTACTGACATCTAGTGACAATGATATGGACTCTGGATACTTTTGCTGACCACTACTGGCAATAACAGGGACTCTGAATACCTGTTTTGATCTCTCGTGGCAATGACTGGGACTTTCGATATTTTAACTGACCTCAAGTGTCAATGAAAGAGAGTCTGGATATTTTTACTGACCTTTATGGGTAATTTATGGAATCTGGATGCTAATTGTGGCCTCTAGTAGCAATGACAGTGACTCTGTATACTTTAATTGACTTCTGGTGGCAATGACAGGTATTCTGGATTCTAGAACAGACCTCTAGTGCCAACGTCAGGGACTCTGGCTAATGGTCCTGACCTATAGTGGCAATGACTAGACTCTGGATACTTTTATTGACCTCTAGTGGCAATTGCAGGATATTAAGATACTAGTACTGACCTGTAATGGCAACGACAGGGACTCTGGATACTAGTACTGACATATAATGGCAAAAACAGGAAGTCTGGATATTTTTACTAACAACTTTTGGCAAAGACTTGGACTCTGAATAATTTAACTAACCTGTAGTGGCAATTACGGGAACTCTGGCTACTTGTACTGACCTCTAATGGCAATGATAAGGACCCTAGATATTCTACTATAGTACTGATACTTTTACTGACCTCAAGTGGCAATTACAAGGACTCCTAACTACTTATACTGTCCCCTAATTGCAATGGTAGGGACGTAAAGTGGCAATGACTGGACTCTGCATAGTTTTACTGACCACTTGTGGCAATTACCGGGGACTCCTGTTACTAGTACTGACCTCTAATGGCAATGTTAGGGACTCTAGATACCAGTACTGACCTATGGTGGCAATAACAAAGACTCCGTGTACTAGAACTGACCTCTAGTGGCAATAACAGGGACTCCAGATACTAGTACTTACATCTGATGGCAAAAACAGAAACTCTGGATACATTTACTGATAACTAATGGTAATGACCGGGACTACGGATACTTTTATTGGTCTCAAGTGGCAGGGACATTGTATACTTGCATTTACCTCTAGTTGGAACGTCTAGGACTCAAAATACTAAGATTGACCTTTAGTGGCAAAGATAGGGACTCTGGATACTTTAACTGACTTCTAGTGGCAATGAGTAGGGCCCTGGATACTGACCCAGACCTCTAGTGTCAATGACTGGGACTTTGAATACAAATACTGACCTCAAGTGGCAATTGCTGGGACTCTGGACACTTTTATTGATTTCTAGCGGCAAAAACTGGGGCTTTGTATACTTTTTTACCTCTAGTTGCAATGCTTAGGACTCAGGATACTAAGATTGACCTTTAGCAGCAGCAAAAATGGACTCTGGATACTTTAACTGGCTTCTAGTGGCAATGACTGGCACCCTGGATACTAGTACTGTTGTCTAGTGGCAATCAGATACACTCTGGATTTTTTTATTGACCTCTAGTGACAATGACAGGGATTCTGGATACTAGAACTGAACTCTAGTGGCAATGACATCGACTCTCGTTACTTTTAATGGTATTAAGTGGCAATGACAGGGGCTCTGGATACAAGTACTGACCTCTAGTTGCAATGTCTAGGAACATGGATGCTAGAACTGGCCTTTAATGGCAAAAGCAGGGACTCTGGATACTTTAAATGACTTCTGTTGGCAATTACTGGGACCCTAGATACTGGTAATGATATCTTGTTGCAATGATAGGGACTCTGGATACTAGTACTGATCTCTAGTGGAAATGACATGGACTCTGGATATTTTACTGACCTCCAGTTGCAATGACAGGGGCTCTGAATAGTAATACTGACCTCTGTGGCAGTGACAGGGACTTTGAATACTAGTTCTGATACCTTGTGGCATTGACTGAGACTTTGAACACTATACTGACGACTAGCGGTACTTACAGGGACTATGGATACCTTTACTTACCTCTAATGACAACGAATGTGACTCTGGATACTTTACTGACCTCTAGTTGCATTTACAGGGACTCTGGATACTTTAACTGACCTCCTTTGGTAATAACATGGACTTTGGATACAAGAATTGACATCTACTGGTAATGAAAGGGACTCTTGATAATTTTACTTACATATAGTATCAAGAACCGGACTATGAATACAAGTTCTGGCCTCTAGTTGCAATGCTTAGGACTCAGGATACTAAGATTGACCTTTAGCAGCAGGAAAATGGACTCTGGATACCTTAACTGGCCTCTAGTGGCAATGACTGGCACCCTGGATACTAGTACCGTTGTCTAGTGGCAATCCAATACACTCTGGTTTTTTTTATTGACCTCTTGTGGCAATGACTGGGACTTTGAATACCAGTACTGACCTCAAGTGGCAATTGCTGGGATTCTAGATACTTTTATTGATCTCTAGTGGCAAGAACAGGGATTTTGTATACTTTACTTTACTTCTAGTTGCAATGTCTAGGACTCAGGATACTTAATTTACCTCTAGTGGCAATGACTTGGACCCTGGATACTGACCCTGACCTTTAGTGGCAATTACAGGGACTCTGGATACTTTTACTGATATCTAATAACAATGACTGGGACTTTGGATACTTTACTGACCTCTAGTCGCATTTATACGGTCCCTGGATACTTTGACTGACCTCCTTTGGAAATAACCAGGACTTTGGATACTACTATTGACATCTAGTGGTAATGAAAATGACTCTGGATATTTATACTGACCTCAAGTATCAAGAACCGGACTCTGGATACAAGTATTGACCTCTAGTGACAATGACAGGGATTCTGGATACTAGAACTGAACTCTTGTGGCAATGACATCGACTCTCGTTACTTTTAATGATATAAAGTGGCAATGACAGGGGCTCTGGATACAAGTACTGACCTCTAGTTGCAATGTCTAGGAACATGGATGCTAGAACTGGCCTTTAATGGCAAAAGCAGGGACTCTGGATACTTTAAATGACTTCTGTTGGCAATTACTGGGACCCTAGATACTGGTAATGATATCTTGTTGCAATGATAGGGACTCTGGATACTAGTACTGATCTCTAGTGGAAATGACATGGACTCTGGATATTTTACTGACCTCCAGTTGCAATGACAGGGACTCTGAATAGTAATACTGACCTCTGTGGCAGTAACAGGGACTTTGAATACTAGTTCTGATACCTTGTGGCATTGACTGAGACTTTGAACACTATACTGACGACTAGCGGTACTTACAGGGACTATGGATACCTTTACTTACCTCTAATGACAACGACTGTGACTCTGGATACTTTACTGACCTCTAGTTGCATTTACAGGGACTCTGGATACTTTAACTGACCTCCTTCAGTAATTACATGGACTTTGGATACAAGAATTGACATCTACTGGTAATGAAAAGGAATCTTGATAATTTTACTTACATATAGTATCAAGAACCGGACTATGAATACAAGTTCTGGCCTCTAGTTGCAATGCTTAGGACTCAGGATACTAAGATTGACCTTTAGCAGCAGGAAAATGGACTCTGGATACCTTAACTGGCCTCTAGTGGCAATGACTGGGACCCTGGATACTAGTACTGTTGTCTAGTGGCAATCCGATACACTCTGGTTTTTTTATTGACCTCTTGTGGCAATGACTGGGACTTTGAATACCAGTACTGACCTCAAGTGGCAATTGCTGGGATTCTAGATACTTTTATTGATCTCTAGTGGCAAGAACAGGGATTTTGTATACTTTAATTTACTTCTAGTTGCAATGTCTAGGACTCAGGATACTTAATTTACCTCTAGTGGCAATGACTTGGACCCTGGATACTGACCCTGACCTTTAGTGGCAATTACAGGGACTCTGGATACTTTTACTGATATCTAATAACAATGACTGGGACTTTGGATACTTTACTGACCTCTAGTCGCATCTATACGGTCTCTGGATACTTTGACTGACCTCTTTTGGAAATAACCCGGACTTTGGATACTACTTTTGACATCTAGTGGTAATGAAA
The DNA here is from genome assembly GCA_964019695.1 of Loripinus fragilis. Lineage (NCBI taxonomy): Eukaryota > Metazoa > Mollusca > Bivalvia > Lucinida > Lucinidae > Loripinus > Loripinus fragilis. The sequence continues at coordinate 22,272,416 of OZ026528.1, forward strand.
ATGACTCTGGATATTTATACTGACCTCAAGTATCAAGAACCGGACTCTGGATACAAGTATTGACCTCTAGTGACAATGACAGGGATTCTGGATACTAGAACTGAACTCTAGTGGCAATGACATCGACTCTCGTTACTTTTAATGATATTAAGTGGCAATGACAGGGGCTCTGGATACAAGTACTGACCTCTAGTTGCAATGTCTAGGAACATGGATGCTAGAACTGGCCTTTAATAGCAAAAGCAGGGACTCTGGATACTTTAAATGACTTCTGTTGGCAATTACTGGGACCCTAGATACTGGTAATGATATCTTGTTGCAATGATAGGGACTCTGGATACTAGTACTGATCTCTAGTGGAAATGACATGGACTCTGGATATTTTACTGACCTCCAGTTGCAATGACAGGGACTCTGAATAGTAATACTGACCTCTGTGGCAGTGACAGGGACTTTGAATACTAGTTCTGATACCTTGTGGCATTGACTGAGACTTTGAATACTATACTGACGACTAGCGGTACTTACAGGGACTATGGATACTTACTTACCTCTAATGACAACGACTGTGACTCTGGATACTTTACTGACCTCTAGTTGCATTTACAGGGACTCTGGATACTTTAACTGACCTCCTTTGGTAATAACATGGACTTTGGATACAAGAATTGACATCTACTGGTAATGAAAAGGAATCTTGATAATTTTACTTACATATAGTATCAAGAACCGGACAATGACAGGGACTCTGAATAGTAATACTGACCTCTGTGGCAGTGACAGGGACTTTGAATACTAGTTCTGATACCTTGTGGCATTGACTGAGACTTTAGATACTATACTGACGACTAGCGGTACTTACAGGGACTATGGATACCTTTACTTACCTCTAATGACAACGACTGTGACTCTGGATACTTTACTGACCTCTAGTTGCATTTACAGGGACTCTGGATACTTTAACTGACCTCCTTTGGTAATAACATGGACTTTGGATACAAGAATTGACATCTACTGGTAATGAAAGGGACTCTTGATAATTTTACTTACATATAGTATCAAGAACCGGACTATGGATACAAGTTCTGGCCTCTAGTGGCTATGAAAGGGACTCTGGATACTAGTACTGAACTCTAGTGGCAATGAAACGGACTTTCGATATTTTTACTGATATTTAATGGCAATGACAGGGACTCTGGATACAAGTACTGACCTCTAGTGTCAACGTCTAGGACTCTAAATGCTTGTACTGACTTTTATTAGCAAGAAAATGGACTCTGAATACTTTAGATGACCTCTATTGGCAGTTACTTGGACCCTAGATTATAGTACTGATTTCTACTGTAATGATAGGGACTCTGGATTGTATACTGACCTCTAGTGACAAGTAAAGGGACTCTGGATAGTAATACTGATCTCTAGTGGCAGTGACAGGGACTTTGAAAACTAGTTTTGACATCTAGTGTTAATGACTGGGACTCTGGATACTTTTTCTGACCTCTTTTGTCAATAACTTGTACTCTGGACACTATTTTACGACACCTAGTGGCAATGACTGGGACTCTGGATAGTAATACTGACCTCTAGTGGCAGTGACAGAGACTTTGAACACTAGTTCTGACATCTAGTGACAGTGACTAGGACTCTGGATACTTTTTACTGACCTCTTTTGTCAATGACTATGACTCTGGACATTGTTTTACGACCTCTAGTGGCAATGACTGGGGCTCTGGATACTTCAACTGGCTTCTAGTGACAGGGGCTCTGGATACTTTTACTGGCCTAAAGTGGCAATTGTAGGAACTCTGAATACTTTAACTGAACTGTAGTGGCAATGACACAGACTCTAATTACAAGTTCTGACATTGTAAGGCAATGACTGGGGCTCCCGACACTATTATTGATCTCTAGTGGCAATGTATTGGACACTGAACACTTTTATTGACCTCTAGTAGCAGGGTTTCCAGATAACTTTACTGATCTATAGTGGCAATGACAGGGACTCTTGATACTTTTACTGATATCAAGTATCAAGGATTGGGACTCTGGACACTATTATTGATCTCAAGTGGCAATGAATGGGACTCTGAACACTTGTATTGACCTCTAGTGGCATTGACAGGGATTCTGGATACCTTTACTGATCTATAGTGGCAATGAAAGGGACTCTGGATACTTTTACTGACCCCTAGTGGCAATTACAAGGATTCTGGCCACTTGTACTGACCTTTAATGACAATGATAGGGACTCTAGATGCTATTTCTGACCTCTAGTGGCAATGTTAGGGACTCTAGATATTAGTACTGATAGCAAATGGCAAGAACAGAAACTCTAAATACTTTAATAGCCAACAATTGGCGAAGACTGGGGCTCTGGATATTTTTGTTAACCTATAGAGGAAATTACAGGAACTCTGGATACTAGTATTGTTTTCTAGTGGCAATGAGAAGGACTTTTGATACTTTTACTGACCTCTTGTGGCAATGACTGGGATTTTAGATACGAGTACTGGCCTCCAATGGCAATTGCGTTGACTTTGGATACTTTAATTGATCTCTAGTGGCAAGGACAGGGCCTCTGGATACTTTGACTGATATTTAGTGGCAATGACGAGGACTCTGGATACTTATACTGAACTCTAGTTGGAATGTCTAGGATTCTGGATATTAGGACTGACCTTTAGATGCAGAAAAGGGATTCTTGATACTTTTACTGACCTCTAGTGGCAATGACTGGGACCCTTGATACTGACCCTGGTCTTTAGTGGAGATGACAAAGACTCTGGATACTTTTACAGACCTCAATTGGCATTGCCAGGGATTCTGGGTATTTTAACTGACCTCCTGTAGCAATGACTAGGACTCTAAAATTAGTACTTACCTCTAGTCGCAATGGAAGAGACTCCTGATTTTTGGCCTCTAGCTGCAATGGCAAGGACTCTAGATACAAGTACTGACCTCTATTGGCAATATCTAAGACTCTGGATACTAATACATACTGATCTCTAGTAGCAATGGCAGGGACGGACTCTGGGTACTTTTACTGATATTTAGTGTCAATGACAGGGACTCTAGATACAAGTACGTGCCTCTAGTGGCAATATCTAGGACTCTGATTGATAGTACTGACCTCTAGTGGCAATGACTGGGAGTCTAAATACTAGCACTGATCTCTAGTGGTAGCGACATGGACTCTGGATTTTGGTACTGATCTCTAGTTGCAATGCCTACGACTCTGGATGCTAGGACTGACCTCTAGTGGCAATAAGAGGGACTCTAGATACAAGTTCTGATCTCTAGTGGCAATGGCAGGGACGCTTGTTACCATAACAGACCTCTAGTAGATATGGCTGGGTCTATTTATATTCGTACTAGCCTCTTATAGCAGAGACATTGACTAAGACACTAGTACCCACCATATAGTAGAGACTGGGACTATGGATTAAAGTACTGACCTCTTGTAGCGACTCTGGATACTATCACTGGCCTCAAGTGGCAGAATCTGGGACTATGAATGCTTGTTCTGCCCTCTAGCAGCAGAGATTGAGACTATGGATACTAGAAATAACGTCTATTAGGAGTGACTGGGAAAAGGATTATTAGTACTGAACTCTAGAAGTAGAGACTGAGGCTATGGATACGAGAACTGACCTCTAGTAGCAGAGACCGTGACTATGGTTACTAGTGCTGACCTGTAATAGCAGTGACTGTAACTAAGGTACTAGTACTGACCTCCAGTGGCAAACACTCTAATATTGACCTCCTATGGGAGAGACAGGGCCTCTGAATATAGTAGTACTGGCTTCTAGTAGCAAAAACTGGGACTCTGGATAATTTACCTGATTTCTAATAGCAGAGACTGGGACCTTAGATACTAATACTGGCTGGTAGTTGCAGAGTCATGGACTCTGGATACTAGTACTGAGCTCTAGTTGCAGAGACAGAGTCTCTGTATAACAGTATTGACCTCTAGAAGCAGATTCGTGACCTATAGTTACTATTTTTGACCTCTGGTGACAGAGACAGGGAATCTGGATGACAGTACTGACCTCAAGTGGAAAAGATAGTGACTCTGGATAGCAGTAATGATCTCTAGTGGCGATGAGTGAGACTGCGGATAGTAATACTAGCCTCTGGTTGCAGAAACAGGTACTCTGGGATGTAGTTCTAACCTATAGCGACAGATAATATATTACTGATATTTTGTTGAAACAACAGAAACTCTTGATAGCAGTACTGCCTCTAGCAGCAATGAATGTGACTCTGGCAAGTAGAACTGGCCTCTGGTGGCAGAGCCATTGCTTCTGCATAGTAGTACTGACCCTACGCATCTGGATAGCAAAACGAACCTCTAGTGGCTCTAGTTGATTTTCAGCTACCTTGAGCCTAAGACTCATAAGTGAGATTGCATTACTTGGATACCCTTGATTTTAATTATGGACCCTCTTTGAAAAAGGGGTGCATATTTGATTTGGGATGTCTGTCATTCTGTCCATCCATCCGTTCGTCATTGCATCGTTATTTCGTTCAGTTAAATATCTTATAAACAAATTGATAGAAGTTTTTATCAAATTATGTAAACTATTACATTTATATAGACAATATCCAGATTGGGTTTGTTACACATTATTTTTTCAAAAACTGTAACAGAGTTATGTCCCTTGACTGCTGTCAAAAATTTATCTAGAATTCATTTTCCGCTTAGATTGATAGAATTTGACCAAATTTTGTATGTCCATTAATATTGACAAGATGTAGGCTGGCATTGTTATTTGTCATTTTTCGCAAATTTCTAACGGAGTTATGGCTCACGCTTGACTTCACCTTTTCGTTTTCGCTCAACATCTTAAGAACAAATTGATAGAATTTGACCAAGTTTGGTATATGCAATGATATTGGCATGATCTAGATTGAGATTGTTATACATTATGATTTTTCTCTAATTTGTAAAAGAGTTATGGCCCTTAATTGATGTCAGATTTTTGTTTCCGCTCGATATTGAAAGAACTCATAGATAGAATTTTACCAAATTTTGTGTGTGAATTGATATTGACAAGATCTAGGTTGAGATTGTAACCTGTCAAATTTCGCAAATTTGTGACCGAGTTATGACCCTTGATAATGTCAGACTTTTGTTTCCCCTCAATACTTTTAGAACAAAATCGAATTACACCAAATTTTTATATATACACGGGATTGTTACCTGCTATTTTTGGAAATTTATAACAGTTATTGCCCTTAATTGTAGTCTTAATTTCGTTTCTGCTCAATATTTACAGAACACATGGGCAGAACTTGGCGAAACTTTGCATATGCTTTGATACAGACAAGCTGTGATTATTATCTGTCAGTTTTCTCCAACTTGTAATTTATGACCCTTGAGTGATGTCAGAATTCCGTTTCCACTCGATAGCGTGAGAACAAATGGCTGGAATTTTACCCAATTTTATATTGGCAAGATCTTGGATGGAATTATACCGGTCGGTTTTCATAAATTTGTAACAGAGTTATGGGCCTTGATTGATATTTTTACAACATACCGGGCAATAGTCAGATTTTCTGATCTCGATATCGTGTTGGCCGATCTTGTTCAAAATTTTATGTCTATCGTGAACTCTGATGTCCAAGCCAGCCCAAAATGCATCAACTATAGAATTTTTAAAACAGAATTTAAAATTGAACCTTACATTACAGAACTTCAGTCCCGTTCATATATCACTTTACCCAGATTCAGAACAACAAACAACCGACTGCCTTAGAACGGGGGAGGTGGGAAAATGTTGACCGTTCACAAGGATTATGTAATCTATGTACGGGAAACTTGTTGGGCGATGAGTTCCACTATTTGCTCGAGTGCACATACTTTACAGAAGAAAGAAAGAAATATTTACCAAAATTCTATTTACGACATGTTGATACATTAAAATTTCAAAAACTGATGTCTACTGAAAATATGAAGCTTTTAAAACAACTTAGTAGGTTTATGTCTATATGAGTGCTCAGTAAGTTTTAGTCCGTGATAACTGAGCGCGCACCTTATCGTATAGTTTATATGATTAGAAGTTATTTCCTCATATATTGTATTTTGCAATATGAGAGAATAAAAGTTATGTAATGTTTTGTTATGTCAAAAGGGTAGCGCACAGCTGAACACTATTTGGGACAGCTTTGAGCAAAAATGGATTTCTATAGAAAATGATAGCTCGAAGCTAACCCATTCATTTTATATCACACCTTTTTAAATAACAACGTTCATTCGCCATGAGCTGGCATAGGCCCATTCTGATCAGGGTCTTCTCTTTTGAGGAAACCTTGTGTTTTAGCATCTCTTTTAGTATGGAATACACAGCGAAGACCCAGCGCACACAACAGATTCCCATGCTGATCTGAGTATTCGCTTTGTGTACATGGTTTTCTGATGCTTTTGTACAGATGCGGTCCCATTTGGTCAGCTCGTATATTGGTCAGTTGTTACTTTGCCCTATTTTCCAAAGGACCATATTTCCGGAAAACATGTATAAAATTGGGACATTTCTAATATGGTGGGTTGGATATTTTCCGGACCAGACATTTTATTGAGGGAAAGATCTTCTTTATGAGGACAATATGTTATTTCACGGACCCTTTGTTGATAATTTAGGATCCGTGCTTATTTTACGGGGTAGCGGGATACTATATTATACTACTGGAAAATTCACACAAAACCCTGAACTGCACAAACGCCAAAAACAACAGTAGAAAAAGAATCGAATGTTCCTTGAAATCAACAATGAAACAATAAAAAGAGGAAATTAAAATCACTACGACCTATGTGACATATAAACTGATCAGCGTTTTCTGCATTTCATTTTGTTTACACTATAATATCTGTTTCACACAGCGAATACTCTAATGATCTTGTAATGGCACAGCTGTCGCAGGAAACCTGATTTCGGGGTTTCAGACCAGGTAAAATTCAAACTAGACTGCTCGTCTACGTCTTAAGGTTTCGTATATAGTAATCGTCGATACAACACCATCTAAACAGCGAAACTACTTATGTGCTGATCAGATCGCAAAGCGAGGACGCCCAATAACTGTGCATTCAGACAGACACACTGTCGTGATCAGACTGTGCGGTTGCTCCGTCTTTTTGTTTTAATGCTTCACAAGATGCACATTGTCAGTTTGGTGGTTTTATCATGCTGTGGTCAATTAGTAAATAAACTCATGCACACATACCTACTTAAACATTTCTGCGCAGTTTTAGATGCCAGGACCATTTTAGACGCAGGACCACTTTAGATGATGCATAGGAATATAACGGGGATCATTTTAGAGTCTGCTTAGCGTGCCATAATAGATGCCAGCCGGGACCAATTTAGAGGCATTTTGGGACCAAAATAGATGCCAGGACCATTTTAGATGCAGGACCATTTTAGATGATGCACAGACGTCTCTAGACGCAATCAATGAGCACCCAATTATTAGCAAGCGTTGTACAAATGTACATGTGTATCATGATTAAATCCACTTAACACGAAAAAAAAGTTTCCGGAATGTACGTTTTAGTGTGACGATGCTCTTGAATTCCTTTATTGCAAAAACGCTTCTAAAAGTCAAGTGCTATTTGGAATGCACCTAATATAAAGGCGACGACGGAAATAACTTTTATGTTTCATTTAAGCCAAATAGAACCGCCTTAACTATCTAAATTTAAGGGGTTACTGAATGAAATTGTCAAATTATTGCAGTTGTAAATATACATGTAGCTTTTGGAAGACCATGTTCAGATGCTTACTATAGATGCTGACCTCCCCTTTCTGGGACGCAAAACACAAATGGGTTTAACGCCCGTGTCTATCAAAAATTCAAAACAGACGGCCTCCCAACCAGCATACAGTTTCGTGCCACTGTCGGCCCACCAGCGAAACGCGGGCCGATAGTTGCTTACTGGGCTATGTGTGGGTGTTGTGGGTGGTATATGACGGTGGGTGATGCCCCTTATTCTCCCTGTAAACATCACAACATATATACAGGCACAAAAGAAGGTATATGGTACGATATGGAACTAACATGTTATGATTGATGGACTGGAGTGGATGACTCGGAATAGTTTTCGCTTCATAGCGTTTTGTTAAGCTGAAAGATGCAACTGCTCATAAAAGTGCAAGTTTTCAGAAGTGATTCGTGGGTGTCGATATAACCGTCACAAAAACTTGAACATTGGTCGCTTTAAAATGAGATTAAAAGGATTTTCGGAAACATCTAGCACATATTTACAGAGAGCCAATTGAAGAATGCTGTGGCTCAGTGGTAGAGTGCTTGACTCGAGATCGAGGGGTTGCAGGTTCGAGCATCACCGGAGGCTCTTCGTTGGGTCCTTGAGCATGGCACTTCTCTGTCTCAACCCAAGAAGACTCCAGGTTACGTACGAGGGGGGGTTCAATATGTAATGAAAACCCATTCATAACTCCATTCACAAATGCATTAGAATTTTATGTCATATGTCAAACAAAAGATCAAAGCGTCGCCGTTAAAATGATACATAAAACATTATTTTATCTTACCAATTTTAATAAGTTACATACTTTTTAAAAAGCACACTAATATACACTGCATATATTTTTCTCGGAAACGTAAAGACTGATTTCAACAAAGGTAGAAAGGCATGCTATATTTTCTGAAACAAACATTTCACATACCCATGGTTTTCTGACTCATTTCCCCTTTATCTGCTATAATGATACAAACTTTTGACCGGTACCGATTTCTCATGCAAGCGGTTTTATTGTCTTACCCGTTCTTGCGTTGACGTCATTTAAAGCAATGGACGTAACACTTAAATGCGCACGGTTCTTGAAAATAAGAATTGTGGCTTTGTACCAGGAAAGGACAATTTTGATTGTATCGAAGTTTCAATACATATAGTGCATAGGCAGCAGAACAGTTAAACTGAAACCAATATCTAAGGGTATCTCATCTGAGTGGTGTACCATTTTCGTTTCCTATAATCTTAATGTCTGAAATTAGCCTTCCAGAGTATGTACATCTAAATACGTGTAACAATGTCTAAATAATGCATCCGAATGCTAACATCTATGAAACGCGGTATTTTGTCTGATCCATTTCAGTGTAAGCCAGAGAGGGCATTCTTTTAAGTGATTTTCTTATTTCAATTGACGTACTTGGGGGTACTTTTTGAGTGAAACTAAATATGGAAATTTCAAAATTGGCTATATTCCTTGCAAATGAACATCAAAGCGACCAGAAAAAATGATACAAATGATTTTCGTTTAAATTTTCGCTATGTATTTGTTCGCGCAAAAACGACTGTCAATGGAATGCCATAAAATGTAGCATCAAGCAGGATTTTTACCAAAATGGAAGCCTCAATTTTTCATAGAATATGATGCAATATAAAAACAATTTTGTAGGTATAACTCACCAATAAATGGATATTTACCACACGAAGGAGCAGACTGAAAACATCCCTCGTTCATGTAGTTATCTGCTTTTGAAAACATTGTTTTATTTCATATCGCAGTGTACTTCAGAACCCTACCTTGAAAGTGGCTTGTGTAAATTAGGTAAAGAGCTGGACAACTGCAATTTTACATTTATTTAGCCAAGAAACAGACCTTTTAATGACAGCAATTATGAAGTGTGTAAATATAAAACTTTGGGATTTACTGGGCTGTTTACATTACATATTGAACGCCCCTCGTATTCCAGCATTATAGAGCCAATCAACTGCCTTATAGGAATAGAATCGTATAAAAGGCGTTATGTATATATTTTTTTTTGATAAAAAAATCTTCACAATATTTTTTTTTACTCAGTGTACTGTATGCTCTGGCGAGTCTAAGTCCAATCCACCTCTTGATTTGCTCAGTGCCAGTTACCCATTAGTAGAGTCACGAGAAAACGTATCTCCGGGGTTTGCGGCAAGGTTACTACAATGTCTCACTAGAACCCACCTCCTGAGCTACAAACACTAGCTAAAAGCTTGTTTTTTCGTATATGTCATGCTTAGCTATTATACTATCTAGTAGGTGAATAATAAATGCGCTGATCAGACTGCGCGGATGCGCAGGCTGATCTGCGCCTTTGTTATTCACCTACAGCAAAAACAGAATTTCTCGCGACTTGGCTGGTACGATGCTGAGCTTGATAATGGTTGACTGGTGTGGGAACCAAACTGTGTTCTTATCTTTATCTAGATGCTTATCAGCGTGTTGAACAAGAAATTATGACAGGTTAAGCAAGCGCTTGAATGATTCAGACACACATTAGCATTTTAATATGCCGTTAGTGTTGGAAATGGTTAGGCATAACATATCAAACGCGCTGAATATGGTAAACGGTGCCAAGCCACCAATATCGTGACCCACTTATGCAGAGCAAAATTGCTTTATCAAAAACAGAAAAAAATGTTTATTGCGAATTGAGCATATAAAGCACAGAGGCTGCTGTGTTGAAATCTCAGAAGTTGGGAGTCTTATGTATGGGATTTCTGCTTTTTAAACCCTTTGCCTGCTAGCTCGGACCAATGACATATAAACTTCACTGCTCGGCCCCCAGTATAGTGGGTCCGAGCGGACCCATAGCTGCTACATGTAGTGTCGTCTGCTGATTACATTTTCAAACATGTTTATACGAGATCAGGCTCGACAAAACGTCAGGCCTGATCTGGATCTTAACTGTTTGACACTCTGATGGCAGTACTGAAAGAATCTCGATTTAAAAAAAAGAAAAAAAAGAAAGAAAAATCAATAGGCAAAAAAGGGTTGCAAAATAACTCAGTAGGCAAAGAGGTTAATTGCATTAACTTGAAGTCATGTCATTGATAGAAGTATGTTTGAGGTGGTTGACGTCCCAGTCAACAATTTTTCAATTGTGTCAGAATGTTTTCCTGGGTTAAATCATGGAGTAATAATACCTTGCGAAGGTAGGCAATGAGGCTTACATGTAGCAAAAAAAAAAAAAAAAAAAAAAAAAAAAAAAAAAAAAATCAAAAGTAAAAAAAAAAAAAAAAATAAAAGCACCGCAAGCACTGCATAATACCCCGCCACTGCTGGGGGCACCAACAGTTATTTTGTGAGATATATAATGCCTAAATAGCAACAGAACTGAGATAGACAAGATTAATCAAGGGCGTATAACTCATGAACTGGAAAGGTAAGAGTGACGGTCCTTCATTGTAATATGTAACCTTTGCTGTTCAACATATCTGTGAAGTTTCATTCAGATTACATAAACAGTAAAAGAATAACAGGCCAGAAACCATTTTTAAAAGGGAGAAAGGGCAGTAACTCCATCGAAAATGGTCGGATTATGCCCATTAACAATCCAATACCACTTATCCCCAATAGCAATGTGTATGCAAAATTTGAAAAAAAATCTGTGCATAAATACTCAAGTTATCGATCGGAAACAGTGAGCACGGACGGATGAAATGAACTACAGGTCAAAAACCAATTCTCAGATCAATCAAGGGTGGATAACTCACAATCTGGAAAGGTAATAGTTACGATCCTTACCCACAATATGTAACCTTTGATGGTCAACATATCTGTGAAGTTTCATTCAGATACTCCATATAGTAAATGAACTACAGGTCAAAAACCATTTTTCAGATCAATCAAGGGCGGATAACTCATGAACTGGAAAGGTAAGGGTGACGGTCCTTACTAAAAATATGTAACCTTTGATGTTCAACATATCTGTGAAGTCTCATTCAGATATTCCATATAGTAAAAGAAACTACAGGCCAAAAACCAATTCTCAGATCAATCAAGGGTGGATAACTCACAATCTGGAAAGGTAAGAGTGACGATCCTTAGTCACAATATGTAACCTTTGATGATCAACATATCTGTGAAGTTTCATTCAGATATTCCATATAGTAAATGAACTACAGGTCAAAAACCATTTTTCAGATCAATCAAGGGCAGATAACTCATGAACTGGAAAGGTAAGAGTGATGGTTCTTTGTCACAGTATGTAACCTTTGATGTGAAACATATCTGTAAAGTTTCATTTAAAGATTCCACATAGTAAAGGAACTACGGGTAAAAAACATTTTTTTAATTCAATCAAGGGCGGATAACTCACAAACGGAAACGTACATGTAAGAGTGACGGTTCTTAGTCACAATATGTTACCTTTGATGTGAAACATATCTGTGAAGTTATATTCAGATATTCCATATAGTAAAGGAACAATAGGTCAAAAACCTTTTTTCAGACCTATCAAGGGCGGATAACTCACAAACTGGGAAGGTCAGAGTGACGGTCCTTAGTCACAATATGTAACCTTTGATGTGCAACATATCTGTGAAGTTTCATTCAGATATCATAAACAGTAAAGGAATAAAAGGCCATGAACCATTTTTCAAATACGAAAAAGTGCAGTAACTCCGTTAAAAATTGACGGATTTTGCCCATTAACAATCCCATACCACTCATCGCCGATAACAATATGTATGCAAAATTTGAAAAAATTCCGTGAATAAATACTCAAGTTATCGATCGGAAATGGTGAGCACGGACGGACGGACGGACGGACGGACGGACAGACACCGAAAGGTATAACATAATACCCAGCCACAAAGTGTGGCGGGGTATAAAAAAAAAGAACCCAGAAAAAAAAAACTTTTTTTTTTACCGATTCTGATGTTCGTTGTTTGCGCATAGCCTACTACATTGGTGGGGCGCTGTTTATGAAATTGATCTAGGCCGTCTGTGAGGACAGCGTAAAATAAAGCTCACGAGAAAGGGCAAATTCAGATAATAAGGGCCAAGATCATCCTGTGACGATAAAACTCTGCTTATAGTATACTGGAGAGAACTCTATAGTTATCACTCCTCTTGAATCTGTTGGATTTATCTCCCTCATTCCTCTTGGAAAATAGTTTCACTGTTGCTGTTCAAAAGTTACTCAAATTATTCCATAAAACATCTTTTCACGATGGTCTGAACAGTCTGACCGAAAATTACAATTAAACATAGTTGTTCTTCAAATGGCCCAAATGGCCTAAACAGCTTCATTCGAAAACAGTGCCACTATTGGGCCTCGACGAGACAAAATTTCCGACAAAGTGAGAATCAAACCAGCCTGATCAGCTCAGTACAGAACTAGCTAGAAAATTGAAATTTCACTTGAAGCAAGTTTAGGCATGATACCAAGTTCCAAAAACAAATAACAAAGGCGCTGATCAGTCTGCGCGGATGCGCAGGCTGGTCTGTGCCCTTGTTGTTCGCATCCCCCCCCCCCCCCGAAGACAGGATTTCTCATTGATACTACTTTCGGAACCTCTCCGTCAATTCCGTAGAATCAAACCATGGCCTGATATGAATTTTGGACGGAGGAGTTCCGAAAGGCCTGCACCCGTAGCTCGGTCCAACACTCTCAGACTCATGCGGAGACCGGATAGAAAACAGTATAGATAGAGATCACTTGCATAGCCTCTTACACACCCACCAACGCATCTGCTTCATAGCATGAAGAATCAATTCATGTGTTATGAAGAAGTAGGAAATGTTTCCTATGAATGAGATGGACCTTAAATTCGTTAAAATCGTTTTTTATATATATTTTGGAAAGGTTGAAATTGAAAATGTCTATTTCTTTATTACAAAATATTTTAAGCCGCCAAGCTTAAAGAGACTAGGTCTGTAACTATGAACATTTTTCAAAAAAAAAAAAAAAAAAAAAAAAAAAAATTAAATCATTTGTAAAAATAGAATTGAGTTATGTTTTCACAATAAATATGTTCAGTACAGCTGAAGTGAATTATCTTTTAAAAACAGGTGATTTTTCTTTTGTTAGGAATTATTTACGTCCCTCCAATAATTCTAGACAGTTGATTTTTAACATAAATGCTGTTGTTTTGATAGATATAATTTGTTAAAATTTATGAAAATGGTAAAACGTTTACCTGAATTTGAGTATTTGTACTGTATTCTTGAAAATAGAAACTTTATTTCCAAAATTAAAAGATCAAAAGTTACAGACTATGCAGCTTTAACGTTTACCTCCGACCTACCTTAAAATACTATACCCTGGATCATAGATTGGTTGAAGCTGAAAATGTCCATATCTTCATTACAAAATATTTTAAACTGTCAATATAAAAAAGATATCAATGTCAAACAGTTGCGAACTGAGTGTCTCACCGAATTAGCATCGACCGATTTCTTTAAACTATCGCTCTCAAAAACAAGAACAGTATATTTTACCCTCTTTAGGTAGATGGATTGGTAGGCGTGCCCGACGCCAGTTAATCATAGTTTAGATCCATGTGCAACATCATTACACCATGGCTTGTCCGTCTGTAAGTGGAGATAATCCACCTGCTTTAGCTCGTGGATTATCTTACGTACAGGTCGACAAACATGGTACACCTATTCTATACCACCTTCATCAGTGTAGACCTTGCATATCACGAAATAATGTGTGCTAAAGTTGGTAAGGGTGGTATACTGCATATCGTCACATTCAGCAGGAAAAGCCTTAAAGTCCATAAAGCTTAGACATTAGAAGAAAAGGTGCTGCGGTGCAGTCCCCAGGGAAATCCTGTTGGTTCTATAATAATCATGAATCATGATTTAATGGTTATTTTAGGGCGAATCGCAAATGCGACAACTACAAAAATTTCGTCTAATGCGTCAAAACATTGAGACACAAATAGTTGAAGGACTCTAACTGTTTATTTCGCTAAGAGGCTTCGTACTCTTTTGCGACTCACTTATATAAAGTCTTTTTTGTAATTCTCTTTGAAAATGCAATTTAAAGAACCAAATCAGTTGATGAATAACCCTTTGAGTCCGGGTATATATTTTATCAAAATAGTGTATATCCAGCTCAGCTGGCTTCAACGGAAGCCAGCTGATCAGGATCTACTCTCACTGTTGTGCTTGCAGTCACTTCAGTGATGTGGGGGAACTGGTGTGCTTGCACGGTGGCTGTTCGCAGTATGCTTTTCACTGGGGCCGCTAACCATTTTCATTCTGATGAATTATCCCATACCAGGTAGCACAATCAAAGGGGCTGAGTACTGCCATTCATGCCCGTAGGGACATGATTCTTCCTGTTCAAGCTATTTCCCTGTAGATCATTGGATATTATCATCATGAAATTCTAATGCTATTAATGTCAGCAATGCTACAAGTGGCAGGTTTATGGCCTTTCACCCTCACTAATCTAAACAAATTGCCAACAAAATAAGACCCAATTCTTAGGGGAAAAGGGCAGCTCACCATCACTTTTTGTAAACCATAAAAATACAGGTCTGTATTAACCAGTATTTTTTGCATTTAATATAAGATTTATTTGCTGCATGAGCAAATTTAGTTAAAATAATGGAAGATAAGATCGGATAAAGCCAAGCATCATTCATGTTTAATAAGACATTTTCTCTTAATAAGACATTTTCTCTTGAGATACCTTTCTTTTAACCTGCTGATCAGACAAGAAATACAGTTCCACAGAAAAACCTTTTAAAATCGCAAGAAACATTTGAATTAATAAAGTGGAATGCAGACAATATACTAAAGCAGCCTGGTATAATACTTCAGTTTCCCAGTAATAATTAAGGGTCACACAGACACCAGTCCTGTGTACCTACTTTTACATAGTAACCTGCCATGGGCAGTTTGGGTTCATTTTAATAACAGCATAATGTTGACTTTGTCGTGCTCCTACCAACCCCTTCAAAATCTGAAATGCTGCTTTCTCGGTACAGTACAGTGTCAAATGTGGGGAGTATACAGTCAACATACATGTGTGTTGAGGAATACTCTTATTTTATTTCATAAAACTCTGACAGAAAAGAAAGGCATTTATTTGGTGATAATTTACCCTTCTTATTCTGATGGACTATTCCTTAAAAAGTGTGGAATAGCCCATTCATATTTTAAGGATGACAAAAGCAGAAACTTTTGTTGTGATTGGCACTTTAAGGGTTAAAGAAACCAATAAGATGGGTATTTAGTGACGGGGTAAATTTAATTTTCTTTAGTTCTCCATAAAACTTCATTTGGGTTGATCAGACATAGCCTGATTTGAGTCTTCACTGACTGCATACCTTTTGTTGGCTTTGTCACATCACAGCGCATATGTTTTATGGAATATTAAAGAAAATTATCCCCTTAATTATCCAAAAATACACACCTTATAATAATTGTGCCAATAGCTTCTTGCATAAAGATGTGTGTTTTTTTTTGTTTCTTTTCAATCAAATCTAAACCTTCGGGCAGTTACTGTAGAAATAAAATAATCCTCTGAAACCATGTATCATAAATTGTTAATTTGCTGCAAGTGGCAATTTGACCCTAGAATATTTCTCTTATAGTCAGAGTAGAAGAGATTTCAACAAGAAATCTCAACCAATCAGAAACCTTGAAAAGGAAGAAAGTTTCTCCCATCCAGAGCGCCCCTTTGATTGTGCTACCTGCCCATACATATTGGCACAATAAGTTTGGAATTGTCCATTTTGTATTTTAAAGAGACTAGGTCTGTAACTATGAACATTTTTTGAAAAGAAATATTTTCTTTTTAAATCATTTGTAAAAGTAGAAGTTATGTTTTCACAATAATATGTTCAGTACAGCTGGAAACTGCATGGAAAACTGAATTGTCTTATTAAAACAGGTGTGTTTCTCTTATTGGTAATTATTTACTTCCCTCCAATACTTCGACACTGTTGATTTTTAACATAAATGCTGTTGTTTTGATAGTGGTCATTTGTTAACATTTACGAAAATGGTAAAATTTTGACCTGAATTTGAGGATTTTTACTGTATTCTTGAAAATAGAAACTTTATTTCGAAAATTAAAAGATCAAAAGTTACAGACTATGCAGCTTTAAGTGGCTGCCAGTCAAAATTTCTGTCCCTGAAGATTATTTTATGTTAGCAAACAGTGTAGACCGTGAGGAATTTCAAATGGTCTTCACTGCTTACCAAAGTACCTGTTTACCGATATCCAGAATAAAGTGGGTTAAAGCTAGACTGGCTCCAGTCCTTAAAACAATTTTTCATTAATGTGTCATATCATATACTTGTAGCCAGTCTAAAAACAGAGCCATCATAGTTAGACAGGCTACAAGTTTATGATATGACACATTGATGAAAAATTGTTTAAGGACTGGAGCCAGTCTAGGTTAAAGCCGGAATACCAGATAGTGCAGACATCAGTTGTTTGGCATCTTAGCAAATGAAAATGATCAGTCAAAGAAATGTCTCCAAATTGACATTTTCGTCAAACACATGCGTACGATACTTGTACCTATCGCATATCTGCGAAGCCAAATATTTAAAGTGCATGAGCAACAATCTATTGTTGTCACATGTCTAATAAAGGTCGGTAAAGTTAGCACAAATTTTGCTGCAGCAAAAAACGGTAAAGTTGGCAGCAATTTTTCTGCAGCAAAAAACGGTCAAGTTAGCAGCAACAGTAAAAAACGGTAAAGTTGGCAGCAATTTTTTGCAGCAAAAAACGGTCCAGTTAGCAGCAATTTTGCCGCAGCAAAAAGTGGTAAAGTTGGCAGCAATTTTATGGCAGAAAAAAGCGGTCAAGTTAGCACAAAATTTGCTGCTGGCACAAAAATTCCTGCTAGCACAAAAAATTTTGCTAGCAAAAAATTTGCTGCCAGCAAAAAATTTTCTGCTAGCACAAAAAATTCTGCTAGCACAAAATTTGCTGCTGGCAAAAAATTTTCTGCTAGCACAAAAATTTCTGCTAGAACAAAATATGCTGCTGGCAAAAATTTTTCTGCTAGCACAAAAATTTCTGCTAGCACAAAATTTGCTGCTGGCACAAAAATTTCTGCTAGCACAAAAATTTCTGCTAGCACAAAATTTGCTGCTGGCACAAATTTCTGCTAGCACAAAAAAAATTTGCTAGCAAAAATTTTGCTGCTGGCACAAAAATTCCTGCTAGCACAAAAATTTCTGCTAGCACAAAATTTGCTGCAGGCACAAAAATTCCTGCTAGCACAAAACATTTTGCTAGCAAAAAATAAATTTTCTGCTAGCACAAATACTTCTGCTAGCACAAAATTTGCTGCTGGCACAAAAAATTCTGCTGGCACAAAAATTCCTGCTAGCACAAAATTTGCTGCTGGCACGAAAATTTCTGCTAGCACAAAATCTGCTGCTGGCACAAAAAAATTTCTGCTAGGACAAAAAATTGCTGCCAGCACAAAATATGCTGCTGGCACAAAAATTCATGCTAGCACAAAATTGGCTGCAGGCACTAAAATTATTGCTGGCACAAAAGTTGCTGCAGGCACAAATCTTCATATCGGGCCGCGTAGGCAGTCGGTAACTTGTCTGGCTACAGATGCGTGTCTGACTGAGGATCCTGGTGTCCCGAATTTGATCGCAGCCTGGTCTCATACTTTCATGGAGATTGATCGTGAATTAATTTCTACCGTCATATCACTCCCTTCCGCTATATCATTCAAGAGAAGTAGCTGTCAGTTTTAAGCGAAAGTATGCGCACGAAGTACTGGTTTGATTTGATTCATTACGTCCCATCAACAAGCTTTCAGTTATGTAGGGACGGGTCTTCCTTGGTTGAACTGGTGCTAAAGCCCCGTTCTCACTGTGCAGATGGAGCCACAGTACATCCCGATGCAGGACAGCCGGTATACCGTGATGCACCGGGACACATTTCATAAAAAATAAATTGCGTTCTCACCTTGCCGACGTTACCCCAGTATAGCCCGGTCCGGCAAGACGCCGGTTGATTCCCGGTTCACCACGGAGCACTTACAGTGCAGCACGGTGGAGCCACGGTTCATGCCGGTATATCCCGGCGTTACCCAGACTGTTTACGATGATGCCCCGGTAACTGCCGGTTGCGCCACGGTTACATGCCGGTAGGGCCACGGTTGCGTCCCGGTGTTACTCTACACTATAAATTCAGGATAAAAACGTGGAGTAACGTAAGTTTTCTTCTGTCTCTATCGCACAACAGTTATGTCTTCAAAGAAAAAACATCGAACAGACACAAATTGGACTGCACAGCCACATACGGTAGATGGAGGCTTGAAAATTCAGATTAAGTTACTAGAGGAATCATGATCTATGTGGCGAAAACAAATGCTTAGTAACCTCGCAGCTCATTTGCATGTATGTTGTCGTATAAGCAGAAGCGAAGGTTATAAAACTTTTTTCATGCTCAACTCAACTGAGCATGACATTTCGACTGCTCATAAAAACTAAAATACCGGCAAATAAAGAAGTTTCTTGCTTTAAGTCTCTCAGGTGTTGTATTTATAATGCTAATAAATGTTAAAATGACAAAATTGTTGGCATTTCAACATTTATGAGCAGGATAAATTTCGTGCTCAGCTTAGTTGAGTATGAAAAATGTTTTAAGCTCGGGGCTTTTTTTCTTACGACGAGGTTCAAATGTTGTTGATCTGGGCCCAGACCTACATGTGTACAATGCCTCCTTAAAGTTAATGCGTCTTGCTCAAGGGCACAACGCAATGACGCCGGTGAGGCTCGAAGCCGCGGCCACTCGGTCTCGAGTCAAGCACTCTACCACTGAGCCACTGCGCTCCGATGACGAAGTACTGGTTAACCGCTTCTTCAAGCTTGCCCAGGAAAGGTGTGGTTAGGTGAGCTGACCGTCTCGCCATGACCATAGTTGTTGACTTGGGACGTAAAGAAGCAAAACAAACAAAACACAAATATTTCTGCAAGCACAAAAATTGCTGCCAGCACAAAATTTGCTGCTGACCCAAAAATTCCTGCTAGCACAAAATTTGCTGCTGGCACAAAAATTCCTGCTAGCAAAACTTTGCTGCTTGCACACAATTTGCTGCTGGCACAAAAATTCCTGCTAGCACAAATTTTGCTGCTGGCGCAAAATTTGCTGCTGGCACAAAAATTCCTGCTAGCTCAAAAATTGCTGCTGGCACAAAAATTCCTGCTAGCAAAAAAAATTCTGCCAGCAGCAAAATTGTTGCCAGCATTTAAAATTGTTATTTTTTTTTCGATTTTTTACTTTATATTTCTCCATTAAATCTTGAGCAACCAAACATCTATACCGTGCTGATTACTCTTGGTATGGCGGTGATCTGCCAAAAGCCTTCTTACGCTCATTTTGACGTACCGTAACATTAGTACAGTATACATCGCAGACGTTACTTCTTGATGTTCGATGTTCAGACAGAAATACTCCCGAATAGTGTGTTTACATATTCAAAATATCGTAAAGATAATCTCCCAGACTTAAAAATGCAGTTTGACGTTTTTCAACGTTATTCATGAACGCCTGATCAAGTTTCGCATGGTTGTCTTGTCAGACGTGTGGCCAAGGCGGTGCTTCTTTTGTGAATCCTTCTTGTTATTTATGTTCGTGTTTGTCATGCTTTCTTGCCTGTTAATTGCAGCCTTGTGGTCATCCATGCTTGGAAGGGGTAAACCTCTTGCTTGTATGTGATGTTGAGTTTTTGTCACTTTCCCATGTGGTGTCATGTGTCAGGTGTAGTACTTGATTGCATTGATTCCTGATCTTTGTCATATACGCATACCTTTTAACGTAATGAGTTTTTGTTAAATTGGTTAAAGTGTAAACTTATTTTTTTTGTTCAGTATATTTTTGGTTAAATCGACCATTCAAGAAAAATAATCATATGATTTATGGCAAATCATCTGATCTAACTAGACCCAGTGAATTCAAATGAACCGACAGTTGCCAACTATACTTGTATTGTAAAGTTCCGCTGTTGTTTGGCCGCCTAGCCATGTTCTGAGATATCCCAATAGAAAGCAGGTGGTAGGCGTTTGGACCACCTGAGAGTTGTGAGTTTATGTATCTAGCTGCCTGCCTCACTGTGTATGTGCGTGACTGCTCGCTTGTCTTCTTGTAATCTAGCATAAACATATCATCTTTGCTAAGAATGTGACTTGACGAAGATTTGGTACCAGTAAAATGCATTTAAGCCCCCCCCCCCCCCCCCCCCACACACACACCCAGTGACTTAGGCTGCTGTCCATTTTAAGGCGGTGGTTCTGTTAGTTTTGAATCGTTATTGATTGTTGCTCCCGTTGTTTGATTCTGAAATTGCCCTTTGTTTTGTTATGCGTTATTTTGTGTCCATTTTATTTTTGCAATCATCATAATGAATGCCTTGCTTTGTTTGACTTCCTGGTGCCTCATGATTGTTGTGTGGCTCTTCCTCTAGGTGCCACAGGTTTGTCCGCAGTTTGTGATTGTAGTATTTGCTGACCATACTCATTAGTTTGATCAGAATAATGATTTTAGGCTTGTTTAGCAAAGAGCAAGCTTTTGTGTGACTCAATTAAAGCGTATACCTGGCAATCACATGTAAACATACACCAATGTTATCAAAAGTGGACAGAGTGAATTAAAGGCTGGAAGAATAAGTTTAAGTTATAAAAAAGTTTTCGTGCTCAACTCAAATGAGCAGGATTGTTTAAATGATCATAAAATCAAATGCTTAAAATAAACTTTTCTTGCTTCCAGACGTTCACCGGACCCCGACGGCACACAGATGCGGTAATAATCACGCTCATTGGTCAGTTGAGTACAAAAAAGTTTTATAACCTCGGTTAAAGCTCTTCATAAATTTCGTATTGCTGTGATCCCAACGCCTGTTAATGCATTCTTTTTATCTAAACTTCATTTATGCACATGGACTTGAATTTATGATTTTTGGGTGATTTTATGCCTTGGGAAGCGTGGTATATGCTTTAAAAAGTCGGAAGTCTTCAAATCGGAAAAGGGCCATAATCGGAACTAAATTATGATACTAAATAATGTGACCAAATTTCATAAAATTCATATCAAAACTATTCAACCGAAAGAGCGGATGTCGTTGGGTGTGACATACGGACAGACGTACATACAGGGGTAACACTTAATGCCCCAGCAAATGTCAAGGCGTAAACTTGTATACATTTGATGAAATTTTATCCATGTGTTTTAAAATTATTGAGCGGAAACATTTTTATGCCCCCGCCATGACAATGGCCCGGCCATTAAATATTATCCCTGTCCGTCCGTCCGTACGTCTGTCCAACGACGTCCGCTCTCTAAGTCGAATACTTTTGATCAGATTTTATGAAACTTGGTCACATTGTTTAATACCATGATGTCTTCTTCAAGTTCGATAATGGTCCATATCGCACAATGCTTTCAGTAGTTATGGCCCTTTGTTTATGAAAATTCACTTTTTGAAACGATGTCCGCTCTCTAAAGTTGAATAGTTTTGATCAGAATTTTATGAAATATGTCACATTGTTTAGTACCATGATGTCTTCTTCAACTTCGATAATGGTCCATATCGGACCATGCCTTCAGTAGTTATGGCCCTTTGTTTATTAAAATTCACCATTTGAAACGATGTCCTCTCTTTAAGTCGAATATTTTGATCAGATTTTATGAAACTTGGTCACATTGTTTAGTACCATGATGTCTTCTTCAAGTTCGATAATGGTCCATATTGGACCATGCCTTCAGTAGAAATGGTCCTTTGTTTATGAAAATTCACTATTTGAAACGATGTCCGCTCTCTAAGTCGAAAACTTTTGATCAGAATTTAATGAAATTTGGGTCACATTGTTTAGAACCATGATATCTTCTAGTTTGTTAATGGTCCCTATCGCACAATGCTTTCGGCAGTTATGGCCCTTTGTTTATGAAAAATCACCGTTTTAAACGATGTCCGCTCTCTAAATCGTATAGTTTTGATCAGAATTTTATGAAACTTTGTCACATTGTTAAGTACTAACTTTGTCACATTGTTTAGTACCATGATGTCTTCTTCAAGTTTGATAATGGTCTATTTAAAGATTTATTGCCCTTAGCTTATGAAAAATCGTCGGTTATAACGACATCTGCTCTCTAAAATTCATGCAATTTCAGCTTTTCCTGAAATGAATTATGTATTGGCATTTTAGGGCAGAAAAGTAAGAATAGTAGGGTTTTCTGAATAAAAGAAGGAAAGTGTAGGAAGTGGCAAAAAAGTAGCCAAAAGTTGGACTACTTCTAAACCTGTAAATATAGTCAGGTTTTATCCGCAGGTTATCCGTTATTTCCAGGTGATAAAGTCTCTCAAATAGAAAAGAATAAAGACATTTTAATTGAAATGAACATTTTATTTCCACAGTCCAAAACAATATTTTGATCTTTATAATAACATAACTACTGTGTTTCCAGGACTTAAGTGACCCCCGTTTTATTTCTGATTATTCTTTAATGGTGATTTTAATTGAAAAATAAATTAGAAAAATGAATTAAGATATAGACCGCGTAGTTGAATTAATTTTTTCCACTTAAATCTGAGTTTTTGTATAGGCTGGGATTAGATGGAATTTTTGTGTGTTTTGCTGCTTCTCTTTGAATTAGTCCCAAGTGAACCTAATGATATAAATAAAACACGGCTTATACAGGTCAGTAGAGGTAATTCGTCATTCCCATAGATAAGAGTGCGTAACAGACAATTATTTTTCCTATTTCTCAACCAAAAAATATTTGGTGTGTACTCAAAACAAACATCTCGATGATATGGTTCTTTTGAGCACCCACAACACGTGTTTACCCTGAAGAAGACAGTCACAGCTTCTCGCTAAAATTGCTTAACTGGACCAATCTTCGTGCATTAAGCTATGATTCACTGCTTATACTGACAGAAAGAAAAAAAATACAAAGGGCTAATGGTACAATGAACACACACATGCACGCACGCATGACTCCAGCTTCAGGTTGGGCTGATGGGTTGTGTTAGGTGAACGTGGCAGATCCCAACAGAACTTGATAGACATTGACCTTGGGTTGTGGTCCCGCAACAAGACGCTCGCTACGCACATACTCCAAGTTCGTTAAGGTCTGTTACGTTCTGTCACGTTTTGTTGCGTTCTTTCTGCTCTACTACGGCACATATAAATAGGTCACACCCGTCATGGCTGCCATGGCAATTTTTTTACTGTTTAAAAATTTTCCCCGACGACCACGGCAACCATAGCGAGCTACGTTTGTCGACCCCGTTCCTCTACGTTGTTATACAGTCACCCCGTTTCGTCCACGGTGATCGAAATCGTGATTGACGTGGCCGCCGGTAAACGAGGCGTTACTTCCTAAAGTATGATAGAAAAGTTCGGGTAACAGCGGCATGCTTCGTTAGACGGGCGAAAATATCATTTTAATGCTAGCAACAATTTTGCTACTGGTAGGAATTTTTGTGCTAGCAGGAATTTTTGTACCAGCAGACATTTGTCTGCCAGCAGCAAATTTTGTGCTAGCAGGAATTTTTGTGCCAGCAGCAAATTTTGTGTTAGCAGGAATTTTTGTGCCAGCAGCAATTTTTTTGCTTGCAGGAATTTTTGTGCCAGCAACAAATTTTGTGCTAGCAAGAATTTTTGTGCCAGCAACAAATTTTGTGCTAGCAAGAATTTTTGAGCCAGCAGCAAATTTGTTGCTGGCAGCAAATTTTGTGCTAGCAGGATTTTTTGTGCCAGCAGCAAATTTTGTGCTGGCAAGCAGGAATATTTGTGTTTTGTTTGTTTTGCTGCTTTACGTCCCCAAGTCAACTACTTTGGACATGGTGAGACGGCCAGCTCACCTTATCACATCTTTCCTGGGGAAGCTTGAAGAAGCGGTAAACCAGTACTATGTCATGGGAGCGAGAGGGCTTGACCCGGGACCGAGTGGCCGCGGGCTCGAGCCTCACCGGCGGCATTGCATTGTGCCCTTGAGCAAGAAGCATTTATCCTAGCTTAGTACTGGTTCAACCGTGGAAGACCCGTCCCTATATAACTGAAAGATTGTTGATGGGACGAAATGAATCAAATCATACGCTTATAACTTATAACTTTTTTCTGAATGATCCAGCTGAAGGGAGGAATGTGACGGTAGTAATTATTTCATGATCAATCTCAATGGAAGTATGAGACCGGGCTGCGATCAAACTCGGGACACCAGGATCTGCAGTCAGACACGCATCTGTAGCCAGACACGTTACCGACTGCCTACGCGGCCCGGTAT
Source organism: Loripinus fragilis (assembly GCA_964019695.1). Lineage (NCBI taxonomy): Eukaryota > Metazoa > Mollusca > Bivalvia > Lucinida > Lucinidae > Loripinus > Loripinus fragilis. Next base: position 22,297,424 of record OZ026528.1, read on the forward strand.
TCAGGAACTTTTGAACCGTGACATGTGATTTCCAACAATGTGCCATTTTGACAAGTGTATACTCAGACGAACCTGTGCAGCCTCCTGTTAAGCTTAGAAAAACTAATTTAGTTCGATCAGTAGCTTAACACTCATATGATAATTAAGCGACAAGCAAGGCTCTGATCAGTCTGCGCGTATGCGCAGTCTGGTCTGAGCCTTTGCAGGTCGCATATACCACATTGTTGGTAATCTCATGTCACGGCTCATTTGTGCCTGCAGCAAATTTTTGTGCTATAAATAGCAGGAATTTTTGTGCAAGCAGGAATATTTGTGTTTTGTTTGTTTTGCTGCTTTACGTCCCCAAGTCAACTACTTTGGACATGGCGAGACGGTCAGGTCACCTTATCACATCTTTCCTGGGGAACCTTGAAGAAGCGGTTAACCAGTACTTTGTCATGGGAGCAAGAGTGCTTGACTCGAGACCGAGTGGCCGCGGGTTCGAGCCTCACTGATGGCGTTGCATTGCGCCCTTAAGCAAGACGCATTTATCCTAGCTTAGTACTGGTTCAAACCAGGAAGACCCGTCCCCATATTACTGAAAGATTGTTGACGGGACGTAATTAATCAAATCAAACCGGTACTTCGAGCGCATACTTTCGCTTAAAACTGACAGCTACTTCTCGGAAGGGAGTGATATGACGGTAGAAATTATTTCACAATCAATCTCCATGAAAGTATGAGACCGGGCTGCGATCAAACTCGGGACACCAGGATCTGCAGTCAGACACGCATCTGTAGCCAGACACGTTACCGACTGCCTACGCGGCCCGGTATTCAGGAATATTTGAACAGTGACATGTGATTTCCAACAATGTGCCATCTTGACAAGTGTAGACTCAGACGAACCTGTGCAGCCTCCTGTTATACCTAGAAGCACCAAATTAAATTCGATCAGTAGCTTAACACTCATAATAATTATTAAGCGACAAGCAAAGGCTCTGATCAGTCTGCGCGTATGCGCAGTCTGGTCTGAGCCTTTGCTGGTCGCACATATCACATTGTTGGAAATCTCATTTCACGGCTCATTTGTGCCTGCAGCAAATTTTGTGCCAGCAGAAATTTTAGTGCTGGCAGCAAATTTTGTGCTGGCAGGAATTTTTGTTCTAGCAGAAATTTTGTGCCAGCAGCAAATTTTGTGCTAGCAGAAATTTTTGTGCTAGCCGAATAAATTTTGCCTGCAGCAAAATTTGTGCTAGCAGAAATTTTTTGTGCTAGCAGAAAATTTTTCGCTAGCAGAAAATTTTTTGCTAGCAGAAATTTTAGTGCCAGCAGTAAATTTTGTGCTAGCAGAAATTTTTGTGCCAGCAGAAAATTTTATGCTAGCAGGATTTTTTGTGCCAGCAGCAAAGTTTGTGCTGGCAGCAAATTTTGTGCTAGCAGAAATTTTTGTGCCAGCAGCAAATTTTGTGCTAGTAGAAATTTTTGTGCCAGTTTTTTGCGGGCAGCAATTTTTTTCTAGCAAAATTTTTTTGTGCTAGCAGGAATTTTTGTGCCAGCAGCAAAATTTTTGCTGGCAGCAAATTTTTTGCTAGCAGAATTTTTTGTGCTAGCAGAAATTTTTGTGCCAGCAGCAATTTTTTTGCTGGCAGCAAATTTTTTGCTAGCAAATTTTTTGTGCTAGCAGAAATTTTTGCTGGCAGCAAATTTTGTGCTAGCAGGAATTTTTGTGCTAGCAGAAATTTTTGTGCTAGCAGAATTTTTTTTGCCAGCAGCAAATTTTGTGCAAGCAGAAATTTTTGTGCTAGCAGAAAATTTTTTGCTGTCACAAAATTTTTTGTGCTAGCAGGAATTTTTATGCCAGCAGCAAATTTTGTGCTAGCAGGAATTTTTGTGCTAGCAGAAATTTTTGTGCTAGCAGAAATTTTTGTGCTTACTTGACCATTTTTCTCTGCCGTAAAATTGCTGCCAACTTTACAGTTTTTCGCTGCAGCAAATTTTGTGCTAACTTGACCGTTTTTTTCTGCCATAAAATTGCTGCCAACTTTACCATTTTTGCTGCGGCAAAAAGCTGCTAACTTGACCGTTTTTTGCTGTAGTAAAATTGCTGCTAACTTTACCGTTTTCTGCTGCAGGAAATTAGTGCTAACTTTACCGACCTTGTCTAATAATTGGTGTGGTGCCTACATTTACGCCACTGCATTTTGTATATCAGTAGTCCGACCGTGACGGTTGTTGCGAAGGTGCGTTTTGTGGATGCCCATCTGAGCATTCGCTTGTCTGCTATCCGTAACAATACAAACTCCTATTTTCTAGATGTTATGAATAAGTATGCGCATCACCAAAAAATAACATACTGAATGTATAAATAGAAGACTCCTGATCAGCAGGCTTATCTAATGCATGTTTCGCATTTGGTAATTCTTACCATGCTTACGGTCATTTACAAACGCGCAGTGATTTTCTTTTTCCAACTGTGGCATATTCGGAAACCATACTTATACGGTAGATTTTTCGAGAGACGAACGTTTGCATGTCTAAACCTTTTAGGATTTTTGTTACCAATTCTAAATTACAGTATCTAATTTTGGCAATGATTAAAGGCAGCCCTACAAGTCACGGTCAAACAGTGCAGAATCCTAACATCTAATAAACTTCATGTTTCTGCACTAGGGGGTGCAATTTGTACTCGGAGCGCACGTTCGTAGACCTGGTTTTTACACTCTAAAAGTGGTATCACGTATTAATTTGTTGAGGATGTTCCCTAGGCGCGATATGCCTGTTGTCACAATGAAGTTAATACGCGACAAAGCACATTCGCACATACATAAATGCATGTGTAACATGTGCGGATCCAAAAAATTCCGCCAGAGGTTGGGGTGGGGTCCTGACAATGATTTTTTTGTTAGTCATTAAACTAATTTCACAGAGGGACCCTATAGCCACTTGTGATTTCCAAGGGGGGGGGGACAGGGGGTCTGGACCCCCTGTCCGCCTCTGAATCCACCCATGTGTAAAGCATCTAGAGAATGCGCGCAAAGGTACGTGTGTATCCGATTTTGTTTTCGAAAACTGTTTTCTTCTTTTTAATGTTAATTAACATATTTTATGTTCTGTTGATTCATTTCATGTCTAGATGCCAATTACCCTTATATTGAATTTGATTTATATATCGAATTTCACATTTTTACGACATGTGTCACGAAACTGGTTGTTTACCAAGTTCCTAAGTTACTATGAGAAGGGATAGAGTTTCACAGGAAACCTTGACTACAAATGAGCCATGGCATGAGGTTTCCAACAATGTGGCATTTTGACATGTGTAGACTCAGACGAGCCTCTGCAGCCTCCTTTTAAGCTTAGAAACTCCAAATGGTGTTCAGTAAGTAGCCAAACAATCATAGAATACTCAAGCAACTAGCAAAGGCTCTGATCAGACTGCGCGTATGCGCAGGCTGGTCTGAGGCTTTGCTGGTCGCACATACCACATTGTTGGAAATCTCAGGCACTACGAATATATCTATTCTCTAAGAATATGTATTATAAGGATTAAGCACTATTTTTTGACATATTAACGTTCGCCAAGTACCAATGGAGATGTGACACCCCGAGGGCGAAACTCGAGGATTTTTAGATCCCCCGAGGGACCTGGCATTGAAAAACTATGTTTGACCACGATATTTTCACTTACAGTAAAACATGTGTAAAACGCCTACTCAAAAATAATATTCAGGCTGAGCGAAGTAAGAAAGAGGGTAAAGAGCAGGAATCGATACAATCAAGCACCACACTTGACCCAGAATATCAATAGGAAAGTGACAACTTTACAATTAGACATCACAAACGAGAGCCAAGAGGTTAGCCCTCTCCCAGCAGGTGACCTCAAGGCATCAGAAAACAGACGTGCATGAAAGCATAACACAACAAGATAGAAATAACATAAATGATCCACTAAAGAAGCACCACCTTGGAACGGTCAGTAAAAATATTTTACTGTAGGACTTAAACCGGTTTAAAGTAAGCCTACTTGTCATGATAAGTAGATGTTCTATTCTTCGATGGCTTGCCGGATTCATTCCAATAATTGAGCCATGACATGCGATTTCCAAAAATGTATCATTTGACAAGCGTAGACTCAGACAAGTCTGTACAGCCTCCTTTTAAACTTAGAAACTCCAAATGATATGTTCAGCCAATAGCTCAACAGACATAGAATGTTCAAGCGACAAGCAAAGGCTCTGATCAGACTGCGCGATTGCGCAGGCTGATCTGAGGCTTTGCTGGTCGCACATACCACATTGTTGGAAATCACATGTCAAGGCTCAAATTTTGATGCCGTCCGCCCATCCTTCAAATACTTTCCATATTAAAGGCTTCTGAAGTCCTAAAAATGTATTTTTGTCGTCATTTCACATTTTGTTTACTCCACGTTTTCCTTAGTACCAAGGAACGACGGGTTTCCTGTCATGTTTTTATTTGTGCTTTTTTATTAACCTTGATGAACGCACAATTCTGGAGTAGTACTGGGGACGGCATGACAGCTATCTTCGATATGCCTTAGTTTCTAAGCAAATTAAGACAGGGATCAAATTTAGCACTCACTTGCTAACTTGCTAAATGCTAGTAGTTTTCCCCAAAAAGCAAGTAGAAATTGCCATCACTTGCTTTTTTTAGCATGTGGAAACAAGTCGCTCTCATATCAACCAAATTTTGCAACACAGCATACGCTGTATGACAAACAGTGTAGATCCTGATCAGCCATCTTCTTCAGAAGCTGGCTGATTTGGGTCCACACTGTTTGCAAGGAAGCCTGAATATAGGTTCAGAAGGCTCAAAATGCTAAATTGGTTTTGTCTATCAATTAATGCTGTGTAATTAGATTTGTTCAATTTTCTAATATGTAATGTTACTATAAAATAGTTCTAATATTTGCAGTGAAAAAGCAAGTTGATCAGCATCTTTAGCAAGTGAGAAAAAAGGCACTCGCTATTTCTAGCAAGTGGTTAAAATCCAAAATTTGATCCCTGTAAGAGACACACAGGAAGATGATCAAAGCACCAAGGACCGACGGGTCAGTGCTTTGATAATGTTCTGCCATGTTTTTATGTGTGTTTTTATTAACCATGATGAACGCAGAGTTCTTGAGTAGTACTGGGGGCGCCAGGGATGTAATCAAATGGTATCTATCTTGGATATGACCTAGTTTGTGAGCAAATTAGAAAACTCACACAAGAAGGTGACCATAGTATCAATGAACGACCAGTCAATGATTTGATAATTTCTTGCCATGTTTTATATGTATTTTTATTAACCTTGATGAAAGCAGAATTCTTGAGTAGTACTGGGGTGGCTTAGATGTAATCAAAATGGCAACTATATTTGATATAACCTAGTTCCTAAGTAAATCAAACATGACACGAAGGAGACCATAGCACCAAGGAACTACGGGTCAGTGCTTTGATAATCTTCTGCCATGTTTTATGTCTGTTTTTATTAACCTTGATGCAAGCAGAGTACTGGGGATACGATGGCAACTGTATTTGATATGACCTAGTTCCTAAGCAAATCAAAAATGACACGAAGGTGGCCACAGCACCAAGGAACGACGGTTCAATGCTTTGAAAATGTTCTGCAATGTTTTTATTAACCTTGATGAACGCAGAATTATTGAGTAGTACTGGGGGCGCCAGGGATGTAATCAAATGACAGCTATCATGGAAATGACCTAGGTTCTAAGCAGATTAAAATACACACTCAATAAGGTGACCATATCACTAAGGAACGACAGGTCAATGCTTTAATCATTTACTGTCATTTTATGTGTGTTTTTATTAACCTTGATGAACGCAGAAGGTTTGAGTAGTACTTGGGTGGCTTAGATGTAATCTTATGGCAGCTATCTTGGATATCACCTGGTTTCTAACAAATTAAAACACGTTTAAGAACGTAACCATAGCACCAAGGAATGACGGGTCAATGCTTTGATAATTTCTTACTATGATTTCATGTGTGTTTTTATTAACCTTGGCGAACGTAGAATTCGTCAGTACTACCAGGGTTGATTTAGATGTATTCTAATGGCAGCTATCTTGGATATGACCTAGTTTCTAAGCAAATTAAACAAAAAGTAAACACTCAAGAAGGTGACCATAGCACCAAGGAACGGTGGTTGAATGCTTTAATAATATCCTGCCATGTTTTTAATGTGTGCTTTTGTTAACCTTAATGAGCGCATACTTATTGAATAGTACTAGGGTGGTTTAGATGTAATGTAATGACAGCTGACTTGGATATGACCTAGTTTCTGAACAAATTAAAACAAACACTCAAGAAGGTGACCATAGCACCAAGGAACGATGGTTTAATGCTTTGATAATTTCCTGCTATGTTTTAATGTTTGTGTTTTATCAAAGTAAGAAAGAGGGCAAATATCAGTAATCGATAATATCAAGCACCACACCTGACCCCTTGGATACCATCGGAAAAGTGACAACTTCATAATTAGACATCACAAACGAGAGCCAAATGGTGAACGCAGAACTTTTGAGTAGTACGGGGGCACCTGAGTTGTAATCAAATGACAGATATCTTGAATATGGCATATTTTCTAAGCAAATAAAAAAACACCCCCAAGTAGGTGACCATAGCACCACAGAACGACGAGTCAATGCTTTTATCATTTAATGCCATGTTTCTATGTGAGTTTTTATTAATCTTGATGAACGCAGAGCTTATTAGTAGTACTGGGGAGGTTAAGATGTAATCTAATGGCATTTGTCTTAGATATGACCTAGTTTCTTAGCACTTTAATCACCACAGAAAGATAACCATGCCTGTACTCTGTTTAGATCCTCTTCTGGAGGTTATAAAACTTTTTTCATGCTCAACTCAACTGAGCACAAAATTAATTCCGCTCATAAATGTTTAAATGCCTACAAATTTTGGCATTTTCACATTTATTAGCAGTACAAGTACAACAATTTAAGAGATTGAAAGCAAAACATATGTGTTCTTCAGCATATTAGTTTTATGAGCAGTTGAAATTTTATGCTAAATTATGTTGAGAATGAAAAAAGTTTTATAACCTCTGTGTCTGGATAAAATTCTAATTCATTTTTAACACCAAAGTTTCCTTAAATGTTTGCCACCACTGAATTTAATTAGTTGTTCTGCCCCACTGAACAAAACGATCCAGAGCCAAGAATAGAAATAAAGCACCATTTAAATGACATGGCCTAATGAACTGACCCAAATTTGAAGTAAAAATTATATAAACTATTCTGCCTTGCTGGACGAATTGGCTTTCAAAATTAAACAAGCTTCATGCGACATCTCCCAAACCACACAAATTCAAACTAATTTCACTAAAATTTCATTATGGAAGACAATGGCCACCAGAGATAATATTAGATATAAAAAATAACATCTTCATCTGAATCGCAGGCCAAATTCAAAACGATTTCACTCAAATGTTTTTATAGCGTCATCGGCTTATATGTCATAAAAGGTTTTGTTTGGACGATAAATAAGGTTGTGGAATCTATAAACTAATCGGAAAAGACACACAAAACAACACACTTCTCTGGACTAGGACTCTGTGGTAGGCCATCCAGGGTCTCGCGACCCTCTTGTTATTAGATATTTTTTCGAATAGTTTATACTTACTCGTATTTTTAGAATGTTTGCTTATTGGTCCAAACATTACCAGATCCCATAAAAAGAACACATGCACACCCAAGATGCTATTTTATATAGCCCGCACTTAACTATATGTGTGTCATATTTACATTTGAACAACAATTTCACCACTTTTACTGTCTGCTGAGAACCTTTCAAAACAGTAGGCATGCACAGTGTCGTGCCTGACCTGGTTCCAAACGTCGTGCCTGACCTGGTTCCAAATTGTTTGACATTCTAATGCGAATATAGTATTTCACATCCTCGTTTACCCACGGTAATGGAATGGGTAATGTCTGTGTTAATGAGGATAGGTATTTCTGATTTGTTTGATTTGTTCTTGACGTCCCAGTCAACAATTCTAACAATGTAGGGGCGGGTCTTCCTGGGTTTAACCAGTACTAAGCAGATAAACGCGTGTCTTGCTGAAGGACACAGCGCAGTGCTTCCATTAAGGCATGAACCTGCAACCCCTTAATCTCGAGTCAAGTGCTCTACCACTGAGCCACTGCGCTCCTCATGGTATTTCTTAAGGACTTTGAAAGTGAAAATTAAAGAGAACTACAGACAACAGAAAAGCATGTAAAACTACCCAGTAAGCAAAGGGCTAAGTATATCAGGCCTGCTATACATTTAGAAGTTAGAACTTTTCACCTCTTTGTTAGCTTTTGCTAAGATGCACAAAGATCTGGCTTCATTTCATAACCATGATAACAGAATGAAGTACGTGATACAATCTTTAATTACTGCATTTTATGAGGTAAATCCTTTAACTGCTAGCTGAATTGTCACCTGCTAAGGTCGTCTGTAATGTGGGCTTTAACAATTTATCAATTTAACTTTAGTGCAGACAGTTTGCTGTATTGTAAAGGCTTCCAAATACAGCAGCAGACGGCACTTGAACGATTGGCAGTGAATGTTATAAAATGCCATTCTTTCATTGAGTCAACCTTGATGAAAATGGGACAAGATATTTTGGCTAACAGATAGACAATGGGAACTGCCTCAGTCTATTCAGAGGAATGCTGCATAACGCAACATTTCAGCAGGGTCTGCATCGTTTAAGATAAAAACAACCCTCACAGACAGAAATGCATATTTTATAGATTTTTTTACATACAGCCCCTTAAAAACAAAATTGATAATTTCAAAGTTATTATATCAATATATTTGGACAATTTTTCAGAATTAAAATGATTAAACATATATAGTAATTATGATTGTTTGAACTATACTTGAAAATATTTGATTCCAGATTATTCCTTAAAAGATCAAGATGTATTAAGGAATTGAAGTTGACATTGCCATAGAGTAGGTCAAGTTCAATATATGGTAATCATTTTAACAAACTAAGAAGGGTCAGGTCCCCAATGCTACGTACCAAGTTCAGAGGAGATTGGCTTTATGGTGCCAGAGAAAAAAAATCCCAAAGAGTTTTTACTATTTATTGGTGTGATGGCCACCTTGGCCTTGTGACCAAGGCCATTTGAACAAACAGACTTTCTCTTGCCCTAAAAACTCACCATATGAAACTTGGCTTGATTTGGCCCTGATATGTCTGAAAAAATATGAATAAATAAACTAGTGGCATACAATCCAATATATTTACATTTTCGAAGCAATCCTTTATTGAATCTTTAGATTTTTGCAACCGTTCATAGCCTCATGAATTAAACAAGTTTGATCGACAGCTGCCAAGCTCACTTGCCTGTGCAATAGACTTCGAACATTGAACTCATTCGCCGCCATTGATACTATGAATACAGTTGCTGTAAGTAGAGTAGAATATTAGACAATAATGAAGAGATGCATGATTTCAGCCATTATTCATCTGATTGTAATTTGTTTGTGCTAAAGTTAGGAACATTATTTGGTAATTTTGTGTGAATACATTCTCACTTTGCAAGATCGAAATAAAAGCGAAGACGATTAACCATGTGTTAACTGTCATTTTAAGATCTATAAAATCCTTTATTCAATCATACATTAATTGTAACCAAACGAATTTGCATAAATCATAGTGCAGATTTCATGTTTTTATTACTTAATTTAATTATAAGTGGGCATTTTAGATTAATTAAGTACCGGTTCAATCAACCAATTTCAACGATTTGTTTATTAAAGGGAAATATAATGCTTTAGAAGTCTGATAAATGCATTTGGTAGTCAACTTTATTCACATACGTACGATTTTTTTTATAGTGAGATATAGAACTGGTGATATTTTATCATATACTTCAATATTGAATACATAACTGTAAAGTAAACAGTACAACAGTACCCAAGATATTCCCTCAACAAAGCTTAAATGAACATTAAAAGGTTATGTAAATGTAGTTAATTAATCATTATAACCTCTATACACAACCGTTTACATAAAATAATTAATTGTTACTAACTTAACATTACTGTAAAGTCGAGTCCCCCATACTAAATATGATAAAGTCCACAGTTAACGTGGTTTCCAATTTGAAGGTCGAGGAAAAAGCAAAATATATTTGTAAAGCTTTCAAAGTATTTTTTAATAGAAATATTCTTATGTTTAGATGATCGCAACCTTATATTCTGGCAAAATGCATTCACAAAGAACTAAATATATAGAATACCTGTTTCAATCTATATTTTTAATTAATGTGCAGTTGTGACAAAAATATTTTCTGTATATAGTATCCCAAAATCAATTAAGTTGTAACGAGATTATATAGATTAACTTGCAGTGCTTCTATATGAAATAATATATTTGGTAACATAAATAACACCTTGGGATGATACTTATATCTTCAAAGCAGACTGTGTCTTTCATGTTTTCTAAATAGAAATTCTGAATTAGTTCAAAGAAGCTAATATTAGGTCAGAACCTGAACTAATGTGGCATGTAGCATAAATAACAGGATGTTGCAGATGGACGGATTAAGCCTGTTTTAGATAATGCAGAAAGGAAAACTATATTATACTATACCTTACTATACTATATACTAAAAAAGAGATACTAACGGTAGATACAGCTGCGTATAGAATATTATTATTTTTACATATAGAAATATTTTATTTGATAGTGTTATGGTGCCCAATACTTATTTAAAACAAACAAATACCATTTATGTAAATATATGGAGAAAATATAGTATCTCATACAACACCGCTGGCAGGAAATATTTTCTTTGAACTGGTTGACCATTGTTGACTAGCTTATCATTTTAACTAAAAGAGAATTTGTCCAGTTTGTGAACGAATAATTTTAATTGATCTATTATATATGTGCAGAATATACTTTTAATTTTAAAGACTTTGACACGCAACGTATATAAAAGTACACAAGCACCTTTGCAGAGTGCAAACCTTGTAATATAATGAAATAAAATGTTAGATTAAATAATAAAATTTCATAGAGCGCATTTTGCCAAAGTCTGAATCCAACAAGGGGCTGTATGATTATATCTTTGTTTTATAAAGGCTACCTTAGAAAAAAGCAGACAGGAGAACAGACGTCAAAAGTATTGTCTGGTTGGAAATGTGTTAAATAAATAAATTAAAACCTGTCGTAAGCGGTCACTCAAAAATAAGACCAAAAAATTGGGTTTCAAGGCCGATTATTGCTTAATGCAGGTCAAACATTATTGCAGACGCTCCAAGAGAGCATTCTGCAATACTTTCGACCTTCATTTCAGCTACCATTTGTCGTTAAGACCTTTGTGGTGTCTATATTTGAGATACAGTTTTAGACAGGATTTACTGTAATAGAATGCCTCAAAAGAATGCACTTTTGCGACTGACAAATAAGGGTTATGTGGGTTAAGCCAAACTCGCACTGAAACTAAACAACCTATTGCGTCCCGACACAACGCGGTATGTTACTAAATACGACTAGATCGAGAGAGTGGGCCCGAGGACAAGTCAGGACTTTAGTTAAAAGTGCGTAACGAAAATTTAATTTTCTTATTTCTCGACCAAAACATATGTTGCGGGTACTCAAAAGAACCGTCTCAATGAGACGGTTCTTTTGAGCGCCCAAAATATATGTTAAAACTTATATATGTTAAAACTGAAGAAAATATTTACAATTTTACGCTGAAAATTGTTGTTTATCTAAACCTGTGACAAATGCAAGTACCACCATGCTCATGTCCGTTTTCTCCCCGGGCACCAGCCCAGACATGACAAATATTTACATTCACGAACAATAATTTACTTATCTTATCTATAATAAGCGCTTAATTAACATGCTAAACACGGCCACCAAAAACTGCTCCATCTCTGGTTCTGACATGCACTTTTATACAAGTAACATACATACCGCAACACACAAAAACGTCTCTTGTAAAGTCAGCCAAACCGCAGTGACAATCAATGGCGTAGCCAGAACGCAGACAAAATTACGCACATCAAAGGTAGACTACTGGATCAAGCAATGATTCTCTTCAATTGCGTCCCTTTTTAAAATGGGAACTTCTCTTAAAGGAACGAATTTGCTCTCAGAAGGAGCGAATTCTTTCCTTTATGAGCAGTTCCTTATTGTATGGAAAATCACTTACATTAAGTGACCTCCCTTGAATGTTACTATTTTTATCACGCACGTGCGTAACATGCGTAATGGGTGCTACGCCAATGACAATTGATATGAAAGAAACCCTTCAATAATGCGTTCAATCCATTTATACCTAATGGAATTTCCCGCCCTATATTGAATGGACGAAACCATTTTGAATTTAAGTGTTGTTAGGTAGTAATTTACAGTTTCATTCAAATTTAAAAGTACATTTTGAACTGTTTGCGTTGTGCCATAAAATGGACGATATGCTCAAAACCAGTAATAATACCAAGCCTATTTCAGATTTCATTTATCATAATTATCATGTACTATACACCTCTCCAGTTTTGTTCAATTAATTAACCCTTTTCCATATAGAGACGCCTTTTTACGCGTTTGAAAACAGAGCAGACCCAGATTAAGGAGCTCTTGTAAAAGCTGACTGATGATCGTCTACTTTGTATGCTTATGGAAATATGATATAGCTGACCCTACTCTAGTAGACCTGACAAGTAATTTCTTTGTTTTATGTGCCAACATTAAAGTTTATTTAAATAATTATTCATAGTGGGTGGAGCTTAGCATGATATTCATGAAGAAAAGGGTTAACTTGCAGGATTCCAATTATAAGCATGCATATGTAGGCAGACCGATCAACTGGTTTCTCAGCTGATCTGAGTACGCACTATTTTCGGAACCAGATTAGACTGGCTCCAGTCCTTAAAACATTTTTTCATCAACGTGTCATATCATTTATTTGTAGCCAGTCTTACTCTGATGGCTCTGTACAGAGCCATCAGAGATAGACTGGCTACAAGTATATGACACAATAATGAAAAAAAAATGTTTTAAGGACTGGAGCCAGTCTAGAACCCGATGTATCCGGTTTAGCATGGTAGGGTAAAATTGTGCAGGAAGAAAATAAAACTGCCAGAAAGGTTTTTTTTTATCTCCATAAAAATTTAGGCACTAAATGAGAAGTTAAAACAGGCGCATCTAACCCACTTTCTTGCAGGAATAAATCAACCTTTTTGCACTTCATTTGTACTCTAATGGAAAAAAATTATGATCAGGAAATACAACAATTAGATGCTGCAGACCAACCCACGTCATCGTGAGGAACAATTTAAGTAAAGCAACCGGCTCTCTCTCTCCGGCAGCAAAATGATTGATACCAAGAACCTCACCAAAAAACAAGCACTCAATACAAATGCAATGGCGTAGCCAGAACGCTGAAATAGTTAAGCACATCAAAGGGAGACTACAATATTAAGAATTACGTCCCTTTTCAAAATTGGAACTTCTCATAAAGGAAAGAATTTGCTCCCAGAGGGAGCGAATTCTTTTCTGTAAGAGCAGCACATTAAGGTATGGAAAATCACTCTTACCACATTAGGTGAGCTCCCTTGAGTGTTACTATTTATATTACGCACGTTTGTATACTGCGTAATGGGAGCTACGCCAATGCAAATGTGAGCAACAACAGATTATGAATAACAGAATCACCGCCTTAGAACGGACAGCAGTATAGCCCATTGGTGTGACTTTAATGCAATTTACCGGCAATAGCTTCGCCCTATATTCTGTTGTTGTTAAAACACAAAACCTGGAAGGTCGAAAAGCAAAGTACCTAGACCGAGCCTTTCAAGAATTTGCATGGTGCATCTGCTTCTCTGGAGCCATAAGGTTAGCGACATTGCGTCTTGGTTTGTAGCATTGGATGAGTGGCCCTGCCAAGCTTGAAAAATCGATGATCCTGTGTTGACCTTGACCTACTTCATGGCAAGGTCAAATTTGATTACGAATGCATTTACATGTATATGAGGAAAATCTTGAAAAGTATTTTTTTTTCTATAACCGGTAAACCCAAAATCATTAAACTTGCTGGACACGTGTAACCTAATGAGACAATTTAGAAGATAGGTACCAAAGGTCAAGTTGATATTTGACTTTACATCCAAGGTTGCTCATTTTGAGCTGTTACATAATAATCTAAACATACTTTTCCATGAAAACACTGGGTTTATTCAACTCAAATTCCATATGGACTATGCATTAGATGACACAATCTAAATATAACTCTAGAACGAAAAAGCCAATGACCTTAGGTCGCAGTTTATACATGTAGCATCGGGTTTTTTGAGGCCCTACCAGTTTTACTCAAATAATGGTCCTATGTTGACCTTGACCTACTTTACGACAAGTTCAAATTTCATTTATAGTGCATTTATATTGGAAAAAAACTTTGAAAGGTTGATTTTTCGAGAATTATTGAAGCGAAATTCTATACTTGCTAGAAACATCAAACATATCAATGGTTATAAATATGTGCAAAAGGTCAAGGCTGACATTTGACCTTGAAGCCAATGTCGCTCAAACTGGACTATGAACATTATGTTCATACACCTTTTTCTCAGAAACTACTTTTCCAATCGTAGCCAAATTGTATATGAAGCATAACCTTAACATGACTACATGGCCCTAGTCACATGACCAAAAATGGCTGCCAAACACATACTAGATGAAAACTCCTTCCTTTTCTCTTCTTTAGAATCAAAGAGCCAATAACCGTGGGTATTGGTATCATTGGGGATTTGGGTGATACAAAATATGTTTCGATGATAGCTTTGGTTTGACAATGACATAATTAAGTTTATTAAAGGGGACGGCACCATTGAAGGCAAGTGAATGTCAAATGCAAGTCCTTATCAAAGCATTCAATATGCCACAATCCCTATCAAAATCGATTGAAAATTAAGAAAGTTATAGATGTTTATAGTAGACAATTGAAAGCAATGGCAGCGGTCATTTTAGGCTGAGTGACGTCACACAGCCCTAATTAAATATTTATAAACAAAATAACTAGTTTCCTGCTATGCATTTTAACTTCCATTGCAGTTGTATTGATGCATCTGTTGAAAATAGACAATTTAGAAAAAATATTTTCAATTTGCATTGACACTGGGGATTTTATTGGCTTTTAAAAATTAACAGGACGTTAATTAAATATTCAAAATGGTGGCCTCCATCAGCTTAATCGATCTCAGAGTTTTGATTTTCAAATAGCTCAAGCTTTCTTATTTTATACCTGATTTTGATCAGGTTTGTGGCAGATTGCATGGTTTGATAAGGGCTTGTATGTTAGACTCACATACTTATAAGGTTGCTGTCCCTTTTAAGGATGTCTTGTGACTAGCACTTAAGGACATCTGGTCCGCTAGTTTTAGTTTACCGCCTTCATGCGCGGATCCAGGAAGTAACATCAGGGGTGTCCTGGAAACTCTTTTTTTTTCGTCAACGTATTTCACAGAGGGCGTACTGACCTCCCTCGAGAAGCAATTGGACCCATAGTGTCCAATAACTTCTCGAGGGGGGTCCGTACCAGTACTAATGATTTCTAAGGAAATATATATCTTATGATTCAAGGGAGGGGGTCCGGAACCCTTGCCACCCACCTCTAAATCCGCACAGGACCCTCCTTATAACAAATTGCAATTCCGTGAGAAGCAATATTTTCACATTGCAGGCCTAAAGTTTACTGTAATTTTATTGCCCGCCGTCTTGGATAGCAAATTAAACAGTAATAAACAAAACATTACACACAATAGTTATTTAAACAAAGTGCATGGCATCAAGTCACGCTAAGGACCTCGAAATAGTCTGGCCCATGCGGCTTGCGCCTGTGGCGTCATTAGAAATTGGACCTTAGGTAATGGCATTAAATGCAAAATCGAATGCCTAAATTTTCAAAAGAGTTCATAATGTAACGGAGATTGCCGAGGATACTAGAATCCTCAAAGACCGTCCTGGCCTGTGTAACAACAACAACAACAACAACAACAACAACAACAACAACAACAACAACAACAACAACAACAACAACAACAACAACAACAACAACAACAACAACAACAACAACAACAACAACAACAACAACAACAACAACAACAACAACAACAACAACAACAACAACTACAACAACAACAACAACAACAACAACAACAATAAACAACAACAGCAGCGACAACGACAACGACAACAACGACGACATTTTTCTAAAAAATCCCACGATTTTCACAGGATATTTAAAAACAGTGGACAGTGAGGGGAGTTCAAGCGAACCCCGAAACCTCCTCTGGATTTGTCACTGAAAATATGCAAGTTTATGCCTAAACGCCAACTATGATTTCGGTTATAATAACCAGGCATGCAGCCTATCCAGGACTTGTTCATGTATATATGAATCAATCAAGCCTCGCATTTACATCTTTCTCGTAGTTTAAAACGAGACTCGACGAGATCGCGCAGTAAATTGCATTATGGGTATATTAATCGGTTGCGCCGTTTTCTCCTCAGACTTTGGCGCTCTAAATTGTTTTAGGTTTTAAAACTGTAGCACCCAATAATCATTTGTATCCGTACTTCTCTGATAAAACTATTTTGATATGCTGTAGACGGATGTTAGATAAGGCTTAAAAGTGTTACACAACAGCGAGTTGTCTATTGCCAGTCAATTTTACTTTGGAATTTTTCAGAGTCTGCGTGTGCGGCTGCGCAAGACTCGGATTTGATTGTTTGTTTTCACACTCTGGCCAGAGCCTTAGTTTTAAATATCAGGGTCTTTAGGTTCTTGTAGAGCCAAGTCTATAAGAGGAGCGGATGTACAGGCCGAATTAAGGAGATTCGCTGCAAAAATATGGACCTCGCCAAGTAGCAGATTAGGGGCTCCTGATGTGCTCTTGGCCTCGCAAAGAGAAAATCTGTCTCTGTGGATTGCGTCTAGGTAAAGGTCAGCCACTGTGACACGTCAGGTTTTAAAATTTACTTTTGCATCTGACCACTTTAGCTACATACACAGTTACCAGTAAAACCTGTCTTAAGCGGTCACTCAAAACATAGACAAAACACAGGTCTTAAAAGACAAATGGTAGCTTAATGAAGGTCGAAAGTATTGCAGAATGCTGTCTTGGAGCATTCTGCAATAATTTTGACCCTGCATTAAGCGATAATCGGTCTTGAAAAGCATTTTATAACTTCTTTTTAAGTGGGCGCTTAAGGCATGTATTACTGTATTATAAAGTGCTTATAAAAAGAGGAATAACACTGTGGGTGTATGCAAGCCATAAAAGTACAATTGCGACAACGGGTGCCAGATTGCAGCAAGGCAATACTTAAACCAATCTTCTCAGCTACAGAGACTAGCTATATTATTGGCACTTTGAATGTAGCATATAAAGTTAATATACCTCACAGACAATGATAACGAACAACAAAGGCGCTGATCAGCCTGCGCGAATGCGCAGGCTGATCTGCGCCATTGTTGTTCGCATATAACAAAATCATGGCATGGCTCATATGACGTAAGGGTCGTTTTCTACTCTCGATGGCGTACCAAAGACAATTACAGTGTAATATATAACACAATGAACATTAAAGGAGGTTGCTATTGACTGGAATTCAAATTCTCTGTGTCTATTTCTAGATAATTGTGTCTATTTCACGGAATTGTGAATACCAGAAAGTTGCTTTTGAGATTAAACTTTCAATACCTTTAATGGAATGTTGTAATTGGTGGATTTTCCCAGAAAAAAAATGGATTTGAAATTAAACTTAAAAATACCTTTAATGGAATGCTATTAATTCCTGGATTTTTACTGGAATTTTGGATTTGGGATTAAACATTTGATTACGGGAATCTTTTTTTCCCATAGAAAATGATTTTCGGAGTAATTATTAGATGCACTTTACTTATTTATGCGGAATGTAAACTCACATCCTTATTGTTTGATGAGATAGCAGAAATAAAATTACGTATTTGAGAGAAATGGAAATGTGCTTAAAATATATCAATATGAATAGTCAGACTTTATGAGTCTATAAAAACTCGTGTAAGTTAACACCAAAGAGGTGACCCTTTTTGTGTAAACTTACACTTACTTTTAATACTAAAACAACTCAAGGCAAGCATTTCTCCAGTGATAAATAAGCCATGGCACGGGATTTCAAACAATGTGGTATGTGCGACCAGCAAAGCCTCAGATCAGCCTGCTCATACGCGCAGTCTGATCAGAGCCTTTGCTAGTCGCTTGAGTATTCTATGATTGTTTTCCCCAGACCTTCAGATAAAAAAGTTGAGTAATGTGTCTTCGTTTCAAATTATTGTGAAAGACTCTTCCAACAAAGCAATCCACTGCGGTATAATGCAGCATTGATTGCATTAATCTATTTGGTTAATGCCTTATGGAATTTCCCGCCCTTATCAATTGCGAATTGGAAGGTTGGTTGGTAGTATTTTACAATTCCATTCAAATTTTAAAAGTACAATCTGTAAGCAAACAGTGCAAAACCTGATCAGACATCGCGTTTTAAGGCGTCTGATCTAGTTCCGCGCTGTTTGCAGATGTCCCATAAATATATGGTTTGGATGTAGTTTAAAAGCAATATGAGCCGCAACATGAGATTTCCAACGATGTGGTAGGTGCGACCAGCAAAGCCTCAGATCAGCCTGCGCATATGCGCAGTCTGATCAGAGCCTTTGCTTGTCTCTTTAATATTCTATAAGTGTTAAGCTACTAACTGAACACCATTTGTAGTTTCTAAGTTTAAAAGGAGGCTGCACAGGCTCGTCTGAGTCTACACATGTCAAAATATCACATTGTTGGAAATCTCATGTCGTGGCTCATATATTTTAACAGTTTAAATAATGCAATTTCCGACCGACAAAATGCACTTATGCAGTTATCTAATATGGGTCGCGCAACGAGAAAATTACCTATTTGGGGTCTGCGACAAGGGTGGCACCAAACCAGCCTGCTCAGCTACACTTGCTGGCTAGAATAATGAGTTTTACATGTGGCATGTTCAATCGGATTGCCTCGGCACGTTTAGTCAAAATGCGTTCTGTAGAGCGAATAACATAGGCGCTGTTCAGACTGCCAATGCGCAGACTAGTCTGCGCAATTATTGTCTTTTTGCAACAAAATCTGCTTTCTTTTGTTCTTATTTCCCTGGCTCCTCTAAATCAATTTAAAATAAAGTCCCTGTTTCCACAGTATAGACCTCTCTGTTCCTTTAAAACACTACTGATTGCTCTCCCTTGCTGGCCTTTTGAGTTATCTCCCTTGAATGAACTTTAAAGAGGGAAAGCTTGCTCTCATACCCTATGAGATATTTTGATGATATTTGGTATACATGTATCTCATGTCAAGACGGTGTGTCACATGCAAGAATGGTTGCCCTCCCTTGCTGCTCATTTGAGCTATCTCCCTTGAATGAACTTTAGAGTGTTAAACTCGTGCACTCAATAACTACGATAACCTTTGAGATATTTTGATGATATTTGGTATACATATATGTCGGGTTAAGAAAATGTGTCGCGTGAAAGAATGGCTGCTCCCCTTGCTACCTTTTTGAGTTATCTCCCTTGAATGAACGTTTAGGTGAAAGCTTGTGAGCTCAATAATTGCCATCATTCCCTATTCGCTTGCATTGACATTTAGTAGTATATACAAGGTTTTCAGTTTGTATCTGCTTATCATTTACTTTGAGGTAGGGGGGTTCGCCATCGCTTCTGGAGGCTTTTTTTCACTGTAGAAATGTTGGCCCTAAATTGTTTCAGCAGTAAAGTAGCTCTACGTTTACACCAAAAGGGGTCACACCTTGGCTGTCCCCTTTTTGTGTTAACTATCTCATATTTTAACGGTGTGCTGTATAGCGTTCCAGAACTGTCTGCAAATTTTTAAAATGCAAATATGCGCTTCTGTTTTTTTTTTTTTTTTAATTATCTCGTTATTGAAAGAGCGCACGATTTCTGTGTAAGGTTTCATTCAATAACCGCAACGATTTCGCTTCTTTTTCAAAGAGACACTCGTAAAATAATGTGTGTATTTAATTCAGAAACTCCTACTAAGCAGATAAACATAAAGTATAAGATATAATGCGAAGTCGATTATGAAAGAGCATACGGGAGGAGGATGTCATACATTTGTTTAAATAGATATTGAATATAAGTGCATGTCACGCAACAATGGTAATTCTGGGTCAGAGGCTTTGTACTGCTGGGAATAGTTAGCATTGATAGAGCTTTATATTCTGTTTTTAGTTTTTCAACTTTTAAACTTGCAACACATCGAATACGGTACCAGACTCAGCCTATGAAAATGGAAGTTTATATTGAAGGAATATTTTCATTATCATTGCCTTCGTAACTGATCTTGGAGTACAGCATTATGTAGCACAGATGATTGAGGACCATACTGGGAATTAACTGTCCGAATATATGTTAATAAGGAGTACGTATTCGGATGCTGACAATCGTCATCTATATACCCGATGTTGACCATGAGGGCAGCTATAGGCGGATCAGGATGGGGTGCAAGGAAATACTAGCTCTGCTTCTGCTCGTGATTTCTGTGATATTGACAGTCATTAGTTTCGTATCTCCATATTGGATTGTGGACGATAATGGTGAGGCCGAGGGATCGCCGGCCAAATACTGGGGCCTTTATTATTGGTGTAAGCCTAACTGTGAATGGTTCATGGATAATGATTTCCTAGTACAGAATAAATTACCAGGTATGGTATAGCTTTACATATAGGTCAAGTCGTAGGCGTTACCTTGTGGCTACGTTAACCCAGATACTGGGGCCTTTATTATAGGTGTAAACCTAACTGTGAATGGTTCATAGATAATGTCTCCCTCGTACAGAATAAATTACCAGGTATGGTATAGCTTTACATTTAGGTCAAGTCGTAGGCGTTATCTTGTGGCTACGGTAACCTAGATACTGGGGCCTTTATTATAGGTGTAAACCTAACTGTGAATGGTTCTTGGATAATGACTTCCTCGTACAGAATAAATTACCAGGTATGGTATAGCATAACATGTAGCTCAAGTCGCAGGCGTTACCTTATGGCTACGTTTAACCCACTTAAACCGAATGGCCTTCCCTACCCTTATAAGTAGGCTGAACACATTTCCAATTTAAAGGGTGCTTGGTGGTATTTTTCTTACCCCCCAAAATTTTAATAGACCACTCAGATTACAAGCCATCATGACCCTAATAGCAGTGTCTGATCTGGGCCTGCACTATTTCCCTATGTCCCATAAAAAGGACGCTATGCTTAAATGGGCGTGACTGGTTTGACTGACAGGGTATTTGTAAGTTGGTTTGACTGACAGGGTATTTGTAAGCCGGGTTTTCACATCAATATTTGCCCCATATTTTTGTAGGATTGATGAGTACTTTTTTCGTCATAATTATTGTTCAGGTGAAAGGCTGTACTTATACTGAAAGAACAGTTTTATGCTAAAGTTTTAATCAGTTTGAGTTGGGAAACTTTCGAAAATGAAACTGTGACAACATATTTTATTAAACATTTCTAAGGGTCTTGCCATTTGCTGGAGTATGACATATACAATTACTCTATATACAATGGAAAACAAAATCTAAACTAAAATGTGAAAAATCCTACTTGACTTTCCTCTTACTCACCAGTGAAGTATTGTTAAATAACTATGACGTTTAATTTTCCTCACAAATACTTTATCACATATTCAGTCAAGTAATGTCAAGTAACAAGGGTACGATTTTTTGTTTTTGTTCACTTCTTCACAAATACTTAATCAGACATTTAAGTAAAGTTTTGTCAATTAACTTTGATGTTTTATTGCTTCCACACAAATCCTTAACCCGTCACTCAGGAAAGTTTTGTCAAGTAACTATGGTGTTTTATTACTTCTACACAAATACTAAATAATTCATTGGGTGAAGATATGTCCAGTAACAATGATGCTTTATTACTTCCTCACAAATATAAAATCAAACACTCAGTGAAGTTTTGTCAAGTAACAATGTTTTTAATTACTTCCACACAAATTCTAAATCAAACATTCAGTGAAGCTGTGTCAAGTAACTTTGATAATTTATTAATGCAAAATCAGTCATTGGGTGAAGCTATGTCAAGTAACCATGGTGTTTTATTACTTCAACACTAAATCATAGGCCTTGAGCTGGCTATAGACCCCCTTCCCCCCAGGGGGAATTTTTTACACTATGATTTTCTATTATATAAGACACAAAATAAAAGATGTAAGCTCTCTGAGAGTGGCAGCGTTAAGGAGTAACAGCACGTTAAATACGTTACCCCCCAAAATAGCATTAAATGTCCCTGATAATGTCTCAACCATGACATGTTCGTACATATTTGCATGCTGACACAGGTTTATGAACTTCTTATAAGACAGTTACATATTTTTAGTATTAATTTTATAAATGTCTTGAGAAATAATCGTTGTATACGTTACTTAGTGTTTCCTGCGTTATTTCCGAGTATCAGTATGGTATTTTTTGACTTTATGTGTATTACATCTGTCACAGAATATAGTAAATCTATAAGGCTGCTACTTAAATGATATAAAGTTCTTTATTATGGTCGCTTACACTATTTTTCAGGTCCATGTTATGTATGTTACCTTCAAAATAGCATTAAACATTTAAGTTAATGTCTCTCACAAGCCCTGTTTATACTTATTTGCATGCTGGCACAGGTTTATGTACTTCATTTAACAAGGTTTACATATTTTAAGTATTCATTTAATAAATGCATTGAGCTTTAACTGTTATGTGTGTTACCAAATGATACATAAGTTATTCTGAGATCTGTAGAGAAGTTGTTGACTATACATGTATAAAGTCTGTCAGAGAATTTAGAAAATTTATAAGGCTGAAATAAATTGAAGTTCCTTATTAATTTATGGTGACTTAAACTAATAATATAATGTGATCTATCAACCTTTGCTATTTACTCACATAAACAGTAGATGCCGTGCATTCAAATCGGAAGTTCTGAAAGACTGTCACTGTGCAACAGCTCAGTTCTGGGCAAGGTATATGGATATGATTCAGATGGTGTTGACACTGATTAGTGTTACAAGGAAAACAACTTTAAATTGCATGTCATCTCTATCTGTATGCCTTGTTCCCAATGTTCATTGCAAACGATCACAATAACTACGCACAATATGTACCTGTGTAACTGATTATGCTCATAAATTTGATACACATCGCAGATGGAAAGAACTTCACGAACAAAATGGGTTTAGTGTGTCACAACCATTGGTTCTTTGCTTCAGAAATGCTTTGGACATAACTATCAGGCAAACAATAAAGGGGTATTATAGGCTTCAGCAACTAGAACTATGCTTCGTACTACAGATGGAATGGTGTATTACTCATCACATCAGAGCTCAATATATTGAAACATCTCTTCAATGCACTGAAATGAATTATTCAATCTGCTCAGATGCAAAGTAGAATGAATACTAGAGGCAGTTTCGGGCTTCACCAATCCTTTTAGTTCTAGTTTTGAAGACAATGAACTGTACTTTTTGTCTTTCGGTGTGCCTGCTAAGCCTGGCATAGCTAAGGATCTTATTGAGGCTGATGACATTGGCAGGAAGGCTGTTGCAGACTTCAATGACTCACTTTTAGTTAAAAAAATCTGTCTTTCACATCCCCCATAAAATGCTACAATCTAATAAAGTTTTAATGCTTGCGAGGTCAAGCAAGATGAATTTGCCCAATTTACAAAACGTAAACAGCCAGATGAGAGCTTAAAGGAGCGTCTTTGGTAAGCATGCCCATCTTTCTATTGAACATAATGTTGACCTTGAGTTGACACGGCCGTTCCTGCTGGGACCTGTACCATGGTCACTGTCAACTCCTGATAGAATTTCCACCAAAACTGACAAGTCCAAACTTCAGCATGGCTTGCAATCACACATTGAACCAACATTAGATTGGCCATGTAGTACTGCACATAACGTTGACGTTAAAGCCGTAACTACAGAGCATAATAGCTTTTTCTGTCACCTTCATGGATCTGATGGCACCAGTATTCAACAAGGCACTAAAGGCAGGGCATGTTGGTTTTGTCACTGAACCATATATACAATGTATAAGCAGCAGTATAAAAAGTCTTACAAACATTCTCACAGAGGATAACCTGGGTGTTATGTTCAACAATGGTGTACGCCACAAAAGGTGCACCTTCTGAATGTCAAAAGGATTGGCCAAAATAGGGTGGAAGAGATATACAGTAATACACTGTCTAACTGATTGTGACACTACCAATGTGCAGATGTGTTAGTACCACGGAAAGGTTATTCCTACCAAACTGATAGAGAACCCCTCCCCCACTAGTTCATCAACATTCTATGAAGGGTAGGAAAACAAATAAAGAATTGCTCTAGGCACTCATCAGTGATATGAAGCCCTTATATGTGCTATTTATGTAATTGTGAATATGCTGCAGTACGACATGTTTCTGAAAAAAAGTACCAAAGCCATACACATATTCTGACTATTTCAAATGGTATGAACATGAGCTTACCTCCACCCTGCTTTTCTGGCCTTAAGGGTACATATAAAGATTGAACTATCAAGTCTTTCCCATGAAAACAAGTGAAGCTTTCCAGATATGGACAAAATGTGTGGAAAATAAATGGGAAGGAAATCGAGTACCTCTGGGTGAAAGAAAACTTGATTGTACCCTAACAAAAGAGCCACAGAATAATATTCACATTTTGTGTGATATGGGGTTACCATGTTCAAAACTCAGCAACTCAAACATTAAAAAGATAGAAATATAATATTTGCAGTTTCCAAAAGGTACATACACATTCTTTTATACAAAATGAGTTAACTAGTAAGCACATTCACATTAAAAAATATCAAACATTATTAGTTTCATAAATCATTTATATAGGAATAATTAAAAAAAGTATCATAGGTAAAACTTTGGGGTGCATATTTGTTTTCAAAGGTCCATATCTGTGATGCAAAAATAGCTTACTTGGATGTTATAGCCAATTTGGAAATCTTACCTTATGGTTTGCACTTTTCAGAAGTCATATCATTTACTGAAATTATCAAAGATGTTGATGGGTAATATATATAATTGGCTGTTACAGGGTAATGGTGTCATTACCAGAGTGCTAGCATATTGCAAAATCCTTGCAAGATAAATCTGATAGAGGAGTAATAAGTTGTATAGGAAAACTTTAAAACCCTTGGATAATATATGAAGATTTGCTCTAGAACTTCTACCTGATAGATTTTCTTTGATCTTTTAAGTTGTTACTCGCACATTGCACTGAATGTTACAAACTTTCCATGAGTATTATGTCAACTATATTTGATGTCTCTATAAAAGAAAAGAGGGTTTATGGTAGTTTATGTTTTGAGACACTTTCTCAGCAAATGAACCAGAGTACAAAGAAGTACATGGACCTGTGTCAGCATGCAAAAAAGTACAAGCAGGTCGTGTTGGAGACCAGATCTTAAATGTCTAATGGTATTCAGAGAGTAACGTGTGTAACCTGGGCTGTAAAATAGTGTAAGACACCAAAATAAGGAACTTTAATTCATTTGAATTACTATATTCACTGATGGATGTAATACATGTATAGTCAATAACTGCCATACTGATACTTGGAAATAACATATGAAACACTTAGTAACATATACAACGGCAAAAACTCAAGACATTTATAAAATAAATGCTAAAATTATGTAACTGTGCTATAAGAAGTTCTTAAACCTGTGCCGGACTTAAAAAATATGAATATGTCATGTTGGAGACATTATTAGGAGAATTTAATGCTATTTTGCGGGTAACGTACGTAACATGATGTTACCTGCTAACGCTGCCACTCGCAGAGGGCTAACATATTTCATTTTGTGGCTTATATAATTTAGTATCTAAAAATCATAGTGTACGAAATTTCCCTGGAGGGAAGTGGGGTCTATAGCCAGCGCGAGGCCTGGAGAATTATATTTTACATTTTTCTGTGATATGTGGGTACCATGTTCATCATCTATTAACTAAAAAAGTATATAAGATAGAAACATAATACTTGCAGTTTTGAAAAGGTAAATAAAAATCTGTAATGTAATACCAAATTAATGAACATTTACTGGTTTCAATAAAATTTAAGACAAACTATATTGGATGCATTTATCATTTAAAAGGTGGTTCAATGAAAAAATGTAACATACACTACATCGGGGGTGAATATTTGTTTTCATATATCATTATCTGTGGCCCAGGAATAGCTTATTTAGAAAATATAACCCTTATGCACTTTTCTGAAGTCTTAAAAAGACTTTTAATTATCAAATATTTTGTAGGGTAACGTATGTAACATGCTGTTACAGCTTAACGCTGCCATTGTCAGAGGGCTAACATTTTGCAAAATCCTTGCAAGACATTGGGCTTCAAGAAAAATATGGTCTACAAAATTCCCCCTGGTGGGTGGGGGGGGGGGGTAAACCATATCCAGCCAGTGGCCTATCAGTTATTGCGTGAAATTTTGTCAAGTAACTATGATGTTTGATAGCTGCCATACAATCACCTAATCAGGCATGTGGTGAAATTTTGTCAAGTAACTATGATATTTAATTTTCCTCACAATTAGTCAATCACACGTTCAGTCAAATTATGTCAAGTAACTAGGATGATTTTACTGTACTTCTTAACAAATACTAAATCATATATAAAGTTAAGTTTTATCAAGTACCTATGCTATTTTTATTACTTACACATAAATACTAAATCATGCATTCAGTGAACTTTTGTCAAATAACTATTATGCTCAATTACTTCCAAAAAATCCTTTATCTGCCACTCAGTGAAGGTTTGTCAAGTAACTATCATGTTTTCCACATCTGAATTAAGGGTGAGGTTGGCGCCGTTAAACCGGTTTAAGCCCTCCAGTAAAATATTTTACTGACCGTTCCAAGGCGGTACTTCTTTTGTGGATCTTTTATGTTTTGTTCTGTCTTGTGTTTGCTATGTCTTTGTGCGCGTCTGTTTATATGTGCTTTGTGGTCACCTGCTGGAAAAGGGCTGACCTCTTGGCTCTCGTTTGTGGTGTCTACTGTGAGTTTGTCACTTTCCCGTTGGTATCCTGGGTCAGGTGTGGTACTTGATTGTATCAATTCCTGATCTTTGCACCCTTACTTACTTTTATTGCTACCCCATAAATACAAAATCAGACACTCAGTGACGTTTCGTCAAGTAATTATAATGTTTATTACTTTCATTCAGACATTCAGTGAAGTTGTTTCAAATAACTATGACAGTTTATTACTTCCACATAAATACAAAATCAGTCATTGAGTGCAGTTTTGTCAAATCAGACTTAAATCTATCCCCAAATCTTCCACTGATCTATAGCTCTGAACAACTCATTATTTAGTGTTCTGTTTATACACAGCTAAATGACAGATAAACTATCTAACCTAAGCATGAAAAATAACTTAATTATGAACTGTCTTATAAGTTTGATTTCAGACTCCCTTGCTCACTGCAAGTAAAAGCAATTAAATCAAAGTTAATGTGTTTACCAGACAAACGTTTCGGAGCTGATTTTTAGGTGAAAGATTTTAGTCTGAAATAACTATGATTTACTTACTGCCACACAAATACTTAATCAGTCGTGTGCTGAAGTTTTGTCAAATAACGATGATGTTTTATTACTGCCTCACAAATACTAAATCAGTCATTGGGTGAGGTTTGTCAAATAACGATGATGTTTTATTAGTTTTATTACTGCCACACAAATACTAAATCAGTCTTTGGGTGGAGTTTTCTAAAAAAAAACTATGATGTCTTATTACTGCCACAAATTTATATATCAGACATTGGCTGAAGTTGTGTCAAGTAACTATTATGTTTATAACTGCTACACAAATACTAAATCAGTCATTAAATAGAGTTTTGTCAAATAACTATGATGTTTTATTACTGCCACACAAATACTAAATCAGTCATTGGGTGAGGTTTGTCAAATAACGATGATGTTTTATTAGATTTATTACTGCCACACAAATACTAAATCAGTCTTTGGGTGGAGTTTTCTAAAAAAAACTATGATGTTTTATTACTGCCACAAAATTATATATCAGACATTGGCTGAAGTTGTGTCAAGTAACTATTATGTTTATAACTGCCACACAAATGCTAAATCAGTCATTGAATAGAGTTTTCTCAAATAACTATGATGTTTTATTACTGCCACACAAACACTAAATCAGTCATTAAGTGGAGTTTTAACTAATAACTTTTTTTTCAAACTATGCTGTTTAGTTACTGCCGCACACATACTTAATCAGTCATTGAGTAGAGTTTTGTCTAATAACTATGATATTTTATTTCTGCCACTCACATTGAGTGGAGTTTTGTCAACAACTATGATGATTTATTACTGTCACACAAATACTAAATTAGTCATATGGTGAGGTTTGTCAAATAACTGTTGTGTTTTATTTCTTCTTCAGACATTCAGTGTATATTGATTTAGCAACAATACTTTTTATGTATTTTCTGTGTGTACAAAATTAGATATTCATTATGGCTCTGATACTTTCACAGACATTGAATGAAGTTTCGCCAAGTATCAAGTATTTATGATGTTTTATCACTAACTAAATACTAAATCAGGTATTCAGTGAAATTTTGTCAAGTAACTACGTTGTTTATTACTTCCATACAACGACTAAAACATACGTACTCTGTGCCAAGTAACTGTGCTATTGGATGTCCTCCACGAATTCACATATAAAGGCATTTAAAGCACTTGTTCGCCTGTTGTTTATAATGAATCAACAACAACAGAACAACTGCCTTAAATGTTTGTTGCTGCTGCCTTTGCTTGTTTGGTGAAGGTGGTGGGGGATTAGTGTTAAGTCTTTGCATTGTTTTGGGGCAATTTGTGTCATTTCTAGCTTTGCAAACATCTCACTGGGAAAGAAAGAGTTGGTTGCTTTATTTTTGTTGTGTGCTGAATGTCATGTTGCTTATAGCGTTCTTCGACTGTCGCTCGCGATGCTATGGGTTGGTCTGTAGTATCTGATTGTGGCGTTTCCTTGTCATATTTACTTACTTGTATATTCAGTGTACTGTTGTGCCAACCAAGAGTGGCAGTGGCGTCATGTTTTATTTGCAAAGATATTAGGGACTTTTAATCGATATATCACTTGTGTATTAATCCTATCCACAGGATAGGATTAATACACACGGTGATCTATCGATTCGCGTTAGCTCAAATGGAGTGTAAAGCTAATTTTTTACTTAATAATTGAAAACAAAATATTACGTCACTGTCACTCTTGGTTGGCACGACAGTAGTTTTGTCGAGTGATTATGATGTTTGGTTATATACTCAGACTTTCATTCGATATAGTTTGTCAAGCTTTGTTAGTGTCACACAAATACCCATACGACATTCAGTGTACTTCTATCTTGACTAGCTTCTTGTCTTCTAATAAAAGTGTTATTACATGAAGTAATAATTTGTAATTATATGTTCATGGCTAGTCTATACATGCACTTGTCTACAGTTATTGTAGAACATTAAACATCAGCCTTCAGACTAGCCACAAAGTAAGCAAAGTTTGTTTATATGAGAATATTAAAGAAAGGAATATTTGAATAGTTTTATGCCTTGGGAAACGCTAAGTTTTTCAAACAACGATGGTGTTTTGCACTAGATTAAACATTCAGTGTAATTTTGTCAAGTAACTCTGGTGCTCTGGTGCAAAAGTACTAAATCAGACATTCAATGCAGTATTTTTGCAAAGTTGACATATATGTAGTTTTTCTACTCTTTTTTCTGAGAAGTGGTCTGATACCAGTCTAGGTCAATGTGCGAGAAGCACGTCTGGGTCAAAAATGATGTCTTTCAGGATTCTTTTGCACAATTTGCGAGCCATCACGGAAGAAGTTTCCGTCTTGTTTAACAATTAACCATAATTTTGCATGCTTTGTGTCGTCTGATGATTTTTTTCTCAAAATGAACCTTTTTCAAAAATTCTTTCAGGAATATCATCGGATTGCCAAACATTATGAACATAGACCTGGCAGGCCCGACGTCTTGTCGAGCCTGGTCTGGGTCCCGGCGTTTTGCTAAGGTTATAAACAACAGACGAGAAAATTGTCTAGTTGCATAACCAAAAGAATAGGCAGACGACCTCTAAATCATTTGATTGTCGCAAAATATATATTTCATTCATGTCTTCGAGGCATTTATTAGTATGTGAGATGCAGGAAATAAGGAGAATGCGACTGTTTTACTCTGTGCTTGTGTCGTAATCCCAGATGCGCTGGTAGACTTGTGAATTTAATCATGATCACAATCATTTATTATACCCCCCGATTTTTTCTTCAGAAAAAAGGGTATATTGGTTTCGTACCAAAGCCGGTCCGTCGTCCGTCCGTGTGTCCGACCGTCACATTTTCTTGTAAATGTATCTCCTCCTAAACCGTAAGACGTATCAACTTCAAACTTTGTAGCTGAATAGGTCACATGATGTAGAGGGTACTGGGCAACAGTTCGTGTGACCGCAAGGTCAAAGTCAAAGGTCAAATAATATATTTTCTTGTAAATCTACCCCCTTCTAAACTGTTAGACGAAGCAACTTAAAACTTTGTAGCTGAATAGGTCACATGATGAAGAGGGTACTGGGCATAATTTCGCATTTTCTTGTAAATTTATCTCCTCCTAAACCTTTTGACAAAGTAATTTCAAACCATGTAGGTGTATAGGTCACATGATGTAGAGGACACTGAGCAACATTTCATGTTACCTTGATCCCAAGGTCAAGGTCGAATAATGTATTTTCTTGTAAATGCATCTCCTCCTTAATCTTGGGATGTAGCAACATTCAACTTTTCTGGTGCATAGGTCACATGATGTCGACAGTACTGGGCAACATTTCTTGTGACCTTGACCCCAATTTCAAGGTCAAATAATGTATTGTCTTGTAAATGCATCTTCTCCTTAAAGAGACTAAGTCTGCAACTATGAACATTTTTCGAAATTTTGTATTTTCTTTTTAAATCATTTGTAAAACTAGAAATAAGTTATGTTTTCACAATAAATCTGTTCATTATAGCTGAAAACTGTACGGAAAAGTGAATTATCTGATAAAAACAGGTGTGTTTTCTCTTGTTGGTAATTATTTGCGTCCCTCCAATAATTATAGACAGCTTATTTTAACATTAATGCTGTTGTTTTGATAATGGTAATTTGTTAAGATTTACGAAATTGGTAAAATGTATACCTGAAGTTTAGTTTTTTACTGTGTTCTTGAAAAAAAAAACCTTAGTTCTAAAATTAGAAGATCAAAAGTTACAGACTATGCAGCTTTAACCATGGGATGTAGCAGTGCATATGTCACATGATGTCGAGGGTACTGGGTAACATTTTATGTGACCTTGACCCCCTTGACCTTGGAATGTATTTTTTTGTAAATGCATTTTCTCCTAAACCGTTGGACATAGCAACTTCAAACTTTACAGGTCCATAGGTCATATGATGTAAAGGATCCTTGGCAACGTTTCGTGTTTGTCCTTGACCTAAGGTTAAGATCAAAGGTGAAATAATGATCTTTCTTGTAAATACAACTCCTCCGAAATCGTTGGACGTAGCAACCTCAAATTTTGCAGATGCTTTGGTTAGATCAAAAGCGGGGAATGTTTAAATCGGTCAGCATCTGTCAGTACCGTATTTATTTGCCTGTGAGACAGTGTATTTAATCCTTTTAAAAACGAGTGTAGCCAGGAGATGCCACGCTCTCGCAATCCAGATTGTTTTTCGCATTCGGTGATGAGGGGAGAATGCTCGTAAAGCTTTGCCACACTCTTTTCCAGGCAAGTTTTATTTTACACTGCCAATAGCAGAATCATCAGATTCAACAACGGTTCTCTGAGTCCCGTCTTACCATGAAGGTGTCCGATGCTTGCAAAACCATTGAAAACACATGTATATTCAACCTTCACATGAACAGTTTCATTGAAAACAGGAACATTTATGCACGTTTGCATGCGCTTCCGGCAGAGTAGTATGCAATAACTGTGCTATAATATGTATGGAGACATTGTTATTGGATTAAATGCATTTATATACATATTGTTTTATGTTGCAAAAAACCCTTATTTTTATGATTTAAAAATGTAAATGTAGATCAAATGCATTACACGTGACTATTTGTAAAAGTCATTGGTTTTAGCGACTTTTGCACTCAATGACCTTTTGAAAATAGTTTTCGATGTGTGAAAGTAGCATATCAAATACAAACAAAATTAATATTAACCGTTGGATCATATACAACCTTATAACACGCTTTTTTATACAGTATGTATTTTTCTTGTCATTATAAGAAACCATCATTCCTTTCTGAGCTATAATGACAGTACATGTACCTGTAATGTTTTGCGCACAAAAGTCATAAGTTGGCATCATGCAGTTCTGTACTCACCACTCTCTAAGCCTTAAAATGATTTTAAACTTCTGGTATGGGTGCATGTCACTTTTGGTGACCTCTGCTGCAGCACTTATACTCTCAACCGACCCTGTTCACATCTTCGCATTTTTTGTTTTCAAATTTAATTTCTATAATTAACTGACTAACCCATGAGATATTCCGACTGGTGCCACCGACTGAATGTACTTTTAACTCTTTGCATGCTGTGCAATTTTACATGCTTTGCTGTCGTCTGCTGATTTTTTTTTCGAATTCGACTTTTCCGAACAATTCTACCAGGAATGCAACCAGGGGTTCAAACAGTTTGGATCAAGAGTAGGCCCAAACGGTCTGCAAAGGTTATCAGCAGACGACACTAGTAGGTAAAGAGTAAAAGTAAAGTACACGTGACCTGTAATCAATCACTCCTTGTGCATCACAAATATTTTTGTCATCAATTTCGTTCTGTAACAAATCTTAGGACGCGTGTCTTCCCTTGTGGCGAGCCCTGGAACCATCACGACGGGCGGTTCCTATAGTCACGCACATATAGTACTTTAAGGAATGTTTAAATCGGTCAGTATTTTTCAGTATTTTTTTGCCTATGAGACAGTACATTTAATCCTTTTAAAAACGAATGTGGCCAGGAGATGCCACGATCTCACAATCCAGAAATATTTTTTTCATTCGGTGATGAGGGGAGAGAGGATCCTAATACATGTACCACTAAAATCGAACAATCACCGGCCCGCCAGCGAGACACCATTTAATGGTGTTTTATTTTGCTGGCGGACCAATGATGGCACAACATTAAAGAGACTAGGTCTGTAACTTTGAACAGCTTTCGAAAAAAATATTTTCTTTTTAAATCATTTGTTAAAGTAGAATTAAGTTATGTTTCACAATAAATATGTTCAGTACAGCTGAAAACTGCATGGAAAAGTGAATTATCTTATTAAAATAGGTGTTTTTCTCGTATTGGTAATTATTTACGTCCCTCCAATAATTCTAGACGGTTGATTTTTAACATAAATGCTGTTGTTTTGATAGTAGTCATTGGTTAACATTTACGAAAATGGTAAATTTTTTACCTGAATTTGAGGTGTTTTTTTTACTGTATTCTTGAAAAATAGAAACTTTATTTCGAAAATTAAAAGATCAAAAGTTACAGACTAAGCAGCTTTTAATGCTGGCTTGGCAGCTTTGTGATTTTTCGGAGGATTCGGACCAGTATTGCTAGGGAACCCTAAAGCTTCATGATTGTCCAGGGGGCCGGGATCTCGTCTTCCCTATGTATCCGCGCATGGAACACATACCAAACCATGTTACTATGAGGAAAAACATTAGATTACAAGCAAAACAAAGGCACCATACAGAGACGCGCGCTAAATATTCGTGTTACAGCACACTTTTATGACAGTAACCTCTGTGATTAAATCAGACATGATGGGTCCGAGCCAGGGCCCTATATTACAATGCATCCTTAAAGTTAAGAAAGTATTGATTTAGGCTGCTTAAATAGCGTTTAGAACTTATAAAAATCCTAATTGTTTAATTTTTCTGTAGATCACAATGATATCTTTGACCATAAGTACTGTATCGATCCAAGCTATTTATTAAACTTTTAATGCAGCATGCTGAAATTTCAATACTTAGCTTAATATTTCCTTAACTTTAAGGAAGCATTGTAATCTTGGGGCCCAGGATATCAAGTCCTCCAGATCTCTAACTCGCGAGTTTCATTTTCGTATAGATTTATCTCCCCTGGATTAATTCTACAGTTTTATTTGTCTTAGTGAAAACAGTGAATAACCTGATGATCTCGCCAGTAACATTTACTTCGATGCTTGTTATAAAATCTGAATTCAGCTTTGGCATTTAGACCAGACTTTTAATGAATAATAAACAACAAAAAGTAGCGTGGAATTTTCCATACGGTATAAATGGGTAGCACAACTGTCCTAACTCACCTTAGTGAACGAATTCTGTAAACAAAGCAATCGGTAAAGCCTGGCACAATTCGAGAATCAAATCAAGCCTCTGGCGTACATGTAGTACTATGTACGAAAAGCATCATTTTGCTAACCGGAACTTAATTCTGTACCACGCGGGTTCAGCCCTATTTAAATCCATTTTTTCTGATTACCCGAAAAGTTTTATCAGTAGAATAAATGAAGTTTATGTATTTTTCAATAAGATATCGATATAACGATATTAAAAACCTCGTAGAATTCAGTTATAACCGTTTGTTTTGCTGCAATCACACGTGTTATTGTGTTGACATGGTTTCTGTGACGTTAGCGTCACGTAATGCAACGTCAGCGTCATGTTTTCAAAGTAGACCTCGATGAAGATCCCAAATCAGATTCCGAGGAAGTCCACGGAATTAACCGAGGCAGTTCCGACTGTAAACAAAGAAGTCCTTGGCAGCATTTCACCGGAACATCCGGATAACCGAGTTTTTGAGATTCTGGTTGCTTTTTCTGATGCAGCAATTTTTACGCAACACTTGCAAAATCGTCTGCATCATTAATCAGCAGATGTGCATTAGCAAACGCTGCAAACCGTAGAAAACGTACTTAACTTTTGGCATGTTTCTTTTTTCATGCTTTTGTTGTTACTAGTATGTCGTCTGCGGATATTTTCCAAAAAATAATCTTTCATAAATACTATTGTGCTTGTCCACTGGTTTAAATCCAGATCAGTAGCGACAAACATTCGGTCCTGAAAAATGTAACAGTAGACGAGCAAAGTCGCCGACCGAACGTCAGTCTTGAACTGGACAGAAAACTGTACGACACCCTGATATAAGAAGTTAATTTTACAAAAATTAACACCAACCAACAACCTTATGAAAGTAATCAGGTTGCAAAGTGTTGAAGCTTTCAAAAATGTTTATCGGTATGACCACTTTAAAAGGCCTGTGGGAAATGTTTGTCTGGCAGCTAATGCTGAGACGCATTACAATAAGACGATTACGCTCATAACCTGCTCAAAGCTTGTGCAAACAGTTTGCACCCAGCTACGGCCCGACAAAACTTTGGGCCTGATTTGGAGTCAAACTTTCCACACTCTGATAGTGTTCGAAAACTTTCCACACTCTGATTGTGTTCGAAAAAGTTAGTTTTGAAAAAAAAATCAGCTGACGACAAACAAGAAATATCTTTTAAAAAGATAATTGGTGGAGATGGATAATGGACGGGTGTTTGGTGCAAAGCAAGATGGATACTTTTTCAGAGCTCTATATTAACAGTGGCGTATATGAGTTAACTGATATTATCTAAACGTAAATATTAAGGTCATTTTCGACAACCAAAGCACCATAGTCGCTGCATCATTGGGACTAGAAAATTGCATTTGAATAAGGAATTGAGAGGTGAAAGAGGTGTAAGTTTAGCCCATATTAGCCTGGCGTCCTTTTTGTGGGACATTGACAAGCAGTGGAGACCCAGATCAGACGCCACAGAACGTGGCGTCTGATAGGGGTCTCCACTATTTGCTTACAGAATGTTCTATGAAAATTCGTATAAAATGATAAATATCACCATAGAACCCTTAAAATAGGAATGGACTGGTCCAATTGATATTAGTAGGAAATTCATTCGGCTGACATGCTTTTATCAAAATACATGCGATTCATTGTTTACAGATCAGAACATTTTGTTAAAATAAAAGTTTCTGAAAAATATGACTATATTGGAAATATATGTGGCGTTTCGCCACAAAAAAACAAAACAACAAAAAAAAAAACGATGGTGCAAAGATTTAAACCTTTATACGAGGAGTATTGTGTTTAGTCATCAGCCTATGTGCTCTTCATCTTTTTAAAAACCGCCTTTCGGGAAATACATCAGTGTCAAACAGGGCGAATCCTGTTCAAACTTGACGTTTTGTAATACTACATACTAAGGACTACATACTAAGGACCCAAAAGCAGCAGCATATGCTATATTGCATCTTTAACTCTCCGCGCAGACAGTAAAATGATGGCTATTCAGTATGATACAAGTTTTTTCTTTTTCAATTTACGCCCCATTTTTTTTATCTTGAGGCCTGACTTATCAGCAAACGATAAAAAAGCCATCACTAGTAGGAAATGCCCTAGACTAGCCCCAGTCCTCAAAACATTTTCCTTTCAATGTGTCATTTCATATACTTGTAGCTAGTCCAATTCTGATGGCTCTTTGTATAAACATCTGACTAGAAGAGGTTAGAATTTGATAATGAAGAAATGTCATTATAATTGCAAATTTGTATTGTTTTTATTATTAAAACTATCATGACAATGTTTCAGGCTGTAGCCAGTATAGAAATGCCCTTCAGAATAAAAAATAGTATTCCAATAAATCAAGGATACACACGATTATCAGATTTTATTTTATCTTAATATAAATGTCTTTTAAAATATTACCTGGCGAGTCTTTCATATGAATGTTCCCAATAATACTTTCCGCCAAATTAGCAGAAATGTTACCGCTCTATCGAACAAAATATTGGCCAGAGCTGAAAAAAGAAGAATTCATTATTTTAAATGACATCTCCCGAACCACAGGTTCAAGTTAAAAATAATTTCACACAAAGATTCCCTATAATGCTCCCACTTACAATGCACAAATGAGTCAACTTCGCTTAACCAGATTGTTTGAGGTTTCAAGTGAGGTATATAAATATAGGGATCAAACATGATTTTATTTGCATTAACTGCTGCTGGGCCCTTAAGAGTGGTGCTGAAACCCGAGTGTGAATGCTGAGGGTTTTGAAATTTCCTAGGGGCACTGAAGATATTTATGCAGCAGAAAAGCACGTTTTTTTAAAAAAAAGTTTATGCTGAAATACAATGCATTTACTCTGCAGTTAACCTGTCTTAGTGAGACCATGACTATCTTAGCCAGACCATGACTCTATCGTTGTCCAAGCTGTTACACTGTCTTAAATAGACAGTGACATTAAAGCTCTGATCGCTGTCAAAACTTTAATACATCTGTGTGAGATGTGGCGATTATAATGGTACTGCTTTTTCACTTTGAAACGATATACAATTAAGAATTCGAAGTGGGAAATACAGTCTTTTCATGCAAATAAAAGCGCTTCCAGTATATAAATCTCAAAACATACACATACATTGCTCAAAAATACAACAAAGAATCTCTTATTTGTGTTGTTGCTTTATAGTTTAGTGGTAGTGCTATTTTGTCGTTATAGTTGCAGGAAAATTAACAAAAAATGAAACCTCTGTAATGTTCACAGGTTTTACATTAATTATTGAATATTTTCCACGTTTGTACGCACGTATTAAATTATTAAGAGCAAACCCATTGTCTCGTCTTCTTCCAGCCAT
Source organism: Loripinus fragilis (assembly GCA_964019695.1). Classification (NCBI taxonomy): domain Eukaryota; kingdom Metazoa; phylum Mollusca; class Bivalvia; order Lucinida; family Lucinidae; genus Loripinus; species Loripinus fragilis. The sequence continues at coordinate 22,335,255 of OZ026528.1, forward strand.
TAAATTAGAATTATGTATAATACTAGTAGCTTAAGACCTCTTATGCGTAACTTGATCTGATACGAAAGGAGCGAACAAACAGTTCATTATCCACAAACTAGATCAGTCCCTCAGAAGACTATGGTATAGTCATGAAACTTCGGACACCAGGTAAATTCGGACACACATTTGCAAACAGTGAAAATCTAGATGAGACGGCTCCTTATGCCGTCTCATCAGGATTGTCACTGTTTGCTTAGTTGATTATTTTTTTTTAATCCAAAAATTATAATACGAATCAAACAAGTTCAATTTAACAAGGTCGCTGTCCGAAGTTACATGACTTGAACCACAACGGGCACGGTTGCATGGAACCATTCATCTAGTGGCTTGTTTTAAGATTATCCTTAATAGTAAGATGAAATGATTTAATGACGATGAAATAGGTTCTAATTTGCCATGAAAAAAATCGAAAATTTGTTAGCTGTGGTTTGGTTTGCGGTTGATAGCAGAGCAACGTTCCCTGAGACGATTTCGCCCAAATAGGAAGCTTGCAGCTTTAAACATCGACTTTAAAAAAGGTAATTCGTCCCAACAGTATATATACATATCGATCTTCAAATTAAATGAACTCGTAAAATTAAGGGGTCACAACGAGTTGCGATTTTGCGGTCAAGTTGTTTCGGTTTTTCAAAGTACAAAATGTAACTTATTTGTATGAAATGTTGTGATATGCCAAGTGCAAGATGTGGCGAGCATGATTACCTTCGGGTAATCGCAAACCAGCATATTAAAACAAACTTGAATCTTTCACAAAAAGCTTGCCTCACTTTTAGTAACTTATTTTAATGAACAGCACAGTCAAATTGGTATAACCTGCCTTTCGTTCATTTTTTGGACGTCAAAGTTCTAAAATGAATAATGCATAGCGGTTTTGTTTGGAGCAGGAAATGCATACTTTTAGTGGCGAAGCGATGGGATGCGTGGTTTCAGTAAGTAGTGTACCTCAAATATCATGTCGGTCTCTTTCTGCCACTTATGAACCTTTTGCTTCCAGTGTGTCATATATATTCGGGTACCTGTCGAACCGATTCTTAGAATACCTGGCTGTTAGGAATAATTATTGAATTGCGAGTGATGACAAGCAAGCTACATGGTATCACTCACATTTCACGCAATATCGCAAGGTACATGTAATATAATCAGTAAAAAATGAAACACATATGAGCCAGTGCATGAAATTTCCAACAATGTGGTATGTTCGACCAGCAAAGCCTCAGATCAGCCTGCGCATACGCGCAGACTGATCAGAGCCTTTGCTTGTCGCCTGAGTATTATTTGATTGTTAAGCTACTGACTGGACATCATTAGGAGTTTCTTAGCTGAAAAGGAGGCTACACAGGCTCGTATGTAAAACACATTATTGTCTCCAGTTGATGCACTCGGTGGCAATAGGAGTAAGTCATATCTGACCAATAAGTCATATCAGAGCCGTGACATGTGGTTTCACACAATGTGGCATTATGACATGAATAGACTCAGACCAGCCTGTGCAGCCTCCTTTTAAGCTTAGGAACTCCAAATGGTGTTCAGTCAATAGCTTAACAGTCATAGAATATTTAAGCAACTAACAAATGCTCTGATCAGACTGCGCATATGCGCAGGCTGGTCTGAGCCTGTGCTGGTCGCTTATACCGCATTGTTGGAAATCTCATGTCGCGGCTCAATTATTAAGACCTCTAGCTTTGCTCAAATCGTCGACATGGGCGTTTATTAGAGGTCACAGACCTGTAATTGTAATAAAGGCAGTGATTGGCTCAAGTTTAGGTGGCAAGCTCAGCACAATATTTAAGTTGTAAAGTGCTTCCTGATTGGTCAATAATAAAATTACGGGAAAGAAATCATATTTATAGGCGGATATATGTATATATTTGCTGCACTTTTTGAAACAACATCTCATTGCTTTCGTTCATTGAGTTTGCCGGTGTGGCTTAGAAAAAAGAACCTTGCTTTATGGTATTTTTTTGTCAATGGAATTTTTCTCTCATGTAGGGTGCCCACCTTTAGCGGCCAAAAATTGGTAAAACATGGCGGTCACGGGGGTATCTCATTCTTGTTTATTGATTAAACTAGGTCCAATCTGTAATTCTATGCCAGCCTGAATGTGCTTTAAGAGTTGTGAGTACCACAGGTTACTTAAAATCTATAATGGAGGTCTATGGAATAACATTTACAGGTCTGGGCCCTAGAGGCGATATATGCGATACTTTCCAAAATCTCGTTTGTTGGCACATTAATTTATTCTGGTAAAATTTAGGTAAATAGCTTTGTACCATGATTTACACTTATATGTATTATCACATTTACACGGATGACATTTTGTAGTTGGAAGTGCTTTCAAAGAAGCGAAGACATGATAGCAATTTCCCATAATTTTCTTGTACAACTTTTAGATCCATGGCCTCACTTAATACACAGGTAATGCATATGATTTTCAAACGTAACTAAAACGTTTCAGCACCTGGTTACTCATCCATTATTATCTTAGAGCTGGAAATATTTCTGTCTATATAACAGCAAGGAAACATCAACATTTAGTCTCATTCAAAAACTGTTTAAGGGGACCGCGAAAAATTTACATGAAACATGCGCAGATCGTTACCCCGTTGCATCTACCATATTTGGGCCTCGACCAAACCTGTCTTTAAGGTTTCCGACAAAGCGAAACTCAAGCCAGTCTCCTCAGATATAGAGACTAGCTGGAACATTGAATTGTGCATTGAACAAGTCTTGATATGATGCTGTCCAGTATAAAGCGAATAACAATGGCGCTGATCAGACTGCGCGGATGCGCAGGCTGGTCTGCGCTTTTGTTGTTCGCAAACCCCTGAGTCGTGGCCCATACTGCACTTTCCCCAGACATACTTTTCAAGAAGGTCATGTCGTATACCGGACTAAAAACCCTCCTTCATATCAACCTGGTGCAGACGAGATAGTGATATGATGGTAACAATCATAAGATGTTTCTAGCATACCAAATTAGGGGACGTGGTAGACTGGCTCCAGTCCTTAAACAATTTTTCATCAATGTGTCATATCATACACTTATAGCTAGTCTAACTCTGATGGCTCTGTTTTGTTCTTAAACAATTTTTCATCAATGTGTCATGTCATATACTTATAGCCAGTCTGACTCTGATGGCTCTGTTTTGTCCTTAAAACATTTTTTCATCAATGTGTCATGTCATATACTTATAGCCAGTCTAACTCTGATGGCTCTGTTTTGTCCTTAAAACAATTTTTCATCAATGTGTCATATCATATACTTATAGCCAGTCTAACTCTGATGGCTCTGTTTTAAAACAGAGCCATCAGAGTTAGACTGGCTATAAGTGTATGATATGACACATCGATGAAACATTGATGAAACATTGTTTTAAGGACTGGAGCCAGTCTAGGGACAGGACTGGAGCCAGTCTAGGGACGTGGCTCAGATACAACGCTATTGAACTGATGCTGATATTTAGGCTTAAATGACCAGGTATTTTGCATGACACAGCTTCGAGCTACGGGTAACAATCATTTGATATATGTGATAACACACAAGCAAATATGGAACAAATGACAAGTACCAAGTTTGAGTCAAAATTATAACCTTGACCTTCGGAGTTTGTGGCTGTCTTTTATGCATGACACACCTCCCAACTATTGGTAATACTCATATAAATTTATGATAATTATGACCAACATGGCCCGAACAAATAGAAAAGACCAAGTTGGGGCCAAAGTTGAGATCTTGGCATTTAGAGATGGTGGCTAAGCGTTGTGTAGACACATCTGCATGCTAAGGATAATGCACATGTGTAGGAGATATTGCCTGGACACGGGATGCTTAGTAAAACAGCTTCTGTTCGGACCAAGCTTGAGTTGAAATTGTGACCTTGACCTTGGGAGTTGGTGGCTTAGTATTGTGCGCGACACGCCTGCATACTATAGGTATTGATCGTATTAAGTTATAATGAATTTAGACTACTCTTGTATGTGATATAGTCAGGACACAAAATTCCGAGCATAACAGCCTCTGACCATGGTTGTGTCAAAGGTGTGACATTGACATTGAGATTTGGTGACTAAATTTTGTGCCAGACACTACTACGTGCCATGCGTAGTAATCATGTGAGTTAAAATGAGTTTGGCCTACCCTATCGGACACGAAACCCAGGATTACGGCTTGACTGACTGACGGACAAAGGAATTTGAGTCAAAGGTGTGACCTTGACCTTTTCAGTTGATGGCTAAGTGTTAAGCGCGACATATTGATCGGCTTATGGGTCACTGTCTAGCCACACCCAAACTGATTCCTATCTCCTTTAGCTTTACAAGGGACCAAGACATTGCATACCACGGGGCGATACAGTGGCTGAATAGCTTTATAATACCTGCATGCTTTTGAAAATATTCAGGTGCACTTTTAAGGAATTTGACTTACCCTTCAAGGAGATATTCCCTGGACACGAAACGTGACTGACAGGCGGACGGACAGACTCAAGCAAAACAGGCTGTTAGATCCGTTTTTGTATGGCGGTTATCAGATGCTGCTTTTTTCAAATTACAGGTATAAGCGGGTTAACACGTTTTCATATGCTGCGTACATGTATATGTGCTTACAAGATAAAATTGGCACCATGAATCTTATAATATGAACATTATGTTTGAGGAAAATGGATAGATATAGATTTCGTTGGAAGCATATAGGTTTTTCTTTGCGAAACAGGTATTCGAGAATAAGAAAAGTTTGAGCTGTATCATGATTCTACTGGGATTACCGACTTTCCACGAAAATATTTCCGTAACGTAATGATGTTCGCGAGAAAACCTGACTTTGATACATGCGAACAACAAAGGCGCAGACCAGCCTGTGCATCCGCGCAGTCTGATCAGCGCCTTTGTTATTCGCTCTCTGGAGAGTATACTAGCTAATCTTGCTGCAAACAATATCTCCATATTGTTGTTAGTCTCTGTAGCTGGGCAGACTAGATTGAGCCTTATCTGGTTGGAAACCCCGAAGACAGGTTTTCTCGAAATGGGAAAACGTTTTCATTTACCTTGCTCATATACAATGTATGATGATCATTAATTAAACAAATGTATGAAATACGTGCAAAATGAAAATGGGATGCGGCGATATAGTTGGCTTGATTCTATTGGTAATAACCGTTCTGACGTCAGCAGTAAGTTATGTGTCACCGTATTGGATAGTACATATAGAGGGTGCCGATTATGTCCTTGATAAATTCTATATGGGTTTGTTGGCCCAGTGTGGTGAAAAATACTGTGAGTGGTTTGTGGACGATGACTTTTTCATACTTCGGAATTTACCAGGTAATGAAACCGATCTGTAATTGTCACAACAACATGAACACAAGAATAATATAAATATATATCAAATGTTTATTTATTGAAGATAATCTAAACTTTTATGCTGTTCAATGGTGACTGATTATACCTTGTACATACCTATAAATGGGTAAATCGATGAACTTTATAATGAACTTGGCTGACTGAAACTATCTGTGAGAGGAGACCCTTATTAACCTCTCTTGTTTTCCAACATGGATAATGATATGTAACTCAACTCCTTTCCCATGCTGGAGATCTATCGTCCTATAGGCTGCATAATGCTTAAAGCTATGTAAACATGTGCATGTACCTTTCTTCCATCAACACTTTCCGGTTCAGTTAGATCAGCTGATACTCTGTACTTATACCACGACCTCTAAAGCCCGATACACACGATGAAACTTTTGTCTGCAACTTTTGTATGCAACTCATGTGTGTATCATACTCTGCACTACAGACGATGAAACTTTTGTATGCAAATTTTGTGTGTCTCATACACTACTGTACAGACGATGAAACTTTTGTATGCAACTTTTGTGTGTATCATACTCTACTGTACATACGATGAAACTTTTGTATGCAACTTTTGTATGCAACTTTTGTGTGTATCATACACTACTGTACAGACGATGAAACTTTTGTATGCAACTGTTGTATGTAACTTTTGTGTGTATCATACACTACTGTGCAGGCGACGAAACTTTTGTATGCAACTTTCGTATGCAACTTGTGTGTGTATCATACACTACTGTACAGACGATGAAAGTTTGTATGCAACTTTTGAATGCAACTTTTGAGTGTATCATACACTACTGTACAGACGATGAAAGTTTGTATGCAACTTTTGAATGCAACTTTTGAGTGTATCATACACTACTGTACATACGATGAAAGTTTGTATGCAACTTTTGAATGCAACTTTTGAGTGTATCATACACTACTGTACAGACGATGAAAGTTTGTATGCAACTTTTGAATGCAACTTTTGAGTGTATCATACACTACTGTACAGACGATGAAAGTTTGTATGCAACTTTTGAATGCAACTTTTGAGTGTATCATACACTACTGTACAGACGATGAAAGTTTGTATGCAACTTTTGAATGCAACTTTTGAGTGTATCATACACTACTGTACAGACGATGAAAGTTTGTATGCAACTTTTGAATGCAACTTTTGAGTGTATCATACACTACTGTACAGACGATGAAACTTTTGTATGCAACTTCATATTACCTGATTCTCTTTCCCACTAAAATTATGCATAGATGCATAAAGCCATTGTCAACATGGTGCTTACTGAGGAGGACGAAACTGTTTGATCCTGTCAAGTGCGTTCCGCTTCAAGTCCTTCTTGTGGTACCCTTCTAAGGATATATTCCACAGACACTCTTTTGTTGCCATAGCTGTATTAACTTTTCTATGTTTATAGATGGAAAATCATTGTTGGCCATATTGTACCTAGCTAAACGACCCATTTCTTAATATTGTGTATACACATTTTTGGAGGGATTACAGGTAAAATGACCTTCAGAAAATACCGAGCTGTGATTGGCTAATAGTCTGGAAAATTATGAGACAAGTTTCAGGAAATAGAGCAGTGTCCTATTCGATGAAACAGTTTCATGAAACTCCAAAAATCTCTTGAAACATGTTTTTCGGACGTACACACCATGAAACTTTACCCAAACACTACTATTGTGGGGACAAATTGAACCCAGTCTTGCCTCTCATAACCTATGAACCATCAATCATTACAAACATATTTTATCAAACAGGTGGTTAAAACGTACTATTACATGTACGTATATTTATGATAAATGCCCAAAGTGTATGACAAGCGTGGAAAGTGTATTGTGATTTACCTAGGTATCTCACATAACATGTACAGTAACTCCTGCCTTAAGCGGCCACTCAAAGAGGCGAAAAAAATTTTTCCAAGACCGATTATCGCATAATGCAGGTCAAAAGTATTGCAGAATGCAGGAGCATTCTGCAATACTTTCGACCTTCATTTAGCGTCCATTTTTCTTTATGGCCAGGTCCTTTGTTTTGTATATTTTGAATGGCCATTTAGACAGGTTTTACTGACCTGTTCTGTTCTATTCCAGACTGGTTCAAGGCATGCCAAGCGTTGATGTCAATCGGATTAGCTTGTGGATTATCTGCTCTTCTAGTAGCCACGCTGTCTCTATGTTGTGAGTGCCACTCATGTAACCCGAACCACCCTGTCTGTGGACTCCTTGTTATTGCTTGTAAGTATCAAAATAAGTAGGCAAGTATTGTTGGTCAAACACGATCTAGTAGCCACTCTGCTCCTAGGTTTGTGTAATCTATTGCTTGTAAGTATCAATATACGAATTTAAGGGAGTAAACATAATGCTAAACAAATACGCACACCACTGTAGATTGAGCAGCGATTCTCTTTAATTGCCACCCCCTTCAAAATGAGGGGTGGGGCGGATTACTTCACTTAAGAGCAGTCCCTAGAATACAATATCACCACACCCTCCTACATATTGCATAACTCTAACAAAAAGATGTAGACGAGTAGAATGTGCATCAGTTCCCTATATTATATAAGCAAACTCAAGTGAATATGACTGGGATATCACTGAACAATCCATGACACCAAGAGGAAAAGAGACCAGAACATACATGTACTTTAAGTTAACTCACATACATGGGTATACGTGGCACACAATCAGCGTAAAGTTCAGTTTTTGGTCATGTTTCGCTGCCCCATTAATGTATGCATTTCTTTCATATTTCAAACGGTAAGTTTTAAACATTAAAAGATAATCATTGATTAAAACTAGCATACCATTTAAAAGGAACAATTGAGGATTCTAAGTTAACAACAACATTAGCAGAATGGAAAAGTACATTAAGCATTGAGACTCGACGCGAGAAAAACTGCATTTGGGATTTCTGATCAAGTAAGGCCGACACCAGCCTGCTCAGCTGCAAATACTTGCTAGAATATTAAAATTATACTCGGAGCTACATGTAGTTAGACTGTTGCACTTTCCAGAGAGCGAATAACAAAAGCGCTGATCAGACTACACGGATGCGCAGGCTGGTCTGCGCCTTTGTTGTTTGCATGCTTTGTTTTTGGCACGATTTGTTGTCTGCATGATGTTTGCATGTTGTTTGCATGCAACAAAGTCAGGCGTTCGCACGTCGAGGCCCATTCGCGAGTTAAAACAAATTCCTAATAGGTGTTATGGGAATTTGTCATTTTGTGCAATGCCATTATGACTCCCAAAATTGAGTGTAGCACGCATTTATGAGAATTGTGAAACGAGCTGCACGCCATTTTCATTTTATGTGCAACCCAAAGGTGAATGTTTGGCACATATAATGGATACCATCCATTTCTACTCGCTTTCTTGCCGTGGGTGCTGTAATAACATAAGTAACAGGAATTTATGACGGTTGAGTACTTGCCCAAATTATGGATAAAAGGCGTGGAATTTTTGTCCTGTATCGAAGTTAAATGACAAAGAAAATGCAATGAAACCAAATGTTTAGCCTGGCTTTCAGGCCCTGTAGTGCTGCAGCAATGTGGCAAAAAGTAGCCTAATTTTAGAGGTACCCATACCAGAAGGGTAACAAGTACTACTATATACCAAATTAAAGCTTAGAGGCTGCTCATTTCAAAACTGCATGATGTCACTTTTTTTAAAATTTTGTGCGAAATTTTTTACGGCCCTTCAAAAGTATACACCCTAAATTGTTAGTATTCGTTTCTGTGTGCTTCCCAAGCAGGTATTATCCTCATATATGCACATAAAAATATATTTCTTGTAAATTGTGGAGTGGAACATGAATAAATATAATAATATATATTGACTGACAATATCCAGTCTGTTTTTAACCATTTAATGAGGTCATTTAGTACAAAAGTCACGAAAACCTATGACATTGACATAACATTTATCTGGATGCAACTGCATGTAATCCTGTTCAATTTTGTAAGGATTTTTACTGTTAGAAATTGTTAATATTTAATCTATACTATTTTATTATTTTTTTCACACTTGCTAGTAGCAAGGGTGTGGCTTTTTTTTAAACAGGATGTTACAGGAGTTTAAATTCGCGTCAGTCATCCGTCCGTCAACAATTTACATTAAAGTGAATTTCTCTGCAGCAATGATAACTGTTATTAAACATTGCATAGTAACTGTCCTCTGCATATTCTTTGAGTATACAGTGGGGCCTGCTGACCTTGACCTACTTTTTACGCTCCAGTGACTTTGATATAAATTGACATCCGTCCGTGAAAAATTTACATTAAAGTGAGTTCTCTGCAGCAGTGATCCTCGGACTCGCCGAAATAAAAGCTTTGCATCCGAGAGACAAAATGATGCGCAAAAGATGCAGTATGCGCAGGTAACAAAATCACTGCTGTATAGTAATTGTCCTCGCATTCTCTTTAACCTTGCTTTGTGACATTGACCTACTTTTTATGTTCCAGTACTTTGACTGTGACAGACATATATATATGACTTTACTCGAGCAGGTGTGACACAGCATTCCCTCAGAACTAATGTCATGTTGGTTTAGTATAACGTTTTATCAGTATCAAAACAGGATGAAGCTATATTGCTCAGCTGTGTCTGCCATACTCTTAAATGACTAGCATGCATGTGAGACACCATTACTTGTTTAAGACAAAGTGGAATTCCTAAAGACCATGAAAATGAGTTCTTCACCAAAGACATTTACAGTCAAATTGGTCTAAAATGCTTCGTAATAAAGTTATAGTGTATTTATCCTTCCATCTGTCAAAGAGTGACGTAAAGCACATGACATTCTCTATTCCGAATCACTTGTGTTTTGCATAGATAATGTACAAAAATGTGTTTTCATGGAGCTGCTATTTTGCGTTCATAGGTTAGGTTGTTAGGTTAGTGCACATATACTAGCCAAAAGTTCTAACCGGCCACCTGCATTTCATTAATTTTCTTCAAACTGTAGTATGACATGACTACACTTTTTGCACCTCGAAATAGCCAGACGTGTCATGTACCCTAGACAGTAAAGATATTGGCAACATGTTCAACAGTACATGCAGGATGCCCATTTGAATAGTGGTACCCCAATTTTTAAAATTCACATTTTGGCACAATTTGTAAGTCATGACTTTTTGAAATAACCCACTTTCACGCGCAAAACGTTTTCATTTCAAACGCCAAACTCATATTGAACACTATAGTGCTAAAATGAACACTCCATCTGCATGAGACTCGTTGTTATTGGCCAAAGTGCTGAAAATTACCCCACCATCCAATGCAAATTCTTGTGAATTTTAAAATTGAGGGTATGTGTATTGGGCAGAGCCTCCCGGATACAATTTTAAGAATTTTGCTAAGCCGTTTTCTGGTATAATTTACTAATTGGCTGGCCTATTCGGGAATGAAAATGAAATCTATATTGTGCTTACAGCTTTTTAGCAAATCGATAAAAACACACGTGGCCAGTTAGAACTTTTGACTAGTATAGTTGTTCATTGTGAAAACATGTATAATGTACAGTTATCGTCACAGATGCTGTTCTCGCAATTGCGTGTAGGGTCATTTAAAAGCTTTGGGGCAGCTGTTGAATGGTTCATCATCGTAGGACGCATACAGTAAGCGTGTCATTATTGTATTCAACTATCTTTTATCTTTATTCATTTTGTTTGGTGGGCGGGTAGAATGTAGAATATGCAAATGGATACTGTTATTTGTCAATAGGACTTTTGTTGCTGCCTTTGCTAAGCTTACCTCGTTTAGGTATGTAGGGTCTAGTTTTTCATATATTGCTCCAACAGACTGAGAGCAAGTAAACTTTTGACAGTTTAACAAAGGCCCATGGCCAAGATATTTCAGTCCCTAAAATTTCAGTGCACCTTGAATCATGCTTTTGAAAACGGATTTCTTACCAACCCCAAAGAAAGCACTGACTATATCCCATCCAGCCAGACAGTATTCTTGTGTGTTGTTCTTATGTAAGACTGGTGAATAAGATGTTAAAGGGGATATAATGTCTCATAGCAATATCATATGCCAATTCGACATGTAAGAAAGATCTCATTTGTAGCTTCTTTTTTATCTATGATGAGGAAGTTACAATAAGGAAAAGAAAATCTGTACGGGGACATTTTGCAGCAACTGAGGCATGTATACGACTTGTGTTCGCTTTCTCTCGTAGCTCTGAGATGTCCATATGCTCATCTTTGGTCGCTTTGATGGCTCTGCCCTTCAGTCCACATTGATGAAGATTGTATGTTTCTGTTCAACTGGCTTTTATCAGTGTCGGTGTAATAGCTACAAGGTTGTCCTTAGTTTTGCCTCTGGATAATAATTTCCTCCATTCTTTGAGTTCTTTCATGTCTGCTTGTAGAAGCATTTTATGTCCCATTGTGGTGTTGCCTCTTTTTTGGCATACTAGCGTATTCACACTATTCTCCCAATAAATGTCAAATACAATGTGTATGTGTGAAACGGACTAATAGATGCAACTGGCCTAAAGTATGTAGACATGGAACTGTTCAACTATGGCTACATATGTTACTTTAGCCATTTTAGACAGTATTGGTAGCCTCTGTATCAAAGCTGTAGCATCAAAGATAATGCATTCTGTTTTCTCAATAATGCTACTTTGCCTTCAAATATGCTTTTGAGTTAATGGATGAAATCTGGTCATTGATTCGAGCCATAGTTTTTGAAAATATTTTAAGACTTCTTGTGCATTCTCAAAAGAAAAGATACCTCCCTGAAAGAGCAAGCTGCTTACAAACACAGACGCATCACCTAATCATTCATGACTACACTGCTGTATCTTTGGCATGTCTGTCAGTGTCTTATCGTTGGCCTTTTGCTTGGGTTCATAGAACATCTTCTGAGGTTTGTCTTGTCCATCAAGGTTTATAAATCCTTCCTCCATGAATTGTTTCCTCACTTCCTGTGTCTAAGGCACCAAGCAAGCCTGGATGATATAACGCATGTTGCAAAATCCGTTAGAAGTTTGAGGCGTGGCCTCTGTGGGGTCAAATGGGGATCAATGAATCGACTGTCAAATATCTAAATTATTTTTACAACAGAATCATATTAGTGCTTTTGTATCAGAATGATGTACTGTCAAATATCTAAATTATTTTTACAACAGAATCATATTAGTGCTTTTGTATCAGAATGATATGAAGGTCAACTCTGGTTTGGTTTACCTGTAAATGTACATGCACTTCGACATACATTGAGTACTTTGCGGTCACAGGCTTGGCTCAGGAGCCACGTGACCTAGTCAATGAATTGCCGTTTAAGGTTAGTCCCGTGATTGCTCTAGATCCTATTAAAACTTTGTACTCTGTTGCTTAGACCACACAGTTAATCCAGGCAGAATAGAACTTGTCCTCTGACATTTTTATAGTACATTAGCCTTCATCGAAACCATTAATAACCTCTTCAGGAATGTACTGCATTTGAAGGATTTGATATGATATACATATATGTTTCTTGTAAACATCAGAGGGAATAGATTCGCCTTTGCAAACTGATACACATCTCAAAGACAAAGCCTAGTTGGGGAGAGGAATAGTTTAAAAGAAAGCAATACTATCTCCAACGAGTCATTCCAAAAGTAATAATGTTGGAGAAATTGATATTCCCTTTCACCTGAGCTCTGATAGCAGGTTGTTCTGTACAACTTCATTAAAACGACCAGATAGTATTAGTTAATTACAGTTATATTTCATTTCTGTGACTGATTCATAGTCAGGATTCCTCTTAGAACTCACGCTAATGACAATGGACATCATCAGAGAAAGTTCTGTTGTTCTTGCAGCACCACTTTCAAGAACTGTATAGAAAACGTTAGTTTAAAAAGTAAGTGAGTACGACCAGGAACTGCCACAATCACCCAACCAGCATGGTGAGGAAGAGGCAAGGCATGATATAACTGACTCATGACAAAGCTCGTAAAGCTTTGTCACACTCTTTTCCAGACAACTTTTGTTTTACACTGTCAACAGCAGAGATAGTGAGTATGACCAGGAAATACCACAATGACAAACTGCAGACAAACTCAAATTCAAATGACAGTTCTCCGAGTCTCGCCTTACCATGAAGGTATCCAATGCTAGCAAAAGCTGTTATGAGAAGGTGCATTCCCCCTTCACATAGAAAGATATATTTCATGTACATAGGTTTAGTCCAAGTGATTTCTAAAGCTATCGTAAATACATCCATATCAAAATATGCAGACGTATAAATTTGAACAAGTACATTTATGCACGTTTGCATTCCCTTCAGAGTTGTATTATAACTGCTATAAATTGTTGGGGGACATTATAATTGGATTATTCGCTACATTAAATGCATTTATATTTGAGCGCCGATCTGACAAAATGGTCCTTCAGGCATTTTAGCAGTTTTTGTGCAATCAAAATTTCAAAAACGTCTAAATTTTCAAGATTTTGCATGTTCCTACAATAGAGTCAAATTGCTTCTAACATGTAATACAATCAAATGCGCCAACAGGTCTGATAAAATTAAGCGATACGTATAATGTATGTTGCCATGGCAACAGCTGTGCATATGGACTACACTTCCTTTAAAATAGGGTACATAATTTCAAATGCTTTTGTAAACACGGGATGTGCGTTTGTGGGCTATTTGTGCGGTCTATGCAATTGCATATACATCAAATTTACAGAAACATGGAGCATTCTTGAAATATTGCTCCTAGCATCTTTGTATAAGCGTCATATGTTATCACAATGGCGTTGACGTCATAACGTCATTAAAAACGTTAAGTGACGTCATGTTTAAAACGCATCATCTATACGAGTTTAAACGCTCATATCTTTGTTATTTGTAAAGATAATCTCTTCAAATTTTCTGTAATTGTTCACAACAGCTAGGTCTTTCTTTTTCTATAAATATCTCACTTTTGACTTTTATTGCCAGAAGGTCCCTTTTGTCAGATCTTGGCTCATTTACTTGATATTGCAAGGAAAAACTCTTTTTTATGATTTAAAGATGTACATGTAGATAAATGCAATAACCGTGACTATTTGTAAAAAAAACATTGGTTTTCGCGACTTTTGCACTCAATGACCTTTAAATTATAATTTTCAATGTGCGTAAGTAGAATATCAAATGCAAACAAAATTAATATTAACTATTGGATCATATACAAACTAATAACATGAATTTTATACAGTATGTATTCTTCTTGTCATAAAAAGAAATCATCATTCCTTTCTGACTATGATGACGGTACCCATGTTTAAAGGGCCGTAATTTTTTTCACACAAAATTCTGAAAGTGGCATCATGCAGTTCTGAACTCAGCACACTCTAAGCTTTGAAATGATGTATTTTGCTACTTGTTACCCTTCCGGTATGGGTACATGTCACTTTTGGTGACCTCTGCTGCAGCACTACTGGGTTTAAGGTAAATTACTCCTACTGAACCAAACTTTTCTCTCATATAATCTCTCTTCTGAGTTGTAACTCATAGCCCTATCAGAGAGGTAGACACTATCAGTATATTAAAATGTAATTAGTTGCAGTTTTTTGTAACGTGATAAAATTATCAGTTAGACGGGGGCCAGTCTACCAAAGGTTCTACACTTGTCCATACAGCATATTAAACCAAACTCACGTGCTTCCTTAAGCTTTGGAATAATATGGTGGTCAGATTTGCCGTCAAATGTATGCGTCAAATTGATGTGACTGTTCTCTCCCTAAGAGTTATGGCTTACTTGTTTTCTGTCATCTCAGTTTGGTCTTTTCTTAATACTTTGTGTCCTGAGTAATTGGCGTGGTTTGTTGTTTTGGTTTTTAAATTGTCTGTGCATTTACAAGAAAGATAAGACCTGGCATATTGTCTGGCTCTCTCTCGCTAAGGAGCAACCATCCATTCTCCTCTCCATCTCGGTGAAATGACTGGTGTTCCACTTGGCCCCCGCTTGTTGTGCCTTTTTTTCGCTAAACTGTTATATCTGACTTTATCTGAACTATGGATGAGGTTGGTGCATCGTTAAACCGGTTTAAGCCCTCCAGTAAATATATTTTACTGACCGTTCCAGGGCGGTACTTCTTATGTGGATCTTTAATGTGTTTTTTTTCTGTCTTGTGTTTGCTATGCCTTTGTGCGCGTCTGTTTATTATGTGCCTTGTGGCCACTTGCTGGGAAAGGGCTGACCTCTTGGCTCTCCTTTGTAGTGTCTAACTGAGAGTTAGTCACTTTCGAATTGGTATCATGGGTCAGGTGTGGTACTTGATTGTATCGATTCCTGATATTTGCACCCTTACTTACTTTTATAATTTGACAACGGAAACAGCTATGCGCAAATAATGAAAATTGATACCCAGTAGATATAGAGCAATGCTTAATGATGCCAGCGATAAGTCTCATCAGTCGTTGAACTAGCTCATTTGTACTTTAAACCTTGTCATGTATGATATTTTATACACTACACTCCCCTCCCCAATTTTTTTTATCCATCTACATGTTACTTGCAGGATTCCATGATTAGCATGTATTTACAATCAGAGTGGAAAACAGTGTGGAAGCCAGCTGATCTGGATCTACACTGTTTTCAAAATGGAATATATCAAGGTCCACCAGGAGAATGGTAAACAGACAGCTTCACAGGACATTTACAGTCTACTGGTTGTGAGAATGAGTAGATATTGTAAGACTAAAGAGCAATAAAATAGATTGAGTCGTTGGTCGTATCGCTTCCAAAGGCGTTATGCAAATGCTCAGATCTGCGCCAACTCTCCAGAGCTGACTCAAAGTAGGTGTAGTACTATATAAAGGTTCTAACAAAAAAAAATGACATCTTGACCGGCTTAAAGAAAGACATTTCCGCTCGTGCGAGAACCAATATCACAAATGCTAGCATTATGTTAGCATTAATAGCTAGACTGATGGGCAATTCTTACACTTCTCGGTGCGAACAGTAATTCAAGTCCTTCAGTTACAGGAAGGCGCCATTAAAGTCCATTTCCTACGCAATCAAGAATAATATAACATGCAACTAGACTCCAAATAGTTACCCTGCATTTGTAATTAAGTTTAGCACTTAATAACCTGCATTAGTAAAATCTGTTAATGTTGACATTGTGGAGCTTTATTTTATATCTGCCAAGAACTCAGTCATTTTAAAAGAGGCTATTCAATTTTATTATGGCAACAACAACCGCACGTGCAACAAAACGTTCACATACGTAGCTGACATTATGCTGTTACGCACATGAGTTATTTAGCTTGTACAAATTAATGGGGCATAAAGTTTTCCATACCACACAGAATCTGCATGTGACTGCACTGATTTCCTTGGCAACTAACCTGTGACCAACCACCCTTACCCATTGAATATCAGTAAATTTCCAATTTAATGGTTAAATTTTTATTCAAATTTTAGTTGAGCATCCTGTAAGCCAACAGTACAAAACATGATCAAACGCCGTGTACAGTGGTGTATAATCTAGTTCTGTACTGTTGTATTTATCCCAAATAAAGACTTTTATATTCGCGGTCCTTTACCCTTCAAGTACATAATATGCCGACGGATATATTGGATTCCATTTTTCTTCTGGTATGAAATCCTGTTAATCACAAGCAATTATTTTTAGCCAGACTTTCCAGGGTAAAAGCTGGATTGTTTTGGACATTGAAGACCAAGAAATATCCTGATACAACATGGCGTATGGCATCCGTTTCTAACTCTTTACCTGCTGAAAACCTTTGCAAACAGTTTGGAGTCAAACGTCGGGTCTGATTTGGATTGGCCGAAACACATATCTCATGTCTGTACTACTTTCAGTCTTCTTAGATCTAGTTAGTAAAGAGAAACAGATACATTTACGCACCTGTGCCGTCAGATCAGGGTCTTAGTTGTCCACTGTAAATGAATTTCACTACACACGCACACTCGTTCATAGACAGAGACGACATGCAGGAATCATTTTCAAAGCCTAACTAGACAAGAACAGTTTAACCGTCTCGTAAATCTTTATAAAATAGTCGGTTTCCCCTGTGAGGATTCATGATGTTTGTGAATCACCTGTGGGGATTTACAATATTTGTGAATGTATGTTTGCATAGTGATGTGGGTACTGATGATTGACATATTTATTTTTTGTTAGGGGATTTTGACACTGACTTGTTAATGTTTCTTAAAGGTCATGTTTATAATCTTGGCCATTCTGGTGGGATTTTGGTACACAGATACAGTCTTCTGGCTTGGTAGCCCTACAAAAATTGTACCTTTTTAAATTTAGCACTTGCGGATTCTGTGTCCTATAGGGTAAATGGGTGCTCTATTCGACTTTAAATGTGGCTATGGTGTATGTTTGTCATGCTGATGCAGAAAATGCATCTTTGATGGAACATTTGTCACAGACTCCCCAGCCAACTCTCTAGGTCACGTATGACGCTGGTCGGATTTCAGGTTGATTTTTACAGTCCTCTAAAGAACAGAGAATGCCAAGAAAACGAGAATTCTAACTTGTCTTTTCACTTTTCTGAAAGGTGAATGATAGGTCTAGTCACTCACAGGTAGAGAAAAATCTAACCAATGTCCTGACAAAATATGCAGAGGCATGCAATCTGCCTTTTTACATAGAATTGAATGGGACCGATTAATTGTGCACCTAACCCTTAAGCACATGCTGATGTAGTAATATTGCACCAAGCTAATACATAGAAAGTGCCGCTTTTGACATTGATTGACAGTTATTTGTAAACATCCCTCTGACCTTTCGGAAATTGCGCATGGCTATGAGTCATCTACGTATGTATGTATTCCTATTGGTTGATATAAATAGAAGCTTGCATCCGTAGAGGGCGCTTTATTGGTAACTCGAAATGTGATTTCTTAATGATGATCTCATTGGATGGCGTTGGGGTTGGCTTCTATCACGTGACGTCATGGTATATAAACTGAACATCAAGCGTGTGGGATTATAATTTTGGTTTAGATTTGGGCAGTAATGGTACTAAATTAGTGATTTGACTGAGAAGATTTTATAACTTGTATAAAACCTATTTCAGTACTTACATTTTACATGACATTACATGTAAATCAACATGGGGAGCGCAGTGGCTCAGTGGTAGATTGTTTGACTCGAGACCGAGGGGCTGCGGGTCCGAGTCTCACCGGCGTCAGTACGTTGCGAATATCTTTGAGCAAGACACATTAATCCTAGCTAAGTACTGGTTCAACCCAGGAAATCCCGTCCCTACATAACTAAAAGATTGCTGATGGGACGTAAAGAATCAAATCAAACAAACAAACAAATATCGCTTGCAAAAGTCTTACAATAATATCATTTATATTTGATAGTTTAAAATAGAAATAAAACAAATTGATAGTGTCTTATAAACAACATTATCGTTTTATTACTTGTGTTCGCCTTTGACGATTAAACTTGACTCCCACAATTAAATATGAGTATTTGTATGTCATGAACAAATCAACAATTTTTTTGTAAAGGCACAGATATAACTTAGATCATCCTAGGCAATTCAGTCATCGCCGGGCGCATGAGGAAGGCATGGATCCTTAGTCACATGTACACACTGAGCCCTGGCTAATCTGAGTCTTCGCTGGGCGAAATGTCAAAGTTTTGGTTTTATTAAGCAAAGACTCGTTATGCTACTTTTGCACCGCTTGGTAACCGATTAGTTACAATTTTGCAAAGTCGTCTAGACAAATCGATTTATCGTAATTTCATCGTTTAATTTAATTATAAAAGATTTTATGCGCTTCTTAGAGATCTTCAGGGCACGCGGATGTCCAAATCTGAGCTTCAACAGCTTTATATGGCTTAACATCATGAATGGAACCATTGAACAATCTTAAATGTCTGCGTTAGAACCAAGACCAAATATATTTGGTTTTATACTTCCACAGTAAAGCATTCAGCATACATGAATTATGGTTTTATACTTCCACAGTAAAGCATTTAGCATACATGAAGGAGTGCATCAGAATGTATGCTGCAGACGTAATAAGCAGAGGACATATTCAGGACAAAATACATTGACCGGATAATTATTTTAATCCTTAATGCGCCAATCGCAACAAAAGTTGTCTGCTTTTCTCGTCTGATGAAATGTTTAAGAAGCCTCTTTGGCAAACAGTGTGGACCCAGATCAGACTGTTCTGGGTCCACGTTGTTTGCTTCTATACCTTACTCGTCAGTGATGGTAGGCAATTTAATTATCTGCAGCAGACGACTTCAGCAGACGACATTTTCAGATGATTTTTTTCTTGGCGCTTTAAGGGTTAACTTTAATCATGGGACAACGTCGATAGGACTTATCCAGTCCACGTGACCAAATTAGCCGTTATACCTATATAATAATACGGTAAAAGCTCTTCAAATAGCTTCACAGGAATTGTTTGGGGTCAGTACAAGTGTTCCAAAGAAACCCTATACCCAGTAAACAAAGCGGGCCACGATCGGCCCGCCAGATAAACGCCACATA
This sequence comes from Loripinus fragilis, assembly GCA_964019695.1. NCBI lineage: Eukaryota > Metazoa > Mollusca > Bivalvia > Lucinida > Lucinidae > Loripinus > Loripinus fragilis. The sequence goes on from OZ026528.1 coordinate 22,355,130, forward strand.
AATGGCGTTTACCTGATGGGTTGATGATGGCCCAACACTGAATGCTGGCTGTGCAGCTTTGTGATTTTCCCAGGGGGGATCCATACCAATATTCCTAAGGAAACCGACAGCTTTGTAATAGCACAGGGGGAGGGGACCCCAGACCCCCACCTCTGGATCCGCGCATGGATGCTCTCCCAACAGTGCATCTAGCCACGCCGCAGGGCTTACAATAGCACAGAAATAATCTGTGATTGTAGAATTTCCTGGTCATATTGACTTGGTAGTGTTTGCCTGATGTACTTTATCCTGTCCTTGTCATGTCGAGATACTTGTTGACATGTTCAGAAAGCATTACCATTGATTACATAATAAATGCCTAGTGCTTTAAAAGATCAGTGGTAATGTTGACAACATTTATCGATATTTTGTAAATAAAATCCTCCCATTCTTAACAATTTGACGTCTCTAGTTCCAATTTTGAAGAATGACTCATGTTCTGTGCGCCGGGCCCTGAATCAAAATCGGTTACAAGTCCAATTGCTGATCTGGGATCGCGAGTTCATTCCAGCCAGGCGTCATATTTCATGGATATTGGTCATGAACAATTTCTATGGTCATACTTATCCTTTCGCTGATCATCAAGTTTAAGAAGGACTGCTTAAAACTGCCTAAACTTGCGCCAGCAAAAGTGTGGTGAAGCTTATGACCGGGATGGATATTTCTACCCCACCCTCTAACTCATGGTATATTATTATATTCTGTCAGAACCCAACAGTCTAAAAGGATCCGAATACGACCGAAACCCTCATGGTGTTCTTTTATATAGGAAGCTCTCATTGTGCGCTTTTATGGAAAAGGTGGCAATCACTTAGAATTCAATGAGTGTTAAACGACAACAGCACGCCTACATGGTTTCTGAGAATTTCCATTCATTAACTTCACGCTGTTTTGTGTTTTGATTTTCAGGGTTTTGTTTCAGCTTTTAACGTAGACATTTTGTAATTTGTGCATCGACGCGTGAAAACCTCTCTTCTGAGCTTCTGACAAAGTAAATCTCAAACCATTCTGCTTAGCTTAAGTTAATTGCTAGATTGTTGATACAGCCAGTTAAGGCCAAGAAAAATATGTGTGGTTCAGGTTATCCCATCTACCCTTAATTTTTACCTCCTACCCTTAACTTTTTTTTCTCCAAATTCTGAAGTTGGAAGAGAATAGCAGAACAAAATAATTTGTTCTGCAATTCTCTTCCAACTTCAGAATTTGGAGAAAAAGTACATATAAAAATGACCATCTGAACGGAAATCCTAATTTCCCTTCATTCAGTCTTTGGTATTAGAAGTAAAATATTATAACAATGTTATATCTTCAAAACAGGACCATTTATATCAGGTTTGACTTATTTAATATATTTTCAAGTAGGTTTGAATATTATAAGAAAAAAGGTTTTCAAAAGAAATAAATAAACAGGATATTACCTACCTACCCTCCTTTTTCAGAGCGTAAACTGAACCAAACATATTTTTTTTATTTGGCCTTCGCTATCATACTATGCAGAAAGCGAATAACAAAGGTGCTGATCAGATTGCTGGTCTGTGCCTTTGTTGTTCGCATGCAAAAGAGTCAGGTTTTCACGCGCCAAGGCCCATTTATAAATTGATTGCATTACGACACAGCCACACATTGTTTTAATGGGTGGATTTCATGCAATCATGCATGTAAGCTAAGAGCTTCTTTATTGCACATGTTTCATCCCACTTAACCTGATAATTCGACTTGTAGTGCTGCAGCAAGGCAATCAAAGGTGAGCAAGTTTTTTAAGTGATCCCCTCCAGGTACTGTAACAAGCAGCAGCCTACATCAAATTATAGCTTAGAGTCGCCCGAATTTAGCAATGTATGATGCCACTTCCTAATTTTGGGATGGACAAATATACGGCCCATCAAATGAAGGCCCTGTACATATAAATAAATTTACTGGTGAAAATATATTTACTTCAATGATCAAATGTTGCTCATAGTGTTATAAAATGAGCACAAAATGATTTTTAAGGGTGCTATATATGAAGTGTAACTAAGTCAAAACCCATTGATGGTGAAAGGTCATTAAGTACATTTGTCACGAAAACCCATGATTTTGTAGAAATATACCTGACAAATGCTCTGCTTAGGTATAAATGTATTAGAAACAACGGGCTGTTTTTCCTACATGTACATTCGGAAACTTTTCAAGAACCACTGACACATTTTAATCCATACCAGCGTCCCCCGTGCCACATTTTATCTCATACTAACATGCCAGGCCAGAGTTTTAACTCATGCTGGCTTAAATATCTGAAGAGATAGCTAAAAACAAACAAAAAAATGAGAGGAGTGGTACATCTAGTAAAAAGATACCAATAAGAATAAAAAAATTATAGGTCTGAAGAATGCATGTGGTGCCTAAAATAGAATGAAAGAAAACTACCTTAAACCAAATATGAGTGGAGAAAGAATGGTCAATTTATTTTAAATTATTAATTTTATCCTGTTTTTGTACTGTGGAAATTCGGCAAAAAGTATTGATAAATGGTTAAATTTGGAAATTTCCAAGTTTTGATAGGTTTTGTTCGGAATTATTTGTCTGTACATTCAGTAACAAAAACAGATTATGATTAAATATTTACTGCAAGTATCATTTGCTGAAAACCAATAAGCTTGCAAACAGTCTGAACCAAGGCCTACATCAAAATATGTGACATTCGGATGGTTTGCTTTTTAGCTCACCTGAGCCGAAGGCTCATTGGTGAGCTAATAGTATACCAGTGACTCCGGCGTCCGTCCCTCCGTCCCTCCGTTCATCGTCCAACAACATTTTCAAACATCTTCATCTCTGAAACTACTGGGCCAATCAAACTCATATTTCATATGGAGACTCCTTAGGATAGGGGAACGAAAGTTTGTTCAAATAGTCTTGGTCACATGACCAAGATGGCCGCCACGCCCATATAATGTAAAAACCCTTTAAAAATCTTCTTCTCCAGAACCAGAAGGCCGATGACCTTTGGACTTGGTATGTAGCATTGGGGTTGTAGGGCCTACCAAGTTTGTTCAAATGATGATCCTAGGTTGACCTTGACCTACTTAACGTCAAGGTTAAATTTGCTTAATAGTGCATTTAATTTGGAAAATTTCTGAAAAGTTGGGTTTTTTTAAAACTGTGGAAGCTTTAGTCATTATTCTCACTTGATATGTTTAACCTAATGAGACAGTGGCTATAAATAAGTTCATAAGGTCAAGGTTGACCTTTGACCTTTCAGCTTAGGTCGCTCATATTGGAGTCCCATCAATATATTAAAACATAGTTTTCTCACAAACCATTAGCCCAATTGAACTCAAATTTCATGTGAAGACTCCTTATGATAAGTTAGCCAAAATTTATGCAAAATATTTTGGTCACATGACCAAGCTGACCGCCACGTCCGTATATGGTAAAAACCAATTAAAAATCTTCTTCTCCAGAACCAGAAGGCCGATGACCTTGGAACTTGGTATGAAGCATTGGGGATGTGCGGCCTACCACGTTTGTTCAAGTGATGAGCCTAAGTTGACCTTGACCTACTTAACGTCAAGGTCAAATTTGATTCATAATGCATTTAAATGGGTATTTTTGATAATTTCATTTTTTGAAAACTTTTGAGGCCAAAGTCATTATTCTCACTTGATATGTTAAACCAAATGAGACAATGGCTATAACTAAGTTTCAAAGGTCAAGGTTGACCTTTAACTTTTCAGCCAAGGTCGCTCATATTGGAGTCCCATCAACACATTAAAATATAGTTTCCTCAGAAACCACTAGGCAGTTTGAACTCAAATTTCATATGAAAATTTCTTATGATAGGTAAGCCAAAATTTATACCAATTGTACTGGTCACATCACCAAGATGGCCACCATGCCCATATATGGTAAAAACCCCTTTAAATATCTTCTACTCTGCATCCAAAAGGCCAATGGCCTTGGGACTTAATATGTAGCATTGGGGATGTGGGCCCTACCAGATTTGCACAAATGATGAATCTAGGTTGACCTTGACCTACCTTATGGCAAGGTCAAATATGATTTTAAATGCATTTATTTTGGTTGGAAAAATCTTGAAATGTTCATTTTTCTATAACTGTTATGACCAAAATCATAATGCTTGCAAGAAATGTTTAACCTAATGAGACAGGGGTTTATATAACTACCAAATGTCAAGCTGACCTGTGACCTTATATCCAAGGCCACTCATTTGGAATGTCACATACCTATCTAAACATCCTTTCCTATGAAATCACTGGGCTATTTGATGGAGTATTCATTAGATTGTTTTAGGTCACTTGACCAAAATGGCTGCAACCCCCATAAAACAAAATATGTTTCATTATAAGCCGTAGTTGATCTTGACCTATTTTAACATTATTAAGGAGATCAGGTGAGCGCTTCAGGACCGTCAGGTCCTCTAGTTGTAAGATGCTTACGTCCCAGCCAACAACTATGTCCATGTCAGGACAGTCAGTTTACCTAACCACATTTTTTGTCATGGGAAAGCTTGACTAAGTGTTTAACCAGTGCTTCGTGCACATACTTTCGCTTGTTACTGACAACAACCCTTCTTGAATCAGCGGAAGGGTGGAGAATGGCAGTATTAATTATTTCATAATCAATATCCGCGAAACTAAGGGACAGGGATGGCATTTGAATGGTATTCCTGAAATGTTTTTTTTAAGTTCATTTTGAAGCAAAATCAGAAGACGACAAAATATATACAAGAAACATTTCCTAGCATGCAAAAAGGCAAGCCAGATCAAAATTGAGCCGTGACATGAGATTTCCAACAATATGGTATGTGCGACTAGCAAAGGCTCAGACCAACCTGCGCATATACGCAGTCTGATCAGCAGAGCCTTTGCTAGTCGCTTGTACGAGGGATGCTCTTAAAGTTCTGATCCTAGTGTGATATCTCTGTAACCTGCGATGCAACATGCCTAAAAATTGCACCACATAATAATATATTCTTCGTCTATACACTGCTCTGACATGTTTCATGTAACTTGAAGGAGCGACCGGAAATCTATCCCAAAACAGTCATGCCCTAAATGCACTGACCTATCAAGCAGACTGTGCATGTTAGAGACGTAACAATTTTGACAAGTGCAGTCTCAGCATTTCGTTCTTATGGCTGCTCAATGATCATCTATAAGCCAATATGTTCTGAAGATATGGCGAACTTTCTATATGATTTTGGTTTTCTGGGCGCTTGAATGTATGGCTTTGCAACTGTCAGCTATAATCAAATTTTGGACTACTTTAAGTTTTGACCAGCCCTTACTGCCGTAACAACAGCTGTATTAATGGTAAAAATTGTTTTAGATAAACGAAGATGAACTGACTTTTGTCTGAAGCGATTATGAATTATCGGTATCGTCGGAGACTGATAGTAACCCACATAAGAAAATTAGAATGAGTCCACAAATTAGGTCAATATTCGGAGGTACACAAATTTGTATGTGTATATCTAAAAATAAAACCCAATTAATTGTCCAAAGGTGCACTATACCGTAAAATGATGCAATGTGGGATTAAATTGAGCACAAAGTATCCATCTGAAACCAATCATAATTTTAAAAAATTCTTATTTAAAATCAGTCATTTTTTCGGTTAAAGTATAACTTTTTACAATATTCCAATGAAGATTGAGATATTTTGTAATCAAAATAGTATTGGTCTTATCTATTTTGCCGAAATTTGGTTCGGCATGTTTTAGTCCAAATTGATAGACAAAAATAGAATATTCTCGGAAATGAAAATTCTGCAATGTATTCAAAATGACGTAGTTGTCAATTTCAATGACGTCATAAGAATTCCGCATTTAGCTTTAAATATTGAATTGACATAACCTGTCGCCATTCTAACATTTGAATGGACATTACAAGAAACAAAAAATAAAAAGACAATGCAGCTTTACTTTGTAGTTTTAAAGATGTTGGGCTTGAAAGATTCAGATTTAAATATTATCATTATTCTATAATATGAAAAAAGGCCAGTGGTATGGAGTGGACCACATATAATGTGCTGCAATTATTAATCAAAACGGTACAGCGAGAAAATATTAGCATCATTATAAAGGTAAAAACTAGATCTTTTGAATGGTGCATAGTATGCCTCTCAAAAATGTCTCTGGACAAAGCTACAAGGCAACGATCAGAACTTTTAGATCATCCCTCGTATATTCTATGAATGTTAAGCTACTACTGACCGAACATCATTTGGAGTTTTTAAGCTTTAAAGGAGGCTGCAAAGGCTCATCCCACTTGTCAAAATGCCACATTTTCCTTCCTGAGGATGAGCGTGACTGTTACAAGGAATACAATATACAAACTATGGTCGTGTACATTGCATTACATTAGTATTGCATTCTGTGTTTCAGGCCTGACGATGGGCGTGGCAGTTGCCATATTTGGAATCAAGGCGGGCGATGAATGGTCCATCAAGTTTCAGTGGAGCTGGAATGCCCTGGGTCGGTTCGGGTGGTCGTTCTGGATTGCCATAGCTTCAGCTGTAGCCTCGTTAGTGACCGCTCTATTTTATGGCTGCATGGGAAGGAAGTATCGGGCATAAGAAAGAGAGACGTTTGATTGGGTAGTATATAGTCTGTTCCCTGCGCATCACAAAACACGTGTTCTCGGTCTATTTCAATGGACAAAAAGAACAAAATAGGAAATTGTTTTCTTTGTATACAAATGTAAAATATTACTTTGTTTTACAAAGTTGGAACTATCTTAGCTGGATGTTGAGGAAAGTGAAAATAATAACTTGTAGCTATTTGTTGCTAAGTTAAGCTGTAGTCCATGTAGTAAATATCGCACAGGGTACCAGTAAAGGCTCTGACGAGACTGCCCAACTGCGGAGTCTCACCAGAGCCTTTCGCTGTTCGCTCTTAAAGTATTGTACCATAGTGCACATGGAAGGCGTCAAGGCGTCCACTTAACCTTTCATGGGGCTCAGGGGTCCGATCCTTCATCTACACGTGAATGTGCGAGCAGCGAAAGCTCTGATGAGTCTGCATGATGGACAGGCTCACGCGAGTCTTTGCTTACCGTCTTTTTTTTTTTTTTTTTTAAAAAAAGAAGACATACTGTAAAACCTGTGTAAAAAGGCCAAAAAAGACCAGAATTGGTTTTCAAGACCAATTATCGCTTAATGCAGGTCAAAGTATTGCAGAATGCTCCAAGGGGAGCATTCTGCAATACTTTCGACCATCATTAAGGTACCATTTGTTTTTAAGATTTTTGTTTTGTCTATTTTTGAGTGGCCGTTTTAAACAGGTTTCACTGTATTTCGTGTGGTATTGCGCTTGGACGTCTTGACATTAACACAACGTAATGACGATGAAACAGTTTTGATGCGGCGTCGTTTTGATGTCATGCATCCATGAGAACGACGTCAATGTACGTGCCATCAATACTGACTACAATAAAAGCTCACTTTACAAACACCAGTGCCTTGTGGCTTCTGTACATTGAATGATACTGTTGTCGATCCACCCTGGTGGAGATCTAGTGAGTCCACAATAAAAGGCCAGTCCCGGACTGCTTCACTTAACCCATATAAGCTCGGATGAGATCCATTCAACTGGCATGTTTTGTATATAGAATAAGGTACCTTTAATGAGGACCAGAAAATACCATAGCTGCTGACACGGGACGTAAAGCAACAAAACAAACAAACAAACAAACAAAAGCATTGGTTGTACTTTGATGCTGAAACGGCATATGCCAAAACAAAAACAACAACAAAACAATAACAATACATTCGAGCATACTCCATACTTACTTATCAGAATATGTATTGTGCTAAACCTTGCATGGAACATCTAATCCCTTTCAATGCAAGTAAAAAAAAAAACAGCTGAAAAACTGTCGTCTGCTGCTGTCATCTGCTGCATTTTTTCTGCCCAAGCACTGGCAAGATTATATTTAATTTTATGCAAATAGTATGGACACTGATAACTTAACGTTGTCTTATCTGGGTCTACACGGTTCGCTAATGAAGTTTCCAAAATCTTTATAACAGTAGACGACCTTCAGTTGTGAATGACAATGAACACAATTGAATTCTTGATATTGAAACGAATATGATGGCATTATCAATCAAATATGTAATCTTCAACATGAAAAGAATTGAAGAAGATCGTGTCTGGCTGAGTCACTGAACTGTTCAATTGCCTGCAGCCAAAGCATGAATGGCTCTATGACTCACCAAATGAACTGGAAGCTAATTGGCAAAACGTATAGATTATATAGAAAAATGCCATTAATAAGCATTTTTCTCTCAATATATTCTGTTCATTTGCCAATAACTACGCGTTTTGCAAAAAGCGCAGTTTTCTCTGAACCATAACCATAGTACATGTACAAACATACCTTGTAGTGTAAATAGAGACAAGTTAAATCGACCGATAAAAAAATAAACGATTATTAAACGAATAATCGATTATTTAAAGATTATTCAGTGAATTAGTTGACAAACCAGGCACTAGAATGTAACCATTACACTTTGTGGCTCTACAAAAGAAGAATTAGTTTTGTCGTAGTTTTGCCATGTGCTCATAGTTCAACCAATTCGCTTTCATGCTATAAATTGGTACTTAAACCTTATCCTGCTAACAGTTATGTCCAGAAAATGTAAGTCTGCTTATTGCTTATGCTGAATTATATTCAAATGCACTCCAGACTAATTTTATCTTCACAGAAGCAAACACTTTGAACCCCCAGGGTTCGCACAGGCTTGAAAAGTACTTGAATATACAGGACTTTCTTAAAAATTTCTTGAAAATAAAGTGTGCCTTGAATAGCACTTGAAAAACACTCAACGGCCTTGAGAAGTCCTTGAATTTTACCATTTGAAAGAGGATCAACTCTGCTTTTGGAGGCCTAAATCAGTATAAAATTGTGGTGCCTTTATTTGGTGCAGCATATGCTGCACCAAATAAAGACAACACAATTTTACTATGCTTTTCTAAAACTAATATCTTCAGTAATGGACTGTAGCATTTCAGAAGTAGAATTTTAACGTGTAAATCGGCATTTTTCGTAAGCGTTTAGTCCTTGAGAACAGGAAAGTATTTTAGAAGTGATTGAAAAGTCCTTGAATTTTACATGAACTTGCCTGTATGAACCCTGACCCCGATCAGAACAGACTGCTCCTCTGTTCTGGGTTCATATTGTTTGAAATATAGGCCAGTACAGTCAATAAACAGAAGTGGGAACATGTGACAATTGTTTTAAATAGCGGGAAAATTTTTTTAAAGATTAAATGATTCGTTTTATTTGCTCATAATCATATTTATCTTATTTCATGTTATAGTACCATTCATTTCTAATACATGTATCTATTTTGCTATTTACATAAATGTTCAGATGGGATCTTGAGCCATTAGTATGTTCAAATAAGTTTTGATAACGAATTTTGAGCCATAACTAAATTTGTGACTATTTTATACCAGAGAGGAAGATGACTTTGAACGGATAAGACAAAATAGAAAACAAATGATAATGAATGAGTGACTTCCCTTAAACCAATTTATGATGGGCTCAGTCAGTGAAAGCTCTGGCGAGTCTGTGTATATGCGCAGGCTTTCTTGTGCCTTTGTTGATCGACAGTGTGATGAGTATTCATTCCCAGATTTCGGCCTAAATCATGCTCATGTGCCTGCGAATAGTTAAGCATTTTAACATAGGACTGAACCAGATGGATGTCGTCAGTGACAAGTGATTTCCAACAATAAGTGTAAACTCAGACGAGCATTAATGTACAAAATCGAAATGATGTTCCGTCAGTAGCTAAGTAATCACTGAATATTCAAGCAACTAGTAAAGGCTCTGATCAGACTGCGCGTTTGCGCAGTCTGATCAGAGCATTTACTAGTGGCACATACCACATTTTTGGAAATCTCGTGCCGCGGCTCGTATATGTTCAGCATTTAGTCTACATAAAATGCTTACAATATGAACATCAAACATTTATAATGTAAACATATTAGTAACTGTGTACGGTAAAATGTGTTTCGTCCATTTCTGTGTTTACATAGTAATGCAACATTAGCTATTTTGTAATCATATTTTGAAAATATGTCTGTTTATGTATATACATTGTACGTAGGGATTAGTTTTAGTCATTTCTTGTGCCATTATAGAATTTTTATTAGATATCATTATTTTTAATAGGCCCTGGATAGGTGTGCGTAATAAAAAAAATAATTTTCTTATTTTGCAACCAAAACATATTTCTGGTTACTCAAAAGTGCCGTCTCAATGAGACGGATCTTATGAGCACCCAAAACTAATGTTATAGCTGATGGTTAAGAACATATTCACACCTGTAGGCTCAAATATTATATTTGTAATTCTACTTGCTTTAATGGGTTAAAACGCATGAAGAAAAGTAAAGAATTGCCTCAACCTTTGACTGCATAATATAAACGCTTTTGACATACCGTGTATTCAAAAATATCATAGAACATGATGCATTTGCTCTTTTGGAGCAAACGATCCATTTATCATAATATTTTCAAAACTATTCAAAACTTTGATGACATTTTCTTGTTTTTTTTTCATTGTTGTCTAAAAATAGAAAATGATGTCATAATCTAAAATAGCATATGGAGTAAAGGGTTAATAAGACAAATTTGACGTTTCAACAATGAAAACGTCAATCTCTAAGTTACTGTTTTGCCAAGATACAATTCTTCATGACAGAAATATACCAAAATTAAAAATTCTACCTGTGCTCTCTAAAGATACAAAATTACGGTGCAATTAATTATTCCATCTTATTCTATCAACATACATATACCCTGCTAAAATCCATTAAAATGAAAAGGGCTACGATTGATATGAAATGTACAACTAGATTCAAACCCAGACGCAGTAAAAGAATGCAGGCCTACAGATATGAGTGCATAATTCAAAATAGTTTCTTCTTATTTATCATAAAAACAAATTTTGTAGGTGGATTTATTTTTGCACACGTAAGCAAATTCAATGCAATGCAATGCAACTAGAATGCAGAAAATGAGCCACGTCACGCGACGGTGAAAACCTGTACCAAGATTGACTGAAACCAACCTGATCAACAACAGAGACTTGCTAAAGGTAGTTTACATGTACTAGCTGCCATTCAAACCAGATTGCGAAGCAATGGCGTCTATCAGGTTACAGTGTACCAAGATACGCAGATTGACCTTCGACTCTGCCGTTCGTAAATGTATTTTTATGGCTAGGCAAAATACGACTGCTACCCAACTGAGCTATGGCGAAGAAAAAACAACAACAAATTGTTAAATGCGAAGCGATCAATTCCAGGTTGACTTGAGCGTGGAGCTACCGTGCATACACGTAACTCCATTACACAGCTACGCACATGCGTAATGGAAATTGTACACATTCAATATAAATTACCTTACGAAGAAACATTGTTTTTCCATACCATAAAGGACACCTCTTAACGGAAAGTAATTGCTCCCAGAGGGAGCAAATTCTTTCCCTTAAGAGAAGTCCCCCATTTTGAAAGGCTCGCAATCGATGATTAGCACTGTTCGTTTAAGTAGTCTCCCTTTGATATGCGTAACTAGGTCAGCGTTCCGGCTACGCCCATCGCAGTACATATGCACAGACAGAACATGTCTTTTTCGGTTTATAAAGCTTTAGTTAAATGAGTTCCGGACTATATGTCATTTCCACGAATTCTGTCTGTTTTTTGTTAATACCAGATAAGCACTGTTAAACTGACATCTCGACTGATTGTGTCTGATGATTGGTTATTGGCTGCATCACGTAAGAACGTACCTCCGAAACACATGAAAGTGCAGATTTCAAAAGGTCTCAAAAGTATTCATTGGAGCACAATGACTCTTATACCGCCAATATATTTTTGTCCTGAAAAGTCGTCTTTTTACGTCTCCTGCAAAAGTCGTCTTTTTTACGTCTCCTGCATATTATTCAAGTACACATCAGGCTAGATATTATCATACGAGCCATTTGAAGCAGTCTGGTGAGGGTTTGTAGCCCAGAGGGGGTACTCTAACTTTTTCCTCATATGTAGGCTCGGACCCAGCATCTACCGTTCACCCAAAAAATATCATGAATTTCAAGCACCCCCCAAAAAAATTTGAAATTTTAGCAACACCAAAAAATATCCTATTTCTGTACCTTGACCTTAAAAATAAGACCCTAAAATGCATAGAAATGAACCACAAACTAGCTAAATTTTGTGACGACCCCAAAAAATATCCACTAAATCTTCATACCCCCAAAAAATATTCATTTTTCTGAAAACCGCCAAAAATATTGAAATTCAGAATTTTGACCCCCCCCCACCCCCCCCCCAAAAAAAAAAATAGCCCGAGCCTACATATGTTCGAAAAAACCAGAGTATCCCCCCCTGGGGTTCGTTGTGCTTCATTCCATGATACAAACTTGATATTGGCAGGCTAAGGGTTAAAACTGTCTCTACTTCTTTAAAACGTTGAACTGCAGAAATTGCACAAGCTATGTTTCTTGGCCTAATTATTAATGACTAGAATTTCGCGACTGGCCAGGCCAAAAATTGAAATATAATCAGATAATTGCGAATGCATGTAGACTGGCTAGTCTAGACAGTTTGCATAATTAAAAGAAATTCAAGATGCAATATTTTTGTGTTGTTTCTTATTTCCTTTTTTCTATATTGTTTGCGGTGAACTTTTTTAAGATTCTACTTTTTTAAGATTCTACTTTAATTGGAGACTGTGATCCATCATACAGAATGTGTTTGACGTTTTAATTCGCTTTCTGCATCTTGTAAAGTTGTTAGGAGTTCGATTGGTAGCCATCCCTTATATAAGTCAATATTTCAAGCGAGTAACTGATGAGCCTTCGCTGCTTCCATACTTATCTCAGTGACATTTGTTTGGATGCTCATACGGAACCATCTCGAGAGACGCTTCCAATGGAGAAATCAGAGAATTTATGTGTTTACTGATTTCCGAGATTTTCCGATTTTACACGGGAAAAAATCCGTAGCAACCTGGTTTAATATACTCTATGCACTGTACTTGCCGATTAATGCGTCGATCATTGCACAGTATTAGAAAGATAAATTGGAGCGTTTTTCTTGGAACCCGACTGATTTGTAGCTGCCAGATTGATGTTTTGAAATGTAATTTAGAAACATGTTTAATTCTTCATTTATATGTAATTTTCTTGCAGAATGAAAATCGTCTCACAAACTAAAACATAAAAGTACATTTTAAGTATTTACCCTAAAGCATGAACCGATTCTCAGTGTCGCGTGCGCGCAGTCTGGACAGTGCATTTGTTACTCGCTCTCTAGAAGATATAATAACTAAACATGATACAGGCAAAATACCAAAATGCTAGCTAGTCTCGATTGGTTTAAGTCTAACTTGGGCGTAAACTTCTCGTACATATATGATCCAGCAAACTGAGATTTTGGTACGTATCGCATATGTGAGGAGCGAAGGTTTAGTTTAAACAATATTTTATTGAAATATTCTACATTCATGAAATCTATACATTGTCAATGGATACAGGATTTGACAGTAAGCTAAAAGCTTATATGAAAATCATTTCATATATACAAGCCTCGTGATGCCAAACGGCGACCATCGGGACGGATTTTTCTATCCTATCCTCACACTCCTGATATATTCTTATAATCCATTTATCCGCAATTTACAAGGACAAATCGCGGAATAAAGAACTGGCGGAAACATTACAAGATTAAACGATATATCATGGAAGATGAACGTTGTACTAAGATTCGGTAGTTTAGTTGCCTTTCACGCATTGCAGAAGCGGGTTTTCACCTGAACAGGCCAAATTTATAGAACACTCTGGTTTATTTCATAGTTCTGTAAGGGAGCATTGATTTACTATCGTCATAATGAATATGAAGCTATTTAATTCCGTTTTGATTTGGTTCCTCGACTTCCTTTATGCTTTTAATCTAGTTTAAAATAAGAGAACTGAATCTAAATCATGAAGATGGATTTTTAAAATGGCGCTTCACTGAATGATGAAAGGGATTGTCGAAGATTGATTTCCTTTTTTGTTGTAAGACATTAACCACAAATAGACGTGAATACCTTAACCGATATCATTATTTTACAGTAACACCTGTCTTAAGCGTCAACTCAAAAAGAAGACAAAAATTGGTTTTCAAGACAGATTATCGCTTAATGCAGGTCAAAAGTATTGCAGAATGCTCCAAGGGGAGCATTCTGCAATACGTTCGACCTTCATCAAGCTACCATCTGCCATTAAGACCTTTGTTTTGTCTATTTTTGAGAGGCTACTTTGGACAGATTTTACTGTAATTTACAGGACTCCATATAAGAGTGCGTAATCAAAAGTTCTTTTTGTTAATTCTCACCAACAGGTGGCAGAGCTGCTACCTGTCACCAAACCATATGTTTTTTTTATGTTTTTGTGGGCGCTCTTAAGAATGGTCTAATTGTGTCGGTTCTTTTGAGCACCCAAAACATATGTTTAAACTGAAGGATAAAAAATGCAAATATTGTTGATATGAAGGGCTATCTGCGCATGGGCGAGGATATGGTGAAATCTTATAAGCGAAAATGACAATTTATTTTCAAATTAACAATGCGATCGAAGAGATGCACCAAAATCAGCATATAAACAAAACAACACCTCTGAATCCATGATACAAATGTAACGTATTGGTCCGCGCCTTCAGGTCATTTGAGAAAATACTGATTTATTGTTTTAAAGACGATGATATGTATTGTTTTGGTGATGTGGTTCAAAACGATTAATTTGCAATTATCTATGAGAATTCTTTAAAAGGCTGTTGATTCTGCTTCATGACAAATGAGCCTCTGAACTTGTTGCACTGGAAGAACAAAGGCAATGACCAGCCTGCGCATACACGCGGGTTGATCCAAGGATTTGTTGTTCACATCCTAGAACGCATGACAGCGAAACTAGCTTCATATAAAAAATTAAAAGTCTTACTAGTCTCTGTAGCTGAGCAGGCCGAATTGAGCCTTATATATCCGATCTTAAACCCCGAAGACAGGTTTTCTCACGAAGCGGTGCAAATTACGTAAAAAGAATGTCTATTTTTGAAGTCAGACCAATGGCCGATAGAAATAAAAATGATAACCTACAAAGTGATAAGGGCTCTTATTTCATACCTCAAACAACATGTTATGCATGGACTGAATCCTCTATATTTTTGTCGCAGGCGAACAACAAAAGCGCAGACCAGCCTGCGCATCCGCGCAGTCTGATCAGCGCCTTTGTCAAGCGCTCTCTGGGTAGTTGCTGTGTGCAACGTTTCATTATTCAAGCTAGACGCTGTAGCTGAGCAGACTGGTTTGACCCTTACTTGGTCGGAAACTCCAAAGGCAGGCTATCTCGTGTGGGAGTGGTTAAGAATTTGAGTAAACAGTCCGGATGCGCATACTCGTCTTGGCATTCACTGGTCGCCGATGCGTTAGAACCAATACTTTATGTGCTGGATTTTATTATTATTGATATATTAAAGATGAATGCGATCAACAGATGCTATGGATTTTGGCATGAGAATAAGTTTGATAAAACGTATTTTTGCTGCCAGATTTTGTCGAACAACGGCAGCACGACAATGTAAAAATGGTCCTTTTTTTGCAATCAAATATTAGTACATGTGCATCGTACAAACGCGCATGTACCAAGTTAGTGCGCACATTTCAAGATAAGCTGTCAATTACAAAATGTACCAGCTGCATGTCCGATGTAAAAATGCCTACACATTTCAAGATATATTGTCAACCACCTTGATGCGTGTGCATTTGAAGATAAGCTGTCAATAACCTTGGTGGTTGCACATTTCAAGGTACACGTAAACTGTCAATCACCTATGGGTACATGTACATGCATGCTTCAAGACAAGCTGTAAATCACCTAGGTGCGTGTAGATTCCAAGATACATGTTAGCTATCAATCACTTAGGTGCATTTGCATTTCAAAATTACTTGCGAACTGTCAATCATGTACATTTCAAGATAAGCTGTCAATCATGTAGATGCGTGGAAAACCGCATAAAAACGCGTTAATTTCTACTTTGCCATATACGAGCGCCTTTGTTATCTCCCTGGAAGGCATAATCATAAAACATACTACATGTACATCCAAAATTTCAAGAGGTGTTGCTGAGCACGCAGTTGAGGATTAATATAAAAGGTAAAATATTAACGTGTATACATATTCTAATATACGTACATCTCTCGATCGCAAAATTTCTCTGAAAATAAATTTGATTTGCTTGATTATGCTAAGAATGGGTGAACTTGGGAGGAGCAATGAATTTTTGCAGTTAACCTTTATGTTTCTTTTATTCACAAAGTTGCCATCACTGAATCGCAACACGCAGGCTTCCGGGCATTGCGCTTCTTTTTTAGGCAATAGTTAGCAATTACATGTACCACGTCAAAAATGGACTCGTCGCGAGAAATGCCGAATTTGATGTATGCGAACACAAAAGGAACAGACCAGCCTGCGCGTAGGCTGGTCTGTGCCTTTGAAGTTCACTCACTGCAAAATGTAATTGTTAAACTTGCTAGATGCAAAATTCAAATATTCTGTCTAGTGTCTGTAGCTGAGTTGTCCTGTTCGAACCATACGTGGTTGCAAATCTCGAAGACAGGTGTTGTCGCGTCGAGGCCATGAATTCTAAACTGAAATGTTGACTGTACAAATACATTGCTACATACACCTATCAACAAGCTGGTATTGACCGCAGGGGTGGTGCTCTCATTTTTTCTTCATACGTAGGCTCGGGCCCAGCATCTACCGTTCACCCCCCCAAAAATATCAGGAATATCAAGCACCCCAAAAATATTTGAAATGTTAGCAACCCCCAAAAAATATCCCCCATTCTGTACGTTGACCTTAAGAAAAGACCCTAAAATGCAAACAATTGACTCCTAGCAGACGCGTGTGATACTAACGCCTCTGCCCTTAACTATAGTCCAATTTTGTGATAACCCCCCCCCCCCTCCCCCAAAAAAATATCCACAAAATATTTATACCCCCAAAATATTCATTTTTTTGAAAACCTATAAAATATTGAAATTCAAAATTTTGAACCCCCAAAAAATGACCTAAGCCTACGTTTGTATGAAAATATCAGAGTACCCCCTGTGGTTTAGAATTCTCGGTCACCATCTTGCTTGAACATATGATTTATCATGGCTAAACATTTTAGTACATTATGTAATATTTATATGGCATATAGTGTAAAATTAGGAAAATGGAAACTATCACTCGCATCTAATATAGAAATACCATTGTATCCACAAAACCTTTTGATGTATAAGGTTATCCATTTTCCCAATAGTTTATCTTTACTTCACATACATTTATATGTTCAAGCATGTATAACAGCGACTTCTCATCCTTCAGAAGAGTGAGATTTTTACGAAGATTTCATTGTTTTCAAGGGAGATCATTCACTGGTATATCACGTGCCTTTGTTGTCTTTGTATGAACACGTGCTTGTACACGTACTCTACGTAGGTAGTGTTTGTATGTTTGTATTTGATAATTCGAAATAAACCTATACATATATGGTCATTTTTTCTTCCTTTTCACCAGTATCTTTCAATGTTAGGAATCTTAATGATATACAACCAGGCAACCACCAAGTTAGCATTTCATTCCAAGGAAACATCTGAAGATAAGCTGTCAATAATATAAAAATGGCTATCTATTATTGTCATCCAGGTGCATGCCAAACTACTCAAAAACTTGTTCATTTCTACATGCTCATAACACTGAAACATAAAAGTAGTTGAGAAGTTTGTGAAAACCCTGTTTAATGGTGAAAAACACTCATTTATTGAATGGACATATGTTGTAGGTGCACTTTGGAATTGCCTCTATGAGGCAATTCAAACGTGTACCAACAAAATATGTTACTGAAATTATGAAAACCTATTTTGAAATATACACTACACAAGTATCATGTCCATTGGCTTTCATCCTTTAAACATCTTAATCTGCCTATCAGTATTAAAATACCTGTCACTATATGGCAAAATGTGTAAATTTACATGACGGCTCTAGCATCAAAGTTGATGTCATGAACTGCCATTTTGCTAACTTGGTACTTACACAGTTGTATGGATAAGTGTAGATCAGTGGGGTCTTTTACTCACTCACAAAATGTACATTCAAAAGTGATCATTAATGTCAAATCCTTCTTACTAACAATATTCATTTTGAGGTTAATACATTGTATCAGGACTTGTAAAACCCGAGAACAGTAATGATCACCGATGCAAAGCTAAGGTGAACATCACTTTCGAGGACTGACTAATCTTGATGATAAACGAAAAAGAATGCACCATGAGACTGTCTCTCTTTTCCTAGTTTAATAAAATTTATAAATTTACTTAAGTCCGCTGTTCCTACTAAAATAGTGCATTACTAGTGCACCACAAACAAGATTATTTCAACAATTGCTTTTCAAGTTTCTGAAATTCTAATGAGATGACCAAAAGAATAGTATTTTTTAGTTTACTTATCTCAAAAAATGAACATTTTCTAAAATCAAAATATTTGACCGTTGAAATATACATAAAATCATGCTATCTCAGTTCTCCAATATCTATTTTTAGTTGTCAGGCAGCAGTGAAATATCAACTGAAAAAGGTAAAAAATGTCTAACAAAAAGTTTCAGATAAAAGCAGCTGAAGTGAGAATCAGATTGCTTAACCCACATTGAAAAATTGCTGTCCATTCAAATATTATGACTATTTAAATTTCGGATTGTAGACTTCCTCCAAAATAGACTCGAAAAACTAAAAAAAGATTCTATCCTAAAATGCATCATTCTTAGACTTCGAGCTAAAAAAGGTCCTGCTCCCCCCCGCCCCCTAGGGAATTTTGCAGACATATCCTATCTTGAAGAAAGTGTCAAGCCGCATCTTTTAAGAGATGTTTGCACTCTGTGCTCCGGGGCGTTAGTCTCTGACAGCCTGTTACATATGTTACTGTAACAAACTAAGGAAAAATTCAAAATGAAAGTTTGAGCTACAGAAAGAAGACATTAAACCATCTAATTATTTAAATTTCTTATGCAATTTACAAGCTGGATGCCTAAGCTACATAAAAGCAGCATTTTAAATAAAATTACAGCCTTCAATGTTGTTATATGCGTTACATAGATTAAATTTCCCTTTGAAAGTTGAAATCGTGACTAACATCATTCATTTTACAGACGATTTGTGCATTTTTACAAGTGTTTTTTAATCTTAGTTTACTTAAATACTCATTTGACTAATATAAAAAACAGTTTGCTTTTCTATCTCAAATACATTGTTTTATATGAGCTATAAAACAACCCTACCCCCCAATTTTAAGTATCCAAATTTTGTTATCTATTATTGAAGAAAAATATATGAAAATATTTGACGCTCGTGGATATCTTACATTTTTGGCACTGTCTTGCTAATGCAATAAAGAATCATACATTTGCAGGTTTTACATCAGGATCGGAGCACTTATTAAAGTATGTAACGTATGTTACATGGCAACATACGTTAGGAAATTTTCTTGGAAGTAAGAGATGATATTTCAGAAAAAAATACCGTTTTCACATGTTTTCCTATTAATCTCTAGCCTCTGGTGCCTTAGTCTTAGTAATTACAGTCATTGCTGATAACAAGCCCATGGAATTGTGTTACCTATGTTATATATAACCTTTTTAACCAATTATTTCCTAATGCCTATAATATTAAAATATATAGACATATAGATAGAAAGTAATAGTTCTCATTTAAATGACACAATTTTAATAAATATTCCTATTAAATAAAATTATTCAAAAACAATCTTTATTCAAGTCACCCTCACAATGTCTATCGCTATGTCTGCTTCTATTGCAAAATAATCACCAATTTCATCACAACCAGTAGAATCATGGCATTGTATTAGGACTGCAAACTGAGTACAATCCTGTTCCTCTCCACCCCTTTGGGAATTGTGCAGACATATCCTACCTTAAAGAACAATTCAAGCTGCATCAAATAAGAGATGTTTGCACTCTATTAACTAGGGGGCTAGCCTGTAATGGTATGATACATATGTTACTATATCAATTTAAGAATAAATGAATTGAAAGTCTGAGAAACAAAAAGAAGACATAAAACTATTTATTTATTTGAATTATTCATGTAGTTTGCATGCTGAATACCTTTGATACATAAGAAAAGATTTTTTAACAAATATACAGATTCCTATGGTGTTATATGTGTTACATTAATTAAGATTACTTTTTAAAATTGGTAATTGTGACAAACATCACTTATAAGCATTTCGTGTGATCCTCCTCTTTAGCCATCAAAAGACTTAATTATCTTGATATGTGTGACCAGCGCCAGCGTCAAACAACTTGACTCAGCCAAACTTGAATCCTTAGCATTCTTCAAAAGCAGAGACAGCATGTAGTGTCATGGGATCAAACACCTGATTAAATATGGGTTTAATGCCATTTTACATATATGCATACAATGGAGTATGACTCTGGTATATATCTCTTCCTGTGAAGTGGCAAGAGCAATCTAACTGCAGCTGCCTCTGCATCCCTGCTAGTCAAATGATGACTTTGCTCTGATTTTGCAAAATCTATGTCTCTACCGTGTGCCTCTAAGAATACTTTAAGATTTCTGACATTGGTCAAACAGAAATTTGATAGGCTGCTTTTTGCATCATTTGCCATGGAACCTATCCAGTCTTTTGATGCTTAAGTCCTCAGGTCTTAGATCAATAGTATTTTGCTGCGCCCAAAGAACTTTATAAGTTTTCTTTAGTTACAATGCTGACTCTTGGTGGTGTTGGCAGACCATCTGAAACAATTTCTGTTACACCTTGAAAGTTATCTGGTATAAGAGAAAGAATATGAAGTTGGACATTGCCATCAATTATGTTTGCAGTAGGTTGTTTTTTGATGTCAGTACATTGAAGCATGTCTTAAAATGATGTAAAACCTATGATTTCTCAGTATTTGCAGCCATATCATTAGCTGTTGCATTCAAAAGAAGGAAAGTGGACTATAGGTAGAATGGGATAACCAGTAGTTCTATATTTTGCTCTATGGAAGATTTATACAGAGTAAACAAGTTGATAAGGTGCCTCATTTGATGATCCATTGAAAACACTGAAATTGAAAACACTTGCCTCTGACTGTGTAATCAAAAAGGATGTCACGACAATACCATTGCTCATTTATTATGACAAGTTATATATGTTACATCCTTTAATAAGCGCTCGTACCTTAGAAACTTAGTGAATCATTGAATTGAAAGGGTCTAATTGGCGCTCTGTTCATCCTGCATTTCATTGCTTTACCTGCTATGATACATCTAGTTTGTTTATCTGAAGGGAAAGAGTTACATCGGTTTCAGCACTTCAGAAGTACTAAGACTTCAAGTAAGTTTTTGAATGCTTGGGGAAAGATAATAAGTGCAGATACATTATTAGATGAAAATATGTGGGTTGCATGTATGGAAAGGCTACATTTATATATCAAGGTACATCAGTCCAGGTACTCATTGCTCTTAATGGCATAGTTTCCTCCTTGTAAAGCTTTAGTCTTTCTTCTACTTGCAGAGTATCACTTGAAACACATACTCAAAGAGCCAACTATTAGGAATTCATATCAGTTTCCGAATGTTCCAAGCCATAAATGGCAAAATTGGAAAGTTGATAATGGCTCATCAAATTTGAGTGGACTGGTGGTAAAATTGAATAACAGTAAATGATTGAAATATTGTGTGATGATTCTACTAGTTGCAAGGAGGCGTGTGATAATTATGATTACCACAGAAGCAGACAACGACAAACGTTTAACATGAGTGTTAAATCGATGAGAAATAGTTCGGACCATTTCATTTATTGTATTTTCTTGTAAAAATGTAAAACTATCTTCTCTATTTGTGGCGCTATATTTAGCATTATATACACAGTATTAAGAAATTTGCCCAAAAGGTCATGGTAACATCTGTAACACCAGTCCATGGGCTTGATAATCAGAAATTAATATAATTTCTAGTGTTTTGGCACCAACGACTTATAAGTACACATTAAGCGTCCTGATCTTTACCTTAATGACATCTTGTAGATATATGAGCAAGACAGACTAAGAAAATGAAAAATATCCACACGCTGTAATCGCTTTCATATGTTTTACTTAAACGGTAATAACAAAATTCGCTTCTCTGTAACACTGGGAGTAGGGCTGTGTATTAGCTCCTATAAGATAATATATTTAAGATAGAAAAGCAAACTTGGTTTTTCCTATTCATCAATTGAGTATATGTTTGTAAAATCTAATAAAACAGTTTGAAACCAAGTCATAGTAGTTGTTAAACTACATGACGATAGCCACAATTATAGCTTTTAAATTATAATTAGGTTCATGTAACGCACATTACAGTTAGCTGTATCAATGTTAAACAGCTTCCATATGTAGTAAAGACATCCAGTATAAAGACAATAAGAATGTCAATTTATTAGATAATTTTAATGTCTTTTTTTAGTAGCTCAAACATTCAAGTTTCTTATTCTCAAATTGATATAGTAACATATGTAACAAGCTGTTACAGGCTAACGCCCAGACTTACAGAGTGCAAACATTTCTTATTAAATGCACCTTGAATGGTTACATAAGATGTAATTTGTCTGCAGAATTCCAAAGGGGATTAGGATGGAGCAGGCCCTTACTCAGCTTGATGTCAAAATACTGTTTGATGATTTTACTTATCACACTAAAATATGTAACGCTCTCTGATCTTTAAAACTTGATGACAACTAGCAGATCTATAAGTCTTTATCATAGGAGCCAGTTTAAAATCCCTAAACAATGTAAGATATCCAACAGCTGCGAGTTTTTTTCACAATTTTAGCTCAAACTTTCAAACTACATTTCCTTTATTTGATATAGCAACGCATGTAACACGCTGTTTCAGACTAACGCCCTAACATAGAGAGTGCAAACATCCCTTATTCGATGCAGCTTGAGTTGTACTATAAGAAGGAATATGTCTGCGAAATTCCCTCGAGGAGATTAAAACAGTTTTAGGCATATCTTAAGTAAAGACAGTGAGCTTGCCCATTTATTACATCAGGTAACATATGTTACAGCCTCTGATATTAAAACTTTTGCAACAAACTTGCAGATTTATGAGTCTTTTCATATAAGCAAATAAATCCCAAACAATGAAACACATTCATCTACTGCAAATATTTTTAACTATTTTTACTTTAGTTTTAATGCCAAACATTTCACCTTAAAACTGGGTAGGAGTAGGGTTGTTTAATTGCTTATTTCAGAAAAAAATATTCAAGCTAGGAAAACAAACTTTAATTTTTCTGTTAGCCAATTGCATAAGCTAGTCAGACATGGTTAAAAACATTTTGCAAAACACACAGAGAGATTGTGAATGTAAATGATGTTAGCCACACTTGCAAATTTTAATGGGTTATCTGATTTATGTAACGCATATGACACCTCAGGAAGCCGCAATTTTGTTCAAATGGCTGTCATGCGTAGTTAAGATATCCAGTATGCAGACTATATGAATGATTTTTAAAAATAAATATTTTCATGTCTTTAATTTGTAGCCCAAACTTTTAATTTACTTTTTCTTAGTTTGAATAAGTAACGTATGTTACAGGCTCTTACAGACTAACGCCCCGGAGCACAGAGTGCAAACATCTCTTAAAAGGCTCGGCTTTCAATTCTCTACAAGATAGGATATGTCTGCAAATTCCCTGGGGGGGGGGGGGGGGCAAACCCATTCTCAGCCATCCGTCTATCTGTGATGTCATATGAGATTTAAAATTTATATGTAGGAGCAGTCTGATCTGGGTCCACAGTGTTAACCTCTATGCTTATGTTAAATAATCATTTTCAGATGCAGTTATTTTGCTGGCCGATTATGTTTATTGCGTCTATACTGAGGTAACGGCGCAAGATGATACAGTTACTTCAGAGTAAAATCACTGTAAACCACGCCTCATTTTCAGCAGGTTGGTTGACCAGTCCTAATTGCGCATTCATGAGGTGCCGCCTTTACAGTAACCAAAAAGTCATATAATACATTATGACAGCATGAGCCATAAGAATCTTAGCATCACAGATTCGATCTCCTGTTGTCTGTTACTTTTAGCTGCTCGGGGAGCGCTGTTGACCCATCGGTTGAGCTTCAGACTAGGGATCGAATGCTTGCTAGTTCGAGCCTAACCGCCGGATGAGTCACTACGTTGTGTTTTAGCAAGACACTTTGTCCGTTGCTTAGTACTAGTTCAACCCAGGAACACTCGTCCCGTCATGACTGTAAAATGGTCAGCCAGGACATAAAGAATCATAACAAAGAAATATGATATACACACTTCTCTCTCATACCGAAAATTAACTATTTAATTAGGGAATACTTTGATATAGCTGTAACCGCTGCTATGAATGAAACAGTAACAGCAGCCCGGCGTATGTCAAACTTATGAAATGGTTTTCAGTACATGGTACATAGTGAATTCTGTTCGTCCGTACGTGCGCTGCTACAGAACACTAACTGGGGCGTATCTACCGTAAGTGGCTACGGATTCACCCCAAAGGTGTATGCAGTTAGCGGGCGTCCATTCGATGATTAACAGTAACTTTTTTCTTTCGTGCCAACCAAGAGTGACAGTGACGTATGTTTTGTTTACTTGTACACATCACTTGAGCTAACGCGAATCGAAAGATCACTTGCGTATTAATCCTATCCTGCGAATATAATTAATACACAAGCGACCTATCGATTATAAGTTCCTGATAACTTTGTTAACAAAACATGACCTCACTGGCACTCTTGGCAAGCATGACAGTACATGCAACTTTAAATGAGCAATGTCGTATTTATGTATTTTAAATATTCTACTTTTGTTTGACGATAAAACACATTAAATACATAGTTTGGAATTATATTGTGAATCAGTTTTAAAAGTAGAAGTATGGGTTAAACCTGTCTGAAGCGGCCACTCAAAAAGAAGGCCAAAAATTGTTTTTCAAGACCGATTATACCTTAATGCAGGTCAGAAGTATTTCTGAATGCTCCAAGAGAGCGATCTGAAATACTTTCGACATTCATTAAGCTACCATTTGTCTTTAAGACCTTTGTTTTGTCTATTTTTTGAGTGCCCGCTAAAGACAGGTTTTACTGCATGGGTAGTGTAATTATAACATGCATACTTAGACCAGGAGCCTGCAAGCTGTTTCTGCTGGAAGGCGTCGTATGCTCAGATGCTGTTGGGGTCTGCAGACCAAAACAGACATGCATGCCTCTGACTCAGTCGGCAGACTCAGGTGCAGATCTCGTTTAACAAAGTTCAGTCTACCAGTGCAGACAAAGAGACTACAGGGGGACGACACACCTTATGTTGTCTCTCGAAAATGTTTCATGCGACCACGCGTGCTTCGGTCAGTTTAGGTCGTGTGTACCACGCTACAGGACCCTGACCATATACAATGTATTTTTTGAGCAAAACAAAATCGCGGAAGGGGGCATAAGAAACACCAACACTGGAGATTCTGTTGGTGTAAGTTGCTTTTAATCTCACAAAGGACCGAGTTGGATACATGTTTAGCTCTGTCATTGTCCAGACTTCGTTAGTGCATACGATTTTTGTCTAATTGGCTAGTAAGTGTAACATAATTTACAAAGAAACGTGATTGAGTGGATCTGCTCACGTATTTTGCATTCACTTGGTCAACTTCAAAGAGTGAAAACACATCATCAAAAGAACATTTTCGCTCAAATATTCTGCACAAATACCTATATTGTATCATACTCAGAAGAAACAAAAGCTGGTAAAGGATACATTATATAAAATTTGAATTAAACACTTTATTTGACCACTGTACATAAACTTAAAGTTCTAAAACCGCGTGCAGAACAGCTCAGTTTATTCGAGCAGTACTTGACAGGTATTATGAGCACATATTTTACACTGGGCGGTATTTTGAGTTAAATTCTGTACGGGTGTTCTGAGTATTGAAAGTGTTAGAATTACCTTTTGTTAATGAATTACTTGAATCTTTGAACGCACCCACCTATGTTATATGTCATGCACTTAATTCACAGCATTGGAATTTAGTTCTGTTACGTGGAACAAGGTCTATCAGGATAGCCAGAGCTTTTGAAAGCAAACTCTCTGGTGTATGTATAGAAAATCATCCAATATGCCTTTGTATCATGGTCTAGAGTTTTCTTGTTGTCTTTGCTGATGTTTTTTTTTATTTAACCTCAACTATGGACTTTGGCACGGAAGAAGAAATGTTTAAAATGCCAGAACATTGACTCTATTAATCAAAACGTTTCAGATAGGTAAGCAAGGCTTCAAATAATTCCGACTGGCATCAGTACCAGTACAAGACCAAATGAAACTTGGTTAGTACAAGCTATTTTTATTCTGTACATGTAATCCGATTGTATATTGACTATATTTACTGTTCATACACGATATCTTGGCTCAAAGAAACCGTTAGGTGGATTTTACCATTACATCAATATAGGTAGCTTCTTTTAATGCTCTTAGATAAATATGGTATTAAGCTATTACACGTGATGTATTTTTCTATCAATATGAGTGGTGTAGAGGATAACGTGGAGAACTATCAAACATATTTGATTTCATGTTCTGCGGTTATGGTGCTCGAGTCCTATGGAACCCCTTTTTTTCGTTTTGTCACTCATATCTCGATCTCCCTCATGATTTTCATGCTCAATTATGCTTTCACTCACATTTTATTTTCACTGCGCATACTTCTCTTGGGTATATAAATGTCTGATAGGCAGGCTTTTCGATCGCAAGCCAGACAAGTTGCTGTCCCCTATATGGGATCCGTGTTACTGCGCAGTACGCGAAGAAGATGCAATGAATGATGCACTATTTGCACCATTATCAAATTATAGAGAGGGAGCCAGGAAGCTGACCGGCATATTAAACAAAACGATATCCCGCATCAAAGCTGGCTCGGAGATTGTAGTCCTCGCGCCACGGAAGCCATTAAGAGACAGGATGGTGCTTTAGCGACTTTGACAAGTGTGAAATATGTATAAATTGTAAAATCATACAAAATAAACAAGATAACAAACTATTATAATAAAAATAATATCTTTGATTTTGGATTTCGAACCACATTCTCTTCATTACTATTCAAAAAGATATAACCAACGTGTACGTGCGCCCTACCGACTGAGCCACGAAGCCGTTTAAAATTTCCTTGGGATATAAACTGATTTGTGATCATTATACCGTTAATATGCATCAAACCCCATGTTCCCTTATTTGATGTAATGGTAAAATCCACCTAACGGTTTCTTTGAGCCAATATATCGTGTATGAACAGTACCTTGTTTATATATAAAGTTTAGAAAACATGCTGTCTTCTGAGAAATTCATACTTTCAGTTTTTACCCTGTGTAGTTCACACAAAATCACTCTGACTAAACAGATACCCCAAGAACAGATTATTCTGAAACAAATGTTCTTCAAGAAAAAAAAATGATCACTAAGGGACGGAACTGTAGGGGAGTCTGTACCAAGAAAAAATAAAGATTGATACGCAGTCTAGCAGGTTGATTTATATTACTGAAACACATAGATTTTAGTGGATTCACAAATCATTTCGAATATCAAGTGTCTGCTGGTTCGAAACTGATGAAATGCTCCATGGTATTACATGTTACTGGTGAAAATGTACTATACAGGCAAAAACACACCCGTATTCATTAAGTCATAACTTGCAACTCTACCCATATTTGGGGAAAATGTACCCATAATTTGCGCCTGTACAGACGCTATCTGGAGCACTGGGTAGGCCTGATCAAACAATGTTAACTCAAATAAGCGTGCTTCCCAAGGAGCAATCTGATCAGGGATTACACTGTTTGTGATTCCAACTTAACTTAAACTAACATTCCAATGGGCAATCACAATATATTGGCCTACAAGTCAAGCTTTAAAAGTTTGTGCACAGCTACCTTGTAGGCATAAATTCTGGTCTGGCTTTCATTTACTTATTTAGTTCTCTTCTTTGTGTTTGTGTGAAGCAAAGGTTTTTGGCAAGTATGCAAAGGATTAACTTGCCATTAGTGACAGATAAATGAAACCTTGGACAGCGTAAAGACATTTAGTGCACATGGACCTGAAGTGAATTGCCCATCTAGGTATTCCTTGAACCCATCAACAAGTCCAACTCAAATTTGAGTAATCCTTATTTGCCTGTACTCTAAAATGTTATAATGACCTCCAATGAGATCACTACCCCTACCTAATTAATAAAGAAGAAGAGGAGCCCCAGTTTTGAAACGAATTTTAGCATACCTGAAACTGTGGCTACTTGATTACACCATAATTGTAAAATGCTACGTGTATACAAATGCTGTATTTATAAATGAAAATTGGGGTAGTCTAAAAACCAATTTCAAAGTCTATATTGACATCATTTTTGCAACCATACCTAAGATGGTGTCCACTTATTACAACTTTTATCTCGATAAAGTACATTGAATTCATCTGATTCGCTTTTGCAATTGAGAGAGAGAGAGAGAGAGAGAGAGAGGGGGAGGATGGGGGTTGTTTAGACCAATAACCTATCCAAGACCATTTAGCAGAAGTCTTGATAATATCTTGACATTACTGAACAGGTAGTTGAACAGGTTTGTGCAGAATCTAGGGCGAAGATTTGGTACCAGTAAAATGCATTTAAGCCCCCAGTGGCTTAGGCTGCTGTCCGTTCATCATCTTGATGGGGAAGAGAGAGCTGGTTGCTATGCTTCGTTTGTCTTCTTAGCGTCTTGTGATTGTTGTGTGGCTCTTACTTGCTATGCCTTTGGTTTGTCTGCAGTTTGTGATTGTGGTATTAGCATTTTACGAAACTTTGAGAGTTTTCAGGCTTGGGCAGAAATGCTTCCTGCTAGGTAGCTTCATACGTACTGGTTTGTTGCTTTGTGCCAAATATTTGTCAAAACCCCCATATCTACCTCACTCAGACTACTCGTTCAAATTTTTGGATAATTTATTTCTCAAAATGCCCGTTCAGTGGCTTGTGACCTTTCTCGAATTTTTTGACCAGATCTCGGAAACTTTTGGTATGAGTACAGTGGACTAAATTGTTTTTTTTCTCGTAAGTACACATTTATTATAGATAAAAGTCTCACAAAATCTTTGCTGCAATGACTATCATACTCTCGCGTTCAAAGGACCCTAATCAATGTGTTCAGTTCCATGTTTTGAATGTTTGTATAAAATATGTCCTCGATTCAAATGGTGAGCAAACAACATGTTCATGCAACTTGAAACTAATCTGCTAAAATCTAACCATTATTTGTTTAATCAAGACGTCAAAAACCTAAAATAACTTATTTCCTAAAACATAGCTGAGTATGAACATCGAAATAGGACATAAAAGCTTATATTGTTACCTTCTTTTGGAGCAGCTACTCCAGGCATGTTTGTATTGTCCGCCATTATTGCTCGAAAAAAACATTGTATATGGTCAGGGTCCTATAGCGTGTGTACGTCCGATTCGGTAAACTGTAACGGGTATATCTGCAACGACACTTGGAGTCCATGAACTATTTGTAACTTGGATTAAAGGAATCAAAACAGTTGCAGGTATAGATCACACATTTTAATATATACTAAAAAAAACAAAAAAACTCAAGCTGTTAAGTTTTTAGGCTTAATTTTTCGCAATAACTTTTTTGTCTTCAGTTTTAGCAAAATGTGTTCGCGATGAAAGTTGTAGAGGAGGATTTCCGCCAACTTCTCTAAAAGGCCTTGTACTTGTGGCGCAAACAGATATGTGTGTATATAGATGAAGATTTTGCAATAAATTGAATTCGTCCTAAATTTCTAAGTCTTTAAATGACAGGTATAATTCGTATAGGCTTGACAGAAAGGGTTAGTTTCAAAAAAATATCCGGAATCGGTGCATACTCCGTTCTTCAAAGGCTGTGCATAACATAAAAGTGCTGTTAACATACTCAGAATTTACCGTGCATATGCAGAATCAACTTAAAGCAGGCCCATTTGTAGGAACAAACGCTGGGTTATCGCATGACGTGCAATTTTTCTCTTATGCAAGTGCCAAGGAATGAACGGTTATGAGATGACCCTTCTAGCTTAACGCACGAGCGAATCAGGCGCGATTTCTATTATATTTGAACAAGCCATCCATCGCTTTAGTTATTGAATTAGGGCGTTGCAATGTAATTTTTTGACTGACATCTTGGACTTGGTTTATTAGCGCTTTGCTTAAAATGTTCAAAGAGTGCATCTAAGCACAGAGGAACCTGCAGCATGTAGGATGTTGAAACCATTTGGAGAAGTTGGCGGAGGTGTTCCTGAATATTTTTCATCGCGTACACATTTTGCTAAAATTGAAGACAAAAGAGTTATTGCGAAAAATTAAGTCTAAAAACTTAACAGCTGGAGTTTTTTTTTTTTTTTTTTTTTTTTTTTTCCTATGCTTGACCGTTGTGTTATCAACACCAGCAATACATCCTGGACTTGGATCACGCCTCTGTTTTCTTAGATTTAGGCGAACAAGAGTCCATGCCTTAGGGAATGCGTCGTCCCCCACCATGGCGCATCTTCGAGGGTCCAGAAGATGGCGCACAAAGATCCCAGAACCCAAGATACCCAGCATTCGTACGGCACCACACTACGGATGTGGACTTAGAACATTTTCAAGCTGACTGTGACTTCTTTATATATTTCGCAATAGGGAAGAAATATATAAAATACTTATTTTGTAAATAAATATATCCAAGTAAACAATATAATTTTCACTTTGTGGTGATAACTATTAAAGTTGTCGGAAAGCACTTTCATTGTCAAATTTGAAGGTTAAAATAGCTTCTTAAGCAATCTTAGCAAATGAATCGCCGAAAATGCATTCATATTTGACAGAAGTGAAGTAAATTTTGAATCGCCAAAAAGAAGAATTTTCCCAATAAGTTATTTTATTAATCTTAACACCATATTTTAGAGCAAATACTGAACTTATAAAAAATGTATCGTATAAGAAGAAATATGCTTATCATCACTTTTTATATAATTTTCCCATTCAAACCTAAACAAAACTTTGTGTGATTTATACAGGTAAATGATCGGGTCAACCGTAGAATGGTTTCGGTAAATTCCGCCATTTTGAAGGAAAAAGTGCCCTATGTAGAGGTCAGCCCTTTCCCAGCAGGTGACCACAAGGTATCAATAAACAGACGTGTGTGAAAGCATAACAAACATAAGGCAGAAATAATCCACAAAAGAAGCACAGCTTTGGAGGGCTTAAACTGGTCTAACGGCGCGCCAACCTCACCCTTAGTTCAGATGTGTTCTAAGACACATAGATGTTTGGTCTGCAAGAAAGATCCCTAACTTATCCATGCATCATCTCCTATAACATACTATTCAAGATATAACAAGAATAGATTTGAAATTGAACTGCCATAGCAAAGACCCGACCACATTGAAGTGATGGAAATTGAAATTGATTTGACTGTATCAACAAATGTTCTTGCTAGTTTTTATAAAAGTGTAAGGGAATGTATGAATTGTTGATGAAATGACGTAAAAGCTTATATGATTTGTAATCATAGTGTCCCTGTTGTCACAAGCTTCCTATAATTCGAATTTTCAATTATTCGAAATTAAATCTCTAGTCCCCTGAACTTCGAATTTACGAGATTTAACTGTACAATGTATACATATGATCAGTCAAGTATCCATTTTCAATTTTCACCTAATATGGCTGGGTTTCCAGACATTTTGAATTAAATCAGACATAACGTAGTTTTTGGAATAGACAACACTCCAAATTTCCGCGCTCAACGTCATGGCGATAAATGTTTAACGTCATATAAACGTAAATAAACAAACAGCTTTGTTGGAGAAGTACCAAATGGGCACCAGAATGGAAAACAGTTCGGATCAAGATCAGGACTGACGTTTTGTCAGGGTCTGATCTGGATCTAAACTGCATGCAAAGGTTATTAGCAGACGACACTAGTAGAAACAGCCACATTTTACTTTGTGCTGGTTCAACCCATACCATCATAACTGAAAAACTGTTGACTAGGTTTAACTCATTACCGCATTGATGTTACCAGCATACAAAGAGTATTCCACTTTGTGTGTGTGAGGGAGCGCAGTGGCTCAGTGGTAGAGTGCTTGACTCGAGACCGAAGGGCCGCGGGTTCGAGCCTCACCGGCGTCACTGCGTTGTGGTCCTTGAGCAAGACACATTTATCCTAGCTAAGTACTGGTTCAACCCAGGAAGATCCGCCCCGCATAACTGAAAGATTGTTGAGTGGACGTAAAGAATCAAATCGAACAAAACAAAACTTTGTGTGTGATAAGGTCATCATTATTGGGTCGCCGTATCAAATACGTAATAAAAGCTTTATCAGTACCCTTACCTGGAATGCTTGTCTGTGTTTTGATAAAGTTGGTTGTAATAAGTGAATTTTGCATTTAATTTTAAAACTCAGATCAATATGATGTCCGAACTATCACGTTGGTGTCCCAATAGACAGTTGTCGGTTTTCAGTGTAACATGTCATATATGTGGATACATAAAATGTTTTGCCAGGGACATTTTCCCAAGGCCAGTTGGACTGACAGTTGTGTAAGTTTTAGCAGGAAATTATTTGTGTAAGTCTCCTTGAGGGTAAAGTAATTATAGAGACTATAATGGTTATGAAGCTCTGTCCGGTCTCAAAAAGGAGATAAGCATAGATAAGGACTCATCAGAACATAAAGCTGAATACCGGAGCAAAAGAAATCCAACGGGTAAACACAACAGCCAAAGCATCAGTGCCCCTACCATCTCATCAAAAGATAAGACTTTAAGTTGATACCTTCATAGACTCTGAAGTCCGATCCACCGGCGTGCAATTAAAGAGGAAAGCAAAGCTGCCAACCGTAATTGGGTTGACCACCAAGCATGCAGTCTGTTGCAAAACATTAATGTTATAGCCAACCTTTTTATAATGAGATATTAATTTAATAAACTGCGCTGAAAAAAGAGCCAACAATCTTATGCAACTTATACACCAAGTCACCATAGAACTCAGGTTCCGAAAGTCCTTGAACAAGAGCTTGGAACTTAGATATCAAATCATTGTATCGTCGATAAATTTGTTTTTGAACAGAGGGTAGGCCTATACCATAATAGCCCGCACTTTTTAAGTGGCGGGGTACAACAACAACCACCATTTCAAAGCGGACGATTGGGTTCAATGCACAATTAATTGGTTCCCTAAAGAGCAGATTTCAAGCCTCGGACATTAGGGCCTATAAAAAAAGTTCTAGCTGGATTTTTTCTGTCTGTGAGTGATAAGATCTGTCATTCACCTTCAAAAAAAAGTGAAAAGACAACCTACCTTGACAATCTCTTTATTTCGGCATTCTCCGTTTTTGAAGGACAAACAAAAGATTCAAGCTAAAATTCGACCGGCGTCATACATATCTGGGTCGTGTGACAAAATAAATAAAATGACTTAAAGGGCTAAAAACGGTATCTTATGGGCTATTTTCTTTGAATTTTCTATTAAAAAGCAATTTCCGGTTTCAATTTTTCCAGACACTCCGCCCTTATCCCGCCTCCTCTATCCCCGCTCACTCTCTCCCCGCTTCCTCTTTCCGCCCCCTCTACCCCCGCTCCCTTACCCTCGACCCCCTGTCCACCCCTCACCTCTCGTCAGTGGGTATTTTTTTTATATTTCCCCTGTATCAACCGAATCATATCAACCGAATCAAGTGCTGTTGGTACTCAATTAGACGGTTCTTTTGAGTACCAAAAGCAATTGTTAAAATTGATGCATATGACAATAGTTTTTAATTTTACGCGCGAGTGGCAAACTGGTAGGCGAGTTTTTTTGTTTTGAAAAAGTTATACTTGTTAGCGAAATTAAAAAGGGAAGTAATAACAAGTATCTCGATGTAGATTGTTTAGGTCCTTAGATATAAATAATACGATAAAAAGTTAACATTTTTTTACTTATCGCAAGCAATGTTATAATATATTTATTTTAAAATGTAAGTGAGTAATTGAAATTTTCTTCTTTAGAAGAAAAAAACAAAAGAAAACATATACTATGTCCAACCTTCTATTAATTAATAAATTATTCATATATGATTTAAGCACTCACTACGTATTATAATTAAATTGTTGATGGTCGAAAATTACGGGGGAATAAATTGTGCGAGGGAAAAATCAATCAATCTTCCTACCTTATTTCGACTAACTCTTTGAAGCAACGTTGTGTTGCAATAGAACAAAGTAATACATAGGTAAATCCACTGCGCACCACTATAGAACGGAGAACGTTTTCTGCACCCTGTCTTTTGACTATTTACGATTTCGAATCTAAATAATTTTCAGATAGCCTACTCTTATCACACCGCATAGGCGGCAAAATCGAACCTAGCACACAATCGAGGAACTCTGATCAATATTGATAGCCGCCGTTGACGGTTAATTTATATTTTTTGGTTTAAACAATATTTATTCAGGTAAAGTGCATAATATTATAGGCCTACATTCCCTGCGCGGGTGATAGTCGAAAATATCATCCCGAGGAATGTGATTTTCAACCGAGACGCAGCCGAGGTTGATTATCATATTTCGAGGGATGATATTTTCGACTATCACCCTAGCTGGAAATGTAATACATTTTTTTACATAATGTATTTATTTTATTATACCGAACAGAATATTAGATCCCTTATTTTCTGAAGTACTTCTCTTACTCAATAGACCTATCATGGTGAGGGGAGATCCAAAGGAAAAAATAATGAGCAGCCTCTTATCTGTATGCTTGAATGAAATTAAATCTTTCACAAAAATGGTTCTTCTGCTCGACCTGACCGCTGACGTTCCGTTTAACAAATTACGTCATAAAAGCTGCTGACGTCAAACTGAATACTAAACAGCGTCATTTTTAAAGGAGATACTGTACATGAGGCTGTTTTGATGCAAATTAAAAAAAATCGCCTAATCCGCTTAAATTTGGTCTCAATATGTTCCTCTCGTCCTAACTAAGAATTATTATACCTCACGTGAATTTCCCATACAAAACTACCATAGACGAACGACTGACATTTTATAATATCACCCGTTGCTACAGCAACGGCGAATAATGCCACGTGTTTGCCATAGCAGTGGGTGATATTATACAATTATTGACTTATGTTGAGGTAGACATGGAGTGTTATTGAACAGTAAACGTCATATTGACCGACGCCGAGCGGAGGTCAATATGATTAAGTTAACTGTTCAATAACACTCCATGTCTATCGAAACATAAGTCAGCAATTGTTTTATTATATTATAAATGTATGTTATGCATTTCCTGCCATTTTAGACCATTAAAACGTTGACGTTACGGATGGACCATACGAAATGACTTGACGTTCTGATGTCACTTCCCGTAAGCCAGTCAATATTACCTCGTGCCGTGTGCTTTGCAACGTCACGTCCGGCAAACCATGTAATATTATACAATTATTGACTTATGTTGAGGTAGACATGGAGTGTTAATGAACAGTAAACGTCATATTGACCGACGCGGACTTTAAACTCCAAATAACTTTGTTGTTTATGGTCAGAAACATAAAGTGTGGGTACTCGTTTTCTTAGGACGAGAGGAACACGTTGAGACGAAATTTGAGCGGATTTGGCGAAATTTTCTGTTTAGCAACAAAACCGCATCTTGTACAGTATCTCCATTTAAATGACGCTGCTTGGTATTAAGTTTGACGTCATCGACTTTTTATGACGTAATTTGTTTAACCAACGTCATGATCAGTTCGAGCATTCAAAGTGTTCAAAAGAAACATTTTTTGTGAAAGATGTATTTTCATTCATGCATATCTATAAGACAGTCCTTTGCAAAGCCCCTACTTTTACCAATATTCTCTGAGAGTGTCTAACAGTTCACCAAATTAGCCCATCTAATCAATTTGTCATGCTTCCTGCAGACTAAACTGGTGCCCTGTTATCGTCTCAAATCGACAACAGGTATCCCCTATTCTATCATTGGCTGTGATTAGTTTATTGATTGACCAATGAGATGACCTGTTACATTTCAAACTTAGCGTGGGTTTCAAACTGTTGACCAGTTACGATATTTTGTTAATTTTAATCACTAAAGCTAAGCGAGTTTTGAGAAAAAACAAATACACACTGAGATACTGGATTCCTGCTTCAAATCTGGTTGATTTTATTGTATCTTAATCTCATAATATTGTATCTAAATCTCTCATGAATCATCCGCTCGATCGTCCGCGCCATTTTTACCCAGTTCAGAGTAACTTCCCTTAGATCTCGCCTATCCCGTGATTCTCGTTGACGGTCAGGATTTTGACCGTCTAAATTAGCCTATACCTGACCCTAGATAGGTAGATCAAGGGGAGGGAACCAGACTACCTGCAGACCACAGTTGTTTCCAGGAGAAATTGTCTAAATGGGCAGTTTATGACCAGTTATACAATATGGGTCATGTCATAAGAAAAGAAAATAGATAATATTTTATACAAATACAGCGCATAGTAGATAGATTAGTAGATAGATAGATAATATTTTATACAAATACAGCGCAGTGGGTATATAATAAAAAACAATTTCCTGAGGCGCATCTAGCATTTCTTCTGATATGTTTAGTGAATTGATATACAAGCAGTCCGGATCCAAGTCAGGTCCGACAGAGCGTTGGTCCTGACCTGGATCCACACTGTTTGACACCCCGACGTTTTATACTGCTAATCACCAGAGCTGCCTTTTAAACATGTTTGTTACTTGTGCGCTATTTTAATTGCTTGAGCAGAAATGCCCAAAAGGGTGCTACTTTATACAATACAATACAATACAACACAATATATATATATATATATATATATATATATATATATATATATATATATATATATATATATATATATATATATATATATATATATATATATATATATATATATATATATATTGTATTGTATTGTACTTTATGCAAATACATGATATAAACTGAAGGTAGTTCTATAGTAACACACGATATCATAAAATGTTAGGTCTGTCATTTATTAAATAGCTGGTACAGATCCAAGACCTTCATCTACAAATAAAGGTCACAGGTATCCGTACCAGATATTGAAACAAAATGACTTGCGAACCACTCACTCCCGTGTAATCAGTCCTTTTTCGAAAGCGAAACAAAAAGAACTGGTTTGGGTGCATGTGTTCGCAGAGTTGATTACTTGTCATGTCGTAGGGAAACCCATATATAAATAGAAAATTATAAATAGCTAGTTGTACTATAAATAGTTGTTCTATAATTAAAATTTCTATATGCAGCCCAGACCGGAATGTGTTTCTGTTTGCTCGCATGCCGCATGCATTCGCAATGCATAGTATAAATATGCCACTGGACATAATCTTCCTCAATGTGCAGCGGAGCAGAGTAAGGTAATACTTCTTTTGTGAATGGTCACCGTTTTGTGTTTTAGTTAGGTTTATTCAAATTAGTTCACACGTCCGTGTGTGCTAGCTTGAATATTTCTTACACGCACGAATTCCAGATAAGTGGATTTTGAGAACTCATTGTATCAGCTATTAGTTGGGCTAAATGGAAGTTAATGCTATAATCAATTGGACCTGTCGATTTCGACCTAGAATAATACATGTACACGTACGGTTTAAATCATGAAACCAATATGTCCAGTGATTTTGCAAGTGTGACTTTTGTCATGCGCTGTCACAAATTACGTTGCAAACCGTTTGGACCCAGATCAGGTCCCAACAAAACGTGGGGACCTTATTTGTACTCAATCTGTTT
Organism: Loripinus fragilis; assembly: GCA_964019695.1. NCBI lineage: Eukaryota > Metazoa > Mollusca > Bivalvia > Lucinida > Lucinidae > Loripinus > Loripinus fragilis. The sequence continues at coordinate 22,393,078 of OZ026528.1, forward strand.
GGCATTCTTCGAAACAGTTAATTATTTCGAAATCAACAGACCAGTAAATTGTTCGGCACAGTTTGACTTGAACATAGAGCATCAAAAGAAAAAGTTTAGAAAAATGTAATGATTGTCAGTCTTTGTCAATGACACAAGTTTTAATCGTTTTTCTGATTGACAGGGTACAACAAAAATCAGAATTTGGATATTGTGGTTATATTAAGGGCACCTCTGAAATATTACAAAAAACAACAACTTATGCATGTATATTATTCAACCTTAACTTGCACATTGCACAGGAATGGCAATTAATCTCCTAGTAGCATCTGCTGATATATTAACTTTGGGACCATTTTTCATTTCAAATTATCAAAAGAATTTCTAGCGATAAGGCGAGCAATCTCCCTAAACGAGACGTTCGTTTTATTTTGTTGAAATGACGACTGGAGAAACTAGGCACATTAAATAAATATATATAGACGGGCCGTCGATGCACCATTGCCCCCGAATTTGTATATTTAAAACGGGATTTCCTTAGTGCATGTAATAACTCTACTTCTTATTGAATGGGAATTTATTTCGATCATCAACTGTACTTGTTATTCAGTAACATATATGGGAACTAGACCGTTAAACAAGGGAACCAATCGTCCTATCACGCTATGTACAGTAAAACTATTTATACAGTTGATGTACAATAAAATCGACCATCTTGCAAAGTGGTCTATTTTTTGTCAGCTATTTGATGCCTTCTTTCGCTTATACAACCCCTTTGCCCCCCTAGACCCAAGACGCCCTTTACATATGTTATGTATTTGTATAGCGACATTTAATTGTCCAAAGGGCATCTTGGGTCTAGGGGGGCAAAGCATCTAAAAACAAACTGAAAGACGCCAGTTTCGTCTTTTCAATGACAAACGTCACAATTTTAAGTATATTTTGTACGCATGCGCAGAGGAAAAACCGCTAAGTTTCGAAAATGAAGGGTACTTATATCCTTAATATTTTAGCACTTTTACTTTTTGAAAACCTGCAAAGGATTTACTAAAACTCTCGTCTAAACGGCACCCAGTCTAAAGACGTAAAATGAGGGTTGGGAGTAGAAGGCGCAAGTTTTAACGGTTTTGTAAATGATGAATCGCTTTGAAACCTATTTTGATGCTTTCTATGTAAATTTTACTACCGGAACAGACCAATTTTAAAAACATTAGGGCAATTTCAAAATTTAGGTTTTGCAATCATGTCAACTAGGGAAAATATACGCCTTATCGCTAGAACTCCTTTCCTAAGGCTCCGTTTTGTGACCTTGTCATGCTCAATCTATGGATATATTTGGACAGTCTGAACTACAAACAGATGAACATTGAGAATTTAAAGCCAATATAAATTCATTTTAGCTATTTTTAATGTTGTGACTCAATATTAATATAGTATTTTTGGTGAGATCCTCCAAAATCCCAGTTTAGGCCTACTTTTTCCCAAAAATGCTGTGGACGAGACAGAGAGAGCGAGAGAGAGAAATGCAAAGAGAGTTAGCTAGAACATAGCTGCTCGGTCAGGGATAAAACATCGAGTTCGGCATATGAATATAGCATGTGCGGATCCAGAGGGGGCCAGGGGGCCCGGACCCCCACTGGAAAATCACAGATATATATAGGGTTTGTTAGCAATACTGGTCCGGGTCATCAAAAATCACAAAGCTACCATCATCGGCACGCCAGCTTAACGTGGTTTAAACGGCCTTTCGCTGGAGGGCCGAAGATGGTCCGCTAATAGTGGCATTGTGATCCTTCCTTTCCTCATACGTTATCAAAGTTGGCCCCCCTCTGACAAAACTTTCTGGATCCGCACATGTATAGTCATGACTTTTGTGGATTTATGTTTCATGTTTGTCTTTAGTATTATTCCTTCCAGCCCTTGTGATCACCTGGGGGGGGGGGGTGAGGTCTGGCCTCTTGGCTCCTGTATGTGTGATATTTCCTTTTTTTTTTTTTTTGCTTTCCCATATAGCCCTCCACAAGACAAAACCTGTTTTCTGGGTTCCCGACAAAGCGAGACTCTCAAACCAGTCTCCTCAGCTATAGAGACTAGCTAGAAAAATCAAATTTCACTCGTTGCAAGCTAAGATATGATAATTCAAAAGAGTGAATAACAAAGGTGCTGATCAGACTGCGCGAATGCACAGGTTGGTTTGCGCCTTTGCTATTCACAATCACTGACGCCAGTTTTTCTTGCGTCAAGGCGTAGTAGCTTGACCAAGTAGGCAATGCTAAGGGTGCTACAGTAAATCTAGACTGTCATTTATACATTTTTGTATTCACTTAGAAGCCCATTTGCAGGTCTGTGCACATGCGCATGCTCACCTCCATTGACCGGCAGTGACTCTATAGTGGGTGCTTTGGCGTGCAATCGCTTTTGCACAGGCTTGTCTGAGCATACATTGCATTTATGAGCAGCGAAGGTTGTGAATATGCGCAGACTTCTTTTAGCATTCGTTGCTCGACAATGCTTTAAGTTGAAAAAAAAAAAAAACACAAACAAAAAAAAACAGGTAATAGCGCTTCTTCGGGTATGCGCATTTTATTTTCATTCAAAAGTCGCCTGCACACAATAATGCACAAGCACTTCCCAATGTGCCCCCCCCCCCCAGCACACACAAAAACTTCTCGTGTTACTGGTTAATATTGCAGTAATATAATTGGTGTATCAAACAATTTGGATCCAGATCAACTTATCCGGCTTGATGCAGGTTAAAACGGTCTAATAAATCGGCCTGTAGGGCAGTTGGTAGCTAGCCAGACTGCAGATCCAGGGGTCATGATTTCGCTCCCGTCCCAGTCCCATAAATCCTAAAATAGTTTCGCGAATACCATACAGGTGTCAAACAGTTTCGATCCAGGCCGGATCCAACATATTGTCGGGCCTAATCTGGGTCCAGTCTGTTTGCAAAGGTTATGAACTGACGACAGTTAAAGAGGGTTTATGGCTTTCTAGACTTAAGCGTTGATTAGAGTATGTTTCTCTGAGTCTTCGCTACTTGATTATGTGCTAAGTACCAAAAACTGTATGTTAACTATTTGCTTACAAGGTATTTTTTCATTCTTTTTTTGTCGTCTGCTGTAATTTTTTAATCAACTTGTTTAAAAAAAAAGTTGTTCCAGAATACGATCTGAATGTCTAACAGTTTGGATCTAGATCAGGTCCTGGCCTGATCTGGGTCCAAACTGTTCGAAAGGTTATCAGCAGACGACAGTAAATGAGATTTTATCAGAAGTTAATGGTTATTACAAGAAAAATGAGTGCTACCTTTGATTCCTTTCATATTCTTCATTTCTTGAAAACCCAACAAAAAATCACAATTTAAGACACAAACCTAAGTGTTTCTAAAACAAACTAAGTCAAAGTGTTTATGAGAGAAATGAAATGCACATGGAAAGTGTAATGAGTTCAGTCCAAGACTGATTCAATAGGTATCGGAATATTGGACTAGAACCAGAGAGATCTGCACCTGCATGGCAGACTAATGGCTATTTTATGGCCCTGTTTAGCCGAGCTTGACCTGAAGAGCAATTGAAATCATGTTTATGATGATAAGTCTAACTGTATCTTTATCCTCACGACTGAGGAAAATTTAGGCACTTTCTGTTGGCTTGAAGAGGCTGTGCATTATTTTCCCTTTGGAACTCCCCTCACCACGGTAGGCCTAATACGGTAGAAGATAAAGGGTCTAATGTTCGGTATAATAAAATAAATATTACATTCCCCGATTGGGTGAAAGTCGAAAATATCATCCCTTGAAATAAGATTATCAACCTCGGCTGTGCCTCGGTTGATAATCACATTCCTCGGGATGATATTTTCAGCTATCACCCGATCTGGGAATGTAATATTTATATAATATCACCCGCTGCTATGGCAAACACGTGGCAGCATTCGCCGTCGCTGTAGCAACCGGTGATATTTAAGAAATGAATTCGATTTTTGGAAGGTTCATGGAATCATGAATACTTAGGGTCTCTTGCAAAGTTAACGTGAAGCCCTAATCATGAATACTTCGGGTCGGGATTCACGTTAACTTTGCAAGAGACCCGAAGTATTCATGATTCCATGAACTTTACAAAAATTGAATTTATCACTTTTACATTTCATAATATCAGTCAAGTATCAATTTACAACTTTCACCTAACTGTTTTTACAGATATTTTGAATTAAATCAGACATAACGTAGGGTTTGGAATAGCCAAAACGCCAAATTTCCGCGCTTAACGCCATGGCGATACGTGTTCAACGTCACGCAAACGTCAGTAAACAAGCATCGTTATTGGATGGACTTGACGCTAGCCCACTCAAATGGCGCGTATGCGGGTTAAATCGATTGTTCATGAAGGTATGAACCACATCTCAAATGCAGAGGTTCATTTAAAGACTCGCAGTGGAAATGTAAATATTATACAATTATTGGCTTCAATGAGGTAGACATAAGGATTTATCTACCCGAAAAAGTGATAATTCACCAAGCCGCTAGGCCGAGGTGAATATCACTTTAAAGAGTAGATTAATCCTTATGTCTACAAAAATTGAAGTCAATAACTGTTTTGTTATATGACCTTTCATTTAGAAAATTTTGCTACTTTCACTTTTGATGTTGCAGACATGTTAACCTTCTATCTAAGACATCTAAGGACTTTCTCACAAGTTTAGCAAATTTTATTAAAATATTATAATTTAGTATTTTGCATTTTCAAATGTATATTAATTCTCTTAATGGAGAATATAAAATGTTATCATAAACTGTTTTTACGGTTTGTTTATTCAAACAAAGATAAATAGGCAAACAAAACTGTTGTAAAAATTCATGAAAGTCTTTAATTTACCTGTTGGGAGGTGAAACAGCAGATGATGTCAATTTCATGCAGCACATGCTAGTTTCACACTCATCATGCTATTTATAGCTCTCTAGAGGGTAATATTGCAGAAGTGTCAAAAATATTAACTTCTGGAAACTAGTTCGAGCTGTTTTTCATGCAATATTACATTGTGGACCAGTTAAGACCAGTTTCCAGGTAGACAGAGATTTATGAAGACAAATTAAGCCAATCAGGAGACAGGATTTTCTCCAGTCATATAACAATATAAAATATTAGTCGTTCGCCTATGGAAGTTTTGTATTGGGAATTCACGTGAGGTATAATAAACATATAAACATAAATACAATGCTAAGATAACAGGATCTGACAGTAAGAGATCATCTCCTAGTCATGTTATAAAATCTGCATATATATATATATATATATATATATTATCTTTAAAATGAACACAGAAAGTATTTCTGCCAGGTTAGCGGAGGAAAAGCATTTCATTCGATGCTTTAAACCAAAATTAAATGTATTATAAACAGCTATTAAAAAAACGTATACTCAACGTCACGTGACCTCTAAGTTAACGTCACAACGTGACGACGTCCAAACGTGACGTCGCGACGATACTATGTAACAGCCCTGAAGAGCTCGGCGAAACCGCGTTGGCATTTTATTTAACATAGTTTATATTAAATAAAAACAAACATGTAACGTCAATTTATTATATATATATATATATATATATATATATATATATATATATATATATATATATATATATATATATATATATATATATATATATATATATATATATATATATATATATCATTTGAGGATATCGACCGTGTATTGAATACTCTCTATCTGATATGTGAAATTGAAAAGGCTATGGCAATCGAAAACTACATTAATGGCAATCGGTTAACGATAATTTCGATGATTTTGCAATCGATAAACACATTATTTGTTCGCTTTTTTCACCCGTTTTATTCATGTTCATGGCCTAAAATGAAAGTTACTCAATGACGATTGTAATACAAAGAATAGTTTATAATGATTGTTCTTTATATCTGAGCTTTAAAAGTGTGTTTTCTGTTTTACAATGAAGCCAGAGAAACACTTGACATAAAGTGCAACCCATGTGCACTACGCCAGAGAGAGGTGTGCACATGACTTTGAACTTCATCTGCGACCCATGTGCACTAGACTTTTAGACCCAAGTGCACTAGACATTCAGACCGAGAGGTACCTGAGACCTCCTTGTGCACAATGAAGTTCACTACCAGTATACTGTCCTGCCAGCCAAGAGTGACAGTTACTTCATGTTTTGTTTACAAAGTTATCAGGGACTTATGGTCGATATATCACTTGTGTATTAATCCTATCCTCTGGATAAGATTAATACACAAGTGATCTATCGATTCGTTTTAGCTCAAGTGAAGTGTACACGTTAGTGTTTTACTTAGCAATTGTAAACAAAGTATTATGTCACTGTCACTCTTGGTTGGCACTTCAGTAGCGCATTACACGAGTTACATGTACCATAGCAAACAGTGTGGACCCAGCTCATGTGTGGGAAGGTGTTGAGGCTGGCCTGGATCCAAATTGACACTCTCATAAATGTGCATGCATAATTTTTATAAGTAATAGTTATACCATGGGCTGTCTGCCTGTACGTGGAGATAATCCACGAGCTTTAGCGAGTGGATTATCTTACGTATAGGTGGACAAACATGGTATAACTATTTTATACCACCTACATCAGTGTACACCTTGCACATTATGAGATATTTCGTGCTAAAATTGGTAAGTATGGTATAATGTAATAGAATTCATTTTTCATTGAGAATATCTATTAAGAGATAGCAATTTTAGCCTTGCGTCCTCAGTTTAATAACTGGAATGTATATCATTGCAAGCAGTTGGGATCCAGATCATGTACGTAAAAGACGCACGGCCTGATCTGGAGCCAAACTGACATTCTTATACGTGTTTATTTGTATTGAAAATTTTGACATCTATAAATCTTTGGCAGCAAACAATAATTAAGAAATATATCAGCTCCAGCAGTGAATTGTTGTTTAATAATTCACTGTTTGGAGGTCAGTTGTAAAAATCACGAGCGCGTAGTGCGAGAGATTTATCTTCGTACAACAGACCGACAAACAGTGAATTATTACTCATCAATTCACGCACTGGAGCTGATCTAATTCGATTCTAACCTACAATAAACGACGAAAACACATTTGAAGTCATCAGCTTCTTCCAACTTTCCGCCATTGCACTGAAGAACTCCCGCCGATATTTAGACTACGTCGCATACGTTTACATGTATTTGTAACGTCTTTCAAGCGTAAAAACGACGTTAGGCTTGGCAAATAGGTTGTTTTTACGCTAGCATTTCTTTATTTTTATTATTCTTATAAGAAGTCTTATTAAACAAAACTTAAGAGTCAACAGACTAGGTGTTAGAAAATATTGTATTATTGAGAAGCTAAAGTCTTTGCGAATGAGCCTTTGCTACTAAATGAAAACTCTGACCAAAATCTAGAGATTAAGGCCGCAGGGTAGTCTCAAATAGGATGAGTATCAAAATTTTAATATTGATGTTTTTCAATAAACCACATGCTTAATCTCATCCGCCTCTCACAAAGACTAATAATCTATCTCTTATTTCACAGACAAAATTGAAATAATACAGGGTGCATGCTTGTTTCCAACCTGCACTGCGCGATTCTGTTCCAATATGTGTCTCTTGCAGTTTTGGTGAGAACTTGCTAACACAGAAAAATGTAGCAACTATTCGTCACATTTTATTGAGCCATATTGGAATATGCGAATTTGGACAGTGCAGGCTCAGCAGATCGGTCTGATAGTGAAGGCTGTATTAGTAATACGAGGGGCACTTGGAAAGTTCTTAGCATGGCATCATAACTCCACAATGCATTGATAAAATGCTCTAAAATAATACATTTTTGGAAACTAGAATTCAACGGCTATTTGATGGTAGAATTTTCGCCAAAAAAAGAACTCCATGTGTAGCGCATGCACAAAATGAGCAGGGTTTATACACTGGCTGAAATCTTAAGCAAAATAGTCGTAAAAAGATGAAGGAAAACATTGGACCTTATTTACGATCATTGTTTGACAAATTAACGTTTCGTTGCCAACTTAATGTTTATTAAAACATATTATGCGATCACTGCTTGCACAACATATACCTTTACATTCGGAAAATGTTGACTAATAGAGAAATGGTAAACTTTCAAAGATGGGATTTGTTCGATTTTTCTTTATACTTTCACTATACTGTGTCACTACAGGAGCACAAACAATGCCTACTGAGTATATGTTTCGCTTTATTTGTAGCGAACAATGCTTAAAAATCATTTCGTCACGCAAAAAGACGGGCTTGTTTAGTTCTGTTTTCAAGAAAACTATTTCTAATAACACTACCCCTACTTTTCAAGAAGTGGGTGGGGTAACTTAACCCCTCACATGTTGTCGATGGCATTAGAACTTCTCATGGTATCGCGTTCACCATCACAAAATTTATTGATTTCTACTCTCAAGGCATCTTTACTTTTCGTTTGCTACCGTTTTCAATTGAAATGAACCATAACGTCAACTCATAGCTAACCTTACTTTGTCCCATCGGACACGAGTTATCTTCCCTTTGTTCTGGTTAAGAAAATTCCTCTTGGTTTCAATACAAAGAGCAGAAAGTGTACTTGACAAAAATACCAACGCACGGCAGTTTAAAACTACTGTCGTATATTTTCAAAATATGTGCATTGTGACTTGCGATCTTAGTCGAAAAAATTAGCACATTGCTGTGCTTCTAGACGGTTGTGGTATTGCCGTTCCGATATTTAGTTATTAGAAACATCCAACCCGGTCATCAATTTTATAATAACTGTACCAGAGTGTGGCCTACCAAATGTAACAAAATTATCTAATTTCATAAACTATTATTAATGTTCTGCACACTTTTCAAATGGTAAAATGTTATAATTCCCACTGAAATTTTGCGGTTTTCAGTATAGAAACAGTACATGTATTTACAATAAAATTACGTGTCTGCATTATAATATCCTCATAAATTTGTGCCTTAACATAAAGGAAAGATAGCTCTTTAAAATAATACCAACGTGATAGGGTTTGTAAATCGGTTACTGAGATAAAAGACCATGCTAAGAACTTTCCAAATGCCCCTTGTACATGTATAAATAATCGTTTATATACATGTACATCATAATTGACCCAAGTACGATGCAGTTTGAATCTAAGGAATCCGGGAGCCTTGTTTGTAGTTCTTTCTGTCAAGAGCCAAAACTGCAGGTCTGGATGAATATCCAGTTTTTGCCTGGCATCAACGAGAATTGCCTCTGTCAGAGCCGACGCTGTAGTCACACAGGCGCCGCATCAAGAACCTGCAAGAATATTTCTCCTTTCTGATAAAACAAAGGCAATTTTCAAAATGATCGACGGTGATGATGTATTTGACATGATTTGGCTACTTTACATTCAGCGTTCTCTGTTGAAGAATAGATGCCCATCTATTCTCAGAGGAAGGACATATGATTGAGCATCGTCGTGAGAAAACCTGATTTCGAGGATGCCAACACAGCGAGACTAAAACCAGTCTCCTCAACTACAGTGAGCAGTTAGAAACTGTAGCAAGTTTAGACACGAGGGTCATTTTGAAAGTTCTTAGCATGGTCTTTTACCTCAGTAACCAATTTACAAACCTTTTCATGTTTGGTATCTTTTTAAAGCACTATCTTTTCTCTTTATCATCGCATGAAATTCACGAGGATGTTATGATGCTAACACGAAAAATATTTTTTTGAGAACATGTACTGTTTGTATATTGGAAAATGCAAAATTTCAGTGGAAAACATAACATTTACCCTTTGGAAAAGTGTGCAGAACATTAAGAATAGTTATGATGATTAACGTTATACCGTGAGAATTTCATATGCCATCGACAAAATTCGCAGGGTTGAGTTACCCCACCCACTTCCTGAAAAGTAGGCATAGCGTTATTTCGAATAATTTTCTGGAATACAGAACTAATAAAGCCACACATTTTATGCGACGAAATTATTTTTATGCATTGTTGGCTATAAACACTCAATGTGCTTTTTTCGTGCTCCTGTAGTGACACAATTTATAGTAAAAATATAAAGAAAAATCGAAATCAGTCCCTTTTTTTCTATTAGTCAATATTTTTCGAATGTAAAGGAGGTTGTCGTGCATGATATATTTTAATATAAAATAAGTTGGCACCAAATCGTTAATTTGTCAAGTCATGATCGCAAATAAGGTCCCGAATTTTCCTTCACTTTTTCCCAAGTATTTTGCTTAAACTTTCCACCAGTATATATACCCCTCCTCAATTTGAGCATGAGCTGCACGCCAAGTCCTTTTTCGACAAACATTAAATCATCAAGTAGCCGTCGATTTCTAGTTGCCAAAAATGTATTATTTAAAACAATTTTATCAACGCATTGTGTAGTTATGGTGCCATGCTAAGAGCTTTTCAAATGACCCTCGTATTTTAGTTTCCAAAAAATTAATAACATAGGCGCTGATCAGACTGCGCGGATGGGCAGCATGGTCTGCACCTTCACTGTATGCAACCCACCAAAGACAGTTTTTTCTCAAGTGTTTGCCCATATATCTATCTAAACAAGCATGCACGGATCCAGGGTGGTTCCAGGCCTAACTGGTAGGAAAATGTCGTTGCTTTTGTTCTCTTAGTCCTCAACTTATTTCAGAGGGAGTATAAAATAGCTGCTGGTTTCATCCGAGAGGGTTCACAATAATTGTGTATTCCTGTGGGGATTCACAATAGTTGTGGATGCTTGGTTTAGATAAGAGACAGGTGTTCTGGCCAGATGCAGTGTTGACATAATATTCTGATTGACATGTTTATGTTTTTATGAATTCTGACATCAGTTTATTATTGTTTCTTTTATGTCATATTTATAAGCCTGTCGGTACTGATGAGATGTTTTAACACTTTTACAAGGTTGTGACGACATATGTTACTTAGTTTAGCAAAATTACATAAGCCAAATGAATAGCTAATGTCAATTCTGACATTGATTGGCGTGATTGCGCAGTACATTTAGTCATATGACCTTTGGGAAATTGCAAAACTGGAGTGACTATGAGTCACTTTTATATCTTCTGATGGGTTGATATAAATGGAAGCTTACCTATGTAGAGGCCGCTTTATAGTAAATTTGAAATATGATTGGTTAGTGATGATGACATTAGGTGGCGCTGTGGTCAACTTCTATCACGTGACTTCATGGTATATAAGATGAAACCCAGTGTAAGACTATGGTTAGACTTTTTTGAGATTTCGGAACTTTGGGTTATAGTTAGTTTGTAGAAGAATTTTAGTTGGACTTAAGAAGATTTAATAAAATTATAAAATTGTGAAAGTTGTTGCTGAAATTTATAAGAGATTCAAAAAGGATTTTGAAAACACAGCGAAAACTTGAAGATTAGAATCAACTACTACGTTACATCTGGGACGTTTATTGGTGCCTACTAGACCAGGATTTCGAACTTTGTTTTCGTGGACACATTGTGAAGAACAGAGAAGATCAGAAACAGTTTGTGATTGAAGATAAGTTGACTAGTAATTGGTGGCTTTTTCTTAACAGGGTAGGACTTGTCATTTAATTCTTATATAAGTTACAATCAGCTAACCATATTTAAAATTAATTACTATGGGAGGTCTTGATTGACGCAGGTGTCAAGAATGTGTTTCAGCATTTGACCGGGGAAATGACCGAGGTCTCATTTGCATTTTATGCAGAGGTTATCTCACAGACTGTGCAATGTTTTGATTACAATCAAAAATGTTTTAGTAATTGGGTAATTCAAATAAAACTTATTGCTTGAGACAATTTTTTCACATCAATTTTAATGTAGATTCAAATGTTTCTTTTCATATTCTATTTTTATTTCTGCATTTTTATTCAAATTTTAATATTATTGGAGAATATAATGTTATGGTAATTATGGACTTGGTAAATTATTTTTAAGAGTTTTATGAATTTGTTTAGAATTTCAATAATAATTCTATGATGTGGGAGTGTCTCCCATTTATTTTATATTTGTGGTACCATGTGGTACGTATCTGAATTATAATGAAGACGTTGACGTTTTAGTAAAATTTTGCTTTATGTTTATTTAATTGGAATTGATTGGATTGTCTTTATCTATTATTAAGTTTTGTTTTATGGAGTAAATTTATTAAATGTTTCACATTAATTTGAGAGAGTGTAAAACCATGATTTTTTCTTTATTATAAGACAATCTTTTATAAAGAAAACAGATTTTTGAAAATGTTGACGGTTTTATGAGTGTAAAATATGATATTGGTTCTGTGGACTGAGAATGTCTTCAGTCATGGTTCAGGTGTTTGTCATATGGGGTCGTTATAGAAGACCTTTGCGCTTCTCTCGTTTTTTATGTGTGTTATCATTTGGTACGTATCTGGATAATGATGAGACATTGGCATTTTAGTAGAGCTTGCATCATGTTTTTGTTCATCAGAATTGAATGGTTTTGTAATTAATAAGTATTTCAATAATACAGCAAGAAAATTTACAGCACAGTAAAAATTAAAAATCATTTTATCATTTTTATGAGGTCTTCTTTGTGGATCAGACTGTGATCCATGTGTGGATGAATTTAGGGTTGTAAGGGTGGGTGTTGTGTGCTTCCATAATACATCCGAGATGCTGTTATTAACACTGCTTCATTATCTGATAGATTTGTGAGGATTTTCTTAAATTAAATATAAAAATTATTTTTTGTTTATTTGGTGTTTTGCTTTTGTTGAGAAGATGGACTTTTAATGGATAAGATTTGCAACAGTGATTCGTTTTTTATTTCTGCCAGACCAAAATTCAGGTTGAACTGAAAAACAGGGTCAAGTCATATACAGTATTTAATTTTTTGCAATGCCTCATGTGAAATCACATTCAATACCTTAACTGAAAAACACGGTCAAGTCATGCGTCTAAATCTTTCATTGCTTTCACTATCAATGAGATATTTCTTAATACCACGTGGTATCACATTTGATACCTCACTTGAAAGGCGCAGCCGAGTTCTTTAACTACCAAGGAGTTATTTTTTAAAAACAATACATAAGAGATCACATTCAATTCCTCAACTGAGTCATGTATCCAAGTCTTTCAATGCCTTTACTATCAAGGAGATACTTCTTAGGTCGTAGTTAAACTTCTTCTGTAAACCTTTGTAGAAAGCTTCAGGTGCCTGCAAGAAAATGTAAAGGATCTTACATGAGTGCTCCCCTTATGGCCGATATAGAGAATATCACATGAGTGCTCACCTTGTTGCAGATATAGAGGATCTTAAATGAGTGTCCCCCTTGTTGCAGATATAGAGGATCTTACGCCAGTGCTCACCTTGTTGCAGATATAGAGGATCTTGCATGAGTGCTCCCCTTATGGCAGATATAGAGGATCTTACACGAGTGCTCCCCTTGTTGCAGGTATAGACAATCTTAAATGAGTGTCCCCCTTGTTGCAGATATAGAGGATCTTGCATGAGTGCTCCCCTTGTTGCAGATATAGAGGATCTAAATGTGTGTTCATGTTTTAGCGCATATATTCAACGAATTAAGGAAAAACATTAAAATGGGAGGCTTGCTTTCGTTTTTATCGCTTTTGCGCAGCAAGTTTGATAGATTCAATAATACATGAGTGCTCATTATTTATTTAACTTATTAAACGCATTAAATAAAATGGGAGGGGTGTCGATCATTTTTATCGCTTTTGCAACAGGTTTGATAATTTCAATAGTTTATAAGCTTTTATTTAAATATTAAAAGTTATTTTTCTGCGTTTCACTGAGGTGCGAAATGTTGGGAAAATTACGTCTAATTTGCATGAATACCAAAAGCTATCATGCTAAAATTAGTAGTTATGTTTTCATGCTAAAATTAGATGTTATTTTAATAACATTTCATGCCTCAGTGAAACGAAAAAACATAAATTTCAATTCTTGTAATTACAACTTCTTTTGTTATTCTTTCTCCTAAGTATTTTAATTATGCTTTCCTTTAAATTACGTTTTTAATTAATATTATTTTGCGCATTTAGACTAGGAAATGCACTTTGATGCGTACATGTAGGCAATAGACGTCACGGATTTTAAAAAGCAAGATGGCGCTAGATTGCATTAGACAGCTGAGGGCCGATATGGGTTCACGTGAGCGAGCTGTTATGGGTTTGGAATCAAGAGCAGTTTCAGCTCCAAGGGAAGCATTCTGCAATGCTTTCGACCTTCATTTAGTTACCACTAGTCATAAAGATCTTTGTTCTGTCTATTTTTGAATGGCCGTTTTATACAGGTTTTACAGGTCTCTGAATCCAATGTGTATTAATTGTATTTCGAATCAAAAACTTGTGAAAATAAAATGCACCCAAATATTACAGGGATGTTCTCTTAGGTTAGTTATTTCATAATTGAGATGTCGTTTTATGAACACAAATTGTTTTGCTAAAATATACTTTTGTCATTATGATAGTGAAAATTAATCGTAAAATATTTTTATTGCTACTTACCATAATAAATTGTAAAATAAACTCCCATTCTATTTTTATCAAAACAGACTTTTCCAGAAATCGCATTCAGGGGTAGTTCCAATAATATGAAGGTAAACATATATACGTATAAAACGTCATAAGTAAATGCTTCTTTTAGGCACCCAAACAAATTTTTATAAAATAATATCTACCAAGCCATAGCGGCTGCATATATTTTAATTGATAAATCTTTTTTTTTCCATTACACTTTAGAACCTTTTTTTTTTTTTATCTTAAATGTGTTTTGTATCCAATCCAAATAACAATACATCACACTCAGTTGTATTGCGCTAGCCTCAGCAGAAAAAAAAATGCCCCAAGAAAATAATTGACAGACTGGTCAACGTTCGCATAAACAAAGTAAATACTTCTCAGGTTGAAAGTGAAAGTAGCCTACAAACATCTACTTGTACATACTTGGAGAAAAACACAGAGCTGTGAACTTTGCGGGGTCCTTTAGAAGAGCGCACCATTTAAGTGAACATGTCATTTGTCATGTAAAGAAATTCAATTTTGATTAAAATTAGACTGAAGATGTTTTAGCAGTTACGAGAGCATGTGTGTAAGTTATGATATGGTCCCATGTACATATAATGCATGGGCGGATCCAGAGAGGGGGGGGGGCAGGGGGTCATGACCTCCCCGGAAAATCACAAAAAATATAGGGTTTTTAGTGAGGTTGGCGCCGTTAAACCGGTTTAAGCCCTCCAGTAAAATATTTTACTGACCGTTCCAAGGCGGTACTTCTTTTGTGGATCTTTTATGTTTTTGTTCTGTCTTGTGTTTGCTATGTTTTGTGCGCGTCTGTTTATATGTGCTTTTTGGTCACCTGCTGGGAAAGGGCTGACCTCTTGGCTCTCGTTTGTGGTGTCTTCTGTGAGTTTGTCACTTTCCCATTGGTATCCTGGGTCAGGTGTGGTACTTGATTGTATCGATTCCTGATCTTTGCACCATTACTTACTTTTAGCAATACTGGTCTGGACCCCTAAGAAAATCACAAAGCTACCAAGTCAGCATTCCATGACGGGTCATCATTGGCCCGCCAGCAAAACGCCATTTCAATGGCGTTTCGCTGGCGGGCCAATAATGGCCCCCGCTTTTAGTGGTATCAACTAAAAAAACGTTTTCAGGGTTGAGTTGGACCCCCTCTGACAAAACTTTCTGGATCCACGCATGTTATGTACTTGACATCTGTAGCTTCCTAGAAAAGCCTTAAGACTACGCAATCAGTCTGGCTCATTTCATTGGATCTTATATTTCTCCTGTATGCCTAATCTGGATCATTTCTAGACATTCAAAACAAATATATATTTTGTGCTGTCTCTAAGCCTATTGACATAATTGAAAACCTGAACAAAAGTGTAGAATGTGTGTAGATTAATACGTATTTGCCTCTATCTAATATCTCCATTGATTCATAACCTCTACATATAAATAGTGTAACCTGTATTGTGTGACTGGGCCTGTCACTTTGTATATCTACCACATGCGTGAGAGGCATTTTTAAACATATTTTGTAGATATTTGCTACCCGCTACATGGGGGATCCATAGGGTGGGGGCAGGGTTCCAGACCCCCAATCCCCTGAAAAATCACAAAACTATAGGGTTTTCTGGCAATACAGGTCCGGATCCCCTGACAAATCACAGCTACCAAGCCCGCATTTAATATTAGGCAATCATCAGCACGCCAGCGAAACACCACTTAATGGCATTTTGCTGGCAGGCCGATGATGGCCCACTTAAAGTTGTACTTTGACCCCCTCTGGCAAATTTTTCTGGATCCTCGAATGCCCTACCCCTGTGTCCACATGTCTGTATGTAAGCAAACTAACAGGGTTTTTCCAGCAGTTTTTGGAAAAGGCCCCTGGCCAAAATGATCGACTTAACATCAAAATTGGGATAAATTTACGACATAGAACATAACAAGGGTAGCAAAATATATCCTCAAAATCCAGTTATGTTAGATTGTATTATGTCAAGCATACCACTTAAGCACAAGTGATTTACGTATCATTCTGATGTGGGTCACTGTTTCTCATAAGTAGTAGTGGTCTCTAAACAAGTAAAAAGGAAAACTATTTTCTTTTTCTGGGAAAATCAGACATGGTATTGGGAAAAAAAGGTGGCTATTTTCGATTGGAAATGGCGCCCAAATTCGGCCGCTGGAGAAAAAAAAACGTTTTGTGGCTTTCCTGGGTATAAATAAACCAGTTCTGCCTGGTTGGTTTAAGATTTGTGAGTTGGTTTTATGGCGGGAACATACAAAGGCTCACAGAAAGTAGTTTTATGGAGAAGCCGGGAATCGAACCTGCGACCACTGGTTTACAAGACATACGTTTATCCCCTACAACACCACGGCAAAATCCCCTGTCTAAGAAGCACCTGTCTCAATACTGACATCAACTCTTTACGTGTATACCTTTTTGTTATTAACACGTTTTTGTGTGAGAATTTGTATAGCTTTAACAGTTTTAATTAATTTATGAATATTTCAAAATTGAGTTAGAAAATATTTTGAATGAGTAATACGGCTATTTTTTCTTATTATCTTTATCATATTAGCCAGTGCATAAGATTTCCAAAAATGTGGAATGTGCGACCAGCAAAGCCTCAGATCAGCCTGCGCATACGCGCAGTCTGATCAGAACCTTTGCTAGTCGCTTGAATATTCTATGATTGTAAAGCTACTGACGGAACACCATTTGGAGTGTCTAAGCTTAAAGGGAGGCTGCAGAGGCTCGTCTAAGACTTTACATGTCAAAATGCCACATTGTTGGAAATCACATGCACTGGCACAATTTTATCATATGGTATTAATAACGTCAATCAAACAATTTTATATATTTCCTGGACATACCTCCTTTTTCATTTCAACCAACAGAATTATTTCTTCCACTGTGAGTTTTCCACAGGTCTCTCTGTAACATTAAGCCAGACGTAAGTTAGAATTACTATTATGGTATATCATTTCATATTGTATCAATTATTATTTGTGACCATGAAAATTGCCTATGCAAATGTGAGATCACTCAATACCTCATTTTAACTAGTAGAGGCAACTTGCAAGAAGAATATACAATTATTAGGGCTCTCGGAAATATGGCATCCAGACAATGAAGTAAAAGAAAGTGTGAAACAAAAATGGAAATGGATTGCGACAGAGAGAGATGAGAATAGAGGAGGAGGGGCTGCATTGATGATATTGAAACATGTCAAAGTGTATAAAAGAAAGGAATTTCGAAGAGAAAAAATTGAATCCGTGTGGTGTAATGTCTTCTCTAATAAGGGAAGCTTTGTGGTTGGATCAGTTTACATTCCACCAAATCACTCCAAAAATTTGTAAGTTTAGTTCGGAATATTGGAGAAGTTAAGAAATGAATCATTGCCTATAATGTTGATTGGCGACATTAATGCACATCATCCCTATTGGTATGATTATAGTGCTAACAAACTAGGAAATGAGCTGCATAATTTCATAGTTGATAAGGATCTAGTAGTTTTGAATAATGCAGAGCCAACAAGAAAAGATAGAATAATTGATTCAACAATTGTGAGCACTAGTTTTAGTGACAAAATTTCAAACTGGAAAGTGCAACAGATAGTGTATTTAAACACCGACCATAACTTGGTCACTTTTAATATTAGTGAAGAGGAACCAGAGGAATCCATAGAAAAACTTGACTTCAGAAATGCAGATTGGGTGAAATTTGAAAAGGAGTGTTCAGAATCAATTGAAGGGTGGCTTGAATCTAGATCAGTTACTAGAGATGTAAATGAAGAATACAGGTCATATATTGACTTGATACACAAAACAGTTCAGGAGTTTGTTCCAAAAAAAGGATATGTAGACACAGTAAAGGTTGGTGGAGTCCTAGACTTACTCAATTATCTAAAGATTTTAAAAAAGCAAAACGGATGTTCAAAAAAAGAAAGGATGAATCTAATAAAAATTAAATGAAAGAGTTAATTAAATTATTTAAAGAAGAAGAAGTGTCTGCAAAAAGTAAATATTTAGATGAAATGATGGGAATGTTAGATCCCCAAAAACCAGGTGAATTTTGAAAGTCGTGAATAGAGTGAAAAAGGATAACGTGAAAGGAGTAGTACAGCCAATTAAAAGAGATGATGGGTCATTGGCAGTGACGGACGGGGAAATTATTGATGAAATGAAAGGGAGATATGGTAAAGAAACACTGGACATGGAAAATTATGATGAGGATTGGTACAATATGGCGGAAAAAGGAGTGAAGAATAGGTTAATGATGGAGGAATCAAAAATTAAGGACCCACAATTTTGGGATCAGTGTGGTTTTGAAAATAGTGACATAATAATTGAAGAAGTGGAAGCAGCTATTGCAGTATCTTCATGCAACAGTGCACCAAGTCCAGAAGAGCAGATTTTTTATATCTATCTGAACAAAGGAGGAGATGCAGTAGTAAGAGGTATACACTATTTCATACAGAAAAGTTGGACAATGGGGGGTTATTCCAGAAGCCTTAAAGCTGGATCCTAAAATTATGCTTCCAAAGCCAGGAAAATCAGAGTATAACAGTGTTAGGTCTTATCGTCCCATTACTTTGGAAAGTACTATTGGAAAAGTTATGGAAAGGGTAGTGTGTAAACGGCTTGTATGGAAATTGGAGGTTGAAGGAGGTGTTGCAAGTGCACAATATGCATACAGAAAGCAGAAATCATGTGGTCAGACTATGCTCAGGATTTGTTATTCTATCTTGGAATCAAGAAACAGAAAGGAATATACATTATTGACAGAACTGGACTTTGAATCATGTTATGAACCGGTTTGGAGAGCAGGTTTGCTAAAGAAAGCTACTGGCTATGGTATAGAGGGAAGACTGGGTTTACATTAGAAATTTTCTTAAAGATCGAAAATACTTCATTAAAGTAAATGAGTATACGTCGCCTGTTTACCAATCAGCAGTTGGGATACCTCAGGGATCTGTGATAAGTCCTGTGTTATGTAACATGTATACAAGTGATGCTATGGAAGGTATTGACGGAAAGCATGCAGAGTTTGCAGATGATAATTGTGTGTGGAATAACAGTGTTTCACTTCAAAAAGCTTTTCTAAAAACAAACCGGGATCTTTCAAAAATCGATGGATGGTGCTTGCAGTGGAACATGTTACTAGCCCCTGAAAAAACTGATATTATGATATTCACACCTGGGGTCAGTGATGAAATAAAAGATGAGGAAATTGATGTAAAAATGGGTGGAATAAAATTAAAGAGGGCTAAGTCAAAAGAAAATACTGGGGATAATTGTTGATGATAAGCTAAATTTCCATGAACATATCAAACAGAAGACAAGTGCTGGTTTCAAAGCTCTTAAAGATCTAGATGTTTTTGTGAACGGGGTTAGATGTTGTAGCCAATCTACCTATATGAAGCTTTATTCACTGGTACTCCCAATTTTGGATTATGGTTCACCTGTAACAGTTGAAGCTATAATAGAATGCAGCAAAGAGTTCAACAAAGTGCAAAGATCATCCATGCTGAAGGCCACAGGATGTGTTAGCAGTACAAGTACAGAAAGCTTAGAAATTCCCACAAACACATTACCAATGGACCAAGTTGAGACAGGCTCAAGAAGTGGTAAGAATTGCTGCAAAACATAGTGATGACCCGTTAAAAGAAGAGTTTGAAACATGGATGGCAGGTAACAACAACAATGGAAGGAAACCTGTTTTATTCCATTTACTTATGTCACGGTTCAGAGAAATGAAAGGTTCAGTGGAGTTTGACAAGATAGAAAAACAATTTCAGTACAGCAGAGAATGCATGGGTATGATTAAAGAAAAGGAGATATTTGATGCAGAAGAATTGACTAACAGTAAAGATGAACAGACAGTGAACATCAGAGATTTCCTAAACCAAAGTACAGACAGAGAGGTCTTGCTATTCACAGATGGCTCAGCCTTAGGAAATCCTGGACCAACGGGTGCAGGTGCTGTGGCATATGTTAATGGGTACAATTGCTCCCCTGTGTGGTTGAAGAAAGTTGTCAGCCCATTAAATAATAATTATACAGGAGAGCTGGTGGGCATTCAGTTAGGTCTAGAATTCCTCTCAAAATTGGATTATGTTCAGAATAGGTCAATTCACATTCTTACAGACTGTCAGCCAGCTATTAAAACAGCATTTGGAAACCAACTACCAAAAAAAAAAATAGATATTGTCTTTGACATCAAGAACAGCCTGGGTAAAATTCAAGAAAGAAATAACAAAATCATAGTACACTGGGTACCTGGACACAAAGAGATAGAAGGCAACGAGTTGGCGGATAAACAGGCAAAGTAAGCAGCTTCATGAGCCTGTCTCAACTTTAAACGTAAGTCAGTTTTATGTGTTCATGGACATAAAACTGACTCCTTTATATATGAAATGCAGTGACAAGTAATGCTGGATGACTAATTGTTTGTTTGCTTTTGTTGCTTTACGTCCCAAGTCAACAGCTATGGTCATTGCGGGACGGTCAGTTCACCTAACAACACTTTTTCCTGGGCAGGCTTGAACAAGCGGTTAACCAGTAATTCGTGCACATTCTTTCGCTTGTAACTGACAACAACCCTTCTTGAATGAATCAGCGGAAGGGGGAGAATGACCGTAGAAATCATTTCATGATCAATCTCCATGAAAGTATGGGACCGGACCGGGATCGAACTCGCGACCCCTGGATCTGCAGTCAGACACGCATCTGTAGCCAGACACGTTACCGAGTGCGCTACGCGGATGACTAATTAAGCCTAGTACATGTACTTTGATATCGGCACTTATCCCATCGACGAGCAGTTAAGGCTCTGGCGATTCTCTGCGTTTTGGCTGATTCCCGAAACCCCAATTCCCTCACGGAAATTACTCAGTAGTGTTATGCAACAACGCTAATAAATTATTATTTTGAAAAATGTATTTTTTATTGTTAAATGCGATGATGCATAGCTTTTTTCGAGATGTTCATGCCGCCTTATTGATACTAACTTTTAATTTAGAAGCATAATACACCTCTTACATCAAAATTTCCACAAGGGGTACGGCGAGACTGCATGGATGTGTATAGGATCATCAGAGCATGTGCTGCTCGCTGAGGGGATAAGTAACCAAACCTAAAGTACTGGATGAAAATGGTTCTGTTGGTCATCTATGAAAATTAAAGATTTTGACAGACTATAAACCTCCTATTGCTATGGAAGACTTACACAAACTGTAAGATAAGGACAGTCTTGTTTTTGACACAGAAACTCCCTTTGGACTACAGAAAAAAGTTTGGTTTGACATTATGTACTTTCTTTGTCGCAACGGATGAGGGAATCTAATGGAAGAGACAATGTGGACGTTCAGTCTTGGAAAAGATGCCTCTGGTATGGAACTTGTTTACCAAATGAGGTTGTTCTTGGCCTTGTAATAAAAATGAATGCGTTACTCTGTTATGACCTATTCGCATTTGAGCCCAAAACAACTTATTTTTTAAGCTTCGAACCTGTTTTATCTCAAAATTTTGTTCCCTATACTGCTATCACACGAAGTTTGCCATTTATTTAAGATATTCTTACTGATTAACTGTTTATTTGTTCGGTGCTTAACGACGCAACAACCCTTGTTGGTCATTAGTGTCAGACGGTATTAAACATGATGTGGATGGAAAAAGTAATAATTTATAAGATAAAATAAATGGAGCGATGATGATGAGTTTGTATAATGATAATAAGTTGCAATACGATTGTTGACAGGAGAGACCACGTACAATATCTGACAGTTTCAAAGAGATATTCAGATAATTGTACATGTTCTTTAACTGAACAGTATACAACATTAAAGAATCTTAAAGTTGGAAAGAGTGAAAAAAAATCTAAAGCAAGTAAGGCATGTGCTGGTAGATTAGACTGGCTCTAGTCCTTAAAACAAGTTTTCATTAATGTTTCATATCATATACTTGTAGCTAGTCTAAAACAATGCCATCTAGCTCTAAGTATATGATATGAAACATTGATGAAAATTGTTTTAAGGACTGGGGCCAGTTTACTGGTTGATCTACTGTTTCATTTTCCTGCCTAGGAATCCAACAGAGAACTATTTTTATATAGTTAATAGCTTTCAATACTGAAAGAGAATCAGAAAAAAAAAACTTATTTTTATTACCACTAATTTTTATTAAGTTCTCATTAAGTCTAGGGCTAGATTAACTGCTTTGGCTTCAGCAGTAAAAGCAGAAGAACCATCAGGAATGTGCATTATATAAGAGTGGTTGTCTATTATAGCAGCACAACCTACAACTGAGTCGTCTTTTGACCATTCAGTATAAATTTGTTGACAATCCTTATTGGACTAATTTCTGACTTTTGTTACTCAGAGTGAAATAAAAAGACTTTCAAGTTTTTCTGAATCCAATCACGAATGTTTGGTGTAAAATGTGTATAAATGTTTAATAAATTCAATAAAACAAGAGCTCTCATGTAAGATCCTCTATTTGTTGATTATGAATCACAGTCGAGGCATATGTGATCACTATAGCTCATTTGTAGCTATTTCATAGTAGTTCCATCTATCAAAAAATATATAACTAACGTTATTTTCTTAATATAGAGGATCTTACATGAGTGCTCATGTTTTATTGAATTTATTAAACAGTTGAGGAAAAGAGACAAAATGCGAGGTTTGCCGAGCTATCTTTTTTTAGCATCAAGTGTAATAAATTCAATAATACAAGAACATGAATGCTAGATTCTATTTATCATACGACATTAAGATATTACTTTAAAATCTCATTTCTGGCTTAAAAAACGTTATAATTTTGTCACTATGTACGCAACATATTACTGTAATGGACGTCAATACAATTCCCGAATATCTGTAAACCACTGGTGGTTTATCAATTTTCATGCAGGCTAATTTCACTCCAAGACGCAACGTAAAGTGATAAAGATAAACAATACCGTTGAAGCTGTTGCGAGTTTAAATGGCTGCATTACAAAGACAAGTTCCTGTACATACACTTATAGATAGGGCAACACGGCATACTCACTGATACTCACGATTTATAGTCAGGAAAGGAAACCCTACCCTATTAAAGGACGAAGAGGTGTTTGTAAATACAACTTCGAATAAAATGGGGTTATAAGCTAAAACAGCAAATAGTGACTAGTTGATGGCTGTACTCTGCAGAAGAATAGTCATAAAACTGAACCGACAGCACCAGCAAAAACACTAGCTCCACCATCAACCACGCAATCTCCACCCGCCACTACTGGACAAAGAGTCGATGTCTGCACTTATAGCTGAAAAAAGTCAAACTGGTAAATGTATACGTCGATTTGATGGTATTTATGCGTATTGCCAGTACTTTATAGACCGGAAGTGGTAGATATTGGTGTTGATACAAAATAGAAAAACATGCCATATGCCTAAATGACTATAGAGTTAGATCGTTTTTAAGTATCCGGCATGCACATGGCTATTTATGTAAGCATTTAGGAATAGATTTATGTACTGATCTGGATGATGGGTCACAAAGTTGACCAACTACCACTAGACGAAAAGCGTGAAGTAAAAAACGACAAGAGACATTTAAAGACTGCATTTATAAAAATTTAGAACACAATAGCTGCCAAGGACGTCTGCCAGGTAGGTTCAGGGAAGTGTGTGACATGATTTTCAATTTTGAACTATTTTGCCAATTTAAAACTAGGCCTCTGATGTATGAATCTGGTTGGCGCGGTGTCTTTCAAAGAGGTGGCTCTGTCATATTTGGCTTTGTGACAGGGAAGAAATTTGCTTCTTAGGCTTCAGGCCTTATATATCATATTTGTTAAAGTAAGGATGCAGCAATATTGGAAATTTAACCTACATGTGGTATATTATTTGCCTTTATCTCAACTGCACAAACGTTGTAAAAGCAAGCAACCATTTCTTGAGCTACCCCTCAGCTCATGCAATTTAGATATTTTCTCATTTTATCATACGCTGCTTGTTGACCTTTTTTACAGGACACAAATTTTTAATTAGGTCATTGTGTCAGCTGTCAAATGTTATTTTGTTTATGTCTAATCGTTTGCTTTGACTTAAAAATCTCGTTTGATATGTTTCATATAATATATTATTCCTCTGTCTTCATGCAAAACAGGAGCGCTGTGGCTCAGTGCAAGAGTGCTTGACTCGAGACAGAGGGGCTGCGGGTTTGAGCCTCACCGGCTTCACTGCGTTGTGGTCCTCGATCAAGACACATTAATCATAGCTTATTACTGGTTCAACCCAGGAAGACCGGTCCCTGTTTAACTGAGAGATTGTTGATGGAAAGTAAAGAATCAAATCAAACAAACAAACTTCATGCAAAATTTTGGTTATGATTAAGTGGGATGGGGCAAATTTCTGACACTAGCTTGCTTTTCAACAGGCACTTGACAATCATGACCCATATATAGTAAAAAGTTGCTTAATATAATAGTTTTCGAGAAAAATAAAGTTAATTTCCCAAAGAGTCAGTAAAACCCTTACACAGTAATTGCATGTACTAACTGAATCAAGGTAAGTACATCAAGTGATAATGAGTCGATTTTGACAGAACTTATAAAATGTCTATTGCATGGTACTGATAATTTATATCAAGAATGTATACAATTTGACCAATTGTTACCAAGATAGCGGGGTACCAAGATATGGTAACAAAGGCATGGGCAATGCCAAAACTATATCGATCCAACTTTATTGGGAGAAAATAAACCATCATGCAAGTGATGGTTTTGTGAGGATCTACTGCTATCTTGGTGAGAGATAGAAATGCATATTACAACACAATCGTCCGGTGGATCTCTGACGCAAATTACCATTCATGCATATCCAAGATAATTTAAATGCTCAGCGGTATCAAAATGAGATGATTCAACCTGTACTCGCCCCACACATTTGGAAATCTGGGGGATGCTTTCAGTCTATGATAATGCCATTTGCAACACTACCAGGGTGACTAGGAACACGCTGGCCAATCAAAGACCCGCCTCAGCCCACCAAAATCTTGGGAGGGCTAACAAGGGCATCTTCGCAAGTCAAGGGTACTAAATCCACTTCGTTCTTTATGCACCCTTGACGGACGGCCTATCTACAAATGGAAAGTCACGCTCTGCTATTTCATTGGTTGCGACTACATTTCTTTGCATCCATCAACTTATCCGTAGTAAATCATTGTCATCCAAAACAGAAACCAATATGATGGCGCCCATGTTGGGAAAAAATGTTGGGTTTGTGGCGACCTATTGCTGAAACAGAGTAGAAGGTTGATATTTAACAAGTTTTTAGTGTTTTGAGCAATTGGGTGAAGTTGTGTGTGACGTTCCCCGCGCTTCTGATGGCGGGTCGACGTATGTTTGCTCTGGGTTTCTTTAACAAACTTAACAAATTGTATAAGATCCAGTTTGACATTAAAAACAAAGTGACGGAGCTAACTAATCAAAGGATTAATTTACTCGGTGAGCTGAAGAAGAAATATTTGAATTCATCAGTACAGACAGTAACACCAAAAGCGTCATTCAGCACACTCCCACTCCAAGGAAAATCAAGATCAGACCCAGTACCAGACCAGTTGGAGAGACAGATTTTACTGAAAGTCTCCCAAATGCAGAAGAGGAAAAAATGTTCTTGCGGAGACTGGCAAAGGACCTTCTGATAAAAAGGAAATCACACCAAGAAAAGTTAAGCTAAGTTTTAGTTTGATAAATATTAGAGTGTGTGACTCAGCTGTTTTTTTTTTTTGGTCAGTAAGTCGCTGGTTTACCAAGCACATTCTATTCTATTTGTTAGTTAAGGGTGTCACCATATGCAGTGTTTTCCATTTTCCTATTTAGCTTTCAAAGGAGCTGGTACTAACCCTTTATGTTATTGCTTTTTATTCACAAAAACAAGTAAAAAAGCTATTTTCTGCTCTAAAGTAGCCAGCTCTACAGCCCCAAGTAGGAGGTGATATTGCTGGTGGATGGCGCTTATGGAAAACACTGCATATGGAAATCCCAAAGGATTGAAGCATGTCCTACCAGTTATTGACCTACCAGCTATTTAACAGCTTACAAGCAAAGAAGCAGGGGTGTGGGGCGCATCCCCAATCATTCAACAACCAGAGCGTAGTCTTACGTCACAATCTTTGTCCAGTAAAGCAGAGGTGTGTCATTAAATCTTTTCCCATTGGGTTATTTTTTCATATTTTTTGCGGCTTGCTGTTGTTTTGTTTTTTAATTTGGATTTTTTTAAATTTTCTTACAGGGTCAAACAGTTGGGATTCAGATCAGGTCTTATATTTTGTTGGGTCTGGCAGGGTCTAAAGTGTTAGCAGTATTTACTCACTTAATTTTTTTTTATCTTTTTTCAGCTGATAACACAACACAAGTAGCTAAAGAGTAAGCCCTATTGCAGAATGCTAATTATCATGAATAATAATAATAATTTGATTTCAAGATTAATCACCTAGCCACCCCCTCCTACCTACCCACATCATGATAACCCATTGCAGGGATTCAGTTTGGCGGATCTAAGATACAGTCCAAAAATCATCTTGAACGTAATGAACGAAGTGGATTTAGTACCTTTGGCTTACGAAGATGTAACAAGGCTACAGATAAATGGATAAATTTGACTCAACATGTCTTTAAGAATTTCATCCTTTTATTGGGGTTGTTTTTCCCGCCATGACATCAAGTTGTCTATTTTAAACCAATCTCGCTAAACCTGAAAAAGAATTTATTACGTCTAAAATCGGTACAAAAGTTTTTTGTAGTGTATATGAAATTAGGAACCCTACAGGATCATGTGTTATTCATATGGTACAACTATGCAAATTTGAAGACAACTCATCTGTGACGTTCGTATTTTTGATCGGATTTTCATTAAATTTTCACTAAAATGTAGAACGACAAAACTAGGAGTGATAAACACCATTTTGGGGAGTTTTGGTCAATTTTGAATTGAACAGGGGCCGTTATTCGACCCCAAATCAGGCCTAGGAAAATCCCTGATTATTAGCTAAGTTGTTTCCTAAGTACCAATTTGGATAGTTTATATGATCATAGGTGGTAATGTCGCAAGGGACAATAGAAGGGTTGTGCAAATGAAATCTATAAGAGATCTTCTGGACTTCAGCTACAGGACCAATAAACAATGGCAGCAGCTATGTGAGAAGTCCTGTTTTATTTGTTTTTACAGTTTTGCAGCTTAATATAAGCAAAAAGAGAATGCTATTCCCAATAATACTCATTTCAGCACAATAAGCGAAAGAATCTGGCGTAAGAAAGTCAACTTCTAACTTATACTTTATCCTGGTAATGGTGTGCGCAAGATATCATTTTTGTGGTTGCTAATGAAGGTATTCTGTTCAATAAAATGCTTTATGGTTGTTAAAGATCATATTCTTTCGAACTTATTTGTCAAGAAAAGCAGTATTCATCACCTTCTTCATAACACTTTGGGTCAGCGGCGAGCTTTTGGTTGGTATTGCCCCTTACAACATTGGTTGTCACTTACGGTACAACTGCCGCTTACGGGACGAATGAACTTGGTCAATTCAAAGAGAATAACAAGTTGAAAATATGAGTTCTAGAAAAGTGAAAATATTCTCATTGAGATGCAGGGTAATTCAATTGAGCTCGCCATGTGAAAACCTGCATAATGTCATTTGCGAACAACAAAGACGCAGATCAGCCTGCGTAGTCTGATCAGAATATTATTTTTCACTGCTTAGACTTATGCTTAAACCAAAATTTCAATGCTGCAGCTTGGTTCTGTAACGGAGGAGACTGGTTTGAATCTTGCCTGGTCGGAAATCCCAAAGACACATTTTCGGATGGCATTGCTCAATTCCAAGCCGATTATATTGAGAATCATGGTGGCTCAGTGGTAGCATGCTTGTATGTGTGTGGGTGGGGCGGGTGGAGGAAGGGTTTGCAACTAAATGGGACTGTTCTGGGCCATCTAAGGGTCTCTTTACGAAAAGGTAAAAATGGGAATATTTTTGTGGGTATTTAAAATTTTGTCCTGCACGCGTGATATATATATTTGAAGAGAGGAGTAATCAGTAGAAGCTCTGTGATTTAGTTTTGGTGGAGGGGACGGGATGTGGGCTCGCTACAGAACCTAATATCTTAACATGCATGGAGAGAACAAAGCTTAAATGAAATTGCAGCGAATCTGAGAGAACCTATCCGACCAAACACTTTCCTATACTTTCTCTCCCCTGCTATCGCCACCTAACAACTTCATCTATATTTTCCCGGGTCTACTTTGACAGCATCCTCTCTAGGAGCCACCGTGGTGTAGTGGATAAACCACTTTCCTTGTAAACCAGGGGTCACAGGTTCGATCCCCGGCTTCACCAGTCTGTCAGATGAAACTTGAAGCCCTGGCCCAATTTCCATATGACCTGCGATAAGCCACGCCTCCTGGTGGCCATGTTTTTGACATATATTCGTTTTAGCTTTTTCTGTAGAGGGTCGTTTGGTGACCATTTCTGCAGGGTTTTTTTTAATTCTGATCATTGATTTCAAAGGAGAATATGTTTTTAGTTTCTTATATAGGTAAAGATTCACCCTAGTGGCCATGATTTTGACAAGATATGTTTTCGCTTTTTTGAAAGCAGATCATTCAGTGATCATTTCTACCAAATTATTTTGAATTTTGATCACATGATTGCTCTCCTAATGGTTTCAAACCATAAGTGCTATTGTCTTAATATTCTTTTTTTAAGCAAAACATTTCAAAAACAGTCTCAATAAAATTTTCTATTATGCTGAATGTGTGAAAGATGTCATGATTTAATTCGAATGCCCATCATGTTTGGATATTTGCGAGCGATAAACCAAGACCTTTCTATCAGACACTTTGAGAGTAATCCATTGCCTGTCAGATGCAGGGCTTATATGCCAAATGCACCCGTATCATGAGAGGGAGTCCATATCGTAAGTCATAATTGTTTTTTCTATTTATTCTGCCAAAATTTTTAAACAGATTTTGATGAAACACTATTTGGGCATAAAAGAAGTTTCATCTTGTGTCACTTAATTTGTCGAAAAGCCCAATAACCATGCTTATCTAAAGTCAAAACAGAAAAATCAACAACCCTCATCCAGGGAAAAATTGATTTTAGACAGCCACCTTGGTTTTCCACTTTCCTGACCTCTTCCTATTATGCAAAAATGGAAACTGTTGGGAATCACATTGCCATGGCATCTATTTATTAACAGTTTTGGTTTGGTTAAAAAAGCGTTTCTGTAAAAGCCACAGCTACTATATATAGATCACCTCATCAAGAAACAAAAGCCAAAGTTAAAAGGATTAACATATTTAAACGTGACAGTCAAGTTCAAGGACACAGAACATTCAACTCGAAAAAAGCGATTTCATTCACTTTGTAACTTAGATTGCCGGGTCGTTTGTGGGTAAAAACCCTATGGAATCTACTTGTACAGTCATAAAGAACACCAATATATATATAAGCAATAGCAAAAAATAAACATATGATCAAGGCTACTTGGAAGTGGTCAGTATAACTTTTCATATTTGGGATACATAAATTAGGAAATAAATAAATAAAAAGACATTTAAATCTGAAGGTCAATGTCATGATCATGCTAATGATAATTTTCTGGAAATGATGAGTTAGAGTGTCAATGGGGCTTACTGAGTAGCGAATTATGGCTATGAAAATTTAACGATTAGCAAAATATGACCCAAAAATATAATGATTAGCGATTTTTGGGTCTAAAATTTACTGATTAGCGATTTTTGGGCCAATTTCTTTCACTGATTTCCAAATCTAGGGACTATATCTTAGTGATTATCCGATTTTGGGCCTAAATTTTACTGATTACCAAATTTTCAGCCTAAATTTTACTGATAACCAATTTTAGAGGTACCCCATTGAGACCCTCGTCAATATCAGTTTTGTTTAGTAATGTTTGGTTTGTTTTGGTTCATCTTGTCGTGACTTGATACAATAATGTTCTAAAAATCATGGTTTACAGCAAAGAAAGGAACGAATCATTGATAAGAGTTTTCACCTTCAAAAGATTTTTTTCTTTTTAAAAGCACATATTGTGAGAAATAATCTAGAAGCTCTTCTTTGCGAAAAATAAAACAAACAAACAGAAAAGGACATTTAAAAAAACACTTCCTGGTTTAAAAGATCATGTTTTTTTTTCTAAAACATTTTGACAGGATAAAATGGAGGATTTAAAATGTGTGAAAGCATACTTGGTCGATAAGAACAACATTTGTAAGAGAACTGGGATGAAAGAGGACCCATTTAAAGTGGCAGAGGAGATGCGATCAGCAATGAAGGGTGGGGTTAGGAGGTTTCGTAAATCTGGTAAGCAGGTAGCAAGTTTCTTTTCAAGATTAACTCAAAACGACAAAAAGTGTGATTCAAATGACGATTATAATGCTGCAGCTAAGGAACAGATACTAACTGATTTGAAGCTGGTAATTACGGCCATAATAGGATCAGTAAAGACACCAAGAAGATGCAGAAAAAAAACAGAAATTATCAAAAATAAATCATTGCACAGACTGGGCGTGGACTGTAGTGACATCATTCAGTTACCAGTTTGCTTTTCATGACGTCATCTGACACAAACAGCTATGTTACGTTGACAATAGATCGAGCAACTTCATTTTTAAACAACTAAAGCTAGTATCTCACTGGGATGCGAGCAATTTGCGACTATTTCGAGACTAATTTGAGAGACACGTTTTGGCGACATAAATACGACATTGCAACCATGATCACATTGCGGTCACACTGAATGGGTGATAAAGACATATTTGCGACAGTCGCACGAATATCGTACGATTGTCGCACGAATCATTGGCGAATGTTTCACGACATTCGCCCGATGTAATTGCGAACATTTATTACCGTCGACTGCCTCACGACGTGCTCATGAACGTCATGCGACTGTCGCGCGAAGGTCCTGCGACTGTCGCACGATCGTTTAGCGAGAAATGATAAACCAAGAAAAACAAACATTCTAGCAAGCATTGAAACTTCAGACTAGGAAGGTACTACGCTGTTGGAAGGAACTAGAGGACTGGAATGAGCTAGATTGTTGGAAGGTGTCACGCTGCTGGGTGGTGTTGGACTGTTGAATGGTAGCAAATATTGAGTTAGAAAAAAGTTAACTCGTTTAAACTGCACAGGTATGATGGCCCATCAAGCAGCTTAAGAAAGTCAGTTGAGAACGCACATGCTCTGATTGCCCACATGAATGGCATGATGAGCCCATTCAAATCAAACTTACAATGAGTTGGGATGAGCCTCGTCCCGCGAAATTTTATTTTATATAGTTATGCGCACAACAAAGGCACATATCAGACTGCATGGATGGGCACTCTAATCAGAATCTTAGCTGTCCGCTGCAGTGATAATTTGTTTATAGGGCCCTACATGCCAAATTCAAACCTGCTGGGCTGCTTAGACTAACAATACCTTTATACTGTAATAGAAATTGTAAACATTTAAGTAGGCCTTACGTATAAAACACACTTAACAAAATTATCCTCTCAGAATGCAGAACCATTTTTAATAACTGTAATTACTCCAAACAGTATACATGTAAGTAAGCCCAATCAATACACCATACTTATATGAAACTATCCTCTCAGATAGCAAGAATACTTGACAACTGGAATTAGTCAAAACTATATACTTAAGTATGCTTAACCACGATCTCGTACTAAGAAGGAACTATCATCTCAGATAATAGGAATTCTATAAACGACATTTTGGCGACATAATTGCAAGTAATTTAAGATACTCGCGCGATAGTCGCGAGATGTTCGTGCGGCTGTCTCACGACGTTCGCCAGAACATCACTTAGTTTAACTTACTAGCAATGTTGTTGCAAAGTGTCTCATTTGTTCGGAATTCAGTCTTATTTATCTCACAAATATGTCGTGTTTCAAAATGATTGCGACTAAATTGCGAGGGGTCGGCACCAAGTTCGCGATGGGTTCGAGACACCCATGATGACTTTGCGACCATTTTGCGGGAATTTTGTCGCATAGAATTTTTGATTAAATATTGACCTCTAGCCATCGATATATTAAGCAACAAATCACTGTGAGCGCAAATCTATTTCTTAATTTTAAAACTTATCACCTATGTAGCCAATGGTTAAATTCAGTGAATAATTGGTTGACAAATCACTGCACATACTGGGTAAAGACTGGCCTGAAGTCATTGGATAGCCATTTTGATTCTCATGACGTCATCTATCATGTAAGGCCTTGTAACGGTGACAGAAAATCGCGTAATGTCGAATTTACAATTATAGGACTTCAATAATGGACGTAGATGAACTTATAAATATTCATTTTTCGCTTCACTCGATGAAAACAATTTTATATTCATTCCAAACAGCAAAACTACGCATTTCTGTCCAAACAAGAGTTATGGGAAATTCTTACACTTTGTTTGAGATGGTGAAATCATTATAAACTCTAAAGGATTCAATCATTTTTTTAAAATTTTTATGTGTGATAATCAAAATAGATTCATGCTTGCAGTGATTTGTTCCTTAATATATCACAGTATTTAGTGGATAAATCACTCATTCTTTATGCTCGTGTTTTATTCACTTTAACGATTGACCTCCAGCAAGTGATATATTAAGCAACAAATCACTACGTGCACAAATCTTATTTCTTAAACAAAACACAAAGTGTGGGTATTCATTTTCTTAATTATATCTCAAGGAAAAGTTAGGAAATAAACTTATCAGGATTTACTGAAATTTTTTACTTTCTCTTTTTCTGCTGGTCGACAGACACATAATGCAACATTTCATTGAAATAAACAAACTTTGAAGCTGATAAAATTGCATTTATTATGGCATATGAATGATTAACATATTTTTGCAACTTTTTAAAAAAAATTCAAAGTGTAAGATCCTCTTTATAAGACATAAATTCAGGGATGTGGAAATAGCAAACTTTTACTTGATTCAGATAAGAACAGATAACTAAGATCACTTTTTAATGTGCTATACCATATAAATAAATTCCTTTGAAAAGAGTATAAAATCAGATAAAGACTCTATTAATAACATTGAAGAAGCTGGATTTTTCTGTATAGCCTAAAGAATACTTGAGATATCAGCATTTAAAGCATCAATAAGCAGACAAGGCTCAGATGACCCTGCACATATGCAAATTTTCACTAGGGCATATACTGCATATAATGGACGTAGAATAGATGAAGACTAATCCCAAAGTAACAGTTTTTATATGCCCATTTAAATGTGGTATCAAAACATGTGAAAATTGCAGCAATTTCACATTTTGAATTTAGACTACATTTGATATCCTTGACATTGACCTCCACATTCGAATAGATTCATCAATTTTGTTTATTGCTTTTATTTACTGATGTATTGTTCTTAATGCATAGTTTAGATGCTTTCTTCATTACCAATCGAAATATTGTTCCAAAACATGTGAAAATCGAAGATTTCAAAATTGTAATTAAGACGTACTATATTTGCTGACCTTGACCTTCACAATCGAATATTTTCATTCATTTGGTTATGTTTTTTAACTGATGTGTTGTTCTTAATGCATACACAAGCTTCTTTCTTACCCATCTAAATATTTTTCTAAACAGCAAACTAAGTTTTTCAACATTTAGAATGTCTACATTTAATGACACTGACCTTCAAATGTAAATATATTCATTCATTATAGTATTGCTTTTGTTAACTGATGTCTTGTTCTTAATGTAGACACTAGTGGCTTTCTTATTGGTTTCATATTCCCATTTAAATGTTTTAATATTCCAAAACATGTGAAAATCGCAGTTTTTCTACATTTTGAATTTCTACATTTAATGACCTTGACTTGACCTTTACATTTAATTTTTTTAATCCATGTGATAATTGCTTTTAATAACTGATGTGTAGACTAGCTGCTATCTTTCTTTCTTTCATTCATTTACACCATCCGTCTTAATATTGTGCAAAAAGTGTGAATAACAAGTTTTTCCGTATTTTGAAATTCTACATTTTATGACCTTGACTTTCACCTTCAAATAAATTCATACATTTTATTATTGTGCTTGGTTACTTATATGTTGTTCTTAGTGAATGTAATACTTGCTTTCTTATTTACCCATCCAGATATTGGTACAAAACATGTGAACATACCAAATTTGAAAAGCAAATCATGAACTGAAGTTTTTATGACCTTGACATTAAATAAAGAATTTCTCCATCCAGTTTTTTTATTGTTTCCAACAGAAGATATATTGCTTGCTATATTCATATCAGTGGGTTTCTTGAACACCGTTGTAATACCGTTGTAATAAATATCAAAAACTGCTTCAAAATATGTCAAATTCCCATTTTTCCACATTTTGGAAGTTGTCAAAATCTGCATATTTTACAGTCACGTGCTACTCATGTGTGTAATATACCTCATGTTTTCTTATTCTTACATATAGAGCAAAGTTGGTACAATATTCAAGTGTGTTAGTTTCAGAAATTTGATGAACACATTTTGAAGGAATGATCAGCCAAGTATGCCAATTTTTCACTTTTTTTCTTTCTTTTTTTGCATTTTCTACAAATCTCAGCTTGAAGTCAATAACCTAGATGTCATTTTGAAATTTTAAGGCTTGCTTTGCTGTTTTGGGGTCAAAACTGCTTCACACACTAGGAATGAGAAAAATCCCAGACGTAGCGTGCGGGACCCCTATGGGATTTTTTGATTCTTACAGAGAATCCATGTTAAGTCCTACGGTAAGAAAAATACATTTAGGGAGATTTGGCTTATAATTTGAGGGATTTGGGGAGAATTGCTCAACTAATTTTTAGGAGTTGGGGAGCAAATGCAAAACACTTTCAGGGAGCTGAGGAATTTTCTTTCAGGGATTTTGGGAGATCATTACATTATTTTCAGGGATCAAGGGAGCACAGACCCCTACACCCCAGAGGGTAGGGGGCTCAAAAGTAGGCCAGAACAAATCTTTTGACCAAACTTGCTCCAAGGTGTGGCCAGACTTACCCCTTGCAAGGCGGGATAAGTTCAGCTTTCATGACCTGATGATCTCCCTGACTGAAGTTTACCCTTTGTCGTATAGAGACATACGAAGGGGGTTACCGGGACTGGTACCGCCCTATTGTGCCTTACTTGAATATGAAGGTTTCACAGAGTTGGTAGTTATAGACATTCGAAAATTGTACTTTCTTCTAAAATGGGACCATACTAGCTCCGTCCCTCTTATATCATTGTGTTGTGAGCAAAGCTATCGGTATCATAGTGTTGTAAGCAAGGCTATCGGTATCATAAACTTCGCAAAACTTTTTCAAAATTTTATAGACAATACTATGATTTGATTTCTAAATTCCAAGTTGGACTTAAATCTCTCTTGCGCCAAGGACTTTCAGAACCTGATTTCTATGGTGACTTGATGTATAAGTTGAAGAAAATTGTTGGCTCTAATAATTTTTCAGCACAGTTCATTAAAATAATTTCCCATTATAAAAAGATTGGCTATAACATTAATGTATTGCAACAGACTGCATGCTTGGTAGTCAACCCAATCACGGTTGGCAACTTTGCTTTCCTCTTTAATTGCACGCCGGTGGGTCGGACTTCAGACTCTATGATGGTTCCGACTTAAAGACTTATCTGTTGATGAGATGGTAGGGGCCTGATGCTTTGGCTGTTTGTCGGGCCCTCCGGGGTTTACCTGTTGGATTTCTTTTGCTCCGGTATTCAGTTTAATTTACTGTTGAGTCCTTATCCTTGCTTTATCTCCTTGTTATATCTTGATTTATATGTTTTAGGAGATGATGCATTGATAAGTTAGGGGTCTTTCATGCAAACCAAATATCTATGTGTCTTGATCCACATCTGAATTAAGGGTGAGGTTGGCGCCGTTAAACCGGTTTAAGCCCTCCAGTAAAATATTTTACTGACCGTTCCAAGGCGGTACTTCTTTTATGGATCTTTTATGTTTTGGATCTGTCTTGTGTTTGCTATGTTTTGTGCGCGTCTGTTTATATGTGCTTTGTGGTCACCTGCTGGGAAAGGGCTGACCTCTTGGCTCTCGTTTGTGGTGTCTACTGTGAGTTTGTCACTTTCCCATTGGTATCCTGGGTCAGGTGTGGTACTTGATTGTATCGATTCCTGATCTTTGCACACTTACTTACTTTGCACAGGCGCGATACTAAAGAATCGACCTGTTTGCAAAGGCACAACGCGACTGAAAAGTCGGGTTTCTCGTGATGGTTGAGCGGCTCTTCCTCGCGGTGCCACGGTGTTGTCTGCAGTTTGTGATTGTGGTATATCCTGATCATACTCACTATTTTTGTGTCAATACGCGGTGTGCATTACCTGAAACACTACGTTAAAAAAGTAACAAGCACTGAATGGCTTTTAGTAATCCGTTTATGGTGACATCCAGTAACCTTACGTACAATAACAATAATTGACATTACAGTATTTTAGCGAAGCAATGATAAGATTTTCTACACTAAAACATTTTTGGTCAAAAATGTGGTTTCATTGACACGTGATGACGCAGATTGATAACAAGTTTGAACCAACCAATCGGGTTGATCACATGATTTGGTGACGTATTCGGTAAACAAGTATGTCGTATGCACCCACAATGCTCAAATATTCAGTATTTGAAAATGCTCCCTATCGTAAGCTAATGCCTCTTATACCACCTTTAGCATGAAATATCACTTGATGTGCAAGGTCTACACTGATGTAGGTGGTATAAAATAGTTATACCATGTTTGTCCACCTGTACGTAAGATAATCCACTCGCTAAAGCTCGTGGATTATCTCTACGTACAGGCAGGCAAGCCATGGTATAACTATTACTTATATAGACATGCAAAGTGGTGCATAATGTGTCGAGCAGGCAATTTCGTACATTGTATTTTTATTGAAGAAAATGTATCGCTCGGGGTGGGGGATAACTTGGGGGTAATTTTGTGTGTGTTTTTAAACCTACTGGTCTTTGAAAAAATGACCAAATGGCCTATTAATTGAGCTATTAATATACTGATTGAACAAAATGTTTACATTATTCATATAGATCAACTGTACTTTGATTTTTGTATCTAAACCCTCTTAATCCGAGCCTTCTCTGATGTTTAAGTGGCTTTTCCATATTTTGATATTTGCCACTAGTAATATCAAAATAAAGAAAAGCCACGAAAACGTCAGAGAAAACTCGGACTAAAACCCTCTTACTATAATGGTTTCTGAGATGTATATCTCTTTCAAACAGGGATGTCAGAAAACGGGATCATTCGTATATCAATGATGAAACAAAGGGTCAGTCGATAGTTACTTTTTTAGAAAAAAGGAGCTTAATGTATACCAGGCAGCGCTGAAAAGGGGGTTATTCGGCACGCACATCCGTACTATGTCATATATAGGTAGTTACCCCCCTCCCCAGCAACAGACTCAGGTGAGGGCTTCAGATCATCTTGTTGATTTGTCGTCTGCATCAATTTTTTTCGAAAAAGTATTTCCGGAATACCATCTGAGTGTCAGATTTGATCTAGATGGGACCCGACAATTTAGTTTTACCCAACGTTTTGTCGGTCCTGATCTAGGTCCAAACTGTTTGCAAACTCTTTACGGTTATCTGACAGCAGCAAAGAGTTTGAAACCAAACATTTTTGTGTTGCTCTATTATTTAAGGATTGAAATGCAGATTTTTAGCTTGCACTGGATGATGCAAAACATTAGGCTTTTTAATGTCTGTGAAGCCCGAAGGGCTTCTCGGAGACATTAAAACGCTAATGTTTTGCATCATCCAGTGCAAGCTAAAAATCTGAATTTCAATCCTTATATTTACATTTTATATTATTAATCAAACATACTTTATTATCTTCCACCCAAATTCGCTGGTGATCCTTGAAAAATGAAATATTTTAATTGTAACGGAGGTGTTAAAACAGCCAGCGAACGAAAGTCCTGTACATAACGTCGTGGCGATACGTGAATGACGTCACGCAAATGTTGATAAACAAAGAAAGCTATTGGTTGACGTTGACGTTACTCCACCTAGAGGCGCGACCTAGACCACGTGACTGCTCAATGTTTTGCATCGAGAAATGCAAGCAGCTAGGAATTATGGTTTCATCTAAGGTAGCTACATTGAGAATGTAAATATTATTTTTTATTTACGACCTCAACTCGGTCGCTTTAAATATTTTGCTATGATTAGGGTAAACAGCGTTTAACACCCAATCATTAATTTTTCAGTCAGGCTTTAAAAAATTCTATATTAAATATTCCGAGAGTTTGCATTTATTATTAAATTGATACATTTTCGTAAAAAAAAATCAGTCTAGTAGGCAAACCATCACAAAATGACTTTTTCTGGAAAAGTAACATGTAATTATAATTCTTCTATTTCAAAAATATTAATGAAGTGCAGAAGTTTATTTTTTATCGCACTAGACTCTCATATATCATGCATTGACATTACCTAGATATTAAATAAAATGTTAGACTGCATTACGTCCCTTGATAGCAAGAGCTAAACTCCAGCTGTTAAGTCTTTAGACCTAATTTTTCGCAATAACTTTTTAATCTTCAATTTTAGCAAAATGTGTACGCGATGAAAGTTGTAGAGTATAATTTCCGCCAACTTCTCCAAAAGGTCTTGTGCTTGTGGCGCAAACAGATTTCTGTGTATATAGATGAAGATTTTTGCAATAAACTGAATTCGCCCTAAATTTCTAAGTCTTTTAATAACAGGTATAATTCGTGTTGGCGTAACAAAAAGGGGTAGTTTCAAAAACAATTCTGAAGCGGTGCAAATCCCATTCTTCAAAGGCTGTGCATAACATTAAACTGCCGTTAACAGACGCAGAATTAACCGTGCATATGCAGAATCAACTAAAAGCAGGCTCATTTGTGGGAAAAAGACTGTGTTATCGCATAGCATGCAATTTTCCTCTAATTCACGTGCTATGAAATGAACGGTTTTGAGATGACCCTACTAGCTTAACGCACAAGCGAATCAGGCGCGATTTCCATTATATTTGAACAAGTCATCCATTGCTTTAGTAATTGAATTAAGGCGGTACAATGTAACTTTTTGACTGACATCTTGGACTTGGTTTATTTGCACTTTGCTTAAAATGTTCAAAGAGTGCATCTAAGCACAGAGGAACCTGCAGCATCTAGGATGTTGGAACCATTTGGGGAAGTTGGCGGAGATATTCCTGAATACTTTCCATCGCGAACACATTTTGCTAAAATTGAAGATAAAAAGTTTATTGCGAAAAATTGGTTCTAAAAACTTAACAGCTGGAGTATTATCGATGCTTAAGCGCATTTAAAACTTGCTTGCAGCCGTTTGATATCACTTTAACTTTCCAGCCAATCAGGAATAGACAGAAATTTGCATACAAAGAGTTTCTGCTAGATTATGAAACATTTCAATTGTAACACTTTTGTGTATAGGTACTTTTTATTCATGTAATGGCATGTATGTGCCCAATTTCGGCAGTTATGAAATACCCAAGTGGACATCTCATTAAACAGAAGATAACAAAGGTCAACCTATTAGAAATATCACGCTTCCTTTCATCTCATTTTTAGTGCCTTCCGATAAACACTTATATAGCTAGCTGGAGGCTGTTAATGGTAGACTGTAGAGTTCAAGTAAAAGGTTGTATATTCGACCTTGCTGCGCCATACAATATTTCAATACACTGCAGACTCAGAACAGTTGGCTTCTGGTGAAGCTGTCTGATCAGGTCTGCACTGTTTGTGTTTCGAATGGAAACGTTTGCCATAGTTTGGCGTCATTAGAATGACAATTGATAAAAACATAAATTAGTTCAGGTTATTCGGCGTAGCAAGGGTTTAATTTGACCATGATATTTGTGAATTTCATTTCGACCAATCGAAATGGCTCTACTATCCTAACCTTTACCCATGACCAATGGAATATACGCTTCTACGAACAGAGAAATGCATGATGGGATTGGAGATACCCCAAAACCGGGGTGCACCCTTCCCCATCTCAGTTTTTGGCTTGACACAAGAGAGTGAAATTGGGAAAGGTTTTGGACAGTCGGGTTTCTAAAAATTATTATTTAAATTATAAAAATAAATCACTCCACTTTGGACTTGTAAAATAAATTGTCTAAATTCAGGGTTGTTAATCATTGATTTAAAAATACACAACGCGGAGGAACAGTATAGACATTGATCAGTAATCACACTTGTTGATTGGTACCGTGCCATAGATATTGACAGTGGTACATATGTTATTTTGGTGAACCGTGACAGCGGATCGAACTTTGGAACCATACAGACGTCGCTTGAAGTTGCATTGATAAGTCTTTTGATCCACTTATCTGGGCTTTCTTGTACATTGAATAAAATTAAGATATTGGACAGTCATATCAATTGTCATATAGGTTTAATCTGCTACTTGATAAATAGTACCTAAGCAAATTATTATTTTTTTTCTGTTATTTACAAGGTGTTAAGAAATGGATTGGTGTTATTTTTTTTGAAAATAATAATTATTAATTAAAAGCATTTTAATTACACATTATTGGACTCATTTAATTAAAATTCAATATGGCAGAATTTCGGGACTTAAGAGAAGCTAGTGATGAAAAATCCCAATGTTTAATTTTTCTTACTGTTATTTTAACATGGATAGGGAATAAAGATAAACCGGAGGAGATTAAACATATTAAAGTCTTTGATGGTAATTTGAACAATGATTTAGCTAAGGATATAGAGAGAATAATATTTTTGACTGATAATGTAGTAATAGCCAGTGATGAGAAAAAGGGCAAAGATTTTAGTGACAAATATAGACCAAATGACAGAGGCAGACATACGGACAGACACTAGGGCTAATTATAAAATATTTAATAAACTGAAGCTGGTTTTGAGAGCATATAAATAAGTAACTAAAATTGATAGGGTTGATTTTAATCATAAAATGAGGTGGATCTTTTAGGACATAATTAGTTGGAAATTTATTTTTAAGGGAAATAAAGCATGTAAGCTATGAAAGGCTTCAGTCAGTTTTGATTTCGAATATTGATCAAGTTTGTTTAGGTCATAAAACTGGGTTGATCATCATCAGTTTGGTATTAAAGGAATTATTGCTTCTTAAGAAATTTGTAGATAACAGTATGTAATCGATATTCTGTGAGAGGTAGAATGGTTGTTTATTTTTGTCAAAAGTAATTTGAAGGTGTTGTGTACCTTGTTCACCTTGTGAATCTGTGATGCTGATTTTGTGCAAGCTTGCGTTTTGACTTAAGTGGTCAGATATTATATCTGGTACAACTGTTTTGTATTGATCAAGTATGATCAGCCATTTTGGAAGGTCAATGTTTATATCGAGATTGTAAGTTGCTATATAGCAAGCATGATGCCATATTTCGTGTAAAGCGGTAGTTGACGCTTTCTTACTGGAGTATCTGAGTAAGGATTAGGGTTTGTTTATACATGAGAAGTTGCAAGTTAGCGACGACCCTTGGAGTCCTTGTTATTTTATCACAGGTTGAAACGAGTATGAATGGTGAGTTAGAAGCGTGTAGTTTGTTTTGTGTATATAGAAGTTTTAATTGGTAAGCTTTGTGGAAAGCAGTGGTATATTTTAGCACTCAGTAGTGCGTTGTTGCAACAATCATATTATTGACTAAGTAGTCAGATATTTTTTTTTCCGGTGCTAATGTTTTGGCATTTTGCCAAAGTTATGGTCAAGCTACTTGAATAGGTCAATGGGGTTATTGAAGAGAGACTTGTAAGTTGTTAAATAACAAGCATAATGACGTATTTTGTGTTAGACGGTAGTTGACGTCTACTTACTGTAAGGTCTTGTGTGAGGACATGGGTTTTGCATAAAAGTAAAGGTTGATGTTAACAACTGCTCCTTTAGGTCCACATGAGTTATGATATATTTGTATGACTTGTTGAGCAAGTGTGTTAGAGACTAAGATTTATTTTTATATAAGTGCATTGATGTACGGAAGTGTAGTTTCATAGAATGAGAGATCTCAGTTGTTAAGGGGGTCCATGCTGATATTTTTTTGAAAGAAACGGACGGACAGAGCATACATAAGCATAAGATATTTAGATTTATAGACAAAGACTTAATGATTTGTTAATGCTAATTGGGTCAGTTGAGGATAAGGCTATTAATATGTCTAATCATTTAGAGCAAGAAATAAGAGAAGCCAGGACAATCGTGGTATTGTTTTCAATGCTTAATACGTTAATAAGGGGCTTATTCTTTACCTGTGCCATTGTTAGGCAGGACAAGGGTTGATAAGGATGATAAAAAACTTTTAACATACTATAAACTAGAATCTAATTATTTGGCAATCAACTCAGATAGATCACAATATATTTTATTAACAGAAACTCAAGTTAAAGATTGTGTTCAATCAGGCTTGCAAATCTGTAATGTAAAAATTCCTATAAGAAATGCTAATGTTGGGCTTAATTGTCTTTTAAGTAACTTCAATCAGGATAAGGTTCATGTCAAGAAATTTTGCAATGTATGGATACATCAAACCACTTTACCAACTGCATTTTATTTGTCTAATGATGTTTACTTGGTTATTTTGGATAAGCCAACAGTATTTCATTTGTCATGTAAGAAAGTGGAAGACAGCAAGTTGATCCACCATTTGGTTTTTTGACATTACATAAGTCGTGTCAGGCTACGTCAAATCATTTTTCATTGTTAGGGTATTTTGAGGGTCGTTCAACAGAGAACATCGAAAACTTTGCAAGTAATATGTTGAAGGACTATAATATTTCAGACTTGAGGGTTTTGGGATGACATAAATCGAATTGTTCCTTTCAGCAATGATACTATTAAAATTCCACCTAAATTGGCTAACTTAGAAGATTTTCCATTGGGTAATTTGGTTGAAGACTTGCATAATAAATGGCAGATTGAACCTATAGCAGCAGAACATTTCCCACTATGGGGTTACTTAATAATTGTTATGTCTGTTATCATTATTCTTTGTGTTTTGCCACATACTTAAAATTCTCAAAAACATGCCCTGCCTTGTCATAAGAAAGTCCAAAATAAGGGAAGGTCTTAAGACGAAACCGAGCGTGACAGAAGGTGACGACAACATGGTAGAAGTTGCCACATCGCTACTGACAGACAGAGAACGACCGACTACATCCAACCAATTCATCAGGGAGAAGTTTGTAGTGTTGGACACTAAATAGTTCCGGGAAAACATGCAGGTGTTCACAGACCTAGTGGTTGATAAATTATTTTCCTTTACCATGGCGAAGCTGATGATGTATACACCCATATTTCATAGAAACAAGAGTTATAAGAGTTGTCTTTCATCCCTTAGCAACCCGATGAAGGATCCTAGACTCTAGGAGGGATAGTCGGGTCAGGTCCGTCGAAAGGCAATTCTAATGATACCATCAATCTTACTGGTATGAGAAGACTTCAAAAACAACAACAACCTATGATGTTGAACAATAAATATTATTCTTTCAGAAGCCATGTCTCAAGGAATAGCCAGCCCAGGTACGCCTACTGATCCAGCACGTGCTAAAGAATTATTGGAAGAACTGTACCAGCTTTATAATATTGATTTGCTACAGCCACTCAGATCGTGTATTCTGGGAATTCATCTGGTGACAGAATTCATTGAACATAAGTTAAACCAGGGAGTAGAGGAATCCACACTATTCGAATCGTTTATCGCATGGAAAACCAGGAATGACGTTGACAGAGCCACTAAAGCTACATCTACCGAGGACCTCCAGGACAGTGAAACAAC
Source organism: Loripinus fragilis (assembly GCA_964019695.1). Classification (NCBI taxonomy): domain Eukaryota; kingdom Metazoa; phylum Mollusca; class Bivalvia; order Lucinida; family Lucinidae; genus Loripinus; species Loripinus fragilis. The sequence continues at coordinate 22,437,390 of OZ026528.1, forward strand.
AAATGAAGAGACCCCACTGTGAACTTATATTGTACAAGTGTATATGTTACTTACATGTTACATGCCTTCCTGAATATTATTTTTTTTAGAAAATCGCGCGAGGCGTAAATCTTATGCCTCATGCGATTGTCTTGTAGGTTCGGGAAGGGATGTAACACTTTTGTGTATAGGTACTTTTTATTCATGTAATGGCATGTATGTGCCCAATTTTGGCAGTTATGAAATACCCAAGTGGACATCTCATTAAACGGAAGATAACAAAGGTCAACCTATTAGAAATATCACACTTCCTTTCATCTCATTTTTAGTGCCTTCCGATAAACACTTATATAGCTAGCTGGAAGGTTGTTAATGGTAGACTGTAGAGTTCAAGTAAAAGGTTGTATATTCGACCTTGCTGCGCCAAACAATATTTCAATACACTGCAGACTCAGAACAGTTGGCTTCTGGTGAAGCTGTCTGATCAGGTCTGCACTGTTTGTGTTTCGAATGGAAACGTTTGCCATAGTAAATAAATTGTCTAAATTCAGGGTTGTTAATCATTGACTTAAAAATACACAACGCGGAGGAACAGTATAGACATTGATCAGTAATCACACTTGTTGATTGGTACCGTGCCATAGATATTGACAGTGGTACACAATTGTTAATTACCAGACTGTGCATGCAATTGAATTCCGGGTGACAACACTCACTGAAAATGAATTCAATATCTAGGGATACAGACTGAAGCATCCAAAAATACTTCTGTACTTTTCTTCTCAGATGAATATTTTCAATGATGCCCTCTTTGACAATTGCATTAACATTCTGCTCGTTTCATGGATTAGAGCAGAATATTTGTCTAGTCGGTACTAGCATTAACAAAGGTTGTGCAGTATATTATTACTCTGTCGTCATGCACGGACTGAGAATAATCAGGTATCAATGAACGAAGTGTCGTGTAAAATCAGTTCTTATGCGGCTTCACAGACGTGAGCAACACACAAAAAGCGAAGGACGTTGGTCTATATTTCTGGAGTAAGAAGATATTATGGCATCGACCTAGGGTATGACCAACAGACAGAACGAGATGAACAAGTTGATTTCTACAGAATTAAAAAGATAAGTGAAACTCAAAATTTATCTTGTGAATTATAAGGAGTAAAGGTGCGTCTGTCGCACCTGCAGATTATAACTCAAAAGGTAAATGCGTTCAATGTGTCCCCCGAGTTTGCTTACCGCCTTGCCGTGGTTCGGGGGCTTAATTCGCACGGGGGACTTTATTTTAGAATAACTGTCCCCTCTGCTTAGAGCTAAAGGTAAGCCAGGCGCCCGCCCTCTGGCGCCCTAGAAATATGGATGGCTGCCCGGCACCACTGGGGACAGACTGCATGTACCTTCGTACTTAAGCAGGCCTGTTTGCGTCTCTTGTTTTGCAGACTTGAGAGGTGACAGGTTGGGGTTAAAGTCCTCACGCAAACCAGTGGTAACTGTCCGTAAAAGCGCAAATATATCAACTTGTTTTCATAAGTAACCAAAAGCTTAAATTTATCAAAATTATCTTACACTGTAAAGAAGATAAAAAAACAAATATAGCAATTTTATAACTGCTATCGTCTTAATTATTGAGTTCTATATCTTGTTGAACATTTATTTTTAAATTCTTACTTTATCTATATGACAGTTTTCATGATTAACTGCCCAGTACCTAAGTTACATTCTTTCTCTTACATTTTTAAAGTTCTGTATTGTAGAGCTTTAAAGTTCTCTATTGTAGGGATATCTTCAGATTTAACTTGAAGAGCAATTTACCTGTGAATATCTTTGCTAAATTCCAATATCTTATTAAAAAGAACATACTGTAGTTCTTTCTGTCTCAAATTCATTTATTTCTCTAATACTATTTGTGTCTTTTTTTCATTATCCACATTAAAACTCAAACAAGCTTAAATTGACCGAGTCTACTACAATCATTTCAAATTCATACTTTTTAGATAATCTATCACAGTTTATTTTCTAAACTGTACATCACAACCGGGCTTATACCGTGTCTGTAGGGTTAAAATATACAGATTGCTTTACCTCTGTAGTAGATAAGGTGAAAACCCTTATTAAATCAGTGTGCTGCCTGTTTGCCGTGGGTTTGCGACGCGTGAATGGGAGAAGAGAATCCTGGTAATTGAGGAAAGCCCAGGGATCTCCAGCTTTCCAACACATTACTTTGATCTCTGATTCAGCTAGACGTGAGTCCAGTGCTAGGTCCGGCGCTGGATCAATCGGCTGGGTGGTCCATCTCTTGAAACCATCTTATTCTTTCTTCCTTCCGTCTATTTTAAAGTATCTTTTAGGTACGTAACCTGGTTTATTTTTTCTTCATATATCTTACTATTTGGTTTCAAGAGTGACTGCTCATGGGCTAATCTTGGGGCATATGGACCAGCGTTAAGATGGCTTCTGGCTGGACGAACAACTGGAAAATATGAACCGGAGTATGGTAGATATGTAACTTTAGCGTAGGAAATAGGAGATCCATTTCCAAAATACGTTCCCTTGTTGGACTCCACGGCGGGTGAAGAACATATCTATTGAAAATAAAATCACACACTATGGATTCTGAAATTACAACTTCGATGGTCCCCCCTTCCAACCCAGGCTCAAGTCTGGGTTCAACCCCAAATCGAGTATTATCAATGACTCAGGACAATTTTCCTGCAATTTCACATTCAAACTCGAACAACAAACGGCAACGACACGACTCTGACGACGACCCAAATACTTCGGCTTACTTCAAAAGTATAGACAACTTTGCTAGATTTTTAATTATAAAATCTGATGAGGGTGAAGATCCAATCACAAATTTGTCACCCTTTGTAATTGAAAAACAAATTGAGGCTATTTTAGGAACACCAAAATCCGTTAAAAAACTGAAAAACAAAACATTATTAGTAGAAACAAACAGAAAAACACAAACAGAAAATCTATTGAAAGTAAAGAAATTTTTTAACTTAAATGTCACAGTATCTGAACACAAAACCCTGAATACCTCAAAAGGAATTATCAAAGATAGAGCATTAAAAGGAGAAACAGAAGCAAACATATGTGAATATCTTCAAAGCCAAGGAGTAATTGCGGTCAAACGATTTACAATCAAGAAGAACTATGATACTATACCAACCAACACTCTTCTGCTGACTTTCAACTCAGTTACAGTGCCAAAATCACTTAAAATATTTTACAGAGTTATATCTGTAGAAATATATGTACCAAATCCTCTGAGGTGCTTCAACTGTCAGAGGTTTGGACATCATGAGAGTGATTGTCCTGTTGACTACGCGTCAGTATGCGATAAATGTGGTACAGGTGGATTTGACCATATACCAAGTAACTGTAAAAATCCAGTCAAATGCGTCAATTGTGGTCTTGATCATCTTTCTAGATCCAATGAATGTGAAATTTGGAAGAAAGAAAAAGAAATAATGAGAGTCAAAGTGACCAATAACATCACATACATTGAAGCTAGAAAGATGGTTGAACAAAAACCTGAAGACACTTTTTCGAGAATAGTACAGTCAACAATGACAAAAACAATTACAAAACCTGCTGTTACACAATTTTCAGAAAATGACTTCATCGTTTCAGCCAGCACAAAAACTATAACACCAACAAAATATAAGAAATCAAATAAACCTAAAACTTCTCAACAACCTTCAACATCAAAACCAAATACTAATTCTCAAACCAGTTCATCACAACCAAATAAACCTACAGATAGAGAATCAAGAGCCAGATCACGCACTAATGCAAGAAAAGACAGTCAATCTCCCAAAAGTAGAAAAAAAGATACAGATAGAAACATAAAAATTACAAGAGTTCCCGATAACTCTGTGAAAACAGATAATAAATTTGCAAGCTTAACAAACTCAGATCAGATGGAAGCAGAAGAGTACGTTGATAATACATCTAGCACAAATAATAATAAGTAGCTGTCAGATACCAAATAAATCATGAAAGTTTCCATTCTTTTAGTATATTTGTTATTTTTATCAATTTTACCTCTGATGGATTTTAAGCATAGTATTATACAATGGAATTGTCGAGGTCTTAAACCAAAATTTGATGAAATATCTCTCTTACTGTCACAACACAAGGCGTCTGTTCTATGTCTTCAAGAAACTTTTTTAAAATTGGATGATAAAATAACCCTTAAAGGGTTTAACATTTACAATCATATACATACTGATTGTCAAAGGCCTTCAGGTGGTAGTTCTATCTTTGTTAAATCTTCCTGTCCTCAACGAAATATACAGTTAACTACAGAACTGCAGGCAACTGCTGTTTCTGTTACGTTAGATAAAGAAATAACTATATGCTCTATTTATATTCCACCTTCGTTTTCCTTAAAAACTGAACATCTTGATTCTTTATTAAAACAACTTCCTTCTCCATATCTACTATTAGGTGACTTTAATGGTCATAATATTCTCTGGGGTAATAAAGAAAATAATTCCAGAGGCGAACTCATCGAAAATTTCATTACAAACAATGATATATGTCTTATGAATGACAAATCAAACACTTATATGCATGATCCAACAGGCTCTTTTTCTTCCATAGATCTTTCCTTTTGCCATCCATCCCTTTTCCTTGACTTTAATTGGTCTGTTTGTAAAGATCAACATCATAGTGATCATTTTCCTATCATCATTAAAAGTAATACTTCCACAGTAGAAGATCATAATCCAAAATGGAAATTAAATAAAGCTAATTGGGAAGCATTTCAATCTTTATGTACTGATAAAATAACTTTTGAAAATTTCAAAGATTCTTCAGACCCTTTATCTGATTTCACCTCTTCCCTTATTGATATATCTTCTAAATGTATACCAAAGACCTCGACAAATCCAACAAAAAGTAATCCATGGTACAATGATGAATGTAAAGAAGCTATTAAAACGAGGAAAAAAGCTCTAAATAAATTCAAAAAATATCCAACTAAGGACAATTCAAATGAAGTAAAAGTATTTAGAGCAAAGGCTCGCAGAACAATTAAGATATCGAAACGAAAGTCATGGCGTTCTTACGTTTCAAAAATTAATCACAAAACCCCTATAAAAAAAGTTTGGGATATGATAAGAAAAATATCTGGTAAGACAAAGTCACCCAGTTACACCCATTTAAACCATCCCGTTACAGAAACAAAATCAACAAGTAAATTTGATATAGCTGAAACCTTAGGAGAAACATTTCTAAACAATTCATGTTCAAGAAATTACTCTGAAAAATTTCAAAAAGTTAAAGCAGAACAAGAAAAAATTAAACTTAATTTCAAGTCTGCAAATACTGAGGAATATAATAATCTTTTTAATTTTGATGAACTTTTGGATGCAATTAAACAATCACATGATTCTGCAACTGGACCAGATGACATACATTATCAAATGCTTAAACATCTCCCAGAGAGTTCCCTCCAAGCTCTTTTAGGTATATTTAATCATATATGGACTACTGGTGACTTTCCTGAAGACTGGCGATTAGCCACTGTAATACCTATACCCAAACCAGGGAAAGATCATGCTGAGCCAACCAATTATAGACCTATAGCTCTTACAAGTTGTCTTTGTAAAACGTTGGAAAGGATGATTAATAAAAGGTTGATTTGGTATTTAGAATCCAACAATCTTTTATCACGGTATCAGTCGGGTTTCCGAGCTGGCCGTAGTACAAATGATAATTTAGTTAGATTGGAAACTTTCATACGTGATGCCTTTGTTAAAAAGGAACACGTTGTAGCTGTCTTTTTTGACTTGGGAAAGGCATACGATACCACATGGAGATATGGCATTATGAAAGATATTCATAAATTAGGACTAAGAGGTAGACTACCTACTTTTATTGAAAGCTTCCTTGCTGATCGTGCAATGCAAGTGAGGGTGGGATCCACTATTTCTGATTTATATGATCAGGAGCAGGGGGTCCCACAGGGTGGTGTATTATCTACAACTCTTTTTAATATTAAAATCAATGATATTGTTAAATGCCTAGATAATTTAACAGATTGCTCTCTCTATGTTGATGATTTTTGTATTTGCTTTCGATCAAAAAGTATGCGAACAATTGAAAGGCATCTACAGCAAAACTTAAATAAGATAGAACATTGGGCCACTAACAATGGCTTTAAATTTTCCAAGTCAAAAACACAGTGTGTACATTTCTGTCAGTTGCGAAAGCAACATGATGATCCAGTTCTTACATTATATGGATCACCTATTCCTGTTGTACAGGAATACAAATATCTTGGTTTGATATTTGACAAAAAGCTGAGTTTTATTCCGCATATTAAATACTTGAAGGCAAAGTGCCTTAAATCCTTGAACATATTGAAAGTTTTATCTCACACTACTTGGGGTGCAGATCGAACAACACTCTTACAATTATATTGATCTTTGATACGTTCAAAACTAGACTATGGATCCATTGTTTATGGATCGGCAAGAAAATCTTATTTAGCTATGCTTGACCCTATCCATCATCAAGGTCTTAGATTAGCCTTAGGAGCATTTAGAACATCACCTACTGCAAGTCTTTATGTTGAGGCAGATGAGCCATCTTTAAATACACGTAGAGAAAAACTTTCTTTACAATATGCTATTAGAATTGCTGAAAATAATTCAAATCTAGCTCATGATGTGACCTTTCAGCCCAAATACACAGATCTTTATGAAAGCAAACCAAATTTTATTAAATCTTTTGGCGTCAGAACTTTACCAGTCCTGGAATCTGCAAACATAAACTTTAAAAACATAGATAAAACTTTTACACCAAATGTTCCAGCATGGTGTATAAATAAACCAAAACTTCTTTTCGATTTACACTCTGGTAAGAAATCAGAAACAAGTTCAATTATCATGAAATCTAATTTCCAGGAGCTAAAATCACATTACATGGACTATAAGCACATTTATACAGATGGTTCAAAAGATGATATGAAAGTAGGATGTGCAGTAGTATCTGACGACTTCTCTGAAACTATGCGAATTCCAGATGGGTCCTCAATTTTTACAGCAGAAGCAAAAGCTATTGATATAGCATTAGATCATATTGCCAATTGTGAAACTTCAAATAAATTTGTTATATTTTCAGACTCCCTTTCAGTTTTAAAATCTTTAGATCATACATCTTCAAAAAATCCCCAAATTCAAAAACTACTTGAAAAACATCATGATTTATCAGAATTTAATGAAATAGTTTACTGTTGGATCCCTAGCCACATTGGCATTGCTGGCAATGAAAGTGTGGATCAAAAAGCAAAAGATTCATTGAATTTACACCCAACAAACTTTTCAATACCTTATGCAAATTTTAAATCTTTTATCAATAGGTACATTTTAAACAAATGGCAAATTTTATGGAATAACAGTGTTGGTAATAAACTCTTTGAGATTAAACCTGTCATTGGACAATCTCAACCAGTAGTACGGAATGTCAGACAAGAAGAAGTCGTCCTTGCTCGTTTACGTATTGGTCATACAAGGATCACACACTCATATCTTTTAAAACGAGAGGAGCCACCGTATTGTTTTGGATGTGATACACTCTTTACAGTCCGCCATTTTCTACTTGAATGTGGTGATTTTTCTCATATAAGAAACAAATATTTTCATGTTGATACAATCAAACAATTGTTTAATGATGTACCTATTGATAATGTCTTTTTATTCTTAAAAGAGATTAATCTTTTTAACAAATTGTAGCTATTTTCCTTTGAACTGTTTACTTATTTTAACTTGCTTTCAGCATATCATTTTCTTTTTTGCAGGAGAAGATCATGTATAGTTATCTGATTAGCATATGTTGTTGTCAGATATTGTACATGAACTTCGCTGTAAAATGATAACTATTTTATCGTCTTCACTATACTCATATGTTTAATGTGTTAAATTGTTAATATTTTAGCTTATCTATTATAGTTTTAATGTTCAGTAATACTTCTTTTACCTAACCTTGATGACGCTAATGACCCAAAAGGGTTGATGCGTCGTTAAACTCCAACTCATCATCATCGTTCAATGTGTAGAAGATGGCATGTTCAAAAAATAGATAATTGCGACAGAAATCTAAACCAATTATTGAACAGTACATAAGGATGAAGAATATAGCGAAAGGTACATTTTTATCTGAAACGCCTTTAAGCGGAGAATGTTGTATACTATAGAGCAAATAAAAATAACGCAACGCACTACATATATATTATGAAAGAATATACCAGGGATAACACGATCATATTTTCAACCATGTTCACGTATATAGACGTCAAGAGCAGGCTATAATTTTTTATCTGAAACTCTCAAAAGCGGTGAATGTTGTATAAAATAGAGCAAATAAAAAATAACGCAACACACTACATACGCATTATGAAACAATATACCAGGGATATCACGGTCATAGTTTCAAACATGTTCACGTATATAGACGTCAAGAGCAGGCTATACATGTTTATCTGAAACGCTCAAAAGCGGAGAAGGCTGTTTAATATAGAGCAAATAAAAAAAAAAATAATAACCCAACACACTATATACACATTATGAAATAATAAACCAGGGATATCACGATCATAATTTCAAACATGTTCACGAATAAAGGTGTAAAGAGCAGGCTATACAGCCACATGAAATGGGCAGCATTTCCTGGTTCTGCAAAGAAGATAAATAATAATAATGATAATGATATTAATAATAAAATAAAATTATGCAGTCAACGATGGAATCAATAACAGTTTTACATCTAACGTTCTTACATTTCAGTTTCCAATATTTGGAACAACGACAGGGTATTAGAACCCTCATTGGCTAGAAAGTAGTTGACGATTATTTACATTTGGAGGTCGCCTGTGATGAGGAGGATCAGAAACACATTTGAAGAGCTCAATCCAAGTCGGCATTGGAAATTTGAAAGACCATATTTAAAGCACAATGTAAAAATAAGTACAGAAAGCAGTTTTTCTTGTTTTCATCAGATAGGCGTTTCCGATATAAATATTTTTTTTAAGATGTGAAGCTTGGCGCTATACAAAGGCTGGTAGTACAGATCAGTTAGATCATGAGAGACGATAACGAAGTTGGGAAAATTGACAGAGTAAGTACAGATGAATCCCCATTAAATAGGCTAAATATTAAATATAAATAGATGCATACGAGTCATATTAGAATTTTATGTTGGTTATAGAAGAGGAATACACTTTATCTATCTATTTGCTGTACTGATCGCCACAAATACTTTTGTTGTTGTTTGTTTGTTTTTTTTGCCAGAGAGTGCTTATCTTTAAAAAAAGATGGAAATTTCTGCCACGTAAAGAGGTCTTACAGTAATAAAACAACCAAGAGATCCAATTGTTACTATCTTAGAAATGTATACTTAAAATTGAAACGTAGCCTCATGCTATTAATACTCACTTGTATAAAAAAAATAGGCACAAAGCATAAATAAGTACTGGATTGTAATAGCATAAGCGATAATTTGAATAAATCTAAGTTTAAAATACAAAAAAGACAACTTCAAAATGATATTTCATGAAATAATTTGAAAATAGTGAGGCTTATATTAACCACATGGATGAAGCTCAGTCAAATGGAACGGTCTCAGCTTTCTCATGGACAGACGCAGGTAAAGAAGCATTTTACATACAGAATTATGGAATTGGCGAGCATTGGTCTAATATTGTAGAAAGTTTTATCAGTGATGTTGGTATGGTGGTAAACGGCCAAAGAATAAATGCATTTGTAAACGACTGTTTAGGTGGAATCATAGCTATAACGTAGTATGTATCTAAATTTTGCTCATAGGCAGCCCTTATTCCTGATATTGATTTTTTCTCTATTTAATGAAATTTGGATTTCTTCTGTTTGAAGAAAATTATCAATTGAATCGTTGCTACACGCTAAATGATTCGTGCATTTCTTCTGTTTGAAAACGGGTAGGTATATGTATGCTGAAAAATGGAGAAAATTTAAAAGTGATCAAAGAAATAAGATTTCAATTAGAAACAAAGTAATCAGAGCATACAATAAGAAATCGCTGCATCCACAGTAGAGTAGATGTTAGAGTTATGTCAGTTAAAGGTAAGCTTGTTAGAATAAAAATGAGTCATACAAACTTTGAAAAGGGGTCAGTTGTTTTAAAGGTGTTGTCGTTAAAAGCTAATGTCAGATTATTGAAAGAGAATAATGCATTCGATTCTGAGTTATTTACAAACAAAAAACGGTTGTGCTTATGTTGGCTATGCAGATATGGACAATGTTATAAGTATTGAGACAAAATTTTAAAAAAATAAATCCAGTTACTGTTGCAGTTTTAATCGATTTCCCCAGAAGTGGAATTTCAAAGGTTATTTCAAAAGGTAAGAATATATATCATAGGAGCAGTAGAATTATGTGGGAAGTGCAAACAAACCTCATAAGAGAGCTCTAAAATCGGTTGGTGACTAGGTCACATGTCATTTCCCCAGAAGAGGAAACAAGAAGTTCCCCAGAAGTAGAAAAAGGTATTTATCTGGTATAAGGTAATAATTGAGATTGCCCAGGAGGTGAAAACGAGTTTCCCAGAAGTGGGAAAAGGGTATTTACATGGTAGGAGGTGATTTTCAAAGGTGAGAATATATATCATAGAAACAGTAGATTTATGTGGGAAAAGCAAATTTTCCTCATATAGGCTTAAAATCGGTTGGTGACAAGGTCACACGTCATTTCTCAAGAAAAGGAAACATGAAGTTCCCCTGAAGTGGAAAAAGGTATTTATCTGGTATAAGGTAATAATTGAGATTGCCCAGGAAGTGGAAACGAGTTCCCTAGAAGTTGGAAAAGGGTATTTAACTGGTAGAAGGTTATTTCTAAAGGTAAGAAAACATATCATAGGAGCAGTAGATTTATGTGGGAAAAGCAAACTTTTCTCATAAGAGAGCTCTAAAAATCGGTAGGTGACTAGGTCACATGTCATTTCCCAAGAAGTGGAAATATAAAAATCCCCAGAAGTGGAAAAAGGTATTTATTTGGTATAAGGTACTAATTGAGATTCCCCAGGAAGTGGAAATATAAAGTTCCCCAGAAGTGGGAAAAGGGTATTTATTTGGTAGAAGGTAATAATTTAGATTTCCCAGGAAGTGGAAACAAGTCCCCCCGGAAGTGGGAAAGGGTATTTACCTGGTAGTAGGTAATAATTGAGATTTCCCAGGAAGTGGAAACAAGTCCCCCCGGAAGTGGGAAAGGGTATTTACCTGGTAGAAGGTAATAATTGAGCTTTCCTAGGAAGTGGAAACAAGTTCCCCCAGAAGTAGGAAAGGGTATTTACCTGGTAGAAGGTAATAATTGAGATTTCCCAGGAAGGGGAAACGAGCTCCCCAGAAGTGGAAAATGGTATTTACCTGGTAGAAGGTAACAATTGAGATTTCCCAGGATTGGAAACAAATTTCCCGGAGGTGGAAAAAGGTATTTACCTGGTAGATGGTAATAACTGAGATTTCCCAGGAAGTGGAAAAATTATTTACCAGCCAACAGATAATAACTGAGATTTTCCCGGAAGCAGAAGTCAGGCTGAAAATACAGACTGAAGGTCTTAATTTATTAAAGGTGCAAAAGTCCCTGAGAGCAAAATCAATGAACAAATGAGACAAAAAACTCAGATGAAAATAAAGGTAGACTTTCAAACAATGAAGTATTTGGTTTTTAGTATGGTTTTGAAAGAGAAAATAGCGTCCATATGAACAAAGATGGAAGAGTGAATAAGGCTGTATATAGCAGTATTTAGAAGATAAAATATGAGGTCAATGTTTATTGCAATAACAAGAAAATGAAGTCACTCATAAAAATTGAGGAGTATATTTTTTATAAGTTATGCGTTAATTTAAGTCGGACAAAGAAGAAAATTAAATTGACAAATTATGTAGGATCACAAACAAATGACAAGTTCAGTGTATATTATAACGTAGAAACAAATAAGTTAATTCCAGATTGGTTCCCAGTATAGAAGTTGCCTGATTATTAGCTCAGTATCAGAGTTAGCCAGGGGGGGCTGTTTAGTATAATAGATATCATGGCAGTTTGTTGTACTTTAAGGGTTTCAGACCAGATGTCTGCACCTGATTATCTAATTTTAATAGGTGATACTTTTAGCAAAACAAGAGTAAATTAATTAGTAAATAAAATGAGTACCAGATACAGTCAATTTAATCAGACACAGTATTATATGCAAAGGGCATGAAAACAATGATATTTTTGGAATATGAATTTTAGACTTCAACATGATTGCAATGAAAATAAGAATGATATGTATTGACAATAGGCTATTTGTATATGGCTATTTGTTTTCATTTGTTGCAGGTATTGACTGAATCAGAAACATACAACATCATCCGTTTTTGACAAAGCGATTTAGAAGTCAACATATAGTGTCATGAAGCAAGCAGAACTACAGATAAGTACACGTATACCGCGTGTTGCATGAACTGTTAACCTTTTTGTGTTATCAACTGTTATGGTAACATCTAAGCTTAATCTAAACGCCAGTGTTACAAGCAAAGTAGCAAACAAGGGCATATTTCAAGATATATTGCATATTTATGCAGCCCAATTCGCTGGAAGTCACCTGACAGTAAAATATGTCAAAATGTTAAAATAGCAGAGGTCATGTCTATGTAAGGCATTGTGATGTGACTTAACATGAAAACGTAATTAGAATCTATACAAAATTTTGTCGCTCTCAAACATTTGTAATTTCTAAGCGCGCCAACATGCAAACTGTGTTTGTTTTCTTTGTTAGAAGTTAAGAATAGACTTAACATTCTGCTCGTTTCATCGAATAGAGCAGAATATTTGTCTAGTCGGTACTAGCATTAACAAAGGTTGTGCAGTATATTATTACTCAGTCGTCATGCACGGACTGAAAATAATCAGGTATTAATGAACGAAGTGTGTGTAAAATCAGTTCTAAGGCGGCTTCACAGACGTGAGCAACACAAAAAAAATTTGTATAGATTCAAGCAAGAGAGCTTGCCGTGTTCATTTGCACGTCGTCGTTGCTATGAGGTATACTGCACTGTATAAAATCACAGCAAGTTTTCGTCAAACAAAAAAGAAAAAGTTTGGTGTCATGTGGGCTGGACGGCAGGTACTTCGGCAATGAGAAGATCTAAGGGTTAAGTAAGCTGTGTTACTGGCAAGGTTTTTACAAGCATTTCCTAAATAGATCTCATCAAGGTCTACAACGTCCTTCCATGTCACGCTGCTCATTTGCTCACACTAAAGCGCGCCAACATGCAAACTGTGTTTGTTTTCTTATTTAAAAGTTAAGAATAGACTAAATGGTTCTGCTCCATCGAACAGGAAAGCCGCCAGAGCTTCAGATAAAAAAATCTATTAAACGACATCTCCTGCACCACTGGCCCAAATTTAAAAATAATTTCACAGCATTGTTGCTGTTTATAACCTCTACCAAAATTGCACAAATTGTTCCACTCCCCTGAACAAAAGGGCTGCCAGAGCTCCAAATAAGAAATTCCTTTAAACAGCATTTTCTACTGAACCACTGGTCCAAATTCAAAATGATTTAACAGATTTGTTCCTCATGATGTACTCTGCCAAAATTGCAGAAAAGGTCTCGCTCCATTGAAGAAAGGACCTGCCAGAGATCTAGATATGAAATTGCTTTAAACGACATCTCCCCCATGAAACACCGGTCAAAATTCAAAATGATTTAACAGAATTGTTATTATTATCAAAAACTGTAAGAATCGAGGCTAATATGGAGACATGCCGTTCTCTGTAAAGAGGGAAAATAAAGTTGAAAGATTCAAATCGCAGACTGCTTTTCCCAGCTAAGTTGATTTGTTAATGTCCTAAATTGTCATATATCGCTGGTATCACCAGAGTCTGCACTTTTGCGAAGACAAAACGTTTTTCAGACAAAGTTCATTATTAAATTATAACCTGTGACCCTTTATTATATACAATACAGTAAAATCTGTTTTAAGGGGCCACTCAAAAGGAAGACCAAAATTGGTTTCCAGACTTATTATCGCTTAATGCAGGTCAATAGTATTGCGGAATGCTCCGAGAAAGCATTCTGCAATACTTTCGACCTTCATTAAGCTACCATTTGTCTTTAAGACCTTTGTTTTGTCTATTTTTGAGATGCTGCTAAAGACAGGTTTTACTTTACATGTAATGTAGGTACTCACTATTCTCAGAGACCAAACTGAATGATACGTTATGGTACATTTAATTGTAAATACAATTTGTCTACAAAAGCCCCTTGCCTTGGGGTTAAAAAAACTTGTTTCATGCTCAAATCAGCATGTATTATTAACGTGCCATTAACTGTTGACATTTAAAAATTATAAAACATCTGACAGTTTGAAAGCAAGGAAACTATTCATTTTACAACATTTTAGCTTTATAAGCAGTTGAAATTTAATGCTCAGTTGATTTTAGCATGAAAAGTTGTATAACCTAGGGGCCCGAACGTTATGTACTTACTCAGTGAGCTGATGCCTGCTCATCCAGGTTCTGACATCCTCTGGTGTCCAGGTACTGACAATGTCTAGGTCGTCTGTTGTCACAGATCGTGTTTTATAAGCATGGTAGCTTATAGGCGCTTCTTCCACTACTGCCCCGTGATCATGATGGTCAATCTGTATATAAATATACGATTCAGTTGGTACGTATGTTGTGGGTACTCAAAAGAACCATTTCAATGAAACTGCAGAGCATATCTTAAAACTGATGGATATGATTATATACAATCTTAAGATCAAATATGCTGTTTATCTTGACCTATGACCCTACAGTTTGCAACATATTGAACTATCGATTGGCTTAACAGGTAAGTTGTCGTTCATGATGGATCGACTACAAATCCTATAATCTGATTGTCTTCCTTATGCCTTTGGCTACTATACGGCAAAATGTCATGGTATTTAAGACGCATTTTTAATCTGTATAACAAAACTGAGAAAACACGTCTTATAGACGAGTAAATGGGAGTGGTTAGACAAAAAGAAATACACTTTTTCGTATTTGAGTATATCGACTGTCAGCTTGGTCGACACTTTCTGCAAATACACACTTGCCTTTGGAATGAGAACCGTGGCAAACAGTGAAGACCCATATTTCATCAGGGTCTACACTGTTATAGTAAAACAATATTCATTGACATCATAGTTTCAAAATTCCGAACTGTAATCCCAAATTTAAATTATTGACAGTATTTATTATTTTTATTCAATTTCCGCCATACAGGGGCGGATCCAGGGGGGGGGGGGGGGTTCATACATATATAGGTGTGGGGGTTCGCTTTGCTGATTTTATCTCATTTTTCTTAAATATCCCATGAAAATGAAATAAATTGGTCTCATGCCTCGGTTACATTTGCCTTAAGACAAGTATACGATGCCCGTACGATGTCCAAATCACCGTTTCTCGTGCGGCCTCCGCAGGGAGACCTTGCGATCATCGTACAGTTTAACGGGCATCGTGGCCTCTACTATTTTGTTTAACTCTGCACAATTATAAATTTGAAAAAAATCGTCGCAATGACGTCGTACAATCCCTTTACGGGCACCGCACGGTAATCGTGAGGATAACCCACGTTTTCACATTGTCATTTTGGCCCAAAAATGATCATAGACTCTTGCGATAGTCATAAGGAGCCCACAAGGTCGCCGCACGATGCCCATGCTGGGCCCATAAAATCGTACCAACATCGGACGGTCTTCCTACGGTAACCCCAAGGCGATGGCACAATGATCGTGCGGTCGCCTTGCGAGTTGTCAACAATTTCCAGATTGGTGTATAGTGTTTATCATCAGCTGTTTGTTTCATGTCAATATTTGTCTTCAGGCGATGTCTCTAATACCACCACTCAGAGTGACTCAATATGGAGCCAGATCAGTTTGCTGATAGAAGCAGTCTAATCAGGGCTGAAGTGCAATTAAAAAATATGCACCTGAAGTAAAATGCATATGAATTTTCAGTATATAAAATGCTGGTTGGATAAGGTGTTTAATAGATTAGATAGATTAATAAAAAGTCCAGATATTTTTTTTTGATTTATAACTCTGGGATTTGCATTTTAGTATTACTTCAAGGAATGAAATGTAAGGGTCTCGTAGTGAGAACGTGTGACAAGGTCAAACATTGAAATTTGAATGTATGAATGTTCTACAAAGTTTATTTTACTGAAAACGAATGGCAAATGTGCTGATCAGGCTGGGTGGAAGAAAGCGCAGTCTGGTCAGTACCTTTGTTGGTCGCATGCAACGACTTCATTTTTGCGTATGACGAAGATTTGTGTTTTGCTGGCCGTAGAGTGCCTTTGGATGATTAACCTTAATAAAACCATATAAAGCGTTTTAGTCTACACTGAATCTACGCGGCGATACAATTAAAGCATCTTTATATTTTCAATTAAATGTGATACTTTTCGAGTTATAAAAGTGAACTATAAATAAGGGGTTGTTGTAATATTCTGTGATTTAAACTTTATGAAAACTGCAGAACTTAAAATAGACATTGAAATATACACAAACGTTACAAGCTGTCTGGTATCATCAATCCCATACACCTTGGGACCATGTTCAACTAAAAACACTAGCCTCTTCATAGCACGATTTGCGATCAGATGACTTTGAAACACAGTTATAATGTGTATCCAAAAATGAACATGGATGGCCGTTTAAAATCATGCAAATAATTAAACGACAATTGCACGGTCAGCGTAACAACTCCTTGCGACTTCCACAAGGTCATCGTACGGACATCGTGCGATTTGTGAAGTTAACGCGATGATTGTACGATAACCTTGCGGTTGTCGTACGATATCCGCAAGATCTCTGTAAGGTTTTGTCCTAGTTTGTCACCGATAGAAATCGTAAGGTGATCGTAAGCAATGTAAAAACATACGTCGTAGATTAAAGCCGCCTACGATGCCGAAAAAATCGTAGTGAAAATCGTAGACAAATAAATCGTATGACGACCGTAGCAAATGTAACAGAGGCATTACTGAGATCAAATTATTTCATTTTCATAGGATATTTAAAACCGGAGGCGGGGAGGGGGTTTGAGTGAGCCCGCTAAACCCCCTCTAGATCTGCTACTGGTCATAAAACAAAGGATTAACAGAGTAGACCTTCTTACTGTCTTTGGTATCTCCGACTTGATGTTAAATGTGTTCATCTGCGATTTTAGCCCGCTAATTTCTCTTAAGAGCTTATTACATTTGTCACGGAAGTTGTACTTTCCACTGAAATCATAGAACAGTTTCGTCCCTACCAGTATACCCAGCCATCCGTCAGGTTTGTAATCCAATTCCATTTTTAGAGGAATTATCGGTTTCTGGCGCTGGAATGTGTACTCCGCCTCTAAAAAAAAAATAAGTAACCATTTTCTACCTAAAAAGCGCCAATGCATCGGAGAGCATACACTGGGCTTTATTGGTTTACATGTATCAGGGGTGATTCCAGGATTTCTGGAAAGAGGTTCATATGAATAAAGGTGTGGGGGTTCGCTTTGCTGATTATATATCATTTGTCTTAGATATCCCATGAAAATGAAATAATTTGGTCTCAGTGAGACCAAATTATTTCATTTTCATAGGATATTTAAAACTGGGGCGGAAAGAGCTGGGGTTTTTCGAGCGAACCTGCCAAACCGCCTCTGGATCCGCCACTGTTTATCAACACTTCGTAGACTGGAAACTCGTTGATGGGTACTACTGCAAACAGTAGAGACCCAGATGAAATGCCACTATATGTGGCATTGCATGCGCGGTTCCGGACCCTGCTGAAAAAAACACAGACAGTCTGCTGAAATGTTTAAGAAGCCTCTATGGCAAACAGTGTGGACCCAGATCAGACTGTTCCTATAGGAGCAGTCTGTTCTGGGTCCACACTGTTTGCTTCCATACTTAATTTGTCAGTAATGTTAGGCAATTGTTTGCAACAGACGACTTCAGCAGACGACATTTTCAGTTGCATTTTTTTCTTTGCGCTTTAAGGGTTAACAAAATAATGAAAGCCTGTAAACGTCCATGAGTCAACACTGTTTTGCTAAGACAAAAGTAAAAGAATTACAACATAAATTTGACTCGTGACCCCTTAAAATATACAATGCACCGTCCTGCAATTACTGTATCAACTTCTATGGACAATTCCATTGGTCTGAAAAGGATTAACACTATAATGATTGGTGCCAGTTTATTATTAACAGTGATTCATCAAGGTGAGACTGGATCTTCGCCCCCTTTTTTTTCTCTTGTGAATGTTACGCAGTTAAGGTCGAAAATGATACTCATTACACAGAAATAAGGGATGGTGGGTTAAACTTTCTTTACAAGTCCTCATCGACCATTTAAATTTATTTATATCTATGCTGGTTTCACTCAACCCAGTTAAGCCTAGCGTCCTTTATTGTGGGACATAGACAAACAGTGCAGACCTAGATCAGACTCCACGGCGTCTGATCAGGGTCTCCACTATTTGCTTATAGAAAGATCTATAAGAAATTCGATAAAAATGAAAAATACAACCAAACAATCCTTAAAACGGAAATGGACTGGTTCATTTGATTACAGTGGGATATTCCATCCAGCATAAATGGGTTAGAAGATGATGGATTGATAAGTTAGGGGTCTTTCATGCAAGCCAAATATCTATGTGTCTTGATTCACATCTGAATTAAGGGTGAGGTTGGCGCCGTTAAACCGGTTTAAGCCCTCCAGTAAAATATTTTACTGACCGTTCCAAGGCGGTACTTCTTTTGTGGATCTTTTATGTTTTTGTTCTGTCTTGTATTTGCTATATCTTTGTGCGCTTCTGTTTATATGTGCTTTGTGGTCACCTGCTGGGAAAGGGCTGACCTCTTAGCTTTCGTTTATGGTGTCTAACTGTAAGTTTGTCACTTTCCCATTGGTATCCTGGGTCAGGTGTGGTACTTGATTGTATCGATTCCTGATCTTTGCACCCTTACTTACTTTTAAAGACGTTTAGTTTCGCTCTGAATAATTTTAACAATTGTAATATTTTCAATAGATGTGTCTTTTTTAAAACATTCACTGGGTTTTCAAAAAACGCGAGTCACATTGACTGGAAAGTAAATTCAGTGAATATATTGACAAAACAACGGCCTGAAAGCCATTTGGTATCTTAATGCAAGTCAAAAGTACTGCAGAATGCTCCACGGGAGCATTCTGCAATACTTATGACCTGCATTAAGCGAATATAGGGCTTGAAAACCTATTTTGGCCTTCTTTTGAGTGACCGCTTAAGACAAGTTTACTGTAAAAGTCAGTATTGACGGATTCTTCCATGTAGCCTGATGGATTATTTTACGTAGTATTCACACAGTGCTTGCGAAGCAATAGTGACTGAGTTTAGCCGTTTCCAGGGCGTGACTTACCTGCTCTACAGTTCTGGCTATTCTTATATTTCTGTGAGAAACAAACAAGCACGATATCAGCCTCTTCGACCGCATTGGCCATCGCCTGGAGAGTGGAACCGGCCATATTGTCAACATCCATCCATACCTGACAATAAACGGTACACTTAAACATCGTTCGGTGGATCAATATCAACGATGGTTTTTGTCGGTATTTAATTTTCTACAAACCCTTCGCCTCACGACCTCTGAAACTATTATTAGCGTTGATTAATCGACCAATCAAAACGCCAGGAAGGATTTTTTTCAAAAATCTTTCCTGCCAATCAGATTTATCGTAGCAATTAATCCGCATCTAATATTCGCGGACTGTTAAGTCTCCATAAGTCCAGATAAGCAAAGAACTTGGTCGTAAGATTATTTCTTTTTTCTTCTATCCTTCAGTTCAAAAATATATATAAGACATTCAAAAGAACAGTTTGCCATTTGTCCGCCCTTGGCAGATTTTACAATGACTGAAAAATGGTGATAAGTGGAGATAAAAAACAATAGTCAACATGTAGTTATCATATCTAATGTATTCAGGTAACAATGACAACATGTATGCCAGAAGTAAACCCAAATCTATTGAGGTGCTGACAGACAAATCTGTTTCTCATGGTCACTTTTTGAAGCTATCACTTAACCATTTCCTTCATGAATATTCATGCTAGGCTCCACCCACTATGAATAATTATACCAAAAACTTTCACATTGGTATATAAAACAAAGAAATTACTTGTTAGGTCAACTAGTGTTGAATGAGAAGCATCATGTTTCCATAAGTAAACGGAGTAGTCCCCAACCAGGCGGCTCTTATAAGAGCTTCCTGATCTGGGTCTTCTTTGTTTGCAAAAGCGTTAAAGGTGTTTCTATGAGGTAAAAGGTTAAAGTCTAAGAAAACCATTTATGGTCACTCTAGGGTGGCTAACTGGGTGACAATTGGTATTAAACGAACTTGCCACTTGCACGGAAAGAGTTAAAAGATCAGGAATCGATACAATCACGTACCACACCTGACCCATGATACCTCATAGAAAAGTGACATAAAACAATTAAACATTACAAACAAGAGCCAAGAGGACAGCCCTTTCCCAGCAGGTGGCCACAAAGCAGCAATGAACAGACGCGAAAGTATGAGAAACACAAGACATAAATGACACAAATGATCCACAAAAGAAATAATCTAGTTTACCTTATGTCCATGTTTTCTTAGTTCACTACTGACGTCAATCAACGTCTTCTGATTACTCCATTGGTAACTAATGAATATGTGACCACCAGCCTTGTCGACCTGCTTATCCTGTCGTTCATTGGCCCATCCATCACCTGTCTTTCCATCTAGAATCATTGACGCTCCTGAATTGAATCCATTGTATCATTTTAAAGATTTAAAACGAAAACTGGAATAAAGACCATCATGCCTCAAGAAAAACACATAAAACACATTGGTTATATAAACGCACATCGTACAACCATTGATGACATATTACTAACAATGATGACAGATACAACATTTCAGGTCGCATGAAGGATTGGTTATAATTTGGGGTTTGTAAACTTCAAAGAGAAGCCCTCTGGTATTCTGTGATGGATGATTAACTTGTTAGTGTTTGGGAGATCCTAGCGAAACACGTTGTCGTAATATCTCTCGCAAATAAAGCCACAGATGATCATTATTTCAGAGCTTTCCATAGAAAGTCACAAAATATGTTATCTGTCCAGGTTGTGCGTATCTCCGTCAAAGTCTGCTGTCTATACTTATAAACAATCAAACTTCTATCATTCAGCTACATTTTTTGCCAAATTTGAAGCTGCATTTTATAAAGATACTAGAGTCCATCAAAGTCAACAGGTAGATGGAAAATGGCTGCCTTTATCTACAGATAAATTTTGAAATGGCTGTCTTTGATGACAGATCAGGAATTTTTGTGGCTAACATTGTTGACCGATTAAAATTGTAGAAAGCTACTTGAAATGAACAGATTTCTTCAGCTTTTGGTCTCGACGGAGACCATAAATCATCTTCCATCTCGTTGCATCAATATTAAAGTCATCTCATTTTATATTGAGCATAGCAAACACGCTAGATCCATTTAAGACGCTGTTTAAATAGGGTCACAACTGTCTCTAAGAGGATATAAAAATAAGCTCAAAATGTACCTCTAGTACAGATTTCATTTTAATGACAAATGAACTTACTCATTTTAAAGGTATCCGAAAATTCACAGAGAGTGTAAAAAAATAATTTCTTATGTTTATTAATGGATTAGAAAATAATTGCAATTGTATGTGCACCATTTCGCTTATCTGTATCAATGTACGGTGAATCCTCAGTAGATCAAAACTCGATTGATTGAGTTCAGGATAAAAGTCCCAATCAACAATATTCAGACATGTCAGGACTCCTCTCAGAGAGAGGGAGGGAGTGACTAAGAAATGGATAGAAGACTAAAATGTCTCACCCAAATTTGCCTCAAGTACGCATATTTCATCCTCCTAACAAAAAGCAGAGTGCACCACCCTACCACGTCATAGCTTGAAGCCGCAAGTGTCGTTAAATTGAATAGCTTCCTGAGTTTTTATAAATCCAGGTATCCATATAATTAGGACAAAGGCAGGCAGTCAGACTTTGCACTTGACAATCCTACCTTGCACTTACCTATTGTTGTCATTCGCGGTGCCGTGGGTTGGTCTGCAGTGTGTAGGTGTAGCATTTCCTGGCCATACTTACTTTTCTCTTATTTCATCTTCAAAAGGTATATTGTGCCTAATCATTAGAATCGTCTCACTGGGGTGAGTCTAATGGTTGTGCACATTATACCATTATTTTATGGAAGATCAAAATATTATCCCTAGTTCACTTTCTAATCGTGTAATAAAATTAACTCCCAATAGCCCGAATTACGCCTACCTCGATTTTGTTATGGTCCCAAAGGTGTTCGAGGTATTGAAGTTCGACTGTACCTATTTTGATGTGTCGTATTTCCCTGTGTGGATTCTCAAAAGAACTGTCTCGACTCAAAAAATAATTGCATGGTATGTGCAGAATTTTTCCTATATCTGTATCTATGTACCTATTTCTTGATGTGTCTTATCATTAGACTTTCTCAACTCATCTCGTAGATTCCAGAGAGCACCACTGGCCGCTTTCCTGATCTTCTCAGTATCACTCTTCTTAAGGTCAGCAAGCGTCTCTATTACGTGGCTTCTCTCATCCTCGATCATCACCTTACGGTTTTCATCATCGAAGGACAGTGTCCATATAGCGGCCAGGGCTTCTGTAAAACAATACTGTCTGCATGTAGTCACTGGCTACTATCAGCCCGCCAGAGAAACGCCATTCAATTGGCGTTTCGTTGGTGTGCCAATAATGGCTCACGTTTATCACTTTTGTCATACCACTACGTCAATTTGGGTCTCGTCACTTATTTTGGTGTTAGAGTAACTTTCTCATCATGTTCAATTTATTCATTTAATCACAGATAAACGCCCCAAAATGCTTGGGTTCAGATTGATTTTTGTTCATCAACTTCTCATTGTATCTTTTAGCTTTGAAATTATATAAAAACTTTAACATTTGATGTCTAGGCATGAAATAACTAATTGACCATATAGTTCGAGTGTACTTTGCATTAGTTAGAAGGTTTCCATGCGAGCTGAACATTTCTTGTACTTCAACAATAGCAGAATCTAGGGCTAAGATTTGGTACCAGTGAAATGCATTTAAGCCCCTAGTGGCTTAGGCTGCTTTCCGTTCTAAGGCGGTGGTTCTGTTGTTGTTGACTTTTTGTTTAGTGTTACTCCCATTGTGGGAGTCTGTAATTGTTCTATGTTTTGTAGTACGTTACTTTATGTCCATTCTAGTATTGCAATAATTTTGATGGGGAAGAGAGGGCTGGTTGTTTTGCTTAGTTTGTCTCCCTGGTGTCTCTTGATGGTTTAGGGGCTCTTCCTCGCGGTGCCATGGGGTTGTCTGCGGTTTCTGATTGTGGTATTTTCTGATCATACTCACTATTTTCTAGGCATCATCTAGAAAACATCGATTTTGTAATAGATTTTTTCAAACACCTATATGAGATGGTATTAGACATGCCAATTCATTTATGGCTACAGAGTTGTCGTACCTAGTTGTTCTTCATGGTTTCCTCTTGTTAGTTTGACCAACAGTCGCAAGGCTCCCAACTGTACAAGCAGCTTTTTGTTGCCATCGTTACGTGCAAGGGTCTTTATAACTGAAACAAAGAATAAAACTCACGAAAATTTCAAGTGACCAGCGTTGTTCCGTTTAACTAATCAATAATTCCCTAATTTTATTTCATTTGAGTTATTTAGATATTGTGTATGTCATGCTTTCGTGTCTGTTTATTGCTGCCTTGTGGTCACCTGCTGGGAAAGGACTGACCTCTTGGCTCTTGTTTGTGATATTTGACTGTGTTTTTGTCACTTTATCATGTGGTATCCAGGGTCAGGTATGGTACTTGTGTGTATCGATTCCTGATATTTGCCGCTTTTCTTACTTTTAACATTAATTAACTCTTTGTATATCCTAAAGTGTTTTTTTAATAAAACGGTAAATATAAACATAAGGGATTCATAAAGGTATGGACGCCATAGATCCATTCGAGGTTACATTTGACATAGCACCGTTTGGCATAGGCTTTGAATTGAACACTTGGTGTTCCTGCTCTTATGAACCTACATGGATTTAATTTCTTAAATAAAACACCATTTCGCAAGTTCCAAAAGCAATTTTGGGATTTCAATATATGTGTTTGTTAGTATGGCAAAATTTGATTGCATCGATGTTGCATGTTTTGTTTGTTTGTTTGATTTGATTCTTTACGTCCTATCAACAGTCTTTCAGTTAAACAGGGACGGGTCTTCCTGGGTTGAACCAGTACTAAGCTAGGATAAATGTGTCTTGCTCAAGGACCACAACACAGTGACGCCGTGAGGCTCGAACCCGCGGCCCCTCTGTCTCGAGTCAAGCA
Organism: Loripinus fragilis; assembly: GCA_964019695.1. Lineage (NCBI taxonomy): Eukaryota > Metazoa > Mollusca > Bivalvia > Lucinida > Lucinidae > Loripinus > Loripinus fragilis. The sequence continues at coordinate 22,461,823 of OZ026528.1, forward strand.
CTCTATCAATGAGCCACTGCGCTCCCTATGTAATTGTCGATATTAATTGAGTGCATGTAACTTGCGTCAAGTTGGATTGGTTCGCAGTATTCAATATATATTTCAATCATTTGACATTCAGGTAACTTTTTAACGAACAACCGTGAATAATATTTGAGTCGCGACATGAGATTTCCAACAATGTGGTACGTTCGACCAGCAAAGCCTCAGATCAGTCTGCGCATACGCGCAGTCTGATCAGAGCCTTTGCTATTCGCTTGAATATTCTATGATTGTTAAGCTACTGACTGATCACCATTTGTAGTTTCTAAGCCTAACAGGAGGCCGCACAGGCTCGTCTGAGTCTACACTTGTCAAAATGCCACATTGTTTGAAATCACATGTCACGGCTCATATGTCTTATTATTTACTCACCGAACGCCAGTTCCTTGCAGGACCATCCTTCGTACCTTCTGTCGCTTTCACGCAGAGCTCGTCTCAAAACTTTCATCAAATGCTTAACAACCTTTCTATTGGAATTAATGATATCACTCTCTTCTTCGTTTATAATTGCAGCCAGTCCCGCTAATGCTGTTAGGTGTTCATCTTTGTCTTTAGATTTAAGGTAAGGTTGCAGAGCCTCGGTGAAGTTATATCTACGGAGGTGTGGTATGTTGGAATCTATCAGGGATACGTTGTAAATGATGGTAAGAGTAGAGTTTAATATATAGCTGAGTGTATGATCCTCTTCTGTAACCTGAAACATTTGGGTCAGCTCATAACAATTTTGCATGTACAGTAAAACCTGTTTAAAACGGTCACTGAAATACATTATAATGTATAGACTAAACAATGATCTTAATGATAAATGGTAGACTAATGAAGGTCGAAAGTTTTGCAGAATGCTCTCTTTGGAGCATTCTGCATTATTTTTGACATGCATTAAGCGATAAAAGGGCTGACCTCTTGGCTCTCGTTTGTGATGTCTAACTATAAGTTTGTCACTTTCCCATTGTCATGGGTCAGGTGTGGTACTTGATTGTATCGATTTCTGATCTTTGCACCCTTACCAATTTTCTGTCTTTTTGAGAGTGGCCGTTTTACACAGGCTCTACTGTATCCATTTTTGCGTATTCATTTACAAACATGCATACACAGCTTTCAAGTGGAACCAGAGACCTATAGTTGTATATGTTACCCAATCATTGTCACCACAGTGTGTGTGCGAATAACATAGGCTCTGGCGAGAACGTGCAACTGTGTAGGTCGTCTGTGCCTTCATTAGTACCAAATTATCAAGAGTTGGCGCATTGGTGTTGTATGCCATGCAAAGATTAGAATTCCAAGCTGGATGATGTAAAGAACTAGCTATTTGGTGTTTCTGATAAGCTTAAAACTAGCTGTTTTTGGAGCGTAACTTGGGCTATTTAACATTTTGTTCTAACTCATGTTAGATTTTCTATGTGTTCTGTGAGAATTCAAATCTGTCTTGTGTTATAATTGGGTCTCGTCGCAGCAAAAGCGCAGACCATTCTGTGCATCCACGCAGTCTGATCAGCATCTTTGTTATTCGTTCTATCGAAAGTATAATAGTTTCAAATGCTACTTGCCAAATGTAACTGAGCAGGCTGGTTTAAGTCTTACTTGGATATAACATGTTTTCTCGTGTCGAAGCCCATATGGTCAAGTACGCGAGATTTCGATACTTATCGAATATGCGGACAGGTCTCGTATACGCATCCATGCGAAGCCTTCATAAACATGTATCCAAACTATAGTCTACGCGAGCAGCGACGGCTCTGGCGAGTCTGTGCAAATGCACAGATTCGCCAGAGCCTTCGCTGCTTGTTGATGGGATTCAGTAGAGATAGGACTGAAGATGTCACTGCGCATGTCGTGTACCTTACTATCATTCTTTAGCAGTGATTTGCACCTTAAGTGTACAACGGGTGCACTTATGTTTAAACTTTAGTTCAGGATGGGGGTTCTTTTTTGTCTTTGTTTTGTTGTGCATTATATTGTGTCCTTTCTAGTTTTGCAATTAGCTTGAAGTGAAAGAGAGAGCTGGTTGCTTTGCTTTTATTGTCTTACGGATGTCGTGATACTGTAATTGTTCTGTGACTCTTCCTAACCGTGCTGAGGGTTGGTCTGCGGTGTTTGATTGTGGTATTTCCTGATCATACTCGCTTACTTATTTACTGTAAGTTCCGAAAGCTCATGCACTGGCCAATTTCATGAAGAACCCCGGACAGTCTCTATGAAGGATTGTCCAAAAAAAGCCACAGAAAAGTTTCAAAAATGATATTTTTCCATGAAAAATACAGTAGGTTCAACTCTCGAATTATCCGCAAAAGTGTTTTTCTCATTACACAAGTACCAATTAAAAATATGGGTTGAAACACTGTTTTTGCTATTAAAACATATAAGAAATAGAAAAAAAAAGTTTTACTGAATGCCCAAACTAATCCCTTTTCACACAGTTGTAGTTTTACATTCCCCACATTATATAAAATGGTATGATTGGTCAGGGGTGGGGGAGGGGGGGGGGCGCTGTCAAAATACTAAAAAACAATATATTATAAAATCTTATTAGGAACTAATTTTGTACAAGCCTGTAGGTAAATATCAATTTACAATATCATGTGTCAGGGCTTTAGTTATGACTGTGTACCAAGTAATTAAAAAAATGTCTTATTTCTATGTTGTGGGTACTCATAAGACGTCACAATGAGACAGTAGTTCTTTTGAGCACCAAATTATAGGTTTAATTAGATTGGTAAGAAACTGAATGAACTTGAAATTTAACAGGCAATAGTCATGGACTGCATACTTATTTTGAAGAAAAGATGAACTCTTCTCAACCATTATCATTTATGCTGCAAACATTATATTTCCATATATTCACACTGGTAAATGTATACGTCGATTTGGTGGTATTTACGCGTATTGCCGGTACTTCATAGACCGGAAGTTAAGTATTCGGCATGCACATGGGTTTATGTAAGCATTTAGGAATAGATTCGAGTACCGATCTGGATGATCGGTACTCGAATCTATTCCAAAATGCTTACATAAATCGCCATGCACATACTAAATACTTAAAAATGATCTAATTATATAGTCCTTTAGACATATGGCATGTTTTTCTAATAGTATTTACACCAATATCTACCACTTCCGGTCTATGAAGTACCGGCAATACGCGTAAATACCACCAAATCGACGTATACATTTACCAGTGTGATATTTAGGTGAGTACCTGAAGAAACTTTGACTTTCTGAAAAATGAACTTTGGTCACAAAAAATACCCCGCCCCCTAAACCCCAAAGTCCTGGCATTTATATGCGATATATTCCAAATATTTTTCATTTTGTTAGGTGCACTAAATGTAAGGGTTTGATTTAAGCACAACATATAGTTGTCAATAATGCATTATCCTAGCCACAGGATGTCAAAATTTGGGCAGATTTAATAGGACACCGCCCAAGGTCCTTACAAGCGTTACCAACTTTGCACCGAACGTTTCCGGTATATAATATATACTGTAAATTCGGAAATCCTCGCAAAAAGGCAAATCATTCTTTCGACTACTGATTAGGTGATTCATACCATAGTCGCGAAATTTTCCGGTCGAAAATATGTTTTAACGCTATTCGCGAAATGAAAATTATCGCGAAAATTTCCGGATTTACAGTATTGCAATCAAAGTACTTACTGTGTCAAATTGATGTATGTGCTTTTCACAAAACTCTACTAGAATTTGGTGTAGAGACGACAGAAACCTTGGAATAATCACTATCTTTTCTGCAATTTCTGCTGACGTATCTGTAAAATTGACAAGCACGCCTGTTGCAACACCAAGCGTCAACCGCAATGTTTGCTCCCTGTCTTTGAGTTTTTTCTCCGTGAAATGCTCTTGTATGTCTATAACCAGTTCACAAATACGATTAAGCGTCTCAGTTTCTATCAACATCTTCGCAATATTAGAGGGTTTTTCAAGAACATTGTGCGCGTGTTCTAAAACACCAAGAAAGTTCTTGGCACCTTGACTAATTTTCCCCGTTTTCGTTATCCATGGCGTTTCTTTCATTGAATTAACGCAATCCTGTACCATATTCTCCACTTTACGTTCGGTTGAAATGATTTCCGGCCTTACTCTCTTCGAAGACTCGGCGTTACGGTGTTCAGTGTCACTCCCACGTGTACTGATATCAGATTTTTCTCTTCGTTTAGTCTCTGGCTCAGGATTAAGCTGTTTAATATCAGCGGTCGGGTCATTGCTGCTTGTAATAATATCCGAATCTTCTTTAGGTTTAATTTCAGCTGCATAAACATCCTTTTCCTTTTTGCTGGTTTCTTCCTTTTGGGTTTTAATCTGTTCTGTGTCCTCGACTTGTATAACACAAGATGTATTATAAGTGCATGACAGAACCAACACAATTACAAATACAGTAAAACCTGTCTTAAAATGCCATTCAAAAATAGACAAAACATAGCTCTTAATGTAAATGGTAGTTTAATGAAGGCCAATCGTAATGCAGAATGCTCCGCTTGGAACATTCTGCAATGCTTTCGACCTGCATTAAGCAATAATCGGTATTGAAAACCACTTTTTGGTGTTCTTTTTGAGTATCCGCTTAAGACAGGTTTGACTGTGCACCCAGCCAAGACTCAGATCAGCTTGTACATCAACTCAGGCAGATCAAAGTCCTTAACATTCATTTGAGCCCAGGCTTATCTTAGTCTTCTCTGAGCGCATTCGTTATGTTGTTGGTTTCGTCATGCTTTGGGTTATTCAGATAGAGGATCTTCCGTGATAGCACCCCTTGTTGCAGATATATGAGTCTGAAGAAAGGGTCCTTACAAGACTTTAGTTAAGAGTGCGTAACGAAAATTTAATTTTCTTATTTCTCAACCAAAACATATGTTGTGGGTAATAATGTTAAAACTGATGGGTAAGAAAATATTAACATTTTAAGGCCGAAAGTTTTAGTTTATCTTAACCTGTGGGACTTCTTAGTTACCAATGAAGACTCAGTCTTCGCTTTGAGCACGCTCATTTTGTTGGTTTTGTCATGACTGGGCCACGACGCGAAAAACTCTGTCTTCGGGGTGTCCGAGAAAGCAAGACTCAAACCAGCCTGTTCAGCTACAGAGACTAGCTATAAATTTTAAAATTCGCTCGTAGCAAGTCTAGATATGGTACTTTCCAATAAGCGAATAACAAAGGCGCTGATCAGACTGCGCGGATGCGCAGGCTGGTCTGCGCCTTTGTTGTTTGCAAACCCCGAAGACAGGTTTTCTTGCGTTGAGGCCCATGTTATGTCTTATATGGCCAATACAGACTCTGGTCAGACTATACGGATATCCAGTTGTGCAGCATCAAAAGCAAGAATGCATCATTTACAATATTTTTCTACTTTGAGTACAAAGCTGCGTCAAAGACAGTTGCGCCAAATGCAAGAAACCCAAAATCCTTGGCCTTTGGTGCTGTCCCAGCCAGCATCTAAAAGGCGGCCACCATCGACCCGCTAGTGAAATGGCGTTTTGCTGGCGAGCCAATAGTAGCCTGAAATATATGCTGATTGGGGTAACAGCCCATGGCTTGTCTTCGCTCAGCGCATTCGTTATGGTGTTGGTTTCATCATGCTTTGGCTTTAGATAGAGGATCCTACATGAGTGCTCCCCTTGTTGCAGATATAGAGGATCTTATATGAATGCTCCCTTTGTTGCAGATATAAAGGATATTACATAAGTGCTCATATTTTATTGCATTTATTTAAAAATTTAAGGAAAAGAGATAAAATGCCAGGCTTGCCGAGTATTTTATCTCTTTTTCGCAACGATTTTAATAAATTCAATAATACAGGAGCACGGATGTTAGATTCCATTTATCATATGACATTAAAATTATTTTGAAATCATATTTTTGGCGTGAAAACGTTCTAGGGTTTGCCATATGCGTGACATTAAAAGCGTCATTTCATTACGTTTCCCGAAAATCTGTAAACCACTATGGGGATCAAACATGTTTTCCTGTGCAGTAACATCTGCTGGACCCCGAGGGTGTTGAAACCCGAGCCTGAAAGGAGAGGGTTGTAACAACTGCAGAGGGGTCTAGCAGATGCTAGTGCATCAGAAAAAATGTTTGATCCTTATTATTGCATATAGTCATTCTGCCACTTATAGACTTTGGAAAAATGCGTCGAAAAGTTCATTTTTGTATTACTAATGGCGCGCAAAAGCATGGAGGATTCGTAGCTTTTTAAAACGCCTGTTACAGAGCAAATACTTATGACATTAGGTTGAACGCATCACGTTCATTTCTACGACCGTTACTGTTGATGACGTCACTTATTGTGACGGCCTAGAATGTGTATAGGTAAAGTAAAAAGGCGTGCATCAACAGCACGCGAATTGCCTGATTAATACATGGGTTTTTGCTGTTTATAGCTTTTTATGCAATAATAGTGGTTTATCGATTTTGATACATGGCGTTCTTTCACTCCCAGGCGCGACGTCATATGATAAATTTGGTTCTTTACCAGTTTGCACTTTCTCCTTTTTATCTTCTGTTGTCGTTGTCTTTGATTCGGTATCATTGTCAAATACACGTATTTGTTTAAATCTGAATTCATCGCCTATAGGCCTACGAAAAGGCTGCTGTTTTTGCTCATCCTTTGCTGGTTCCGATACTCTCGTCTTTTTGTCTTCAGTTGTCGTTGATTCTGTATCATTGTCAAAAACACGTATTTGTTTAAATCTGAATTCATCGCCTATAGGTCTGCGAAAAGGCTGCTGTTTAACCTCTTCCTTTGCGGGTTCCGGAACTCTCGTCGTTTTGTCTTCAGATGTCTTTGTCTTTGATTCGGTATCATTGTCAAAAACACGTATTTGTTTAAATCTGAATTCGTCGCCTATAGGTCTGCGCTTAACCTCCTTTGCGGGATCCGATACTCTCGTCTTTTTGTCTTCAGTTGTCGTTGATTCTGTATCATTGTCAAAAACACGTATTTGTTTAAATCTGAATTCATCGCCTATAGGTCTACGAAAAGGCTGCTGTTTTTCCTCTTCCTTTGCGGGTTCCGACTTCGGTAAAGAGTGCGTTATCCTTCTCATCGTTGTATAATTGAGACTGCTATTTGATGTAGCCCTAAAAGTTCAAGTCTGTAAAAGAAACATAAGAATCATGCGCGGATCCAGAGGGGGGAGCGGGGGGTGCGCCCCCTCCGGAAAAATCACAAAAACATAGGATTTCTTAGCCATACTGGACCGGATCCCCTGAAGTTCTCAAAATTCTCAAAACTATCAAGCCAGCATTCAACGTTGGGCCGTCATCGGCACCCCAGCGAAACGCGATTTAAATGTTGTTCGCTGGCGGGTCGGTGACGGCCTGCTTTTAGTGATATTTGGATCCTCTCTCCCCTAAAGAAAAGAAAAATAGAGTTGCAGACCCGGACCCCCTCTAACAAAACTTTCTGGATCCGTGCATGAGAATTCATCATGAGTGTGAGAGTGGGATAGAAAAACCGAGGCTTGCCACCCTCACACCAATAAAGGATTCTTTTTCTTGCTCGCCACTTAATACCTCATTTATATTGGAAAAACTTGAAAAAACTCCCAGAAAATCCTAAATGCGCTGAGTGACATAGTGACGTCATTTTAAAAATGAGGCATTGGTATCAATTCCTCAAATGGTATGAAATTTACGATTTGTGAAATTTGCTGTTCATCATTGCTATGTGTTTGGCATTTCTATTAGGTTATTCATTATAAAAAGGCATGTAGCATGCGCGGATCCAAAGGGAGGGGGCAGGGGTTCCGGGAGGTTCCAAAGGCTATAGGGTTCCTTAGCATTACTGGTCCGGATACCCTTTGAAATAAGAAAACGCTTTCAAGTCAGCATTCAATGTTGGGCAACCATCGGCCCGCCAACAAAACGCCAATTCAATGGCGTTTCACTGGTAGGCCGATACTGGCCCGTTTTTTTTGTGTGTTAATTGGACCCTCTTTCCCCTCACCTCATCACAAAAAAGTCTTTGGATCTATGCATGCCAGCGTTCTTGCTACGCCATTGTACGGTCAGTTTTGCATTGGGTATTTTCAGTATTTTCTTTTAGTCTATTCAAAAAATGTCAAAATACTATTCTTTGTCGAATGTAACTTGGATTAAACGGATAAGAAAAAGAGCATACTCGTCTGTTACATTTCATCAGGGTCAGCTTTAAAACTTTTATTGGGTTAAAACGAGGCAAACAAACAAAATCATACCTTTTCATTGAATGTTTACATGTTCCTATTCAAGTTTTAAATTTCCAATATTTTTACTCATTTATGTATTCAATTATGTATTTATGTATTGAATTAGAGATCGGCAGAGTACCATCGATCAAAAGAATGTGTCTGTGACACACGATAGCATGTTAGCCGCGTCGCGAGACATACTATCAGGTAAACACACAGCTACACGGACTGGCTATTGACCTTACAATTGTGAAATCTAAATTTAGACACAGTCATCCTAGATCTATCATTGCGCATATACTCGTTTCCTTTATCTGGGCCCGACAATGCCTCCTTAAAGTTAAGAAAGACTTAAGTTATGTATAGACTTTTCAGGATTCGAAAAATAACGTTTCAAACTGAATAAAATCAAAATATATTCATTTTTTTCTGTTGATCACAATGCTATCTTTGACCACAAGTACTGCATCGATCCACGTTTAATATAGCATATTAAAATATCAATACTTAACTTAAGTCTTCCTTAACATTAAGGAGGCTTTGTAATTCCGGGCCCTGATCATCATAAAAATACCTGATCAAGCTGTGTGCATCTATACAAACCTGAAATATTGGTAAACCGTGCATACCCGAAATAGAATAGCGCAAAAGCGTCATCTGGTCAGGGGTTCACCCGGCCTTACATATTGTTCGATGACAAAGTTGAGCAAGATAATGAAACTTCCCCATCAACCCTATATTGGAAATGGACTCGTCCAATTGATACAGATGGGACTTAAATCTAAGCTTTGTTTACCATTTGGTATATCATTAGTGATAATAAGTTTTACTGTCGTACCAGCCAAGGGTGACAGTGACGTCATGTTTTATTTACAAAGTCATCAAGGACTAAGAATCGATAGATCACTTGTGTATTAATCCTATCCGCAGGATAGGCTTAATACACAAGTGATTTGTCGATTCGCGTTAGCTCAAATGGAGTGTTCAAATTAATGTTTTACTTAACAATTCTGAACAAAATATTACGTAACTATCACTCTTGGTTGCCACGACAGTAGTCGCTGGTACTGAGTATTGAAAGAATCAACATAGTTGTATGTGTAATAGTCGTCCTTGAATATCATGTTAGGTATTATCTATTCGTGTTTAAAGGGTATAATTGAGTACACATACCCGATTTTTTTTTTAATAAAATCAATCATTGACATTAAGAGTCAATATTTGTGCTGGTAATAATTGATCTACCGTATTCGATCCAAATATTGCATATGTTAATATAAGCGCACATTGGCTACTCTGTGGGTTGTTCAAGCCACATAAGCCGCGACAGATTAAATTCAACACTGCGAACGTACGTCACCAGCGACGGCAACAGCTCAGTCTGATCAGTCTTCACTGTCCACATTAAGAAAGCTTCGGTCTTTATTTTAGTTAGCGGTTGAGCGCACAGCGAACCTTGTTCAGACTAAGTCGATGCTTTGGCTGATCTGAGTTTGGCACGTCCACATTCACATTGATATGATTTATATATAAAATATATAAAACTCACGTCCCATGCGCAATCCAGGAAGTTTTGTCAGAGGGGGTCCAACTAGGGGTCCAGCCTTGACAACGTTTTATTTTTTTAGTTGATAGGGGAGGGAGGGTTAGCGGGCCTTCACTGGCCCGCCAGCGAAATGTCATTCATTTAAATGGCGTTTCGCTGGCGGGCAGATGATGGCCCAAAATTGAATACTGGCTTGTTAGCTTTGTGATTTTTCAGGGGATTTAGACCAGTATTGCTGGGAGCGCAGTGGCTCAGTGATAGAGTGCTTGACTCGAGACCGAAGGGCCGCGGGTTCGAGCCTCACCGGCGTCACTGCGTTGTGTCCTTGAGCAAGAACATTAATCCTAGCTTAGTACTGGTACAACCCAGGAAGACCCGTCACTTTATAACAAAAATTGTTGATGGGATGTAAAGAATCAAATCAAACTTAACTGGCCTATCACTTGAGTTGAACAGTTAAAGTGGTGAGTTTCTTTTTTTTGTCGGGTATATCACGCTTAGGGATGTCAGTTACAACGTAAGGTGGTTCTGGACGACAATTCGTTACAGGTCCATGACGACTGCTTACCTGTGCTGGACGACAGGTAACGGGTTTTAGATGACAGATTTAGGGTTTTGGACGACAGTGGAAAGGGGTTACACACACAGACGTCGCAGAAAATGATAATATAGTGTGTTTGGCTATTTTAAATAATTCCTTTTATATTAGTGTTTGTAAGTTTGACATTAGAGGTACAAACCCCATAGATATTTGAAGTTAAATTGTAAAATTCTGGTCTGGAAAAGAAACTTCAGAAATGTGTAATTTGTGATTAATTACTTGCTTTCTCATCATGAAATAAGCATAAATGGTCAGACAATAAATCTCACATGATTTTTCAGTCAATTTTAACATGTCCTTTTTAAAAGAAAACTGAAAACCTCAAAATTTCATTTTCCTAATGTTACTGATTAGAGACGACTGTGTAACAGGCAATAGACGACGTCAGTATTTCTGTAACAGATGTGAGACGACATTTTTTTTTCTTTCATGAACACTTGAGTATATGTAAATACTGCTCTGAAGCCTACTCAACGCCTGAAAAAGTACTTCAGCATTGTGCGACCTCCCATCGAACGTTCATACCAAGCCCCTGGTAATCAGAAGAATTTAAAGGTTAATACCATATATGGGATTGGTAGCATTTTAGTCTTCTGGTTCCAGAGAATAATTAAAAGGGATTTTATCTTTTTTGAGCGTGGTGGCATCTTGGTATAAGGACCGAGAAGTTAGTGAGTATGATCAGGAAATACAACAATCATAAACTCCAGACCAGCTCACTACATCATGAGGAAAAGCCACTGAACATTTACAGTAGCAAGATATCCGTAAGACAATAAAAGCAAAGCTACCAGCTCTCTCTTCCTCTTCAAGATGATTCCAAAACTAAGAAGGTCACAAAGTAATGCACACAAAAACAAAGACAAAAACAGAACCCCCATATTGAGAAGTACATTATACAATAGATCAACACCAATAGAATCACCGCCTCAGAACAGACAGCAGCCTAAACAACGGGTGGGGACTTAACTGCATTTTAAGATCATTTGAATAACTACCATCCCTCCATCCTAAGGAGTCTCCATATGAAATTCGATTGACATTGTGGTTTCAAAGGAGATGTTTGAAAAAGCTGACGAACAGACAGACGGATGGAGGCTGGAGTCATTTGTATACTATTAGCTCACCTTGGAGCCTTCAGCTTTGGTACGTTTAAAACGTCATTTTATTTGACCATGTATGATATATGACTTACACTTTGTCAGACCTGGAGCTTATTAAGGGCAATTGCGGGTAATACTTCCCACATTAAAATCGTTTTAATTGTTTGCATACAGTTTGGTTTAAATATGGACTGTCAATTTATGAAATAAAAAAGATATGTCACCACACTCAATTTTTCATAATCTCACATGGAAGTTTTCAGCATTTTACAAATTTTCTGAAAAAAATCCAAGTCCTTAATATTAAGCTAAAATATTTATAATCGCCACCCAGCTTCTTTATTTTAATTTTAATTATTGCTAATGACCTCAAGCTTTCTAGAAAATGTGAAAACATATTTGTTTTCCCAACCCATGTCAAGATACTGTATGATATATTTTGGTTATTCCCTCATAAAAGGATTTCAATTTTTGGAGTAAATTATATATAAAAATCTGACATTAAAAACCTTATTTATTGTTATTGTTTCATGGACTATCATTTGACATTTTAGAAAAAAGAAAAAAATGGGGTCACCAGACTAATTATCTTCCAGGAAGGCCAAAGTTATCCCCACCCCTACAAATTTTGAGGATATTTAAAAATTAAGGAGTGTAATTTTTGTCATTTATATAATTCCATGTTTCTTGTATGAAGTAATTTTGCATTACAAGAGGAAAAAAGAAAAAGAAAAAAAATTGTTATAAGAGCCCACCCTGGAATCGACCATGGTCCTCAGGTTCCAAAGTCTGACACGCTAAGCACAAGGCCACGATGTCAAATCGTGCGTATCTCGAAATAACAGTAGATGTACATAATCCGAGTATTGGCCATATTCATATTCTTATACACGGTAAATGACATTTCACCCTCGGTCAAAACAGAAGATTCTTGGGTGTAAGATATATTTAATAAATCTATCACTGTCGTCTCCACCTGCTACGCTGTCGACAATAACCTGTAACAAAATATTTGCAGTCGTTACACATCTGTAACATGGAAAAATGACTGCAGTACATTCCTTTTGGTTTTAAAAACGCGTTCTTCTAAAGTAAGCAGATTTATAAGAAAGTTCTTTCTTGGTCTATGTGATGCACAATGCAATGTCTAATCACATCAAGTCATAAAATGTTCAAAGAAAACGAAAGTGAAAGTACTAAATAAGGATATGAGGACATGTATAGTAGTAAAATACTGTTTCAAGAATAATAATGTATCATATACACGTTAACTGAATACAGTTGCCATGCTCTACAGGATTGATTAAGTTAAGATAAGTGTCGTGGACAAATATACAAAGACAAAATAAGATGCTTACGGTTTATTGTGTCTTAAGTCTCCCGAAAACGATACACATTCAACAGCACAAACCTATATTTAGAAATATTTCGTCTGGAACCCGTAACGTACTGTCGTCCAGAACCACCTTGCGTTGTAACAGACATCCTTAAGCGTGTATATATTTCGAGGCTACGGACAGATCTGGAAACCATCTTGTTAGATCGGTCAGACAATCTACTCTGATCCTCTGTTGATATCTAGTAGGTTTGTGGCGTCACTATAGTAGCTATTACCGATTTTTGATTTTAACTTTGGTTACCATTGTAGGAACTAACATTCTATTCGAAGTTGGCCTATGTTGTCAACAAACTATGTCATTGTCTGACTGTTAATTGTGAGATTTGTGCAACTTACCCTGGTAGGCATGATCAACAGAATGATTTGCTCTGCTGAAGGAATAGAATCCTCTATGGTGATAAAGCGACTGGTGTCATCAGCAAATAAAATTATGCAAGAACCCATTTTGTTGACAATGCCATTAAAATGGTCTCAGTGTAGAACCCTGTGAAACGCCAGCAAATACATGTACATGTATCTTGTCCATGTTTCTAATAGCTTGCTCTAGAATTCAGAGCTATACAGTTGTCTAGAGTAATATTGATTTCTTACCTCTTACTGGCAGGGTTTGAGAATTTGTATTTCGAGGCTATAAGAATCTATCATGAGTGTGAGGCTAGGATAGAAAAATCCGCCCAAAGGATCACCGTTTGGCATCACGAGGCTTGTCGAGTGATGACAAACGGTGATCCCGAGGGACTGATTATTCTATCCACCCTCACAAGAAAAATGGATTCTTTTTCTGTCTTACCACTTTTTTTTTAATAAGCTTCCAGAAGTCCCTGAATACGCTAAGATGCTATTTCACATGCTGACGTCACTTTAACATAACAATAACGTCACTTGACGACCATGTGCGGGAGTTCCAATGCAACCAATGTATGTAGCCCTCTCGTGATAGCCTTGGCAAGATAACACAGATGACATGGGTAAGATTATATGAGTCCATAATAGAAATATCCATCCCGAGGATCGCCGTTTGGCATCATGAGGCTTGCCGGGTAATGACAAACGGTGATCCCGAGGGATTGATTTATCTATCCTACCCTCACGCGAATAATGGATTCTTTTTCTTGCACAACACTGTTTTTATTTATTTATTTATTTATCTATCTATCTATTTATTGCAAAATAAGCTTCCAGAAGTCCCTGAATACGCTAAGATGCAATTTATCATGATCACGTTACTTGACGTCCTGGGTACACAAGATAGCATGGGTAAGATAAGATTTTCTATCCCAGGGTAAAATCTCAGATATCCATATCCGGTGTGCAAAAATATTTGGTTCTCATCCCATCGACATGCAGCCATGGCCAGGTGAGCCTGCGCACCCGTGCAAATAAAGCATCAATTCAAAATGTAGGCCTCTAGTCCCACTTGATAACTGCGCATCCATGTTTTAAAAAATAACTACAGGATTATGTGATGTGTGCTGGCCTTTATCTTCTTAAAGCTGCATAGTCTGTAACTTTTGATATTTTTCGATTTTTTTTTTTATTTTCTTTTTAAATCATTTGTAAAAGTAGAATTAAGTTATGTTTTCACAATAAATCTGTTCACTATAGCTGAAAACTGCACGGAAAAGTGAATTATCTTATAAAGCAGGTGTGTTTTTCTCTTGTTGGTAATTATTTGCGTCCCTCCAATATTTATAGACAGTTAATTTTAACATAAATGCTGTTGTTTTGATGCTGATAATTTGTTAAGATTTACGAAATTGGTAAAATTTTTACCTGAATTTTAGATATTTTACTTTGTTCTTGAAAAATAGAAACATTAGTTCTAAAATTAAAAGATCAAAAGTTACAGACTATGCAGCTTTAACTTGAACGTTTTACCCTATTGCGTCATTGTTGCATGTCCCTGTTATTCAGAAATCTTTCTGGGTCTTCCATACTATCTTTGATGTCCTACGCATACTACTGCTATCTAGGGTTACTGCTCCTTGATTGATTCGAGGGGCCATGCATAATGTTGTCCAGACATCACCTTGTATATGCGTTTGTATTGTCCTGTACTATATTGCAGGCCAATAACAAGGTCATATTCTTCTCTAGCCATAACCATTTGTATACTGGAAACCCTTAAAGCGATGTTTTGGCAAACAGTGAAGACCCAGATGAAATGCCGAAGAACGCGGCATTGGATCAGGGCCTGCACTATTTGCTAGGATAAAGACAATCTTCAGGTAATGCATTACACCTGTGAACCCTTGCAAATTATTATGAACAGTCTCATCCTTATTGTATTGATATGTATGGGAAAATCCACCAGAATGCAAAGGATTATGTTGTGTTTATATGTACAATTTGCAATGGGGGGGGGGGGGGGGGCAAAATACTCATTGGGTACAAGTTTGCCTCCTTGGTGCAATTTTGTTCATATAAACTGGGTTTATGGGAAAGTAATTAGCACCCGGCAGCCAATTTGCTCCAGCCTCCGAGGTAGGACAAATGTGTGGGCATTGATGGGCCCCAATATAAGTTTATGTTTGTATTACCTCATATTACATGTTTAAGCATGTACTGAGTGATTTGAATAAACCTTGAAACTTTGTATTTTCAACCTGGTGTAAATTTGCTCCCGGTTGTAATTTGCAATTGGTTATGTGGCCACAACTTTAGAAATTGGAGACAGTCATTCTAGCTGGGGCGTGGGTTTAGGAACAGTCGGCCAGTTCCTTCGTAAACGTGTTTCAGTCGTTCAACTTTGAAGAAGCACACGTGCTATGGCTCCTTCGAATGCCCCTAAACGGGTATTTTTTGCAAACAGTGAAGACCCAGATGAAATGCAGCATCATGCTGCATTTAATCAGGGTCTACACTGTTAGTTAAGGTTAAAAAGATCTTCGGACATAAATATACAATATTTTTATAAAATTATAACCTGACACCTCTAGATATGTACAATGGACTATTCCGAATTTATTGTATCAAACCAGAAGGAATAATCCATTAGTATACAAAGGGTTAAGGCACATATCTATTAGACATCTTGTGTGAAATATATTTGAACAGGTCCTTGAATAAGCCATTAGTATACAAAGGATTAAGGCACATATTTATTAGACATCTTGTGTGAAATATATTTTAACAGGTCATGAGAATAGGGGGTTTGTCGCATGTGCACAAAATCATTCTTCAAATGAGCATGTTCAGTAAAGTGGGGCTAGATTCCATTCAGCGCCTGGAGGTTGTTTTAGTCCAAGTATATAGTGCGAAACCTGATCAAAATGCGGCAAATTTCTGGCATTCTATTTTTCTGTTTATCCAAAGTAAGAAAGGGGACAACGATCAGGAATCGATACAATCAAGCACCACACCTGGCCCAGGATACCAATAGGAAAGTGACAACTTCACAATTAGACATCACAAACGAGAGCCAAGAGGTTATCTATTTCCCAGCAGGTGACCACAAGGCATCAACAAACAGACGTGCATGAAAGCATAACAAAAACAAGACAAAAATAACATAAATGATCTACAAAAGAAGCACCGCCTTGGAACCGTCAGTGTAAACTATTTTGATGTAGACACATAGATGTTTGGTTTGCATGATGCATCATCCTCTAGAACATATAAATCAAATATAAATATAAAAAGGAGATAAAGCAAGGATAAGGACTCAACAGCAAATAAAACCGAAAACCGGAGCAAATAATCCAACAGGTAATCCCCAGTGTGCCTGACAACAGCCAAAGCATTAGGCCCCTACCATCTCATCAATAGATAAGTCTTTAAGTCGGAACCGTCATAGAGTCTGAAGTCCGACCCACCGGCGTGCAATTAAAGAGGAAAGCAAAGTTGACAACCGTGATTGGGTATTTTTTTAAAAGTGGTTTCCAGGAACAGCGACTAAATTGTGAATAAATGCAGCAATTTTGGAGATCAATATAGAACAAATCTGACATGAAAAATGTTTATCTGCAATGACTGAATAAAATAAACTAACTTCCATAAAATATAACAAAAGAATGAATATAATTAATAATTTATTCATGTTTTCAAAGCGTATTACGAAAGGTAATACGAATTGGAAATGTACAGAAAAATGACACAATTTCTCAAAACCATATGATAAAGCAATTTATTAATTACAATGCTCGATGAATGTCTGTATTGATTACAGGTCAATCAATACTGACCTGAGGTCAACAGTATTACTCCAAGGTCCGCTGTATTAAGCTGAGGTCAAATTAGTGCAACATACACACATTCACCTGTCAAAAATGTCAAATAAGTTCTAAATTAATTAAATGTTAATCAAATGCTTTCGCATTGACTCCGTTAAAGATCCGAGGTCAGCTGTATTGGCCCCTGCATTGTGTCGAGGGCCAATACAGCTGACTGAGGACCTGTAACTGAGCCAATACAGAATAATGTGATTAATTTCCTGAAAGTAAGTGAGTATGATCACGAAATGCCACACTCACATACTGCAGACCAACCCATGGTACCGCGAGGAAGAGAAACATAACACAAACAACCAAATAACACCGTTACTGAAGTAAAGGAACCAGCTACCTCTTCTCCTGCCAGATGATTGCAAGATTAAAACGGACACTAAATACCACACAGCTACAAGGGCCAAACTTAAAACCCCTAAAGCAATGAGAGCAACAATAACAATGAATCAAACATAACAAAATCACTGCCTTAATTTACTTTTTATCTCCATTTCTTATTCAAATAGTATATAACCGTTTGTATACTGGTGACTCAAAAGTATGTACTTTGGCAAACAGTGAAGACCCAGGTGAATTGCTGAATAATGCGGCATTTCATCAGGGTCTATACTGTTTACTAAGGCAAAAACGACCTTCAGAGTAATACATACAATTTAATTTGAAATGATAATATGTGACACCTCGATATATACAATAGACCAGTCCAAGTTAATTATATCAAAACCAGAGGCAAGAGCTCATTAATAAACATTGTTCCACTCCCCTTTAAGGGGAAATATTTTTCAAAAGCTCTTACTGGCATGAATTTTTCCTGCATAAACAAAAATTGCTTTTTTATCTAGGAGACGGATACCTTTGGCCTCATTGTTGTATGAATAATTTATACATCTCACATAGAACACTTTACGCCCCAACACACAGCTTTGGAGCAATCGGCAGCATGCTTATCAGTCTTTTTAGAGTTACTTCCTGGTTTGATACCTTTTGCAATTTTGTGACACGCGAGCTAACCATGTGCATGAACATGAAGTACAATTAACGACTACAATATTTAGAAGTATTTTGACCCAAAATATGTCTGGTATTATTTACAATTTGTCATTTTGACCATGAGAAGTTCATAAGCAATAATTGTAAGGCAATAATTGTAAATATATATTTTTCAACCAGAAATTTGGGCGAAAATACTTCTATTTACTGTAGTGGGATAGTTGTAGTTAATGTGATGTTCATGCAATTGGATTGTTCTAAAGCGCACCAGTGCCAGAACCAGTTGGAAAATAAAATATATTTTCATCTCTATGTCACTATTACACATGTTACACTAGCTCGTTTCTTAATATGCCCCAGTGCCTGAACCAGTTGGAAGATATGGTGTGTGTGTGTGTGTGTGTGTGTGTGTGTGTGTGTGTGTGTGTGTGTGTGTGTGTGTGTGTGTGTGTGTGTGTGTGTGTGTGTGTGTGTGTGTGTGTGTGTTTCTCTACGTCACAATTATGCATGTCTCATAAAGTCATTTCATGACATGTACTAGTGTTTTAATCTATATAATTTTTTTCTCTGTCACGTAAGCCCATTAATTGATATGCAACAGTTCTTGAGCCAGTTGAAAGAAATGTTGTATGTGAGCCGTGACATGTGATTTCAAACAATGTGGCATTTTGACAAGTGTAGACTCAGATGAGCCTGTGCAGCCTCCTTTTAAGTTTACAAACTACAAATAATGTTCAGTCAGTAGCTTAACAGTCATAAAATATTCAAGCGCCTAGCAACGGCTCTGATCAGACTGCGCATATGCGCAGGCTGGTCTGAGCCTTTGCTGGTACCACATTGTTGGAAATCTCATGCCATGGCTCATGTATTTATCTCTATGTCACTTCAACACATAAGCTCATATCTTGATATGCACAAGTGTCTGAACTAGTTTGAAGATATGGTGTGTTTATTATTATCTTTACGTCATCATGTCACAGTATGTCAATTGCTGATTTGTTCCAGTGCTTTGACGAGTTGAGAAATAAGGAGTGTGTCATAATTATACTTTCGTTGTAATCCTTTGTAGAACGACTCGGGAGCCTGAAATATAAACAAAGCACGTGCGTAATAAATATAGTAACATTCAAGGGAGGTCACTTCATTTGATAAAAGTGATTTTCCATAGTATTAGGAACTGCTCAGAAAGGAAGGAATTCGCTCCCTCGGGGAGCGAATTCTTTCATTTAAGAGAAGTCCTCATTTTGAAAAGGGACGCCATTGAAGAGAATCATTGCTTGATCCAGTAGTCTCCCGTTGGTGTGAGTAACTTTTTCAGCGTTCTGGCTACGTCATTGAATTGTTTATGTACGTAGTTCCATATATTGCAGTTGGTAGGGAGTCAGGTTGATAATCAGACTTCTTATGACAGCAATATAAAAAATGGAAAGTTCGCCCCCTCCTACACCCACCACACCCCCCGGTTCCGTCAACAAAATTTCCATTCAAGAATTGCTATTATAAGTTACTGATATGCTGGTAACTGCTTAATCCTTTGATGATAGGTTATCCCTTTTGTATATTAGCAAACAGTAAGACCAAGATGAAATTTCGATCGTTTCTGCACACTGTTTGCTATCCAAAATCAACATTTAGAGAAAGAAAATTAGAACGATATAGTTTTGGAAATTATAACCTTTGACCCCTCAATATTAACAATAGACCATCATGTTTTAACTGTATCAAACTATACGGAACAGTCCATTAGTCTCCAAAGGGTAAGAGCAGTTGACAAACGTACGTGTCATATAACATATAAACATATTGTTCATCTCTCGCAGATTCACCAGGATTATTTTAATTCTAGAAATGACAAAGACTACAAAGTATTACATGCAAAAGCCTAAACATGATACCATCGCTAAACAAACCTCACACAGACATTTGGTGTGGGTTGATTCTGATTTTTGTTTGTATTTAAAATTCCGTTTAACTTAATTTGGTCAGCGTTTCTAATTCCATGCATATGACAATATGGATATGAAATAATGTACTTTATCAAATGACGTCGCGCGTGGGAATGAAATTTAACGACGTGCATTAAAAATTTTAATGCACGTCGTTAAATTTCACTAGTGGTTTACAGATAAATCACTAGTGGTTTATAGATTTTCGGAAAATGTTATGAAATGACGCTTTTTAGCGTCACGCATATGGTAAAACCCTAACGTTTTCACGCAAAAAATGAGTTTCAAAATAGTCTCAATTTCATATGGTAAATAGAATTAAACATTCGTCCTCCTGTATTATTGAATTAATTAAATTCGTTACAAGCCTCTAATAATGGAATAATCATGATTTGTTATTTTGTGTGAACATATGTGATGCTTCCCAAAGTTGCTGCTCGAATACACAAACTTAGGAGGTCAAAGAAGAACAATATTAAACCTCTAGTACAGATTACAACAGCACTGCCTAAGGAGCTCAGTGGCTCAATGGTAGAGTGGTTGACTCAGACCGAGGGTTTGCGGGTTCAAGCCTCACTGGCGTCACTTTGTTGTGGTATTGAGCTAGATCCATTCATCCTAGCTCAGTACTGGTTAAAACCAGGGAGACCCGTCACGACATGACTGAAACATTGTTGACTGGGACATAAGGAATCATGACAACTCTCATGTGCTAACCCATTAACTGGTACAGTCATAAGTTATTATCCCCCTTTGCTATACATAGATGATCTTACATGAGTGCTCCCCTTGTGCAGATATAGATGATCTTACATGAGTGCCCCTCTTGTTGCAGATGCAGAGGATCTTACACGAGTACTCCTCTTCTTGCAGATATAGAGGACCTTACATGAGTGCTCCTCTTCTTGCAGATATAGAGGATCTTACATGAGTGCTCATATTTTATTGAAATTATTAAGCAAGTTAAGGAAAAGAGATAAAATGCGAGGCTTGCCAAGCATTTTATCTCTTTTTAGCAACTAGTTTAATAAATTCAATACAACAGGAGCACGAATGTTAGATTCTATTTATCATATAACATTTAGTATACTTTGAAATCCCATTTCTGACGTAAAAACTTTATAATTTTGTCATTATGTACGCAACGTTGTAATGGACGTCATAACGTTTCCCAAACCACTAGCGGCTTATCGGTTTTATTGCATGGCGGTATTTCACACCCAGACGCGACGTTATATGATAAGAAAAAATATCTTGGGTAGGGTCCAAAAATACCATTTCCAAATTGTTTACCTTCCTGTGGGTTATACTTATTATTTAGATAATTAGAATGTATTTTCCGATATTACAACAGGTAGTCAGGGCCCTTAGGGACAAAAAATAGGTCCCGTGCGAATTGTGTGCCGATTTATGGTGACCTATATCAAAACCTTCAATGGAGTCTTACCTTTAATTTAAAGGTGGTCACCCATCTCAAATCCGCGTTTTAGGCTAGTTATGACGTCATAAATATGGCGACCATAATAAGAAACTGCCTGTTAATAAAATCAATAGTTTGTGTTGGTATGGTCATATTTTTCCAACAGGAACGCTTTTTTTAACATAATATCAATTATTTTAGTCATATGATGGTTGCATCAATACTTTACCTGACTTTAACAATGAATTATTTATCAATAACTATACATTGCATGCAAAATACCGTAGATTTCCTATAAATACCCAGCTTATTGGGCCACCTTTAGACTGACGGCTGAGAATGTTATTGCTCCCCATGGGGAATTTTGCAAGGTTATCCTATCTAAAAGAGGAGTCCAACCTGCGTCTTTTAATAGATGTTTGCACTATGTACGCCGGGGCGTTAGTCTCTGACAGCCTGTTACATATGTTACCATATTAAATTTAGAAAAAAAGAAAATTAAAAGTTTGAGCTACAGAAAGAAGGCTAATTATTTAGATTACTCATATGGTCTGCATATTGACTACTTTAGCTACATATAAATTCTTTTGGAGCAAAATTACAGCTTCCTGTTGTGTTATGTACGTTACTTTAATTAGATTACCCTTTAAACATGAAAATCGTGACCAATATCATTTACTTTTTAGCTGATATGTGCATTTTCCAAAAAGTTATGATTATTTTATACTAACTAACTCATTTTGGATAGAGAAAATCCAAAGTTTGCTTTTATGCTTTAAATATAGTGTCTTATACGTGCAATTAAACAACCCAAAGGCTATACCCAATTTTAAGGAGCCGAATTTGGAAGGCATCATTTAAGTAAAAATATATGAAAATATTTGCTGCTGTTGGATATCTTGCATATTTAGGATTGTCTTGCTCATATTATTAAGAATTATAGAATTTGCAGGTTTAACAACAAGATTGAAGTACTTGTTAAAGGTTGTAACATATGTTACATGATATAATAAATGAGCAAGGACATTGACTTGATGTAAGAGATGATATTTCAGGATAAAATGAATATATTTCGCATGTTTTCCTAGCTAAAGTCTCCAGCCTCTGGTGCCTAAATCTTAGGTATTGATGATTATTAAGCCCCTGTACCTTTGTTACAGATGTTATGAATATTTGTTTTCAATATTTTCTAATATGAATAATTCTAAAATAAAGATACATCCTAGAGGAACATAGAAAATGATCGTTTCACATTTAAACAGTACAATTTAGTAAATGTCCCTTTCTAATTTAAATATTCTAAACCAATCCTTATCCAAGTCATATACAATATCGATTATTATTTCTGCTTCTCTGGTAAAATAATTGTCCTCCCCATCTCATTAAAAAACAACAGAATAATCATCAAACAAGATTTTGACTGCAAGCTGAGAAATGACCTGCTCCATCCCAAACACTTTAAGATATACTCTATCGTATGTACCAATTCAAGGTACATCGAATAGGAGATGTTTGCAAACTGTACGTATGGGTGTTAGCCTGTAACAGCGTGTTACATATGTTACTTTATCAATTTGAGAATGAGAAAAATGAAAGTTTGAGCTACAGAAAAAAGACATTAAAACAAGCTAATCAATGAACATTCTAATAGTCTGCAAATTACTGGATGACTTTTCAACATATGACAGCTGTTTACGGCTACATGTTGTATTATGTGCGTTACATGAACTTAATTATAATTTAAAAGTGGTAATTTTGGCTATCGTCATTTAGTTAAACGACTGCTCTGAGTCGGTTTCAAACCGTTTTAGATTATTATGATAGTTTTACTCTTAACTCAATATTTCGACCAAAGGCCATTATCAAGAAAAACATGCACTTCAATGCCAACTACAAGATGGTGGAACAGAGACTATGTAGTTGACATTGAAGTGAATGTTTTTCTTGATAAAGGCCTTTGGCCGAAATATTGAATTAAGAGTAAAATTATCATATGTGTTTCACATTGTTCCCTATGGAATATAAATAAATATCGTTTTAGATTAGGTTTAACAAACCTATACTCAATTGACGAATACATAAACCAAAGTTTGCTTTTCTATCTTTAATATTTTGTCTAATATGAGCTAATGCACAACCCTACCCCCAGTTTTGCAGAGGAGCAAATTATGTTTTCCCCGCTTAAATAAAGCACAATAAAACACTTGCAGAGTGTTGATATTTTATATTTTCTGAAACAGTCTTGCTCATATATCATCAAGTTTCTAACATCAGAACACTTATTAAAGATGTCAATGTGCCATTGGTGATGTCACAACCAGGGCTCTGATCGAATTCCATGCACTTTCAGGTGCTGATATTGACTAGTTCAATGTCAGGAAAGAGCAAGAAATCATATTGGCAGGCATTTAGCTATGCTGGAGACTCTATCCACGAAGCATTCTTTCACCTCGGCTCAGTGCCCTTAGAAAGCACTGTGGCGGATGCACTAGAGTAATATATTTGTAAATTGTCCTGACTTCTTAGCTCTCGTCTGTGCTGTATAAGTGTGAGTTTGTTACTTTCCCATTGGTATCCTGGGTCAGGTGTGGCACTTGATTGTATCGATTCCTGATCTTTGCCGTCTTTCTTACTTGGTATTAGCCAGTCACCGATATTGTTCGACTCACTGCGTTGACGTAGTGGATATTTTGGAGAAAAAAAGCTGAATTGCAAAAACTACTACTTCAAAGAGCTGTGATTCTCGAAGGTGTCAAACGTGCGCAGTACCAGTGCATCATTGGGAAAACCTCATCTGTCATTAATCCTGACAAATCAATGCCTGACAATTATGGTTAGAAGCGGGACTGTGATAAATATTGT
Source organism: Loripinus fragilis (assembly GCA_964019695.1). Lineage (NCBI taxonomy): Eukaryota > Metazoa > Mollusca > Bivalvia > Lucinida > Lucinidae > Loripinus > Loripinus fragilis. The sequence continues at coordinate 22,486,140 of OZ026528.1, forward strand.
CCCATTATGATGACATTGCCCATGTGCGGATACAGAGGGGGATAGGGAGTCAGGACCCCCCCCCCTGGAAAATAACAAGTACGTATATGGGTTTCCAAAGAAATGACTATTTTGAGTCACCTCCCCCCCCCCCCCACCCTTGAAAAGATCGACACCCCCCTGGAAAATAATGGACCAACTCTGGATCCTTGGTAAAGTTTAAGTATAATTTTCTCAGCAATAAAACCATTGGACCCCCTCTGTAAACTGTAAAATAAGCTGACGACTAAATAAAACTGACAAAAATTCCTGGATCCGCGCATGTTGCCTCCTGCCCCCGAAACCCCTCTGCAGCTGATAAAATGTGGTTGCAGCATGTCTGTATGCGAAACATCTCGGTGTGAGTACAAAGTAAACCATTTATATTGTACTGATTTGTGTTGCCGAGAAGCAGAAGAGGACTCATGTAAAATATTGCCAGTGGTCAATATGCTTATGACTTTTGAACAACTATTTTCATGTGGATTCAGATATTTCTTTAGTCGTATCAATTAGAATGCCTTATTGTCCGAATTTGACCTTTAAAGACGATTCTACCTATAAGCATGCGAAAGATAAATCAGATTGTAACAGTTTTCTATTGCCCGTGCTATCGAAGTACAATGGGTAACTTGTAGAGGGTTTATCCTTATTTCCATATCATGAACTTACTACTAAGTAGACTCTTCTAACGTTTGATCCTTCAGGGGTCAAAATCGGACTATAATGAGTTTGGTTGATAGTGTATGCAAATGATTATTACTACTATCTTTTCTTTGAGTGTAGGATAAGCAGCTACAGATAAGCCAAAAGCTTTGAAGCGTGACTCTATTTACAATATTGATATGTTGTACTAGAACAAAAGGGTTTCGGGCATTTATTTACATTTACAATAAAAGCTCAGACATACACATATGTTCTAGCCGGAATGGCTCCATTTACGTATTCTGCATCAATCGTTTGAAATAGAAAGACCCAAAGGTCATTGGTCAGAGGTCGTGGTACATCTATATATATATATACATATATAAGCATAAGAGATTATATTTACAACGTTCATTATCAAAATCACTGTGTGTTTTTCATTCACTCCACTGTATTTTTATTCGTAAATCGTGACGGCATTTACGTCCCATCCTCGAGCTGACATCACACTATCTGAATATATTTTGTATGTTACGATTTAAAAGAGTTTGTATTCAGTCATGATAAGGCTGCCAGTTAATAAAGGAATATTGCCATGCAAAACGCATATATATATATATATATATATATATATATATATATATATATATATATATATATATATATATATATATATATATATATATATATATATATATATATATATATATATATATATATATATATATATGTGGTATTTACATATAAGGCGTCATTTCAATGACGTCATCTTTTTGTTCTGATGCGAAAACACCATGGGCGACATGTTAATTTTAATAAATAACCTCCTAAGATTGAATTTGGTGCATTTTGACTGAAATTGGCAAACAAAATGCAAGAAAGTCCTAATCGCCATAGACTACTATGGACATACCGTTTAAATTGCACTGATACAATATACGTTGTTTTGATGACGTCATAATGACGTCCAGACGTGAAACCCAGATGGGTGACCAGGTGATTTTCATTAGTTATCCCCTAAAGTTTGATTTGGTATAGGTCACCATAAATCGGCATCAAAATCGCACGAGAGTCCCGATCGCCCCTGACTAAGGGGTAATTGCAAAATATATAGGCAAAAGTTATAATTGCACAACTTATATCTAATAAACCAAATCATAGGAAATGAAAAAGGTTGAATCTTTTTAAACAAAGTTTAATATTTAACCCTTTACTTTATATGCTATATTTAGATCATGACATCATTTTCGATTTTTAGACAACATTGAAATAAATCAAGAAGAAATTAAGTAAAGTTTTGAAAACTTTTGAAATTAATATGGAAAATGGATATGGATTTTCCGAAGGCGTCATAAATCGATATCATGGGGTAAAGGATGCAAGCATTTGCATAGGAAATGCAGATTTGTTCACTGGGTATGTACACCAGCACCCAAATAAAATAACTATGAAGTTAAGGGTAACCCAACTCTACCTAAATTTACTTGTAAAACCTAAGAAATTTATCAGGTTTTCTTAAAAAAAATATACTTTTTATGAATTTTGATACGTGAAATGCTTTTCAAAATGCATAAAGTTATATTTTTTAAGAATAAAACAATATTAAAATAAAAATATGTGGGCCTATTCTACCTAAATTTTTCAGACCTATTACTCAAAACACACTTATTTTTTCATTTGGCCTTGTTTTGTTTGGCAGTTTTCTTTTTACCTGAATCGTCTAAATGTCTCTTGATTTTTAGAAAATGCCACCTGTGATCAAGCCTTTATTCCAAATGTTTTACCTTGAACATTCGACTATCACATGTTGAAAATAAAGTTACAGCATGTAGCTTTGGTATAGAGTCATAATTACACTTTGCGTTGGCCCTTACTTTTATTTGCTACATGTTGAGCGTTTGTGTAAAGAAAGGACCTGGCGATTTTGCAGCTATTTTCAGACCCTCTAGCCCATTCTCTTGCCATTATGTGCTGCCCACCAAAATACTTATGCTGGCTTAAATTATGAAAGGAAGTATGTTTATCGAAAACGTTTTCTTGTAAAACATGACGTTTTGATTTTGTACAATACATTTATGCAAATAGGATCAAAGTCCTAAAGACTAATAAAACATCTTAGTAAGCTTTACTTTGTTTAAGATTACGACCGAATATCCAATTTGTTACTTTTAAAAAGAGTGACTACATTACATACTGGGAATCTCGCGCTCACAGACTTCAGATCGAGATAAAGGTATATCTTTTGACTGACAATTTTAAAGCCTGTTTCAGACAGCTCCTATAATTCTGCAAAAATTAAGTTTTAGCCAAGGCCGTTGTTAGGTATCATAGAGCGCTTGGGTAGCTGTAAAGGTGGCAACTTAATATTAATATCTGAGCGTGGATTGGCTTTTTTCATCTGCTCAAGAAGGGAAATCAGGTTCTATTAATTTGGTAACGAGTTAATATGTGCGTGTATTTAATGAAAATCGTGATAGTTTAAACACTTAACTCACACTAAATAACCCTAAAGTGCTGAAATATTTTGAAGCCTCTACAGCAAACAGTACAAATTCAGATTAGATTGCTCCTGGGCAGTCTGATCTGGGTCGACACTGTTTGCAAAATGTACATGTAGGTAGCTATTTTGCTGGCGGTTTAAGGGTGCAATCATACTTTTTGTGACATTACTGACTATACTGAGGTGTTATAGGGCATGATGACAGCTACTTTCGAATTAAACCACGCCTCAGTTTTAGCTTTTACCTATATCTAAGGTAAACCAGCCCTAATTAAGCATTCATGAGGTGCCACCTTTATACTGACCCAATAGCCTTATGATAATTGAGCCGTGTCTTAAGATTTCCAACAATGTGGAATGTGCGACCAGCAAAGGCTCGGATCAGCCTGCGCATACGTGCAGTCTGATCAGAGCCTTTGCTAGTCGCTTGAATATTCTAAGAGTGATAACTGACAGAACAGCATTTGGAGTTTCTAAGCATAATATAAGGCTGCTCAGGCTGGTATGAGTCTACACTAAAGTCTTGTCAAACTGCCACATTGTTGGAAATCTCATGTCGCGGCTCAATAATGTAGGTGATATCACTTACGCCATTCATCATCTTCATCAGTAGAACAATCTCATCTGACGTCATGCTCTCAAACTCTGACCTGAAAGTAGGAAAAAGAAATGTATATGCAAAGAGGACCTCTATTTTTCAAAGTTAGACCAGTTCTTAACATTCGTCATTGGCGTAGCACCCATTACGCAGGTTACGCACGTGCGTAATGAAAATAGTAACAATCAATGGAGGTCACTTAATGTGATAAAAGTGATTTTCAATATAATAAGAAACTGCACATAAAGGAAAGAATTCTCTCCCTCTGGGAGCAATATTTCCTTTAAAAGAAGCTTCCATTTTGAAAAGGAACGCAATGGAAGAGAATCATTGATTGATCAAGTAGTCTTCCTTTGGCGTGCGTAACTTTTTCAGCGTTCTGGCTACGGTATTGTTCATTTGCCACCGTTGACACAGTCACTACTAATAAAACGAGGACCTGCGCTCACCTGATCTCCTTAATAATCTCTAAATAGACCAAGGCCAACTTAGGGTTATGTTGAATGGCTCTTCCTCGCGGTGCCGTGGGGTTGTCTGCGGTTTGTAACTGTGGTATTTCCTGATCATACTCACTTAGTTTATTTTTATTATTGAGACATATTGTTTACCATGTATGAGGTTTGCGGCCATTTTGGTGAGTGACCTAAACCAATCAATGAGTTCAAACAGCCTAGTGTTTTCTAAGAAAAGGATGTTTAGGTATGAATGTGGTAGTCCAAATGAGGGTCATTGGATAAAAGTTACAGGTTAGCTTGACATTATGTACTTACATAAAACTAGTGTGTCATTAGTTGAAACATTTCTCGCAAGTATTATGATTTCGGCTTATACAGTTAAAGAAAATGAGAATTTCAAGATTTGTCCCATATAAATGCACTAGGAATCAAGTTGACCTTACCCTAAAGTAGGTCATGGTCAGCCCAGAATGGCCCACATCCGAAAATGCTACATACATGTACCAAGTCCCAAGGCCATTGGCCGTCAGGCTCTGGAGAAGATTTTAAAGGATTTTGCCATATATGGGCATGGTGAGCGTTTTGGTCATGTGACCAGAATAACTTGGTGAACTTATTATGAAGTTTTCATATAAAAAATGAGTTTAATTGGCACAGTGGTTTCTGAAAAAACGATGTTCTAATATATTGATGGGACAATATGAGCGACTTGGTCGAAAATGTCAAAGGTCAATCTTGACCTTTGGGACTTATTTATAGCCATTGTGTTATTAGGTTTAGCATATAAAGTGTGAATAAACACTTTATCTTCAACAGTATTCAAACTATCAACTTTGTTTTCGAAATAGTTTCTTTTTAATGCATTAGGAAGCAAGTTTGACCTTGGTGTCAAGTATAAGGTCAGCCTGAATCATCGTTTGAACAATATCGGTGGGCCACACATCCCCATTGCTAAATACCAAGTCCCAAGATCATCAGCTATCTGGATCTGGAGAAGATTTTAAAGGGCCTTTACCATGTGGTACTTTTATTTACATATTTACATGGTACACTCAAATCCCAATAATGTTACGGAAATATAAGAATTTGTCATGAGTTTGAGGGTGTAATTCCCACCCTCACTCAAATACACAAATGATGAATTTTCCCTTGCTCAACATTAAACTGCAAATTTCATTTTTAAAATCCCAGACGTCCAAGATTAGCCTGAAGTGCGAGACTTCATGACGTCACTTTTTGATAACGCGTCACTTGACTTCTTCTGGCAAGGTCAGGTAACATTAACATTCTTATTATGGAACGTGTGGCTGTTCATTTTTTATCCTTCCAACTGATAGGTCGGAATATGAGATAGAATTCTATTGAATGGGAAAAATCAGCGGAAATCCCTATATGGTGTGCAAGAATGAACAGTCTGTTCTAAAATGGACGACGCATGACCTTATTCAAAAATAAGCTTTTTCTCGCACACCAGATCGGTATTTCCGCTGCGTTTACCCATTTGAGATAATTCTATTTCACACACCCGTACCAGCCCAAGGGAAAGATGAAAAACAAATAGCCACACGTCATCCGCACGCTGGCCGCACGTCGATCCGTGACGTCATTATAATGTTGAATTGACGTTACCAGGTCGCATCTCATCGAATTCAGGATTTTCTGGAAGCCTGTTCACGTCTTTTAATATAAAATGAGGTATTTTTATGGTGAGCAAGAAAGGGTATCCATCATGAGTGTGAGGGTTGGATAGAAAAATCCGTCCCTCGCGATCACCGATTGTCATCACTCGGCAAGCCTCGTGATACCAATCGGTGATCCTCGGAACAGATATTTCTATCCTACCCTCATGCTCATGATGGATACTCATAACCTTAAAATCATACATTAATGGAGATAAAATCCGAAAGCCATACATACTGAGTCAGATCGTGTTTGTTCTTCCAGTTTTGTAAATCATCTGTAGTCCATTTCCTAATACTGTCTATGGGTGTAGCACTTGCAAACACGTCACGTGACCTCTCAACTACTGGACCGTCGGTACGATCAATGCTGTGGTAAAGCTGTAATAATGACATAGGCTAGCTAATGAGATCGTGATACAAAGTAATTTGAATCATCAATTTTAACCCATATAAGCCTAGCGTCCTTTTTGTGGGACATAGGACATGACCGCTAAATTGAAGCAAATTTGTGTAATTCAGCAAGACACTACACGATCCTCTATTAGGTAACATATCAACCCTGGGAGGTTATCATCCCAGCATGACCGACAAATTGTTACTGGCCATAAAGCATCAACACAAGCAACAAAACTAGCTCATATGTATATGTATAATTACCGGCTCTAGTCTCTTTGGAACCCCTCCTAATTTTATCTCATTGTTGGCTTTCCTCGTAATACTAGTTATCTCTTTGAGTAGTTGGTCGAGTTTATCCCGGAAGTCATATTTGCCACTGAAGTCATAGAACAACTTCGTTCCCACAAGAATCCCTAGCCATCCATCTGGTTTGTAGTCATGTTCCATCCTCAGGGGTATCATAAGCTTTTGTCTTTGAAAGGTGTACTCAGCCTCTGTAGAACAAAAAAGAGGGGATTTCGATGCTAAGAATATTGTGATCTGTATTCAAAATATACAGCTCAACATAATAAAATTGAGCCACGACATGTCATTTCCAACAATGTGGCATTTTGACAAGTATTGACTCAGACAAGCCTGTGCAGCCTCCTTTTAAGCTTAGAAACTCAATATAATGTTCAGCCAGTAGCTGAATATTTATAGAATATTCAAGGGAAAACAAAGGCTCTGATCTGACTGCGCGTATGCGCAGGCTGATATGAGCCTTTGCTAGTCGCACAAACCACATTGTTGAAAATCTCATGTTGTGGCTCATATTATATAATTATACTCTTTTGAAATGCCTTGATACACGTGCAGCGTATGTTACATCCAGATATTATTGTTTACTGCTGGTTAATTGCACGACTACCAATCTGTTTTGATAGACAAAAACTATAACTCAGAGACTGCTTTAAATATTTTGATATTTTTGACAAACACTGACAAGATCAGGACATTGGGCTTGCAAAAATAATCTTCTTTATCAAATGGCGTCGCCTCTGGGGGAGATATAACGTCATGCAATAAAATCAATAAACCATTAGTGGTTTACAGATTAGTAGCGTAACGTAATGACGTCCATTATAACGGCAAAATCTTGACTTTTCACGGCAAAAATCCGATTTTAGGTTATTTTAATGCCGTGTGATAAAAAGAATCTAACATTCGTGCCCATGTATTATTTGATTTATCAAATCTTTGCGGAAAATAGATAAAATGCTCGGCAAGCCTCGCATTTTATTTCTTTTCCCCAACTCGTTTAATAAATTTAATAAAACAGTAGCACTCGTGTAAGATCCACTATTTGTCTGAGGCTAATCCGAAGCAAAAATTGACAAAACATGGACCCATCCCACTTTAAGCCTTTTTCTTAATTAACAAGGAATATTTTCATGAGACCCCATAGGTGGGTGCATGTATATATGTTATGGATGGAATTTGTGTTTATTACCATAAGTCAAATGGTTTAATTTTGCCAATCGACATCTACTGTCCTGCCAATCAAGAGTGACAGTGACGTACGTTTTGTTTGCAAAGATATCAGGGACTTATAATCATAAAATAACAAAATCTTTTTCACGGCAAAATGCCGTTATAATGGACGTCATTACGTACGCTACTAATCTGTAAAACTAATCCGCAGGATAGGATTAATACAAAAGTGATCTATCGATTCGTGTTATTTCAAGTGGAGTGTACAAGTTAATGTTTTAGTTTGCGCAAGTGGAGTGTACAAGTTAATGTTTTACTTTACAATTGTAAACAAAATATTACGTCACAGTCACTCTTGGTTGGCACGACAGTAGATAAAACGCGACACAACCAGATAAGTCTCCAGTTTTATTAGCATGGCCATGCTCACAGAACCCTTTGTAGCTTTCTTGTATGAACGTTTATGTATCCTACCTGCTCTACAATTTGGACTATTCTTGTATTTTTGTGAGAAACAGACAAGCACAATATCAGCATTTTCAACAGCCTCTGCCATAGCCTGGAGAGTGGAGCCAGCCATGTTGTCAACGTCCATCCACACCTAGATGAAAACAACAACATTTTTGATTTAGAAGAATTAACTTAACATGTGACATATGCATAAGAAATCATGCTAGTCTATTGTATCCCTCTCTTGATGTCAGTTTTCCGATATCTATCTTTGGCTGTCAGGCAACAGTGACAAAAGTGATGTCTGTCTGTCCTGGGCTAAATTTAGATTATAACTGATGTCAGTTTCCTGATTTCTATTTTAGTTGTCTGGCAGCATTGACATATTTAATGCCTACCTGTCCTGGGTTATATTTAGCATATCACTGGTAGACATCAAGATCTATCATCACCCATGAAGGCTAGTTTCAGCCTATCAGTGGAGGCCAAGCTATGGAGATATATTGTAGGAATTATAGACCAAACGGGAATTAAATCTGAACTATGACTTTTGTTATGGAATATGAAGCATAAACGGTATGTGGGCTAGAAAATCGGCAAATGTATTACTTGACTTTTCGCTTACTGTATAGGCGGCAACTTTAATATTCATATCTGGGCGTGGTTCCGCTATTTCATCTGCTAAGTAAGTGAAATCAGGTTTCATTTATAATTTGGTAAAGAGTTAATAAGCTTTTTGTGCCGAGCAAACGTGCGTGCATTTCATGAAACTCCTAACCGTATACACTCTGAACTCACATTAATTTTAATAACCCTTCAAGCGCATAATCACAAACTGTATGTTTTGTCGTCCACTAAAATATTTAAAGCCTCATAGACAAACAGTGTGGACCCAGATCAGACTGCTCCTACAGGAGCAGTTTGATCTGGGGCCACACTGTTCGTTTATGAGGCTTCAAATATTTTACAGTAGTGGACGACAAAAACATATATTTTGTGATTATGCGCTTTAAGGGTTAATAAATGTGAGTTCAGTGTGTATACGGTTGGGATTTTCATGAAATGCACGCACGTTTACGCGGCCCAAACAACTTATTAATTCTAGAACCCGATTTCCCTTGTTTAGCAGATGAAATAGCCAAACCACGCCCAGATATGAATATTAAAGTTGCCGCCTTTACAGTAAGCGAAAAGTCAAGTCATATCTAACATTACCTTGAATCCACGTTTGTTTAGCTCATTTCTGACATCTATCAACGCCCTTTGGTTGCTCCATTGGTAACTTATAAAGATGTGTCCCTGTGAATCATCTATTGTTGTGATGTTTCTATCTATGGCTTTCTGAAGACCGCCGCTGATTTTTCGCTCTGAAAGTAACGATAATAATAAGTGTATGTTAAAAGATACATGTAATAGTGTATAACGGACCAATATGTCGACAATTAAAGAGACTAAGTCTGCAACTATGAACATTTTTCGAAATTTTTTATTTTGTTTTTAAATCATTTTTAAAAGTAGAATTGAGTTATGTTTTCACAAAAAATCTGTTAACTATAGCTGAAAACTGCACAGAAAAGTGAATTATCTTTTAAAACAGGTGCGTTTTCTCTTGTTGGTAATTATTTGCGTCCCTCCAATAATTATAGACAGTAAATTTTAACATAAATGCTGTTGTTTTGATACTGATAATTTGTTACGATTTACGAAAATGGTAAAATGTATACCTAAATTTCAGTTTTTTACCGTGTTCTTGAAAAATAGAAACATTAGTTCTAAAATTAAAAGATCAAAAGATACCTGAGACTATGCAGCTTTAAGTTGAAATCTGATTTGGTTCGCTTGTATGTGGAGTTCTCTCGTGTTTTGTCACTTTCCCATGTGGTGCCCTGGGTCAGGTGTGGTACTTGATCGTATCGATCCCTGATATGTGCCTTCTTACTTATTTTGCTTTATATGCCCAATATAGTCCCCTCTTTTGCTGAAACAATTTTAAGCTATTTCCATTTCCAAAGGCTGCAAAATAAGCCAGTGCATGAGATTTCCAACAATGTGGTATGTGCGACCAGCAAAGCCTCAGGTCAGCCTGCGCATACGCGCAGTCTGATCACAGCCTTTGGTAGTCGCTTGAGCATTCTATGATTATTAAGCTACTGACTGAACACCGTTTGGAGTTTCTAAGCTTAAAAGGAGGCTGCACAGGCTCGTCTGAGTCTACACTTGTCAAAATATCAAATTGTTGGAAATCTGATGCCTCGGCTCAAATGGTCATGAGCTCAAAATGAGACGCATGAATGAAACCTTCGTTACCTAAGCCTCTGAACGTTGTATCAGTAGATTGTCGTAGATTATCTCTGAGATTCCACAATGCGCCGTTGGCAGCGGTCTTTATCTTATAATTGTCGCTATCGTTCAGCTCTGATAACCTTGCAACCACTCCGAGGCTTTCGTCATTCACCATCATTTTTCTATTTTCGTCGTCGAAAGATAGCGCCCATATTGCTCCTAAAGCCTCTGTGAAAACATTCGAAATAGTACCACAAACTATTATGATTAACATTAACGAGGTTTGAACACGTTATTTCTTATAAAATTTCTTAAATATCTTAAATATATCAGACATATATACATGTATCGCGTATATTTTACTGCTCATAAGCTTATATAAAAAAATCATGTACAACACAACTCGTGTCAGCTTGTAGGAAATGGCAACATATTTGGTATGTTTTCAATATTTATGATCAAAAATTTTGTCATTTAAGCATTTATTAGCAGAATAAATACAATAAGTGAGAGTTTAAAAGCAAGAGAAATATGTATTTTTCAGCATTATAGTTTTTATCAGCAATTGAAATTTCATGAAATCAAGTTTTATAACCTTTTATTATATAATCTATAAATAAACATCTTCTGATTGGCCCAGATGCATATCCACTCGAGTCAATAAAACTACATATGGCATGGTTTGCCGGACGTGACGTTGCAAAGCATACGGCACAAGGTAATATTGACCGGCTTACGGGAAGTGACGTCAGATCGTCAAGTAATTTCGCATGATCCATCCGTAACGTCAACGTTTTAATGGTCTAAAATGGCAGGAAATGCATGACATACATTTATTATATAATAAAACAATTGTTGACTTATGTTGAGGTAGACATGGAGTGTTATTGAACAGTAAACTTAATCATATTGACCTCCGCTTCCCGTCGGTCAATATGACGTTTACTGTTCAATAACACTCCATGTCTACATCAACATAAGTCAATAATTGTATATTATCATATGACGTCGCGTCTGGGAGTGAAATAACGCCATGCAATAAAATCGATAAGCCACTAGTGGTTTACAGATTTACGGGAAACGTTATGACGTTCATAACACCGTTGCGTACATGAAGACAAAATTATAACGTTTTTACACCAGATATGAGATTTCAAAGTATTTGTCATATGATAAATAGAATCTAACATTCGTGCCCTTGTATTATTGAATTTATTAAACTCGTTGCGAAAAAGAGATAAAATGCTCGGCAAGCCTCGCATTTTATCTCTTTTCCCCAACTCGTTTAATAAATTCAATAAAACATGAGCACTAATGTAAGATCCTCTATGTAGCATGTTCTTCTCGGTAAATATGAAACATAATTTTGGAAAAAGCCTATCTATTAACCACCTTTCCTGCCAAATATATCAGATGCACTTTCCGTTAGTGTCCGAGCATATTGAGTAGATTTGACCCATATTATTTTAGCATCCAGAAAAACTTTTGGAAATGAACCAAGTCCAAGTATAGGCATGTATAAAATGTTTATAAACGACTGTCTCTAAATCCATTCAATTTTGAACATTCAATTAAAAGGTGTTGCTCATCTTCAACTGCGCCCATAGAGCATTTGTGTCACATATGAGCCGTGACATGTGATTTCCAATTATGTGGCATTTTGACAAGTGTTAACTCAGATGAGCCTGTGCAGCCTCCTTTTAAGCTTAGAAACTCCAAATGATATTTAGTCTGTAGCTTAACACTCATAGAATATTCAAGCGACTAGAAAAGTCTCTGATCAGACCGCGTATGCGCAGGCTGATCTGAGGCTTTGCAGGTCGCACATACCACATTGTTGGAAATCTCATGCACTGGCCCAATTATTCATTTCTGACCTCTTAAGCTTAACCTACACTCCTGTCTCAAATCTAAGTTTGTGAGCTGGAAAGTTTAATGTGGTGATGCTCTTACGGTGATAAAAACCCCTGATATCAGTTACAGTAAAACCTGTCTTAAGCGGCCACTCAAAAATAGACAAAACAAAAGTCTTAAAGACAAATGGTAGCTGAAAGAAGGTCAAACGTATTGCAGAATGCTCTCTTGGAGCATTCTGCAATACTTTTGACCTGTATTAAGCGATAATCGGTCTTGAAAACCAATATTTGGTCCTCTTTTTGAGTGACCGCTTAAGACAGGTTTTACTGTACATTGTTTATATTTTTTACATCCGAAGCTAATCCAGGCTTACTATACATGTCAAACGTCTATGGTGAATATGTATAGTGTTATGTCTTTTAATATACGATTCATCTAGAAATACTTTTCATTTCGATTTATTCATTATCAACATACGAGATAGATCTTTGTGTATCAGACGATTTTAGAATAGAGGTTCTCTATCTCATAGTAGAATAACACATGATTGCATATCCTATATTAGGGAGAATTTAGGAATGGAAATAGATATAATACCTGTCTGTTCTTCCAGATTTCCTGTCGACAACTTAACCAATAGCTTAAGAGCTCCCAGTTGGACCAATAACTTTTTATTGGCATCATTTCTTGCTAATGTTCTGATAGCTGCAAGTATACAGTATTTAAATTAACCCTTTATCTGTTTATGCGCCAATCGCAGCAAAAGTCGTCTGCATTTCTCGTCTGCTGAAATGTTTAAGAAGTCTCTATGGTAAACAGTATGGACCCAGATCAGACTGCTCCTATAGGAGCAGTCTGTTCTGAGTCCACCCTGTTTGCTTCTATACTTAATTCATCAGTAATGTTAGGCAATTATTTGCAGCAGACGACTTCAGCAGACGACATTTTCAGATGCATTTTTTTCTTGGCGCTTTAAGGGTTAAGCATTATTTTGAAATTGGGTTGCATAAAAGAACATCTTATGTATATATACCGCTATTGTCTTGTGGTTATTTACAATGGAAACCATCATGAGAGAGAGAGAGAGAGAGAGAGAGAGAGAGAGAGAGAGAGAGAGAGAGAGAGAGAGAGAGAGAGAGAAGAGGCAGAGAGAGAGAGAGAGAGAGAGAGAGAGAGAGAGAGAGAGAGAGAGAGAGAGAGGAGAGAACTGATGGATTGGCTTAATCCTTAATCGTTTCAAACCGACATTCGGGTGATAAGTAACGCACGCGCGTAAACTAAAACTTCAGTAACCGCTATCCCTCGTGGATTTATTTAAGGATTCTACGTCCTATGGAGTCTATATCTCTATATTTCTCCTTACCCGATTTGCCAGAGTATCTAGCCATGTTGCTGCCTTCAAGACTCGCAATAAATTGTTAACTTAGAAACTTCTTAAACAAGGCTATATGTATCATAAACTTGCCAAAACCTCTTATAAATTTTATCGCTGATACTATGGTTTGATATCTAAATCCCATGTTAGACTTAAATCTCTCCTGTGCCAGGGACTTTCGGAACCTGAGTTATATGGTGACTTAGTGAATAAGTTGAAGAAGATTGTTGGCCCATATAACTTTCCAGCGCTGTTTAGTAAACTAATTTCTGATTATAAAAAGATTGGCTAAACATTAATGTATTGCAAACGGCACAAACCGAGTGCAAAATCGAATTGAAATCATGAGCGATTGATGAATAATGCCGTCATGTGTAAGTTGGACCTGTATGACATCATCAGAATAACGCGTCACTTGCATTTCAAATTAAAGTTATTTTCTAACATCGTCCAACATTTATATAATAAGTACTCAATCGAGGTTGGCAACTTTGCTTTCCCCTTTAGTTGCTCGCCGGTGGGTCGGACTTCAGACTCTATGACGCTTCCGACTTAAATACTTGTCTATAGCTGAGATAGGTGGGGCCTGATGCTTTAGCGGTTGTCAGGCCCACCGTTACCTGGTGGATTTCTTTTGCTCCGGTATTCAGTTTTATGTACTGTTGAGTCCTTATCTTTGCTGTATCTCATTTTTATGTCTTGATTTATATGTTCTAAGAGATAATTCATGGATAAGTTGGGGGTTTTCAAGCAAAGCAAACATCTATGTGTCTTGATTCACATCTGAACTAAGGGTGAGGTCAGCGCTGTGAAACTAGTTTAAGCCCTCCATTATTTTTTATTGGCCGTTCCAAGGTGGTGCTTCTTTGGTGGATCATTTTTTGTTATTTATATTTCGTGTTTGTCATGTTTTCTTGTCTGTTCAATGTAGCCTTGTGGTCACCTGCTGGGAAAGGGCTGACCTCTTGGCTCTCTTGTATGTGGTGTTTTATTGTGTTTTTGTTACTTTCCCATGTGGTGTCCTGTTGTGGTGCTTGATTGCATTGATTCCTGATCTTTGTCTTCTAGCTTACTTTTCAAGATTCATACATTATCTGCGCAGGTGCAATACTCAAATGATCGACCTGTCTGCTAAAGCACATCACGACTGAAAAATGGGTTTTGTGTTAATACGCGGTATGCATTAATCAAAAAGTAGCAAGTACTGAATCGCTATAAATAATCCGTTTGTGGAGAAATCGAGTAACCTTCGCTAGCTAAACAATATCAATGATTGGTATTACAGTATTTAGCAACAGAATGATAAGATTTTTTACAATAAAACATTTTTGTAAACAGTTCGCAAAGGCCAGGTCAAAAAAGCAGTTTCAGTGACACGTGGTGACGCAGATTGATGACAGGTACAGTGAATCACATGATTTGGTGACGCATTTGGTAAAACAAGTATGTCGCATAGGTCAGTATGCGATATCAAAGCCACCTCTTGTAAGGTATTGAACGTCTCTGTGGCGCAATCGGTTAGCGCGTTCGGCTGTTAACCGAAAGGTTGGTGGTTCAAGCCCACCCAGGGACGATTTAATTTTTCTTTTTTTTGTACAAAAAGAAATCTTTATTATTATCATTATTATTGTTATTGTTATTATCATTATTATTATTATTTCTTATCTATTTCAAGTCAGTATAGTACATGTTAACTGGTCACTAGGCTAAAATGCCCTACAGACGAAATGCAAATAAAACCATTTAAGTCAACCACGAGTAATTTATTGACAGGTATAAGATATGTTTTGTTTAAAACTTTTAATTGATCTTACATGTATGTGATCGTTTAGTTTCAGTAAAGGTTGTTTTCTTCATTTGTATGGTAAAACTGACAAACACACTAGCACTGCGGACAGAATCGGATAGGTCGATGCACTTGTTTGTTTGATTTGATTCTTTACGTCCCAGTCAACAATTTTTCAGTTATGTCGGGACGGGTCTTTCTGGGTCGAACCAGTACAAAACAAGGATTTATGTGTCTTGCCAAGGACACAACGCAGTGACGAAAGATACATACGAATAATTTCAGATTTCAGTTGATGTAGGCCTACTACAACTACATATCATGGCGAATAAGCTTAAGCGTGCCAACTGTTGTGCTGTAAAAATCAACGCAAAAGAATTAGTAATTAAACGATGAATGAAATTAGTATATCTATGTAAAACAGCTTAAAATGAAGCATTCGAAATTGGAATTAGACATACATGCATGTACCGACAGGCAACGGGTGATATAATGTATATCTGTTCGTATCATTTCATCTAATCCGGTTAACTTGACATATTTGCTTATCAAGAAGAAAGATAGATTTATTTTGATGAACGTTGTTATTATATCGAGGATAAATTTATTTGTGGATTTCCATAAAGGACGTCAAACTGTAAACTGTCTTCGTGATTTCTTGTACTTGACTACAACCCATCACACATTTTAAACGTAAAAATACCAACTATCACTGCACGATACAACCAAACATTTTTCTAATTTCGCATATGGCATAACTGGACTTGCGGCAAAACTTTATTTGACCAGTTTAATACACTATCAGTTTATCAATGTGAACCTGTTCACTTTACCAAAATGCGCGTTTTTTATATGGATGACCTCTTTCAGTCTAATACACGTCTCGACACAAGACGTGGTCTTCGAAAACGTAATACTCACAACAGCCTTCTCATCTACAGGGCCTAGACATTTCATGTTGTAAATTTACGTCATGCTTTCTATGGTAAAGTCGGGTAAATTCGGACGCCAGGTAAATTTGGACACACAATTGCAAACAGCGTAAATCCAGATGAGAGTGCTCCTTATGAGCCGTCTCATCAGGATGTTCACTGTTTGCTTAGTGAATTTATTTTTTATTTCAATAATTGAACTATAATACAATCTAAGTGGCTGTCCGAATTTAGCCGACCGTCCGAATTTAACCGACTTTACCCTATACAGCGAATAAAAATGTGTTGATCAGCTAGCGCGTTCGGCTGTTATCCAAAAGGTTGGTGGCCCACCCAGGGACGAGTCTTTTTTCATTTGTTAACAGGGGATTACATGCACATGTAGCTAGAATATCAAATAGTTCATGCTGTAATTTTACCTCATGCTTTCTGGATAACGAATAACAAAGATGCTGCTCGAACTGCGCACCTGCGCAGGATGTTCTACGCCAGTGATGTTTTCATGAAACATTATCAGGTTTTCTCCTGAGCATGTGCTGTCTGCCTGTACGCGGAGAAAATCCACGAGCTTTATCGAGTGGATTATCTAACGTACGGGTGGACAAACATGGTATAACTATTTTATACCACATACATCAGGATAGACCTTGCATAATGACATCACGAGGTATTTCATGCTGAAAGTTGGTAAAGGGGGTATAAGGTTGAATATTTTGTGGTCGCAAAGTCAATGCACATTTTCCTCAATTCAAATTTCCAACGTCTCTTTGGCGCAATCGGTTAGCGCGTTCGGCTGTTAACCGAAAGGTTGGTGGTTCAAGCCCACCCAGGGACGAACCTTTTTATTGTTATTATTTGGTTATTACTTATTAAATAAATAATGTCAAAATGAATATCAGCTCGACATATAAAACAAAATGCAATATGTATGGAATGTCAGATATAAAGAAACGGTCCCAGGGGGTAGGGAGGGAATAGTTGCGAATTACTGGTGCAAAACCATGTTCTTACCCATCAGTTAAAGATATGTTTTTGGTGCTCAAAAGATCAGTTCTTTTGAATACCAACAACATTAAGCTCTGGTTGAAAAATGGGACAATTAGTTTTATAATCGTGCATTCTTATCCGAAGGCCTGGGCCCGGAATAACAATGCCTCCTTAAAGTTAAGCAAGACTTAAGTTAAGTATTGATATTTCAACATGCTATATTAAATGCTAAATAGATTGCCTTGATCGATGTGGTACTTGTGGTCAAAGATATCATTGTAATCTTCAGAAAAAATGAAACTATTTTGATTTTAATCAGTCTTAAACGTTATTTTTCGCATCCTGAAAAATCAATACTTATTTTAAGTCTTCCTTAACTTTAAGGAGGCATTGTAACTCCGGGACCTGGGCCCGGAATTACAATGCCTCCTTAAAGTTAAGCAAGACTTAAGTTAAGTATTGATATTTCAACATGCTATATTAAATGCTAATTAGATTTCCTGGATCAATGTGGTATTTTTGGTCAAAGATATCATTGTGATCTTCAGAAAAAATAAAACTATTTTGATTTTAATCAGTTATAAACTTTATTTTTTGCATCCTGAAAAATCAATACTTAACTTAAGTCTTCCTTAACTCTAAGGAGGCATTGTAATTCCAGACCCTGATCGATATCACAAGAATTGCTACTTAATTTATTTAAAGGACAGCACATTTAGCGATGAGCGCTTGTTTCTAAATAAATATATACAAAACATACTTGTGGCTAACTCTTTGCAAGACCATCCTTGAAACCTTCTCTCTGCCTTCCTCATACCCATCCGCAGGAAATCCATTAACCGATTTTCAACCTTACCATTGAAGTAACTTTGAGCGAAAATTGTGAATATTGTTTACCATTCAGTCTTAACATAATATGTGGTTGGTAGTCACTGAGGCGGTTCATTTAAGTACCAACAATACATATTTGGGTTGAAAATAAGAAAACTAGTTGTTAACTGCGCATTATGGATATCACATGAATTGCTACTTACTTGTGGCTAATTCTTTGCAAGACCATCCATGGTACCTTCTCTCTACCGTCCTCATACCCCTCCGCAGGAACTTCATCAACCGCTTAACAACCTTCCGATTGGAATTGATGATTTCACTCTCTTTCTCATCCACGATGGCAGCTAAGATTGACAGAGCAGAGAGATGGTCCTCCTTGTCTGTTGACTTCAGGTAGGGTAGTAGGAGCTCTGTGAAGTTATGTTGTCTAAGTAGGGGAATATTAGACTCCACTGTTGCGATGTTGTGTATGAGTGTCAGGCCGCTGGAAGCTATACATTTGCTACAGTTGCATTGATCTTCTTCATCAGCCTTAAAGACAGCAGGATATACTGTATATCCGGAAATTTTCGCGAGCATTTATTTTCGCGAATATCGTTAAAAGACATATTTGCGAGCTTAAAAATTCGCAAGTAGGACATGATTTACCTATATCAGTGAAAGATATAATGATCTCGCCATTTCACGAAGGTTTTGTTTTCATATGCGAAGTTTCGCGAAAATTTCCGAATTTACAGAAGCATGTAAAGTAGACCTCGCACATTTTATCACTCCTTTATATAGGTCTCGCCGCAAGTAAACCTGTCTTCGGGGTAAGCGTCAATGTCATGCTCAGAACAGCCTGCTAATCTACAAAGATTAGCTGGAATATTGCAATAGTGAGTGACGCAAGTTACGATTTCGTACTTTACAATAAGCGAAAAATAAAGGCGCTAATCAGTGTGCGCGGATGCGCAGAATTGTCTGCGCCTTTAATGTTCGAATGCCTAGGGCCCATTTTATTGGGCATTGCAAACAGGGCCGAACCAGACCTGACGCCGCACAACGCGGTATCTGTTCGGGTACTGCACTGTTCCCTTACGGAATGTACTTTTAAAATTTAAATAAAATTGTAAATTTCTACCTTATACGCTTAAAAAATGGATATGACTTAGATATGCCACAATTACACACTGTAGACAAAGTAATAAAGACAGCAAGGATCAGGAATCGATACAATCAAGCACCACACCTGTCCCAGGATACCAAATGGGAAAGTAACAAAATCACAATAAACATATCAAACAAGAGCCAAGAGGTCAGCCATTTCCCTTCAGGTGACCACTAGGCAGCAATGAACAGAAGCGAATGCATGACAAACACAAGTCACAAATAACACAAATGATCCACAAAAGAAGTACCGCCTTGGAACGGTCAGTAAAATATTTTCCTGGAGGGCTTAAACCGGTTTCACGGCGCGCCAGCATCACCCTTAGTTCAGATGTGGATCAAGACACATAGATGTTGGTTTTGCATGAAAGACACCTAACTTATCCATGCATCATCTCCTAGAATTTAGAAATCAAGATATAAAAAGGAGAAAAAGCAAAGATAAGGACTCGACAGTACATAAAACTGAATACGGGAGCAAAATAAATCCAACAGGTAAACACCTGTGGGCTGACAACAGCCAAAGCATCAGGCCCCAACCATCTCATCAATAGACAAGTCTTTACACCCTGAGGAAGAGACACATAACACTAACAACAAAGTGACAGCAATAAGACAATTAATGTAAAGCAACCAGCTCTCTCTTCCTTAGCAAGATGACTGTAAACCTAGGAAGGACACTAAGTTTTGCATGATAAAACAAGGACCAAATACAACCCCCCTCAAATGATTGGAGCAACAATAAACAATGAATCATCAACAACGGAACGTTCGTAGAACGGGCAGCATTCAAAGCCAATAAGGGCTTAAATGTATTTTACTGACCAAACCACAAAGAAAAAATACATTGGAAAAACTTCTCGTAGAAGTTATGTGTGATGGCTACAATGTCAAGGGAATGTAGAAAGATAGTCGAAGTTTCAGATGTTGTAAATTTTCTGCGTTTTGGTATTCATACTGAAGGCTAAATACACATATAAACTCACCGTACGATCGTGCTTTGAACACTTATCAAGGTAATCTTTCTGTATATCATATAGAAGCTGTAAAAATCTAGGGGTATTGGCTATTCTTTCAGCGAATTCCTCAGAGGTATCTGCGTAGTTAGCTAGTATATGCATTGAGAAATGAACAATCGTGTGTAGTTCACTGTTTTTGGTACTAAACTCTCTATAGGGTAGGTTGTCACATATTTTAAGATTGAGCTCACAGATTTGTGTAGCAGTTCCAGATTCAACAAGTATGCTGGCTACCTTCTGGCGTGCCTCCACAACACATTCATGTACAGCATTGTTAGCACTTAATTGACTGTAAGCCTTCATTACAGCAGAAAGTAGGTTTTTGGTTTCATCAGTTACGCGTAATGGTTCACCATCTTCTATCCACTTAGCATCTTGCAATGCTGCAATCGCTTCTTTAACTTTATAAACAACAGCGATTACCAATTTCTCGCATATTTCTTTCCACATTGACGTCGTTTCGTCAGGCTTAACGTTGGCATCAGAAGTAGTTTTATTTTCTTCCTTGTCCGCCAGCTGTTCGTTTTCAGTTTCGTTCAAAAGTTTATCTTTTTCTCCTACTGCCCTTTTATTTGCAGCTTCATCATCAGGCTTCTCTTTCTGAGTTATTACAGTTTCTAGTTCAATTAATGAAAAATATTGCAATTCATTGTTAGAAGTTTCTTGCGTAGTTTCAGAAGTGTCCTTGGTATTTTCTTTAGACTCTTTATAGTCAACAGAATCAGTTCTCTCTTCTTTAGGCTCAGTGTCAGATAGTCTTTTATTTGGTATGATTGAAGGCTTTTGTTCACCGTCCATGGATGGTGGTACTAAAGGAACAACTTTAATGGGTTGAACTGATAATTCTTTGGGTTGCGTTTCATCATGTGTATTAGCTTCATCTGAATCAGTGGTTAATTTCATATTTGGAACTATATTTGTATCTAACTTCATTAATTCACCTTCAGTGTTGCGCCAACGGGAGTACACATGCGGTTTCATGTCTGTGAAACTATCTGTAACTGTATTGTCTACTGATTTGTCATTTTCGGATAATATTACCTGATTATCGTTAAAATTATCTACCATTTTCTCACCGGAATGAACATTTTCCTGCACTGTTTTATTCACTACTTGTTCCTGAGGCAGCTCTTTGATATGCACTGTGTTTAAATGTTGTTCAATCTCATTATTTTCATTTGTATGTGCTACTTGCTTACGTTGACCCATCAGATCTCCTCGTATTATGTATTCATTTTGCTCTATTTCCTTACTTTGTACAGATAAGTCCCTCGTTTGCATTGCTATCTCATCAGCCGTTTTAAGTTTGCTGGAGTGCCTGGCTGGACTGGTCAGCTTTTCTTTCACGGGCACAAACAGTGGTATTTCCAGCTTTTGCGGTCTTGATGATGAGCAACCCATCTTTTAAACTGAAAATATTGATAATTAAAAGCAAGTTCATAAGGTTTCGTTTGTATTAAACACGGGCACATCTTAGAAAAATACATCAAGGTGTTGGGGTAGGGGGTCCCTATGAGGGTCATCCAATAAAGAATGAGACTTTCTTCATAGTCAGCAAATCTGTGTCTGCATTTAGTTAAAATTGGTTATAAGAAAAGTATGACATGTCAGCCATTTGGAAATATAAACAATATGTTTGTGATTGATCAGTTGCCATGGTGACGTGATGTTTGTGGAAGGACTTGAAGACGCATGGCCATGTTAAGACTATTTTCTGCATACCCAAGGTCATTCAAAGTCTTTTTTTCGACCATAGATAGAATTTAACCTCTTGATATCATACACTGAACAATCTAAGTATTACATAACATGCTATATAAAGAACCAAAAATGCATATCCTTTATTTTGGTTGCCTAGCAACCAACTTACTCGATGATTTTTTATAAACACACTACTTTGCGTTGCTATGGTAACTATGTAAGTGAAGGATATCCTACAAAATGTATGGGTATGTGCAACTGAGTGTAATTAAGTATACATGAACTGAACCGTGTTCTCTTTAATTGCCTTCGACTATTTTATATTAACTTTTAAAGTCAAGAGGTCAGCTAAAATACCAGATACCTCTTGAAAACTTGCTTTTTAAGCTTTGTTTCCATTATAACAGCTCAGGACTCTGTAGCATTACTTTCCTTCATTGATTATAGACAGGTCGCATGAGCATATATAGATATTAGTAGAAAAATAATCTGTTGTTATGGTGACCACCTATACTGAGCCGTCCACACATGTTTGCAAAGTCGTCTAATGTTGTCAGCAACAAACGTTGGAGCTATATAACGGGTCGAATATGGTATATGTGGACAACCAAAAGGACGTACTAGTTTTTAACGAAATATCATACGTCTAGCATGTAAATTCACTGCGCTATAGAAAAAGTCTCATTCTTTATTGGATGACCCTCGTACAACGTTGTTTTTAAGTCATTAACGTATTTGACAGAGGGCCGTACGAACCACCCTCGAGGAGCAATTAGACCCACCGGGGTCCAATTGCCTTTCGAGGGGGTTCAGTACTAGTATTTTGTCACTTGTGATTTTTCAGAAGTGGGGCCGGACCCGCTGACCCCGCCTCTGGATTCGCCCATGCTGTAAAACGCGACTAAATTCATTTTGGCGCTATTTGTGATATTTACAAAAACCGTCAAATTAAGAGACCACGAAATACAGATTACAAATCAGTTACACGAATAACAATAAATTGAAGTAAGTAAGAGTGCAAAGATCGGGAATCGTTACATCAAGTACCACACCTGACCCAGCATACCAATGGGAAAGTTACCACCGCACAGTTAGACACCACGAACGAGAGCCAAGAGGTCAGCCCTTTCCCAGCAGGTGACCATACCTTAGGCACATAAAACAGACGCGCACAAAGGCATAGCAAACACAAGACAGAAAAACATAAAAGATCCACAAAAGAAGTACCGCCTTGGAACGGTCAGTAGAATATTTTACTAACCGGTTTCTCGGCCGACACTCGTCCAAACTATGTTGGTAGATGTGTAGACTTGTATCAATAAAACAGCCTTAGATCGGTAGAATCTGTCTCAACATGTTGAAAACACCGGCTTAAAGGAAACGATATGCTTCCCAGAGGAATACTCTTAAAGGAAATAATATGCTCCCCCAGATAACTATTTTGAAAGGAAAGAATATGGTCCTCAGAGTACTACACTTAAAAGAAAGAATATACTCCCAAGAGGACTACTTTTAAAGGAGAGAATATTACTCTTAAAAGAAAGAAAATGCTCTCAACAGGAGTACCCTTAAAGGAAAGCATATGCTCCCCACAGGAGTACTCTTAAAGGGAAGAATATGCTCCCGACAGAGTACCCTTAAAGGAAAATGTATGCTCCCCATAGGAGTACATACTCCCCACTGTGTTTATGTTTTATTTGCTTTATTCGCTCATTGATTTAAATGTCCCATGTTCTTATTCTTTAAAATAAAAAAAAGATATAAGAAGGAAACTTGCCTAAGTCTACGTTTAATGCCCAGGTCACACATTCACGGATTTGACCCGGGATAAGCCACGGATACGATCATACACCATCCGTGGCAATCCGTATTAGTCCGTATATTTCCGTATTGCATCCGTAATCATACGTAGTTACTGTAGTACTTGCGTTGTGCATCCGTATCGGACTAAGGAAATTGTCATTTCCGGGGTCATCCGTGGGATTAGATCCGTAGTGGAACCGGTGAGGTGATCCGTGAATGTGTTACCTGAGCATAACCTAACAAGAGCTTATTGGCTAGGTGAAGTTTTTTGCGTTTCCTAAATAAGCACTGGAGACGCTTCAAATGAGCAGTTAACATACTTCCAGATAAGAAAACTTTTTAAACGTAAAAATTGTTATCATTTTCTTACACAAAAATTTAAAAAAATGTTTGAGTGCTCAAAAGAACCGTCTCGATGAGACGGTTCTTTAGAGTACCAAAAACATATGTTTTGGTAGAGAAATAAGAAAAATAATATTCATCCTCGCACTCTTATGCGCTGTTTCATGTTTATCGATAATACAGTGGTAATGTTTGAATTGTTATAAGAATCTGCTACCATATTCATGTAGTGAATCCTACACAGTTGTGGTTAGTAAGTATTGTAGTTTAACTTACGCACTTAAAATCATTTCATTGAAACGGAATGAAAATCTAAAGACAAAAAATTTAGCATGTATAAAAAATACAATTATTGTGCTTTACCTGTGATTTTTTCATTTGCTATATTCCCTCATTGATTTCAATGTCCCATGTTTTATAGTATTATGTGATTTCAATCAATATTTCGAAATATTTTTTCAGGACGCGAAGGCGTGAAAATGTACTCTTGTAATGAATGCTGTTCGTTCAAAACGCGAGTATAGCTATCGGTGAACTGAAGGATTTCAATGAACTGGGGGCAGGCAGCGACTAAGATCCAGCGACACTGAAACACAATCATAAAAAGCATGATCAATGCCTTACTGGTCAAATATGTGGTTTGTTTCTTTTTCTCCAGTTACGGTGCATGTGATATTATATTTCCTTAATAGTAATAGGGTCAGGGTTGCATATCAGGACAGGTAGTTTGAAGAATTTTAAAGAGTATTTTGGCTTAGACTCTCACACAGCTGACAGTTTTTTAGTACAAATGTTTGTTTTGAGTTTATTAGAGCTTTCTTCAGCAATTGTTCAGTCATGTTTCGAAGGTTAAGAATGCGCAAATGTGATGTCTCAAGTGCGGATCCAGAGGGGGGACAGGGGGTCCGGACCCCACCCCCTGGAAAATCACAAGTTATATGGGTTTCTATATTGAACACGCAATTGGACCTCCCCCCCCCCCCCCCCCCCCCCCGCCTTGGAAAAAGTTGGACCCCCTCTGGAACCTTGAAAAATGATATTTTTCATTGAAATTAACCATTTGACTTATGTAAAATAAGCTGAGGACTAAATAAAAAAAAAAATAAAAAAAAACCGTTGTCAGAGCTTTTTTTGTCAGATTGACCTGGACCCCCCTATCGAAAATTCCTGGATCCGCGCATGTGTCTCACATTAGGACCTCTATAAATACTCAGACCACATTTTAGCTCTCTAGGTAGCTGTTTGTGTATATTTTACACAGATGCACATTTTTGTTTTTTTTTATTCATTACGTCTCAGTCAACCTTTTTTCAGTCCTTTCGGGACGGGTCTCAAGTTCCACTGAGCCGTGACTGCGCTCCTCATTACGCAGACACCCAGTTAACATCTTATACCGGGCCACCATCGACCCTCCAGTGAAACGCCATTTAAATGGCATTTCACTGGCGGGCCGATGATGGCCCGACACTGTTTGCTGGCTGGGATGTGATAAGTACCAATTTTAATGTGCTGTACCAGAAGTCCTAGCATCCAGTAGCTCAACAGTTTTACTCACTCGGCAGAGCTCTTGATATTGAGGGTTTATTAACTAAACTGAAACAATAAAGTTATGTCCGCTTGACGTTTATGGCTGCCAGTTCCAAATGTATGAACGCATTTCATTCAAATTTTCACATTACCAATTGTGATTATTTAGAAACATTTTGCACCTTACAGAAATTGATTTGATAATCAGTAATGTTAGACACTCATACCTGCGATTAGCTATATGTACTATGACAAACCAGAATCGTGAAAAATTGGGCCATAATAGGACCAAACCAACTAAAACATTAGGTGCTTAGCAAACTGAATATTGGGGTAGTCTGATATGTGCCTTAGCTGTTCACATATAATAAAAACACATTTTTTCTTATGGTTTACTTGTATACTGGAGGGTACAAGAACTATGTCCATGGCCTTGGCACACAAAGCATACTTATACGGGTGTCAAACAAATGTATACGACTATTTCAAAAGAACAGAAAATTATCATATTTCATTATCGAGTATCGATTATGGGTAGGGTTATCAAAACTCTTTAAGCGCTGAATTTTTAAAATGATTTTATTTTCAGTTGATAATCTGGGCTAATCCATTCTAGTTTTAATACAAAATAATTGCTGAATAAAGCAAACAAATAGTAGTACCCCGGCATCCAATTTAGGTTACCTTGCACCCCAGGACAATTTTTCATGGGTGCCAAATTGTTCATTGGGACCCCCTGGATGGGAAACGAAGATGTCCTCAAAAAAATTTTGGTTTGAGCTATGTGAAATTGCATGGTTTCTATGCCAACCCATAGCGAATTTGAGAAGGGGGGTCTGCCTATAAAATTACTCATATCTCAGCTGTTACTTATCCTAGACTACTAAACTTAATACCAAATTAAAGCTTAGACATATGCCTAATATCGCCTTGTGGCATATGGAAATTATCTAATTTGCATATTCATAAATATTTATGAAAACATGAAAAATGTGTTTCACGAATGGGGGTATACGTACAAGATCAATAATATCTCAGCTGCTTTTAGTCGTAGAGTACTAAAATTTGTACTAAAATAAAGCTAAGACATAGGCCTTTCATTCCATGGTCAAATATGCAACGTACCTTATTTGCATAATTTGCATATTCATGAATATTAATAAAAATGCTAAAAAATAAGGGAAAATCATTACAAATATAAATAGGCTGATTTCATCCCAATATTGTCATTGTTGCATGTTTTAATATAATCAATGTTACAATTTGACAGGTCCAATCATCCAGTGGTCCTATATGAATATTATCTCATTTGAATATTCATGAAAATGCCTGAAAACTTAAAAAAATGAGGGAAAATCACGTAAAAACTATAAGCCTAGGGGAGGGGTTAAGGTACGATCTATCCTGCACTCCTAGGGCCTTTTAAATTCATGCCAAATTGTTCAGTTGGACAATCAGAATGTGAAATGAAGTTCTCCTCACAAGAAATTAGGTATGGGCTTCGTAAAAATGCATGGTTTCCATGGCAACCGCTTATATGATTCTCGAGATTGGGGGGTAGGCCTACAAATTCAATCATATCTAGGGTTCTACTTATCCTAGAGCACTAAAATTGGTGTCAAATTAAAGCTTAGACACATGTCTTTCTTCTTGTGGTCAGATTTGTAAGTCATCTAATTTGCATATTTAGGAATATTAATGAAAACCTACAAAAATGAAGTAAAATCATAAAAAAACAACATAAATGAACATATTTCAGCACAAAAACATCATCAAACCACCATTGTTGCCAGTTTTTATATCCTCAGTGATTCAATCTGATAAGTTCTTTCATCCAGTGGTCCTATATGAAAATTATCTCATTTGCATATTCGTGAATATTAATGAAAAGTTTTGTAATTAAAGAAAAAAAATCTTAGAAAAATTAAGGGATGTACATATAAAATGACAAATATTTCACCTACCATGTGTTCCAGTGTTTCAAACCTAGTGCCAATTTAATGCTTAGACATGGTACTTTTACCATAAGGTATAATATGAAATATATTTATCATGAATATTCGTGATTTTTAATGTAAACAGAAGAAATGAAAGAAAAATTGCGGCAAAACTCAAGGGGGTGCACTTCCAAAATTACTCATATCTCAGTAGTTAAGTGCCCAATAGTGCCAAACCTGATTTTAAGTCAATGCATAGACACAACATGTTTACCAAAATGATCCAATCTATAACACATCAAATTTAAATTCTCATGAATATTGATGAAAACATGAGAGATTAAGAGAAAATACAGGAAAATTAAGGGGGTATAGCTACAAAGTGATTCATATATTGGCTTCCAATTGCCCAATAGTAACAAGCTTGGTACCATATCAAACAGCAAAATCCTAAGTAAAATTGAGTAAAAGAAAAAAGTATAAAATTTATAACAGCTGAGATATGAGTAATTTTATAACTACACTGCTATCAATTTGTATACATTTTTTACTTGTATTTTAAAGTTTTTTTTATTAATATTGATATTAAACAAATTAGTTAATTCTTATATCTTCCCACTAGGTAAATCTGCTATGCATAGACTTTAATTAAGTATATTGTTTGCTACTCTAGGCCAATTAGCTGCTAAGATATTGGTTATTTTGTAGGTATACCCCATTCATTTTCGGTGATTTTTCTCTTTATTCTAATGTTTATATTAATTTTCATGAATATGTAAATGCGACAACTGGCAAATATAACCATTGAGATAAAGGGCTGTATCATAGCAATAAGTTGGCACCTTGTTTGCTACGTAAGGGCCATAAGCTGCTGAGATATGAGTAATTTTGTACGTATATCCCCTTCATTTTCAAATATTATCCTCAAAATGCTCATGGTTTCATCAATATTCATGAATATTATAATATGACCGTTTTAAAATTTGATGATTTGTTAAACATACTATTGTCTTAGCATTAGCTTAAAACCAATTTTGGTACTCTAGGGCACTTAGCAATTGAGATATTATTAGATTTGAAAGTGCACCCCCTTGATTTTTCCGCGATTTTTCATTTCTTTCTTCTGTTTTAATTAAAATTCATAATTATTTATGATAACTATATTTCAAAGCTGAACTTAAGGTAAAAGTACTATGTCTAAGCATTGATTTGGCACCAAGTTTGATACACTCAGACGCAAAGCTGCTGAGATATTGGTAATTTTATACATTAACCCCCTAATTTTTCTGAGATTCTATCTCTCATATCTAAAGTTTTCATTAATATTCATGAATATGGATATTAGATAATTTGCATATCTAACTACCAAATGAAACTACTATGTCCAGGGATTAGTTTGGTACCATGTTTAGTAATCTAGGATGAGATGTTGTTAAGATATGAGTATTTTTTGTATGTATACCCCCAATCTTTACAGTCGGCATAATGGGTTGCCATGGAAACCATGAAATTTCAAAAACCCAAATAACATTTATTTTTGAGGACACTATTTTTTTACATTTAAGTGGTCCTATTGGACAAATTTATGCCCATAATAAAATGTCTGATGTGTTCAATTTAGGTCTGATTACCCTTGTTGCATACTATAGTTTACCCATGCTTTTTTCCATCATTTTAAGATTTCATTAATATTCATGAATATGCAAATGTGATAATTTTCATATAGGGCCATGAGATAATTTTCATATAGGACCACTGGAT
The DNA here is from genome assembly GCA_964019695.1 of Loripinus fragilis. Classification (NCBI taxonomy): domain Eukaryota; kingdom Metazoa; phylum Mollusca; class Bivalvia; order Lucinida; family Lucinidae; genus Loripinus; species Loripinus fragilis. The sequence continues at coordinate 22,515,647 of OZ026528.1, forward strand.
GAAAGAACTTATCAAATTGAATCACTGAGGATATAAAAACTGGCAACAATGGTGGTTTGATGATGTTTTTGTGCTGAAATATGTTCATTTATGTTTTTTTTATGATTTTACTTCATTTTTGTAGGTTTTCATTAATATTCCTAAATATGCAAATTAGATGACTTACAAATCTGACCACAAGAAGAAAGACATGTGTCTAAGCTTTAATTTGACACCAATTTTAGTGCTCTAGGATAAGTAGAACCCTAGATATGATTGAATTTGTAGGCCTACCCCCCAATCTCGAGAATCATATAAGCGGTTGCCATGGAAACCATGCATTTTTACGTAGCCCATACCTAATTTTTTGTGAGGAGAACTTCATTTCACATTCTGATTGTCCCACTGAACAATTTGGCATGAATTTAAAAGGCCCTAGGAGTGCAGGATAGATCGTACCTTAACCCCTCCCCTAGGCTTATAGTTTTTACGTGATTTTCCCTCATTTTTTTAAGTTTTCAGGCATTTTCATGAATATTCAAATGAGATAATATTCATATAGGACCACTGGATGATTGGACCTGTCAAATTGTAACATTGATTATATTAAAACATGCAACAATGACAATATTGGGATGAAATCAGCCTATTTATATTTGTAATGATTTTCCCTTATTTTTTAGCGTTTTTATTAATATTCATGAATATGCAAATTATGCAAATAAGGTACGTTGCATATTTGACCATGGAATAAAAGGCCTATGTCTTAGCTTTATTTTAGTACAAATTTTAGTACTCTACGACTAAAAGCAGCTGAGATATTATTGATCTTGTACGTATACCCCCATTCGTGAAACACATTTTTAATGTTTTCATAAATATTTATGAATATGCAAATTAGATAATTTCCATATGCCACAAGGGGATATTAGGCATATGTCTAAGCTTTAATTTGGTATTAAGTTTAGTAGTCTAGGATAAGTAACAGCTGAGATATGAGTAATTTTATAGGCAGACCCCCCTTCTCAAATTCGCTATGGGTTGGCATAGAAACCATGCAATTTCACATAGCCCAAACCAAATTTTTTTTGAGGACACCTTCGTTTCCCATCCAGGGGGTCCCAATGAACAATTTGGCACCCATGAAAAATTGTCCTGGGGGGGGGTGCAAGGTAACCTAAATTGGATGCCGGGGTATAGGAGAAGTCTGATTTGGGACTTTTTTATTTGCACATGATTTTTCCTATCAGAGTAATTTGGACCTGGCACTCAATGGGTTAAATGCAGGTATAATTGTATAGGCAAGGCTACCTATTTCGGAACAGGTGTGTTGGTCGCGATTTTGTATAATTGGTAGCTGAAAATGTCAACAAAAATGCCTCATTAGACTTGACTTGTGTTTTTTGTGTCTTGTGCTTCTCATGCTTTTGCGTCTGTTCATTGCTGCCTTGTGGTCACCTGCTGGGTAAGGGCTGACCTCTTGGCTCTGGTTGGTTCTGTAATTGTATTTTCGTTACTTTCCCATGTGGTATCCTGGCTTAGGTGTGGTACTTGATTGTATCTTTTCCTGATCTTTGCCTCCTTTCTTACTGAGATAGACTAGCACAGGTACTGTCGACACTGTGCATCTCCAGAGTTCGCCAGTACATTCACTGTCCCAATACACACAATTTGGAAGCAGATAGATGATGCACCGGGGGAGGGGGGGGGGGAGGGCGGAGGTAACTTCAACCCTCGTCCCCTTGAAAAATCAAAAACCTATAGGTTTCCTTGTTTGTTTGTTTGATTTGATTCTTTACGTCCCATCAACAATCTTTGATTCAAACAGGGACAGGTCTTCCTGGGATGAACCAGTACTAAGCTAGGATAAATGTGTCTTACTCAAGGACCACAACGCAGTGACGCCGGGGAGGCTCGAAACCGCGGCCCCTCGGTCTCGAGTCAACCACTCTATCACTGAGCCACTGCGCTTCCATAATAGGTTTCCTAAGGAATACTGGTCGGGCGCCCCCCCCGCCCCCCCCCCCTGGAAAATCAATAAGCTACCCAGCCAGCATTCAATGTTGGGCCATCATCGGCCTGCCAACGAAACTCCATGGCGTTTCGCTGGTGGGCCGATGATAGCCCAAATTAAGTTGTATACTGCTTTTCTTTGGAATACTGGTACGGACCCTCTCGAGAAACAACTGGGTCACTCTCCCTTTTTTAAAATAAGTTGACAAAAAACACAAAAAAAACATCAAAGCTGAACCCCCTGACGAAACGACGCCAAACATGAGACCCAAAATCTCTTTCCTGAATCAAAGTCCAGGAAATGTTTAAAAAATCACTGGTTTCAGCTGCAACATGCTTTTCCGTCCGATCGGTAATTGTGTGCAAATTTGGGAGAATGAACTTAGTGGATTATTTGTGTTAAACTATTTCGGTAAGACCCCTTTCATATTGTTACTTTCTTCAGCAAACGCTCTTTAATTGAAAAAAATAACAATTAACAAAAGCCAACAACAAAAAATAAAAAAAAATAAGATAAAATCTCTTTTGCATATGACGGACAGAATGTTCATTTTTTAGCTTGTCAACACACTTAAGGTTGGTTGTTACTCTTCTGAATCAAACTCTTTTTGATTCATACAATTTCTAAACTGATACTCTTTCTCATCGATATTATTTCGGTGTTTTTTCTAGTCTGGTGATGCTCTTTTCAAACTGATGCTCGTTCCTTATTGGTCAGGCCTGCTTCGATACAAGTGAACATCACGACATGACTGATAAGTTGTTGAATGGGTCATTAAACGTCGATTCAAACAAAAGGAGATACTCTTTCTTTACTTATACTCTTTCTGACTGACACTACTCTTTCTGACTGCTTCTCTTCTTCTTATACTCCTTTTGAATAATACTCTTAACCCTTAAAGCGCCACCTATAATATGCAGCAGACGACAATTTCAAATTTTGCCGCCTTTTCAAAAATAACAAGTAAGGAATGATATTTCATGAGAATCGTCTGCTGGCAGACGATTCTCATGAAACATCATTACTTAATTTTTTCGAAAATTGGATAAGATGTTGCTAATTTTGTCGTCTGCTGCAGTTGTGATTTGCGCTTTTTAAAAGAGTTAACTGATACTCAATTCAATTGATCCTCATTCTCAAACTGTTGTTCTATCTGACTTTTACTTTTTTCTGATCGATACTTTTTTTCTAAATGGATATTCTTTTTTAAAATAGTACTCTCTTTGCATGGCTTGTTATAAACATAACGTTTTGGAAGCAAGAAATTGAGAAATACAGTTTCATAGGACAGCGGTCAAAAGAACTTACTGTTTGGCCGATTTTGTGTTTATACAGTCACACAATCGTAAAAAATAGTAAGTGAGTATGATCAGGAAATACCACAATCACAAACTGCAGACAACCCCGTGGCACCGCAAGGAAGAGCCGCTCAACCATCAAAGACACCAGGAAGACAAATTAAGCAAAGCAATCAGCTCTCTCTTCCCCATCAAGATGATTGCAATACTAGAATGGACATAAAGTAACGTACAACAAAACATAGAACAATTACAGACTCCGACAATGGGAGTAACAATAAACAAAGTTAAGTCTTAAAGCACAGCACCTTACTACGTGCAGCATGTAACAGTACATTGAATTGTGGATATGGGTATTTTAATTTTGATGAACAAACTGTCAATTCTAATACAGTTGGGTCAAAATCTACAAGAGCAAATCCTCCCTTTCAATTAATCAGTAGTTTGCAATAAAAGAAAGTATTACATTCCTTAACGGACGCCAATCAAAAACGAGCGTGTGTTTAAGGGAGAAATATTTGCTTGCATGGTGTTTTACGCTTCATTCCCTTAAATTTGATATTTGCAACATGACTACTTTCAGAAAAAAAATATGTTGACCTTTTGACCCCCTTCAATGGTTTAGCGTGTGTGAGGGTAAACCATTTGCTAGCATAATGTTGTACGCTGTACTTACTTGAATTTGATATGCAACATTAAAATTTTTAAAAATTCTAATTAATTAAATTCTAAAAATTATAATTCTTAAAAAAGTTATTTTTTCCTCAGCCCTAAGTCCATCCAGGGAATCGATTCTAGGATTTGAAACTAAAATTCCATCTAATATGCCTCATATCTATTGTTTCTCTGTCTGCTTGCAAAATATTTGGTTAAAAATATTGAACAATTGATTTAGTTTGTGCAAAATTTAAATATTTTACCTATGGCCCTGCCTAAGGGAGCAGGAGATGGGGTAAAGTTTTGACACTGTTGTGCTTATCTATTGGCACTGGGCAATCATGGCCCGTAGTAATAATTTGGGGGAAATGTAAAGTTAACAACACACACAATCTCTCAGAAGATAATGATGACTGGAGCTTCCTTAGGGATAACATTGAAAGTGAACAATGCAAAATCTAATAATACATATATTTATTGCTTCTCTTTATGTTCCAGCCCTTTAAAAATGCATCTGAAAATGGTGTCTGTTAATGTCGTCTGCTGCATATATTTGCTAAATCATTGACAAATATGTGTAGAGGCAACAGTGTGAACCCTGATCAAACTGCACCATGTTGACCAAGATGCTTCAAAAACATTTCATCAGACAACAAAAGAGATGGATTTATGCCTGTCTCAATCATCATGTTTCCACCTGTTTCTGTCAGACTGCTAAGTGGATCGTTAATTCGTGCTGTATAATGTCTCAACGCAATGCACACTTTGCTGAATGACACCATTTAATATTTGGCCCGTTTATTTTCCAGCTTCTTCTAATACTCGCACCAGCTGTGAAATAATTCGTCAGTTCGTTTTGGACAATGTCTCGTGACACCTTCATATCAACGCAAATGTGTGATTAAGTCTCCATTTCAGTTATCCTATTTTGCAACTTCTTCCAAATGCACGCGCCAGCTGTAAAATGATTCCTCATTTCGTTTAGGACAATACTAAAGACATTTTCATATCTACGCAAATGTGTGATCAAATGTTCGTTTCAGTTAAACTATTTTCCAGCCTATTCTAGGGTAAAGTCGGATAAATTCGGACAGTCGCCTAAATTTGGACAGCGCTCTTGTGTCTTTTATATTTGAATTATTGGAATAGAAATTAAATAAACTAAGCAAACAGTGAAAATCCTGATGAGACGGCTCATAAGGAGCCGTCTCATCTGGATTTACACTGTTTGCAAATGTGTCCGAATTTACCTGATGTCCGAATTTACCTGACTTTACCCTAATGTATATACCAGCTGTGAAATGGTTCGTCAGTATACAATTGATGCATTCTTTTGAGGGAACATCAGGATTTGTCAACCCGAGAACATTGAACATCACTTTCGAGTATTGACTAATCCTGGTGTTAACCGAAAAAGAATGCATCAATTGTTTTGCTATATGACACCATTATCTCTTTTCCTAGTTTTATTTAAAATACGAGGGTCATTTGGAAAGTTCTTAGCATGGCATCATAACTCCACAATGCATTGTTAAAATGTTATCAAATAATACATTTTTGGAAACTAGAATTCAACGGCTACTTGATGGTTTATTTTTTGTCGAAAAAGGACTTGGTGTGCACTTGCAGCGCAAGCTCAAAATGAGTAGGGGTTTATATACTGGAGGAAATTTAAGCAAAATACTTGGGAAAAAGCGAAGGAAAATTGGGGACCTTATTTGCGATCTTAATTTGACAAATTAACAATTTGGTGCCATCTTATTTTTTATTAAATTATATTATGCGATCACTGCTTGCACGACTAACACCTTTACATTTGGGAAATGTTGACCAATAGAGAAATGGTAAACTTTCAAAAATGGGACTTTTTTCGATTTTTATTTATACTTGTACTATAAATTGTGTCAGTACAGGAGCACGAAAATGCCTATTGAGTATATGTTTTGCTTTATTTGTAGCGAACAATTCATTAAAATCATTTCGTTGCGCAAAAAAGAGTGGCTCGTTTAGTTCTGTATTCAAGAAAACTATTCCTACTTTTCAAGAAGTGGGTGGGGTAACATAACCCCTCACATTTTGTCGATAGCATAAGAAATTATCATGGTATCGCGTTAACTATCACAAAATGGATTGATTTCTACTCTGAAGGTATTTTTATTTTTTTGTTTGCCACTGTTTTTAATTAAAATGAACCAGAACGTCAGCTCATAGCTAAACTTACTCTGCCCCATGGTAAGATTATAAGAGTTATCTTCCCTTTGTTCTGGTTTACAAAATTTAGTTTGGTTTCAATACAAAGCGCATTAAGTGTACTTGACAAAAATACCAACGAAAGACATTTTTAAACTACTGTCGATTATACATTTTCAAAATATGTGCATTGTGACATGTGTTTTTTTAGTCGAAAAAAAAAGCGCATTGCTTTGCTTTCTAGACGGTTTTGGTATTGCTGTTCCAGTATTTAGTTATAAGAAACATCCAACTCGGTCATCAATTGTATAATAACTGTACCAGATTGTGGCCTACCAAATGGTACAAAAGTAGCTAATTTCATGAACTATTGTTAATGTTCTGCACACTTTTCAAAAGGTAAAATGTTATATTTTCCATTGAAATTTTGCGTTTTCCAGTATACAAACAGTACATGTATTCACAATAATTTTTTTAGTGTCTGCATTATAATATCCTCATGAAATTTGTGCTATAACATAGAGGAAGATAGCTCTTTAGTATGATACCAAACATTATAAGGTTTGTAAATCGGTTTCTGAGATAAAATACCATGCTAAGAACTTTCCAAATGCCCCTCGTATTTTCATATAAATCTACTCAAGTCAGATGTTCCTAGTGCACTTTCACTAGGAAGACTATTTGAACAATCTACTTCCCAAATTTCTGGAACTCTTATGAGATAGCAAAATGATTGCATCTTTAACCCATATATGCCTAGCGTCCTTTTTGCGGTACATATACAAACAGTGCAGACCCTGATCAGACGCCACAGAATGGGGCGTCTGATCAGGGTCTCCACTGTTTGCTTGCATAATTTTCTATGAAAACTTGAATAAAAATGAAAAATACCACCTAACATCCCTTAAAACAGAAATGGACTGTTCCAATTGATAACGGAGGGAAATTCCATTTGGCATAAATAGGTTAAATGCTGTTCTCATAAAATGAACAAACATTTTACCTGTGAAATATACATAAGAAACAATTAAGTCAGTGTTTCAATGTCTATTTTAAGCTGTCAGGTAGCAGTGAAAAAAGTCATGTCACCTGGGCTAGATTTAGGAAAATCTATTTTAGCTGTCTGTCAGCACTGACATAAAGTCCTGAGCTCATCACTGTTTGACATCAAGATCTGTCACAACCAGTGCAAGCTAGCTTCAGCCAATCAGAGGAGGCCTTTTATAGAAGTCATATAACAATTCGTTTTGCTCAATGTGTAATTAAATCTTCATTGCAGTTAAACTATTTTCCAGCTTCTTCTAACGCGCGCACCAGCTGTGATATGATTCGTAGATTCGTGTCGTATAATTTCTCAAGACATCTGTAGAAGGATTCTGGTGCCTGCAAAGAGATATATCACATATTCACCCTTTTCGATCAGATGGATTATACCAAGGCATACATATCAATGCAATAAGTATGGAATAGCCAATCTTGTATTTTCAGGGGTTGCTGGTCAAAATTTCTATAAAATGGTGTAATTCTGCCCTTGAAGATTGGTTTGATCTTAGCCAATAGTGCAGACCCTGATGAAATGCCATATATGCAACATTTTTATCTGGGTCTTCACTGTTTGCCAAAGTGCCTGTTTACCGGTATCAAGATTGAAAAGGTTAACAACCCATGAAGCATAGTATACGTTAACTAGGGCGTCATTCACCAAATGATTGCAAAATATACATTTCATTCAATTACTTGTGATCCATACGTACAAATACCTACTAATTCTAGAAAATGCTTTATGCATTTTATGATACCAAATCCGTTGTTTTAGTAGCTTAGAAGTTAAATGTTTCTGTATTTTTGATAGCTATCTCAAGCACACATTCTCTCAAAATGAATAAATGATGAAATGTATAACTGATAAGACGACAAGAGGACAATCTCATTCCAAAATAAGGAAAATGTAATTTCAAAATTAGGATATTATAGGAATCATACATGTTGTTTGTTTTTCATGTATATACATTTGCTGTGCACCAAGGAAGCTGTTTGATTTCGAGGCCACTATGCAAGCAAGTGTTAATGCAATGCAACAAACAGAGTAAGGTCTGTTTTGCGTGCTTGTTTGTGCTAGTCAGAAAATAATCATTACACAAACACAGAAAAAACCTTTTCTTCCCACTTCCACAGCCACATACATAAGATAGGATTTCAGCGATCAAGATCTTCCGATCTAATATGGCCAAGTGCAAGATTATGAAAACATTCAATATCTAAAAAAAGGTTTGTCAAAGACTCAATATACTATTTCGATGTGTCTCAAAATCATTTTTACAAGTTTAAGCATCACGTAAGTTACTAACGTAACTTATATCGTAACGTTATGGCGTTTGTTAGCTTTGATTCTTTACGTCCCATCAACAATCTTTCAGTTAAACAGGGACGGGTCTTCCTGGGATGAACCAGTACTAAGTTAGGATAAATGTTTCTTGCTCAAGGACCACAACGCCATGACGCCGGTGAGGCTCGAACCCGCGGCCCCTCGGTCTCGAGTCAAGCACTCTACCACTGAACCACTGCACTCCCTAACGTTATGGCGTAAACAGGGTAATCCTTACCGACTAAGGACCTTAGCAGGGTGTTATTTTACAGTTCACACCAAAAAGCTCAGAATGAATTAAATCCCATTAGTTGAAGGTCGGGTTGCTTTTTTTATATTTTGAGAAACCCCCTTCAAGTGGACGAAAATAACATCATCATGTAGGATAGAAACACCTCACACTGGGGGTTGGAATTTAATCAAGTACTCGGAAAAGCCTCGTCGTAGATAAGTTACAATCCCTCTTGTGAGAATTCTCTTCCCTACATGAACATAATTCAGGACTTTCGTTAAGAGTGCGTAACGAAAATTTAATTTCTTATTTCTCAACCAAAACATATGTTGTGGATACTCAAAAGAACCGTCTCAATGAGACGGTTCTTTTGAGCATCCAAAACATATGCTAAAACTGATGGGTAAGAACATATTTACAATTTTACGCTGAAATTTTTTGTCAGTTGAACATTATTAAATGATTCTTATATTCTCCCATAAAATGCTCACCTCTCTCCTCATATTGATTAGTAGAACTATTTCGTCGACTGTCAAACTCCCAAAATGCTCTCTGAAATAGATACAATATTTGTGTTAGTACGTGATATTTTGGTTAATATCATATATGCCTGCAACAAGGCTCAAGCAAGTCTGAGCATCCACACTGTCTTGCTAGAGCATTTTCTGCTCATAACAATATTCATGCAAATTGTGTTGTTACGTGCCTAATCCCTATATCTCCAAATAATAAAAATACAAAATATACGAAGGTTGTCCCAGAAAGTGGTAGACTGTTTTTTAAATAGCAAGAAAAGTTAACGCGAGAGCACGTTTATATTTTGTAGAAATATTGGACTATCTTTTTGTAACACTTTGAGTGTATTGATGTCAAAACAATCAAAAGGAATAATTTTGTGGTCATTCTATCTCAGTAAGGTACGATGAAAAATGCGATATGAACGCTTTTTTAAAAAATACTGACAAATGTGGTTGCAGGCTGTGTGACTTTCTGTTTAGACGATATTTTTGTTAAATGCTTCCGGCATGGGTCATCAGTGACCATTCAGTTTTAAAGAGCGTTCAGTAACTTACGGAAATGCTACAGTACACGAAAATTTAATTACAAAAATAAAATGATATGTCGTTAAAAATATAGTCAGTTTTGTAGGAGGTACGTTTTCATCGGGCATTAGTATATATTTGTATGCATACCATCCTAAAAGTCAAACTAATGACGATTCGACATTAGACTGTAGCCCAGACCAGCGTATCTCGTAAAAAAGTCATCTATGCTTACCCCGAAAGTAGCAAAGCTGATTTTTTGCACAAAGAATATTTGAACACTCGGTAATACAAAACCACTGTATAGCAATTCGTTGCGAATTGCGAATTGCCGTATAAGCGACATTTGTATGGGAAGCCGTTTTCCTTTAAAACTCGTAATAATGATTTAAACGCGTTGTTAAACATGTTATCATAGTAAATAGAATTGAAAATGGTATCTATTCTGCCCAATAGATACTATTGTATGTTATGAGGAGGGGGGGAACATATTTTGACTTTCCCTATGTTTAAAATCTAGCTTGAAAACACAGACTCTCTTTGCTATTCAAAGTTTGTGTTAGTTCGTTTCTATTTCTTAAGTAATCTTCATGACCAAAAGGAATATAACAATTATTTTGTTATTAGCCCAGAGGCACATATGCTAGCAACACTAGAAAATAGAAATTGAAACAATATACTCATTAGTTAACCCATGAGGCAACTACAAGCATAGGTACCCCATCAACAAAAATGACAAAAGAAACAGAGGAGTCCAACAGCGTGACAATCCTTCCACACAAGGCTACAAGAGGATAAAAAACTATATCCAAATGACTTATATAATAAACATGGTTAAGAAACAATATAACTAACATTTTCTAACGAGGTGATTATGCTGCAAGTAAGCACTGAACAGACGCAAACAATGCAGACAGCACAAATAAAGAAACTTACACCACAAATCACTGAAAAAATGTGTGTGTTTTCAGGTGATAAACACTGCTAACTATACTAGTATAAAATGATTGAAGTCTGTTTTTACAAAAAAAAATAATTCTTTCCAGTCCTCCATCAGGTCATCACTGGGCGGTGATGGAAGATTTCATGAACAGAAAACAGAAACTAAAGGTATAATAGGTATACGTAGTTTTTGGACTACTGATGTCGCAAGCTGCATCAATGAAAGTAAGAAAGGCGGCAAATATCAGGTATCGATACAACCAATACTACACCTGACCTAGGATACCACATGGGAAAGTGACAAAACATAATTAAACGTCACAAACAAGAGCCAAGAGGCCAGTCCTTTCCCAGCAGGTGACTACAAGGCAGCAATGAACAGACGCGTAAGCATGACAAAGACTAGACATAAATAACACAGATGATCCTCAAAAGAAGTACCGCCTTCGAATGGTCAGTAAAAATATTTTACTGGAGGGCTTAAACCAGTTTCATGGCGCCAGTTTCAGCTGCATTATATATCCCCACCATAGTTTCTTATTGTGCTTTTATCAATTTTTATCCCCACGCTGTTTTTTAAAAAAGCGAAGGGGATATTGTAATCGCCTCCGTCTTTCCGTCTGTCCGTTATGCTATCTCCTCCTAAACCATAGCACGAAGTTCAACCAAATTTGGTGTGTGAGTTACTCACATAAATTCGGCGCGCAACGTCAAACTTTTCGCCCCCTGGGGCCCTGCGGAGGGGTCAAAAGGTCAAATATCATTTAATTTCAATTACAAAGTCAATTTCAAAGATTTGTGTACCAGACTTTGTGTGTGTTCTCACAAATTAAAGATACAAGGCATATCAGATGGGAATTTCATTCTGTCGCCTGGGTTATGCCCCAGGGGTGTGACTTTGGGGCGCTGGGGGCGCCAAGGGGGTCAAAATGTATTTTATTTCAAACATGGTCAATTGGCATATCAAATCGACGGGGTTGACGAGCAGAACAGAATGCAAGTAAAATTTTCACCCTATGGTTAAACTGGTGAACTTGGGTTGAGGTCAAAAGGTTAAATATGATTAAATTTTGACTACCATGTCAATTCTAAGATTTTTATTCCAAACTGTGTGTGCTTTCTTACAAATAAAAGATAGAAAACATATTGAACATAATTATCAATCTGTTGCTGTCCCCCTGATGTGGGACTTGGGGTGCTGGGTGGGTCAAAAACTTAAGCGTTGGGATTTGCGATGGCGCCCCATCGACTGCGCATTCTAGTTTGCCTTTTTCGTTTCATGTTTTCTTTCTTTTTCTTTTTTTGATACTGTATCTTTCATTTTCAGTCGTGATGTCCCTTTTTGACTATTTTATTCATTTTGAGCTTTATATTTGATTTTAATGGGCTTGTTTCTGTGTTTTTACATCTTTAAACAAGTTTGCTACCTTGCAAAATGTTTTGATAATTCATGTAAAACATTTAAGTATGCCAAATTAAAGACCTCAAGCTTACAAAACTGCATACGTCATTAAAGAAAATTTGATTAAATCTGTTGGAGAGCCATATATGACTTTTTAGATGTGAACAAGTAATATACGTATGTACTTCAAACTATACTATAGACATTCAGGTATGCATACTATTTAAGTAAAATATGTGTGAAAAGTTAATATTGTGCATCCAAATGCTGCTGTGAAAGTTCTGAAACTAACTTAACTGTTTATCCCTTGTTTTATTTTTAAAATATTAAATGATGATTTTAATACACTTTGGTATTGGAAGAAATTTCAATAAATCCACATATGGATACATATGTATGTCGTTCAGGTAATGCCATAACAGTATTCAAGTATGGGAAGTCTAGTTGTCATGGTGATTGTTTTATTATACCAGGTATGGCAAATTAGTCGATGTTGTCTTGTTGCTAGGCAACCGTCTATAATTACGAAATAAAATTTCTGACCAGTTTTTAAGAAGGGGATTATAATGTTGTATCTAACAATCATCGTTGTTAATGTTTTAAGCCTTCTCTTTCAGTTTAATAATATTGAAGGTGTTGAAAATAAGCATTCATTATTTTTGTCTTTGGATTCGCTTTGAGGACTTCAATGTGTCACTTGACTGAAATGAAGCAAACTACCATACACTTTTTTACATTTCACACAATCGACATTACAAAATACATCCTTAACCACAGTTAATGCTTACTTCAAGAGAATGGAAATAACGAAATCCGTAAATAAATTGACCACAAACCTCTATATTATAGAAATGTGATATTGTACATAATAACATTGGGACAGTTGAACAATTTATTGTGATTGTTAAACATTATAATACACTAAATACATTGGCATTTTACATTATAACATTATATATATCCTTGAAATAAATTAAAGACTACATGTATATAACATTCAAATGATGCATAGTGTGACAGGACAGACAGCAGACCAACAGGTAAGCCACCAACACTGCCCCCACGTGTGTTGATTTTTGAACCGATTATAAATGTCAAAAAATTATCACTCTTTGCGCCCAATAACTATGTAATGGAACACAATGGTGCCATCCTATATCAACTTTATTTACATGTACGCTATAATCGCATACTTAGAAAAAAGTTAGTAACCGTTCAGGATGTATTTAACATTGCGATGTGTTTTTGCATATCTACCTTTCTGGTTCGCCAAAACAAAGCATTGAATAAAGCGAATCGATTTTACAGCCTATGTACTCATATTCAAGGCCATATTAAAGTGTCCCTTCTTATGTGGCAGTACATTTTGTGCTTTGAAATAGGCACTCGGACGTCCCACTACATACGCAAGCATTTTGAACGTGACCTGTAAGTAGGATAAGGAATGGTCCCCAAAAATACGTTCTCATACCTTAGGGCGACGGCAGCCATATTGGACAGTGAATCTTACCCAAACATGCAGCAATGTAATCTTTGGACAGTTATGATGTGTTTGTGTGAATATAATCAAATTGAGTCTTGGCAGATACAGATGGGAGAAAACGAAACATTACATTTTATCAGGTTACATATGGTACACACCATTGCATGCGTAATGCTAAAGCAACAGTTCTTTGAAATTGAAACTAATACTCAAAACTTTTAAAACAAACACATTGTCATTCCTGAAAGGTAGTTTGATTTCAATTTGATAACGCGTTGCTGAGATAATAGCGTTTGTATTAAACGCATATATGCATAAGACGCACATGGGCTACCATACTTTATTAGCTCTAGTGACGTTATGCAATTCCGAGAAGCTTGCTATACAGTGGTTTCGTATGCATCATATATACTTCTTCAAATTTATACTATAACAATCCTTGCTACTTTCGGGGTAACCATTTTTGAATTTTTCCACCCTGGGCCCCAGCCTACATAAAACCTCTGGTCTCGAGGATTTCTTAGTTACAAGATTTTACTGTACCACAAAAAGTATGGTAACTCTGTTTTATCCGTTATCCCCATCTAGATCATTACAATAACACAGCAACCTACTGTCCAGCCAGGCACGAGTGGCAGTGACATCATGTATTTTATAATTGTAAGTAAAACATTAACGTGTACAATACACTTGGGCTAACGCGAATCTATAGATCACTTGTGTATTAATCCTATCCTAAGGATAGGATTAATACACAAGTAATCTATCGATTATAAGTCCCTGATAACTTTGTAAACAAAACATGAAGTCACTGTCACTCATGGCTGGCAGGGCAGTAGATCATTACAATAACACAACAACCTACTTTTGGAGATTTTGTTTAAGCATCCAGTTGTGTAGATCATCTGACGTCCATTTCTTTATTTTGTCTACTTGACTTGTAGTAGATCGTGGTGGTATGGCATTCAGTGGCGAAGGTCCATCTATAACATCAGCTTGGTGATACACCTTAAATGTATAACATGCTATATTGTGCCCATGCAAGTATATTTTTTGTAAATCGTTCACACAAAATCACGAAATGTACAGGAAAACCTCCAAACTTCGAACTTCAATATTTTGAAATACTCTTTTATTTGAAATAAATTTAGGTGCACACTGGATTCAGAGAAGATGGCTTAACTGTGTATAATAACATATGTTTTGGATGCGTAAAAGAAACTACTTCTAGAGTCGTTTCTTTTAGGCACCAAAAACTTATGTTTAATAGAAAAACAAACTGATAATAATCATTTTGGGGATAATATATTTTTATGTCTAGCTCCCTACCTCCGAAATTCAAACTTCAATTTTTCGAAAAACTCTTTAATTCGAAATAAATTAAGGTGCACACTGGATTCAGAGAATATCTATTTTAATAACTTTGTATATTAACATATGTTTGGGATGCGTAAAAGAAACTACTACTTGAGTCGTTTCTTTTACGCACCCAAAACTTATGTTTAGATGATAACCATTTGGGGTAATATATTTTATGTCTTCCTCCCTATAATTCGAAATAAATTTCTAGTCCCAAGGACTTCGATTTTACGAGATTCGACCATATTTACACATGCAGATAAGATTTATATTTTCTGAAAAACAAGAAGTATATAAAACACACACACAAAACAAACCAACTTTAAAGAAATATTTTCTCTACTAAGGTAGTAGATCATTTCAATGTTTTTTCTTCCATCGCGTGGTATTGAGGTTACATATACCCTAATCGAAAGTTCTAACTGATCAGTCTTAAAAATCAGTTATCTAGAAAACTATTCTCAACTACAAAAGAAACCCATCAGTCACTTCTCGGGGCAATTACGGAAATCAGAATTAAGAAATGAAAATGTACTTATACCATATTCTGTAGCACTCAGTTCTGCATCATTTCATTGAATAATGTAACAGTTTCACGTAAATCTGCTCATGCTATTCGCCAGTGTTTAGACAAGGGGTCATTTTCAAAAATGACAAGTTTTACACTTGAGAATGAATATCTCGTTCTCGTCTAAATCAGTTCACTAGAGTTAAATCCGTCCAAAACAGACATGGCCCTCTCCTGCAGCAATAACTGCCTCATATCGAGGTCGAACCAAAAGCATGTTACGCTGCACAACGTTCTTGGGAATCCACGCCCATTCTTAATGGAGAACAACCTGAAGCTGTCGAAGATTCCGAGGTTGCACTGAACGATCCCGTATGCGTCGCTAGAGCTCATCCAACAACTGCTCTATCGTACTGAGATCCGGACTTACTAAACTTACGCGGTTTGTTTTTGGTTCTGCACACACTTGATTGCCTCATCAGAGAGCGACATACCGGTTATTGGACAAAGTGAACTGATTAAGACTTGAACTGGAGTGAAAACCAATTGTTTGAAACTTGTCATTTTTTGAAATGACTCCTTGTCTATACACTGGCGTACAGCATGAACGAGTTTGAGTAAAACTGTTATATTATTCAATAATTTGATGCATAATTGATTGTTAAAGAATATGGTATAAAATATATTTTGATTTCTTAATTATTTTATCATAATTGCCCTAAAAAGGGGGATGATGGGTTTCTTTTGTAGTTGAGTATACATAGTTTTGACAAACGAAATTGTTAACACAACGTACACGGACAAACTCATATCATTTTTTATGTTATTTCCTGAAATTACATTTTCTCTTACCCTATCTAATGGGTTTTAACAAATTTCATTTATAAACCTCAAACATTGCCTGCTTGAAAAAATGCAAGTGATCCGTTAGAACTTTCGATTAGTGTATATGTATAGTGCACTGTGGTTCAACTTGTAGCTTTAGCTCTCGTATACTTTTCGTTATATTTACATTTCCACTGCGAGTCTTTAAATGAACCTTTACATTTGAGATGTGCTTCATACCTTCATGAACAAATCGATTTAAGCCACACCCACATACGCGCCATTTGAGCGGGCTAACGTCAAGTCCATCCAATAACGTTGCTTGTTTACTTACGTTTGCGTGACGTTGAACACGTATCGCCATGACGTTAAGCGCGTAAATTTGGCGTTTTGGCTATTCCAAACCATACGTTATGTCTGATTTAATTTAAAATATCTGGAAAACCAGCCAAGTTAGATGAAAATGGAAAATTGATACTTGACTGATAATATATAATGTATATATTAGTAAAAAATTCAATTTTTGTAATGTTCATGGAATCATGAATACTTCGGGTCTCTTGCAAAGTTAACGTGAAGCCCTCCGGGCTTCACTTACTTTGCACGAGACCCAAAGTGTTCATGATTCCATGAACTTTCCATAAATTGAATTCATTTCTTAAATGAACAATATTCTTTGTTTCTTTATTAGTTATTTGATTGTTCCCCTGTCAAAATACATTGAGCATGTCAGAAAACCATACAGTTAACTGATTTTTTTCATCATCATAATATTTGACACAGATTTTGGTTCAGTAAGCTATGATTGAAGCCCTAGCTTACATGTATGTAGTTGTATTTGCTGTCTATTCTTCTACAGTGGCTCTGTTGTTGTAGTTGTTTGTTTTTAATGCTCATATTGTGTTGGATTTTGCTTTTAGTCCTGGCTTTATGATCAAATGTTATATGAGCCATGACATGGGATTTCCAACAATGTGGTTTGTGCGACCAGCAAAGCCTCAGACCAGCCTGCGCATACGCGCAGTCTGATCAGAGCCTTGGCTGGTCGCTTGAGTACTCTATGACTGTTAAGCTACTGACTGAACAGTATTTGGAGTTTCAAAGCTCATAAGGTGGCTGCACAGGCTCGTCTGAATCTGCACTTGTCAAAATGCCACATTGTTGGAAATCACATGTCGCGGCTCATATGTATTGTCCTGTGTGGCAGTCATATTGTTGAGGAAGAGGCAATCATTGTCTGTGTCTATCATACATCTTTGATATTTCCTTACGGTCAAAGTTTCAAATCGTTGACCACAAAAATACAACATAAAAACGAAAAATGGTTAGACTATTGTTATTAAACATGTAACTCACATGCGTAGGCTCTACTTGGAGAGGTGCGATTCCGTCTGAAGCTTCCCCATACAAGGCGGTCTTTAGTCTCTGCAGCTCAACTATCAGTTTACTAAACTTTTCTCTGAACTCGTATTTTCCACTGAAGTCAAAGAAGAGCTTTGTTCCTATGAGTATACCCAGCCAACCATCAGGTTTATAATCTCTCTCCATTCTAAGAGGGACGATGTTCTTTTGCCGTTGAAATGAGTACTCAGCTTCTGTAATAAATAAAAGAATTTGAACCTATTTGAAATCTGGAAACTGAGGTCATATACAAGCAGCAAGTTTTCAGTCAAACATGCTCAGACGCCCATGCTCAGCTGAGCAAAGTATGGGCACACAGAGTGGCTCATGTCAATATTTATGAAAGCTAGATAGCTAAACATGCATGTTTGAAGAATGACATTTCGTATATAGTGCACTATAGGTTTAGATAAACATACTTTTGAGCGTACGATTGTAAATATACTTTACCTATCAGCCTTAACATATGTTTTGATGCTCAAAAGAGTCCTCACAACATATGTTTTGGTTGAGAAATACGAAAAAGTAAGTGAGTATGATCAGAAAATACCACAATCACCCACTGCAGACCACGAAAAAGAGCCATCTTTATTTACAGTAACAAGACATCCATAAGACAATAAAAGCAAAGCAACCAGCTCTCTCCTTTCCTCTTCAAGATGATTGCAAAACTAGATAGGACATAAAGTTATGCATAACAAAACAAAGACCACACAGAACCCCACAAACAATTGGAAGTACATTAAACATTAGATCAACAACAACAGAACCACCACCTTAAAACGGACAACAGCCTAAGCCACCGGGGAGGGGAGGGGGGCTTAAATGCATTTTACTGGCGCAAAATCTTTGCCCTAGATTCTGTTGTTATTAAAACACAAAAATGTTTAGCTCGCATGGAGGCTTCTAACTAATGCAATGTATCGTCATCAATAAACAATCAAATCAAATTCACACACTATGATGAAACAGAGTCAAGGGCTCATGACTCACAGATAGTCAGAGCTAAAGAAAATCTCAAGTTGAGCTACAATGGGCCCAGCCAACAACAAGCATCAGGCACCAACCAACGGAATAAAGCTTTAGGTCAAGGCCCTCATTGAGTCTGAGGCCTGACCCACCACTGTGCAATTAAAGAGGAAACCATAGCTATAAACCATGATTGTGTTTACAACCAGGCATGCAGACTGTCGCATGATATCCATGCTGTATCCCAATCTTTTATAACGTTTAATAATCTTTTAATTTGATCACTTAAATTAGGCTTTCCAACAATTCTTTTAAATCTATAAACTAAATTCGGTATAATATATAGGTTCAGATATGCCTTGTTGCAGAAAAGTGTAACACTTTTGTGTGTAGGAACCTTTTATCAATGTATTGGCATATGTGGACAAATTTTTATAGATATGAAACATTTAAGTGACACTTTCAATTAAAGTTTGTACATCAGGGAAAACTACTCCAAACATCACGAACTTTGATAAATATAGATTAAGTACATCCGTTAACCTTAGTTTGCCCTGATACAGAACTTAATATGGAAAGCACCAGAGATTTAATTAATATAATGACAAGGTGGTCTTGATCAACCTTGCAAGGTAGAACAATATTTCAAGACACTGCGGATTCAGATCAGCTGGCTTCTAGTGAGGTTGTCTGATCAGGTCTGCACTGTTTGTATTTCAAAACGAAGCGTATACTGCTATTTGGTGTTAAAAGAACAACAAATTAGGTAGAATTTATTATTTGTTGACGTTATTTGGTATTGCAAGGGTTGAACTATGTTTGGATATGTTGTTGCTTCTGTTGTCAGAGTGACCGGAAGGAACAGACTTCATTTGGACCAATGTAATGACTACTTTTGCCTGATGTCACAATCCGAACCAAATGGATTGGTTGAAATTACTTATCAGTAATATTGCATGCTGGGAAGGTGAGGACTTCAAAACTGAGAGTCTCGCTTCTCCTTGGCAGTTTTTTCGGCTTGGCTTAGAGAGTGACTTTGGCAAAAGGGTTTCGGCATCGGGTTCAAAAATTATTATTAAATTAAATAAATCATCACTCCAGTTTAGGACCTGTAGAATAAAATTGTCTAAATTCAGGTTTTTTTATTTATTGACTTAAAAATACACAACACGGAGGAAACAGTATAGACATTGATCAGTAATTACTGTAGTATTACAAAAGTGTTTAGCCATGTTGCTGACTTCAACACTCGCAATAAATCTTTAACTCAGAAATTTCTTAAACAAGGCTATCTGTATCATAAACTTTGCAAATCCTTTTTTCTCAATTTTATAGACGATGCTATGGTTTGATATCTAAATTCCAAGTTGGACTTAAATCTCTCTCGTGCCAAGAACTTTTGGAACCTGAATTCTATGGTGACTTGGTGTATAAATTGAAGACGATTTTTGGCTCTAATAATTTTTCAGCGCAGTTCATTAAAATAATATCCCACTATAAAAAGATAAGCTATAACATTGATGTATTGCAACAGACTTCATGCTTGGTGGTCAACCCAATCAAGGTTGGCGACGTTGCTTTCCTCTTTAATTGCATGCCAGTTGGTCAAACTTCAGACTCTATGATGGTTCTAGCTTAAAGACTTATATATTGATGAGATGGTAGGGGCCTGGTGTTTTGGCTGTTGTCAGGCCCACTGGGGTTTACCTGTTGGATTTCTTTTGCTCCGGTATTCAGTTTTATGTACTGTTGAGTCCTTATCTTTGCCTTTTCTCCTTTTTTATATCTTGATTTATATGTTCTAAGATATGATGCATTGATAAGTTAGGGGTATTACATGCAAATCAAACATCTATGTGTCTTGATCCACATCTGAACTAAGGATGAGGTTGGTTCCGTGATACTGGTTTAAGCCCTCCAGTATAATACTTATACTCACCGTTCCAAGGCGGTACTTCTTTTGTGGGTCATTTGTGTTATTTATGACTTGTGTTTGTCATGCTTTTGCGTCTGTTCATTGCTGCCTTGCGGCTACCAGCTGGGAAAAGGCTGACCTCTTGCCTCTTGTCTCTTCTTTGTGATGTTTATTTTGTTTTTGTTAAGATCTCATGTGGTATCCTGGGTCAGGTGTGGTACTGGATTATATGGTTTCCTGGTCTTTGGCGTCTTTCTTACATTATCATATATTGTATTTAACAAACAACTCTGAGTGTCGGTAATAAAATTTAGAAAAAGTTTTACGAAATTTGTGGTATCGATAACCTTGCTTTAGTAACTTAGTCAAGAATTGTTTCTGTTGTTGAAGTCATCAACATTAGAACATAGCCTTGCTTAACGAACAAGTTGCAAAATGTATACACCATAGGAAAGGGGGCGAGAAACATCTCCATCAAGAAATTGAGAATTAACCATTCCTAAATTAAAATCATAAATTTTAGTTGAAACTATGCCATTTGTAATGGAAAGCTATCATTTTGGTACGCATTCTTAACTAACGGCCTATATAATAATTAATGAGAGTAAATAACCACTTTGACTAACGTTTCACAAGCTGAATCATATATCATGATTAAGTAAACCAAAATCTATTTTTTTGCACGATGCCATGCCTGTGATGGCTATCCTTTCTAAAGTGGCTGCCCTGGTGTTTGTGGGAGATGAAGTAGAAAGTGTCTGTATTAGGGTCAGGCTTGGTTCTAGTTTAATGGAATCACATCGCTAAGGAGCAGATAGGTTGTTTCTTGCAAAGGCTAATTGTGGCATTCCTTGTTCTTCACCTTCCTATTAATACATATAAAGTGATATATATATAACTGTTTATTTAAATTAAGTACCTGCTCGGCAGTTTGGACTGATCTTGTATTTTTGTGAATAGCATATAAGTACAACATAAGCATTTTCTATAGCCTCCGCCATTGCTTGAAGAGTAGAGCCAGCCATGTTATCAACATCCATCCACACCTATATAAATACAATAATGCGATATCATGATATTAAAACATTATGTCCTTTGCTATTACACATTTTTCTTTCATCACAGATAATTTAAAAAAGCGAAATTTATATACTAAAATAGTCATTAATAAGAATACTCATGGTACAAAAAGTCAGATATCTGCTAGGAAGAAAGGCTTAAAGTACCCTTTTTTGTTGCTGTTGCCTTAAAAATATATAACAGCATCTTAATCAAATTGAATAAATGTTCTTTGCTTTTCGTACTAAACTGAATTCTGATTTTTGTATAATTGATATAATTATTAAGTATAAGTATTGAGGGTACCAAATTTTAATGTCGTTAGAAAACACAGTCATAGTAGCCTTAAGACAAGGAGGAGAAAACACATTTGTATTCAGTCAAAACTATAATATATTTACTTGTGATGTTTTGCTGTCAATTCTTCCAACATAATTTTTTTTTTATTCCGATGTTGTACAAAAATCAATACCTGTTCATACAAATGGTAAAAAGGGCATAAAATGGATACGCTTATGTGATACGTAGCATTATTAAAAAACCTATCAATGATACATCTTTTGAACTGTTTGTTCTGATACAGAAAACCAGAACATCGAACTGATGTTCTCTAATTCCGTATCCGAATCCTTTAAAACAAGGCTGACGTCTGTTACCTGTTTTGTGGCGAAGTTACAGAAAGTATATTTCAAGCATGGAACCAGAGACAGAACACATGATGATGTTATGTCAAGACACAAAACGTAATAACAAATGTTCCCGCTTTTTTTTCTGGATTAAAGACCACAACAATTTATAAAGTCAGAATAATGTCAGAACAAAGGTGTATAATAAACAAATCATCATAATAGATACTTGATCTGGCGTACATTATCACCTCTCGTGGATGAGGTCAAAGCATTGGACCGACCTCGAAGCTTCGCATCTTGGATGATTCTATTGTGTAACCTCATCCATTCGATGTGATACAGTACGTCAGTTCAAGCTATAATTACAATAATGTGTATTTATTACACAGGCCTAGGCCTTACTGTATTTGCGTTATACCTTATGTCCTTGTTTGTGAAGTTCGTTTCTAATATCGATAAGCGTCCTCTGATCTCGCCATTGGTAACTAATCATGATATGACCCTCTGTCTTTGTTGTCACTTCTGTGCTTCCTCCAGGAGGTTGGATTTTTTTACCTTCACCATTGACAACTGTGTCAACTGGAAGAATGTGTTTTCCTGGAATTAAATGACTTGGACCAGATAATGTGATTATATCTTAACCTACTATTGCATACATGCCAATACCTCACACTGTGAGATAAAATCTCGCAGAATTTTGCCCTTCTAGAAGTCGATTCCCATAAGCTTTTAAAGTCTCACAGAATTTTCAGACCATCTATAAACACATTTTACAACTAGATAATCCCAAATAACAAGTTATTGTGTCTTGTCACAAGTTTTTTTACATTAAAACAAAATCTTTTTGGTTATTTTGGGGGAGTTCCAAAGTGAGTTCTGGTTTATCTCACAGATTTTAGTCCCCTGTTTATGGCACGTATGCTATTTCAGTCTTCTGATCGAACAATGCGCAAACAGTGTGGACCTAAATCAAACGTCGCGGCTGATCTACATCTACACTGATTTGCACTCTAATGGTATTCCTGAAATAACTTTTTGAAATAAGACGGTGTTTAAAAAATGGATAGACGAAAAAAAACAGCATGATAAGTCCCAGGAAGCAAAGAGTGATTGAATATAAATAAGATCGTAGCAGGTAAAAGTCCATAAATAATTGAGATAACTTAATTTTTCAAAATCCATTAATTAAATACTTCAAGCACTTTAAAGAAATAAGCAATGTTTAAAACGTTGACGCTGCTGTGCAAAATTCATAAAGTTTCAAGAAAGGCACCCTCATTCTGATGACAAAAAAGCTCCAAATCATCCTGCGCATATACACAGGCTGTTAATGTTCTTCATGGAATGGGTATGCTCACAACTCGATACAAAACCAATTTAACTTGGGTGGCTTCACCATACTTATCATAGGTTTCAATATCATGATGGAATTTGCTTTTGCTCAATGTGTATTTCTCTACCAAACTTCACAGACATGGCCCATCATTATCATTTATCCACTTTTAGGATATCTCGACCGTCGTTGTTATAACCAAACTAATTTTTAAAGTCAATTAAATACTAGACATTATTCATATTTTATTTATCGAATAACAAACTGAAAAATTTGTGAAAGAGTACTTTCAGCCCAAACAGTCCTCTAATACAAGTAGCTCTTTGCTTCAGAAATAAAATTTTGCAAGGGTTACTTTAATGCATCTTGGCATCCACACAAGTAAGCTTAATCAAACCTTTACAAAATGGTAAAAGCATAACCGCTTACTGATGAAGGTAAATCATACTTTAACATTGTAAATATGTCTTTTACAGCTTTTTCCTAAAATAAAATTCATACCAACATATTATCCCAAAATACTTTGAATTTACAGTACTTACCAATATTTTGGTAATCTTTCTTTTCTGACTTGATCAAGTCATCTCTCAGGTTCCACAGTGCACCTACTGCTGCTGATTTTATTTTCTCATTGGAACTTTCTTTTAGGGTTGCTAGCGTCTGTACAATTTGTAAACCCTTGGTCTCTAACATTGTTTTACGATTTTCTTCGTCAAAAGACAATGCCCAGATTGCACTGGAAGCAACTGAAAAGACATGTTGTTTTATGCTTTATTAATACGAGTCTAATAATGCTTATAATCTGTTTAAGAATAAGGAGATGTTTTCTGTATCATTGCTATATATAATAATCTGAAAAACACCAATTTGCAAAACATACGTACATACAGTTACATGCTGTATTATTTAAGAAGGCAATGTTCATGCTAAGGGATACTACCTAAAGCACATGCTGTTCTATCAACGTCGCTCAATTGATGCAGAAATTACCACATTTATCTTGGAAGCGTTTGTAGTAAGTAGCGTAGATCGAGATCAGAGTTCAAACTGTTTGTCTACAACTTGAAACGCACCTGTTGTGTAAGAACAAAGGCACTGCAGATGAAAATATTTCAGTATTTTTCTGTATGTTGGGTGTTTTAAAATGTTTTAGATGTTTTCAAATTATTAAACATCCTTACCTGCTTGTTCATCTGTGTTCCCTTGTGCAAGTTCTTTTAGTAATGGTAGAGCTCCAAGTTGAACCAGCAGTTTCTTGTTCGCATCATTTCTGGCCAGCATCTTGATTGCTGTTACAGAAAGAAAGATTTCGTGGATAAGCATTGAATCTAGTTATAGCGTTAAAAGCTATATTTATGACGCATATAGTTTTGCTATAAATTAAAGAATGACACTTCCAAATGCTACTAGTGCTGTTTTTGGTCTTGTAATAATGTAAGGGTAAAATGCAAGAAAAGTAGTTGAGTATGATTAGGAAATACCACTATCACACACAGTAGCCCAACCCACTCACTGTGTGGAAGAACCATAAAACACTAACAGGCACAAGACATCAGGAGGACAATTAAAGCAAAGAAATCAGCTCTGTTTCCCCAATCAAGAAGTTTGCAAAAGTAGAAAGACACAAAGTACTGAATAACAAAACAAAGACAAAAGACAGAACTCCCACAAACAGGAGCAGCAATAAACAATAATTCAACGCCAACAAAACCATCATCTTGGAACAGACAACAGGCTTAAATCCATTTTACTGGTACCAAATCTTCGCCCTAGATTCTGTTTTTGTTAAAACACAAATTTGTTTAGCGTGCATGGAGGCTTCCTAACTATTACAATGTATCGTCAAAGAGAAACAATCTAATCAAATTAACACACTACACCACACTGCTCGTATGATGAAACAAAGAGACGGGCTTACGACTCACAGGTAGTCAGAGCGAACGAAAACCTCAAGTTGAGCCACTGTGGGCCCAGCCAAAGACAAACATCAGGCAAATCTGAAATGCTACTAGTATTTCATTTCTTCTTGTTTTAAAGAACGAGTGACATTTATGTATGTTATTGGTGATGCGTCCATATGGCACAGATGACACAGAAATAGAATATTAAAATTTTACTCCATACGCTGATCAGATGGGGTGGGGTCTGAGATTCCTGACCCCCTGGAAAATCACAAATGGCCATAGGTTTCCTTATAATAAACAGGACCACCACCGTCGGTATTTCCTGGATCCGCACATGTACTAGAGATGCTTTTGGTAACTTCAAAATGTGATTGTCCATCAAATTTTTAAACAAAGTAAGGATAAAGATTCTATAGATTTCAATGGATAGCCTTTAGTCCTGTCATACAGTGAAACATGTCACATCGACATGTATGTGGTATCATGTGTGCTCTTCAGTCTTTCTATAATGAGATAAAATGCTATTTTGAAATTTACCAAAACATGTTCATATGTTTAGAGCAATGGATAAAATAATCCATTTTTTAGTTTCTTACTCAAGGCACATTCTCTACATGTCCAGCCCTCATATCTTCTTTCCCTCGTTCGTAGACCTCTCCTCAATACTTTCATCAAATGCTTCACGACTTTCTTATTAGAGTTGATAATTTCACTTTCTTCTTCGTTGATAATACCAGCAAGACTTGCAAGCGCGGCTACATGGTAAGTCTTGTTAGTGGAGTTGAGGTGAGGTTTCAGTGCATCAGTAAACAGTTTTTCTCTCAGAACAGGGATGTTGGTATCAACCATGGATATATTGTGGATAATGCCAAGTGCAGCGAGCAGCACCCATTTCTCTTCCTCTGTAAACTAAAAAGAGGGCAGACTCATGATATATTGGGTTTTATTAATCACAAGCGTGAGTGAAAACGGGAAACTTCCAAAATCTTAAGCTTTAGAAAGAAATTCGAATCTATATGCCTTCTAGATAGTTTTATGTTTAAATGGATAAACACCATTAGATAATCAAACAATACTACAACGAAAGAAATATAATCAAACTTATTTAGTATTTTGAGGCTGCCTTTCTATTCTCAATATTTTGAATTCAGAAAGACTCCAGATAATCTTCACAGTCGCGTGTCATTTGCCTGAAGTAATCCTTTAAACTAACTAGTCCAGGTATCCAGTGGGACTAGACCAAAAAATACTTCTTCAGCAAATTATCATTTTAAAGGCATAGGCTGTTGTACTTACCGATGAGTTTGATTCTCCATCAGTTTCACTTATATCATTCAGTACTTTATGAAGAATCTCCATAAAACCCTCATTTGCAGCCACAATCTCTGTCCACTCTTCAGAGGTATCCGTATAGTCCCATAAAATACTCAGCGCGTAATATAGTGGCGTCCATAACCCACTCAGGTTCCAGTCTGGAACAGCATTTTTTCTATAAATAGTAACAACCACTTCACAGATTTTATCTACGATACCAGCATGAAGAACAACATTTGCGATACTTTTTCTAGTTTCTTCTAGATATTCGATTTCGTCGATACTTGAGAGGAAGCTATATGATTGTGACAGTATGGATAGAAATTGCCTAGCATTAAAACTATATTGTTCATTGGTATTCGTCCATTCAACATTGCTTATCTTATCACAACCCCGTTTTACTCGCAATGCGTTTGCTTTACTAGCTAAGGCACACTCTGTTTTTGTTAGTATGATTCCTTCGTCTAGTTTTTCTTTAAACTGATTCAAGATTTTCTTAATCTGTCCATCTGTGACATGACCAGTTTTGTTGAAATCTTCCAAAGTTTCGTGCTCTATTGCAGACATTGCCTGAGTATCATCAGTATCGTTAGCAGTTAATTTCGTTTCTTTTGTATTATTATTGTCTTCCTCAATAGTTTGTTTAGGCGTAATCGACACACCTACATTGAGTAGTTTAGCACAATTCTCCTCTAATTGCTTTTGTACATCTGATATATTCCTTTGCAACTCTTCCAGTTTCGCACCTCTTTCGTGTATCGTATTTATATCATTAGTGCTTTTGTTTGTCACAGAGTTCTTGCTATCATCAGCCTCATGCAATGTTACTAAACGGACGCCCGTAAGAGGAATGTCCTTTCGACCTTTATTGCTTTCTCGTACAGGGTCAGATTTTCGTCTGTAAGGATGGACACACTGGCTGGTGTTAAACGGATTGTCAGCAGGTTCCAAGGCCGTCTTACTGGATTTCGATACACTTGCTGATGATGCACATCCTCCCATTCTTCTGATTTGTCTTCCTAGTCACTTACAGAGTTTTCAAGATGTACCACTATTAGCTGAAAAATAAAGACAGTGAGTTCCAATGTAGAACATTTACATAATGCAGTGTGTACAAAAAGAAACGCAAACTGCACATACTACTTGATAACTAGAGCCATTTCAAAGATTAGCAGTTCACACATTCAGGATACTTCGATTAATCTTTCACTTATCAGCAGATCAAGTTCCATTTTTTTTCATGGACTGTATCATCATATTTTCTGTCTGCTTCCAAAGGGTACCCATGAATCTAAAAGTCAGAAACACAACATGTAATGAAAACTTCATGTATCCTTTGATTTACAGGACTTAAATATGCCGTACCACACTTGGAACGATATTTTATGTTTCCTATTGTTCCTTTGATATCCTAATATAGTTTGCGTGTCACACTGTGAGATTATTCAAGTTTGACAAAAAGTATTGAAAAAAGATAGCCAAAGAATGGCTTTCCTGGCATAACTGACAAACATTGTGTTTTAAAGCAGCGATTTTGTCAGTATGCCTGATTGGTCATACTTTAGCTATCTCTTTTATGGTGGTCTTGGCGAAAATTCGAGCAGTGTGCCTCCAACTGTTAGTAGGATATCATAGGAACAATGGGAAAATGATTAAATATCGTTCACATGTCTATGGGCCCTAGGAAGTCTGTAAATCAAAGAATATAAGAAGCTCTTATAATATGCTGCGTTTGTGACTTTTTGATCCATGGGTGCCCTTAAAAGCCAGCATAAAACATGATGTTACAATGCATGAAAAATCTGGAATTCAACCTACTGATAAGTGACAGTTTAATCTTAGTATCCTGCAAGTTTGAAATGCTTATCTTTGAAACAAGCTCAAGTTACGAAACATTATCTGCAGTTTGCGCTTGTTTTTGTACACACTGTATAAATATTGAAATTACGTTTTGCTCGCGCGCGGATGATGGACCGCTTATGGTGGTTCTTGGATGCTCTTCTGATAAATAATTATAATAAAATAAAAGAATGGACCCCCTCTGACAAAGATATTTCTGGTTCCGCGCATGGATCAATACGTGTCCGTTAAGCGCTAATCTGACTGGATGGAAGCTCATATAGATCCATGATCCCACATGTAAAAGTTCCAATTAATAAACTGTGTAGTGTGCATTGTATGTATCACGGGGTAGCATGTTAAAAATTTAAAATGGTTGATTTCAGTCCCTCAATATCTTTTTGTCTCGTGCAACATTGCAGACACTGTTGAAATGCCACATAAAACTAATCGTTAAGATAAAGGAGAAGCTTTAGTTAACGTCGCTGATTTGAAACAGCACAGCATAAGCTCAGTAGAGCTTTTTACTGAGACATGACGATAATCTTCTAACAGATACTTATCTGTCTTACTCTATCTTCCTAGCACAACCCCTTTTACGCTAGCGCCAGCAAGGGAGCTACTAGTACCGCTTTTACACCTTTGGTATGGTGCGACCGTGATTCGAAACCATGATCTCCCGCTCCGAAAGCAGACGCTCTACCAACTGAGCTATCGTGCTCATAACTGATAAAATGAAAAAAAATGTTGGCATTCTAACACTTACAAGATGGATGAATACAGCATCTGATAGTTAGCTAGCAAGAAATGTTTTTTTTCGAGCAGCTTAGATTTAATGTGCATTGAAATTTCGTGCTTAGATGAGTTGCGCATGACCTCACGATACCATACGGTGAATCTCAGAATAGATTTTTCTATCCCACCCCCATCCGCAGGATAGATTCTTATATTCGTTGCTGTCAATGATCGAAATTGAAAACAAAATGAGCCGCGGCATGAGATTTCCAACAATGTGGTATGTGTGACCAGCAAAGGCTCAGACCAGCCTGCGCATACGCGCAATCTGATCAGAGCCTTTGCTGGTCGCTTGAATCTTCTATGAGTGTTAAGCTACTGATTTAACACAATTTGGAGTTTCTAATCTTAAAAGGAGGATGCACAGGCTCGTCCGAGTCTACACTTGTCAAAATGTCAAATTGTTAGAAATCTCATGCACTGGCTCATTAATGTTAGTTCCACGTACCTTTAAAGCATGTCCAGAGATATAAAATGTGTATGCACTCATTTAGTCCGATCCTGATCTACGATGTCTAATTGATTTTATTTCTGCCATAACTGTCTTGTATCACCATGACAAAACAGAGGCTATGCTAGTCTCAACCAACAGATCAATATAAAAATAGCATTCATCTGGTGTATACACTTTTAAGTTCGAACACCCAATTATCGACAAAACGAAAACAATTTTGAGTGTACGAACTAAAATACCTTTTTACCAGTTTACATTCTAATTTCGTACCGGGAAAAACTCGCGGAAATGCAATACACGCTGGCCGATGCGTCAACTAGTTCTAAGATGGCCGTCTTTTAAAGCCAGTAAAGAATCTGATAAGACCTCACTGGCAGGAGATTTAAATATCTACTTAGTGATTAGGCTGTTTATTTGACTTTTTCAAATGTTCTTGCGGAAACGTTAATGGTGGGTTTTAAATAGACTATCGATCTGACATTGATTTAAAAAACCTAGATCATAACAAACAGTACAAATGCCATTTATGAATCTAAATCCATATTTATAGATAAACAGTTTGAATATACCTCTCTATAGAGAATAGCAAAACAAACACACACAAAAAAGAATATTTAAAAGGAGGTAAACTTCTTTAAGGTGTAAAACCGCGTGGAATGTAAATACATGTATTATGAAAACCTGTGCAATTTTACACAGGTTTCATATTTGCACATTTTCCGCTACTTATGCCCAGGTCACACATTCACGGATCACCTCGCCGGTTCTACTACGGATTAAATCTCACGGATGACCCAGGAAATGCCAATTTCCGTAGTCCGAAATGGATGCACTATATACGTATGATTAAGTAGTACTACTACGTATGATTACGGATGCAATACGGAAAGCTACGGACCAGTACGGATTGCCACGAATGATGCCGGATTATATCCGTGGCTAATCCGGCGTCCAGTCCGTGAATGTGTGACCTGGACATTAGGCAGCATAAAACAAGTATTTAGGAGCATTGAAAACACCGTATATCAACGTACACCGGATATAGCGATTAATTAAGCGAGGGGTTGCTGAGTAACATACCACTGCCAGCTTTTCTCAGTTTATTTTTCATGTTTTGTAAATATTGGTTCAACGGATATATCCAGGACATCGTATACATATTAGAGAATATCTGTGCACATATAATAAGATAGATAGATAGATAGATAGATAGATAGATAGATAGATAGATAGATAGATAGATAGATAGATAGATAGATAGATAGATAGATAGATAGATAGATAGATAGATAGATAGATAGATAGATAGATAGATAGATAGATAGATAGATAGATAGATAGATGGATGGATGGATGGATGGATAGATAGATAGATAGATAGATAGATAGATAGATAGATAGATAGATAGATAGATAGATAGATAGATAGATAGATAGATAGATAGATAGATAGGTTTATTTAAAAATTCCAATATGCTATAAAGCCCATGAGGATACAACAAATACAATAATGACATGGTGATGATGGCAGAACTACAAGCAAGAATGCAATGTGTAAATCAACAAACGTTTGAGTTCTTATAAAATCTTGACAGTTTACATTGCATTTTAGTTTTAACAACACATGGCAGAGAACATGCGGTGGCTAGCAAAGTCCAGACACCATGTTCCCTGTCTCCTTGATATATATAATACTAAATTCACCACTGATAAGAACCAATACAGTTATAAGCGTTTGCGATCGAGCACAACACCCAAAATGCTACAAATCATATTTTGTGGGTACTCAAAAGAACCGCCTCAATGGGACGTTTCTTTCGATGACATACACCTTATGTTATAACTAAAGAATACAACATATTGGCTCGATTACGCTGTTCTATTTTGTTTACCTTGACCTATGTTCTATGAAAATGGTCAAAGACGGAGAAGGTGTGTAATAAGTAGCCTTTCGCACGATACTTGTCTAAGCTTTAATATGTGTCGAGTACGCCCTTCTACATAGAAGAACGCTCCCGAATAGAACACAATAAAGCATGTTACAGAACCTAGCCTTAGAGAAAACGAAAAATAAAAGGCAGGGTTCCAGACAAATAATATAAAGTATATATATATGAACTTTCACTATCCTTATTATATAACATAACATAACATAGATTTTATTAGACTTAAGCATATACAGCTCATCGTCATATAACATATATACAATGCGTGAGTTACATGCTCTCGTAAGAGTGACGTTATATTTATACTCTCAACCCCAAAGATACACAAACCTGACATAGCCAGGATATATTTGCACGTGCTGTAATTGGCATTCTCAAATCGCCTAATCGTGGCTATTCTCAATCTCTTCTGCTCAAAAAGTGTACTTAAGCAAAATACAGACAGTTGATTTTTCATATAGACATCTATCTACGGTCATTTTTTTTGCTATTCTGATGCCCGGTCCTGAGTATGTACTGTAGAAGCAGCACTGCCCAATAAATATTGGTTCCTTCAATATTCAGGGAAAGGAAACTGGTTAAATGTACCGTCTATAGTAGGCAGTTGGCGATTGGGTGTACGAATTATATCTATAACAGTGTACGACCTATAGCCATGGCAAAACCTCTAGTTTTGCTTGAATTTCTGGTACGGTACGCTAATAACAATAAAGCGTGCTTATCTACAAGAGTCATCCAATAAAGAATGAGACTTTCTTCATTGTCTAAAAACCTCTGTGTGCATTTAGTTAAAATTCACCACAATAATAGTATGACACCTTAGCAATTCAGGATTAGAAACAATATGTTTGTAATTGATCAGTAACCATAGTAACGGGATGTTTTGTGGAAGGACTTGAAGACGCATGGCCACGCTTTCATTATTTTTTGCATACCCATGGTCATTCAGTCTTTTATTTTTATCACAGATAGAATTTACCCTCTTGATATCATTTCTTAAACTGAACAATCTTAGTGTTACATAAAATGCTTTAAAAGAAGAACCAAATATGCATATCCTTTATTTTGGTTGCCTAGCAGCCGATTTACTCATTTTTTTTGTAAACACAGGATATGCATAGGTCAACTTTCTGTGAAATAAATTATTTGAATAGGCTGTTTTTATTTCAAAGTTTCAAAGGCCGGGTATATGATTGGAGTTGGTTTCAGAATACTGACTCGCACACCCGTACCTAAATTACCGCGAGTTACGCCCACCCCTCAGTTTAAAACGTTTTCTTTTTCTGTCTTTGTAAATTGTGAGCAATTATATTACTTGCTACAAGTTGTCCTAATAATGCTCAATGGATGTTGAGACGTGTGCAATGTTGGAGGCAGGGGCTATGTCTATCCGACGAACAAACAAACCATTTAAGGACGCCTGTGGATTTGAATTTATAGTTGGCAATCCGAATCAAAAAAAGTTGCATATTTTTGGTTTTGTTGGCATTTTTGAGTACATTTGTTAGACCACTTTCAACATAATATTTAGCATGTATAAAAAGCCTTATGGGTGGATGCCAAGTCTGAATTTGCATATGAAGGCCAGAAATTAGGCCAAAGGTCATTGAGTGCAAAAATGAGAAAATATGTACTACTGTAAAACAACTTTATCTTTTTATATGTAAGCATATTTCATTTCAAGCCAAATTTTGTATGCTTATAGTTATAAGTCTGAAAAAAATTAAGAAAATATTTTTGATAACTAAATGTTCATATGTCGACTTTAAAATAGGGTCAAAGGTCATCAAGTGCAATAATTGGAGCATTTTTACAAACCTTGTTTCTTTTTTTTCTCTGGGCCAACAACAAGATGTTTTTTATATTCTAAAAAGGGTAGAGGTCTTTCAGAAGGCTTAAATTAACATGTTTATTATTAAAAGAACCCTTTTGGAAGCATTCTTTTATGGATTTTACAAAGACAAACATCGTAAGTTTTGTGCAATTATGACGGAAATTCTCCCTCATTTGGGCTAAACTGAGATATATGGGTTACTTGGAGAGTTTGCTGCACCTCTCAGAAAGTAAAACTATTTTCAGTTTGGGACATGTCTTTGGGCCTTAGAAACCCATAATTTAATAACTTTTCTGTGGTCATTTTTTTTATAAATCACCTGTAATCAACGTTACCCTATTGACATTGAAGATAACAGTACACACAATACAAGGCTAATGTTGATTTATTTTAATAGTATTAGTGAAACAGTTTAAGCATTAAATGTTTAAACTAGACATAAAAATCAATTGCATACATCTGTGATTTGTATTTCTGCTCGTCAGCGATACTTATGTTACTTTTTATACTAAATTGCAGATAATGACT
This sequence comes from Loripinus fragilis, assembly GCA_964019695.1. Classification (NCBI taxonomy): domain Eukaryota; kingdom Metazoa; phylum Mollusca; class Bivalvia; order Lucinida; family Lucinidae; genus Loripinus; species Loripinus fragilis. The sequence continues at coordinate 22,549,864 of OZ026528.1, forward strand.
TTACAAATTACATGTATTAGAATAAACCATGATGCCTGACCTTAATATACACGATGTTGATCTTTATTCTAATTGAAAATGTTCATTTTCATATATTTGAAGCTGTTTATAACTTTTAACTTGCAATGAAGTGAAATCAAGTAAATATTCAAATATGCTAATTAGTATGTGATTTGTACCGGCTCCAGCATGTAATGCATAGCTGCTTACAGATTCATTTTTCTATTTACATTGCATTGGAATTGGCAAAATATCTTTCATAATGAAATCAAAATATAACTATATTAACAATAATGGATCTAAAATTGCTGCACATATATTAATGAGGTAACGTAGGTAACGAAATATGCCTTACATAAATGGATAAAGGTAGTAAATTGTTGTTAGGCTTATATAAAATTTGGGTCTGCTCTCCCCAATTCGCTTACATATACTACACACATTTTATTCTATATAAGACTTAATTTAAAAGAGTGCCATGGGTTTCATACATCTAGTGGCAAGGTGGCAATTAAGGCAAGGGTAGTGCTGAGTGTCTTCTTGAGCAGGTATAGGTTTTTGAAGATTGCAAATATAACATCAACCAAAGCTTTTGTAGTACGGAACCAGCATGGTTTATGTCCAAATATAGGGTGTTACATAGATCTAGTATTAAAGATTTTCCTTGTATGCTGAATTCTTTTAATTTTCACTTTTCACTGTTGACAATTACATTATAAAATAAATTTATCATCTGTTCCCATTAAAATCTTCTATGTTTTGTTGAACTAGATTTTATTTCATATTGTAATGATGATTATCTTATTATATTCTGCAGCAACTCTGATAGAAACTTTTCTGCTTGTTAAATATCTTAGACTAAGGTTGGTTGAGGTAAGGTTACCTGGCCATGTATCAGTCTTGTAAAACATCTGAACATATTTCATGGTAACATAAACAACAAATCATTCGAACGTTAGTAATACTTTATTTTAAAGATCAGTTGACTGTTTTTTTCTGAAGCATAAAACAAAAACATGACTCCTAAAATTCACTTATATGGTTTGCATCTCTGAAACTCACAAATTAAACTGAATGTTTAAAAAGTATTAGTGTCACACGAAGCTGATTTCTTTGCTTTTCTTATTCACAAGGAAGTTTGTTTTTTGTTTTGTTTATGCTCTATTTGATTTTGTTGAGCTATTTGTAACCCTAGTGCATGTTTTATATATATCCTATGAAAAGTGAGTTATGGTCTGTTCGTTGGTATTAAAAGGTTTACTAAATTAGGCTTATTGTGATAGTCTTAAATATATGCAAAACCATCGAAAATGTGAACAACATTGCTGACAACAGTTTGCAGAAAGCATTTTAAGCATGAACTTGCTCACTCTTGTACCTATATCCTTGTAGATATTTGTGAAGACTAACACTGTTTGAGGACAGTCTTGTATATAGTGAAAGGAAAGTAGTTCAGTTTTATTTCAAGAGTAATGGCATATTAAAACTACACATTTCGAGTATGTTACCAGTAACAAGTGCTATCCAATCTGATATATTGCACTTGTATCTACAAGCAGTAGATGTATACATTAATGTTATTAACCTACCCTATATGCAATCAATCCATGTCTTAACAAATTGTCATGGTAAACAGATAGATTCTACACTAGAACAGGCGAGTTAATTACCTTAGGATCTTATATACATCAAGCAAATCGGGGATGTTGTACATATTAGATAACTATTTCAGGACACATTTACTCAATTTACTAAGAAATGACCCCAAACTGTTGGAAAACTATGAACACAATCAAATCATCAGGTGCTCCGATATGGTGAATGCCCAAAAGTCTCCAGACATCTGTTTTGGGGAAATTTAATTTGGAATATACTTGCATTGGCATTTTACAATTAAAAAGAATAACATAAAGAAACACATGCCAATAACCTCATAGCATTTGATCTCTATCATCATTGCAAAAAATTAGTAAGCAAATATGTTTAATACTGATACTTAGAATTGAATTTATCGACACTGAAACAATTACAATGTATAAAAAGTTGCGCTGTGAAAGACATAGATATATATTTTATGATATCTTAAAATAAGAGATAACCTTTAATATCATATCTATACTGTTTCTATATATGGATAAATACGTTTACATAAGCAGCCTGATTTCAAAGAAATGCTGCTTTTGAATCAACATCATTTCATTAATATGCGCAAATGAAAGGACACCCCTACAATAAAATGTTAAAAGTTTTATGGAGGATTACCCTTAATGTCAGGGCTATTTCCATGATTGGTTTTGGTTTTGTTGCTTTACGTCCCAAGTCAACAGCTATGGTCATTGCGGGACGGTCAGTTCACCTAACCACACTTTTTCCTGGGCAGGCTTGAACAAGCGGTTAACCAGTACTTCGTGCACATACTTTCGCTTGTAACTGACAACAACCCTTCTTGAATGAATCAGCGGAAGGGAGGAGAATGACCGCAGAAATAATTTCATGATCAATCTCCACGAAAGTATGGGACCGGACCGGGATCGAACTCGCGACCTCTGGATATGCAGTCAGACACGCATCTGTAGCCAGACACGTTACCGACTGCGCTACGCGGCCCGGCTATTTCCATGATAAACCCCACAAAAAGTAAACAATGTTTTCACTGGATTGTCATTACTAGAAATGTACCTGTATATTAGCTTTATGTTATGTATGTTACCATCTGCTAACAGGCAGATGTGAAGACCAATGTGAGGATATATTTCTTCCAGTATATGGTATTTACCATATTCTATCATAGATTCAACACGCCTGATGTTTTGTGAAAGGAGGCTTGGTCTTTGTGTTTTCATGAAGCTATGCTTAGTATATGCAATTAGCAGGTAGTGGCCTTGTAAAAGTGTTTTACAATTACTCATAGATGGAAACATACACAAGAAATGTGTGAAATGAGAAAAGAAATATATTTTAGTCCTATATATGCATGAGATCATGGCCAAGTCCTTCATGAAAGCTGTAGCTAGGAACATATACCTTTGAGAAATGACTCAATTTCAGATGGTAAGATGTAACGTAAGTAACAACTTAAACACATCTTATGTTTAAAAGGAAAGATAAGTGCATAAAATGACGTATTCATACAAAGCATTATAAGCAAAAGATATTATTTCTTTAAAATGAAATGGTTATTCTTAGTTGTATTACATTTTAATTGATTTTATACAGTAACATACTTTACATGCCTATTATGAATATTTGACCGCGGGAAACTTAGTAAATCATTGCTTTCCAAACATGATAGACACACACCTAGCAGGATAGCAATAAAAATTCTTCCATTAGGGTAGAAGCGAACTTAAAATTTGAATTTTGCCCCTATATACATAAAATATTGCTACAATTTTCACCGATTTTGCACTTAAATGACCTTTGATCCAAACATACACCATGCCTTGATGATGCCGTTTGTTTATATAGCATGGCTGTAGTATCCAAAAGACATTTTGCATTACTTTTTATCATAATTTTGGATAGCTAATTGATAAAAACGCTAAAATCTGACGTATATACAAGAATTTGCACTCAGTTGACCTTTGACCTAATTGTGGGATTTTAAGGCATTTCCAGACTTGGCATCCACCCCTATCCTTCTTAAAACACATCAAGATACACTTTGAGCATGGATGCCAAAATGTACTCAAAAATGCCAACAGAATTTTTTATTTCAGGCTCTGGATGGCCAACTATTAGAACAGATAATGTAAATGCTGATGTTCCATCCAGACTAGAGGGGGTGGCATCATTCAGTAAATCGGCGAGTGCAAAAAGAAAGTGGAAGTGACTATATTTAGATCTGTACTATTCGAGCTTGTAAGCCATTTAATTGAAAGTCAGGTCTGAAAGAGAATACAGATGACACCAAGCCCAATTAAGAGTGACAATGTAGACCTGAACAAGCTAATCACTGGGATTGGGACAACCATGGACTCTTTTCTGACCGACTTTCGAGATGAAAAGCTCTACTGCATTTCATAGGTAAGATGATATCTGAGAATATTGCAGGGAGCATTTTAGCAACTCAGACAAAGCGACAACAATGGTATAAAGAGTTTAATACAGGATGCTCCCTTATGGTGACAAATTCAATTTGAAAAACCTATTCCCAGAAGAAAAGTAAAACCATTTGTAGATAAAGAACAAAATACGTGTTTAGCCCCTTTCTTTATCTGTCAATAGTTAGAGTTAGATCTCAAAAGAGTGCTTACTTATCCCCTTACATCCGTTCCTTTGACTTTTGCCCATATTGATGGACTTATATCTACTGACAAATCAACTATTTTCAGATAGCTCCCAGAAATATAGATGTTTGTACTGTCGATGGAATGTTCCTGGTACATTCTCATGTAGATAAGCCTTCAACTTTTGGTGGTCAAGCAAATGTGATTCTGTCTCGTTGTCTTGTCAGACGTGCAAATCATGTAGATTTTGCATGTGACACTTTTAAATATCCATCAATTAATGATATTACCAGAGAATATCACTGTTTCGTTAAGGGAGAGGTAAATGTATCTGGACCTGAACAGGGCATACCAAAATAATTTACCCAAGCTTGTAAGTCAGAATCATTTAAGACATCTCAGTTGAGATTAGTGGCAGAAGTGTGGCGCCGAAAGGAGCATGCTAACGCCATGTGAGCTGTATTTTGGATTGATGAAGTCTGCTTCAGATACAAGTTATTTCATGGACAAGTGACACGTCAAGATGTCTTAGACCTAAATTGACACAATGTAGAAGTTGATGCCTGTATTGTCTTGCATGTTAAGCATACTTGTGAACTAATTTTTCAACCTAGTACTGTTGTCAAATACATCTATACGGACGTTCTCACTATATTGCTTTTCTGTACAAATTGGTCGTTCTAAGTCGGCGGTTCTGTTGTTGTTGATTCGTTGTTGATTGTTGCTCCCATTGTGGGATTCTGTGTTTGTTCCCTATTTTGTTGTTCATTGCTATGTGTTCTTTCTAGTTTTGCAATCATCTTGATGATGAAGAGAGAGCTGGTTTCTTTACTTTGTTTGTCTTCCTGGTGTCTTGTAGCTCTTCCTCTCGGTGCCGTGGATTGGTCTGCAGTGTGTAATTGTGGTATTTTCTGATCATACTCACTTTTTTCATACTCATCCATTCTTTTAAGATTCAGCAAAAGAGTGGGATATGGGTTATCATGCAATTCCTAGGACATAAAATATAAGCTATGTGGAATATTGACCAGCACAGTCTGTTCAGTCATGGCTGGCCATGTGGTAATAGCTAGCTATACATAGAGTTCACAGCTTAGAAACTAATAGGCTGGGCCAATATCCAGGAAAATCATAGTCTTATCTGAGCATAATTTATTCACATCGAAAAGAAAAGGATTTTGAAATATACATATATATTGTACTGTAAGAGCTGGGATTATGCCTTCTTTGTGTCCCTTCCTCATGGTGCCATGGGTTGGCCTGTAGGTTGCTATTATGGTTTTCTTGGCCATGCTCTAACATTTCTTGAAACTGTAATAGTAATTGATGACAACACCATCGTATTACATAAGATTGAATGATAAATCTGCTCTAGCTTAAACAAATTAAAACCATCTGATAACCAGAGACAAAAGTCATTAGTTTTCGTGGGCTTTATGATTGGCTGTATTTAAGTGTGAGATAGCGTCCTTGACATCTCTTATTTTTATTTTTATATTTAACATTGATCATTATATATTGTTTGCTGCCAAACTTTGCATTTTACTACTAATATTACATGGTCTAAATTATAAACATTCAATGGTACCCCCATTTTAGCGCTATTTTGAGATATTGCATACCCCCGGGGTATTCCGTTGGGCATAGCACTTTTGTGTACCAGTCGATATTTTTAAGAGTTTGATTTTTGAATTCAGCACACTTTTCTACATAAGAACACACCTTCAAACCTTTTGGCCTCAACCACTTGATTAAACCTATCATGGGCTCTGGGACTATTTGTTTGATTGCATTTAAATGTTTAAGCCGGGGATCAAACTTGTCACCCCTGGTTTGCAGAATGAGTACTAGTTAATTTCCTACACCATGGGGGCTCCATACAGTGGGTGATTTAAGAATAATACAAAACAGCCAGTACCTGTTGGTATAAAACTTTTTTCATGCTCAACTAAACTGAGCATAGTATTTCATTTTCTGTTCATAAAAACTAAAATACTACAGAAATAAAAATTGTTAAAACTTATAAAAACCCTGGTTTTGTCTTTTTCCTGCTAATAAATGTTAAAATGCCAACAAATGTTGGCATTTTAAAATTTACTAGATAGATAAATTCCGTGTTCAGTTGAGATAAGTAATAGATAAGGGATACTTTTCCGAGGCTTTCTTGTTTAAACGGCGAGGAGGGCGTAGCCCACCGAGGGGTTTAAACAGACAGCCGAGGAAAAGTATCCTTTATTTAGCTTGTAGTATGGCGCAGGCGCAAATAAACACGTGTTACTGACACCTGACGAAATTTACATTCACTCCTCCCAGCATCCGGCCTAAGCTGTCAATTATATTACATTTACCTATGTCGCTATTTAGGAAGTTCCCGCCTACATCGCTGTTTAACTGAAATTGGAAATTAGAGTACGGTTTTAAGCTCCTCCTTCGTCGTTATTCTAGGGTGTCTGATTTAAACATCAGCAAAGATGAAAGAAAAAGCATCGGCCATACTACAAAGACATGATAACGTCTTGAGCCAAACGCCAACAGCCAAGTGCATCCTAATGCCTTTAAAAAAGGCAGCCACAAATGAGCTGCGACATGAGATTTCAAACAATATATGTGCAACCAATGAAGACTCAGATCAGCCTGCACATACATGCAGTCTGATCAGAGCCTTTGCTAGTCGCTAGAATTTTCTATGCGTGTTATGCTACTAACTGAACATCATTTGGATTTTCTAAGCTTAAAAGGAGGCTGCACTGGCTCCTCCGAGTCTACACTTGTCAAAATGCCACATTGTTGGAAATCACATGTCTCTTCGACGGGGTATCTAATAGAACCTTCTGTTCAAGGGTCCCAGCGCCTGCAGGATTATTTTGTTTCCTTATACTCAAAGCTTTTAAACTAGTGGTACTAGTTTTTCCCACCAGTAAAACAGTAAAAATATGTCTTTGACATATTGCCTTGTCTTGCAGCCTTGTGGTCACCTGTTGAGAAAGGGGCTAAGGGCGTCTTCGCGGGTCCAGCAGGTCCAGTGTTTGCTGTACCCAGTTTTTTGGTCTGCCGTGTCCCTTTTTCTCGTTTCGCCTCATTTTTCTTTGCGCTTACCTCTGATTTTATTCGATCATACAACAATTTACTGAAACACTCCGAACTTTTCGCATGTCATTAATGAACCTTTCCATAAGATGTTCTTGGTCAGGTGTGGTACTAATTGTATTGATTCCTGACATTTGCCTTCTTCCTTTTTATAATCACACAAGTACTGACTCACAATAAATACCGTATACTGTGTTATCCTCTCAGATCAAATAGTGGTTGGTTGCCCATTAGGTGAGCCTATTTCATATTATGTGTTCAACCTCAAGATACAAACATGTGGATTCTGATCAGCTGATCTGTATCTGCAGTGTTTTCAAAAGTGTGAATATGATTTTTATAAAAGCTTTGCTCACTGTGCGGCATTTCTAAGGTTGCGTATCATATATGTCTGTTTAAGCAGTTTGTCCATTGATGTAGACTAAAACAAGAATAGATTTGAAGCAATTGATTTTAATGATACAAAATGATTTAGGCAATCCTAACAGAATGACCTGTATGTTCATTGAAGACCAGTATTAGTCCAGCCTGATCAGAGGTGTTGCTAATCGCCCAAATCAGCCAGTTCCTGAGGCTATAAAACATTTTACATGTTCAACTCAACTGAGTTTCAATTGCTCATAGTAGCTCAAATGCTGAAAATCAAATAGTTTTCTTGCTTTAAAACTCACTAATATTGTAGTAATACTACTAATAAATGTTAAAATGCCAACAAGTGATAGAATTGTAAATTCATGAGCAGGAAAGAAGTCATATCTATCCTGCTAATAAATGCTAAAATGCCAACAATCGTTGGCATTTAAGCATTTATGAGCAGGAAAAGTCATCCTCAATTGAGTTGAGCATAAATTTTTTTATAACGTTGAAACAAGTTATGAACATTGGAGGATGATATCAATTTGTTCAGAGTCCTTGTAGTCAGTATAACACAAACTTGTGGCCTTGAGAACCCTTTGACTTTACAGATACACTGTGCTCATACTACAACAGCAATTTGGGTTTCCTCACTTATTTTAAAAGGAATTAAGGTACCTTTCTCATCATGTTCAATTTCTTCATTTGATCACAGATAAACACCCCAAATTGCTTGGGTTCTAATTGATTTTGGTTCATGAAATACACATTGTATCTTTTAACTTTAAAATTATATATAAACTTTGACGCTTCATGTCAATGTATGAAAGGACGTGTAACAGTTTGGCCGTTTTTTGGCCCACGGTGGATTTGGCTGAAATTTAAATATATGGTGGTTTGATCTCTGCCCTTTCACGTGAGCATGTTTTTGAATAAACGACGGCATATGCAGTCACTTGAATTAAAGTTTCTCACTAGTGTGTATAAACAGAGGTTTGTTCATGAATGTGGATGCAAAAAGCAAACTGACCTCAAACATGATACCAAACATGCGTGTGTTTATACTCGTCATGTCTATGTCGTAATTTGAGCTAACACTACTGTCATCAATTAAAATTATGCTAAAACTTAGCTAAATACTGTGCTTACGATTGCCTTGATGATATATTGTTTTTTTTAGGTGTAATATAAATTGAACATTTAAGAGTTAGTGTTTTATCGCCTTTTCCAGTTAACCAATAGCACAAACAAGCATATTCCGGTTATTCATATTAATATAATCAGTACGACATGCACACAAGCGTGCATTTAACATGTTGAATGCGACATTATATGCACAACCTTTTTTGCTAGATTGGTATGAAACATGAATATAAATAGTTATAAAGCTACTGAAATGATAATGAAAGCTTTGAACACTATTTTTGCTCACAGCCATAATTATTAAATCGATACATGTGTGTGTTGTATATCTGCCTGTTCATCTGTCAGTCCGTCTGTATGTCACCATTTTGTGTCTGTGACGTATCTTCTAAGTGCCTGATTCGATTATAAGATTAATTCACAAAACTGTGCACCTTTGTGGATGAACATGCAGAATAAATGATTACTTTAAGGCCATGGTCAAAGCAGGCGGTCGTAGATTACATGTACAGAATGCATATCTGCTCCATATTTTACGCATGTCAAAGAATAACATTGATTTATTTGCGACAATGTCTGCGCCGCCTTATACATCATATATGTACATGAGAAGTTACGAACTTCAAAACATATAAATAGGTGTTAACTTTGAGGGTCAGTTACAATATATGTTAGGAGTGTGCATTTGTATTCATCACACCAGCTCCTTTCTGTTCAAATAACCTCACTTTAATAATATTACCGATAAACTGACACAGTTCTATCAAAATTGTGGAATATCAAATGATTCCAATATCTGTGCTATGAAGAAGCTTTTTGTCTGCGCTCTACCTTATGAACCGCTAGATGGATTTAATCGAAACTTGCACAGATACTTATCTGGGACAGCCAAAACAAATTGTAAGATTTTGGTGACCTCGACCTTATTTACAAGGTCACCAGGGACATATAAAAAAAGGCTTGTCTGTATTCTATCTTCCTCACCAAAGGCAAGATTTTGACCAAACTGACACAGATACATCATTGGGAAGATGAATGAATGACTAGAATTCGGTAGCATTGACCTTAATTCCAAGATCACCAGCGTCACATAACTCTATTAAGTGGATGGGGGGACAACAAAAAACTCCATCTAATGTTATATACTTTCAATTCTTAACTACTCTAGTATTAAAAAGTGTCTGCCCTGTAATGCGAGAATACGAATAATTGATTAATTATTCCTAATTATCACATAATTTGCCATTTTTGACAATCTTAATTCAAAGCAGTGGGCCATGGCAAAGCAAAAGTGGTGTTGAGCTGTCTAAATAAAAGCAGATTGTACCAAAGAACTGTATCCAGAAATCTATGTATCAGTTAAAGAAGTTGGGGGGGGGGGGGGGGCATCAAACTCTCTCCGCTTGTCTGTCTGTCTCTCTCTCTCTCTCTCTCTCTCTCTCTCTCTCAAATACGACTAGCATTTACTGAAATGTTGTTGTATTTGCTTTTCAAGCGCAAGATATCCAAAGACTATTTGTAAAAAATAATATTGATACGAGCTTGCTAATATGTACATTGTATTCCATTTTCGGACGGGAATCTTACGTCTCTCCAGTGATTTTTAGTACCCTCAGTGCTTTGATAAGTATGATTGAATAGTACATTTCAGGAAAAAAAAGTCTTTTAACGGTATTAGCCGCATGCGGAACCCACTCAGAGTTACCATTTTATTGTGTAATATTATATGCACAATAAAATGATAAATAGTTTTATCCGGTTCCGCATGCGGACATGTATCTAATTGAGTCACGAAGTACACGAGGGTGTTTGATTTTACCATAGACTTAGTGTTAAGTGTGGTTGATAGGGCATGCGTTTAACCCCAAAATTTATCATAAAAATACATTTTAGTGAAGAAAACAAATTGTGGACATTAAACTAGAGACTCTTAGGTATCATTTGGTAATATTTTGAAGGGATTTCTTTACAATCGATTTTTTACTGTAAAAGTGGGCCATTTGTAATACAAAACCGTTAAACGTCCTTTCTAATTACGGTTTTGTCATTGTGGATAATCCATCTATGACAAAACTGTAAAATTTTGAGTAAACCGTAATGGGCAATTTCTTTAATATAACTGTAAAAACACATTTAAAATCTGATTTTATTTCTATTTTTGCAAAACAAGGCAGGTTGCATCCTCGAAGCAAACATATTCAAAAGTTCTCATTTTTGTCTGCCTTTATTTGAAGGTAATTTTACTATAACACCGTAGGAAGTGACGAAACCCAAATTGCCGTTGTAGTATGACCACAGTTCAGATATGACTCTGATCAGACTGAGCAGGTTGTTTGCCGATCTGAGTCTTAGTTGGGCAAAACTGCCATTTTGCTGGTATTCTGGTGCTGTTTTTCTTTACAAACAGTATGTGTCAGGTTGTGTCCTTGCTCTTGGCTTTCATTGCACTTATTAAACTCTGTTGTAGAACTGGGTATAGTTGTTCACACATCTCAACACACGAACTCATCGCCTGAAAAAGTAGTTCATCATAATTGGGCCTCGTCGCGACAAAACCTGTCTTCGGTGTTTCAGACAAAGCCAGACTAAAACCAGTCTCCACAGCTACAGAGACTAGCTAGAAAACTGACATTACGCTTGTAGCATGCTTAGATATGGTACTTTCCAAAATGCAAATAACAAAGGTGCTGATCAGACTGCGCGGATGAGACGCTTGGTCTGCGCCTGTGTTGTTCGCACACCCTCGAAGACAGGTTTTCTCGCGTCAAGGCCCATATTATGGTAATGCAACATTAAAGATACTGTAAATTCGGAAATTTTAGCGAGAATTTTATGTTTGCGAAAAGCGTTAAAAGACATATTTGGGACGTTAAAAATTTGGGGACTAAGGCATGATTTACCTATTATCAGTAAATGATCCAGTGATTTCGCCATTTCACAAGGATTTTATTTTCACGAAACTTCGCATATGCATATGAAAAGTTTCGCGAATATAAACCCTCGCAAAAATTTCGGAATTTACAGTATATCCACACAGGACTCATTCCTCACACTACATTATTGCTACATTTAACAAACTCGGCAGAGGAATTAAAAGAAAAAGGACCCCTTACATTGAAGTAATGCTACAGGCATCTCTACACAGGCACACAAATAACTGAAAAAGTAATTACTCATACTACAGAAATGCTACATTTAACAAATCTCCACAGAGGAACTCATTGCCAGATAGTAGACTTCCTCATATTATGGCAATGCAACATTAAAATTATCTCCACAAAGAAACTCAAAGCCCCTAAAATAGTCCCTCACATTAGAGTAATGCTATATACAATCAGTGTTCCCAAAGAAATTAAAAACACAATTCCATGCTTTTTCCATGATTTTCCATGATCAACAATGTAAGGACATCGGACAGTCTTAATGAAGGATTGCCCATAAAAATGACCAGAGAAAAGTTTCAAAGAAAACGATATTTTTTCTATGAAAAAGACAGTTGGTTCAACCCTGACTTATCCACAAAAGCAGTTTTCTCATTGGACAAGTACCATTTGAAAAATATGGGTTGAAAACTCTGTTTTAGCTTTTCAACATATAGAAAATAGAAAACGTTTTACTGAAGTGCTTTCCCCCCGTGACCAAACTAATCCTTTTGCATATAGTTGTAGTTTTACATTTCACACATCATATAAAAACGGCATGATTGGTCACGGGGGAGGGGGGGACAAGTACCATTTGAAAAATATGGCTTGAAAACTCTGTTTTAGTTTTTCAACATATAGAAAATAGAAAACGTTTAACTGAAGTGCTTTATGCGAAATGCTCAAAAACACTTTATTATAAAAACTTATTAGAAACTTATTTTGTAAAAAACCTGTAGGTAGATATCAATTTGCAATGGCATGTATCAGGGCTTTAATTATGAGTGCTTACAAAGTAATATATTGTCTCATTTCTAAACCAAAACATATGTTTGGGGTACTCAAAAGAACTGTCTCAATCAGACAGTTCTTTTAAGCACCAAATTTTAGGCTAAATCTGATGTGTAAGAAAATATTAACGATTTTACGCTCAAAAACTGTGCTTATCTAGACTATGATTTATACAGTATGCAGATATGATACACCCCAGTGCACAAGTCAAACTGGTTGACTTGGAACATTACAGGTAATAGTCAAAAGTAAATGACAGCACACTTCTTTAGATGAAACAATGAAATCTTCTCAACCCGGATTTTATGCAAACGCATCACTTTCATCTCAAGTTTTATGCCGCAAACATAATATTTACATGTATTTAGGTGAATGCTCGACGAAACTTTGACTTTCTGTGAAATAAAATTTGGTCACAAAAAATACCCCCACCCCCTAAACCCTAGAGTCCTGGCATAATTATGCAATATTTTCAAAATATTTTTATTTTGTTAGGTGCACTTAATGTAAGGGTTTAATTTAAGCACAAAACTATAGTTGTCAGTTATGCATTATCCTAGCCACATGCTGTCAAAATTTGGGCAGATTGAATAGGAAACTGTCCAAGGTCCTTTCCATGACTATTTAATGCATGGCCTCCAACCTCCCTTTTTAATGGCATCTTCACCATACTGAGCATAAATGCGGAATGCAGCAACAGTACTGTAGCATGCTTGTGGACCATACATGCATTTTTAAATAATTTAAACTTGAATCCAACAGTAGCCTGAAATATAGCTGTCAGACACACAACTTTTTTGTCTGACAGCTAGTGTTCTGGGTACTGGTGATTTCACTAAATAATTTCACAAAATTCCATGATTTTTCCATGAGTATTTGGTTTTTTTTTCAAAATCTATTAGTTTATCATGCATGGAACTTTTTTTCATGATTTTCCAGATCTTCCAGATTTCAGGAGCTTGTGTTAACCCTGTATAATAAACAAATCTCCACATAGGAATTTATTGCCAGAAAATGCAATTCTCCACATTATGGTACTGCTATATCAAAAACATCTCTACTACACAGGAACCCATTGCCTTTTAATAACATTAAAAATATCTCCAAACATGAACTCATTGCCTGAAAAAGTAGTTCCTCACATTACAGTAAAGCTAAATTTTGGATATAGTGCAGTGTATTAAAAATGAGTTAAAAGATACATTTGCAGGATAAGTACAAAATGTGAACCCTGTTCAAATTGCACAGGTTCACATTTTGTACATATCCTAGGATAGTAACAAAACTATATAACTACTAAAAGTATCTGTAAAATCTATTTTTAGAATTGTGGTTAACTCATTCTTGAAGGTATTGGTTCAGTGCATTTGTTTTTACTCTGCATATTTCTGTATAAATGCTATGCAAGGAATAAAACGGTAGCCAAAATTAGGCAGTCTGAAACACAATATCAAGCACTATTTAACTTTTAAAAATATCTTTCAGGGCCGAATCATGGCCCATAACAGGAATTCTGCCTGATCTTGAGCAAAAATCCAAATCCAGTAGTATTCTACAGAGTAGGATCCTGTTTAATCTCTGCCAATTCTGCATTTTTTATATTCAGCAATATTGTAAAATTAATTGTGGATGCAATTAAAATTTCTTTGATCTTAAACTGAAATGGATAGCTGAACAATTCCGCAATATTTTGCCTCACACTGAGATTTTCAATACAATGTGAATCAAGCCCCCATTCCCTTAAATGCAAACAAAACACTGTAAATTCAGAAATTTTCACGAGGGTTTTATTTTCACGAAACTTCGCATATAACCATTGAGAAATGATAAAATCCCTCTGTCATTTACTAAGGTAAATCATGCCCTATTTGCAATTTTTTACGTCGCAAATATGTCTTTCAACGCTTTTCACAAAAATAAAATTCTCATGAAAATTTCCCAATTTACAGAAACTACAGGCGTTTTTTTGTACAGCAGAAAATGACCATTTTTGCAATGTGAGAAATGCTTACTATGATTAACTTGATCACACTTATTGCTGTGTTTGGTCTAAGCCTACCTAGGGTTCATACAGGCAAGTTGGAGTAAAATTCAAGGACTTTTTAAGGACTTCTAAAGACTATTCTACAGTTCTCAAGGACTAACAGTTTATGAAAACCACTGATTTAAGTGTTAAAATTCTACTTAAGAAATGTTAGACTGAGATAATGGAGAAATTAGTTCTAGAAAATTAGTATAAAATTGTTGTACCTTAATTTGGTGCAGCATATGCTGCACCAAATAAAGACACAACAGTTTTATACTGATTTAGATCTCTATCAACAGTGTTATGTCCTACAGAAAATAGAATAATGAAAGGACGTTTCAAGGCTTTTGAATGATTTTCCAGTACTTTTCAGGGTATATTTAATTTTCAAGGACTTTTCAAGAAAGCCCTTTAAATACAAGTACTTTTCAAGCCTGTACGAACCCTGCTACCTTTTAAGCAGCTCAAACTGTATTCTCCCCTTTTAAAAATTACCTCAGAGATCTGATATATACAAAGATTATGATACTGATAGTATTGTTTTAAGAAACTGGTCAAGCATACTATTAATTGGAGCATATATGTGGTTTCTATAGTTTTTGTTGTGAACAATTTAAGACTTTGTTGTCAAATCATGTATACATCTATTTTGACCATTTATTACTCTGTTATTATTTGCATGTATGTATGACAAGAAACTGTACAGTTTACGTCAATAAAATATATGTTCTGTTCTGTTCATACCTTTTTCAACAGCTCAAACTGTATTTCTCCCTTAGAGGTTACTGCAGAGATCTGATGCAAGGATGGCATCAACCCCACTGTTACACTGCCATTGTTTAATCCAGAGTCTTTCTACAAAGAGTAATAAATGTATAGGTCAATGCAAAACATAAATGAGCTGTGACATGCGATTTCCAACAATGTGTCATTTTGACATGAATAGACTCAGACGAGCCTGTGCAGCCTCCTTTTATGCTTAGAAACTCCAAATGCTGTTTGGTCAGTAGCTTTGTTAGTCGCACATACCACATTGTTGGAAATCTCATGTGACGGCTCAAATGTATTGAGCTTAAATATATGAATAATTTCTTACCCATCAGTTTTAACATCTGTTTTGGGTGCTCAAAAGAACCGTCTCATTGAGACGGTTATTTTGAGCACCGACAACTTATGTTATGGTTGAGATATATGAAAAGAACTTTTTTAATTATCTTATCGATTCTCCTGATTGTTTTTTGCTTGTAGCTTAACATTTCTTTCAACATGTTTATCGGGCCTCCAGATAAGAGTGTGTAATCAAAATTCAATTTTCTTAATTCTCAACCAAAACATATGTTGTGGGTACTCAAAAGAACTGTCTCAATGAGACGGTTCTTTTGAGCACCCAAAATAAATGTTAAAACTGATAAGAAAATATTTACAATTTTACGCTGAAAATTTTTGCCTATCTGGACCGATTGTTTATGTTGTATCACAACAGTTAGTAAGACTTGTATAAGAATGATAGAGACATCCTACAATCAACAGTGAGAAGAATTTTGAACAGAGCGGGTCTTAATTCAATTGGTGACATTTGCCTGAAAACCTTGAATGGAGTCATTGACAATATTAACAAACAAGCCCAAAATGGAATCCTTAGTACACCTCATCAGTATGTGAATTAACCAAAATTTAAGTTTAAGAAACTATGCATGCACACAGTGTACATGAGATTTAAGTGCCTGGAGTTAAAATTGCCTAGTGATCAAGTGTGCCTAGAGTTCATCAGCAATGAAATAATGCTTACAGATAAACAACAACAACAAAGTTAGTTACCCTATTACACTGTTCCTAGAAAGACTTCTCATAGCGGTTTACCAATTCTTCTTATGACTCAACCAAAACTAATGATGTGGATACTCAAAAGAACCGTCTCAATGAGACGGCTCTTTTGAGCACTCAAAACAGAGGTTTATTTTGAGGCATGAGAAAATTATAACAATTTCACACTTAGAAAGATTACTTAACTTAACCTATATTTAAGAAATGAATTCAATTTTTGGAATGTTCATTGAATCATGAATACTTTGGGTCTCTTGCAAAGTAATTGGCTTCACGTTAATTTTGCAAGAGACCCGAAGTATTCATGATTCCATGAACAGACCAAAAATTGAATTTATTGCTAGTATAAATATCTAAATTATAAAAAAAATATTAAAAATTTATAAAAAAATATTAATAATTTAGGAAACAAAACAGCTTTGTATTTAATTTGTAATCGTATTAACGGTTTTGTCATAGTGTAAAACAGAAAAGCAGAACAGCTAGTGTGAACATAGACAGCAAATGGAACAAACAAGAGGCTTGTTTTGCATGTGTGACTTGGGTGTAGCTTGCTGTCAATCACAGCACCGGTGCCACTTCTGCGAATGAGTTCCATGTTTGAAGTGTATTGCACGGGCAAGTGAGCTTGGCAGCTGTCAATCAAATTTGTGTCATTCATGAGGCTATGAACTGTTGCAAAAATCTAAAGATTAATTAAAGACTTGCTTCGAAAATGCAAATATATAACAATATTTTCATTTTGCTATTATGTGAGAAGAATATACCCAATTATATATCTTTAAACTAATAGATTCTTCCTTCTGGTTTGATACAATAAACTTGGGATAGTCCATTGTACATATCTAGGGGTGTCAGGTTATAATTTAAAAAAAAATATTGTTTTGTTGTCTAAAGATCTTTTTCAGCTTTACAAACAGTGTAGACCCTGATGAAATGCAGCATCATGCTGCATTCATCTGGGTCTTCACTGTTTACAAAAGTACTCATTTAGGGGTTTTCCCCAAATACAAAGGTTAAGTCTGCAGGGCACTGTGCCACAATCCTTTGCAAGTTTGATTGCTAATCCAGGGGTCATGAGTTCCATCTTGACCAGGCCCCATACTTTCTTGGAGACTGATCATGAAATAGATTCTACTGTCATTCTCTTTTCGTGATTCTGATGGCCCTTCTGTTCGCGGGAGTGGAACCATTTGTGCAATAGTGGTAGAGGGCACCATGAGGAACATTTCTGTGAAATTATTTTGAATTTAGACCATTGGTTAAAGAGATGTCATTTATGATATTTCTTATCTAGAGCTCTGGCCGCCCTTTTGTTTGGTCATGCAGAGCCATTTATGCAATTTTGGTAGAGGTCTTTATGAGAAACATTTCTGTGAAATTATTTTAAATTTAGACCAGTGGTTTAGGAGGAAATACTGTTTAAAATTTCTTATCTAGAGCTCTGGCTGACCTGGTGTTCGGTATAGAGAAACAATTTGTGCAGTTTTGATGGAGGGGCACATTCCTGTGTAATGAGCCCTAGCATGAGATTCCAACAATGTGGTATGTGCGACCAGCAAAGCCTCAGATCAGCCTGCGCTTACCCAGTCTGATCAGAGCCTTTGCTAGTTGCTTGAATATTCGATGAATGTTATGCTACTGACCAACATCATTAGGAGTTTCTAAGCTTAAAAGGGCACTGCACAGGCTAGTATGAGTCTACACTTGTCAAAATGCCACATTGTTGGAAATCACATACAATGGCTCAAATTATTTCAAATGGAGCCATGGTTCAGGAGATGTTGTTTAAAGAAAAAACTTAAGATGGATAGACATACAAAGACCTATCACAATAGCTTACAATGAGCATGTGGCTCAAGTGTGCTTAAAAGGCCAAGCTCTCTAAGATATTAAGAAAAATATTGCTCTAATTGATTAAATATAGCTTACCTCTGAAGAGTACTCCTCTAACAGACATGGATCCATCAGCACTCTATCATTATACAATCTCTAAAAGAAAAATATATATACAGAACTTCAGATATGTCATGAGATTTAAGTACTTATAGCATTGGCAAGCAGCGAGACTCTGATGAGACTGCACATTTGTGCAGTCTCATCAGAGCCTTTGCTGCTTACACACTAAAAGAAGGAACACAGATGATTGCTGTCAATCAAAATTTCTTGATTGTCGTCTCACTCTCATGTATGTTTCAGCAATGACTTTGCCCATATGGGATAGGTACTAAAATCACTCAGCAAGCCTTTTGATGCCCGAGACAGACTTTTCAATCACATCCTCACATTTATGATAAGATTTTACTCATCATACTTTTCTAGAAGATATGTTCATTTTGAATATGTGAAACTGACAAGGTTTTCATGTGCTTATATAAATCACTTTGGTGGAATGCATAAGCACTATTGAGCCCAAAAAAAAGCTAAAATTGTCATCATATAGTGATGCTGTATTTTGGCCCAGTGTGATAATGGGCCATGTCATGCTAGTGATATGGGTTTTTTGCCCAGGCAATAAAAACATATCACCACATTCCAATCACTCGGGCATAAAATGCTTATCATGTCCACCCATGTCTGTCAAGTAGGAACGTGGAACATCCTTCTACTGTCATTTGAATATAAAACTTGCAGACATAAAATTCAGATAAGTTATTTATCTGATTACTAGCTACATGCAAAACAAGGTCATGTCTTATCGCTATGTAATATATTAGTCCCCTACTGGATTAATGAAACCTCCCCCATCCATGGTACATGCTTTATTTGTTTGATTTGAATTTGTCCCCGCCAACAATTTTTCAGTTATGTTATGTGGGGTCTTCCTGTGTTGAACCAGTACTAAGCAGGAATTAATGTGTCTTGCTCAGGGACACAAAGAAGTGCAGCCGGGACCTGTAACCTCTCGTTCTCGAATCAAGCACTCTACCACAGAGCCACTGTGCTCCCACCCATGAACTACATGCATGATCCACATAAACGGTATTTGTAACAATCATGAGCTATTACTGGATGGCATTTATGATGTGTTCCGACATATACAACAACAACACATCATCTTAGTTGGAGTCAAAGTTGTGACCTTGACCTTGGGAGTTGGTGGTTAAGTGTTGTGCATGACACACTATGTTATGGGTAATAATCAAGTGCAGTTATATTAAATTTTGCCAACACTTGTAGGATATATGGTCGGTACATGAAAGTGTGACTGATAGACTGAAAGATGGATGGACCAACTGTCCTTTGAATTAAAAGTTGTGAGCTTGACCTTGAAAAAGTTGGTGGCTAAGTGTTGTGCATGACACACGTTGATGGTCTGAGTAATAATCACATTAAGTTATAATGAATTATACCACCTTAACCCAGACTTGGGGTCAATTACTTTGAAAAGTAATTAATTACATACAATTACATTGGAAATTGTTCAATTAAATTACAATTTCAATTACATGGCTTTTGAGGAAAGTAATTAATTACATACAATTACTTTGCCAAATGTAATTAATTACATTAAAATTACATTTCACTGCCACTTAGATAGCTTCATCAGATTTTATTTTCAGAGATATTTGAAATGAGTTAAAACTCCTTAAAAAGTCTGAGTAACCTTGGCAATATATGTTTATTAAATTAATTTTATTTTGAGGACTCCTTGTATTATTGTCTAGTGATGCAACTTAAAAGAAATGAAACATACAAAATCAGTAGTTGTTTTTTGTGGTTGATGACATGATCACACAGAAGAAAATACAGATATTATTATTTTATTGGGGGGGGGGGGACATCTTTAAATTGCCAAATTTCTCAATATAGCTGTTAACCGCAGAACAAAGTTCAGGACTGAGAAACATCTTACAACTGTGGAAGCTATTAAACCATGGAAACTATTTTGTAAAACTAGCTTAAATGCCAGAGAATAACTGTTTTTAAAAAGTGTTGATAAAAAATCTGTGTGGCCCTATGAGACATGAAAGTTGGCAAAAAAAATACAAAAAAGAATTATATCAGATAGCGAGAAACTAAAATATTACTAATGTGTAAAAAATGCTGGCTTTTTACATTGTAAGCTATAGGTCTCTTGTTACCGTCTCCACAGGAACATCTAATTTATTTTCTTTTTCTTTTTTGTTATTATATATCAACAATGATAGTCCCCACATTCACTGAATGAGTGAAATCCTATTTAATTTTCAGAATCACATTTTATCAAAAATTATTATAATTATAATATTATTATTGAAAATGGCAAATGAGCAGTTTAAGGGTTTTAAATAATGTAGTGGATAGATTGGGTCATGCACCTTAACATATAAGTGTGTTCATCCTAGGTGTGAAAATTTATCAAAATGCATTCAAAGAGTTAATTCATTAACCAACATTATTGTCTGAGTAAATACTATTGTTAAGATTATCACACCTTCTTTGTTTTGGTAACTTAACTATTAAAGGTTGATAGTCACAAAGCTATATCTTTTATAAGCAGATGAACAAAGAATATATAATTTGCTTAAAAAGGATGCTTTCAAATTAGTAGAGGTAACATACAGTCTGTGTCTATATTCTATTTTATGTCTAATAATATACTAGCATAATTAGTTCCAATTCTCATTTGTTTAATGTTGCATCCAACTTTTCGCAAATAAATGATGTTTGCATTTACAAAGACCAAGAACAATTCATTTAGCAGTGTTTTAAGTATCTATAATAATCTTAGGTAACTGAAGTTCATAACTGACCTGAAAAGTAATTTAAAAGTAATTCAAAGTAATTGTTAATTACTCCCATTTTTGACTGTGTAATTAATTACATTCAATTACTGTAATTAAAGAAATATCTTAATTACAATTACATGCAATTACTTTAGAAAATGTAATTAAATTACAATTAATTACAATTACAATTTTAATTACCCCAACTCTGCCTTAACCATCTTTTGCATGAAATATTTTGTGATGTGCAAGATCTTCACTGATGTTGGAAGTATAAAATAGTTATACCATGTTTGTCTACCTGTACATAAGATAATCCACTGGCTAAAGATCGTGGATTATCTCCACGAACAGGCGGACAACCCATGGTATAGCAATTACTTAGACCTACCCTTGTAGGAGATATGGTCCAGATGCAAATGCCTGACTGACTGATGGACAGAAGCATGGGTGAAAGCTCAAAATTTCTAAAAACCTGAACTTAAGAAAATCAGACCTCAAGACATGCAATATGCCTATAAAATATTAACAATTACCAATGTTTAAAGGTTTAATTATCTTTAGATAATCTGAAAATAAATCAGAAGAGCTATTATAATCTGACTACTTCAGTATTTTGAGGCTGACTTTCTATGGAAAAGTTTTATAACCTCTTGGGCTGTCCCTAATACAGTTAAATCTCATAAATTCGAAGTCCTTGAATACTTCATGTGATTATTACTACTGATAATTTGTTTCAAATTATCAGTAGTTCAAAATTATGGAAGATAGACATTTAAAATATAACCCACAAAGTGATTATGATCAGTGTACCTTTGCAAGAGACACCAAGTATTCATGATTCCATGAACAAACCAAATATTGAATTTATTGCTTATATTGACATTTTATTATAAAAATCTAACATATAGAAATTATTTATAATTTAGGGAACAAAAAAATTTTGTATTCTATGTCATGCAATCGTATTAACAGTTTTGTTGGAGTGTAAAATGAAAAAGCAAAACAGCCAGTGTGATCACAGACAGCCAATGGAGCAAACAAAATGCTTGCTTTGCATGTGCAACTCAGGTGTGACTCCCTGTCAATCACAACATCATTGTCACTTCTGGCAAATGAATTTGATAATTAAAGCGTATTGCACAGGCAAGTGAGCTTGGCAGCTGGCAATGAAATTTATATCATTCATGAGGCTATTAACTGTTGCAAAAAATCTGAAGATTAAGTAAAGGCTTGCTTTGAAAATGTGAATATTTACCACTGAACAACCAGCTACAAGGTCATACATCTCTACACCAGCATCAGCCAGAGCTACAGACGCACATGTAATTGATGCAGCCAGAGCTGAAATATACATGAACTCTTGTTAACCCTTTCTATATAAATGGATTCTTCCTTCTGGTTTGATACAGTAAACTTGGGATGGTTCATTGTATATATCTATGGATTTAAGGTTATAATTTTGTCTGAAATCTTTTTACCGTAACAAACAGTGTAGACCTAATTAAATCCAAGTTCAACATTATGTATTTTTTCATCTGGGTCTTAAACAGTTTGTAAAAAATACACATTTAGGAATTTCCAGTAAACAAAGGGTTAAAGCTAGAGGGTATTGTAGTAGACTAAGGCTCCTAGATAAGATATTTTTCTCCTCCAGAAGATATGCTGTAGTTACTCAAAACAACTGTCTCAATGAGACCACTCTTTTGAGTACTCAAACAAATTTGAAAAAGATGGTTAAGTAAATATTTACAATTTTATGCTCAAAAGACATATTTATCTTCACCTATGAGATCTATTGTATTGTGTTGAAGTTTGCCATACGTACAATAAATTCGGGATGGTCCTTTGCATATATTGAGGGGCTAAAGGTTATAAATTCCAAATAAAATTGTATTTCTTTCTCTGATGATCATTTTTGTCCAATAAAGCAAACAGTGATGACTGCTGAAATGCAGCATTATGGGGAATTTTATCGAGGTCTTCACTGTTTGCAAAAGTATGAATTTTGTAGTCAAAGGTAAACAAATGGTTAAAATAGTGTTAAACACTTTAATTGAGGAATTTCTAAAATGGTTATGGTCTTGATTATGATTTATACTTATAGTTATGCATCCAAGTAAGAAAGAGGGCAAAGATCAGGAATCAATACAATCAAGCGCCACCTCTGACCCAGGATACCAAAGGGAAAGTGATGAACTCACAGTAAAACGCCACAAACGAGAGCCAAGTGATCAGCCCTTTCCCAGCAGGTGACCACAAGGCACATAAAAAACAGACGTGCGCAAAGGCATAACAAACACAAGACAAAAAACATAAACATCATGCATCCAAGTTCTGATCAAATAAATTGTCCCTGATCAGACTGCTCCTTGGAGCAATCTGATCTGGGACTTATTAATTTGCATATCCTTTTCTATTGAAGTAATTTTTCATAAAAAGACCAAACTCTGTTCACGACCTGCGTTGCCGGGGCACATATTTAATGTGGGAACAATCATTATGCAAAGTTTGAATATAAAGGAAGGAAATCTGTTTGAATTACAGATTACACACAAATTACACAATGTAAGCGCTCCAAAGGTGGTGTAGATGTAATAATGTCTAAGTTCAACACTCCCAAAGATATTATCAAATGTGCACAAAATATATGGTGTATATGTTCAATGTGTGAACAATCATAACATACAAAGTTTGAATAAGAAGGAATGAAAACTGTTGGAGTTACAGATTACGCAAACAAGATGCCCTCTAAGCATTTTACAGAAAATAATTTCGAAGTTCAAGACCCCCAAAATTGAAAAAAATCATGAAATGTGAATAAAATAGAAGGTGCACAACTTCAGTATGTGAACAATCATTATGCAAATTTGAATATAAAGGAATGAAAACTGTTGGAGTTACAGATTACACAAACAGACGCCTTCTAAGCATTTTTGAACAGAAAAATATCTAAGTTCAACACCCCTCAATAATATTCATGAAATGTGCACAAAATAGGAGGTGCAAATCTTATATGTGAACAATCATAATGCAAAGTTTGAATAAAAAGAAATGAAAACTTTAGGAGTTACAACTTACACAAACTAGACACCCGGTTAAAACACTGTATTGATGCCGATTTAATTTTTTTCATGTTACATCTATGCTTAAAAAGAACTGTGTAATCACCTTATAAGAGTTATGCAGAAATGCATTGGCAGATCTTGTTTGCCCGAAAATTTCAAGCTGCCAACATTGCCCGTTTTGGGGATATGGTCTATAATGTGCTCCCAAAATAGCCATCTATAAGCGTTATGCAGTCTCATTTTGAAAATCAAATCATTTTAAGTCCAAATAAGTCAGGTTTTCTATCTAAATATTGATAAAGAACTGTTTGCATCTTATAAAGACACTTATCGTCTACATTTTGCAATTTGAATTAATGAAATTGGTCAAAATTGTGGATTTTCTCCTCAAATTCTTAAAGATAGTGTTTTTGATAAAAACTGCAAGAACGACACTAATACACTGTACTATACCCATGATTGTACAAGGAACATGTTTATTTAAGTAAAATTCATTTCCATTATATCATTAAAGACTATAGTTTCCAAAAAATACAGTTTGCATTTCAGGCTAGTCCAATGCAAAGCACCATAGAACATTTCTGTCAGGAACAAAAAAGTAAATTTTTGTAGTGTCTTTAACCGTGACAATTCATGAAGCAAAATCTTGAAGATTTTCAATCTCAGAATAACTTCCTTTTAATATTTTATATCATTCAACATAAATATCAGATAGACAAAGTTTCATTGTCATGACAATTGGAATCTATGAGAAATTAGCATCAGAAAAAGTTACAGACACTTCATGGAACATTGGACCAGATTTAAGTGCATTTTGACAAGGAAGATTTTTTTGAAAGTTGGTCTTTTGGACTAGTGTAACTACTTTGATGTCTTTAAGTATGGTTTACTGAATTCAGAAAATGATTTTAAGCATTGAGATATACTTCTGGTAAAAGTGAAGAGATGCAATCAGATGGAGCGCAATTTATGACAAATTCAGCTAATGGTTGTTGTAAGGATATGCTTATATTTTGCATCTTTATGGGTTTATCTCCTTGATTTGCCTCTCATAATGCTAATCAGTTTCTCCCATTGCTGTTTCAGAGAAAAAGAACTGCAGATATTTATATTTTTGCTCTTATCATGCATGTTATGTCCGTAACCTATTAACAGGCAGAAGTAAAAGTATAAAAAAGTTATATGAAGGAATATTTTCAAAAACAAAGACTAGTTTTAGGTAAGATGTGTAAACTAGAGGACCTGACGGTCCTGAAGCGCTCACCTGATCTCCTTAATAATGTTAAAATAGGTCAAGATCAGCTAAAGCTTATAATGAAACATATTTTGTTTTATGGGGGTTGCAGACATTTTGGTCAAGTGACCTAAAACAATCTAATGAATACTCCATCAAACAGCCCAGTGATTTCTGGGGAAAAGATGTTTGGATAGGTATATGGCAGTTCAAATGAGTGGCCTTGTATAAAAGGTCACAGGTCAGCTTGACATTGGTACTTATATAAAACCGTTGTCTCATTTGGTTAAACATTTCTTGCAAGTATTATGATTTCGGCTAAAGAGTTATAGAAAAATGAACAAATTTAAGATTTTTCCAATATAAATGCATTAGGAATCAAATTTGACCTTGCCATAAAGTAGGTCAAGGTCAATCTAGATTTATCATTTGTGCAAATCTGGTAGGGCCCACATCCCTAATGCTACATACCGAGTCCCAAGGCCATTGGCCTTTTGATTCCAGAGGAGAAGATATTAAAGGGTTTTTACCATATATGGGCGTGGTGGCCATCTTGGTCATGTGACCAGTACAATTGGTATGAATTTTGGCTAACCTATCATAAGGAGTCTTCATATGAAATTTGATTTCAATTGGCCTAGTGGTTTCTGAGGAAACTATGTTTTAATGTGTTGATAGGACTCCTACATGAGAGACATTGGCTGAAAAGTTAAAGGTCAACCTTGACCTTTGAATCTTATTTATAGCCATTGTCTCATTAGGTTTAACATATCAAGTGAGAAAATGACTTTGGCTTCAACAGTATTCAAAAAATCATTTTTCAAAATAAATTCCCATTTAAATGCATTAGGAAGCAAATTTGACCTTGACGTTAAGTAGGTCAAGGTCAACTTAGGATCATCATTTGAACAAACTTGGTAAGCCCCACATCCCCAATGCTACATACCAAGTCCCAGGGTCACTGGCCTTCTGGTTCTGGAGAAGAAGATTTTTTAAGGGTTTTTACCATATATGGGCGTGGCGTTCATCTTGGTCATGTGACCAAAATATTTTGTATAAATTTTGGCTAACTTATCATAAGGAGTCTTCACATGAAATTTGAGTTCAACTGGGCCAACGGTTTGTGAGAAAACTATGTTTTAATATATTGATGTGACTCCAATATGAGCGACTTAGCTGAAAGGTCAAAGGTCATCCTTGACCTTTGGAACTTATTTATAGCCATTGTCTCATTAGGTTAAACATATCAAGTGAGAATAATGAATAAGGCTTCTACAGTTTTCAAAAAAATCAACTTTTCACAAAATGTCCCATTTAAATGCATTAGAAAGCAAATTTGACCTTGACGTTATGTAGGTCAAGGTCAACTTAGGATCATCATTTGAACAAACTTGGTAGGCCCAACATCCCCAATGCTACATACCAAGTCCTGAGGTCATCGGCCTTCTGGTTCTGGAGAAGAAGATTTTTAAAGGGTTTTTACCATATATGGGCGTGGCGGCCATCTTGGTCATGTGACCAGGATCATTTGAACTAACTTTCGTTCCCACGCCCTAAGGAGTCTCCATATGAAATTTGAGTTTGATTGGCCCAGTGGTTTCAGAGGAGAAGATGTTTGAAATTGTGGACGGACGGACGACGGACGACAGACGACGGACGGACGCCGGAGTGACTGGTATACTATTAGCTCACCCATGAGCCTTCGGCTCAGGTGAGCTAAAAACTATGTAGAAAATTATGATAATGTATTATCGTATCGAGTGCTTTCATATTTGCCTAGTGAGACACCCATCAGCACCAATACTGTGTTTTAGCCGACCCCAAACGTGTTGCAGACGGACGGACGGACAGACAGACGGAGTGGACAGACGGAGTGGACCCATTACTAGACCTGCTTTTGCTAAAGTGACGCAGGTAAAAATCCAGAATATTAGATTTTTTTGTAAATTAAAAAAGATTTCATCCTATATTG
This sequence comes from Loripinus fragilis, assembly GCA_964019695.1. Classification (NCBI taxonomy): domain Eukaryota; kingdom Metazoa; phylum Mollusca; class Bivalvia; order Lucinida; family Lucinidae; genus Loripinus; species Loripinus fragilis. The sequence goes on from OZ026528.1 coordinate 22,577,442, forward strand.
TCATATTTCATAGCACTGAATTGATGTGTAAGCCAATTGTTTGTTTGGTTTGATGCTTAACATCCATGGCCAGTTAACAGCTATGGTCATGTCAGGACAGTCTGTTCACCTAACCACACTTTTTTCCTGGACAAGCTTGACTAAGCGGTTAAACAGTACTCCTCGTACATATTTTCGCATACGAATGATAACAACCATTTGTAGGTCAAGGGCAGACCCTCTATTTACTGTTTAGAACCCCTGATACAGGGAAGTGAGAGTTGCAGGGATTCTTAAAACTCATTATTGAGGGAAAACCCTAAATCAAAGTCTGCTGCTAAGTCCATGTAAGGTGTCGGAATATTTAGGGTAAACAAAGTTTTACAGGGTTCATACAGGCAAGACTGTGTAAAATTCAAGGACTTTTCAAGGACTTCTAAAAGACTTTTCTACTGTTTTCAAGGACTGAAAACCTAAGAAAAATACTGATTTACACATTAAAATTCTACTTCGGAAATGCTAAAGTCCATAACTAAAGATATTAGTTTAAGAAAATTAGTATAAAACTGTGGTGCCTTTATTTGGTACGGTGCAGCATATGCTGCACCAAATAAAGGCACCACAATTTTATACTGATTTAGGTCTCCAAAAGCACTGTTAAATCCTCATGTAAATGGTAAAATTCAAGGACTTTTCAAGGCCTTTGAGTGTTTTTCAAGTACTTTTCAATGCAAGTTTAATTTTCAAGGACTTTTCAAAACAGTCCTGTATATTCAAGTACTTTTCAAGCCTATGCGTACCCTGTTTTGAAAATACAAAAGAATTATATGACCCAGCAGACGAGATTTTTGTGATTTTAACTTATAACACTGGTGAGCTGCAAAGGCTTAGATGAGCCTGGGCATATGTGCAGTCTCGCCACAGTCTTTCTCCAATTCTATGCATACACAATGAAGGCTCACACTAAAAAAATCAGACCGCTTGTCCGGCTGGTTTGTGTTCATGCTTTTCGTTCCAATCAAAAAATATTCAGTCATGTCGGTACAATTTCCTGACTTCCCGGATTGGACCAGTACATAGCAGAGGATAAAGTGTCTTACTCAAGAACACAACTCAGTGCCTCTAGTGAGTCTCGAACTAGTGACCCTTAGATCTCAGGTGTAACACTCTACAACTGAACCACTGCGCTCCTCATAGACCAGCTTGACAAGTTGAGATTGGCATTTATTGGAAACTTTTGCACATGTGCAATATGTATCAAAATCTATGGTTGGCCTATATGTTTTCATTCTTACCACTTCCATCATTCTGTAGTACTGTCACATATATATTCACTTGTGCTTTCGGAAACTTGTGCTGAAATGAGAAATTATCTCAAATATTACATCTATATAAGCTGAGCATTTTGAGTGCAAAGTGATTATTTTATATGCATTAGGCTTGGAAAAAACATCAGTTTCAGGTTACATGTGATTCTAAAATAGGGACAGAAGGTTAGATTAAAAAAAAGTTAAAATGTGTGAGCATCTATGGGTGCCTGTGTGTGTGGGGGGATGATAGGGGACAAAAATTCCACTCCTCCGCTAGTAATAACAAGTAATATCTTGAAAGGAAGAGTAAGTCTTCCCAAAGCACTCGTCCAGTAGGACGAGTGCTTTGGGAAGAATGAAGTCATACTACATATTACTCACTTATGATCTTTATCGCATGCACTTTTAAAGGACAAGTGCATGTGTTTGCAGGACAAGTGAATACAGGACGAGTGCTTTGGGAAGAATGAAGTCATTCTACATATTACTCACTTATGATCTTTATCGCATGCACTTTTAAAGAACAAGTGCATGTGTTTGCAGGAAAAGTGAAAATTGTAAGTCACTCGTCCTGCAGGACATGAGGACAAGTGCAATATTGAAATATTTTTGTCCACTGATATAGCTGAATATTTAGCTTATTTTCAGGCCTTAACAATTGTATAAATGAATAAGAAAATAATTACAACTTTGTGAACATATTTTTCTTTATCTAGACCAAGCTGTTTACATATACATGTTTTTTTATATTAACAAAACAAAAAAAAAATAATAATAAAAAAAATATTTCTTACTAACTAACCAAACACGGGGAGTGCAGTGGCTCAGTGGTAGGGTGCTCGACTCGAGACCGAGAGGCCGCAGGTTCGAGCCTCAACAGCTTCACTGCGTTGTGGTCCTTAAGCAAGACACATTTATCCTAGCTTAGGACTGGTTCAACCCAGGAAGACCCGTCCCTGTTTAATTGAAAGATTGTTGATGGGACGTAAAGAATTAAATCAAACAAAAACCATTTTAGAGTTAAGTACTGTGTCCAACTTTGGTAAAGTTCTTAGTATTTGATTTTTTGAGTTAGAGACAGAATGTAGCAAAAATGGCAAAATTTCAATTACTCACTAAGGCATAGGGCAATACAGACTGTGACTTAACATTGATACCAAATTTCATAAAGTTTAGATCAAAAACATATCTCAGATTTTACTTTATTTATAATCAGGAACCTAGTTATTAGTTAAGAGTACAAAATTAAACATCACTTTACTTATTTCACAACCAAAACATATGCGTGCCGATCTGACAAAAGGGTCCTTCGGGCATTTTTGCAGTTTTTGTGTAATAAAAATTTCAAAAACGTCTAAATTTTCAAGGTTTTGCATGTTCTTACAATAGACTCCTAATGCTTCTAACATGTAATACAATCAAAGGCGCAAACATTTGTGATAAAATAAAGTGGAACGTATAATGTATGTTGCCATGGCAACAGCTGTGCATATGGACTTCACTCTTCCTTGAAAACAGTATACCTCATTTCAAATGCTTTTGTAAACACGGGATGTGCGTATGTGAGCTATTTGTGCAGTCTATGCAATTGCATACACATCAAATTTACAGAAACATGAAGCATTCTTGAAATATTGCTCCTAGCATCTTTGTATTAGCGTCATATTGTAACACAATGGCGTTGCCGTCAGAACGTCATTATTAATGTTAAGTGACGTAATGTTTAAAACACATCATATATACGAGTTTAAATACTCATATCTTTGCTATTTGTAAAAATAATCTCTTCAAATTTTCTGTAATTGTTCACAACAGCTAGGTCTTTCTTTCTCTGTAAATATCTAACTCTTGACTTTTATTGCCAGAAGGTCCCTTTTGTCAGATCTTGGCTCATATGTTGTAGGTACTCAAAAGAACCATCTATGTTGTGGGTACTCAAAAGAACCGCCTCAATGAGACGGTTCTTTTGAGCACCCAAAACATACACAGAAACTAATAGGTAAGAAAATATTCACAATATCAATTATGCTCATAAATTTTAATCAGTTTGACCTAGGCATATGCATAATACTAACCAAACAAACAGCTGGTTCTAAAGCTTCCAACAACTGCACAGAAAAATCTTTCTCTTCTCCGTCCTGCTGGTGAGATCTTCTGTTTCGACAGGAAAATGTGGCAAACTTGAATTCACAGCTCAACTGTCCTTTCATACTGAATTCTTCCTTCTTCAGCACCTCTCGGGGACCATATCTGTAAGCCAGTAAAGTAATACTGTAAATGATATTTGTTCTCACAGAAAAAGCAAATATTTGTTGGTGAGATCTTCTGTTTTGACAGGAAAATGTGGCAAACTTGAATTCACAGCTCAACTGTCCTTTCATACTGAATTTCTCCTTCTTCAGTACCTCACCGGGACCATATCTGTAAGACAATTCAGCAATAGTATATAATATAAATATATTTGTTGGTGAGATCTTCTGTGCTGACAGGAGAATGTGGCAAATTTGAATTCACAGCTCAACTGTCCTTTCATACTGAATTCTTTCTTCTTCAGCACCTCTCGGGGACCATATCTGTAAGGCAGAACAAGTCATACAAGATCTAATATAAGTACTCCTGTATTATTGAACTTATTAACACTTTGTATCCAGGGAAACACCTAAACAAGTACTTTTGCAAACAATGAAGACCCAGATGAAATGCAGAATAATAGCTTGGAGGAAATGTGAAGATATTTAAACAAAAATGCTAATATAGGTTTTGCATTATAATTGCCAAAACTAAGACAAGGGCAATAACTCAAGTGTTAAGGGGTTGATTCTGATGAAACTTATAGGATATTGAGAGTCCATGCTACTAATCATCTATACTAAGATTGCATCAAATCTGACCAATAGGTACTGGGATATGGTTCGGGAAGGCCAAAAAGTGGAATGGACAGACAGATGGATGGATGACGCCAAAATTATATCCCTCAGACTTCGTCGGGGATAAAAAGTGATCAAACGTGAGGCTTACTAAACAAGTAAAGGAAACGCTTTAATATGTGAGGCTTGCTTTTAGCAACAAATATAATGAATTCAATAATACAGAAGCATGAATGTTAATGTCTGTATATGACACAACATCAAAAATACCTTAAAAAAATGTTTTAAGCATTAAAACATCAAGATTTTGCCATATCTGTACAAAGGCAACATTAGTATTGCTGTTATTGCGTAACATTACTAAATGTGTGAACCACTAGTGGTTTATTGATCTAAATACATGGCAGATGTGAGGTTATGTGAAAAAAGCCTTTAAAGGAGTAAAATTGTGTGAATTGTACAAAATATGAAACTCCCACATGTGTAACAGCAAATTAGACTAGAAAACAGTGTGTATCCTGATCAGATGGCTTCATCAAAAGCCAATTGACCTGGGTCTACAGTGACCTGAATCTATACTGTTATAAGAGAGGGGTTCATACAGGGAAGGTTGAGTAAAATTCAAGGACTTTTCAAGGATTTCTCAAGACTAATTTACAGTTTTCAAGGACTTAAAGTTTAGGAAAAATACTGAACAAAGTGTAAAATTCTTCTTCAAAAATGTTAGACTGAGATAACAGATAAATTAGTACTAAAAATGAGTATGAAATTGTTGTGCCTTTATTTGGTGCAGCATATGCTGCACCATATAAAGGCACAATTTTATACTGATTTAGATCTCTATCAACAGTGTTAAGTTCTACAGAAACCAGAAGAATTCCAGTACTTTTCAAGGCAGATTTAATTTTCAAGGAGTTTTCAAGAAAGCCCTCTAAATTCAAGTACTTTCCAAGCTAGTGGGAACCCTGGAGAATATATCTGGTTTTGACATGACAAGGATTAAGCTCTGGTGGCCACTTTCTTTTTCATTAAAACATCACTCATTGGGCAAAAGCTAAAAATTTAAAAAAAATCCTAAACTTTGGAAATTGTTTTTTAAAACCTTGCTTTATGCCTACAAAATATGATATTCAATAATAAGCCGTGACATGAGATTTCCAACAATGTGGTATGTGCAACCAGCAAAGCCTAAGGTCAGCCTGGGCATACATTGTATGCGCAGACTGATCAGAGCTTTTGCTAGTGGCTTGAAAATTCTATGAGTGTAAAGTTCCTGACTGAACATCACTTCAAGTTTCTAAGCCTAAAAGGAGGCTGCACAGGCTCATCTGAGTCTACACTTGTCAAAATGCCACATTGTTGGAAATCACATGTCGCAGCTCAATTGTTTTTAGATAGACTGTAAATAAATCAGAGAGGCTATCATAATCTGCCTCACTCAAAATACTGAATTCATGAATAATCCTGAAAATTTTCACCCCTGAAGTATTTGACAATATTGATATAAGGTAGCCATTTTAGCAGAACAGAACACAACAGAACAAAACTTTTATTTGCAATTAAACTCAGGCCACACGCAGGTGGCATATGAGATTAAACATTACATATGTCAAAAGTAAAATGACGTACATAACAGGCATGTGTTTGAGAAAAAGTTTTAACTTACTTAGGGGAAGGGAAGGGTGTTGGCTGTACGGAGTGTACGAAATAGATATTAATCGTACATGTGTGAAGGTTTTCAAATTTATTTCTAAATTCAGGGTTTCGAGGCTGACTTTCTTAGAAAGCCAGTCTCGGAACATTGAATTAGGCGGATTGTAACAGCTTTCTAGACAAATTTGCAGCTTATATAAAGGCAATTGATTATTCAATCCTGAGACATCATTATTCTGAAGGCATTTGAATTTGACATAAATCGCTGCGCTCGATAACCTGTTAGGTATTTAGAGGGACAGTAGAGAGAGCAGCATTATTTTATCTGGTTGTATAAAGATTTTGTCTATAATAACAATGAGTGCGTATATCGGTCTGCATTTCATACTGACCGACGCATGCACTCCCTGTTATGGTGCGCATGTCTTACTCAAGGGAGGGAAATCCTCCAAGCTTGCTAATCAAACTGAAGATCTTTTGGTCTAAGGGAGATAAAAGCTACAGGCGAATTTGAGATCTTCCCTTTCGTTTAATGGCTTGTATTGTGGTATAATATTCGCGTTTTCTTTTTTCATATTGGGAAAATTTACTGTAAGCAATCAGTGGAGAACCCGATCAGGCATCACGTTCTGCGATGCCTGATTGGAGTCTACACTGTTCGCATATGCTCCTCAAAATGAAGGCTCATATTCGATCAGACACAGCTACACCTCATGCCGTGGAATATTGTAGGTTGTGTTAGGATTTGTATAAGATGATTGCCATCTTCATTTCTCAATAGAATGTGAGTTGTGGGTACTCAAACTAAATGTCTCTTTAAATGAGACAGTTCCTTCGAGCACCTCAACACGTGTTTCCCTATGTGTCAAACTCTTTGCCTGATATTTATTAGTACTGGTTTATTAGTACTGCACTGCATGTCTTAGGTGTGCGTCTCATTCAAGGGAAGGAACTCATTCGAGCTTACCACTCAAATTGTAGCTCGTTTAATCAAAGGGAAATAACAGCAGTAAGATCGCCCGAGTGAAAACATGAGCATGAGACCTAGCAAGTGTGTGGTTTTCTTTCAAATCAGACCAGTAGTTTTTGACAAGAAGGTGTTTAAAGATTTTCCCTATCCATGCATGTGTATAGATGAAAACTGACCTTGCCTACTGGCAGCCGTGTGTTGCATCAGAAATATCCAAAATAACCGCATACCGCACATATATGTACTTACACTGCACATATGACCTTGGTTTCATTTTGTTCTATGTAAGCTGAACCCTGGGCTTGGCTAACTACACCAGTTTTTAGAACTGAAAATAAAACAGTTAACATATATGAGCCGTGACTAAAGATTTCCAACAATGTGGTTTGTGAGACCAGGAAAGCCTCAGATCAGCCTGCGCATACGTGCAGTCTGATCAGAGACTTTGCTAGTCACTTGAATATTCTATGAATAATAAGCTACTGACTGAACATCATTTGAAGTTTCTAAGCTGAAAAGGAGATAGCAAAGGCTCGTCTGAGTCTACACTTGGCAAAATGCTCCATTGTTGGAAATCACATGTCATGACTCATATATTCATTTTGTATTCTAATGGATTCTTCCTTCTGGTTTGATACAATAAACTTGGGATAGCCCATTGTACAACTAGGTGAATCAGGTTATAATTTTCATAAAATATTGCATTTTTTTTCTGAAGATCTTTTTTATCTTTACAAACAGTCTTGACCCTGATGGATGCATTTCATCTGGGTCTTCACTGTTTGCAAAAGTACCTGTTTAGAAGTTTCCAGTATACAAAGGGTTAAGCACCAGTCCTTGAGTTAAGACTAATATACATGTACTTAAAACTCAATTTTCTTATTTTCAACCAAAACATATGTTGTGGCTACTCAAAAGAACCATTTCAATGAGACGGTTCTTCTGAGCACACAAAACTTATGTTGAAACTGATGGACAAGAAAATAATAACAATTTTATGTTAAAAAATGTATTTTTTTACACACCTGCTCATCTTGTTCCTTGCAAGCTGCAACTTTTGTTGTCTGCTGATAACCTTTGCAATCAGTTTGAACCCAGATCTGGACAAATAAAACAGCATAACTGATCTGGATCCAAACCATTTGACACTATGCTAGTGTTTTCGAGAAAGAATTTAATTAGAAAGTCAATCTTGAAAACAGTCAGCAGACAACAGCAAAAGCATTAACAAGATCACCCAGTCAATGGCGCTCTATCGCAAATCCCCACACTGTCAAAATTATCTTTGTAATTGATTAAATGATATTTGATCTTTTGACCTATCCCCAGGGCCCCGGGGGGGGCGGGCCCTAAAAAATGTGCTGTTGCATGCCCAATTCATGTGAGTAACTCACACACACCAAATTTAGTTGGATTTCGTCCAATGGTTTAGGAGATAGCATAATGGACAGATCGATGGGCGGAGGCGATCACACTCTCCCCTGACGCTTTTTAAAAAAAGCATGGGGATAAAAATTAGGTTTCAAATATAGGGATCACACGTTTTTTCATGCATTATATTTGCCGGGTTCCGAGGATGCTGTTTGAACAAGAGGCCAATAGGCCGAGTGTTCAACATCATCCAAGGGACCCGGCAAGTGTTAATGCAACGAAACAAAATGTATGATCGTTATTCTTGCATATTTTACCCTATTCCAGCCCCATTCACACTGAAAATGCTGCTAAAACATGAAATTGTCTATTTTCTTACACTGGTTTTCTCTAAACAAAATGGCGTCCGCTAAGTACTTTCGAATGTCATAACGTCATCACAACGTTATAATCGTACCCAATGTTTTGGTTAACAAAAACATCGGCGAAATGATCAGTCTGGTCTGCAATGCTTTCAGTATATAACGTCATGCAAATAATGCAGGGCTCATTTTAAGTATTTTCAAGTTCAGACCCATGTTCAAACAGCGCGTGAATCTCCTGATTTGAACATGGATTTTCATTCATTTGACAATGGGTGTAAACAGCTATACGGATAGACATCTATGCAAGAATACAATTTAATGCCAAAAATGTTTATCTGGTTCTATGGCACACAATATTGGTGTTTATTCAAGGATTTCCACAGGTCTAGATAAACAAAATATTTTAGAGTAAAATTGTAAATATTTTCTTATCCATCAGTTTTAAAATATGTTTAGGATGCTAAAAAGAACCATCTCATTGAGATGGTTCTTTTGAGTACCCACAACATATGTTTTCATTGAAAAATAAGAAAAATAATATTTTGATACACACTTTTCAAAACTAAAGGCCTGGATGTCTTTCAACATTTGAAAGGATCCATGCACAACTGGAAAATATTTCGAGAGTCACTCTTACTTTTATTAATTATTGACATATTTGATTGACTCTTACTTTAATAGTAATTACAAACATATTAGATTCAGCTAGTTGCATAACGATCGTGTGACTAAAAAATCTGTTTGTATAACAATTGTGCGGGGCCCAGACCAGTAATTACTTTAAGAATTATATGTTGGAACCCCTCTGAAGCCTTGGAATATTATAGAATTATAGTTTTCTTTGAAATAACCATTGGACACCCTCTGTAAAACTGTAAAGCTCAAGCCATTCACAATATTTTCATGGAGCCTACTGAAAATATCACCATTTCTGATTTAAAATAAGTTTTGTGTTTTAGGCAAAGTGGAAACTTACATATTGGTCTAATTATATCCAGCTTCCTTCCATCTGGCCTTTCTTCAGTCTCTGTCAGCTGAAATTATAGCAGAAATAAGCCAGTATCCACATGGGTGAAAGTTTTCAGGATTAATCTTGAATTTAGGATTTTGAGGCTGACTTTCCATAGAAAGTCAGCCTCAAAATGCTGAATTAGAGAGATTATAATAGCTTATCTGATGAATTTTGAGATCATCAAAAAACATTTAACCATTTAAACATGTAATTATTAATACTTGTTGGCATCCTGCAAGTTTAAAATTTTGAATTTCTAAAGTTCAGGATTTTGGAAATTTTAAACTTTTACCCATGTGTCCAGCATAAGCTACACGTTGGCATGTGCGTAGAGCTAAGATTCAAATCAGACTCACAAGTTTAGATAAACAAAAAATTTCAGCATAAAATTGTAAGTATTTTCTTACCCATAATTTTTAGCATATGTTTTGGGTACTCAAAAGAAACGTCTAAATGAGACGGTTCTTTTGAGTACCCACAACATAAATTATGTTTTGGTTGAGAAATAAGATAAATATATTTTTGTTACCCACTCTTAACTAATGTTCTGAGACTAATTGATCAGAGTCTAAATTTTCCACCTAAAGAAACATAGCAGAAATAAGCCAGTATCTAGCATAAGCTACATGTTGGCATGTGCGTAGAGCAAATATTCAAATCAGACTTACATGTTTAGATAAACAAAAAACTTCAGCGTAAAATTGTAAATATTTTCTTTTGAGTACCCACAACATATGTTTTGGTTGAGAAATAAGAAAATTTTTTACTGTTACGCACTGAGACTGATCAGAGTCTTAATTTTCGGGGAACGGACAAAAGCCAACTGGGACAAAAGCCCACTGGACAATTATCCCACTGGACAAAAGCCCACTGCTTAATTTGGCAGGGTGGACAAAAGCCCACTTTTTTGAAAAAAAAGGTTTACGTTTTTTTTTTATAAAACTGTCAACCCTGATCAGACTACTTCAGTGTAAAAGTGTAAATCACACCTGCAGGCATTATTATTTCTCCTGAATGTTGTGACAAACAGCCTAATTTGGGTGTTAAAAGCCATTGATATTTGAAGAAAATCAATTGACAGTTTCAGTCAAACAATCTATTATACTTGGGAAACATATGTTTAATTAATCCAAATGACATTTGATCTGGTAGTAACAATTAGCATGCACTTTTATGAGAGGTGCCAAACAAAAACAGACGTTTGAAATTTCAGATTTGAGAAGAAGGGAGATTCTTCATCTTAGGTCCGTCTGTCCGTTTGTCCCCAAGGGGGTAGATGTGGGGGTACTCTGATATCTTTATACATACGTAGGCTCTGGCTATTTTGGGGGGTTCAAAATTTTGAATTTAAATTTTTTGGGGGGTTTTCAGAAGAAGATTGTGTGGTATTTTTCTGGGGTCATCACAAAATTGGACTTTATTTAGAGGTCATCATAGTTTCTATGCATTTAGGGTATTTTCTGAAGATCAAGGTACAGAATGGAGGATATTTGTTGGTTACTAAAATTTCAAATATTTATTGGGGTGCTTGAAATTCCTGATATCTTATATTTTGGTGAACGGTAGATGCTGCACCCGAGCCTACGTATGAAGAAAAAAAAAGTGTGACGCTCTGGGGTTTGTCAATCAGTTCAAACCTATCCCTATTAAATGCATATAATCAGGCTTTTGTCCTAGAGGGCTTTTGTCCTAGTGGGCTTTTATCCAGTGGGCTTTTGTCCTAGTGGGCTTTTGTCCTACACTCTAATTTTCTGCCTAAAGAAATAGTGGACCCTTGGCTACAGATAGAGCACCCATCAAAGACTCTGGTCAGACTGTGGGTGCACATTCTGCTGGACACCCTCTCAGATGATCTTAACAATTACAATACACAGACCTGTTTACATTGTGAGTTGATCAGAACATGTCAACTAAATGTACATCTTTGCAGAGGTCCAATTTCATGTTTAATCATTTGGATGAAAAACCTTATACATTGTTCTTTGGAACAGATTACCAGCTAATCTCGTCCTGGTTCCTGATCTTGACTCCTTTAAAACAGGAGTCAGCAAGCTCAATTTTACACATCCTTAAATTCATACTGTGTTTAATCTGCTTTTAACTCCATCTTAATAACACCTAATACTATCATCTTTATTTTCATCCACTATTATTCTTAAATTTTGCTTCACTTCACTTTTTTAGTCTTTCTTACTAACAAAACACGTGCAGGTTACGTTCCAATAATACACGGAAGAGGGTTTGGAATTATAAAGATAGATAGATCCCAGTTTAGTGCTCTACTGACACTTCAGTGATTTTATTTGGGGTTTTGGGAAGCTTCCCTTTTCTTCACATTTGGGAAAATATATCATAAAAATTGGGAAAATAAGTACTAAAATAAATGAAATTGGGAAAATAAAGGCCATTTTGTAATGGGAATGACTCCCATATAAGGTGGTAAAAATGGCCAAATAAAATCACCTGACAGACACACTGGCACTGTGCTTTGCTTATTCATACTGTAAAGAAACCATTTTATTTTATTTTTTAAAAGTATTATACCTCACAACTTTGTGCTAACATATAGATATAGCGGGACGTTAACCGGATGTCCCCTGGGCTAGACTGTACTTTACCTGTCCCTACTGATTTTGACTTAAGTAAGCGATAACACAGTATCGGAAAAATTACCGATTCCCTTCTGTCAACAGTGCTAAATCGGTCGTTTTCAAATCCATATTTTTCCATGAAATTTTGATAATTTCAAAAAAAGAAAATTATTTTGATGTACATGTTAATAAACATTTGTCTTTCGATATTTCATATTTGTTAAGCTTGTAATAACGATACCAACGAGAAACAATAATCCAAAGCAAGCAATCATCGTTGAAATTTTACCGCATACCGGCAGCTATTTGTAATGACGAAATCATAGAAAAGAGCATGTGATGACCACATGTTGTTTTGACCGGGCCCATTTGCATTACCAATCAAATTGCAGAATTTTTAATCTTATCAGGGATGAGGTAGATTTGATCAAGGAATCTAATGGCAGTTTTGTTTTTAGAATTTCCGTTTATTTCCGTAAGCAAATGCGCCTCAAAGATTGGTAATTTTCAAAACCGAATATCTCCACAAATAGTGCATACAAAAGGACACGAAAGGTACCCAGATGATGCTGGGGATTTCCTCTACAAAATGATGTTAACTTTAGAAGTGTAAATATAAGCGCATTTGTGCGCAAAGCATTCAAACACACCCACTGTTTGCATTGTCTGCAATGGAAAAATGTGCCGCAACAGTTTTTCCAATATACAGTGACCGGTAAAACATAAAAATACTTGACTGAGCAATGCGTAAAGTGATCGATAAATTGTCAGACAAAATTTGAGGGGTTGTTTAGTTTGACATAGTATAACTTTTTTTTATTTCTTTACGGATTTTAAAAATTTAAACACCGTTATTTTTCTAATGGAATGAGCTTTTCAGTGGGGTGCCTAGATTTACCGGAAAGACCCGAATTACCGGAAAGACCGCCGAAATACCGGAAAGACCAAAGAATAATAGGGAATTAAAATATGCTATCCACTAAGTTTAAATGCTAAGTTATTTAATTACCTGTTTTGGAGCTAAAAGTATGTTGTATGTTTATTGCCAATATAATTATATCGTTTTAAATATTTAACCCTCTCTTCCAATCTTGTTTATTCAAAGAAATGACAAATTGGATTAAGGCCCAATTAAAGGACCCTTGTTAACCCCTACTGATAAACTATAATCCCAATCAACGTGTCAACAATGGAGAACTAACAGGCAAAATTAAAGGACCCTTGTTAACACCAAGAACTAACAACCCAATCAATGTAAATGAATAGTAATGGTGGACATAGCAGTAATTGAAATAAACTTTTTAGATTTTTATTCTGTAATATCCAATTTCTGTATTGTCCACTATATAAACAACATATATGCTTCCGAACCCAGTTATCGGTGCACTTAAGGCTTTCACTGTTTTACAAAGGAATGCCAGTGTGGTTTTATACATTGAAAACACGAGAGAAAAAAACATTCCTTCATCTTTATTCAGTTAGAAAATTATGCATTTTTGTTGAAGATTTCATCTCGAATTTAGCCCTATAAATGAAGTACCCAAAAAAAGTGAAAATTAAATTAAAATTTGGTACCAGTTACCAAGGCATCACTTAAAAACCGATGTATCTTTATGAAGAAACGAAATATTTTAATCAATTTATGCTCATAGAAGACTTCAACCTTTATCTCAAACTAATATACATCAGTTTTTGTTTGCTTGTGTTTCCATTTCTTTAAAAGCTGCATTTAAATGTACATCTATCAAAAAAGTTCATTTTGGTGAAAATTTCACAGTAAATTGCAAAACTGGGGATAAAATACAAATTTTTTAAGCAACAAAGCTAATTTTTGTGTTGTGTTATTTTTTTACGCAAACTTTCTAGTTCTGCAAGCAAAATTGATGAAGAATGTTCCAACTGCTTCTTTGGTGACTACCCCGATAAGTGGTATACACCGGTAACTGGGTTATTGAGAATATATTTTATTTTATTCACTAATCAATAATCACCAATCAATGTTTCCCTATTATTCTTTGGTCTTTCCGGTATTTCGGCGGTCTTTCCTGTACTTCGGGTCTTTCCGGTAAATTTAGGTACCGTTTTCAGTGCTGTTTTTATTTTTGAAAGAATTGCAATTTTTAGAAAATCGTTGTTGTCGCTACTTAAGTTTTATATGTTAGCTTGCATCTAAATGTTTTTGCAGATCTATGTGCTCTTAACATGTTTACAGTAGTGCAGGGCAGCCCCCGGATTCCATTATTAGTAAAACGTTGGATCTAACCTTTAAGTTTAAACGGTGCCCAGTAAAGTGCAGTTGAATTCTGAAAGAATTCAAAATCTAAAGGTTCAAGAAGTCTACCAGGGGACGCCTGATACTCTTATATGAACTTTTGATCGTAAAATAACGTAATCAGTGACGTTTTATTTTCTACATGTACTCGACCTACTTCCGATCGAAATCCAAGATGGCGGCCCCCATGTTCTGAATGTAAACAATGTTGTTACTTCTCCTTTACTTCCTTGTGTGCTACCTGGAACCTCTGACACCTGCAGTTCAAACTACACAGGAACCCAGATATGTGCCAAATCACCTATCCATACAAAACAGGCCAACCTATGCCAATCACCCTGGCGAGTGTTTCACCCTGCAGAACCTGACAACCATTCCACCATCCTTTGATGTTTATTTTTGGTTACGTTATTGTAGACACCGTTATCTAAGGCATTTACCGATTACCAGAGGTAAAGGTCCTCACATGATAACATTGTTACTTATCAGTGGAATTGAACCCAACCCAGGCCCACACAGACCCAAATTTCCCTGCTCTATATGCAGTAAAGCTTGTAAACTGAACTCTATTGCTTGCGATGACTGCAACCAATGGCTCCATAAAGAATGCCTTGGCATGTCTACAACTGAGTTTAGTCGCCTTGGGAAAAGTGATGATACTTGGAAATGTCCATCATGTCAGAAACCAAACAACTCTACGAAGATATATTCTATCCCAGAAGACAGCTTTGATCACAGCTTGAAATCCATCAATCTATCAGCCCATCCATCTATGATTGACAGTATTTCCGATGTTTCTATGCAGTCGAGATCTAGTGTAAGTTCGGAAACGAGGACACAATCTCATAGTACATCCAGTGTTCAATCCATTGCGTCGCCCCTCAACAACAAACCAAATGCCCCGATCATGGCATCCTCTCCTAAGCCTGCACCAAAAGAACATAGGAACAGGAAGTCACTTAGGCTCCTCACCATCAACTTTCAAAGCCTGAGGAAGAAAGGTAAATTGCTGGAAGCAATAATTGATGACACTGAACCTGACATCATCCTTGGCACCGAGACATGGCTTGATGAATCCATCAAATCTTCAGAGATTCTACCTAACTACCTTGGCTATGATGTGCAACGCAGGGATAGGAAGTCTGATAAGCACGGTGGTGTTTTCATTGCTGCTAGACGAGACCTCCAACTTGGGAATATCTCACGAAGCGACAGTACTGAGTTAATAAGTGGAACTGTAAGCCTCTCAAACCAAAAGAAGATGACAGTAGCTGCTTATTACAGACCACCAAATAGAGTTGATGAGGAGTATATTATCAACACAATGGAAGAAATCTCTAAGCTAAAATCCAGATGTAAGAGAAACGTACTGGTGATAGGTGGAGACTTCAACCTCACTGATATCAACTGGATAGATCTTACCATCACAGGAAATCAGAACCCCACCAGAGTTAACCAGTCATTTCTTGACATAATTGCTGACAATGGACTCGAGCAGCAGGTGGATTTCCCTACCAGGAAAGACAAACAACTAGATCTGATCCTCACTACCCACCCAAGCTACAGGCAGAGATGTAAGCCCCTACCATCAATCGGTAACAGCGACCACGATATTGTTCTCTATGATACAGCATTTGCAGCACATAGACCTAAACCAGAGCGCAGAAAGATTTACCTCTGGAAAAGAGCAGATATTAGTGGCATAAAGCAAGACATCTCCAACTTTGGTGACACTTTCAAGATGTCTGTATTTAATGACATTGACTCTATGTGGAACAGCTTTACCTCCACCATACAGGACACTATGGAGAGAAGGGTTCCAACAAAGATGACCATGGCCAGATATACTCATCCATGGATGAACAGGAAAATCAAGAAAACCATCAGAAGAAAGCAGAGAGCCCACAAGAAGGCAAGAAAAACAGCCAGGAAGCGGGATAGAGACAGGTACCGCCGACTTCAGCAGGAGGTTCAATTCAGCATAAGAAGGGCCAACAGAGAATATATGCAGGATGCAAGCAGCAACTTTAAAGAAAATCCCAAGAAGTTTTGGTCATTCATTAAGATTAGGGGACAAGAAGCATCTGGGGTGGCTACACTCAAGAACAAGAATGGCTACCTGAAAAGTGACAAGACCAGCAAAGCGGAAATCCTCAATGAGCAGTTCCAGTCTGTCTACACCAGAGAAGATACTTCTAGCATACCCGACAAAGGTCAAAGCCCCAATCCATCAATGACCAACATCACAGTCACCTGCAATGGTATTTTCAAGCTGCTGAAAAACCTCAAATCCAGCAAAGCCACAGGACCAGACTCCATACCGGCCTTCATACTCAAGGAAGCTGCACAAGAACTGGCACCTATATTGACTTTAATCTTCCAACAGTCGCTTGATACAGGAATCGTTCCAGAAGAATGGGGGAAAACATGGATTGTACCCATATATAAGAAGGGAGATAAACATTTACCGGGAAACTACCGACCAGCATCCCTGACATCAATCACATGTAAAGTTCTCGAGCATGTTATACACAGCAGCATTATGAGCCACTTTGACCAACACAATATACTATGTGACATCCAGCATGGCTTCCGGAAAAAGCGCTCATGTGAAACGCAGCTGATTGTAACCATCCAGGATATTGCCAAGAACCTTTCAAAAGGAAGACAAGTTGACATCATCTTGCTTGACTTCGCAAAAGTGTTCGACAAAGTCTCGCATGCTCGACTACTCCATAAGCTTGATTTTTACGGCGTAAGAGGAAACACCAATAAATGGATCAGCTCATTCCTTGGAGACCGGAAACAGCAAGTACTCCTGGAAAATTGCCACTCATCAACTGCAGAGGTCCTGTCAGGAGTACCCCAGGGCACGGTCCTCGGCCCACTTTTATTCCTTGCATATATTAACGACCTACCAGAAGTCACCAAAAGCTCGAACGCTCGGATATTTGCTGATGACACGCTCCTCTTCAGACCTATTATTAACCAACATGATAGTGACCTATTGCAGCAAGATCTCACAGCATTAGAAGAATGGGAGAAGATGTGGCAGATGGACTTTAATGCCTCCAAGTGTAGTGTTATTCATATACTACCATCCAAGCGCAAGCACGTCATTGACTCTTCATACACTCTACATGGACAGACACTAGAGACAGTTGAAGAGAGCAAGTATCTTGGCGTCACTATCTCAGACAACTTGACCTGGACAAGACACACAGAGAATGTTACCGGAAAAAGAAATAAGACACTCGGCTTCCTACGCAGAAACTTCAAGGATTGCACTACTCAAGTGAAAGCAGCCACTTACACCACCATGGTTTGCCCAACCCTTGAATATGCAACTACAGTTTGGGACCCCTACCTTCAGAAAGACATCAAAGCAGTTGAACAAGTCCAACGCCGAGCAGCACGTTACGTGCTTAACGACTACTCTACCAGAACACCAGGGTGCTTAACAGGCATAGTCAACAAACTCCAGTGGGAAAGCCTTGAGACAAGAAGAGGAAACGACCGACTCACTATGTTGTATAGGATCCAGCATGGATTGGTCGACATACATTCAGACAGCTACCTACAACAGAGTGACAGAAGAACAAGGGGGGAACATCGTCTCTACCAAGAAAGAACTGGGAGTGAGACCTACAGTTATTCCTTCTTCCCAAGAACAATCAGGGACTGGAACATGCTACCATCTAGGACAACATCAGCGCCGACACTGGAGGGATTCAGGGCAAACCTTGCTGTTTGCCACCCAGTGTCCAGCTACTAGACTGCCAGTTGTCGATGTACATAGTTTTAACAGATTTTAAACTGTATATATATTTTGGACCACTGATACCCCCCGAGCATGTCAGTGCCGCAGGACTAATTACATTTTGTAAAGAACCCAGTCCTTTACCCCGGAAGAAGAAGAAGAAGAGTTGTCCTGTACCCTGTGCAGGAAAAGTCACACCTTGTGCAGTTTAAAAACCCTATGTGCCCCCAGGGTCTGGCACTGGCATTGTGCAGGAAAACGAACAGTGATAGGGCTAAACGACGGCCAGCTTTTTTGAAAAGCTAATGCTTGTAGGATTGAAACTATCAGCGCCAAATTTGCGAAACACGCGAAAACTGATTATATCGCAAAATATCCATTTACATCCCTACCAGTGGCTTTGATTTTGTAGATGTGGTAAAAGATCCCGGACTGTAAGTCTTTTCTGGTCCATTTATACGCCTGCTATCACCTGGCATCGTCAAACTAGGGTTTTAATATCCAGACACTCAGCTTAAAGGCGCAGACATATTTGATTCAGCTAGTTGCATAACGATCGTGTGACTAGAAAAATCTGTTCGTATAACACTCGTTCGAGGCCCACACTACTAAGTATATCCATTACAGCAGTTAAGAAAGTTGCGGTCCTCACAACTCGTAAATCATAAAAATGCGACTGCCATAGAATTACAGATTGGGACTAGTTCAACCAATAAACCTTGAAGAACTTTTTGCCCCTAAACGTGGGCACCCTACATGGGAGGAACATTTCACTGAAAAAATTATCCATCTTCTATATTTGGGAGAAGAATTATTTAGCCCTTGAGCTAACGTCTCTCTCTTGAATATTCTTTTCTTTTCCACTCCATACATTCTGGTTGCGGTTGATAAAACAATTATCATAAAATGAAAAGTTCAAAGTTATATAGATCTAGATGCTCAGTTCTAGGTCCATTTATCTTTTCTTGCATGAGCAGGTCAAATCAAGAGTTAGACTTTTTGCAGACGACACTACTATGTACCTTGTAATCAGCTCAACTACAGAAAGCGAGGACATACAAACTGACCTGGCATGCATCGAACAATGGGAAAAGATGATGTGGAATATGCAATTAACCCTTCTAAATGTCAGGTCCTTCAAATCACAAAAGGCAAAACCCTTTAACGCTTCTTACATTCTACATAATGTAGAGTGTTTCCGCAGCAAAATATCTAGGGCTCACCATTGTAGACAAACTCTCATGGACCAAATATATCGACATCACTACAAAAATGGAAACCAAACTCTTAGCTTCCTTGCAAGAGGGGTGGACAGGGGGCATGTGTACGGGGGTAAGGGGGCGGGAAGCGGGGTATATGGGGCAGGGGCCGGGGGCGGGGGTAGAGGGGCTGGGAAGCGGGGCCGGTAGAGGGAGCGGGGAGTTGGGATATACACTCAATATATAGAATGGACGATTCTAACTTAGCTGTATCAAATGTTATGGAAAATTTCATTGTTCAACAATGAGTTAAATATTTCGGTTGCTAAATATAGCATTGAGTTTGAGAGCGTACATCATGATGCAATGGCACGTTCTTTGGCATGCAAATATTGGTCTACGCTATTTGTAATGCCCCATTGTGAATAATATATTTTGCATAAATGGGATGACACTGATAAAACAAAACCATGAAACTAAAAAAAACCGCTGTACTATCATGTCTGATCCTATAGAGATAACTTGGGGCTCACTGCCATTTTGAGTTCACAGCGAAGACCGACCGCACTAGGGCGATGATCGTAGTAAAGGCTCATTTTAATTTGCTCTTCTTTGGTAACATCAGGCTGCGAATATTGTTAGTTTTGCCATCCACTTATCGCAAGGTAATTATGGGTTGTCAAAGAATGACATGCACATATGCCGGTCAACATAGCGCAGTCGGATAAATAATCTGACTTCTGACAGGGGTTTAACTGTTGGCTTTTTTTCCTCGAGTATTCAGTTGTGTTACTGTAGAACCCATATCTTTGTATCATCTCATTTTTATATCATGATTTGTACGTACTAGGAGATGATGCATCAATAAGTTAAGGATCTTTAATGCGAACTAAACATCTAATAGTAATGCTGTTTGAGCCTTTCGGTATTTTTTTACTGACTCGCCGTTCCAAGGCGGTGCTTCTTTTGAGGATCCTTTCTGTTATTTATGTTTCATGTTTGTCTTTGTTATGCTGTCGTTGTCTGTGTGATCACCGGCTGGGAAAGGGCTGACCCATTGCCACCATTGTGTGTTTTGTTATCTTGCGTTTTGTCACTTTTCCATATCGTGTCCCGGGTCAGGTGTGGTACTTGATTGTATCGATTCCTGATCTTTGTCATCCTCTTTAATTCTACTGGTCGTGCATTCGAACCTGATCCGGCAAAATGTTACATTGGGTGTGTGGCCATAAACGGCGGGGCACTTGATTGATTTGGATCACGTGGCGACTCAACCGATAGGCGCACTACCGGCGTACGCCGAATTTCAACCAAGGTGTGGAAGCGGCGAGGCCTGTTTCGCCTCTTAACGGTTCCTACCACAAAATAAGTACTGTTGCGCCATTTTGCTCGATTGCAGCGGCTTACTGCCAATCCTCGGTCATGTGATTGGCGTATGCCGGAGGCACAGGCGAGGCAGCGGCGTACCCGTTTTGGTGCCAAAGAAACACAGCCAATTTAACAAAGAGTCTTTCTCTCCACATGTACTGATTAAAGAATACGTACTGGTAACCCATTAAACCATTACACATACATTGTATCTTTAGCGTCCATTTTATGGGACATCAGCAAACAGTGCTGAACCAGATCAAACGCCATAGAACGCGGCTTTTGATTAGGTTCTCCTCTGTTTTCTTACAGATTGTTTTATTAAGATTTGAATGAAAATGAAAAATACATGTACCACCCAACTTAAATGGGCCCAGGAAACAGTGTAATATGATACAATGTACCTGATCGGCGTGATATGGAAGCGGTGTTAAGCCAACAACGACGGCGCCAGCAACAGTGCATGGTGTGATTATTCGTTTATGCTTATAGACACCTGCAGACTACGTTTAGGCAAGAAGGCATGTTATCTTGAGTCCTCTGATGTGATAAAAAAGAACATATTCGCAAACACTGATATGAGACGCGTCAAAAGAAAACCTAGCTGCTCTTGTTGTGTGCGATGAACAAAGGTGCAGATCAGGCTGCGCATCTACGCAGACTGATCAGCACCTTTGTTGTTCGCGCCCTGTTAAGTCTAATAACTCTACATCATACATTCGTTTGTTTCACGATTCTAGAGAGTCATTGTAGCTGGGCAGATAGTTTTGAGCCTAACCTTGTCGCAGATCTAGAAAGTTGTTTTTTCTCCAGAATCGGCTCATGTACATTGATGCACACTCAGGTTTGAATTTAGATAATAAAATATAGGATTATGAAATTAAAGGTAACACACATATCGTTGCCCTTTTAATACCAAGGAAAGGATGATTCTTGATATCTCGAAGTATTTGTTTAAGTTGAAGGGATTTGCACAGGTTTCATATTTTGTACGTTTCACGTGTAACGGGAAATTAGATCAACCACGTTAATTCCATTTTTTTGAAACTCAGTGATGCCAGCTCATTCTTTAAAGTATTTGGCAAAGTGCATCTGAATTTCAAATGCATAATATCGTAGATTATAAAGGATACAAGCGGTCAGGCGATTTTTTTTGTACATTTTTTAAATTTTTTTGTACACCTGTAAAAGACCGCAATTTTGGCGGGAGAGACGGACACGTCTTGAAATCTTTTCAGGCATTTTTTTTAGGCTTCTCAGAAAAGGGCTGGACTCCATAATGACACAAACATCCACTTCTTATTAACAAAATTTATTATCTATTCTATGAGAAGCAATTTATGTGTCTTGATCATTATCATAATTGGGGGAGAGGTTGGTACCGTTAAACATCATGGGCGTAGCAAGAGACTTTATCATGTTGAAGTCCACCAAACAAATGAAGAATTAAGAGTCGCTTTACTTTTCAAATAGCGAATAATAAAGGCGCTGATCAGACTGCGCGGATGCGCAGGCTGGTCTGCACCTTTGTTGTTCGCAGGTTTGCCGCGTCGAGGCCCATATGATGTTGAAGCCCAGGCTTCTTGGCCTCCGCCTGGCTATATGTGGATCCATTTTGTTAGTTATGTTTCATGTTTGTCTTTTTTATGTTTCACGCTTGTCTTTATTATGCTGCCTTGTCTGTTCTTTGCATCCTTGTGGTCACCTGCTGGGAAAGGACTGACCTCTTGGCTCTCTTGTGTGTTGTGTTTTCTTGTGTTTTTGTCACTTTTCCATATGTTTCTTGATCCACATCAGGACTAAGGGTGAGGTTGGTACCGTTAATTAAACATGTTCAAGCCCTCCAGTAATTGTTTTACTAACCGTTCGAAGACGGCTCTTCTTTTGTGGATCCTTTCAGCTGTTATTAAATTAAAATATTTTATGTTTCATGTTTGTTTTCTTATGGTGTCTTGTCTGTTCCTTGCAGTCTTGTGATCACCTGCTGGGAAAGCGCTGACCTGTGTGATATTTTCTTTTGTTTTCGTCACTTTCCCTTATGGTGTCCCGGGTAAGGTGTGGTACTTGGTTGTATCGATTCCTAATCATTGCCCTCTTACTTTTATTCAGGTTGTAAAATTATCTCATTTAAGCCTAGCGTTCTTTTTATGGGGCATAGGCAAATGATGCAGACCCATATCAGATGCCGCACAAACGCGTCGTCTGATCACGGTCTCCACTGTTTGCTTACATATGGTGTTTTTAAAATTTGCATCAAATTGTAAATAATTGACTTTTAAAAGAGCTACGTGCATTAAGGGACTAATTTGGCCCCAGCTGGAGCCAAAAACTGAAACGTTGCTTTTCACCGTTTTCGTTTGATTGGTTAATAAAATGAACAAGACTTAGTGTAAAAGTCTGGAACTTATTCAACTTATTCCGTTGCCATAGTAACATAATTGGCCGCCAAATAGGCTTACAATAGAGAAATTACAATTTTTTACCAGCTTTGGGAGACCGATTTTTTAAGAATTAGATATCGGCACAGATAAATACCCCCAAAACATTTTTATGTTGTGTACCATGTTACGTCTCATCATCTATTAAAATATTTTTTGGGTATGTGCTTGCGATCTATGTTAATTTCTCTGTCAAATGTCTCAAATTTATTCAAAAATGGCCAATTTCCTATTTTCAGCCTTTGTTGGCGGCCATTTTTGTTACCTTAACAACGGTAAAAGCAGACTGTTACACCTGGGCTATTGTTGAATATTTTCGAACGAAGTTGGAGGTTGCTGCCATTATGACCGTGGGTCTCGACGCGAGAAAACCTGTCTTCGGGATTTCCGACAAAGCGAGACTCAAATCAGTCTTGTCAGCTACAGAGACTAGCTAGAACATTGAAATTTCACCTGAAGCAAGTTTAGATACGATACTTTCCAATAAGCGAATAACAAAGGCGCTGAGCAGTCTGCGCAGATGCGCAGGCTGGTCTGCGCATTTGTTGTTCGCAAACCCCCGAAGACAGGTTTTCTCGCGCCGATGCCCATGTGAAAGAATGGTTATTATAAAATGTTTTCCTTACAGAAATAAAAGATGCATACTGTAAGTTTAGTTGCTGTAGCCGCTGCTATGATAATAATTGGTCCTGCGTCAACAACGCAATCTCAACAATCAACTACCTGTACACCACCATCATTTAAACAAGAACCAACGAAGTCACCTCCAATAGAAGAGGAGCCAACCACACCAATTAAACAAGGACCAAAAACGCCACTTCCAATAAAAGAAAATCAGGCCACACCAAATCTTATCAAACGAGAAACAACTACACCACCTCCATTTAAACAAGAACCAACGGAGTCACCTCCAATAGAAGAGGAGCCAACCACACCAATACAACAAGGACCAAAAACGCCACTTCCAATAAAAGAAGATCAGGCCAAACCAAATCCAACCGAACGAGAAACAACCACACCACCTTTAACAAACCAAGAACCAAGCACACCACCTCCACTGAAACAAGACCAAATCATGCCACCCTTAATGAACCTAGTATCAACCGCATCTCATCGAATGAAACAAGAACCAACTAAGTCGACTCTAATACAAAAAGAAGCTACATCGCCATCTCCAATTAAACAACCACCAACGACGCCATCGCCAATAAAGTCTCAAATTAAACAAGAACCAACTACGCCATCTCCACAACATAGAGGAAACATATTAGCTCTGTCAATGCAGGGATACAGTCGATGGATCAGTATGATAAATATTGCCAATGAACTCAAAGAACTTGGGTATAAAACAACTTTCGTGTTCCCTGATGATCCACAAGTTACAATGATAAAGGAGAAATTCGATGTCGAAATAATACACTCAGATGGAATGAACAAGTTTGTAGAATACATGATGGGTGGGGGATTTTTTGCTTCAGTTGTAGAACATGGTTTAAAGGGCTTTACATCACCATTATCACTCTATTTAAAGTTTGAAAAGTACTGTACTTTTGTCGTCGGTGATACAGCCCTTATGCAAGCGCTTGAAAAGAGACACTTCGATTTGGTTCTAATAGATACTCTTTTTGTTAACCCGTGTATCAGTGTGATTCCGTATAAGCTCTCTGTTCCGTTTATTCATTATGGAGCAGTATTTGATGTACATCATATGAGAAGTTTGGTACACCCATCAGTATATCCTGTTACTAAGTTATTAAATTTAACTGACCAAATGACTTATTTGGAGCGGATTGGCAACCATCTTGTGTACTTGGCCATGCTGACCCTGCCAGATTTGTTCAGTCCATCGGATATTGTAGGAACGTTCGCTCCAGAGAAATCCCACATTACAAACGAAGAGCTGAAGGCTAAAACTAAAGTGTATCTTCTTGAATCAGATGAGCTCTTAGATTATCATCTGCCGACATATCCGAACATGGTGTTTGTCGGTGGAGCTGCTACACACCCGGCTTCACCATTAACTGGGAATCTTAAAGACTTTCTCGACTCGGCAGTAGACGGAGCCATTTTGGTAACATTTGGTAGCATGATTGACGTTAACGCTTTACCGGATCATATTCTGAATAATATAAGAACAGCCTTTAAAACACAACAAAAGTTAAAATTCGTTTTTAAATATGGATTAAATGAAACTCGGGTCGATGGAAACGTACTGACGATGCCATGGTTACCACAGAATGACATTCTCGCCCACAAAAATACGAAACTATTTATTTCCCATTGTGGTAATAATGCTCAGTTCGAATCATTGTATCACGCAGTGCCTATTATATGTTTACCTATATTTGGAGACCAGCATTATAATGCTCGTAGAATTCATAGAAAAGGATACGGACTTTATTTCAATATAGCTAAGTTCACAGGAGAAATGTTGGTTTCTGCAATTAATGAAATATTACATAATCCAGCATATCAACAAACCATAACGAAAGCCTCGAAAATATTTAAAAGTAGACCACTGACACCCGTGAAGCGTGCGGCATGGTGGATAGACCACGTGATGAAATATGGTGGAGATCATTTGCATCCAGCAGTTGCTGACCTGCCATACTATCAGTTCCTGCTTCTTGATATTATAGCTAGTGCTCTTATTGTGTGTGTTATGTTAAGCTTGATGTGTTATGGGTGTTACAGGGGTATACGGAGGTATGGCTTTCGTGGTATAAAACATAAAATAGACTAAACTGGCCCCTGGCCTCGAGATAAGTATTAATATACTTTGGCGGCAACTTTAATATTTATAAGGGCGTGGTTCTGTTATGTCATTTGCTAAGGAAGGGAAATCAGGTTTATTTATAATTTTATGAAGAGTTAATAAGCTTTTTGAGCCACGCGAACGTGCGTGCATTTCATGAAAGCCCTGACCGTATATACACTGACCTCACATATATCAACCCTAAAAGCGTATATCACAAAAAGTCGCATGTTTTGTTGCCTGCTGAAACATTACAAACAGTGTAGATCCAGATCAGACTGCTCCTGTAGCCTGATCTGGGTCCACACTGTTTGCGTCTATACTTATGTTAAACAAAACACAGACACTTTCATTACTGTCTTGACTAAGGTGTTATGGTACATGATACAGTTACTTTCTAATAAAACCACATAGACCTCCTTTTCCTAATTACGCATTCACGAGGTGCCACCTTTACAGTAACCAAAAAGTTCAATATGTCTGTAAGGTTTTTAATTGAACAACGAGAAGTCAGCATGACAGTTCAGGCCCTTAGTTAAGAGTGCGTACCAAAATATATTTTTCTTATTTCTCAACCAAAACATATGTTGTGGGTACTCAAAAGAACGTCTCAATGAGACGGTTCTTTTGAGCACCCATAACATATGCTAAAATTTATTGATAAGAAAATATTCACAATTTTACGGTCAGAAATTTTACTTATCTAAATCTGTGCATGGTGTGCGTACGTACAGGCAAATCTAGTAAATTCGAAGTTCTCGGGACTAATTGTTTTATTTCGAATTATCAATAGTTAGAATTAAAGGGAGGTAGACAGAAACATATATACTACTCCCACCTACCAAATGATTTTTATTAGTTTTCCCCCATTAAACTTAAGTTTTGGACGCGTAAAAGAAACGTCTTATAGGCGCGTTGCTGAATTTCATATGAGGCTTACTTTTTGAGAAAACTTACCTCATCGTCATGAAGGATGAAACCGATCTCAAATCAAAACTAAATGCCTCTACTTTAACTTTGATTGGGTCGTACGTTCGAAAATTGGTAGCGTCATATCTAAAAAGGGGGAGATAACTCTATCCTTGCAAAAAAGGGAATTGTGAAGTACGAATTTCGAATCGATTTTTTGCAGTCATAAAACATTATTTTTTCGTAAATTATTTTATTTTCTGAAATCAATTTAACTTTTATTTATTTTCAAATCAAATTTGGCTCATTTTCTTCATTTGCAGATATACCTAATGAGGGATAACTTTTACTACCCTATAAAATAGAACATTTCCCTCGATACCGTTTCTGATAATACCGTTATTTTTTGGTAAAAATGCGTAAAACTTGATCAATTCGACGAAACATATAAATTTGCTATTCAAAAACATGATTAACAGCATTCTGACATGCTTGACGGCTCGGAAAATCGCATGCAAAGTTGCTACCCCCGTGTGAAAAATACTCTGTTTTCGTGCATTTCACCAATGCACTTGATATACTATTAGGCGCAGTCTCTGAATGCTTTTGAGAGAATTTACCTCATCATCCTAAAGGATGAAACTAGTCTTCAATTGAAGATAAATGTCTACACTTAATTTTTTGGGGGTCGCACACTCAGAAATTGGTAGCGCCATATTGAAAAAGGGGAGATAACTTTATACTCGCAGAAAACAGAATCACGAAATACGAATTTTAAAAGTATCAAGTATGGACTTATTTTCAAAGACAAATGGTCTGACACATTTCTTCAAGGTAATTTGGTATGCTAAATCCTAAAACCAATGTTTGCAAGCTGAGAAGTGGCGTCTTATTGAGCTTATTTGCATGTTTTCAAGATGGCCGCCAAAATCATACAGAATCTAACATTGGTGTTGATTCATTGTTTAATGTACCTCGGAATATTTGTGGGGGTTCTGTGTTGGCTTTTGTTTTATTATGCATCTATGTGTGTTCTTTCTATTTTTGGTAACACCTTGACGAGGAAGAGAATGATAGTTGCTTTGCTTTAATTGTCTTCCTGGTGTCTTGTGACTGCAAGTGTTCTGTACCTCTTCCTCACGATGCCGTGGGTTTATCTGCAGTAGTAATTGTGTTTTTTTCCTGTTTATACTCACTTCCTTTTTGTGTATCTAGTGTCCAGCTATTTTAATGAGTGTTTCATTCATAACACTATTTTGGACTAGGTTCAAGCTTTTAAAGTGATAAACGAGAAATGAGTTTTGAGAATCAACAAGTAGCTTTGATTTAACTGTCGTCATAATGTCCATTCTTCCTAGCAATACCCACAAAATGTGTTACACTACCAATATATCAAAAGTAAAAGCATTTAAATTCCTTAGTACCCAATGGTCGAATTAGACCAGCCTTGCGTCCTCAGGACAACTTCTCAATTGTTTTGTGGGACCGCCTTCAATAGGTAAAAGTATTGCCCTCAAAATAACCCCATTTGAGCTATGTGAAATTGTGTGGTTTCCATAGCAACAAACAATGCGCTTCAAAACAGTTGGATATGTCCCTACAAATTACTTATATCTCAGCAGAAACTCATCCTAAGGTACTAACTCGATCAAAAAACAAAAGTAAGACATAGCAGCTTCATTCAGCGGTAAATTATGCTAGTGAGCAAATTTGCATATTCATGAAAATTAATGAATACATTAGGAAATCATAAAAAAATAAAAAGGTGTACCCACAAAGACATTTACAACTCAGCTGCGAATTATTTTAGGCAACCACTCTTGGTACCAAATAATGCCAAATCACTGCACTTTTACCAAATTGTCCATTAAACAAATTTTCTAACATTCTCACTCATAAATATTAACCAAAATATAAGAAATAAGAGAAAATTTTGGAAAAATTAAAGGGGTGTACTTACAAAATTACGCATATGTCAGTTGCTAGTTATCCTATTCTCAAATTAAAGCCTAGAACTAAATTTTATCATTCTGTGTTCTTCTTTCTTTTTAATATTTTCTTATACATTCATGAGACGAGACAAGCAAATGAGATCATTTGTATATTCATCATAGGTCTCAACTTTTATTTGGTACCATGGTTGGTAGTCCAGGATATATGGCAGCTGAAATATAGGTTATTTTGTAGGTCAAACCACTTCAGTTTTGTACTATTTTTGACTTATTCTTTTTATGTGTTCATTAATATTCGTGAATATAAAAATTAGATATTTCGAATACGTATAGTCATAGGGTCACATACCTGTATCTCAACTATTATTCGGTACCAAGTTTTGTAGTCTAGGATAGTAAGCAGCTGGTGTAGAGGTAATTTGGAAGAGATACCACCTTAATTAATCTACTAATTTTGTCTTATTTCTTATGTTTAAATTAATATTTATCGGTATTCGAATTAGATCATTTGTATATTTAATCATTTTCATCAAATGAAAATGTCTCAACTTTTATTTAGTACCTAGTTTTGAAGTTAATCATAGTTAGCGGCTGACTTAGTGGTTTATTTTGAACGTAAATCACCCAATTTTTCTACAAGTTTCCTCTTATTTCTTAAGCATTCATTAATATTCATGAATATATTCAAATTAGATAATTTGTAAGTTTAATCATTTTGGTCAAAATGCAATGTCTCAACTTGAATTTGGAACTAAGTTTTGCAGTCTACGATAGTTGGCAGTAGAAATATAGGTAAAATATAGGTACTTTTGTAGCTATACTCCCTTATTTTGTCTATCTATTTTATCTTATTTCTTATGCTTTCATTCATATTCATGAATATTTAAATTATAAAATTCGTATATTTTATCATTTTGACCAAATGGCTATGTCTCAACTTTTATTTGATAGCAAGTTTTGTAAGATAGGATAATTATCAGCTAGCGTCATGTTAATTTTGTAGGTATACCACCTTAATTTTTTTTACCAATTTTGTCTTGTTTCTTATGTTTACATTAATATTCATGAATATTTAAATTAAATAATTCGTATATTTAATCATTTTAGTGAAATGATATTGTCTCAACTGTTATTGGGTACCAATTTTTTATAGTCTAGGATAGTTTTCAGCTGGAGTACATGTAATTTTTGTAGGTATACCCCCTTAATATTTCTACCAATTTAGTCTTATTTCTTATGTTTACATTAATATTCATGAATATTCAAATTAGATAATTCGCATGTTTAATAATTTTGGTTAAATGGCAAAGTTTCAACTTTTATTTGGTACCAAATTTTATAGTCTAGTCTAATAAACAGCAGACATATAGGACATTTTGTAGGTATACCACCTTCATTTTTCTACCAATTTTCCCTTATTTATACTTTTTACATTAATATTCATGAATATTCAAATTAGATTCTTCGTATATTTTAATAATTTTGGTCAAAATACAATGCCTCAGCTTTAATTTGGTACCAAGTTTTGTAGTCTACGATAGTTAGCAGTAGATATATAGGTAATTTTGAAAGTATACCACCTTAATTGTTCTACCAATTTTCTCTTGCCTCTTATGTTTTCATTAATATTCATAAATATTTAAATTAGATAATTCGTATGTTTCATCATTTTGATCAAATGGCTATGTCTCATCTTTTATTTGGTACCAGGTTTTGTAAGATAGGATAGTTAGCAGCTAGCGTACTGATAATTTTTAAAGTATACCACCTTTATTTTTCTACAAATTTTGTTTTATGTTTACATTGATATTCTTGAATATTTAAATTAGATAATTCGCATATTTAATCATTTTAGTCAAATGGCAATGTCTCAACTTTTATTTGGTACCAAATTTTGTAGTCTAGGCTATTACACAGCAGACATATAGGACATTTTGTAGGTATACCCCCTTAATTTTTCTACCATTTTTTTCTTATTTCTTACGTTTATATTAATATTCATGAAATTTTAAATGAGATAATTCGTATATTTAATCATTTTAGTCAAATGGCTTTGTCTCAACTTTTATTGGGTACCAAATCTTGTAGGATAAGATATTTACCAGCTGGTGAAGTGGTAATATTGTAGATATACCCCTTAATTTTTCGGCCAATTTTCTCTCATTTCGTATGTCTTCATTAATATTCATGAGTATGCAAATTAGATAATTCGTATATCTATTCAGTTGGTCATTTTGCTATTGTCTCAACTTTATTTGGTACCACGATTCTTAGTCTGGAATGATAAACAGCGACATATAGGTAATTTTGTAGGTGACACCCCTTAATTTATTCTACAATTTTTCTCATTACTTACGTTTTCATTAATATTCTTGAATATGCAAATTAGATAATATTAATATCTAATAAGAGCGTCATATTGCTGTATCTGAAATTCTATTTTATCTATCTAAGAAAGAAAGACAAGACATTTCAAACAGATATACATTTGTGTGAGTAAAAGTAAAAAAAAACAACAACACAGAAGCAATATTTCAAGGAGGTACTTAACGACGCTCATCTATGCTGGTTTTACATTATTTCTAGTACCAGAGTTACTTTCCCATTTTATGAATGACGATACTCGATTTTAACGTACAATCTCACAAATTGATAGTACAGATATATTTATCTTTAATTGAGCCATTTATCATCATTTAGGACGCTAATGTAAGTTTTCTACAAAAGTAAATCAGCGAATCTCCTATGCTCGTATCAAGTGTATTGGAAAAATGCATTAAAACGCTGTTTTTCCACACAGGGGTGGCTACTTTAAAGAAGCAAATTTCTGAGCCGTCAGGCATATCAGGATGCGGCAAATCATGTTTTTGAAAAGTGAAAAGACAATTGTTTTAGAAATTATGAAGTTTTGCGGGTTCTGATTAAATATAACGGTATTACAAGGAATAATATAGAGGAAAATATTAAATTTTATAGGGTTGTAAGAGTTATCCCCCCAAAATACTATGTTTAATTTATAAAAATCAATAAAACTCATACAAATATAAATGACAATAAACTTACTTTTAGAAAATAAAATAAAATCAGTTTAAAAACCATACTTTATGTTTCCGTTTTTTGCAAATATTGAGTTATCTCCCCATTTTTTAATATGATGCTACCAAATTTTGAGCGTGCGACCCAATCAGAAATAAAGCAGAGTCATTCATCTTAAAGGGGGAGTTCCACCCTATATGGAATTTACATAGGGTTCTGCCCACGCACAGAATTTTATAAAATTTTGTAGAAAGATTGTCTATTACACGTGTGTTCTATTTGTGAGATATTTACCCATTCATCTATTTCAGTTGTTAAATTTAAATAATTTTGAATTTTAAAATTAAACAAATGGACATCTTAATTAGAAGTGGCCCTAGGCGACAAGATGTTTGATTTTTTGACCTAATTTATTCTCAACATGATGCCTAATAATTTGTAATTATGTATGTACCATACATGGATTTCAATGTATTAAATAAACTAGTCCACATCAAATTTTGTTTGAAGGTACACCTAAATTTAACATTTTGAAAATATTTTTAACAAATTAAATTGTCAATTTTGCCTATTTGCTGTTCTTGTCAACCTATGAAATTTATATCAAATTTGTCCACACATGTGTTTGTTATAATCATAAAATCTCAAGAAAAAATAAAACCGGTAAAGTGGAGTTCTTTGAATTTCAATCTTAATGGTCAAAATTTTGCAGAATGTAAAAATCAAGATTTTATGTAAACTTCCAGCAGATTGCTCAATTTACATAGAGTTCTGCTCTGCACAGGCATAGATCTTGTTAATATTATGCAAATTGACTGTTTGGCTTATAAGTATTTTGTTTTCAATCGCTTTTCATTGGTTGGTTACAATATTTGGTATTGTGTAGTTCATAATTACAGGGGTACCCTCCAAATCAGCCCAATTTGCATCTATCCGATATCAGAATGTCTATAAATGATAATTATTAGAATAATCTGTGAGTTCTAGCTTATGTGTGCGGTGCACACGTTACCATATCTATCACATAAATTGTTTCAAATAATGTTTCTTTTAGAATATTAACACAAATTCAGCTGTACAAATTATATCAACAATGTTTGGGTTTTAATAATGGTGTGTTACAGTTCTTGTCAACCTTTCCCATCTATATATAATTTGACTACATGGATAAGGATACTATTCACAAGATTTGAAGCCCGGAAATATATTTTGTTTGAATGGTGTCAGAGTCAGACTTTTGTCAAATGAATAAATATTATTGAATTCATCATAAATATTTATGCCCAGTTTTACAGAATTGTTTAGTATTTCAGCATTATGATTATGAGGTCATTTGAGAATCAAATTCATGATTCTATAACCACGAAGGAGATAACAGCACAAAGACTGTTTCACCTTGTCTAATGCCAGAGATTCAGTATGTATACATTCAAAAATTCGCTAAGTGTTTCTTAATATTTGAAAATTCATTTATAATCTTAAAAAGTATCATTTTTATTTTCATCAACTCCATTTCCATTTATTGGAGCAGTTTTAAAGCTTTTGTTGGAATATTAATGATTTTAAATGGGTTTATGATAAGTATTTTTGGATACACTTTTGAAATGTTTTGGCGGATAAAACTTAATGCAGGAGAAACAACCACAATCAATACCAATTAAGATACAGTGCAATTCAAACAAGATTCTGTAAACCATTCATTAAAATGTACACATTGAGTGACTAAGGGACTGCAAAATAAGGATACTATTTCTAAATAATGTGGAAAAACGGATCATTCCATAATAGAAATAAACTATAAAGTTTTAGAACTTAAGACTCAGTTTCACTCAGGTTCTGCATGACACTAAATGGAAAGAGCTGCAGCTCTCATTCCTCCTAGCACTGGCTTAAATTGTCTTCTACTTTCTGCTGAAACTAAATATTCCAGGAGGAGCAGAATATGAAAATACAACACTTTATCAATGTACGGAGAAAAGT
Source organism: Loripinus fragilis (assembly GCA_964019695.1). Classification (NCBI taxonomy): domain Eukaryota; kingdom Metazoa; phylum Mollusca; class Bivalvia; order Lucinida; family Lucinidae; genus Loripinus; species Loripinus fragilis. Next base: position 22,611,229 of record OZ026528.1, read on the forward strand.
TTAACCCAATACAAAGACAGCTGGTGTGAAATCCAAGTTCTCTGAAAAAAACGACCAAAATAGTGAGAACGTACACAATTTCTTAAACACTTGACCTGGTTTCACCCAGTTTATGGGAGATAATGAGAAGTATGCACATAGTCCTGAACCAATTAACCCTCAATATTTGATTCGGAGGGACATAAGATAGAGGAAATTCTAGGTGCAACAGGAACATAGAATGTTGGAAACGATGAATTACCTAGCATAAATCCTAATCTGTTTGAATTTTTTCAATGGCTGAAAGACATTAAGAGCATAACCACCTATTGGCTTCAGTCCAAAACTAATTTGGAAACCAGTGGAAGATCAATTTACATGTGATACCTGCTGGACATCCGTCCATACAACTAAGTTCTAGACCAAGTGCTACTTATCAAGTGCTGCTTACAAAAATGCCAGTTTTATGCTATTGAATTAGCTAAAACTTCTGACACCAAACATATTTTGGACCTAATTTGGATGAAGACACTAAATAGTAATAGTCAATGCGTTTTTAGAATAATACTGGTGGAAAAACTGCGGTTTGTAAGAGCTAACTGGAATATTTTATTTGAAATCACTTAAGAATCAAAACTGACTTAACTTATTTCATGCAATTTATAACACTTTTACCGGTGTCCAAATTTTATGAAAATTTACATGCATAAAGAGGATGTATTTGACCTACTTTTCTGAAAAAATTTTGGGTTGACAAAAACTGGAACATGGTAAATATTAGGACAGAATCCCCTATAGACACTAACTTTAGTGCTCAATATGGGGATAAATCAAATTTTGATGGGTCAGAAAAAAATTATTTAGATGTAGGCATATACATTAATGGTAGTAAGGTATACCCTGGGAAGTCTTCCTTCATATTCTATTCAAAGAATGTAGCAGTCAATAATGTTAATGATTTGAGAGTGATATTTAATAGGTCATATATAAGCACAAAGAGGGTGTACATCAAGGTGCCCCCCTGTGGCCTAACAGCCTTCGAGGAATGAAATAATTTCATTTTTGTAGTTGTTATAACGTAGGTATTCAACATACAAAATATTATGGAAATCCATGCGTGGGCAGATTTGGAACTCCCCCTTTAAGACCTGTTTCATCCTTTATGACGATGAGGTAAGTTTTTTCAGAAATTTGAATTTCAGCAACGCGCCTATCAAAATAGTTTCTTTTACGCAACCGGAACATATGTTATTATAGACAGTTATTTAAATAGAGCATGAATAGGTTCTAATCTCTGAATCCATTGTGTCCTAAATTCATTTCAAATTAGTGAGAATTTCGAAAAATAGAACTTCGCGAATTTTCGAGGTTTTACTGTAATTGCCATGCAAACGTGCAAAGGATCTCTAGCGATACCGTGACTTGCTAAGATTCCAGAACAGATAATGTAGTGAACTCTGTAATAATATACAATCGGAACCAGATTATGGTCATTTTAAAAATACTTACATTACGCCTACCAAACGATCCAAGGCTCAACATCTGGTTGAATATATAAAACAAACAAAAAAAAAACAACACTTCCTCCAGGTAGAGGATAACAAATCGGGGAATGTCATGCAACAGCCTATACATTCCTACTTTTGTGGTATAAATTTGAGGTCAGAAAGTTCTCTTGTTTCGTCAAATTTACTTTTCGCGTAAAATGCGACAGGAACGTGTTTGCCTCGCGAAAAGTAAATATGACCTGATGAGAATACTTTCTGAGCTCGTATTTATACCACAAACGTCGGAATACATAGGCTGTTGCATGAAATTCCCCGATATATGATTCATTTCCTGGAGGGATTGTTTTTAATATTCAACCAGATGTTAAGCATAGGATCGTTTGGCAACCACAAATTTAGCATTTTATTCCAATGAAATATCTAAAGATTAGCTGTCAATAATATAAAATCTACTGTCTATTATTGTCATCCAAGTGCACGCTAAACCACACAAAAACGTGTTCATTTCTACACGCTCATTACACTGAAACATACACAACTAGTTGAGAAGTTTTTGAAAAAAAATAGGGTAAAATACTCATTTATTGAATTGACATGTGGTGTAGGTGCACATTGGAATTGCCTCAATGAGGCAATTTCAATGTGCACCAACAACATATGTTACTGAAATTAAGGTAACCTATTTATCAAGAAGCATGTGCATTAGCTTTGCATCTTTGAAATATCTCAATCTGCCAATCAGTATTAAAATACCTGTCACTATATATTTACATGACAGCTATATCACCAAGTTTGAATTCATGAACTATGCTTTTGCTAAGCTGGTACTTGCGTGGTTGTAAAGCACCTTCGAGTTGTTTATTTGTTTGCTTGATGGTTGACACTTTAGTTTACAATTTTTCAGTCATGTCGGGTTGCTTTTGGGTTGAACCAGTTCCTTAATAGTAATGACACCTTACGGTTAATATCACTATTCAACTCATCTAAAGACCTAAATTCTAAGTGGTACCACTGCCTGAGGGCTTTTCCAGACAGATCAAAGGCTAAACTGTATGAGGTGACTATGACTTCCATACAGGGCCAATAAAATGGTCCCATGATGGGTCAAGGTATTTTCTGATAAAATAGTGATATTTATCTCAGTGAATGAAATTGTGTTATATACAGGTAAGTCCCCTCTTGGGGCCCCTTGCTGAAGCTGTCCCTTATCAGTTAATCCGTTAATGGTCTCTGTTGAACAGGAATGTAGGTCTTTAAAGCTGCATAATCTGTAACTTTTGATCTTCTAATTTTAAAAATAATGTTTTTATTTTTCAAGAACACAGTAAAAATACTCAAATTCAGGTAAACATTTACAAACAATCTTAACAAGTTATCACTATCAAAACAACTGCATTTATGTTAAAATTCAACGGTCTAGAATTATTGGAGGGACGCAAATAATTACCAACAAGAGAAAAAAAACACATATATGATAAGATAATTCACTTTTCCATGCAGTTTTCAGCTGTACTGAACATTTTTATTGAGAAAACATAGCTTCCTTCTACTTTTACAAATGATCTAAAAAGAAAATAATTTTTTTCGAAAAATGTTCATAGTTACAGAGTATGCAGCTGTATGTGCGAACTGTGTGTAACTAACATTGAAAAACAAGTAACAGTCCACTGATAACTATAATTAAACAATGAGATTCCGACAGTGAGATCATAATATGTTTTGGATCTAAATTAAAGTTATCAGTACTATTCCACAAACAGTTTATGGCAGTGACGTATTAAGGTAAATGGTAAATCCCAAAACCGTTATAACTTTCAATAACTGTACGAAATCTACTGATAACTTAAAGTTAGTACAAAACATATTAATTATGACATCACTGTCGGGATCCTTTTGTTCAATTATAGATCTCATGTAGTTATTGAAAGATATAACGGTTTTGGGATTTACCTTACGTCAATGCCATAAACTCTTTGTGGAATTGTAACAGTCCACTGATATAGAGATAACTAACAGCCCACTGTATATTCACAAGCATTGTTAACCCATATAAGCATACCTTCCTTGCAAAAAGAAAAGACCCAGATCAGATGCCGCATGTTGCGGCGTCTGATCAGGATCTCCTCTGTTTGCTCGCAGAAGGTTCTATTAGAATTTGAATAAAAAATACTAACCAACACCCCTAAAATTTGAAAAAGACTCGCCCTACTAGTGCTGCAGCAGAGGTCACCAAAAGTGACATGTACCCATACCGGAAGGGTAACAAGTTGCATCATACATCATTTTAAAGCTTAGAGTGTGCTGGGTTCAGAACTGCATGATGCCACTTTCAGAATTTTGTGCGAAAAAAATTACGGCCCTTTAAACATGGGTACCGTCATCATAGCTCAGATAGGAATGATGATTTCTTCTTATGACAAGAAGAATACATACTGTATAAAATTCATGTTATTAGGTTGTATATGATCCAATAGTTAATATTAATTTTGTTTGCATTTGATATGCTACTTACGCACATTGACAACTATAATTTAAAGGTCATTGAGTGCAAAAGTCGTGAAAACCAATGATTTTTTTACAAATAATCACGTTTATTGCATTTGATCTACATGTACATTTTTAAATCATAAACAGGAGTTTTTCCTTGCAATATCAAGTAAATATAAATGCATTTAATGTAGCAATTAATCCAATTATAATGTCCCCCAACAGTTTATAGCAGTTATAATACAACTCTGAAGGGAATGCAAACGTGCATAAATTTACTTGTTCAGATTTATACGGCTGCATATTTTGATATGGGGTTATTTACGAAAGCTTTAGAAATCACTTGGGCTAAAGCTATGTACATGAAATATATCTTTCTATGTGAAGGTGGAATGCACCTTCTCATAACAGGTTTTGCTAGCATTGGATACCTTCATGGTAAGGCGAGACTCGGAGAACTGTTATTTGAATTTGAGTTTGTCTGCAGTTGGTGATTGTGATATTTCCTGGACATACTCGCTTACTTTTTTGATGTCTCTGCTGCTGACGGTGTAAAACAAAAGTTGTCTGGAAAAGAGTATGACAAAGCTTTACGAGCTTTGTCATGAGTCAGTTATCATGCCTTGCCTCTTCCTCACCGTGCTGTTGGGATGATTGTGGCAGTTACTGGTCGTACTCACTTTCTTTTTAAACTAACATTTTCTATACAGTTCTTGAAAGTGGAGTTGCAAGAACAACAGAACTTTCTCTGATGATGTCCAGTGTCATTTGCATGAGTTCTAAGAGAAATCCTGACTATGAATCAGACACAGAAATGAACAAATAACTGTAATTAATACTATCTGGTCGTTTTTGTGAAGTTGTACAGATTAATCTGCTATCAGAGTTCAGGTAAAAGGGAATACCTATTTCTCCAACATTATTACTTTTGGAATGACTCGCTGGAGATGGTATTGCTTACTTTTAAAATATTCCTCTCCCCAACTAGGCTTTGTCTTTGAGATGTGCATCAGTTTGCAAAGGCGAAACTATTCCCTCTGATGTTTACAAGCAACATATATGTATATCAAATCCTTCAAATGCAGTACATTCCTGAAATGGTTATTAATGGTTTCCATGAAGGCTAATGTACTAAAATAATGTCAGAGGACAAGTTCTATTCTGCCTGGATTAACGGTGTGGACTGAGCAACAGAGTGCAAAGTTTAAATAGGATCTAGAGGAATCACGGGACTAACCTTAAAAGGCAGTTCATTGACTAGGTCACGTGGTTCCTGAGCCAAGCCTGTGACCGCAAAGTACTCAATGGTGCTCCACAAAAATGTATGTCAGAGTGCATGTCCATGTACAGGGTTGACATAATGGTACCTTCACATCATTCTGATACAAAATCACTAATATGATTCTGTTGTAAAAATAATTTAGATGTTTGACAGTCAGATTCATTGATCCCCATTTGACCCCACAGAGGCCACACCTCACACTTCTTACGGATTTTGCAACATGCGTTATATCATCCAGTCTTACTTGGTGCCTTAGACACAGGAAATGAGGAAATAATTCATGAAAAAAGGATTTATAAAGCTTGATGGACAAGACAAACCTCAGAAGATGTTCTATGAACCCAAGCAAAAGGCCAACAATAAGACACTGGCAGACATGCCAAAGATAAGCAATGTAGTCATGAATGAATAGGTGATGCGTCTGTGTTTGTAAGCAGCTTGCTCTTTTAGGGAGGTATCTTGTCTTTTGAGAATGCACAAGGAGTCTTAAAATATTTTCAAAAACTATGGCTCGAATCAATGACCAGATTTCATCCATTAACTCAAAAGCATATCTGACGGCAAAGTAGCGTTATTGAGAAAACAGAATGCATTATCTTTGATGCTACAGCTTTGATACAGATGCTACCAATACTGTATAACACGGCTAAAGTAACATATGTAGCCATAGTTGAACAGTTTCGTGTCTACATACTTTAGGTCAGTTGCATCTATTAGTCCGTTTCACAGATACACATTGTCTTTAACATGCATAGGGAGAATAGTGTGAATACGCTAGTATGCCAAAAAAGAGGCAACACCACAATGGGACATAAAATGCTTCTACAAGCAGACATGAAAGTACTCAAAGAATAGAGAAAATTATTACCCGCAGGCAAAACTAAGGACAACCTTGTAGCTTATTACACCGACACTGATAAAAGCCAGTTGAAAAGAAACATACAATCTTCATCATTGGTGGACTGAAGGACAGAGCAATCAAAGCGACCAAAGATGAGCATATGGACATCTCAGAGCTACGAGAGAAAGCGAACACAAGGCCGTATACATGCCTTAGTTGCTGCAAAATGTCCCAGTACAGACTTTCTTACTTTCGTACATCTAGAATTGGCATATAATGTTGCTATGAGACATTATATCCCTGTTAACATCTTATTCACCAGTCTTACATAAGAACAAGACACAAGACTGATCATAAGAAATCCGTTCTCAAACGCATGATTCAAGGTGCACTGAAATTTTAGGGGCTGAAATATCCTGGCCACGGGCCTTCATTAAACTGTCAAAAGTTTACTTGCACTCAGTCTGAATATATGAAAAACTAGAACCTACATCCCTAAACGAGGTAAGCTTAGCAAAGGCAGCAACAAAAGTCCTATCGACAAATAACAGTTTCCATTTGCATATTCTTCATTCTACCCGCCCACCCAACAAAATGAATATGGATAAAATATAGTTGAATACAATAATGACGCACTTACTGCATACGTCCTTCGATGATGAACCATTCAACAGCTGCCCCAAAGCTTTTAAATGCCCCAAAGCTTTTAAATGACCTTACATACAACTGCGAGAACAGTGTCTGTGACGATAACTGTACATTATACATGTTTTCACAATGAACAACTATGTGCACTAACCTAACAACCTAACCTATGAACGTAAAATAGCAACTCCATGAAAACACATTTTTGTACATTATCCATGCAAAACACAAGTGATTTGGAATAGAGAATGTAATGTGCTTTAACATCACTCTTTGACAGATGGAAGGATAAATACACTACACCTTTATTGCGAAGCGTTTTAGACCAATTTGACTGTAAATGTCTTTGGTGAAGAACTCATTTTTATGGCCTTTAGGAATTCCACTTTGTCTTAAAGAGACTAACTCTGCAACTATGAACATTTTTCGAAAAAAATTATTTTCTTTTTAAATCATTTGTAAAAGCAGAATTAAATTAAGTTTTCACAATAAATCTGTTCACTATAGCTGAAAACTGCGTGGAAAAGTGAATTATCTTATAATAACAGGTGTTTTTCTCTTGTTGGTAATTATTTGCGTCCCTCCAATAATTATAGACAGTCAAGTTCTAACATAAATGCTGTTGTTTTGATACTGATAATTTGTAATGATTTACGAAATTGGTAAAATGTATACCTGAATTTTAGTTTTTTTTACTGTGTTCTTGAAAAATAGAAACATTATTTCAAAAATTAAAAGATCAAAAGTTACAGACTATGCAGCTTTAAACAAGTAATGGTGTCTCACATGCATGCTAATCATTTAAGAGTATGGCAGACACAGCTGAGCAATATAGCTTCATCCTGTTTTGATATTGATAAAAAGTTATACAAAACCAACATGACATCAGTTCTGAGGGAACGCTGTGTCACACCTGCTCAAGTAAAGTCATATATATATGTCTGTCACGGTCAAAATACTGGAACGTAAAAAGTAGGTCAATGTCACAAACAAAGGTTAAAGAGAATGTGAGGACAATTACCATACAGCAGTGATTTTGTTACCTGCGCACCCTGCATCTTTTGCGCATCATTTTGTCTCTGGGATGCAAAGTTTTTATTTCAGCGAGTCCGAGGATGCAATAGTATTGCAGACTTGTCATTAAAAAAGTATTCTGGACTCATAAGTTTGTAGTTGGTCTCGTTGATATGGGAAACAGCGAGTCCTAGGACCCATAAGCCAAAAAATTTAAATGAATCACTGTATACAAGGTTTGACACTCTCAACTTTCACTGCTGCAGAGAACTCACTTTTATGTAAATTTTTCACGGTCGGACGTCAAATTATATGAAAGTCACTGGAGCATAAAAAGTAGGTCAAGGTCAGCAGGCCTCACTGTATACTCAAAGAATATGCAGAAGACAGTTACTATGCGATGTTTAATAACAGTTATTATTGCTGCAGAGAAATTCACTTTAATGTAAATTGTTGACGGACGAATGACTGACGCGAATTTGAACTCCTATGTAACACCCTGTTTAAAAAAGCCACACCCTTGCTACAAGCAAGTGTGACAAAAATAATAAAATAGTACAGATTAAATATTAACAATTTCTAACAGTAAAAAGCCTTACAAAATTGAACAGGATTACATGCAGTTGCATCCAGATTAATGTTATGTCAATGTCATAGGTTTTCGTGACTTTTGTACTCAATGACCTCATAAAATGTTGAAAACCAGACTGAATATTTTCATTCAATATCTATAATTATATTTATTCATGTTCCACTCCACAATTTACAAGAAATAGATTTTTTGTGCATATATGAGGATAATACCTGCTTGGGAAGCACAAATGAAAGAAATACTAACAATTTAGGGTGTATACTTTTGAAGGGCCGTAAAAAATTTCGCACAAAATTTTGGAAGTGGCATCATGCAGTTTTGAAATGTGCAGACTCTAAGCTTTAATTTGGTATATAGTAGTACTTGTTACCCTGCTGGTATGGGTACCTCTAAAATTAGGCTACTTTTTGCCACATTGCTGCAGCACTATACATGTACCGATAGAGATAGAAAGTTCATTCGGTTAAATGGGCGAAGGTGCTATTGGTTGGGATGTTATGTGTGATTGTTGCACATGCTTTGTGTTTTGGAATCTGTATTTCTATAATCCAACTTATGAACCTCACCGGGTAAGTGGCAATCGAAAACGCTCTTAGCAATCGACGAACGCGATAAAAATACCTAGAAACAGTGTTTCGATTGCCATTTGTCGCCATTCGGGCGACAAATGGCAATAAAAAAACTCTGTTTCTAACGATTTTTGATCTACGTTCGTCGAAAATAATGTTTTCGATTGCCGCCTATTCGGTGTGTGAACGGTAGAGTATATTTCAACGCAGAGGAAACCACGTTTTAAAAGGGGCTACTATTAAACGAATGAACAGGGAGCATTTTTTTCCTTTAAAAGTAGTCAATATGAGAAACGAAAATACATAATATGTGACTTTAAAGGTCATTAAATTTAGAAACCGCTAAAATTAACCTACGCCAAGATGCCAGTCGTATAAAATCTCCAAATTTTAATGCCACAAATATTAAATGGGTTTACACTCGAAGCAATATACGTGTAGGTTTACAGTAAACAAATCATTGCTTTATCTTCTGACTCGTAATTGAGTCGCGATGTTAGATTTCAACCAAATGTGGCATTTAAGCATGAATAGACTCAGAAGAGCATATGCAGCCTGCTATTAAGCTGAGAAAATCCAAATGCTGTTCAATCAGTAGCTTAACAGTCATAGAATATTCAAGAGACTTGCAAAGGCTCTAATCCGACTGTGCATATGCGCAGGCTGATCTGAGCATTTGCTGGTCGCACATACCACATTGTTGAAAATCTCAATTTTCTTAATGTCCTGACTCAACTGTTTTTATGCATTACTGAATCTCGTAAACGTAAACATTGTTATTGTTTAGACATCATATTATGAGTTTAGTCTTATCACACGTGACGTTGAGTGATACCGGATTGTTTAGACCCCTTATCACGTATTTAAGACGCTTTTTGCCGTGATAACCGAAAGTCTGCATATGCGATAAGCTCTTTCCCGCCAACTGGTTATCAGCCTGCCGTGATGATAACCGGAAGTCATATATTTTGAACGGAGAGAGGTTATCATGCCCGGCACGTAACGTTGTTCATTTGATGACGTCAGATGTAAACAAGTGGCGTGATGTAGCGCAAAATTTACGCCATTCAGAGCTTTTACTTACATTTTTTACGTCAAACGCGTTGAAATAGTTAAATGGAATATGTGATAAACAGATTATAACATGGGGTTTTGGTTATCGCCCGAAGTATCAACCCTCGACCATTATCAGCCCTCGAGCTAAAGCTCGCGGGCTGATAATGGGGTCTTAGGTTGATACTTCGGGCGATAACCAAAACGCCATGAGATAATCTCTAATTATCAAAACTGTACTGGTGGCAGCTGGGCTATCAGAAGAAAACTTATGGATCATGCCGGATTCCTTGTCACATAAATAAACATCTTGATTGATAGCAACGATGGATACAATTTTTTCCATTTGTCATTTTTCTCAGTTTTCACTTGCTTACCCTGTGTATCAAATGCTGATAACTGGCTCCTTTGAGCAATAAATAAGTTCTTGTCAGCTGTTAATCCTAAATAACTAGGCTCCTTCAGATTTATTGACTTTCCTGACTGGTCATAGAACTTGTTTATACTACCAACGATACGATGTTCTCTGATTGTTCTCATATCAATAAAACTATTTCCATACACATATCCGTGTTTCTGTAGAACAGCTAGGTTATCTCCAAACTTGCAAAACGAAATGACTTGATCACAACTCTTAAATAAACCGTAATGCATTTTCTGTATGCTCTTATTTGATATATTGCAAACGACAATGCTAGTAACAGTTGCAACACCAAACCTATTCTCAGTTATTTGTGAAATATCCACCACAGGCACAGCGTCCAAAACCATGTGACATACATACTTCAAGTCTGCAGTAAATAATTTTACAATTTTATTGGCCTTATCCAGAAAAATCGTATCTCCGTTTGAGAACACCATCGACCCATTATGACTACATGTTTGCCAGGATTGTCCAGGTATACTGATATCTTGTTCCGAATGTTTCTTCACAGTGCCAATCATGACAGGTTTAATGCTTACTACATATGTACTGGGAGAATGTTCTTCAGGATCACAACGAATAGCTTTAGAAACTCCATTGGCTGTAGACACCCATTCCTTGGGTTGAACCATCGCTTCTTTATTTCTAACTGAAGGTGCACGGTCATGCCTTATTAAGGTGGGTACTGAAGGGCTTACACCGTGGTTTATCACAACAGTTGAAATGCTTTCTTCTGGCGTGTCACTCCTTATACACGATGTGTCTTTGTTTAAGTATTTATCGTGTAGTTCTGCTAAAATCCGCTTTACCAAATCTCTCTCATCTCTCACTAATGCATGGGTTGTTTTAACGCTCTGTTCCTCTCGGATGTTTACAAAACTTCTAATAGCTGACTCTTCAGACTTTAAGCATTCATCAAATATGCATTTCTGCGTCTCAGATCCATACTTCAGAACAATTTCTACTGAACGACGATTACTAACCAGATTGTTAACAAGGCCAAGGTATTTACTAATACACGCAATTGACTGCAATCTTTCCAGGTTTATTTGTTTCTTCAGTTTGGGTAAAAAATCTATCTCAAGATGATCAGTTAACGATTTTAATTGACATGTGTATGCTTTACTGTATGGGCTGCCTCATTTTCAATTGTTTCAATTTCCTTTAGATTTCCCCCTAAAGCCGTTCCTATGGCTGACCTGTTTGAATCGATTGCTGTTAAACGTTGCTCAATTTGAAGTTCAGCACTAACGGATTCGTTGCCCATGAACTCAATATGCTTGCATTCTTTATGGCATTCTGTTGCACAAATACCGCAGAAGAAGGTCCCATGATCCATACACCTATATTCAATCTCTCTATTATGATGGTCATGACATATTGATAACCTGGACATTTTCTCAAATGCTTCGATTTCATTAATATACTCGCTGTGTGGTATAACAATGTGGTACCGTGTCATTTTGAATCTCAAATGATCTTTTCTACAAGCATCACACATCTGTTCATTACATGTAATGCAAAAACAATCTGGCAAGATCTGCTTTCCATCAAATGAACATGGAGCACATATATTTGTTGCACTTTTGGCTGTTGTTGTCAAGCCCTCGTTTTGCGTTTGTACGCAGCCTGGTAATAGCGATGTAATATACCTATTAGTAGGTAAACCAGCTGCAAGTAGGCCATGAGGGGTTGCTCCAGATACAGTGATGGCCACATTGCATACAGGACATGTGATACCCTTTTCTACTTTAGATAAACTGTCTATATGAGTCTTCAAACAACTCTCACAAAGTGTATGATAGCATGGTAATGTTTTAGGAGTTTTGTAGTTTTCCCTGCAGATATAGCACAACAAATGTTTTCCAAGAGAAGAAGCTGATGCCATTGTTTCTTTAGATGTATTATCACATGCGCTGTACAGTAGGGGAACCTGTAACATACAAATGAGACAAGGCATTAAATGGCTAGTATATGTTTTATTGCTCTCCAAAAGTTTAGCACAGATCTTTTCATCGTCCACACCTTTGTATGGTTGAGACATTATATTTGAAGCAATATAAAAGTATGAGACTATTAAGGGGCTATTTTGGCCCACTCTTGAGCCAAAAAACTGAAAATTTCACCAATTTCTTTTGATTGGTTTATAAGAAGAATAACTGAAGTGTACAATTTCGGCGTTTATTAAAACTTTATCGTTGCTATGGTAACAAAAAATGGCCGACAAAATAGGCTTAAAATAGAGAAATTGCCATTTAGGACCAAATTTCAGGCTTTTGGAGACCGTTTTTTAAGAATTTGATACCAGCACGGCTAAATACCAAAAAATCCTTTAATATGTTGTGTGCCGTGGTAATTCTCGTTTTCTGGTAAAATATCTTTTTGGTATTTGCTTGTTCTCTATGTTAATTTCTCCGTCAAACCTCTCAAAGCCAATTCCCTATTTTCATCCTATTTTGGCGACCATCTTTGTTACCAGAGCAACGGTAAAAGTAGAAGTAATTCGAGACTTTCACACTTTGGTTATTGTTCTAATAAACTAATAACAACACATAGGTGAAAAACAATTTTTATATTTTAGCCTGATAGGGGGGCCAAAATAACCTCTTAATGCACGTTCCTCTTTATGTATTTTCGTGTCTGTAGAGAAAAAGGTAATTAAATTAATCTGGCAAGGCGTCAATTGATTAGTGTTACATTTGATGAGAGAAAAATGAGAGTTATCCCCCACCCAGGGCTGGGGTTGGGGGGTAACTCTCATTTTTTCTTCATATGTATGGTCAGGCCCAGCATCTACGGTTCACCCAAAAGATATCAAGAATTTCAAGTACCCCTAAAATATTTGAAATTTTAGCAACCCCCAAAAATATCCCCTATTATGTACCTTGACCGAATGAAAAGACCCTAAAATGCATAGAGATGACTTAAATATAGTCCAATTATGTGATAAACCCCCAAAATATCCACAAAATCTTCATACCCCCAAAAATATTCATTTCTCTGAAAACCCCAAAACATACTAAAATTGAAATTTTTGAACCCCTAAAAATGGCCTTAGCCTTCGTGTGTATGAAAATATTAGAGTAACCCCCTCCTGGGTTGCGTGTCTTGTTCTTCGAGGTAAGGTTTTGATGACAACAACAGAATTTTTGGGGCATATTTGTTGCAAGTTATATGCATTGTAGACAACAGAGGAATAGGCTACTGTTTTTGTCAGGGGGGGGTCCAACTATAACGGCTTTTTTCCTTTGCTTGTTTTTGAATGATGACGAGAGGTTGGATCCAGATACTACTATAAGCGGGCCATCGTCGGTCCGCCAGTGAAACGCCATTTGAATGGTATCAAAGAGCGTTTCGCTGGCGAGCCGATGCTGCTGGCCCTTCATTGAATGCTAGGATGATAACTGTGACTTTTCAGGGGATCCGGACTAGAAAACCCTGCATTTTTGTGATATTTGGGGGGGGGGGGGAATGGCGTCTGGATCCGCGGATGTCCTATGGCGGCGAATCTTTTGGCGTTCGTCCATTTTTTTATCGTTGATCCCATTGTATTAGGGGCTTGCCCAATAATGTTGTTCTCAGTATACGAACGAGGACATCTCGGAGAAAAAAATCAGTTGCAGACAACATTTATATGTCAGGGGCGTCGCACTGTGTTGTGTCCTTGAGCAAGACACATTTATCCTTGTTTTAGCACTGGTTAAACCCAGGAAGACCCGTCCCGATATATCCGAAAAAATTGTTTACTGGGAGGTAAAGAATCAAATCAAACAAACTCATGGGCGTAGTCAGAGGGTTTTATCACGTTGAAATTACCAAAAATGAAGAATTAAGATAGTTGACCTTGTTACTTTACTTTTCAGCAATGATTGCGAATAACAAAGGCCCTGATCAGACTGAGCGAAAGACCAGTGCCTTTATTGTTCTTGAGATTTCTCGCATCGAGGCCCATGTGATGAATCCCAGTCATCCTTGCTTCTGCCTTGCTGCGCGCCATTATCTTGAAATAAATATGGGCCCTTCCAGGATTTTGGGGAGCTGGGGAGAAGGCCTATATATTTTCAGGGAGCTGGGCTGCTCTGGTAATTATTTCAGGGATTTGAGAAGCAAACTTATAGTTTTGGGGATTTTGGGAGCCCTGCAAAAAGTAAAAAATAAATTTATGAACTCTTACCTTAAAGGAAAAGCATTCATTTCATTTAATTTTTTTTAAATACTTCGGCTTCTGAGGGGAAGCCCCCATACCCCCTCCCCCCCTTGGAAAATCTAAATGTATTTATTTTCGAGCTCTAACATGCTACTCTGCCTTGGTATTGGTGAAAGGTATGGCGAATAATTTTTTATTATTTCTGATTTATTAATCTTAAAATTGTTAATTTTTAGGTTGATAATAATGTATTTTGGAATACTCAGATTGCGCCAGCTTACACCATTTTAATAAAAGAAATCGGGGAGTTACCCCCGGACCCCCCTAGCACGAATCTGAATCCACATCATTACATGGAAAGGAAAAGCATCCATTTTCTACATTTCTTTGGCTTTCGGGGGGGGGGGGGGCTATTGCCTCCAGACCCCCCCCCCTTGTAATATGTGATTGTATTCATTTTTGTACTAATGTGCACATCTGGATTAATCTTGGAGAAAAATATGGCACATAATTTGGAGTATTGTTGATATATTATCCTAAAAATTGTTGATTTTTAGGTTGATAATAACATACTTTGGAGCACTCAGAATGCACCAGATCGCACCATTTTATCATTTTTCCCGGGGGAGCATGTCCCCGGAACCCCCTAGCACAAGTGTTTATTTCATTAAACTAATCACATATCATGCAATATTTGTATTCTTTGGCTAAGTCTTATCTTTACATGTATATACGTAAATATATTAAGTGAATATTTAGTCATCCGCTCGTGTATAGCTTCATTGTTAAGGCATGTGAATTTAATAATGGATTTTAGGGAGACTTGGCTTATTATAATTTTTGCGGATTTGGGGAGAATCTGAATTAATTTTAAGGATTTTGGGAGCAAAGGAAAATACTTTCAAGGAGCTGAGGAATTTTGGGAGATCAGTGCATTATTTTCAGGGATCAACCTTGGGAGCATGCACCCCCTTGGGGCCTCAATACTATATTCGTTATGCTTTGATGTGTTTAGCAGACGATACATTCGCGAGGCCTTCCCAAAGTGGTGGGGGTAAATGTCCCGATGTTCCCCGAAATAAAGGGGCGTGTTCCCCTGCCCCCCCCCCCATCAAAAATTCGTTATCTTATACTCCCTGTTCCCCATTATTATCTTTGTTCTTCTTTTTCCATCAAAAGTTGGCCCTACTTTCCCCGTTCACGTGAAATGAATGCCATTTTCCTTGTCTCCAAAACACCTGGGAGAGCCTCATCAATATTAAATTTCCAATTCAGTTTTAAAAAGATCAGAAGGCTGCAATTACTTAAATCTTGATCACAATATTGCTTATTGCAAAGAAACACAAACGCAGTAGATCTAATGTATTGTATGGCGACTCATAAGGGAGTAGCTCAAAATAGGAAAAAGATGAAGAAAACTGTTGGTAGGTCCTCTATCTTTCATGAGGGAAAGCAGTGTCCATCTAGCTCCCCAGAAATAAGTTGGATCACATTTATTTTATTATTCTATTTTATTATCATGTTTTAAAAGTCTTTTTAACAGGAGCTTATCCTGATTCTATTCTACTTACATTTACTATAATAATAGAAGTTCTTGCGTGAATTATATGTTTTGATTATTTCAATGTGGTATGTGCGACCAGCAAAGCCACAGATCAGCCTGCTCATATGCGCAGTCTGATCAGAGCCTTTGCTAGTCACTTGAAACATTTCACCCTGCGGTAGCCTTTCTCTGTCTCGATCAGTGCAGAGTCAGGGAAACGAGAATGGTCTTTTGTTACTTGACGTTCCTCCGATACAGTAACCGCCCATCCCAAGCATTCGTTGTCGTTACATTTCCAGTACGTCCTCTCTTCTCATGTTAGCTTAAAAGAACCGTTTCATCGAGACGGTTCTTTTGAGTACCCACAACATATGCTTTGGTTGAGAAATAGGAAAGTTATGTTACTGTTACACAATCTTAACTGAAGTCCTGCTTATGTTCAAAACAATATTTAGGCCAACATAAGGGATTGTATTAAATTGATCATAGAAATCAAATTATAGTGTTGCGAATCTAAAAGTTTGACTTTCTTCTCCAACATGGAGCAACAACAAGCACAAATATATTAATGTTTCAAAGATGCATAGTAATAAGGCCATTCTATATTTCTTCTATACAGGTAAAGATGAAGTATTCACTACCACCTGCATTTGCAGTATTCTTTGGTAGGTTCATCATAACTGTAAACGGAAACTACCTGTATGGCCTAAACAAGGTAAATTCGCCAGTGTTTGTTTACAATGATTCTCATCTATCTTTGAAAGTACAATATTGTTTGGCCATACTTTCAAACATTTAGGGGAAAGATCGGGATATTGACAAAATATTTTATTTTGATTTGATTCTTTTATTTAATTCAAGTAAATGTCAGTCTAAATTCAGCAAAAATATGATACCTATATGGACTTACGCTTTTCAGTATATCATTGCATACTTATTTTTAATAAAACATGTTCAATAGCGTAGCCAGAACGCTGGAAAAGTTACGCACATCAAATGCGAGTATGCAATGATATACTGAAAAGCGTATGTCCATATAGGTATCATATATTTGCTGAATTTAGACTGAAGTTTGCTTGATTAAATAAAAGAATCAATTGTGTCCCTTTTAAAAATGGGAACTTCTCTTAAAGGAAAGAACTTGCTCCCAGAGGGAGCGAATTCTTCCTTTATGAGCAGTTCCTTATAGTATGAAAACTCACTATTATCACATTAGGTGACCTCCCTTGAATGTTACTATTTTTATTACGCACGTGCGTAACTGCGTAATGGTAGCTACGCCAATGATGTTGATTCAGAGTATTGCATTTTAAGTAATTTATCTATTACAACTTCGAGGACAGTACTAGGGTTCAACACCATATCATCCGCGTTTCAGTATAAGCATTTTCCATAAGTAATCACCTCGGTTAGACTAGCAAAATCTTGGTGTGCCCCGCGGACAGGTACACCAACATCCGCGGATAAGATCAACATTTTTGAGCATAGGCACCATGTTCATATGACATTATCTAGTAAATGCTAAGAGCAATTACTATATTATTTTTTGCAAAATTGCTATCGATAACCTGGCTTTTAAGATATCAATGTTAAATGAAATGATATTTTAGGATGTTCTCAGTTCGATCGACTGAAAGCAATTTTTGCCTTTCAAAATAATTTCCACCGTTTTAAACCATATTTGTGATCCAACAGTAGAGTTTGCAAGGTTTGCGATATTCTAAGCACATGATCGAGTGTTTTTGTTGTGTTAATACAATAGATTTGAGTTGGATATAGATAATAAAAATATATTTTTTTACTTTTTTACGGAACCAACCCTCCCCTCCACCATAAAAGAAACGACCCCAGAGACAAGACTAGCCGCAAATTCTCCGCAGTCAGAAAACGGTATGATAGTCAGGGCCTTTAGGGACAAAAAATAGGTCCCGTGCGAATTGTGTGCCGATTTATGGTGACCTATATCAAAACCTTCAGTGGAGTCTTACCTTTAATTTAAAGGTGGTCACCCATCTCAAATCCGCGTCTGAGGCTAGTTATGACGTCATAAATATGGCGATCATAATAAGAAACTGCCCGTTAATAAAAGCTATAGTTTGTGTTGGTATGGTCATATTTATCCAACACGAACGCTTTTTTAAAAACATAATATCAATTATTTTAGTCATATGATGGTAACATCAATGCTTTACCTGACTTTGACAATGACGTATATTTTGCATGCAAAATACCGTAGATTTCATATAAATGCCCAGCTAATCCGGCCACCTTTAGACTGATGGCTGAGAATGTTATTGCTCCCCTGGGGAATTTCGCAAGCTTATCCTATCTAAAAGAAGATTCCAAGCTGCGACTTTTAATAGATGTTTGCACTATGTTCGCCGGGGCGTTAGTCTCTGACAGCCTGTTACATATGTTACCATATTATATTTGGAAAAAAAAAAGAAAATTAGAAGTTTGAGCTACAGAAAGATTGCTAATTATTTAAATTACTCATATGGTCTGCATACTGACAACTTTAGCTACATATGAATTTTTGGAGCAAAATTACAGCTTCCTGTGGTGTTATGTACGTTACTTTAATTGAATACTCTTTAAACATGAAACTTGTGACCAATATCATTTACTTTTTAGCTGATATGTGCATTTTCCAAAATGTTTTGATTATTTTGTACTAACAAACTCATTTTGGTTAGAGAAAATCCAAAGTTTGCTTTTATACTTTAAATATAGTGTCTCATATGTGCAATTAAACAATCCAAAGGCTATACCTAATTTTAAGGAGCCGAATTTGGTAGGCATCATTTAAGTAAAAATATATGAAAACATTTGCTGCTGTTGGACATCTTGCATAGTTGGGATTGTCTTGCTCATATTATTAAAATTATAGAATTTGCAGGTTTAACAACAAGATTGAAGCACTTGTTAAAGGTTGTAACATATGTTACATGACATTATTAATGAGCAAGGACATTGACTTGATGTAAGAGGTGATATTTCAGGATAAAATGAATATATTTCGCATGTTTCCTAGCCTCTGACGCCTAAGTCTTAGGTATTGATGATTATTAAGCCCCTGTACCTTTGTTACAGATGTTATGAATATTTGTTTTCAATTATGAATAATTCTAAAATAAAGATACATCCTAGAGGAACATAGAAAATAATCGTTTCACATTTAAACAGTACAATTTAGTAAATGTCCCTTTCTAATGTAAATATTCTAAACCAATCCTTATCCCAGCCATATACAATATCGATTATTATTTCTGCTTCTGTGGTAAAATAATTGTCCTCCTCATCTCATAAAAAAACAGATTAATCATCAAACAAGATATTGACTGCAAGTTGAGTATTGACCTGATCCATCCCAAACTCTTTTAGATATACTCTATCGTATGTACCAATTCAAGGTGCATCGAATAGGATATGTTTGCACACTGTAAGCATGGGTGTTAGCCTGTAACAGCCTGTTACATATGTTACTTTATCAATTTGAGAATATGAAAATTGAAAGTTTGAGCTACAGAAAAAAAGACTTTAAAACTAGCTTATCAATGAACATTCTTATAGTCTGCAAATTACTGGATGACTTTACTATATATGACAACTGTTTACGGCTACATGTTGTATTCTGTGCGTTACATGACTTAATTATATTTTAAAAGTGGTAATTTTGGCTATCTTCATTTAGTTTAACGACTGCTCTGAGTCTGTTTCAAACCGTTTCAGATTATCATTATAATTTTACTCTTATATTTCGGTCAAAGGCCATTATCAAGAAAACATGCACTTCAATGTCAACTACAAGATGGTGGAACAGAGACTATGTAGTTGACATTGAAGTGCATAATTTTTTCTTGATAAAGGCCTTTGGCCGAAATATTGAATTAAGAGTAAATTATCATATGTGTTTAACATTGTTCCCTATGGAATATAAATGAATATCGTTTAAGATTAGGTTTAACAAACCTATACTCAATTGACGAATACAAAAATCAAAGTTTGCTTTTCTATCTTAAATATTTTGTCTTATATGAGCTAATGCACAACCCTACTCCCAGTTTTGCAGAGGAGCAAATTTTGTTTTCGGCGCTTAAATAAAACATATATAAAACAATTGCAGAGTGTTGATATTTTATATTTTCTTAAACAGTCTTGCTCATATATCATCAAGTTTCTAAGATCAGAACACTTATTAAAGATGTCAATGTGGCATTGGTGATGTCACAACCAGGACTCTGATCGAATTCCATGCACTTTCAGGTGCTGATATTAACTAGTTCAATGTCAGGAAAGAGCAAGAAATCATATTGGCAGGCATTTAGCTATGCTAGAGACTCTATCCACGAAGCATTCTTTCACCTCGGCCCAGTGCCCTTAGAAAGCACTGTGGCGGATGCACTAGAGTAATATATTTGTAAATTGTCCTGACTTCTTAGCTTTCGTCTATGATGTCTAACTGTGAGTTTTTTACTTTTCCATTGGTATCCTGGGTCAGGTGTGGTACTTGATCGAATCGATTCCTGATCTTTGCCGTCTTTCTTACTTTGTATTAGCCAGTCACCGATATTATTCGACTCACTGCGTTGACGTAGTGGATATTTGGGAGAAAAAAAAGCTGAATTGCAAAAACTACCACTTCAAAGAGCTGTGTTTCTCGAGGGTGTCAAACGTGCGCAGTACCAGTGCATCATTTGGAAAACCTCACCTGTCATTAATCCTGACAAATCAATGCCTGACAATTATGATTAGAAGCGGGACTGTGATAAATATTGTCCATTATGATGACATTGCCCATGTGCGGATCCAGAGGGGGATAGGGGGTCCGGACACCCACCCCTGGAAAATAACAAGTACGTGCATGGGTTTCTAAAGAAATTAGCATTTGGACCCCCCCCCCCCCTGGAAAAAGTTTGACATCCCCCCCCCCTGGAAAATAATGGACCCCCTCTGGATCCTTGGTAAAGTATAAGTATAGTTTTCTCAGCAATAAAACCATTGGACTCCCTCTGTAAACAGTAAAATAAGCTGAGGACTAAATAAGACTGACAAAAATCCCTGGATCCGCGCATGTTGCCTCCTGCCCCTGAAACCCCTCTGCAGCTGATAAATTGCAGTTGCAGCATGTCATCGTTTTGTTCTGATGCGGAAACATTATGGGCGACATGTTGATTTTAATTATTGACCTCCTAAGATTAAATTTAGTGCATTTCGACTGAAATTGGCAAACAAAATGCAAGAAAGTCCTGATCGCCATAGACTACAATGGACATACCGTTTAAATTGCACTGATACGATATACGTTATTTTGATGACGTCATAATGACGTCCAGACGTGAAACCCAGATGGGTGACCAGGTGATTTTCATTAGTTATCCCCTAAAGTTTGATTTGGTATAGGTCACCATAAATCGGCATCAAATTCGCACGGGAGTCCCGATCGCCCCTGACTATGATACCTGTGATTTGAATTTGAGTATTACTTCAAGGAATAAAATATATGGGTCTCGTAGTAAGAACATGTGACTAGTTGGAACTTTGAACGAATAAATGTTTTACAAAATGTATTTTACTGAAAACGAATGGCATAATGAATTATAGTATATATCATATTCCTTAAAAGTATTGAGGCGCACAAAGAGTGTCATAAGTTAGAATAATGGTAGATACCATAATTAGTCTTTTTGCTCCTTTCGGTACACCATACTGAAACGAATTATGCCCACGGTTCATGGCGAAACATAAACCAATATACCCCCGCACACACGCCATGAGGGTATAATGATATAATATTGAAAAACATTACCTACTTGGTGATGTTGATTTTGCTGACAAATATTCTCCTAGTGGGCTCGCTCCGAGTCTGCTTTCGTACGTACATGGCAGCAAGGAGTACACTATCTTAACACTTTATTCTGCTTAAAACAAATGAGCCGCGACATGTGATTTCCAACAATGTGGTATTTTGACAAGTGCAGACTCTAGCGAGCATGTATAGCTTTCTTTTAAGCTTAGACACCAAGTGCTGTTCGGTCAGTAGCTACACACTCATAGAATATTCAAGCGACCAGCAAAGGCTCTGATCAGACTGCGCGTATGCGCAGGGTGATCTGAGGCCTTGCTGGTCGCACATACCACATTGTTGGAAATCTCATGTCGCGGCTCAAATGACCTTCAGTTGTGCATGTTTTATTTATCTTAGATTATAAAACTATACTATAGAACGATATCGATTTACTGTTATACTAGACGAGGGCATTGATGTAAACAGGGTATATTTAAGAATCACATTACTGTAGAGTACACTGCACTAAATATTCATGAAATCTGACCCCACCTTTTGTGTAGGCTGGTTCTCTCCCTTTAATAGCTTGTCAGCATATTTAGAAAGGTACCTACTAGCCGCCATTGCGCCTACGTATAGCATATACACTGACGTCATGAGTGACGTGTAATTGGAAAATACCCTTGACATAAATTGCATTTTTTTAGCAAGCCGTTTTATTAAGTTTATATTGTCCTGGGCGTTTATACTTTTTTTTCTTTTACTTGATTATCAAATTATAGCAACTGAAAAAATCTGAAGTTTTGTGTTGAAAAATCTTTTCTGGAGCATGCGCAGTCGCATGAGTAGGATTCTCTACTTGAAATTAAATACACGTTACCTGACCCTAGATGGGTAGATTTAGGGGAGGGAACCAGACTACCTTTTGTGGGGAGAGCATTTAGTTTACATTAGAGCTATGATGACGTCATTCTTCAATATTGGTGTTATGGCGAGTTTGATTAACAGATGCGAATCATAGTGCGTTTTAATGGAGATGGTCAAGGTGATAAATTCCGGTACCAGGTTGATACCAGATGGGTTTTGCTTCTTGGACCCCTTGAAGAGCTATCTATATTAGGAAATATGTAGTTTCGTAGTATGCCAGTTTAAAGGGATATAGCGCGGGATTGAGCCGGGAAACATATAGTTATTATTCATTGAAACTAATTGGCAAGGATGATATTTTAAAATGAGGCCGGTTTGGTAAATTTTGTATGCATAGTTTTCAAACAAGGTGTTGAAATGTTAACATTGTCGTCTATGGAAACGCTAATAGTGGAGTGCAACCTGTAAGCGCATTGTTTACTGTCGTCGCCCTGGGCCCTGTCACCTGTTCAACTAACGGTACCGGGAGCCAACTCACGACAGTAAACATTAGAGTCATTATAATATTGCTCAGCTCAAAAAGTATTCGATGTATACATGTAGTTGAGCGGATAAGACGAGAAATTGTAATACTCAGGGTCTATTTTAGAATCCTAGCAGGCATCAATCTTTTTTTGGAATTTTTGTTTCATATCGTATTTTTCCTTTTTGTTCCTATTTCTGACTAGAAAGTTTTTAACAACTGCTAAATACCCAATTACCCTAACCATTTAACACAAGACAAATTCGACGAATGCACATCCCCCGACGAAGGTTTATTTGAGAGAAACATGTAAATCACAAAACATAAATCCCATTTGTCTAACCCTTAGTTCACCTTTGGTATCATTCAGATCATAACAAATGCCTGTCAGGTATGTTTTAGTGCTCAGTTTAATAAGAAATCTTTTACTAACATCTACATAATTTCAATATCTGACCTTTCAACCCAACCCCAGAGGTCAAGAGTGTGTGTAAATTCAAAGTGTTACCTTGCACGTAGGTCTACACTTCTTCCACTTTAATTTTATATGCAACATGACCCCTTTTAGAAAAGAAAAAAAATATATGACCTTTTGACCCAACCCCAAGGGTGTGTGTAATCGACAGCATATATGCTTTCATGGTGCTCTGTGCTCAATTCCCTTTAATTTGATATGATTTTGGTCTCGGCCTCACCCCCGCAGCCAATCCCAGGGGCTCGGACCCATGCTTTCAAATTAAAATCCCGATTGATATATTTTATATCTATTGCTGCTCTGTTTGCATGCAAAATTTCAGCAAAAATATTGACAATTGCCTTAGTTATTGCGAAATTTGAGTATTTGACCTTTGACCCCTTAGGTGGGGTCAAAGGGGGTGGGATAAAACTTTGACACTGCCATGCTAATCTACAGGCACTGGGTAATCATGGTGTATAGTGAGAAGTTGTTAAATACAATAGCTTTGATGAAATGAGAAGATTAACACACACAAAAAAACTTATATATGTTTTGCATTATAATTGCCTTTACTAAAACAAGGGCAATAACTCAAGTGCTAATGAGTCGATTTTGACGAAACTGATAGGATATTGAGAGTTTATGGTACCTATCATTTGTACCAAGATTGAATCAAATCTGGCCAATAGGTACTGAGTTATGGTTTTGGACGGACAAAAAGTGCGGAAGGACGGAATGGACGGATGGACAGACGCTGGGACGACGCCAAAACTATATCACTCCGGCTTCGTCGGGGGTAATAAACAATATACATTGAAGGAAGAAACTGACAATACATTAAATGGGTAACTGTTGTAAGCATCATATGCTTGTTATAACATGAAGTTGGGTCGTAAGGTCGCTTTTATTAGATTGCCAGTCAGTTATTCTATCTGACAGTTCGAACTCACTTCCCAATTGTAGAAGTAGGCAGACTTCTAAATTAGGAAAGTGAATTCGAACTCAGGCCACATCCTTTTGCTGAGATTGTATCTCGCCACAGCCAATTGTCAGTTACAGGTGAGATTATAAATACACTTATATGATATGAAACTAAAAAAAGACAAGTAGCCCAATGGGCAACGATCGCTCACTTGGGAGCCAGCATAATGTTTGGAAAGATTATAATTTATGATGCTCAATGGCAGGTAGCTCTAACAGTGATCAGGAATAAATTCAAACACTCACTGGTTATCTGCAAGTACATGTACCAAAAAGATCTGAATTAAAACTGCAGAGGAAACCTAGTGATAAAATATTTTTCAGATGCTCAAAGGCAGCTAACCCCGTAGCCAGTGATGGGATCTATCAGAAATCAAAACTCATCCATGCTTTTATGTATGTCCTGGTAACCTACAAGAATGAAGATGATCAAATGAAAAATGAAGGCACTAGAGTCATTACATTATAAAGCTATATTTTAGATGCTCAAGGGCAGCTAACTCTGTAGTTGGTGGTCCGGTGTAGCCGAAAATCAAACTCATTCAAGCTTTTATGGTTGTGCCTGTTACTTGCAAGAATGAAGATCCAATCAGGTAATGAAGAGTTTTCACAGTATCATCCATCAATTTCTAAGACGCTCAAGGGCAGCCACTTCCGCTCTGGCTGAAATTCATTCTCATTCAAGCTTTTATAAGTGTCCTTATTAAGTGCAAGAATGAAGAAGATCCATCAAACAATAAATGCACTAGAGTGGTCACAACATTTCTCCCATTATAACTCTTTGGAATTTTTTTCCTGACGCTCAAGGGCAGCTAACTCAGAAGTCGGTGATGGGATCTTGACAAATTCAAACTCATTCAAGCTTTTATGGTTGTCCTTGTTACCTGTAAGAATGAAGATGATACATCCAAAACTGAAGGCACTAGAGTGGTCACACAATTCTCCCATTATAAGTCTATGGGGATTTTTCCTGACGTTCAAGGGCAGCTAACTCCGCAGCCGGAGGTCGGATCTGGCAGAATTTCAAACCTATCCCAGATTTTACGGTTGTCCTTGTTACCCGCAAGAATGAGGAAGATCCAATCCAAAATAAAGGCGCTAGAGTGGTCACAAGACTATTCATTAAATTTTCTAACGCTCAAGGGCAGCTAACTCAGTAGTCAGTGGTGGGACCTTAGTCCATGGTTCAATCTTGCCAAATTACGAACCCATTCGAGATTTTATGGTTCTCCTTGTTACCCGCAAGAATAAAAAAGAACCAATCAAAATGAAGTAGCTAGAGTGGTCACAAGATTGTCTCCATTATAACCCTATGGGAGCTATCTGTTGCCATGGAAACCAGAGTTCTGATCCGATCTGACCCAAAACCCAATGCAATCAATCCCCCACCCCAATGATGCTCCAGATGAAATTTGATTACAATCGGTCGTATCTGAATAAGGTTGAGCTAATGAATGGATGCATTTCAAAAGCTCATGCCAAATTGTTCATTCCTTCAACGTTAACTGGGTCTAATAAAAATGATAAAGGACTTGATGAACATAAAATCAGTGAAAACATGGAAGTGGCAACTGGTGTCTCTATTGACAACGTTCATGGGGTCCCATGTATTGGAACAAAACTGGTGATGAAAAGGGGAGCAATAGATTCAGACTTAGTAAATAGACCGATTGATTTACTTGCATTCTTGATAGGCAGGAAAAAAAGATAAAGACAAATTAAGAACTGACAAACCTGAATTCTAATGCATTTGATTTTGTAACGCGACGTCTGATTGGTTAACGCCAACTATTTGCAACGGTATATCCTGCGATATATTGTCGGAAATTGTTTGACGTCATTACTTACGTCACGTATCGTTGGATGACGTGCGGCTTGCAACGCTAAAATTTGAGACAAAACTGCAGAAGCGTATTAGAATGGGGATAACCATATTCAAAGTTTTCATTTGGGGAGGTATATCGTCGGATATACGTTCGGAAATCACGTGTTACGGCTCCGCTCTTTACAAACTCATTGCTAAAACAAAGTTGCTAAATGACCAGCATTTATACTCAGATGTCATCGTAGATGAAAGTCACATCAGCACACTTTTGACAATAAAAAGTATTTTAGCAATGCTGATTCATGGCAAAAATACTTTGAGAATAATTTCAGCAAGTCTGTAAACTACCAACTATACGAGGTTTGTTATGAAGATTTTGTATCATTAAAGTTTTCAAAGTTTGCTTTCGTTTAAGGACTGCAGCGATAAATTAATAAATAATTCAAAGAAACACATCAAAGACAAACAAAAACGCATAGCAACTGCTGAGACCTACAGTGGTATTGAAGTTATTGGAAAGAGAAGACACAACCCTTCAATAGTTGACAGTGAAGTTTTTGCACTATTTCAAAAGTATTGTGAAAACAAAATTAAATGATACTGCAGAATCAGTTTGCAAAAATAGTATACAAGTTGTTGTAAGCACAAGTTCAAGAGAGCTTCTGTATGAAAGGGCTTTTTATTTTCTTAAAATAAAGCATGGTTTAAACATTGATTGCATCTTTTTCACTCAGTCTGATCACTTCAAACAGTATGAAGGAGAAGATTATGTGCTGCGTTTCTCGCTGAGAGACGCGATTGCTTACCACAAAATGCCTGAAATTTTCTATATTTGGAAATATGATGATGTTGTAGATGACTCAAAAGACACAGAGATTAAATCTACAAGTAAAGAATATTGAGAGGAATGTTATGACCAGGGTATCAAGCCACTGCAAATAGACAATTTTGATATACTGACAGAATGGTTTCTTGAAACACCAGCAGAAATTCAAATATTGTTTGAAAACTTCATCAACAAGAAAAGTTCGAAGAAGCCGAAGAACCCTGATGAATTTGTGAGGCACAAAATTTTCAAACGTCTATCAGCTACATGACAGTCTTTTGAATATTTTCGATAGGAATTGTATAGGTATTTACCAACAAGCAAACTCAAAAGAACTGTTGGTTGAATATAAAAGTGTAAGCTCTGTTTTTGATGTGACATCATCAGTTGGTGCAACAACAAGTTTGAATGAATTATGTTATTTCAACACCTATCTGAAGCAGCATAAGTTAAAATATACTAGCTTACATGTTTTTCACTATATAAGCCAATGTAAAGCATGTGCTTCAGTTAAACAGGGACGGGTCTTCCTGGGTTGAACCAGTACTTAGCTAGGATAAATGTGTCTTGCTCAAGGACAATAACGCAGTGACGCCGGTAAGGCTTAAACCCACGCCTCCCTAAATAAGCCTATGTTCATCATGTGACCCCTGGGGCAGGGCCATTTTTGGCCCCAGGAGGATAATTTGAACAAACTTGGTAAAGGTCTACTAGGTGCTGCTACATACCAAATATCAAAGCTCTAGGCATTGTGGTTTCTGAGAAAACGATTTTTAAAGTTTTCATCTTGCAAATCTATTTTAAGTCTGTGTGACCTAGATATGCAATGGACAGGAACCATTTGAACGATTTTGAAAGAGGGTCATATAAGGATCATTCCTACTAAGTTTGGTCAAAATCCAGCCAGTGGTTTAGGCGGAGATGTCATTTGAAGCAATTGTTGAGGACAGACAAATCACAATGAGCCAATGGCTCAGGTGAGCTAAAAACTCGGATGAAAAAGAATAACTCTTTATAGTACTTTTGCGTCTCAAAGTAGGATTGTTTATGAGGGACATTGCGGAGAGGTTTGGAATTTCACCTGGACAGTTTTCAAAGCTATTCACCACATGGATCATCTTTCTTAGCTATGAATTACCTTTACTGTTCCCTTTTCCATCACGAGCCAAAATTTGACAGAACATGCCAGAGGAAATTTTAAAATGAGCCGCGGCATGAGATTTCCAACAATTTGACATTTTGACAAGTGTAGACTCAGACGAGCCTGTGTAACCTCATTGTAAGCTTAGAACCTCCAAATGATGTTCAGTCAGTAGCTTAACAGTCAAAGCATACTCATGCGACTAGCAACGGCTCTGATCAGACTGCGCGTATGCGCAGGCTGATCTGAGGCTTTGCTGGTCGCACACACCACATTGTTGGAAATCTCATGCACTGGCTCAAATATCCTATGATACATATGAGCCGCGACATGTGATTTCCAACAATGTGGCATTTTGACAAGTGTAAACTCAGACGGGCCTATGCAGCCTCCTGTTAAGCTTAGAAACTCCAAATGATGTACAGTCGTTTAATATTCAAGCGATTAGGAAAGGCTCTGATCAGACTGCGCGTATGCGCAGGCTGATCTGAGGCTGTGCTGGTCGCACAAACCACATTGTTGGAAATCTCATGTTGCGGCTCATATTATTTTGGATTGCTCGGAAATATATATTGAAGTGCCATCATTAATTCTAACCTAGTCGCAGACATGGTCCAACAACAAACACCACAATACTTTCAAAGTGCTGGTTGAGGTAAGCCTAAATGGATGCCTTACATTTGTGTCTGATTTGTGGGGGTGGTCGTTTTACAGACAAGGAAATCACCAAGAAGTCTGGCATTTAAGATCTTCTAGAAGCTGGTGATAATGTAATGGCAGATAGAGGTTTTGATATTCAGAACATACTGCCAGAGGGAGTTGGACTCAACATTCCACCATTTAAGGGATAAAGGAAACAGCTGCACTTGAGGATGGAAGAAAATATGAGTATAGCTTCGGTGCGCATTCATGTGGAAAGAGAAATCAGAGAAGAATAAAGAACTATCATATACTAGATGGAGTTTTGCCCTTAAACCTTTCAGACATAGCTGAACATATTTTCAAAGTGATTGGACACTTGACCAACTTTCTTCCACCCCTTGTTCCCACCTGCATGGAAGCCCTCATGCAGTGAAAGAAGATAATATTTGAGCCCTGGCATGTGATTTCCAACAATTTGGCATTTTGACATGTGAAGACTCAGACGGGCCTGTGCAGCCTCGTTTTAAATGATATTCAGTCAGTAGCGTAACACTCATGTAATATTCAAGCGACTAGCAAAGGCCCTGATCAGACTGCGCGTATGCGAAGGCTGATCTGAGGCAGTGCTGGTCGCACATACCACATTGTTGGAAATCTCATGTTGCAGCTCAAGTATTATTTTGGATTGCTCGGAAATATATATTGAAGTGCCATCATTAATGCTAACCCAGTCCCAGACATGGTCCAACAACAAACACCACAATACTTTCAAAGTGCTGGATGGGGGAAGCCTAAATTGATGCCTTAAATTTGTGTCTGATTTGTGGGTTGGTCGTTTTACAGACAAGGAAATCACCAAGAATTCTGGAATTTTACACCTTCTAGAAGTTGGTGACAATGTAAGGGCAGATAGAGGTTTTGATATTCAGGACATACTGCTGGAGGGAGTTGGGATTCAACATTCTACCGTTTAAGGGAGAAGGGAAATAGTTGACTGCACTTGAGGTAAAAAAAACTATGAGTATAGCTTCCGTGCGCATTCATGTGGAAAGAGAAATCGGAGAAGAATAAAGAACTATCATATACTAGATGGAGTTTTGCCATTTAGCCTTTCACACATAGCTGGACATATTTCCAAAGTGATTGGACACTTGACCGACTTTTTTCTACCCCTTGTTCCCCTGCACCTAGGCCCTCATGCAGTGACGGAACATAATATTGAGCCGTGACATGTGATTTACGGCAATGTGGCATTTTGACATGTGTAGACTCAGATGAGTCTCTGCAGCCTGTTAAGCTTAGAAACTCGAAATGGTGTTCAGTCAGTAGCTGCACAATCATAGACTACTCAAGCGAGTAGCAAAAGCTCTGATCAGACTGCGCGTTTGCACAGGCTGATCCGAGGCTTTGCTGGTCGCACATACCACAGTGTTGGAAATCTTATGCACTGGCTCATTTAGTAATGTGGCAAACATTCACTTTGTTGAGTCAAGAGGAGCGATTAATGGTGCCTTAACTCTTTGCCTGCTATTATAAGCAGCTTTGTCATCTGCTGATTACTTTTGCAAACAGTTTGGGCCCAGATCAGGACAAACAGAACGTCCTGATCTGGGTCCAAACCACTTTGAAAAAAGTTAGCAGACAACCCAGCATTCAAAGATTTAAACACACATCAAAACAAGACACTTCAATAAAAGTACATCATTTAATCAGCACATCAATGTAGGTTGTAACATGTAAATAAACAAAATCCATGCACTGTTTGATTGAGAAAGCATCATTTGGTCATAAAAAAGCAATATAAACAATGATATAGAAAGTAGACATTTCCCCAAATTTTGTCAATGTACATCTAACAGAATAATCTTTCATCCAGCAAAGTCTCAGACCAGCCTTGACATCTGTCCAGTCTGATTTGAGACTTTGCTATCTGCTTTGCTAAAGAGTACCTTCAACATATTGATAAGGAAATTTGACCACGTAAACCCCTAGGCCTGAACCCTGATCCTAAGTGAGCAGCCTGATCTGGGTCAATGTTGTTTGCAATATAGGCTACTCCGAGGCTACCTAAGAACATAAGCAAATATAATGAGCATAAAACAAACGTGAAATAGTTCTAACATTGTACAAAATACACAGTATATTCTGAATCAAGTGGATTATAGGTATATAATAGTTAACCCTTTTCCAACCTGTCCAATGGAATTTTCCATAAAGGCTGGGGGCACAGGTTACAGATTTCAATATATCATTATTCCTCTGAAGAATGATTTTTCTTGGCAAACAGTGCAGACCCTGAGGAAATACTGCAGCATGCTAAATTTCATCTGGGTCTTCACCAGTTGCCATTAGGGCTTTGGGTTGTCAAAGGGTTAAAAATTGTATGATTTATATACTGGTACATTAAATATACAGAAGGGTTGTTTAGCAGAGCCCAGTGCCCCAGGTGTTAGAGCATTATTAGACTAGGAATCAAACAGTCAATAATCTTTCAGTTATGTTGGGATGGGTCTTCCTGTGTTGAAGAAATACTAAGCAAGGATAAATTTGTCTTGCTCAAGGACTCAACACAGGGCCGCCGGTGTGGCTCCTACCCGCAGCCCCTCCAACTTGAGTCAAGGACTCTACCACTGAGCCACTGTGATGATGATGATGAGTTGGAGTTTAACGACGCATCAACCCTTTTGGGTCATTAGCGTCATCAAGGTTAGGAAAGAGACGTATTACTGAACATTAAAACTATAATAGATAAGCTAAAATATTAACAATTTGGCATATAAAACATATGAGTATAGCAAAGACGATAAAATAGTAATCATTTTACAGCGAAGATCATGTACAATATCTGACAACAACATAGGCTAATCAGATGACTATACATGATCTTCTCCTGCAAAAAAGAAGATGATATGCTGAAAGTAAGTTTAAATAAGTAAACAGTTCAAAGGAAAATAGCTACAATTTGTTAAAAAGATTAATCTCTTTTAAGAATAAAAAGACATTATCAATAGGTATATCATTAAACAATTGTTTGATTGTATCAACATGAAAGTATTTGTTTCTTATATGAGAAAAATCACCACATTCAAGTAGAAAATGGCGGACTGTAAAGAGTGTATCACATCCAAAACAATACGGTGGCTCCTCTCGTTTTAAAAGATAAGAGTGTGTGATCCTTGTATGACCAATACGTAGACGAGCAAGGACGACTTCCTCCTGTCTGACATTTCGTACTACTGGTTGAGATTGTCCAATGACAGGTTTAATCTCAAAGAGTTTATTACCAACACTGTTATTCCATAAAATTTGCCATTTGTTTAAAATGTATCTATTGATAAAAGATTTAAAATTTGCATAAGGTATTGAAAAGTTTGTTGGGTGTAAATTCAATGAATCTTTTGCTTTTTGATCCACACTTTCATTGCCAACAATGCCAATGTGGCTAGGGATCCAACAGTAAACTATTTCATTTAATTCTGATAATTCATGATGTTTTTCAAGTAGTTTTTGAATTTGGGGATTTTTTGAAGATGTATGATCTAAAGATTTTAATACTGATAGGGAGTCTGAAAATATAATAAATTTGTTAGAAGTTTCACAGTTGGCAATAAGATCTAATGCTAAATCTATAGCTTTTGCTTCTGCTGTAAAAATTGAGGACCCATCTGGAATTCGCATAGTTTCAGAGAAGTCATCAGATACTACTGCGCATCCTACTTTCATATCATCTTTTGAACCATCTGTATAAATTTGCTTATAGTCTATGTAATGTGATTTTAGCTCCTGGAAATTAGATTTCATGATAATTGGACTTGTTTCTGATTTCTTACCAGAGTGTAAATCGAAAAGAAGTTTTGGTTTATTTATACACCATGCTGGTATATTTGGTGTAAAAGTTTTATCTATGTTTTTAAAGTTTATGTTTGCAGATTCCAGGACTGGTAAAGTTCTGACGCCAAAAGATTTAATAAAATTTGGTTTGCTTTCATAAAGATCTGTGTATTTGGGCTGAAAGGTCACGTCATGAGCTGGATTTGAATTATTTTCAGCAATTCTAATAGCATATTGTAAAGAAAGTTTTTCTCTACGTGTATTTAAAGATGGCTCATCTGCCTCAACATAAAGACTTGCAGTAGGTGCCGTTCTAAATGCTCCTAAGGCTAATCTAAGACCTTGATGATGGATAGGGTCAAGCATAGCTAAATAAGATTTTCTTGCCGATCCATAAACAATGGATCCATAGTCTAGTTTTGAACGTATCAGAGATCGATATAATTGTAAGAGTGTTGTTCGATCTGCACCCCAAGTAGTGTGAGATAAAACTTTCAAAATGTTCAAGGATTTAAGGCACTTTGCCTTCAAGTATTTAATATGCGGGATAAAACTAAGCTTTTTGTCAAATATCAAACCAAGATATTTGTATTCCTGTACAACAGGAATAGGCGATCCATATAATGTAAGAACTGGATCATCATGTTGCTTTCGCAACTGACAGAAATGTACACACTGTGTTTTTGACTTGGAAAATTTAAAGCCATTGTTAGTGGCCCAATGTTCTATCTTGTTTAAGTTTTGTTGTAGATGCCTTTCAATTGTTCGCATACTTTTTGATCGAAAGCAAATACAAAAATCATCAACATAGAGAGAGCAATCTGTTAAATTATCTAGGCATTTAACAATATCATTGATTTTAATATTAAAAAGAGTTGTAGATAATACACCACCCTGTGGGACCCCCTGCTCCTGATCATATAAATCAGAAAGAGTGGATCCTACCCTCACTTGCATTGCGCGATCAGCAAGGAAGCTTTCAATAAAAGTAGGTAGTCTACCTCTTAGTCCTAGTTTATGAATATCTTTCATAATGCCATATCTCCATGTGGTATCGTATGCTTTTTCCAAGTCAAAAAAGACAGCTACAACGTGTTCCTTTTTAACAAAGGCATCACTTATGAAAGTTTCCAATTTAACTAAATTATCATTTGTACTACGGCCAGCTCGGAAACCCGACTGATACCGTGATAAAAGATTGTTGGATTCTAAATACCAAATCAACCTTTTATTAATCATTCTTTCTAAAGTTTTACAAAGACAACTTGTAAGAGCTATAGGTCTATAGTTGGTTGGCTCAGTATGATCTTTCCCTGGTTTGGGTATAGGTATTACAGTGGCTAATCGCCAGTCTTCAGGAAAATCACCAGTAGTCCATATATGATTAAATATACCTAAAAGAGCTTGGAGGGAACTCTCTGGGAGATGTTTAAGCATTTGATAATGTATTTCATCTGGTCCAGTTGCTGAATCATGAGATTGTTTAATTGCATCCAAAAGTTCATCAAAATTAAAAAGATTATTATATTCCTCAGTATTAGCAGACTTGAAATTAAGTTTAATTTTTTCTTGTTCTGCTTTAACTTTTTGAAATTTTTCAGAGTAATTTCTTGAACATATATTGTTTAGAAATGTTTCTCCTAAGGATTCAGCTATATCAAATTTACTTGTTGATTTTGTTTCTGTAACGGGATGGTTTAAATGGGTGTAACTGGGTGACTTTGTTTTACCAGATATTTTCCTTATCATATCCAAAACTTTTTTTATAGGGGTTTTGTGATTAATTTTTGAAACGTAAGAACGCCATGACTTTCGTTTCGATATCTTAATTGTTCTGCGAGCCTTTGCTCTAAATACTTTTACTTCATTTAAATTGTCCTTAGTTGGATATTTTTTGAATTTATTTAGAGCTTTTTTCCTCGTTTTAATAGCTTCTTTACATTCATCATTGTACCATGGATTACTTTTTGTTGGATTTGTCGAGGTCTTGGGTATACATTTAGAAGATATATCAATAAGGGAAGAGGTGAAATCAGACAAAGGGTCTGAAGAATCTTTGAAACTTTCTAAAGTTATTGTTTCAGTACATAAAGATTGAAATACTTCCCAATTAGCTTTATTTAGTTTCCATTTTGGATTATGATCTTCTACTGTGGAAGTATTACTTTGAATGACGATAGGAAAATGATCACTATGATGTTGATCTTTACAGACAGACCAACTAAAGTCAAGGAAAAGAGATGGATGACATAAGGAAAGATCTTTAGAAGAGAAAGAGCCTGTTGGATGGTGCATATATGTGTATGACTTGTCATTCATAAGACAGATATCATTGTTTGTAATGAAATTTTCAATGATTTCTCCTCTGGAATTATTTTCTTTATTACCCCAGAGAATATTATGACCATTAAAGTCACCTAATAGTAGATATGGAGAAGGAAGTTGTCTTAATAAAGAATCAAGATGTTCAGTTTTTAAGGAAAATGAAGGTGGAATATAAATAGAACATATAGTTATTTCTTTATCTAACGTAACAGAAACAGCAGTTGCCTGCAGTTCTGTAGTTAACTGTATATTTCGTTGATTTGTTTGTTTGTTTGGTGCTTAACGACGCATCAACCCTTGTGGGTCATTAGCGTCAGACGGTATTAACTAAACATGATGAGGATGGAAAAAGTTAAAAATTTATAAGATAAAATAAAAAGAATGGTGATGATGAGTTTGTTTCATGAAAATAAGTTGCAATACGATTGTTGACAGGAGAGACCACGTACAATATCTGACAGTTTCAAAGAGCTATTCAGATAACTGTACATGTTCTTTAACTGAACAGAATACAACATAATATAATCTGTATTATGGTCTGATACAAATGTAAAACAAAACATGATTTTAAAAACAGCAATTAGATTTTGTTAAAAAGATTTATTTGTCTTAAAAATGTCATAATACTATCAATATGTATATCTTGAAATAATTCTTTCATGTTATTAACATGGAAGCAATTATTTCTTACTTGTGCAAAATCGCCACATTCCAAAAGGAAGTGACGTACAGTGAAAGGTGCGTCGCAACCAACACATTGAGGATGCTCTTCACCTTGTAGTAAGTATGAATGAGTGACTCTTGTATGACCTAAGCGGAGTCGAGCTAATACTACTTCTTCTCTTCTAATGTTTCGAACAACCGATTGATATTCACCAATAGTTGGTTTGATATCAAGAAGTTTATTACCAATGCTGTTATTCCATGAAATTTGCCATTCTTCCAAGATATATTTATTGATAGAGGGCTTAAAATTGGAAAATGGAATTTTAAAAGAAGTTGGTTCTAATGAAAGCGATGTTTTTGCTTGCTTATCTACCATCTCATTCCCTTGGATACCTATATGACTAGGAATCCAACAGAGAACAATTTCTTTATAAGTTAAAAGCTCATGACATTTTTCTAAAAGTTTCTGAATCTGTGGATTCTTTGAACTGGTATGGTTCATTGCTTTCAATACAGAGAGCGAGTCAGAAAATATAATAAATTTATTGTTTGCATCACAAGTGCTAATGAAATCTAAAGCTAGATCAACTGCTTTGGCTTCAGCAGTGAAAATTGATGAATCGTCAGGTATACGTTGCATATTACTATGGTTGTCTGATATAACAGCACAACCAACCTTTGAGTCTTCCTTTGACCCATCAGTATAAATTTGTTGGTAATTCTTATAACGACTTTGCATTTTTCTGAAATCATCTTTTAATATGTGTGGATTTGATTCAGATTTTTTCCCGGAATGTAAATCAAAAAGTATTTCTGGTGGTTTCATGCACCAAGCTGGAATATTTGGTGTAAAATGTTTTTCAATATTTTGTGGTTTGATATTGGCAGATTCTAAAAGTGGTGAAATTCTGATGCCAAATGATTTAATAGCTTTA
This sequence comes from Loripinus fragilis, assembly GCA_964019695.1. NCBI lineage: Eukaryota > Metazoa > Mollusca > Bivalvia > Lucinida > Lucinidae > Loripinus > Loripinus fragilis. Next base: position 22,648,120 of record OZ026528.1, read on the forward strand.
GGTTTTTGTTCATACAAATTAACATAATTTGGTGGGAATGTAACTTCATGAGCAGGATTTGATGGGTTAGCAGCAAGTCTTATAGCATATTGCAAAGAGAGTTTCTCTCTTCGTGAATATAGTGATGGTTCATCTGCTTCCACATAGAGACTAGCAACAGGAGAAGTTCTAAAAGCCCCTAAAGCTAATCTAAGTCCTTGGTTATGTATAGGATCAAGCATTTGAAGATATGATTTTCGTGCAGAGCCATATATGATACAGCCATAGTCTAATTTTGACCGGACTAGAGACCGATACAGCTTTAGAAGTGTAGTTCGGTCTGCACCCCAAGAAGTATGGGAAAGCACTTTTAAAAGATTCAATGCTTTTAAACATTTAGCTTTGAGATATTTAATATGGGGTATAAAACTGAGTTTTCTATCAAATAAAATGCCAAGGAATTTAGATTCCTCAACAACTGGAATAGGTGATCCATATAAATGTAAAACCGGATCATCATGTTGCTTGCGCAACTGACAGAAATGTACACACTGTGTTTTTGATTTGGAAAACTTAAAGCCATTGCTTGTTGCCCAATTTTCAATCTTATTCAAATTTTGTTGTAGTTGACGTTCAATTGTTGCCATGCTTTTCGAGCGATAACAGATACAGAAGTCGTCAACGTATAATGAGCAATCAGTAAGATTACCTAAACATTTCACAATATCATTAATTTTGATACTAAAAAGTGTTGTAGATAGCACACCTCACTTGCTCCTGGTCATAATAGTCAGACAGAGAGGAGCCAACTCGGACTTGCATGGCGCGGTCTGCAAGGAAGTTTTCAATGAATGTAGGAAGTCTACCTCTTAATCCTAGTTTGTGGATATCTTTTAAAATGCCATATCTCCACGTGGTATCATAAGCTTTTTCCAAATCAAAAAACACAGCAACTACATGTTCCTTTTTAATAAAGGCATCACGTATGAAGGTTTCCAATCTAACTAAATTATCAGTTGTACAGCGGTCAGATCTGAAACCAGACTGGAACCGCGATATATGATTATTGGATTCTAAAAACCAAGTAAGTCTTTTATTTATCATTCTTTCAAGTGTTTTACATAGACAACTTGTTAAAGCTATAGGTCTATAATTATTAGGTTCCGCAGGATCTTTCCCAGGTTTGGGAATTGGGATTATGGTTGCTAAGGTCCAATCTTCTGGAAATTTACCAGTAGTCCAAATGTAATTAAATATATTCAAAAGGGTTTCAAGAGAATTCTCTGGGAGATGTTTAAGCATTTGATAGTGGATCTCGTCAGGACCCGTGGCTGAGTCATGTGATAGTTGAATAGCTTCAACTAATTCATCTAAATTAAAATCTTTGTTATAAATTTCATTATTTTGTGATTTAAAATTCAATTTAACTTTCTCTTGTTCAGTTTTAATCTTTCTGAAGGATTCAGAGTACTTGAATGATGATGAATTGTGACAAAAAGTTTCTCCTAAAGTGTCAGCAATGTCTGTTTTTGAAGTTGCTTTGCTGTCAGTACCCACCATGTTTAAATGTGTGTAACTGGGGGATTTGTTTTTTCCAGAGATTTTTCTTATCATATCCCAAACCTTTTTAATAGGTGTTTTATGATTGATTTTCGAAACATAAGATCTCCATGACTTACGTTTCGAAAGTTTAATTGTTCTGCGGGCTTTAGCTCTAAATACTTTAACGTCATTCAAGTTGTTGGAATTTGGAGATTTTTTAAATTTAGATAGAGCTTGTTTACGTTGTTTAATTGCCTCTTTACAGTCGTCGTTGTACCATGGATTACTTTTAGTTGGATTTGTCGAGGTTTGAGGAATACATTCTTTAGATATTTCTATAAGAGAAGAAGTAAAGTTAGATATGGGATCAGAAGATTCTTTGAAGTTTTCTGGTATTAATTTACCAGTGCATAGAATATTAAATAGATCCCAGTTGGCTCTATTTAATTTCCACTTTGGATTGTGGTCCTCAGTGGAAAAAGTGTTCTGTTCAATGATGATAGGGAAGTGATCACTATTATGTTGGTCTTTACTCACAGACCAATTATAATCAAGAAAGAGTGATGGGTGACAGAAGGAAAGATCAATAGAGGAAAAGGACTTTGCACTTGTAGAAAGATAAGTGTATGATTTATCATTCATAATACATATATCATTTTTTGTTAAGAAATTTTCGATAAGCTCACCTCTGGAATCATTGTTTTTACCACCCCAGAGGATATTGTGACCATTGAAGTCACCTAATATGATATAAGGAGAAGGAAGTTGTTGTAGTAAACTGTCCAGGTGTTGCGAATTAAGAGAAAATGATGGGGGAATATATACAGAACATATGGTTATTTCTTTGTCAAGAGTGACAGATACTGCAGTTGCTTGTAGTTCTGTTTGTAAATCAAGCTTTCTTTGTGGGAAAGATGATTTTACAAACACCGAGGCACCACCAGAGGGCCTCAGACAATCAGTATGAACATAGTTATATATATTAAAACCTTTTAATGAGATGTTATCATCTGGTTTAAGAAATGTCTCTTGAAAACAAAATACAGATGGATTATATTCGGAAATCAATAGAGATACTTCATTAAAATTAGGTTTCAAACCTCGACAATTCCATTGAATAATTTTATGTTTAAAATCCATACTTGAAAATAATATTAAAAGAGATATTAAAATAATGGTTAGATTGACACCTTCCATTGTTTAAGTTGTTGGTAATCGTGAAAGTGTGCCTTTAGGGAGGTGATCACTGGAGGAAGAGTCTGTGAAAACCACAGAATCATCGTCCATGGTATATTTCGTTGAGGACAGGAAGATTTAACAAAGATAGAACTACCACCTGAAGGCCTTTGACAATCAGTATGTATATGATTGTAAATGTTAAACCCTTTAAGGGTTATTTTATCATCCAATTTTAAAAAGGTTTCTTGAAGACATAGAACAGACGCCTTGTGTTGTGACAGTAAGAGAGATATTTCATCAAATTTTGGTTTAAGACCTCGACAATTCCATTGTATAATACTATGCTTAAAATCCATCAGAGGTAAAATTGATAAAAATAACAAATATACTAAAAGAATGGAAACTTTCATGATTTATTTGGTATTTAACAGCTACTTATTATTTACTGTGCTAGATGTATTATCACAGTACTCTTCTGCTTCCATCTGATCTGAGTTTGATAAGTCTGCAAATCTATTAGTGGTTTTTACAGAGTTATCGGGAACTCTAGTGATTTTTATGTTTCTTTCTGTATCTTTTTTACCATTTTTGGGAGATTGACTGTTTTTTCTTGCATGAGTACGTGATCTGGCTCTTGATTCTCTATCTGTAGGTTTATTTGCTTGTGATGAACTGGTTTCGGAATTAGATGAGCTGGTTTGGGACTTAGTATTTGGTTTTGATGTTGAAGGTTGTTGTGAAGTTTTTGGTTTATTTGTTTTCTTATATTTTGTTGGTATTACAGTTTTTGTACTGGCCGAAACGATGAAGTCATTTTCTGAAAATTGTGTAGTTGCAGGTTTTGTAACAGTTTTTGTCATTGTTGACTGCACTATTCTCGAAAAAGTGTCTTCAGGTTTTTGTTCTACCATCTTAGTAGCTTCAATGTATGTGATGTTATTGGTCACTTTGATTCTCATTATTTCTTTTTCTTTTTTCCAAACATCACACTCATTGGATCTAGATAGATGATCAAGACCACAATTCACGCATTTAACTTGGTTTTTACAATTACTTGCAATGTGGTCAAATCCACCTGTTCCACACTTTTCGCAAACTGATGCATAGTCAACAGGACAATCACTTTCATGGTGTCCGAACCTCTGACAGTTGAAGCACCTTAGAGGATTCGGTACGTATATATCTACAGGTATGACTCTGTAAAATATTTTCAGTGATTTTGGTACTGTTACTGTGTTAAATGTCAGCAGAAGAGTATTGGTTTCTATCACATCATAGTTTTTCTTGATTGTGAATCTTTTGACGGCAATGACTCCTTGGTTTTGAAGGTATTCACAGATATTGGCTTCAGTTTCTGTCCTTTATTATACCTTTTGAAGTGTTTAAGGTTTTGTGTTCAGAAACATTTACATTTAAGTTGAAAAATTTCTTGATTTTTAATAGATTTTCAGTTTGAGTTTTTCTGGTGGTTTCAACCAATAAAGTTTTGTTTTTTAATTTTTTGACAGACTTGGGTGTTCCTATAATGGCCTCAATTTGCTTTTCTATTAAAAAAGGTGACAAATTGTAATCGGAGTCTCATCTTCTGATTTTATAACCAAAAATTTGGCGAAGTTGTCTGAAGTTTTGAAGTATGTTGAAGTTGTTTGTTCATCATCAGAAAAGGGTCGTTGCCGTTTATTTGTCGTAGTTGATTGTGTAACGGGTGGAAAGTTGTCATGAGTCATTGTTAATACTCGATTTGGGGTTGTTTGTTTGTTTGGTTCTTAACGACGCATCAACCCTTGTGGGTCATTAGCGTCAGACGGTATTAAACTAAACATGATGAAGATGGAAAAAGTAAAAATCTATAGGATAAAATAAAAGGAAAGATGATTATGAGTTTGTATAATAATAATTAGTTGCAATACAATTGTTGACAGGAGAGACCACGTACAATATCTGACAGTTTCAAAGAGCTATTCAGATAACTGTACATGTTCTTTAACTGAACAGGATACTACATAATATAATCTGTATTATGGTCTGATACAAATGTAAAACAAAACATGATTTTAAAAACAGCAATTAGATTTTGTTAAAAAGATTTATTTGTCTTAAAAATGTCATAATACTATCAATATGTATATCTTGAAATAATTCTTTCATGTTATTAACATGGAAGCAATTATTTCTTACTTGTGCAAAATCGCCACATTCCAAAAGGAAGTGACGTACAGTGAAAGGGGCGTCGCAACCAACACATTGAGGATGCTCTTCACCTTGTAGTAAGTATGAATGAGTGACTCTTGTATGACCTAAGCGGAGTCGAGCTAATACTACTTCTTCTCTTCTAATGTTTCGAATAACCGATTGATATTCACCAATAGTTGGTTTGATGTCAAGAAGTTTATTACCAATGCTGTTATTCCATGAAGTTTGCCATTCTTCCAAGATATATTTATTGATAGAGGGCTTAAAATTGGAAAATGGAATTTTAAAAGAAGTTGGTTCTAATGAAAGCGATGTTTTTGCTTGCTTATCTACCATCTCATTCCCTTGGATACCTATATGACTAGGAATCCAACAGAGAACAATTTCTTTATAAGTTAAAAGCTCATGACATTTTTCTAAAAGTTTCTGAATCTGTGGATTCTTTGAACTGGTATGGTTCATTGCTTTCAATACAGAGAGCGAGTCAGAAAATATAATAAATTTATTGTTTGCATCACAAGTGCTAATGAAATCTAAAGCTAGATCAACTGCTTTGGCTTCAGCAGTGAAAATTGATGAATCGTCAGGTATACGTTGCATATTACTATGGTTGTCTGATATAACAGCACAACCAACCTTTGAGTCTTCCTTTGACCCATCAGTATAAATTTGTTGGTAATCCTTATAACGACTTTGCATTTTTCTGAAATCATCTTTTAATATGTGTGGATTTGATTCAGATTTTTTCCCGGAATGTAAATCAAAAAGTATTTCTGGTGGTTTCATGCACCAAGCTGGAATATTTGGTGTAAAATGTTTTTCAATATTTTGTGGTTTGATATTGGCAGATTCTAAAAGTGGTGAAATTCTGATGCCAAATGATTTAATAGCTTTAGGTTTTTGTTCATACAAATTAACATAATTTGGTGGGAATGTAACTTCATGAGCAGGATTTGATGGGTTAGCAGCAAGTCTTATAGCATATTGCAAAGAGAGTTTCTCTCTTCGTGAATATAGTGATGGTTCATCTGCTTCCACATAGAGACTAGCAACAGGAGAAGTTCTAAAAGCCCCTAAAGCTAATCTAAGTCCTTGGTTATGTATAGGATCAAGCATTTGAAGATATGATTTTCGTGCAGAGCCATATATGATACAGCCATAGTCTAATTTTGACCGGACTAGAGACCGATACAGCTTTAGAAGTGTAGTTCGGTCTGCACCCCAAGAAGTATGGGAAAGCACTTTTAAAAGATTCAATGCTTTTAAACATTTAGCTTTGAGATATTTAATATGGGGTATAAAACTGAGTTTTCTATCAAATAAAATGCCAAGGAATTTAGATTCCTCAACAACTGGAATAGGTGATCCATATAAATGTAAAACCGGATCATCATGTTGCTTGCGCAACTGACAGAAATGTACACACTGTGTTTTTGATTTGGAAAACTTAAAGCCATTGCTTGTTGCCCAATTTTCAATCTTATTCAAATTTTGTTGTAGTTGACGTTCAATTGTTGCCATGCTTTTCGAGCGATAACAGATACAGAAGTCGTCAACGTATAATGAGCAATCAGTAAGATTACCTAAACATTTCACAATATCATTAATTTTGATACTAAAAAGTGTTGTAGATAGCACACCCCCTTGAGGTACACCTTGCTCCTGGTCATAATAGTCAGACAGAGAGGAGCCAACTCGGACTTGCATGGCGCGGTCTGCAAGGAAGTTTTCAATGAATGTAGGAAGTCTACCTCTTAATCCTAGTTTGTGGATATCTTTTAAAATGCCATATCTCCACGTGGTATCATAAGCTTTTTCCAAATCAAAAAACACAGCAACTACATGTTCCTTTTTAATAAAGGCATCACGTATGAAGGTTTCCAATCTAACTAAGTTATCAGTTGTACTGCGGTCAGATCTGAAACCAGACTGGAATCGCGATATATGATTATTGGATTCTAAAAACCAAGTAAGTCTTTTATTTATCATTCTTTCAAGTGTTTTACATAGACAACTTGTTAAAGCTATAGGTCTATAATTATTAGGTTCTGCAGGATCTTTCCCAGGTTTGGGAATTGGGATTATGGTTGCTAAGGTCCAATCTTCTGGAAATTTACCAGTCGTCCAAATGTAATTAAATATATTCAAAAGGGTTTCAAGAGAATTCTCTGGGAGATGTTTAAGCATTTGATAGTGGATCTCGTCAGGACCCGTGGCTGAGTCATGTGATAGTTGAATAGCTTCAACTAATTCATCTAAATTAAAATCTTTGTTATAAATTTCATTATTTTGTGATTTAAAATTCAATTTAACTTTCTCTTGTTCAGTTTTAATCTTTCTGAAGGATTCAGAGTACTTGAATGATGATGAATTGTGACAAAAAGTTTCTCCTAAACGATTTGGGGTTGAACCCAGACTAGAGCCTGGGTTGGAAGGGGGGACCATGGAAGTTGTAAATTCAGAATCCATAGTGTGTGATTTTATTTTTAATAGATATGCTCTTCACCCGCCGTGGAGCCCAACAAGGGAACGTAATATGGAAATGGATCTCCTATTTCCTACGCTAAAGTTACATATCTACCATACTCCGGTTCATATTTTCCAGTTGTTCGTCCAGCCAGAAGCCATCTTAACGCTGGTCCATATGCCCCAAGATTAGCCCATGAGCAGTCTCTCTTGAAACCTAATAGTAAGATATATATGAAGAAAAAATAAACCCGGTTACGTACCTAAAAGATACTTTAAAATAGACAGAAGGAAGAAAGAATAAGATGGTTTCAAGAGATGGACCACCAAGCCGATTGATCCAGCGCCGGACCTAGCACTGGACTCATGTCTAGCTGAATCCGAGACCAAAACAATGTGTTGGAAAGCTGGAGATCCCTGGGCTTTCCTCAATTGCCAGGATTCTCTTCTCCCATTCACGCGTCGCAAACCCACGGCAAACAGGCAGCACACTGTTTTAATAAGGGTTTTCACCTTATCTACTACAGAGGTAAAGCAATCTGTATATTTTAACCCTACAGACACGGTATAAGCCCGGTTGTGATGTGCAGTTTAGAAAGCAAACTGTGATAGATTATTTAAAAAGTTTGAAATTGAAATGATTGTAGTAGACCCGATCAATTTAAGCCTGGTTGATGATGAAAAAAAGACACAAATAGTATTAGAGAAATAAATGAATTTGAGACAGAAAGAATTACAGTATGTTCTTTTGAATAAGATATTGGAATTTTAGCAAAGATATTTCACAGGTAAATTGCTCTTCAAGGACAAGGTTACAATATACATCAAGGATACCAAGGTTTCCAAAACTTACATTCTGGCTTATTCGTAAGCCAAGGGTACTAAGTCCATTTCGTTCCTTACACACCCTTGGACGACGGCCTATCTACATATTAAAAGACCTGCTCTGCCACCTAGCGTCTATTGATTGTTGCCTCCCTTGTAGTGATGTAATTTTTGACCAATCAGACAGGGTATTACAAAGCACGTTCGGGAACATTATACATATGGCGACTTCAATGATTTCTTTTCGCGTGGAAACAGAAAATTGTGATAATTTAAGATTTATGCTTTAACTGAGCCTCGGAGGTGTTCAATATCGGCTGTGATTGAAGGGAGTGATGTTTTTGTCAGCACACAAACTGGAAGTGGGAAGTCGTTGACTTATGAGTGTTTTCCGTTGCAGTCACCTGGGAAAGCTGCGATTGTTATCGCCCCATTAATTACAATTATGGACGAGCAGATCAAAAGACTGGAGGGTCTTGGGTTTAGGGCGACTTATCTGGGACTAGATGCTAGTCAGGATGAACTGATTGAAAATTGTGAGTTTGATTGGCAGTCCAGAATCGTTTCTGAATGAAAAAAGGTGGCGAGACATGTTGACATCTGAGTAAACTGGGATTGATAGCTGTAGATGAGGCTCATACTGTGATTCAGTGGTAGGTTTTTTTTCAGAATTTCCATGCACAATATAAATTCTGAGTAAGAAAATATATTGTATCATTTCTAACGTTCCTATCAATTCTTTTTCTTTTCTTAAGATGCAGCCCTATGACGTACAGCATGAAAAGCATAGATGTAGATTTGCTCAAACCCTACATCCGTCATGTTTGTTGTTTACATTGCAATGGGGGAGAATGTCAAGTCACAGCCCTGCAGTGCACCAATCTGCTTGCCATGAGCCACAGCAGCTTTATCAATCAAATTGATGTTCTTTATTAGCACTCTCCAATGAATTGGATATTGAACCCATTGGGCCAATCTTAAAGATATTTTTGTTTCCCCTTACCCGGGTCTGTAAAAACATTTTTACCCCTTAGGGTCGGTCAGTCGGAATTTTTTTTTTGAACTTCTCAAATTCAATACCAATTAAACTTATAGGCCAAACCTATAATTAGTCATACTATAGGCAATAAAATTAAATCTGTACTCAAAATATTTGCCAAGATTTTTTTAAGATAACACTGTTTACATTGGACAATTCTCTAAGTTAGCAATGAAATTTAAAAAAAGTATTGACTGAAAGGAACGAAGTGGACTTGGTTGGCTTGCTAAGATGACGGTTCCAGCCTCACCAGAGGCCATTTTGTCCTAGCTCAAGACACCTTATCCTCTGCTTAGTACTGGTTAAACCCAGGAAGACTTGTCCTTACATGACTGAAATAATTTTGATTGGGACATAATCAAATCAATTATATCTCATGTGTTAAAAGAAGAATAAGGCAGCTATTTGCTTCAAATGAGCTGCCTCAATCTGTTTTTTGAGAAATAAGAAAAAAATCTGAATACTTCTCTTATATGGATAAAGATAAGAACAACATGTGAATATTAAACTCATTTTTTCTTTAGAAGAGCAAATCAATTTGGATGTGAAAAATATCTGTATATGGGCCTTAGCGCGAGAAAACCGGTCTTCGGGGGTTTAAGAACAGCAAAGACACAGACCAGCGTGCACAAATGTAGATATTTGCTTTTTGAAAGTATCATATCAAAACTGCCTACAAGCAAAATTTCACTATTCTAGCTAGTCTCATAGCTGAGCTGAGATGACCTTATTGGAAACCCTGAGGAGAGGTTTTCTCAGGTTGGGGCCTATATTGTATTAAGACTTAGATGTAACCCTTTTGGTCAGATGGAATCTTCAAAGCAGCTTTGTACAGCTATGGTTTGATGGTCCATTATTATGAAAGTGTAGGGAGTTGCAGCTGGAGACCAAAGTAAATACAAGAGGAAAGGTCGAAGTTTGCAGGTCTTGAAACCATCACCTTTCCCTTGTAATATTGCCCAGTCATAGAATAGACTGTTGTAAGCATATTGAATGCTACATGATTGTCTTTATACCCGTTACACATTTTGTATTTAGGTTGTTATGATTCTCTTTACACTGTCATTGTACATGTATATCATTAAAGTAATATTCAAAACAGACTTGTTTCTATAAAACGTTTTTGCTTATTAGCAGTGTTTGACAAACGAATTGTCCATCTGTCAACTACAGAAGAGTGGATCATATTAGACCTGGTTTAAAAAATGCAGAATGGTCAAGTTTGAAATATCTATTTACATGTCCTGGAACAAGTACAAAGTTCAACAAAGGTCCAGATAAGGAAATTTTTAGATAAAATAATTATTTCCCTACACATCGATTTAACATGTGCTTTTGGTGCTCAAGAGAACCGTCTCATTGAGACGGTTCTTTTCAGTACCAAGAACATGTGTGGTTGAGAAATAAGAAAATAATGTTCCATTACAGTTTACACACTGTTGTCTGGAGCCTGTATAATGGAATATAATTCCATTCTAACAAAACCGTTGATTGGGACTAATTTAGCAAGCTGATCTGGGTCTACTATTTTAAAACATTATACATTCTGCTTTTTGCAAAAGAACAGTGTCTGACTTAGTATTTTTAGCGTGCAATATACCAAGTGGTCTGAGCCGATTTGTTTGCGAACAACAAAGGCGCAGACCAGCTTGCACTCCTGCGTAGTCTGATCATCTCCTTTGCTATTCGCTTATTGGAAAGTATCATATCTAGACTTGCTACAAGCGAAATTTCAGTTTTCTTGCTAGTCTTTGTTGCTGAACAGACTGGTTTGAATCTCGCTTTGTCAGAAACTCCTAAGACAGGTTTTGTTGCAATGAAGCCCATTTGTCATCATCAGTAGTGGTTAATACGGGACATATAAGTTTGCAAGTTTCCAGCAGTCTGTCCAGTTTTTCTGTTCAAGAGATAGGTTTTATTTATTGGCTTAAGGCTAAACTTAATGTCACAGTCAATAATATATTACTCATGTCGGGACTCCTCCAAGAGTAAAGGAAAGGGAACAGAAGAGACAGGGTAACAGCTTCAAGTCTCATCGGACAGACCGGCGAAGCAGAGAATCAAAAGCCCAACCCCTCAGTGTTTATTATGCTATCTATGCAATACAGGGTATTACAACATAGTGGTTTCATCCTCCTCTGCTGCTACATGTAAGTACTAGTTCAACCCAGGAAGACAAGAAATTACCCTGACATGACTGACCTTATTTGGGAGGTAATCAGAGCTAATCGGAACGTGTCAGGAGAACTCAGTATAAAATTAGCAATATCGCCATGTTAGAGTTGCTTGAAATGCGACTGTAATTACTGATGGGTTTCTTTGGAACAAGAAAACTGCAGCTGGTCCTATGAGAGGACTATGAACCGATTCCAGAACATCAACGCCATACAGCTGCTCAGAAGGTTACTCAGAGCAGTACAGCTGCCCAGAAGGTTACTCAGTTAGAGCCCTACAGCTGCCCAGAAGGTTACTCAGTCAATGGTCATGTCGGGCCAAATTGATATTTTTTTGCCCTGTTATCTCAAAAAACAGTCGTAAAAAACTCTATATCAGTTTCAAGTATATGGCAGTTTATACGTTTACACTACGGGCGCACACTTCATAGAATTCAACGCTATTAAGTTAGGATCAAGTGAAAGACCTGAAGACCAGACATCAGGAAGAAATTTCCGCTGAGTTCCTGGGCAAGGATGAACAAGCAGTTAACCAGTGCTTCGTGTACATACTTTCGCTTGTAACTAACAACAACCCTTCTTGAATTGCTTGGCTTGACACAATAATACCATTTTGGTCGCGAATAAAGATCCGTCACGAGAATGTTTGATTTGATTCTTTACGTCCCATCAACAATCTTTCAGTTATATAGGGATTGGTCTTCCTGGGTTGAACCAGTACTAAGCTAGCATAAATGTGTCTTGCTCAAGGACCACAACACAGTGACGCCGGTGAGGCTCGAACCCGCAGCCCTTTGGTCTTGAGTCAAGCACTCTACCTCTGAGCCACTGCGCTCCCTTACGAAAATGTAGACCCTTCTTAAATCGCATTTTTTTTCTTTTCACACTGCTTGATAAAAGCTCTTGACATGTTCTCTGTTTTCTTGAAATGTCTTATCGTCTGGCTTATAATGCACAATTTTCAAAATTTTATTACATTGTTTTTAAGATTCAATATCGACTGGTTCACGTGCTTAAAAACCAATATTCAAGAAAACCCTAAAAAACAAAAAGAGAAAATCCTATTTTTATAAAGAAATTGCCGAACATTTTATTCGACAAGTTCTATTGGTAGACAAAGCCACTCATGTAAGAAGGGACCGGAAACATCCAGATCGACTAGTTTCCACCAGAGCTTTTCAAAACCCAACCGAGTTTGAGAAGAGGAAGCTACTGTACGTGGTAAAGGTTGTGATATCCTCATATACGAGCGATATCATAACCGCCTACCCGACTTTGTGATATCTATTTATTTCTTTGTCTGTCTGTTCAAAAACTAATAAGCGCAAAAAGACAATTGAGCCGCGGCATGAGATTTCCAACAATTTGACATTTTTGACATGACTATACTTGGACGAGCCTCTGAGGCCTCCTTTTCAGCTTAGAAATTCGAAATGATGTTCAGTCAATGGCTTACCAATCATAGATACTCAAGCTACTAGCAAAGACTCTGATCAGACAGTGCGTATGCGCAGGCTGGTCTGAGGCTTTGCCGATCGCACATTCCACTTTGTTGGAAATCTCATGCACTGGCTCAATTGTAAGGTTTTCGACAGGGCCACTTGGCGTATTTATCATAATTGGGGCAATTTATTGCAAAGTTCCTTGTTTCATCGAAATTGAGCCAGTGCATGAGATTTCCAACAATGTGGCATGTGCGACCAGCAAAGCCTCAGATCAGCCAGCGCATACGCGCTGTCTGATCAGAGTCTTTGCTAGTCGCTTGAGAACTCTATGATTGTTAAGCTACTGACTGAACACCATTTGGAGTTTCTAAGCATAACAGGAGACTGCAGAGGCCCGTCCGAGTCTACACATGTCAAAATGCCACATTGTTGGAAATCTCATGCACTGGCTCAATTATAATGCATTTAATAGATGCTTGGACGAATTAATATGTGGATTAACGTAATAAATCGTAATTGTCTTTAATCAGTAATGCCGTCGTCACATTTAGAGAAACAGACGTCATTCCCGGCAATAAGTGGCGATTGGCAGTGCTTTTGAAGTATACATGCGCGGATTATCTAAGATACATTTCGTGACGACTTCTTCGCAATGTGACAATTAAAGGCCTTTGTTTTTAGCATCGACCTATTGCATTTTGACAACCATTATGTTTTCTTTAGTGTCTTTGATTGTGTGCGCGTTTTCTGGGATTGACTGAGGGTTTTGTCTCTGCTCAGAATTTGTGTGCGATGACTGGTGCGCCGTGGGAATAATGGGCGCTTTATACCGGAATATAAAGTACACTGAGTTTACTTGAAATGATATATTTATCGATTTATACCTCTTTCTACGGAAAATGTCATAGTCCTAATATCACCCATATTTGAATAAACAGAATAATTTTGTCACATAGTTTTATAGGACAAGGTAATGATGAAAATAAGACGAATGAAGAACGTGTTCAAATGGCAAATAGAAGAGCTATCAAAGATGGAGTTGGAAATTGGTAATACAACAAAAGAGTTCTGAAATAAAACATCTGCAAGATGCAATATCTACCGGTTCATGTGCTTAAAAACCAAATTCAAGAAAAACACGGGAAAAAAACAAAAAAGAGAAAATCCTATTTTTTTAAAAAGAAATTGCCTAATATTTTATTCGGCAAGTTCTTTTGGTAGACAAAGCCACGCGTGTTAGAAGGGACCAGAAACATCCAGATCAACTTGATTATACCAGAGCTTTTCAAAACACGACCGAGTTTGAAAAGAGGAAGCTACTATACGTGGTCAAGGTTGTGATATCCTCATATACGAGCGATATCATAACCGCCTACCCAACTTTGTGTCATCTATTTATTCATTTGTCTGTCTGTCTGTCTGTTCAAAAAAGTCATAAGCGCAAAACGGCAATTGTAAGGTTTTCGACAGGGCCTCTAGGCGTAATTATCATATTTGGGGCAAATCATTGCAATGTTCCTTGTTTCATCGAAATTTTAATGCATTTAATAGATGATTGGGCGATTTAATACGTGGATTAACGTAATAAATTGTAATGGTCTTTAATCTATACCGCCGTCGTTACATTTAGAGAAACAGATGTCATTCCCGTCAATAAGTGGTTATTGGCAGTGCTGTTGAAGTATACATGTGCGGATTATCTAAGATATTATTACGTGTCGGCTTCTTCGAAATGTGACTACGAGGGCTGTTCAAATATGAATGCAAGTAGCTTCATAACTTTCTTTACATATATGCTACGAGAAAATGTTATACCTTTCTGGAAAGAACTATTTGTCGCCTTTAAAATGGCACTAAACATAAAGAAACACTAACTATATTTCTCGAGTTACAGACCCTTATATAAAGGCCATTCCTGTATACTGAAGTTTTTCTTAAGCAAATTGCAATGCACGTTTTGGTATATCTATGATATAGTGTCATATCTTTGTAAGTTTTAGACAAAATGGCACCAAATTTTAAATGCAAGTTTAAGTAACAATTTAAAAGTTGCTTGCAGGAAAAAGTTTGTATAATCCTGTTTCAGTCTCGAGAAAACAGGCAAGTTTGTGATGTCATTAATTGTATGATAAACGTCATTTTGAGTTATCTACTGGTGATGAAATATTAAACATTGCTGTGTCGTTTTCTTTGCGTTTTGCTGAAAACATGCTAAATATGTCATAAGGAAGTTTTCAAAATAATCCGTCCTCTATTTACAGAGTTATCCCACTTTATATATTTTTTAAAACATGTTTCTGCTTCTTAATGACGTGTTTACATTAAGTAAAATATGTTCAATCTGTCTAGTCCTCAAGACCAGGTAAGTAATTTTATTGTAAATAATGCCTAAAGTGGTCAAACTTAAAGTTTATGTTCAAATTTAGAATAAAGCCGCAATGTTATAGTAAAAAAATAAGTATACATTCTATAACCCATTTCACTTAAGGCATTTTTGACTTGATAAAAATGCTTTTCAGCGGTTAAAAATTACCCGCTATCCATCAATAATTTGTAGCAACAACTCAGTATGAGCGATCAACATATTGTCTTTGAGTTAAAACTAGTTTAAATGTTGTTTCATGCATTCTGTTATATATAAGTTTAACTGAAAACTGAAAGGTGATGTTTTGTTTACCATTTATTTGCAAGCATAAAGAGTCTTTAGTGAAAACGATTCGTTGTAATTTAAAAAAAGCATGTCTGATTTTCGCAACTTTCACAGAATCATTATGGAAGAGTATGGGGATACTTCCTTCAAAATTTCAAGAAATTTCACCTGTTCTTCAAAGAATTATACGCTCGTCTCTATCACTGGTATATGTTCGAAGCATTGGGTTTGTTAGTATACACACGTGACCCTCATTGAAAGGGCTATAACTCAATAAATAAACTGTATTTTTCTTTTGGTCTGGTGCCACTTTAAAGGTGACATACAGTCCTTTATAGAAACGTTTACCGTTTTGTCGTAGCATATATGTGAAGAAAGTTATAAAGCCACTTGCATTCATATTTGAACAGCCCTCGTATAAAAGGCCTTAATTTTCTAGCATCTGCCTGTCGCATTTTGACAACCATTATGTTTTCTTTAGTGTCTTTGATTGTGTGCGCGTTTTCTGGGATTGACTGAGGGTTTTGTCTCTGCACAGAGTTTGTGTGCGATGACTGGTGCGCCTCGGAATAATGGGCGCTTTATACCGGAAAATAAAGTATACTGAGTTTACCTGAAATGATGTATTTATCGATTTTTACCTCTTTCTACGGAAAATGTCATAGTCCTAATATCACCCATATTTGAATCAACAGAATAATTTTGTTACATATTTTTATAGGACAAAGTAATGATGAAGATAAGACGAATGAAGAACGTGTTAAAATGGCAAACAGAAGAGCTATCAAAGATGGAGTTGGAAATTGGTAATACAACAAAAGAGTTCTGAAATAAAACATCTGCAAGATGCAATATCTACCGGTTCACGTGCTTAAAAACATAATTCAAGAAAAACACGGAAAAAAAGAGAGAAAATACTATTTTTTATAAAGAAATTGCCGAATATTTTATTGGACCGGAAACATCAAGATCGACTAGTTTATACCAGAGCTTTTCAAAACCCAATCGAGTTTGAGAAGAAGAAGCTTCTATACGTTGTCAAGGTTGTGATATCCTCATATACGAGCAATATCATAAGCTAACCGACTTTGTGGTATTAGTCTGGTGTATGAAATTTAAATAGGCCCTAAATAAGGAGAAAAATACACCCATCATTAGAAAGGATGAAAATGGTCTGAAATTAAAGCTTATTATCACTACTTTCAATATCCGCCTGTTGACACTTCGAAAAAGTGTAGCGTCATAGTGTAAAATGGGCAGATAACTCTATACCATGCATGTCAGAAAGTTGCAAGATAGTCATATAAAGGATAAAATCGACACGTTTTCATTTTTATTAAACCCCAAATGTTGATATTTTTTGAAAGTTAAATCAATTTTAAGGAGACTCACAATTTAAAAAAAAATCATTGAGGTCATCTTGACGTTAATGACGTCACGATTTGTAATTCAACCCTCCAAAATCGTTTAAATATACTTTTTCACATAAATTTCCTAGCTGGATATTCAGTATTCTATTAAATATTTTTTCATAATCAAACCCCAAAATGTCTTTGCTTTGTAAATCTATAAACGGCTGATTCCTACTATTTATACGCAGAAAGCTATGACGCTTTAAAGATACCGACACCTAAGCAGGAAATCCGCAATATTTGACGTGTTTTCATAAAAGACAAAACTTGGCGATGTCAACCATCCTGCATAAGAACGCCAGGTATTAAATATTTAAAGTAACAGAAATGGTGTGTGCTTTTGAAACTCTCATGAGCATCTAAGATTATCGTTTTGACGTTTCTGACTACAAGATACGATGGAAGACTAACGTAGCTTAACCGTTAGTTACATAACGTAGCGCCAGTTCAGTAAAACACTGAACACCTGAAAACGAATTTCATAGCAGCTTGCCTGTAGTTGCTTAATGCAGAATGTGATTGGAATATACAGCATATGAGGAGTGAATTCTCGTAGAAATACAACAATGCCATAAAGCGAACCGCCCATACAGAGCTTACTGATTCTAACCGAATATCTACAATTAATATGACGTTACGCAGCTAGTAGCCTGTGGATTTCCAAAGTTGGGCATCGTTTTTTTGCTGCTCTCTTTTTGATTTAAATATGAAGGCGGTATTCCATTTGGTTTATTATATACTATTGTATAATGATCTGTCCGCATATATGTCTGTCGGTAAATACACATACGCATGCGTACGTGCATACGCATAACTGATCATGTCTCCGTATTGGGTATACTTATATCATCAGGAAGAACGTCTACCAAAAACAGCAGTTCCTATTATACAAGCCCTTTCATATTATACTTAAGGACTTTGAAAACGCATCACCCAGGTTAAATGCTTCATTTCACAAACCCTGAGAATGTCAGCGAGATAATTGTTAATGCATATCATAGCCTGACCAGCTTGTAGTGTGTCCTAGAAAAATCATGGTTGTTAAATTACTTTAAGGTATTGAAAAAGGATCCGTTTTAAGACAGGGGTGGTCGATTTTGAAGGATACCAATTCAGTTGCAAGTGAGCACGCGTTAGTTTTGATTTCTGATTCAACAGATTGCGTCCTGGGTTTCTTTCACGATTTTTACATTCATCATTGAACGATTCTAAATGAATTCACAGTTCGGTATGCTCAAATTTACACCCCTTTAAAGATACCGACATACCCCACCCACCCTGATTACTATAGTCTAGTAATGAAATTCAACATCTTGGGCCTTTTAAAGTTTCGATTTGTTTACGTTCGGGTTTGTTGGAAAAGGCTAAGGGTATACAAAGATGACTGATTATGAATAAATTACGCTTGTTTCACGTGTATTTTGTATTGTGCAAGTGACGTTAACGTAAATTTTTAAGACGTTCTCGATCACGTGGCAGCATATCTCCTGCCATGATTTATATCAAAACGTCTTCCCCACATGATTATCAGTGTATGTAGTCAATATCAGTAATGAAAGCGTGCATAAATGTAACTTACGGAGATGTTTCTAAAAAGGAGCTGTAAATTGATGTTCAAATTTGACGTTTATTTACGAAATATTGAAGTTATCAATTATGTTTAATGAGAAAATGTCTATAAACTATTTTAGTGGTATTCTATCATACACGCCACAGTTTTACACTTAAAAATAATCAGAAAGCTTCAACTGACTGTGCAGAAAGATGCTGGATGCTGTATGTACCCATGTGACGTCATCAGCAGCGTCGCGTGATCGTGCAGTCCCATTTACGACTGATTCATACCAAATCTGGGTTGTACAAAAATATGGTGATGCGTTTTCAAAGTCCTCTAGTATATACTTCCACAGAAACATAGTTAGTCTGGGAACTTATTTGACTTACCATGCATTCCCAGGGCCGTCGCCGCGTATTTAAAAGTGGTCCGGCGGAGGAAATCATCGAGTGCCGATGGCACGAGAGGGGGAGAGCACGAGAGGGGGACTCCCCCTCTCGTTAGGGGGTTAGGGCGTCTCCCCCGAGAAAATTTTGAATTTTTAGCGCTTCTATGTGCGAATTTAATGGGTTTTTATGCGTTTTGGACCAGATTTCAGTCACGATTTTTTGCTAGAAAAGATATTTCTTGGCGCGTGAGAAAACCGAATGCTTAACAGAATCGTTTTCAGATAGTCACGATCTTTTTAACTTTTGTCTTCAGCATATTTCTAAGACATTATGTCACCTATGTTCCCGCAGGTTTTGGCAAAGCACTTTTAGCACTGATCCTTGGCTGTCGTGGGCAGATCCAGAGGGGGAGGGGGGGGACAGGGGGTCCGGACCCCCCTGAAAAATCGCAAAAAAATAGGGTTTCTTAACAATACTAGTCCAGATCCCAGGGGGGGGGTACTCTGATATTTCACACATACGTAGGCTCGGCCCATTTTTTGGGTTCGAAATTCTGAATTTCAATATTTTTTGGGGTTTTCAGAAAAATGAATATTTTTTGGGGGTATGAAGATTTTGTGGATATTTTTTGGGGGTCATCACAAAATTGGGCTAGTTTGAGGGTCATTTCTATGCAATTTAGGGTCTTTTTTTAAGGTCAAGGTACAGAATTGGGATATTTTTTTGGGTTGCTAAAATTTTAAACATTTTTTGGGGGTGCTTGAAATTTCTGATATTTTTTGGGGTGAACGGTAGATGCTGGTTCCGAGCCTACGTATGCAGAAAAAATTAGAGTACCCCCCCCCCCCCCTGGGGTCCAGATCTCCTGAAAAAAACCCCACAAAACTACCAAGCCAGCATTCAATGTTGGGCCATTAGCGGCCCGCCAGCCTCTGACATAACATTCTGGATCCGCGCATGGTTGTACTTCAAAGAGATGTATTTTCGAAAAGATATACACTCAGTGGTCATAAGTAAGTAGCCAAATCAGCTTACAAGAATTTGACAAAAAATATGGTCTGAAACAATGGTCTTTTCTAGCCAATTAAGACAATTTCCCCAAATGATAATTGCCCTTGATAAATATACAGTGTATATGTTTACGTCATTACCAAATTGTATGATGTCATCATCTGTTGCTATGGAGATATTGTGTATCACAAACATTGGCTCCATTTCTTCAAAAAAGATAGCAGGTGTTGAAAAATTGCTGTAAAAATGCCAGATTGTAATATTCTTTATTGAAAAATTGCAGAAATATTTGAAATGTACTGAAAAACATTCTGTTAAGTTTCAAATAATTATAGACACTGAAAATAAAATAATGCAGAGCAGAGAACTGGGCAGAAAATAATGCCTTGAAAATGACCTGACTGCAGTATACTTTGGCTGTAAAAAACAAACTAAATAAACAAATGCAGGAATATGGAGTATGTATGTTTTTTGAGGTATCATAACAGTGTTCAAATTGAAAATAATATAATTTGAATAAATGTTGATGGATATAAGCTATGATTGAATCCAAAGAAATTCTGCTAGTTTTCACTGTCAGTCCTGATATAGGTGCCACAAGCAGCATAATCGGTGATATAATATTTGTGTAATAATTATTTTCAGATGAAAGTACCATTTGGGGTTACATTTTTACAGTACATTTATTTCTTTAAGAAAAATTGTCCTATGATTTCGCATGAAAGTTTGGGTACCCCCTTGTAAAGCAAAATTTTACCAAGGGGTTAGGTATCGCTGGGTGCTGTCTTTCCACTTTGAAAGAACGAAACATTTAAAGACTAATTGCTTCAAACACTCGTATATAGACCCTAGAAAGACTGATACTTGTTGCTAAGTTACTATGTGGATTCATTCAATAATTTAGATTTTTGGGTCAGGGGTACAAATACCCCACCCACCCCTAATATGGCGGTGAATGAATTAGGAATATGTGAACACATCTTGTTCACAGCTAACGATTATAACATATTAGCACCATTATTACCAAAAATATATAGAAAATAAGCAATATCTATAGCCATGTAAAAACGGAAGTAGTTTAGAACCCAGATCGAATTTTCAAACTGTTTCAGAAATCAGGGGTGGTTGAAATGAATAACACCCACTAACTCTAGGTGATATTATTTCTATGATAATCAAGCATTCTTAAGTTGAAAAATAGCAAATAGTGATATGTTCAAAATTTCAGATAATTTGCATTCCTCGTTTTCAAATTATACAAATTTTAAATGTACTTAATTTTTTGCAAAGGAAACAACGTTTGCCATTGTGGCTACTTACTTATGGCCACTGACTGTACATAAGCGTCTTTTCAGTTAGTACACACCCGTTACTTTAAGGATGCAGAGGGCTTCATCTAGATTTTTGCTGCACAACTTTCCTTGATGAGTTCTCTTGTCGATAGGCATAACGTGAGATCTTTGGCTTCATCGTAATGAAGCCAGGGCCTACTGTCGCACTGCGACGGCTAAACCCTTCTCTGTTCATGCTTCTTAAAGTCGAATGAGCGTTGTGGGAACCGAAAAGTCTTGGGCTGAATTGGAACAGGCAGAACTTGTATATCCGTAACGGAATGAATTGTAACAACACTTACCCATGATGCTCGTAACGTTTAAACATACTTAGTCGCTCGACATGTTATTTAGAAGAAAAAATGTCTATTTGAGGGAAATGAAACTGGCGCATAGAAATTATCTGGGCCTCAATGCGAGAAGACCTGTCTTCGGGGTTTACGACCGGCATGCAAGACTCAAGCCAACCTGCTCAGTTACAGAGAGTACATGTAACTAGAAAGCTGAAATTTTGCGTGTAATAAGTTTATCAATTATACTTTCAAAGGGGCGAACAACAAAGGCACTGATCAGACTGCGCGGATATGTAGGCTGGTCTGCGCCTTTAATCTTCGAATGCAACTACGTCAGGTTTTCTCTCGACACGGCCCATAAGTATGATAACTATCATTATAATAATTGCATTGTTTTTCAATATTTTCACACCTTGGCTAGGTCGGTCTATGGATGACACACGCAACGAGCGTTATTGATGATTGCATCAATAAATTGAAAATCAGAGGTAAGCACAAAGAAAAATGAGCCAAAACGAGAAAAAAGGGACACGGCGGAAAGCATATTCGTCCAAAAAAGTGGTCCGGCGCTCGCCGTCCTGCCGGACCGGCGACGGCGGCCTTGATTCCAGGACAAGTTTTTCATGGGTGCCAAATTGTTTATCGTGACACCCTAAATGCGAAAACAAGTTGTCCTAAAATAAACCTGTTTGGGCTATGTAAAAATGCATAGTTTTCATGTCAAACTCTAATGTGAGTCTCAAGAATGGAACTGTACCTGCAAACTCATTCATGTCTCAACACTTACTTAACTTGAAACCAAAGTAAAGCTTATCGCATGATCAGATATGCAAATGATATTTTTATGTTTAATTTGCATATTCATGAATATTAATGAAACGTTAAAACAATTGTGGAAAAATCATAAAACGCATTGAGTGATGCATTTAGTTACACAATCGATGATGCAATATGACAAGCCCTTTTTTAACAAGGGTAGGGGGTAGGTAGACCTACCTTGCACACCTAGGAAAATTTCTTATGGGTGTCAATCGTTCAATTGGACCAACAAAAAGAAACTCGTTATGTTGAAACACATGGTTTCCATGGTAATCAGTATCGCATATTTAAGGTTGGGAAACATGGTTTATTCTAACATGTAATCTATAAAGTCATAATATGCAATTTCATAAAAAAATGTAACATAAGTAACTCTGACCAGCAGAAATACACTCCACAGATGTCTCAAATTGGTGTTTAAGTCTAGCTTCAACATGTATAGCTCAAATAATTTCATTAATACTATTGGGAGATATCCCATTAGTCTTGTATTTTGTGTTGCTATTTTTAAAGTCAGTAGGTTAACATTGATTACAGGCCATTTACAGACAACTGACCGAACAAATCTTAGTAAATCATGAGTTTCTAAGACCACAAGAAATGTCCCTGACTGAAAATAGTAACCAAGTGTTTCTTCCTGCGGTTAGGGAACATGGTTCATTCTCATATGCAATCTATAAGGTCATTATCTGCAATTTTGTATAAAATGTAACATACGTCACGCTATTGAGCAAAAATACATCTCACAGATGTCTGCAATTGATGTTTATGACTAGATCAAACATTTAAAGTTCAAATAATTTCATTGATACTTTGTAAAATATTTTATTAGTCTTGTATTTTGTAAACTACTATTTCTATGTTAGTATGGTAACGTTGGTTACAGGCCATTTACAGAAAATTGACCACAGAAAACTTAGTAAAACATGGGTTTCCAAGGCTCCAAGACATGTCCCTGACTGAAAATAGTGACCAAGTTTTTCTTCCTGGGGGGTGCAACAGAACTCAAAATTTGAGATTTGGCCCCTACACTATAAGGCAATCCTAAAGAATTTGGTATACCTACAAAAATACAAATAGCTCACCAGCAACTCATTCTATGATACAAAACTCTCATTCTATGATACAAAACTTGGTACCAAATTAATGCTATGTCGTAGTACTTTTACCTGCAGGCTCGATTTGCAAATATATATTTCGCATATAAATGAATTGAATGAACACATTAGTAATGAGAGAAAACTTGTAGAAAAATTAAAGTTTGTACGTACAAAATTACCTATATATCAGTCTACCAAGCTTGCTACTAAATCAATGCAAAGGCAATGCGATCTTATATAAATGGTTTGATATGCAAATAACATAATTTGAATATCATGAATTTTAATGAAAAAAAAAAATAACTGAAATGAGAAAAATTGCAGAACAATAAGGGTTTGTACCTATAAAATTACTCATATCTTATTTGCTAATTGATTTAGAGTATTAAGCCTGGCACCAAATCAATGCTTAGTTATAGCACTTTTATCCACTGGTTTGATATGCAAATGATTTAATTCTTATATTCATTAATATTCACGAAAATATGAGAAATTAAAGAAAATTGGAGGACAGTTAAGGGGGTGTGCCTACAAAATGTCATCTATTTCAGTAGCACATTGCCCTAGAGTTCCCAACTTGGTGCCAAATATATGCTTAGGTACAACCATTTTACCTAATGATTAAATATGCAAACTATCTAATTATCATATTTATGAATATTAATGAAAATATTAGAAATCAGAGAAAATCATAGAAAAAATGGTGTGTATCTACAAAACTACTCCTATCTCAACTGCCACTTATTGCAAATTTCCAAACATGGTACCTTATCAAATCCTAGACAATTATTCCTTTATTCTGTCATTTGGTAAGCAAATTATCTAATTTCAAAAAAGGCATGCATGTTAATGAAACCATTAGAAATGAAAGCAAAACTTGCAGAAAAATAAAGGCGGGCACCTACAACATTTCTATTATCTTAGCTGCTAATTGCCCTAGAGTACTAAACTTGGAGCCAAATTTATGCTAAGACAAAGTCAATTTACCCAAGGGACTTATATGCAAGTTATCTTACTTTAATATCCATGAATATTAATGAAAACATGAGAAATCAGAGAAGAATGGAGAAAAAAGTAGGGGTGTACCTAGAAAATTTCTCATTTCAGTTGGTAATTGCCTTAGAGCTCCAAACTTGGTACCAAACAGATGCTAAGATACAAACCTTTTTTCTGTTGATATGATATGCAAATTATCTAATTATGATATTCATGAATATTATGAAAACATTAGGAATGAGAGAAAATCGTGGAAAACATTATTGAGGGTGTACCTACCAAACTACTAACATCTAAATAGCTATATATCATAAACTTCGAAACTTTGTACCTAATCAAAGTCAATGTAATGTTCTCTGTTATTTGATATGCTAATTATCGGATTTAAATATTCATGTATGCTAATGAAAACGTAAGAAAAGGGACTTATTTGAAGTCATATTAATGGGAGTGTACTTAAAATTGCTAATTATCTAATACTACTAAAAGCGAACTAAATAATTTTGTTATGTCTTAGCATTAACCTGGTACCAAATTGGTAGTATAGAACACCTCACAGCTTAGATATAGCTAATTTTGTTAGCATACCCCTTTCATTTTTCTAGGTTTTTTCCCTCTTATTTCTAATGTCTTCATTAATATTCATGAATATGTAAATAAGATAACTTGCACATTGGACTATTAACTAAAGGTGTAATTTCGTAGCATTAATTTTGTACCAAGTTCAGTCATAAAGGATAATAAGCGGCTGAGATATAGGTAATTTTGTAGGTACACCCCCTTAAATTTTTCTGCAATTTTCTCTCATTTCTATTGTTTTTATTAACAGTTATGAACATACAAATGGAACACTTGCGTATATGCCCTATTAGGGAATGAAGTTTAACCTTTAATTTGGTACCAAGTATAGTAAGTATTCAAGGATGAGATACTGCTGAGATATGAGTATCTTGATATTCTCATTATGAGTTGCATTGGAAACTATGCATTTTCACATAGCCCAAGCAGGTTTATTTTTAATAACAGCTTTTTTCTCATTTGACATGCATGACAAAATGCCCTAAGGGTGCAAGTTAGGTCTAATTACCAACAGTCTCGTTTCGGGCTTATATATTTTATATGATTTTCCCCCTGTTTTTGATTTTATATACATTCATGAATCTGCAAGTAAGACAATATTCAAATAGGACCACTGGATAAATGGACTAGCCAAATTGTATCACTGATGACAAAACAACATGCAACAATGGGGGTGAAATCAACATGTTTATGTTTTTAATGATGCTTTCTTATTTTTAACGTTTTTCTAATATTCATCAGGACTTCAGTTAAGAGTGCGTACCAAAAAGTAATTTTCTTATTTCTCAACCAAAACATATGTTGTGGGTACTCAAAAGAACCGTTTCAATAAGACGGTTCAATTGAGCACTCAAAACATATGTGTAAACTGATAAGTTAGAATTTATATGCACTTTTATGCTCAAAAAATTTGCTTATCAAAACCTATGATTCATGAATACTCAAATTATGCAAATAAGATGATCTGTATATCTGACCATGAAATGAAGGCTTGTGTCTAAGCTTTTTTGGTACCAATCTTAGTAGTCTATGATACGTAGATGAAAACACAAATTAGATAATTTGCATATACGACAAATAAATAAAAGGTCTATGTCTAAGCTTTAATGTGGTATGAAGTAAAGCAGTCTAGGATAAGTAGCAGCTGAGATATGAGTAATTTAGTAGGCACACCCCCATTCTTGAATCTGTTATGGGTTGCCATGGAAACCATGCATTTTCTAATAGCCCAAACAGTTTTATTTTAGGTTTAATTTTTGGACAACTTTGTTTTGCATTAAGGGGTTCCTAATTAAAAAAATGGTACCCATGTAAATTTGTCCAAGAGTGCAAGGTAAGCTAAGTTAGCCCCTGGACTATTTGTAAGGACCTCTTTAAATATAGTTTTTAAGAATTAAATAGCCAATAAAATTACAGATGTTTTACCTTGACCCCTTTTAAATTTTGGAAGATCGGTTAAGGCAAGATCCAAAAAGTATAGTTATTATTTTTTATTATGGAAATAAACACACAACATAACATAAGTTCTTCAATGGGTCTGCAAGATTGCATTATTTTCCTCATAGATTTCGAATATCATAGTATCGAGTTATCTCCCCATTTTACACTATGACGCTACACCTTTTCGAAGTGACAATACCTGGGTATTGAAAGAAGAGATAATACGCGTTAAACTGAGACAGTTTGCATCTTTTCGAATGAGTGGTGTATTTTTCTCATTATTTAAGGCAAATTCGAATTCCATATACTTATGAAATCATGCCAAATATGGCGAATTGCACGCAAAGGGGTTGGTATCTTTAAAGCGGTATAACATTCTGCGTATAAATAGTAGGAAACAACTTTTTATACATTTGCAAAGCTAAGACATTTTGGGATATGATAATGCAAAATATTTCATAGAAAATCAAATATCCAGCACAGAAATCAATGTGAAAAAGTTTATCTTAGCGATTTTTTTGGGTCAAGTTACGTAACGTGACGTCATTAACGTCAAAACAGCTTTAATTATATTTCTAAAAGTATGGATCTCCTTTAATTCGATTTTACTTTTGGAAAATATAAACATTTGGAGTACAATAAGAATGAAAACATGTCGATTTATCTTTTAAATGACTATTTGGCATTTTTCAGATATGCATGGTATAGATTATCTGCCCATTTTACACTATGACGCTACACTTTTTCGAAGTGTCAACAGGCGGATATTGAAAGCAGAAATGATTAGCTAAATTTTGAGACCACTTTCATCCTTTCTAACGATGGGTGTATTTTTGACTTAAAAAATCGAGTCCATACACCAGACTATATCTATTTATTTATTTGTCTGTCTGTCTGTTCAAAAACTAATTAGCGCAAAAAGACAATTGTAATATTTTCGACAGGGCCACTTGGCGTAATTATCATACTTGGGGCAAATTATTGCAATGTTCTTTGTTTCATCGAAATTATAATGCATTTAATAGATAATTGGATGAATTAATACGTGGATTAACGTTATAAATCGTAATTGGCTTTAATCGGAAATGCCTTCTTCACATTTTGAGAAACAGACGTCATTCCCGGCAATAAGTGTTTATTGGCAGTGCTTTTGAAGTATACATGCGCGGATTATCTAAGACACATTTCGTGATGGCTTCTTTGCATTGTGACTATTAAAGGCCTTTATTGTAAGCATCGACCTGTCGCATTTTGACAACCATTGTGTTTTCTTTAATGTTTTTGATTGTGTGCGTGTTTTCTGGGATTGACTGTGGGATTTTGTTTCTGCACAGGATTTCTGTGTGTGATGACTGCTCCGCTGTCGGAGTAATGGGCGCTTTATACCGGAATATAACATACACTGAGTTTACCCGAAATGATATATTTATCGATATTTACCTCTTTCTACGGAAAATGTCATAGTCCTAATATCACCCATATTTGAATCAACAGAATAATTTTGTTTCATATTTTTATAAGACAAGGTAATAATGAAAATAAGACGAATGAAGAACGTGTTAAAATGGCAAATAGAAGAGCTATCAAAGATGGAGTTGGAAATTGGTAATACAACAAAAGAGTTCTGAAATAAAACATCTGCAAGATGCAATATCTACCGGTTCACGTGATTAAAAACCAAATTCAAGAAAAACACGGAAGATAAGAGAAATCCTATTCTTTTATAAAGAAATTGCCGAATATTTTATCCCGCAAGTTCTATTGGTAGACAAAGCCACGTGTGTAAGAAGGGACCGAAAACATCCAGATTGACTAGTTTATACCAGAGCTTTTCAAAACCCAACCGATTTTGAGAAGATGAAGCTGCTATACGTGGTCAAGGCTGTGATATCCTCATATACGAGCGATATCATAACCGCCTACCCAAGTTTGTGGTATCTATTTATTCATTTGTCTGTCTGTCTACTCAAAAACTAATAAGCACAAAATGACAATTGTAAGATTTTCGACAGGGCCACTTGGCGTAATTATCATAATTTGGGCAAATCATAGCAATGTTCCTTGTTTCCAATCTACCATTTTACACAGCCGAAAGTTGGCAAATCCATATAGATGATATTGTTTTAAGACACGAGCAGTTGCATACCCGACATTTAGTTTACCTGAAGCATAGACCCGATATTCAGTGCTTACTGATGTTGACGAGGTTGTACACAAAATTCTCATTTAACATTGAAGTGTAGACCCTTTGTTCAGTGCTTACTGATATCGATATATGTTGATGAGGTTCTACGTGATAATTTCTCATTTAATATTGAAGCGTAGACTGTATTCAGTGCTTACTGATATTGATATATGTCGATATAATTTCTCATTTAAAATTGAAGCGTAGACCCGGTATTCAGTGCTTTCTGACATTGATGAGGTTCTACAATAATTTCTCAGACCAAAGCATACATGTACGAGTGTGTACCTGGAGAAAATGAAGTATGTACCTGGAGAGTTGACATCATGTGATCTAAGCTTGCTCATATCAACAGGTTGATGAGGTTAATGAGGTTCTACAATAAATTCTTATTTAAAAATGTTTGTCCAAAGCAGATGTGTAGTAGCTTGTACCTAGAGTGTAGACCCTAAATAACAAGTGCTTACCCATATTGACCAAGGTCCGTCAGGTTCTACAATTTATTGTCATTTGGCATTATTGCTGTTGCTGTAGATCCGTCTGCGAACCAGAAAGTGGGGGAGGTGGTGGTGGAGTAGGTAATTAGTTGTTGTTTTCAGTGTCGGTAATGCTGTTTGATGTGTAAACATTGGCATTAATTAATGCATGCATTACATCACACTATAATTGTCTTGTTATGTGACATAATAGCCCTTTTCACCTGCTCTAAATGACTGGAACACTGAGTCCACCTGATGAACTTTAAAACTAGCTAAATGCATATGATCTTTTATATTGGCATTAATTCAAATCATTGTTTAAGTTTTCAAATATCAATAGATCGTGTGAGGCTGGCATCACATGCTTCTACATGTACAAATACTTATTTGCTCTTGCACCTTTATTCTGCATGTGCAGTTCAATAAAGAATATTCTGTGGGCCTGAGTAGCCTAGGGGTTGTAGCTTCGAACCACTGGATTCACAGGCCTATGGATGATATTCTAAGTTGAGAATCAGTCCCCACAATAGCTAGCTGTTGTCGGGATATGGGCTCAAAAGTTAAACTTCACGATGGTAGTAGTTAGGCTGGATAAGTGCCCAGCTATGAGCTATATTATGAAGGGATCTCTGTGGCTGCATATTCTGACAGGTGATGGAAAGTTTCCATCGTGTGCATACTTCTCCCACGTAGTCAGCTGATCACACCCCAGGAGACAGGTGTTTGTGATAAGGTCAGCCATCATTCCTTGTCATAATGTTCTCAGATTTTACTATATAAACTGCCCATCGTTACCATGTCGTTAGAGAGAGATCGAGACAGTGATCAGATTAAGCTTGCTGATCAGTCATGATCATGTAGACTGAATAGCGTTATTATCAGCTCGAACCTGGGTTGATTTGCATAATAAACCATTATTATGAACTGTTGTTTTTGACTTTGAAAAGTACTACTATACGATACAGCCCCGACTATGTTATAGTTAATAATTAAAGACAATCGCCACATTGTAGTTTGTTGGACAAATTTTAATCAAAAGTAATTGAGTTATGATCAAACAGAATGTTTGTCACACTGGGCTAGAAGAAACCTTTATATACTTTGGAATTGTAACTTGTTCTTTACTTACCATCTTTACTGCATAAGGTACGATGGCGGACTTTCAATGTGGAGTATGCAAAATTGATTGCGAAATTGATGCAATTCAATGTTCAAATTGTGAATTTTGGTTTCTTATGTTCTTCTGTCTTATGTTTGCTTTGTCTTTGTGCGCGTCTGTTTATATGTGCTTTGTGGTCACCTGCTGGAAAAGGGCTGACCTCTTGGCTCTCGTTTGTGGTGTCTAACTGTGAGTTTGCAACTTTCCCATTGGTATCATGGGTCAGGTGTGGTACTTGATTGTATCGACTCCTGATCTTTGCACCCTTACTTACTTTCATATTCAATGCACTTCTATGAAAAAATCAGATCTTAAGGTATGGTCACCACCACAACTCCACTTCTTTTGTCGAAATTGTTCTTATGTTGGTGATGAGTACAACGCAGAAAATATGTATGCAGCTAGTGCAGTTATTAAAAAACCCATTAGGCAATATTACCCGCCACAGGCACACCCAGAGCTGTCATCTGGACCTTTTACCAGAAAAATTGTTGGGAGAGGCGCCAAACAATCAAATCCTGCACGATGCATTATGTGGACAAGCATGTGCATCCCACAGACTTTGAATAGTTTAAGTCCCAATCATTTCGTACCGCTTGTGAAGAAAAATATTCAACTTCAAATATTGTAGTATGTTTAGATGACAGTGAGCACGAAATGAATCGCACAGACACGGAAAACAATGCGGGGTCAATGATGGACATGTCACATGGACATGTGTGACATGTCAAACAATGTAACGGACACATCTACCGACATGACAATTTACAGCAATATTGTAACTGACAATGTTACAGTTTGTACTGACTCTATTGACCAAGCTCAGTCATTCACGGTCACGAGTGACATGTCAAACATAAATGACGATGATATAACGGACATAACTGAACTAAATACTGAAAGTACTATGGTTACGGACGTTATTAATTCAGATTGTAATGACACACAAACCGCAACAGCATCAGCGGATACCAGCAATGTATCGGATGCATCAGAGATGACTGTAGATTATAAGGGGGTTATCCAACGCAAGGGGTGAACTAGGTTGCACTTTCTTAGAAATAAACAAGGCTGTGCATCTAATTTTAGAGGGTCAGTCTGATTTTGAACACTTACCAAGAGGGTTGAAAGAAAACGTTTATTTTCTGACAAATAAACGACACCAATTTAAGCAAAGGGAAATGTAACGTAAAAAGTAGCTTTTCTTATGATTGTGGGGTATGGAATTGCAATGCAGAGGCTACACCGAAAATGTATTTTCTTTTGGGTGATAAACGGTTTTCTGCAGTTAACTCACTTTTACAAAGGGAAATTCTGTTCCCTTACTCCACTACCCACAGAAGGCCGTTGTAGTGCATCAGTATTACACCAGCCTTAAGGCTGATAAATCCTATAAAAAGAGAGTGACATGGCTCGGTGAAGGGGGTTTAACAAGCTCTTTTGCCCTCATTGAATACCTTGGGTCATACCCAGGATTATTACCACATGGTAACTCAAAGGACCAAAAATTTGAATACTTATGGACTCCCAATTTTGTAAAGGTAGAAGCCGAGCAAATGCTCATGCATGATAAACCAAAAGCTGTTTATGAGAAGATGAAAATGAAATTGGACGAGTTAACCAGACCAACAGGATTGCAACAGCTAAGAGACAAAAAAAAAACAAGAATTACACGAAAAAACAAAATCCCGAATTCCACTCAAATAACATAGCGGATAATTTTCAAGAAAATTTAGTTATGAATAACAGTGCATACATTATGTCCCATCCGTTATAAGAACTAACAGAAAAACACCTTGCATTATATTATATTTGGACAAACAAAACCTAGACTTTAAGACATTCTGTTGTTCCGGACCAACGGTTTTAGGAGTAGATAAGACATTTAATTTGTGTGACATGCACGTAACTGTAACTAGCTACAAGACTTTGTCAGTAACTAAATCAACTACAAAAGAACCACCTATTTTCTTGGGTCAAATTTACATTCACGACAATAGTGACTTCGAAACATATTGTCATTTTTTTCACCATCTCAAAGTGAAACTGTGTGACAGTGATTTGAAAAAAAACTCGTAATTGGTTCGAGCTATTACTTCCGCGTTCCAAGAATCAACACACACTTTGTGCGTTCGTAAAATGCTAATCAAAAACTTTTTAAGGACACGGTGGATCAGAAAGAAAAAAATAAGGTTTTGAACATGATCTTCGGAGCAGACGGTATCATCAATGCTCATGATTCCATTTGCCTTGCTGGAAATTTTTTGTGAGGATAAGACAGGGAAGTTTGTCTCTTATTTTCAAAAACGTCTGAAAAAATTGCTCAAAGTTAATGAGCCTATACAAAAAATTCTTGCATTGGCTGGCTGGACAAACAATAACTCGAAGTCAATAAATTATAAACCCAGTACAGGTATCTGAAGCAGTGTCTGTCCTGGATTTACATCATTTACGAATGCATTTTAGCAGAGTTCGCTCACGTTTCATATTAAATATCCGCGTGGAGTCTGCGGCATTAACTGATAGGAAAAATCTAAAGTGGCCAGCAAATGGTTGAAAAAATAATAATGAAATTTGGACTCTTTTTTTAACAAGACCTAGTCATTCCTCCTCGTTGGTGCTGGCTGGAAACTGTGGATGTGCGTTCACAGGCAATCATGACAGGTCAAATTAACCTAAGACTTTAAGATTTAGAGCAGTTTATATTGGTTTTCGCTGGCGGTTATTGGTGTCCGATAGTCGATAAACATTATATATTCGTCAAATTCAGGATGATATGGCTAAAATAATGTCTATGTTATAAATAATTGTCATATTTTTTTTAATTAAGCGTACTTAATATGCTTATAAATTAACTTGATTTATTCAACCAAATCCTATGAGGGCATAAAAGCCCCATAGATGGGATATTTCATTAGTTTTCGGTAGTTGGTTTTTGATTTTCGGCCTAACACTGTACGACATCTCTTCTTGAGTAACAATTTAAAACTAACTTCCGGTGCTATTAAAAATTCTATATTGGTCAACTTCCGGTGCTATTATAAATTCTATATTGGTCATATGTCTATAGTCAGCATATATATATATCTATCCAATTAGGTATAAAATGGTTTCAAATTTGATTTATTTTATCCTTCTTATTCAACATACTGCTATAAACATCTGAATAATCAAAAACAAATATTTCAAGAAAATAGTAACTTATTATATCAGCTATTCGGATTGGTTTTCGGCTATTGCTTTTGGAAGTGGCTACAGGTACGGGCCCGTATCTCTAGACTACAAATCTAGGGATATGGGCCCATACCTGTAGCCAGTCCACTGAGGATTGGCTAGGGGTACGGCTCTAAAATTTCAATATGTGTATATGTTGTAACTTATTTTACTGTTCGAGAAGTATAATCCAACAATAACTTTAGTTGCTAATTTAAATCCAGTTAGGGGAAAACATTTGTACTGTGGTACAGATAGTAATTTCACGTCTAGAAAACTAATAAATGCTGGTAACAAAGGCTTATATAGCATCCACATCATGCACGTATGGAAGGAAACGGGCAAAAATGTAAACAGAAATTTACAGTGTTTCTCTCTTTCCATTTCCTCATGCTTTAAACTTATTTTCGTGATTTCACTGTGCCTTATGTCAGCGTTGAACGACTATTTTGGCATCCGACCTTTAGCTGTCTCCATTGCGATGATGGAGTGAAAAAGTTATTAACCTCAGCATTCGGCAGAAAAAAATGTAAAATTGTTGCCATCTATGGACTTTGAGCCATTTTGACTAGATGACTTAACTAATCATGGTCGACATGGCTTATTTTCATTTTTAAGTTCCTTGCCTATCTCAGTTTTACGCAATTTAGAGTTAGAGGCTAATAAACTTTATGTTATATAAAGCAGCACTCCTTACAAGGTGTTATGTTCAACATTTCCTTAGTCCTTATATCGATTCTGAGGTCAACCATAAACGACATTTTATCAAAATTCCATTCATTAACAAAGGTATTGAGTTTATTGATTTACATAGTATCTTCAAGGATAATTCAGTGATTTCATCTATTCCAAATTACTTTAATAATTCTGAAACTCCTATCATTTTTTATAAATATAACAAACCAATAAGGTCTACAATATTTAACTTTAATAAAATTGTAAATGATTTAGATATAGATTCCAATACTCCTGCCTCCTGAGATTGTAAAAATTCAAATTATTTATATCCCTCTGCAGGGCATGTTATTACAGGTAATCTAAATGTCATTCCTGACGCTAGAGTTCGCAATATCATTTCTAAAGGTCCTAAATATAGATTTCCCTCTAATATTGATTTCTCTTAATGTCGTAGAGAGATCGCTGCTTCTTTAAATGACTTCAGTAATCGTTGGTGCAAACGGGAAAATGTTGAACCTGATGCTTTGAAGGAATGGAAGATTAACATTTTTAAAATTATTGATACTCGTATTTCATTTTACTCTCGTAATACACATCTTTTGCCCCCTAAACCTAAATCTTCTTTTAGTCATCTTAAACGAGGTATCCAGGATTTTCATATGAACTATGTTTTGGTTCCAGCAGATAAAGCTGCTAACAATGTTGTAGTTGTTTGACGATTGTATTATATT
The DNA here is from genome assembly GCA_964019695.1 of Loripinus fragilis. NCBI lineage: Eukaryota > Metazoa > Mollusca > Bivalvia > Lucinida > Lucinidae > Loripinus > Loripinus fragilis. The sequence continues at coordinate 22,682,982 of OZ026528.1, forward strand.
AATACTCTTAAGCGTGAGCTTGTTGACACTAATGCCTATAAACTGCAGCCTTCTTTAAGTGAAAGGGTGATTGTTGATGGGCATGGTTGTCATACAGCCCTACATTTTGGTGTCAAAGCTAAAGAAAATCAAGACAAAGTTCCTACGTTGTACTGGTTACCTAAACTCCATAAAAAACCCTATAAAGCAAGATTTATTGCAAATTCTAGTTCTTGTACAACAACAGAACTTTCTAAATTGTCAACCTCGTGTCTTACAGCTGTTAAAAACATGTTATCAAATATTGTGAAAAGGTATATGAGAGATCTGGTAAAAACCTATTTTGGTCGATTAAAAATTCAGGTGAAATTTTAGATAAACTTAAAGCTAGAGATTTCAATGTGACCAGTTTGTCTACTTATGATTTTTCTACTCTTTACACTACTTTACCTCATAATTTAATTAAAGATAAACTTATTGATCTTATTGAAAGTACCTTCCAGAGAGAAGGCTCTCCTTACCTTGCATGTAGTGACAGAAATGCATTTTTTACTTCAGAAAAACCTAAAAAATATCATGCATGGTCGTGTCAAAATGTATGCGATGCGCTGACCTTTTTGTTGGACAACATTTTTATTCGATTTGGCACCAAGCTCTATAGACAAGTTGTTGGGATTCCTATGGGCACTAATTGTGCTCCCCTGGTTGCAGATTTATTCCTGTTTTGTTATGAAAGGGACTTTATGATGTCTCTTTCTGATGATAAGCAGGCTGATGTTATTGATGCGCTTAACACTACTTCCAGATATTTGGACGATATTTTAAATATTAATAATGTTTATTTTGACAATATGGTTAGTCAAATATACCCTTCAGAGCTCCAACTTAATAAAGCCAATGCCTCTGATACCGAAGCCGCGTTTTTAGACTTGCATTTGTCAATTTCTAATGATATTGTTTCTACCAAAATTTATGACAAACGTGACGACTTTGATTTTGAAATTGTCAATTTCCCGTTTTTGGGTGGTGGTGTTCCTCGTTCTGCATCCTGTGGGGTCTGTGTCTCTCGGCTCGTTCGTTTTGCTGGAGCGTCTGGCTGTGTTGTTGACTTCAACACTCGCGGTAAATTGTTAACTCAGAAACTTCTTAAACAAGGCTATCGGTATCATAAACTTCGCAAACCATTTTCAAAATTTTATAGACGATGCTGTGGTTTGGTTTCTGGATTCCGGGTTGGACTTAAATCTCTCTTGCCCCAAGGACTTTCGGAACCTGATTTCTGTGGTGGCTTGATGTATAAGTTGAGGAAGATTGTTGGCTCTAGTGGTTTTTCGGCGCTGTTCGTTGGAGTGGTTTCCCATTGTGGGGGGATTGGCTGTGGCATTGGTGTATTGCAACAGACTGCGTGCTTGGTGGTCGGCCCGGTCACGGTTGGCGGCTTTGCTTTCTTCTTTGGTTGCACGCCGGTGGGTCGGACTCTATGATGGTTCCGACTTGGGGACTTATCTATTGATGAGATGGTGGGGGCCTGGTGCTTTGGCTGTTTGTCAGGCCTACCGGGGTTTGCCTGTTGGGTTTCTTTTGCTCCGGTGTTCGGTTTGGTTTGCTGTTGGGTCCTTGTCCTTGCTTTATCTCCTTGTTGTGTCTTGATTTATATGTTTTAGGAGATGGTGCGTTGATAAGTTGGGGGTCTTTCGTGCGGACCAGGTGTCTGTGTGTCTTGATCCACATCTGGGTTAGGGGTGAGGTTGGCGCCGTTGGGCCGGTTTAGGCTCTCCGGTGGAATGTTTTACTGACCGTTCCAGGGCGGTGCTTCTTTTGTGGATCTTTTGTGTTTTTGTTCTGTCTTGTGTTTGCTGTGTTTTGTGCGCGTCTGTTTGTGTGTGCTTTTTGGTCGCCTGCTGGGGGGGGGGGGGCTGGCCTCTTGGCTCTCGTTTGTGGTGTCTTCTGTGAGTTTGTCGCTTTCCCATTGGTATCCTGGGTCAGGTGTGGTACTTGATTGTATCGATTCCTGATCTTTGCACCATTACTTACTTTTAGTATGATTATGGATTGGATATTTAATGGATGGAGGCCAGCTATATTTAATTAATTGCGCCGTGGCATAAATTTAACAGCATCATTATGACGCGCATTGCCTTATTTGGATCTAGCTACATCACACATCTGGGGAAGTTCTGCGACTATGATTTAAAGGTATGTGGCGTGACTGCATGACTGGGGATTTATACATAGTCTTTTGTATCATTTGCGTTACCATGGATTAGCTATAGTATATTAATGCATAGACCACGATGATTTCGGAATGGGTCTTAATTTATAAAACATTTTTCATGCTAAACTCAACTGAGCACGAAATTTCAGCTGCTCATAACAATAAAATTACCGAAAAATACAGAAGTTTCATACACAGTCTCTCAGATGATTATCATGCAAAAAATGTTAAGTTGCCAACAATTGGCATTTCACTATCTTAAGCCGCATAAAATTCGTGCTCAGCTGAGTTGAGTATGAGAAAAAAGATATAATCTCGGGGCCAGGCATTGGTGCATATCCCTCGTACATCTGGACAACAAAGGCGCAGACCAGTCTCACATCCTTGCAGTTTTAAACAAAACTATTAAGCAGAATAAATAGACCCAGATTTGGTGCTTAATTAGTATCCGTATGATGTGTATATCAGAACGGCTAAAGACGCAGACCAGACTGCGTGAATGATCAGCGCTGTTCTTGTTAGCTCAGTATTTTAGGAAATCTACGTTTACGTATGTTCCTGTCAATTTATCATGTTTGATAGAGGCTCGCCTATTCCTGGTGTCCCTGGGAATCGAGGTCTATTTTCAAAAGGCAGAGGAAAACTATATAAGCAGTCTAAAATATGATGCGACGGCTTGTATTGGTCATCTCGATCAGGATCTATACCACTATGGAAATTACCTGTTTATCAGCCGTCATTCTAAAGCTCTGATATTGATGTACCCTACAGACTTATATAATAGGTATATCTGAACAACTTAAGGCACCGAACAGACTGCGCATCTGCAAAGTCTGATCAGTGCCATTCTTGTTAGCTTCAAAACCTAGATAATCTTTGTTTGGTAGAGGCCCACACAAACGCATACTCCAGGTGTTTCTACGAGTGGAGGTCCTTATTTAAGACGGAGGACAAAATCAAATATAAGCAAAATAGACTCAGATCAGATAGCTTAATATATTGTTTAATTTAACTATTATTATTTTATTTCAGATACCTGGAGATGTCCATTTTTTCGGTAAATCTGGCGGAAAGCTTACCCCTTTTCCGACTAAGCAGTGGAACGGTATGTTACGATTTCAGCCACATGTAGTTTTTGGTGTCTAGGAGGGAACTCCATCACCAAGGATTCGAGCCCTGGTGAACATGTAAAAGCAGTTTTAGATTATGTGGAAGAAATGAATAAATCTGGTGTGAAAAAAGTGTACGTGTACATGATATCAGAGAGGGGCGATTTTTCTAAATCAGAAGGACTAACCAAGGAAGTATTTGAAGATAAGCGTAAAGTGATTAACAGACGTTTACAGCAGAAACTGAAAGGCGACTTTGTAACATTCAAGATGATCAAATACCCAACAGACTACGATGTTGACTTAGTACATTTTGGTGAACGTGATGGAAATAAGGGGATGAGAATTCTTTTTTGCCGTGCGTGGTATTCTTCTATCTTAAACCCCTATTCCACACAGGCCCCCAATCCCACGAATTGACAAATATTTGTATTCGTGGCTGAATCATACTCAGTTTGTGATGGTCTTAACTGATTCGCATAGTCCATAGTGAGTTCTTGCAATTAGTAGGTCTATCGGGAATTCGGCTCAAAAGTTTTGAACTTTTCAAAACTTTGGCCACGAATTCCCCCGATTCGAAAAATCGTGCGTGATTCGTACCAAATTCCTAAGGCATTCTTGGATATCGTTACTGAATCGTAATCGATTCGGTGGCGTTTTTGCATTGTTTTTGGAATTCGTAGCTACTCTTAGCTCATTCATGGAGAATCGGGAGATTAAGCCAAGCAATAAAACCAAAGAAGATAGCAGAAGGATTTTCCCTAAATTTAATTACCCCGTCTCGCGCATGTGAGCAGTCCTAGAAGTTGAAACAGAATTGGCAGATTCTGGAGCACAATCAGGATCAGTCAGTAGCTCCTGGCTGGCGATTTTGCCAATGGCAAACTGCCATATTTTTCAAAGAGTCTGGGTCAGGGCCTCTCGACATTAACGTAGTTGTGTTCTTCTAGCTTTATAAGAAGCCATTTTCAACACTCAAGTTCAAGGATCAGTTCTACTGCTGCTTTACCAGGAACATTTATTTTGGAACTGATGCCCCGAACATGTACGGGCCTTTTTCATAGCTATCGTGAGAGAAAATCTCGCGAATTGTTGCGGATTTCTGTTAATTCGTGCCCGATTCCGCATATTCTTAACTGATTCGTAATTGATTCCTTAACTTTCGTGCAGCATGTTCTAATGTTATTTTCTAATCGTAATGAATTCTTGCGCGATTCCAGACGAATTGAGCCGATTCCCCCAAATATTCGTAACGACATCATATCTGAATAGGGAATGACTCGTAACTCATCGCGATTGGAGAAAAAATTAATGAAACCTCACGAATCCCTCCGAATAAGAAAAAAATCAATTTGTGGCGATTCGTGGCCTGTGTGGAATAGGGGTATTACCGAAATGCTTAATTAAAATAATGTTTGGTTGTTCTAATTGTGTTGTGTTAATTGTGTTTTCTTTTTTCTTCTATCCCACCACTTAATGAGGCACCAATTAGCAATTAATGTAGGTTTTCGCTTACCGTCAAAGAAACATCACCGCTCTGAAGTGCAATTATGATAATCAGACACAAAGCAGCGATTACATAAATAAATTAGGAATCCTTAAATGATGTCTTTGAAGTTTTCACACTTTGAGTTTTGAGTAACGTTAACAATTCTAAAGCGAATATGATATTGACTTTAAAAGAGAAGGTTCTCCGTTCCTCCGCATTCAGTCCAAAATGTCTGAGTTTCTGTGCGTGATCTGTGCTAAAGAGTGTCTTGATGACACGCGCAGATAGTATAGAACAAGACGAGACGGTCCACTGTTAAATAACATATTTTAGGTCCAGATAAGCATGCACAGATAGTATAGATCAAGACGAGACTGTTCTTGAGAACAATCTCATCATGATCTACGCTAATTGGCTAGTAGGTCCGCCGTTTAATAACATATTTTAGGTCCAGATAAGCAGATAGTATAGATCAAGACGAGACTGTTCTTGAGAACAATCTCACAATGATCTACGCTAGTAGGTCCGCCATTTACCTTAATTTAGGTCACGCGCAGATAGTATAGATCAAGACGAGACTGTTCTTGAGAACAATCTCACCATGATCTACGCTAATTGGCTAGTAGGTCCGCCGTTAAATACCTTAATTTAGGTCACGCGCAGATAGTATAGATCAAGACGAGACTGTTGTTGAGAACAATCTCATCATGATCTACGCTAATTGGCTAGTAGGTCCGCCGTTAAATACCTTAATTTAGGTCACGCACAGATAGTATTGATCAAGACGAGACTGTTCTTGAGAACAATTTCATCATGATCAACAAGAGTTGAAACTTCTGGAAACGTACAAGGTTCTAGTCTCCGCATCTGAAGATATTGGTTTTTGTTTGTTTGTTTGTTTCATTTGATTCTTAACGTCCCATCAACAATTTTTCAGTTATAAAGGGACGGGTCTTCCTGGGTTGAACCAGTACTTAGCTAGGATTAATGTTCTTGCTCAAGGACACAACGCAGTGACCCTGGTGAGGCTCAAACCCGCGGCCCTTCGGTCTCGAGTCAAGCACTCGACCACTGAGCCACTGCACTCCCCTGAAGATATTGTTGGGACCACCCACACTACATCTGTGGCAATCTTAAAAATGTTCCATCCGTTGATGTTGGAAGAGTATAATCCTATTTTTGTCAAGGGTGATGGCAACTGTTTATATAGGGCAACTTCAAGGGCCCTTTGTGGTGATGAAAATGCTCATAAATTGTTGAGATTGAAAACTGCCTTAGAGCTTATTTGCGATCGCAAATATTATGACACTAAAATGCGAACCTTTGTTGATTTAAAGGGATTATTCAGGCCCTGATAATATTTATCTTGATCAAATATAAATTCCTCATTAATTACTAATTTATTTTTTACCACTCTGCTTCTTCATCAGCTAAGATGATTAAAAGCCTACTTATTGCCCATAAATCTGATAACTGGCTGCTGACATATTTTCCCTCATGGTTACCAATTAGCTTGATTTCAAGTATCTAGTCACCTGAGCTGTGAGTTAATGGTACCACATTTCAGTGAAGAGAGCTTGTAATTAGGCTGAGATTCCATTCAATTATTCCATTGAGTAATAATGGCTCCAAGTGATAAGAATGAGAATTGCTTTAGACACAGCCCATGTAACATTTTTGCACTACAGAATTAAGCAGTCTGGTTCAGTGCCCCTAAGTAAGTAAAAGTTAATACTAATAGCATTAATTGAAATTTAAACATTTAGCTCATTATATCGACTGCTTTGCAAACATTTTTGACCCAGATCAGGCCCGACCAAATAAGGGACCTGATCAGGATCCAAACTGTTTGGTGCTCTGATCTCATTCCTGTAAAGTTTTTTGAAAACGTGATTTCTTAAAGAAATAGGCTGACAATTAAAACATTCAAAATAATCATGTATTCGCAAAGAGCATTATTAATTTCATAATTTTTTATCATTGCTATTATCATTTTAAAAAAATAAAACAATATAAAAAAATCAAATCTAAGCACAAACCAATAAAATGGCCTGCAAGCCAAACCGAATCAGATCAGCCGGCACATTTGTCCATGCGGACAGCAAAGACTCTGACCAAACAGTGTCAATATCCAGGCTGATCTGAGTCTCAGCTATTTGTTCATGCATCTGCCAATTCTAGTAAGTCTTTGAAGCTTGGATACTTACATATCCATTATGTAACTGTGAAAACACTGATCAGACTATAATCAAATGCAGATGTGATGCTGGATGCTAATACCATTTAACTTTTAACATGTTTGTGTCGTCTGCTGATAAGCTTTACAAAAAAAATGATCAAGAGAATGGTCTGGCATTTTACCTGGAATTGTGGCGACACAATCACAAACTCTGATTATTTTGAAGATATTTAATAAACGTGCCACATTAAGGTAATGAAATACTGTTTTTAAATAATGATAAAACAAATGTTAATTTCTGTAACCCTTTAGATTAAGTCCTCAGACTTAATATCCATTTATCTGTCCTTTTATCGTTATTCGTACATCTCCTGTTCTTCTATTGTCCTGCCATTGTTGTAACTAACGTCGTAACTAACTGGCGACAACGTCATCCGACGTAACGTCATAAAACATCAACGAATGCATAAACAGTACATAAGTAATCTAATACATGGAAGTTAATTTATTCGCGGAGTTCCGCGACACTCCCACCACAAAAAGAAATAAACCATCATAAATGTTCATCAATTGTTTGTTTATACTTGCCATCAGCTATTTTGCATAATGGTTTGTGCAGATTTCCTCGTCATTTTCTTTTCTCAACATTTGCCCCTGTCACAGTCTTCAAAACCGCTGTAATATTCGCCGCTTCTGTTGCACTTTGGGTTGTTGAAATATCCGCACTTTTTGCCATACCTCCAGTATGTATCCTTGCTCTTATTTTCAAAATTGAAGCTATCCTTTACACCAGTGCTGACCTTTAAGCTGCAGAAATAATTACTGTCTGTGCTATCGTCGTAGCTGCTGCAATTCTCACCGCATGTGCCATCCTCACATTTGCTGTAGTCCTCACCGCCTAAGTTGTCATGATACCAGTAGCAGTCCTCACCGTTTATGCTTTCCTGACATGCATAGCCGTCCTCAACACGTATGGTGTCTTGATGCATGCAGAAGTCATTATCGCTTTCGCTATTCTGACATTTGCTGCAGTCCTCACCGCCTGTGCTGTTTTCACTGCTGTTGTAGTCTTCACCACATGAACTGTCATGACGCCTGTTACAGACATCAACGCCTGTGCTGTCATGATTCATTTTGCAGTCTTCACCGCCTGTGTCAGCAAGTCCCCTGTTGCAGCCCTCACCGCCTGTGCTGTCATGATTACTGTTGCAGTATTCACTACCATTGCTGTCATGATGCCTGTTGCAGTCCTCACCGCCTGTGCTGTCATGATTCTTGTTGCAGTCTTCACCGCCTGTGTTGTCATGACGCATGTGTTGTCATGACGCCTGTTGCAGCCCTCACCGCCTGTGCTGTCATGACGTATGTTGCAGTCCTCACCGCCTGTGTTGTCATGACGCCTGTTGCAGTCCTCACCGCCTGTGCTGTCATGATTTCTGTTGCAGTATTCACCGCCTGTGCTGTCATTACGCCTGTTGCAGTCCTCATCGCCTGTGCTGCCATGACGTATGTTGCAGTCCTCACCGCCTGTGCTGTCATGATGCCTTTTGCAGTCCTCACCGCCTGTGCTGTCATGATTACTGTTGCAGTATTCACCGCCTGTGCTGTCATGACGCATGTTGCAGTCCTCACCGCCTGTACTGTCATGACGCCTGTTGCAGTCCTCACCGCCTGTGCTGTCATGACGTATGTTGCAGTCCTCACCGCCTGTGTTGTCATGACGCCTGTTGCAGTCCTCACCGCCTGTGTTGTCATGACGCCTGTTGCAGTCCTCACCGCCTGTGCTGTCATGACGCCTGTTGCAGTCGTCACCGCATGATATACTTGGTTTATCCAATTTTAGCTGTTGCTGTTGGAGCTGTTTTTGGCCTGTCAGAACCTGCTGCATTTGCACTGTCAATTGTATCATCTGGTTAAATTTACACTCTGTGAAAGTCCTCGATTTAAAGTTCTCTTGAGGTGACATTTGATCTTGAAGCGTCTGTTGAATATCCTCCAGCTCATACCTACTATCTATCACTTCTGCGATGTATGACCAGTCCTCAGTAATAAGCTGTTCAACTTCCTGTGCTCCATCATGACCATCTATCACCACTGACAACCTTTCATCCGTCTGTTCCAACTTTTCGATGATTTCATTTAACCTATTGATGCAATTACTTAAACGTTTAGTGACAATTTTAATCTCATATTCTGCGATGTATGACCAGTCCTCAGTAATAAGCTGTTCAACTTCCTGTGCTCCATCATGACCATATATCACCACTGACAACCTTTCATCCGTCTGTTCCAACTTTTCGATGATTTCATTTAACCTATTGATGCAATTACTTAAACGTTTAGTGACAATTTTAATCTCATACTGTTCTAGAGTAGCTTCTTCAACCAGGATCCTTCCCTTTTCTAGTTCCTTCTCCAACAAGTCTCTGTACTTTGTTCTGCTTCCTTTCAAGAATAAGATTGACATATTTAAATTCTATTACTAATAATCATTTCACTGGTTCATATCCGGTTCGCGGGACCAATTAATGTGGCGACACAATCAGAAACTCTGATCATTTTGAAGATATTTAATAAACTTGCCACATTAAGGTAATGAAATACTGTTTTTAAATAATGATAAAACAAATGTTAATTTTTATAACCCTTTAGATTAAGTCCTCAGACTTAATATCCATTTATCTGTCCTTTTATCGTTATTCGTACATCTCCTGTTCTTCTATTGTCCTGCCATTGTTGTAACTAACGTCGTAACTAACTGGCGACAACGTCATCCGACGTAACGTCATAAAACATCAACGAATGCATAAACAGTACATAAGTAATCTAATACATTGAAGTTAATTTATTCGCGGAGTTCCGCGACAGGAATGATCTGGATCCACACTGGTTGATCCTCTTTGATAATCTTTCCAACAGCTTAGAAATAGGTCAGACCAAACGCTATACACCAACTGTAATTAACCTATTTGACCTGGTAACTGCCACTTCTGTAGTGATTTTTGGTTGGTTTTGTTGCTTTACGTCCCAAGTCAACAGCTATGGTCATTGCGGGACGGTCAGTTCACCTAACCACACTTTTTCCTAGGCAGGATTGAACAAGCTGTTAACCAGTAATTTGTGCACATACTTTCGCTTGTAACTGACAACAACCCTTCTTGAATGAATCAGCGGGAGGAGAACGACCGTAGAAATTATTTCATGATCAATCTCCACGAAAGTATGGGACCAGGCCGGGATCGAACTCGCTACCCCTGGATCTGCAGTCAGACACGCTTCTGTAGCCATACACGTTACCGACTGCGCTACGCGCCCTGGTACTTCTGTAGTGATGCCTAAGGAATACTCGTGATTAATGGCGATCCCCTGTGGCATGTGAGTGCAATTAGATTATGGGCTTATTGGAGCAGTTTCAACAAAATTAATGGTCATATGGTTCCCAGTATACTGTTAGCTCAATAATGAATGCATATTAATAAAAGACTGAACTATCGCTTTAATAGGGGACAATAGGATTTTCCTATGTGGTTACCAAAAGTTAATACATGATGCTATACATGCAGGATCATACTCAGAAATGGGACACATATATACGCCTTAAGTGCAGCAATTGGTAAGCCAATATGGTCGTATTATCCGCCACAACTTTTGCCTGAAGTGTCATTAGACCCATATTCTAAGCTTGTGTATGGGAGAAATGTAGCTTCCAAATTGAAACCATCAATAATAATAATAATGTGGACACAGGTTTTATTACCTAGAAATGTTAAAAGCTTTGTACCTAATCATTTTGTTTGTTTGTCTTAACAACTCTCAGGTTCAGTTCAACCCATTGTTTTAGATGTACATTCATCACCTATTGAGGACAATGTCCAATCAAATTCAAAGCAATCAAATCATGCAGTAATCAAAAAACAATCAAAAACAGGCGAGAAGACCAAACATGTGAATAAAATAAAAAAAATATCTTGTGTTAGACTACCAAACCCCCAAAAGAAGCAAATGTGTCTTTACCGATGACCAGACAAACAAGGAACAGACTGATATCTTACCGGATACGCCGCTTAAGACCGATAGTCCCGCGGATTCAGATGAGGTAAATGTACTGTCCGACCTTTCATGTACGTCGTTCACTCCAGGTGATATGACTGATGTTCGAAAAGATGACAGAAACATTCCATCTGACGTTGAACACTTGAGCGGACTCTCAGACATGTCTTGGCGGACTGATAGTTGTGCTGAGCTTTGTAATGACAAATCAATCTCATTGGACTATTTTGATAGTGAAACTTCCCATGACCACTCGACTTCTAAACAACCAATACACGATGGACGGAACGACAATTCAGTGACGTTGGACAATTCTGAACTAAGAGATTTTAATTTGCCTCGCTGCCGTTTCTCGATGGTTGGATGCCTTGCTGGGCTTATGCAATAATGTCAAAGTCTCTTGGCTTATTGTAAAACAATTATACTGACTGAATATATGCTGACTGTTTGGTTTGTGATCGTGACATGGACTGGTCATAATAACTTACCTTCTCACGGTAAAAGATTTTATTTCATCTGTTTTTGAAAGGCAATAAAGACCCATATGAAATGCTTCATTTTGTGGCATTTAAAGTAACTCCTAAATCCTCAATTTAACATTTGGAAGAAAAAACATCGGCCCGGTCGCGGTCAGCATCAAGAGCTTCGTCCGAAGTGTTCCTCTGGTGGGCCGATGGTTGCCCGACTTTGGCTGAGTGCTAGATGGGAATGATAAACAACAAAGACGCTGTTCAGAACGTGCAAATGCACATGCTGTTCTATATCTTTGCTATTTATTCATTTGTAATAACAACAAAAAATCTGACATACTCGCAACTGTAATATGATATCCAGCTTCAAAACAATGTACCTAACCAAGCAATTCCCAGTTAAACGTCATTATTGGCCAAAAGTGAAGTGCCATAATTTTAAATGGCATTTCGTTAGCGGGCTGATCAGGGTAAACATCTTGGAGAGGGCCACCATCAGCCTGTATCCAAATGTCATTCAAATGGTGTTCCGCTGGCGGGCCGATGGTGGACCGACACTGACTCAGTGCTTGCTTGGAATAATTCTCTGGATAAGTCTCTATTTGTTAATTATTATACTGTCGTTTTGCTATTATTTCCATGTACATTACTTCAATAAATATTATTAAATGCCTTATTTTCGTGTCATAATTCAGGAGATTGACTCAAGGTTATGCTATAAGCCAGTGTACCAAATACCACTATAAGCGGGCCCATGCTATAAGCCAATGTACCAAATACCACTATAAGCGGGCCCAGTGTTTTTTTCTGCTGTTTTTGGGGCCGAAATTCGGCCCCATTCCCCTCGCCAAAAAGGATGTTTTTTCCCCTATTTTGAAAGAAAATTCCCCTCAAAATGAAGTATTCAAAAAAAATCGGCAAAATGTGACGACAGCATGTCGGAAGTGCGTATAAATTCGTTCCGTGCGTATAAATTCGTTCCGTGCATTAGCCATGCCGTGAATTTGCGAGTAGCATCCCTTGGTGATTGATAGATGCTTTCATGCGGTTTTCTCAAGAGCGTCTAAGGGAGAAGTTCCAATCGTGACTTCGCGAACAAAATGTCGCACAATAAGCGTTGTTACGTGAAGAAAATTAATAAATCGGCGGCGCAAGGATCAAGAAGAGTCGACTTAATGTTTAAGCAGGCTTCCCTGAAGGCCTTTACCAGTGACTTTGATGTTTGTGACAAGGATTTGGGGATTGACTCAGTCTCTTCGGCGACATGTATTGAGTCAAACGAATCAGTCCATCAACCTAATTTGTCTGCGACCGTTAGCACTTCTGCATGTAAAAGTTAAATACTACAGTGTTATATCCTTTAGCTGACTTATGGTACAATACAGCCATTGTCGCGAGTTCGATCCCGGCCAAGTCCCATACTTTTGTGGAGATTGATCATGAAATAGTTTCTATGGTCATTCTCCTCCCTTCTGCTGATTCTTTCTTGAAGGGTTGTTGTCAGTTACAAGCGAAAATATGTGCACAAATTACTGGTTAACCGCTTGTTCAAGCCTGCCCAGGAAAAAGTGTGGTTAGGTGAACTGACCGTCCCGCAATGACCATAGCTGTTGACTTGGGACGTAAAGCAACAAAACCAACCTACCAAAAATACAGCCAAACTTAACTGGAACCATTTTTTTTCATTCTATTTAATAAATAGAATGGAAAACATGGATCCAGTTTGGCTGTGTTGTACCATAAGTCTGTCAAAAGATATAACACTTTCATTTTTAACTGCAAATGTTCCAATAAAAGATGCTATTGTGTTAAGTTAATAGTTTTCCCCTTTTAGCCCCTACACGCGCTAATTTCCCCTTTTGAAAGGCCCAGCCACCATTCCCCTAAAACAGAGAAAAAACACTTACCCCGGCATCCAATTTAGGTTACCTTGCACCCCCCCAGGACAATTTTCATGGGTGCCAAATTGTTCATTGGGACCCCCTGGATGGGAAACAAAGGTGTCCTCAAATTTTTTTTGGTTTTGGCTATGTGACATTGCATGGTTTCTATGGCAACCCATTGCGAATTTGAGAAGGGGGGTCTGCCTACAAAATTACTTATATATCAGCTGTTACTTATCCTAGACTACTAAACTGAATACCAAATTAAAGCTTAGACATAGGTCTATTATCCCTTTTTTGCATATGCAAATTATCTAATTTGCATATTCATAAATATTTATGAAAACATTAAAAATGTTGTTCACGAATGGGGGTATACGTACAAGATCAATAATATCTCAGCTGCTTTTAGTCGTAGATTACTAAAATTTGTACTAAAATAAAGCTTAGACATAGGCCTTTCATTTCATGGTCAAATATTAACATACCATATTTGCATAATTTGCATATTCATGAATATTAATGAAAACGCTAAAAAATAAGGGAAAATCAATACAAATATAAATAGGCTGATTTCATCCCATTATTGTCATTGTTGCATGTTTTAATATAATCAATGTTACAATTGGACATGTCCAATCATCCTGTGGTCCTATATGAATATTATCTCATCTGAATATTCATGAAAATGCAAGAAAACTTAAAAAAAATTAGGGAAAATTGCGTAAAAACTATAAGCCTAGGGGAGGGGTTAAGGTACGATCTATCCTGCACTCCTAGGGCCTTTTAAATTCTTGCCAAATAGTTCAGTGGGACCCTCAAAATGTGAAACGAAGTTCTCCCTAAAAGAAATTTGGTATGGGCTACGTGAAAATGCATGGTTTCCATGGCAACCTCTTATATGATTCTTGAGATTAGGGAGTTGGCCTACAAATTCAATCATATCAAGAGTTCTACTTTTCATAGAACACTAAAATTGGTGTCAAATTAAAGCTGAGACACATGTCTTTCTTCCTGTGGTCAGATTTGTAAATTATCTGATTTGCATATTTATGAATATTAATGAAAACCTACAAAAATGAAGTAAAATCATAAAAAAACATAAATGAACATATTTCAGCACAAAAACATCATCAAACCACCATTGTTGCCAGTTTTTATATCCTCAGTGATTCAATTTGATAAGTTCTCAACTTAGCAATTGAGATATTATTAGATTTGTAAGTACCCCCCCCCCCCTTGATTTTTCGTCGATTGTTCATTTATTTCTTCTGTTTTAATTAAAATTCATATTATTTATGTTAACTTTTTTTCAAAGCTAAACTTAAGGTAAAAAAATTATGTCTAAGCACTGATTTGGCACCAAGTTTGATACACTAGGACGCATAGCAGCTGATATTGGTAATTTTATACGTACACCCCTTAATTTTTCTGAGATTTTATATCTCATTTCTAAACTTTTTTTTAATATTCATGAATATGGATATTAGATGATTTGCATATCTAACTACCAAATTAAACTGCTATGTTCAGGGATTTGGCTTGGTACCATGTTTCGTAATCTAGGATGAGATGTTGTTCAGATACGGGTATTTTTTGTACGTATACCCTCATTGTTGAAAGTCAGCATAATGGGTTGCCATGGAATTTCAAAAACCCAAAGAACATTTATTTTTGAGGACAATATTTTATTGCATTTAAGTGGTCCTATTGGACAATTTACGCCCATAATAAAATGTCCTGTGTGTTCAATTAGGTCTTATGACCCCGTTGCATACTATAGTTTACCCATGTTTTTTTCCCTCATTTTTAAGATTTCATTAATATTCATAAATATGCAAATGAGATAATTTTCATCTAGGACCACTGGATGATCGAACCTGTCCAATTGTGACATTGATTATATTAAAACATGCAACAATGACAATATTGGGATGAAATCAGCCTATTTATATTTGTATTGATTTTCCTTTATTTTTAGCGTTTTCATTAATATTCATGAATATGCAAATTAAACAAATATGGTATGTTAATATTTGACCATGGAATGAAGGCCTATGTCTTAGCTTTATTTTAGTACAAATTTTAGTAATCTACGACTAAAAGCAGCTGAGATATTATTGATCTTGTACGTATACCCCCATTCGTGAACCACATTTTTAATGTTTTCATAAATATTTATGAATAGGCAAATTAGTTAATTCGCATATGCAACAAGGGGATAAAAGACCTATGTCCATAGCTCCAGATTAGGATTGGAGGCAATTGGGTATTTACCCACCTCTTTTTGGCTTAATTGGGTATTTCAAATTTTAAATTGGGTATTTCAAGTTTTTGTATTGGGTATCCATCTGAAAGCAAATAAGCAATGAAACCAAGCCTTGTTTCTCCTGATTTTTTTGTTTACTTTCGGTTTCACTTTTAGAAAGCACACTGGCAATATTAGTATATCTGAAATCGCTATTTCCAACTTACTTTCGAAAATCCAACGTATCTATCAAGTCATCTTTAATTCCTCGAACCACCAACGCAGTATTAGAGTAAGTTATGATATGATATTATCTAATTGCTCTGGGGATTTTTTGCCCACGGTACGCCATTGTTATTGTGAAGCGAGACGAATGTTGTAATCGTGTAAATATTGGGTATAACTAAACAACGATAAGAATGTTCCTGGACTGGTTTACAATTTAATAAACTAGATTCAGTGCCAAGCCGTATATAAATTTGTCCCCAACAACAGCTTGTGATGCGAAAAACGACAATCGCAAATTGAATACTTTAGCGTCATACGCTACAAAAAAGTTCGGAATTGAGTATCAAGGATTTTTATTGCGTTTTTGTACGCACAGAAATGAATTTAATTGCATTTTCAGGTCCACGAAATTGCGTAAATACGCAGCCTTATCTGGAGCTATGTATGTCTAAGCTTTAATTTGGTATTAAGTTAAGTAGTCTAGGATAAGTAACAGCTGATTTTTGTTTGGTTTGGGTCTTAACGACGCATCAACCCTTGTGGGTCATTAGCGTCAGACGGTATTAAACTAAACGTGATGAAGATGGAAAAAGTAAAAATTTATAAGATAAAATAAAAGGAATGATGTTGATGAGATTGTATAATGATTTGTTGCAATACGATTGTTGACAGGAGAGACCACGTACAATATCTGACAGTTTCAAAGAGCTATTCAGATAACTGTACATGTTCTTTAACTGATCAGAATACAACATTAAAAAATCTGTATTATGGTCTGATACAAATGTAAAACTAAACATGATTTTAAAAATAGCAATTAGATTTTGTTAAAAAGATTTACTTGTCTTAAAAATGTCATAATACTATCAATATGTATATCTTGAAATAATTCTTTCATGTTATCAACATGGAAGCAATTATTTCTTACTTGTGCAAAATCGCCACACTCCAAAAGGAAGTGACGTACAGTGAATGGTGCGTCGCAACCAACACATTGTGGCAGCTCTTCACCTTGTAGTAAGTATGAATGAGTGACTCTTGTATGACCTAAGCGGAGTCGAGCTAAAACTACTTCTTCTCTTCTAATGATTCGAACAACTGATTGGTATTCACCAAAAGTTGGTTTGATGTCATGAAGTTTATTACCAATGCTGTTATTCCATGAAGTTTGCCATTCTTCCAAGATATATTTATTGATAGATGGCTTGGATATGAGTAATTTTGTAGGCAGACCCCCCTTCTCAAGTTCGCTATGGGTTGCCATAGAAACCATGCAATTTAACATAGCCCAAAACTAAAATTTTTTGAGGACACCTTCGTTTCCCATCCAGGGGGTCCCAATGAACCTTTTGGCACACATGAAAAATTGTCCTGGGGGGGGGGGGGGTGCAAGGTAACCTAAATTGGATGCCGGGGTAACTGGGGCCATCATGGGCCTGCCAGCGAAACACCTTTTAAATGGTGTTTCGCCGGTGTGCTAGTGATGGCCCAACATTGAAGGCTGGCTGTGATTTTCTGGGGATCCAGACCAGTATTGCTAAGAAACCCTTTATTTTTGCGATTTTTCAGGGGGTCCGGACCCCCCTGTCTCCACCCTCTGGATCCGCACATGCTCTTGGTGGTTGCATACTGATCATCTCAGAGACACTTGGGCAGTAGATTTTGCTTTTTGTATGCATGAACACACTCACAGATATTAGAAAAGTTACTTATTGCTCACGATGATCAAAATACTTTTTGATCATCGTGAGCAATAAAACATTTTCAAATGTTTTCAATATGTTCTAGGGCAATTTTTCTTATATCTGTATGTGTTCAAGCATACAAAAAGGCAAAATCTACTGACACCAAATGTCTGTGGATCCTCTACCACACATTCAATGAAATCATCAGAAAAGGTAGTGTTCTATTTGCTGTTAGTATTATAAGCTATTATTGTACAAATCGTAGCAATAAAAAGCTAGTCACAAAATGTGGCGCTAGACAACACTTTAAACAACGTGCGTACGTTTCTGAGTTTATTTCATAACTGCTGTTGTAGCATGTAAGAGAGAGGGGGAGTGTGAATGGCAGAGCATGCGCAGTGAGGTTTTGATAGCAGAATTAGTCAGAGGCTAAAAGTAAAAGTACATAAGATAAAGTACATAATACAACATCCCCTTTGTTTTAAAAAAGCAAAATCAATTGCATGTATTATCAAAATTCGTAAGCATGGTAAGTCTCTGTAGCCTTTAATGCTCGAGGCTAATGTCTGAGTATTTATGAATGAAATTTATTATGAGAATATTTATGAATGAAACATCAGCTGTTCAGTCTACTACGAGAATGTTTATGAATGAAACATCAGCTGTTCAATTTACTATCAGAATGTTTATCATAGTAGAAAATTCCACGTTTCATATTTCACAGCAGGCAGTTTATTTACTTCACCCAATTATCTCCAGTGTACTTTTTGTTTGGCCTAATTTCCCGTCCTGATCTAGTTTTTAGAGTACATGTTGGCGGCGGCAGCTGCGATTTGGCATCCTGAATATTGGCCGGGATTTTGATTGCAACATTTTCAGGTTCTGGATGGGATATAGGTTCTGGCTGGCTTTTGGGAGCGGTGGAGAGTGCAGCTTGTGACCTAGTCTGACGCGGTTCCGCTTGTGGTACTTTTTGAACGGATTCGGGTTGGGACAAAGTCTGTGCAGGTGTTTTGTTCAAATACTTACGATTTCTACGGTATATTGCCCCATCATGAGTCTGAATGTTAAACGAACGGTCATTGAACTGAGAAATAACTTTTGCTGGTTCCCAATTCTTTTCTCGTTGAACGTGCACCGACTCACCGGCTTTGAGAGGTGGAAGTTTACGGCTTGACACGTTATAGTGCTGTTTCGACTTATTTAACGATTCCATCATTTTTCTCCTTGCAAAGTTTGAATCGACGACTTCAGGTGCGAGTTGCTCGTTTGTCGACGGCAGCAACGTGCGAAGACGACGCGAGAAGAGAAGTTGTGCTGGGCTCAAACCACATGATTTTAATGGGGTATTGCGGTATTGCAATAGTGGCAAATATGGGTCTCTATTATCGTCTTTTGCTTTCTGCAAAATGCGTTTCGCAAGTTTGACAAAAACCTCGCTCAGTCCATTACTGCTGGCATGAGTGGGAGAAGAGACTTCATGGTTTATGTTCCACCCCTTGAGAAATTGTTGGAAGGGCTCGGAAGTGTAATAGGAGGCTCCATCAGTCTTTAGTTTCTCAGGTATCCCTAGCCTGCTAAAATGCACCTTAAGTTTCCGAATGATGGTTATGCTTTTTGTGTTCGGCAAGTGATCAATTTCAAAATACCTGCTGTATGAATCAACCAGTACCATGTAATCCTGGTTTTTCCATGTAAATACATCTGATGATACGTTTTGCCAGGGTCTGTCAGGTACGTCATGCGAATGCAATGGCTCATTTGGGTTTGAATCTCTGTACTTGAGACAAATTGTACAACCAAGCACGTAGTCCGTTATCTGCTTTGACATAAGCGGCCAAAACATTATGTCACGAGCGCGACCGACGGATTTTTCGACACCTAAATGTCCAATATGCACAGCTTTTATCATTTCCTCGCGCATCGAGGCTGGTATTACTAACTTTTGACCTTTAAAAACGATGTCATTGGCGCAGGACAACTCGTCCCTATGATTATAATAGTCCATGACTGACTTCGGACAGTTTTGTCTCGTGTCAGGCCACCCAGAATTGATAACTCTGATCAATTCCTGCATTTGCTCATCGCCACGTGTTGCGTCCTGTAACTGTTTTATTTTCATGTCACTGATCGGTAATGACCGAATTACCGTGTGCACATGCGCGTCGAGGCCTTCTATCAGATCTGGGAATGTCTCACTGACATAATTCCTACTCAGGGCGTCTCCTAAAGGAATATTTTTCCCACGTACATGAGTCACCTCTATGTCATATTGCTGAAGCTGCAACAAAAGCCTCTGTAACCTTGGCGGGGCACTGCAAAGGGGCTTTTTCATAATAGACTCAATAGGCTTGCAGTCTGATTCTACAACGGTACGGCGTCCGTAAACGTAATTTTTAAAGCGGGTGCAACCAAACAGGATTGCTAGCGTCTCCTTCTCAATTTGTGCATACCCAACTTCCGTTGGTGTCAGCGTTTTTGACGCATACGCTATAGGCTTGCCATCCTGCATGCAGCAGGCTCCTAAACCCTTAGATGATGAGTCAACCTGTAGGCGCACAGGTTTGCTCCGATCGTAATAGCTAAGCACAGGGGTTTGCGTTAGTGCCGTTTTCACCTTGTGAAATGCATCAGCTTGCTCACTTTGCCAACTAAATTCGACGTCCTTATGCAGCAACGCTCGCATAGGGCTTGTGATCTCAGACAAGTTTCTTTGAAACTTTGTCAGGTAAGTAATCATACCAAGCAAGGTTTCTAGTTCGGCGCGATTTGTTGGTCTTGGCATGTTCAAGATGGCGCTGACTTTCGCTGGATCTGCTTTCAAACCGTCAGAACAGATCACGTGACCAAAGTACATTATCTGGGTCAAACCTATCTGACATTTTTCTCGGTTGAAACGTAATCCGTTTTCCCGGGATTTCTCCAGAACCCTAGTTAAATTTCGGTCATGCTGCGCACGCGTGTTTCCAAAAACTAGGATATCGTCGCATATGGATGTGACGCCTTGCATGTGCTCAAAAATCTCATCAATCTTGCGTTGAAAGATGTCCTGTGCACTGCGAATTCCCATTGCTAATCTAAGATAGCGGTAACGTCCAAAAGGCGTATTGAATGTGGTCAGTAGTGACGACGGCTTATCTAATTGAATTGACCAGTAGCCTTTGGTCGCATCTAAAACACTAAAGTATTTCGCCCCGTGTAACTGTGACGTGATGTCATCAATTGTACGCATCGGATAATACGGCCTTCTGATATTGTCATTCAGTGCTTTTGGGTCTAAGCAGACCCTCAGCTGGCCATTAGGTTTTTCTACACAGACCAGCGAATTGACCCAACTGGTAGGTTCGGTCACTTTGCAAATTACTTGCTTTGCTTCCATCGATTCCAACTCGGCTTTTAATTTATCTTGTAAACCAAAAGGTACTTTGCGCGGAGGACAGACGACAGGAACAGCGTCTTCTTTCAGATGTAAAGAGCATGTTCCAGGCAGCAAGCCTATGCCTTCAAATAGGTCTTTGTACGTCGAAAGAACTGCAGTTTTGTCCAGTTCGCCACTGGAATGATCAATAGAATGGGTCAGCTTAATGAGACCAAGGTCAAGCGACGTTTTAAGGCTCAGTAACGGCGGCGCAGAGCTTTCTACTACGTAAAAATCAGTGTTCACTGACTTGCTTTTGTACATACAATCAAGTGCAACTTTCCCACGCACCGATAATCGGTCGCCAGAATATGCAGTTAAGGTTGCATTGGACGGTTTCAGGGGAAAATCAAGTTTTAGTGATTTATAAATTGAAATGGGGAGACAGTTGATTTGCGAACCTGTGTCTATCTTGCAATCAATTTCCGAGCTATTATTCGAGATGCCAACTGAGACTTTGACAAATACTTGATCAGAATGAGAAGAAGAATTTAGGCCTACCGTATGAACGAAAAATGAATCCAAAGTATCATCATCATAACAATCACTGTCATAATCCGTTTGCTCACTTGTCACTTCATGAACTGATTTCACCGATTTGCAAAATTTGGCAAAATGATTGTACTTTGAACATTTGTGGCACTGCTTCCCGTATGCTGGACATTCTGTCTTGTGTTTGTGTAATTTGTTACCACAGTACTGACAGTTTTGCATTTGGTCCCTCGATTGTCGCATGTTTTGGTCCCACGATCGTCGCATGTTTTGGTCCCTCGATTGTCGCGTGAACTGGTCCCTCGATTGTCGAGTGTATTGGTCCCTCGATTGTCGCGTGTTTCGTCGTTTACCACGTCCACGTCCCGGATTCTGGTAAGATAGCGAATCCACGGCGGCACCTTGTGTTGTTTGATTGCCAATCGCCTGGGATTGCGGAACACTCAGCTCGTATGTGTGTGCAATGTCCATGCACTTATCTAACGTAAGGTCAGAACC
The DNA here is from genome assembly GCA_964019695.1 of Loripinus fragilis. Classification (NCBI taxonomy): domain Eukaryota; kingdom Metazoa; phylum Mollusca; class Bivalvia; order Lucinida; family Lucinidae; genus Loripinus; species Loripinus fragilis. The sequence continues at coordinate 22,704,925 of OZ026528.1, forward strand.
TTCTAAAATCATCTTTTCTCTTATTTTGCTCGACCGCACGCCAAAAACTATGTGGTCTCTGATCAGTTCGTCCTGAATTTCTGCTAAATACTCGCAGTCCTTCATAAGCGTCTTCAGCTCTGTCACAAACTGTTCAAAAGTCTCATTTTCTTCCTGAACCCTAGATCCGAACAAGTATCTATTGTAAATTTTGTTGCTCTTAGGTTTACAATATTCCCCAAACTTGTCATAGTATGTTTTAAGCTTTTTTTCGTCGCCGGCATCAAGTTTCCACGTGCTATAAATGTGTCTGCCCTTGTCCCCTACCCATAACATTAGGTAGTTACACCTGACTTCCTCTGTTTTGCCAGACAAAGGGCCTTTAAACATGAATTCTGCGTGATCCCTAAATCTCCTAAAAGATGCATTTAAGTCCTTGGACTCCCAGTCCATTCGCGGATTGTCCTGTTTTTTATCCGACATTTTTTTTCAAGAATTTCAATTAGCACAATAGGCAGAAGTTAAATCTAACCACTTCTTGACACCATGTTCTTTTTGCTGTTAGTATTATAAGCTATTATTGTACAAATCGTAGCAATAAAAAGCTAGTCACAAAATGTGGCGCTAGACAACACTTTAAACAACGTGCGTACGTTTCTGAGTTTATTTCATAACTGCTGTTGTAGCATGTAAGAGAGAGGGGGAGTGTGAATGGCAGAGCATGCGCAGTGAGGTTTTGATAGCAGAATTAGTCAGAGGCTAAAAGTAAAAGTACATAAGATAAAGTACATAATACAACAGGTAGATAGCAAGCATTTGACTTTAGGCCAGATGAATATATACTTATTTATAAGCAGATTTCCTTCAAGAAATTATGCAATTCCATCTAAGAGACGTAATACTATTATGATAAGATGTTTTCAATAGCTAAAACAAACAACACAATTAAATATATGACAAAATTTAAGGTCCATTCCGGTTATGGGGGTCCATCCCGGTTAGTAAACGCACCCGTCTAGGGATACGGGCCCTTAACTGTAGCCACTTCCTTTGGTTTTCGGTAGACGCGACACATTTTAAACGATCAAATTCGGTATAGGATGGCTACATTATTTATTTTTTCTTTTCATCCTACTTAATATACTTATATATGAACATAAACTACTAATAAACAATTACCAAGAGGGTATAAATCCCCTATAAATATAATTTTGAATGCGTTTCTGCGGACCTGTTAAACACAGCGCACAAAAAGTTCAAAAAAGTAAACAGAATCGATTAAGCCTAATAGCCAAACTTTACATCGGCTTATGAAGAGGAGAATGTCTTCTGTGAAGATCAGCCAGGCGATTTCTTCGATCCTGGATAAATATGGTCTCCCACCAATAGAACATTTGATGAAGGAACTTCCCTCAAAACTTCAGTGGAAGAGACAGGTGAAAGCAGCCTTAGCGCACTAGATCTACACTCCAGTAATGTTGCCTGGAAAAGCTTGAGATTGGAACAGTCTGGATTGATCAGGATTTCCTGTTTGGGCACTGGCATATGATGTGTATGATGTCAATGTAAATTTGGTTGAAATTTCGTTTTAACATTGTTGAATTGATTTTATCATAGATTAAGTATAAACTGAGTGCTTTCTAATTTGATATTATGTTAATTTCAACTTCAATAGGTTTCCGCTAGGCAGACATCTCGACAAGGTGTTAGTAAATTCCGCTCGCGTGACGCCAGTCGCTTCAAAAATCTAAAACTTGTATTTATAATGTTATGTAAAAGTTCAACATGTATATTCACTGCACAGTTCTTGGATAATTTACACTCTGAATGTGGGCTGGACAGCCAGCTTGAAGCTATCCAGACACTGTAGGTTGGTTATGGAAACAGGTAGCTGGTTCCAGTAGGACACAGTCCGTGGGAAGAATGAGTGTTGATATATAGTCAGTCTACAGTGGTATGTGATAAACCTGACACTATCAACATACCGTGGTGATCTTTGAGGCAGATAACTCTGCGGGACAGCTACTAGGTTGTTTATAATTTTAAACATGAGAATTTGGTCTGCAGCTTTACGACGGTCCTCTAATGTTTGCCAATTTAGTTGCTGTTACATGGTGGTAACACTTGATGGGCTTTGATAATTGTAAGGTTCATTTAGCACAAACCGGGCTGCATTTCTTTGAACTTGTTCGAGTTGCTTAATCTGAGTCTTTTGCTGGGGGTTCCAAATGGGTGAACTATATTCCAATTTCGGACGTACTAATGTTTGGTATGCTCTTTCTTTCACTGTTCTTGGGCAATGTTTTAGATTACGTTTCACAAATCCGAGAACTCTTGAAGCTTTGGATGTAATGGTGTTTATTTGGTTGTTATATTTCATATTATCAGTTAATTCCACTCCTAAATAGGGATGATGTTTCACAGTTTCCAGTATTTGGTTGTTCATCTTGTATTCATGTTTGCCTTAATATTTAGGTTTCCTATATTCATAATTACACATTTATCCACATTGAATTTCATTTGCCAAGTGTTACTCCAATCAAACAGGTTGTTTAGGTCCTCTTGCAGGATAACATGATCTGGGGTTGAGTCAATTTGACGGTACACAACACAATCGTCCGCAAATAGTCTGATGTTAGATTTTATATTTTCAGCAATGTCATTGATATAAATCAAGAACAGGGTTGGACCCAACACCGTCCCCTGAGGGACTCCAGATGTAACTTTGGCTGGGCTTGAGGTTTCACCATCGATGACTTCCTGTTGGTTTCGTCCATGTAAGAAGTCCGTGACCCAGTAGAGTGTGGTGCCCTGGATACCATAGTAAGCCATTTTTCTTGAAAGCCTTTGATGTGAGACTTTATCAATTTAAGCTTTTAATAAGTGATCTAAAAATCTGTTTGGCTCCATTCAGGATCCAACAGACAGGTTTTCTGGATTGAGAATGTCTGACTGTTCTCATCCCTGTGGAAACGTCCACAGAATCTGGAACTCAGTTAGGCCAAATCTCCAAGACGTCAGAAGGGCCCACATCAAGGCCAGAACCTTGACCGGAACATACATCTTACAGTCTAAAAACTTTAAGGCAATGTTTAACAATCAGCAATTAAATCCGAAGTGTCCATTATGTCGTCTAGGGAGCGAAGACCTTACTCATTTCAATACAGCAAGATCGAACATGGGTCTGTGGAGTTAGCTGCCCTTGAATGTCTGAAAAATCTCCATAGACCTATAATGGGACTAATGTTGTGAGCACTCTAATGCTTTCATTTCTGGATGGATCTTCATCATTCTTGCAGGTATCAAGGACAACTATAAAAGCTTTAATGAGTTTGATTTTCGGCCACACTTGACCAGCAACTATAGTTAGCTGCCATTGACTGTCTAAAATATAGCTCTATAATATTTTGACCATTCTAGTTTTTTTTTCTTTTTTTTCATTTGATCTTTATTTTTGTAGGTAACCAGGACATACATAAAAGTATGGATGCGTTTGAATTTTGGTCAGATCTCATCACTGACTATGGAGTTATCTGCCCTTGATCTGAAAAATATAGTTTCACCAGGTTTCCTCGCAAGATTTAATCAGATCTTTTAAATACTTGCAGATAAGCAGAATTGCGGCTCTTCCTCGCGGTGCCACGGGGTTGTCTGCAGTTTGTGATTGTGGTATTTCCTGATCATACTCACATACTATTTTTGGCATAATATCTTGAGTGTTTGAATATATTCCTGATCACTGGTTTAAGTTCAGAGTTACCTGCATTTGAGCATCATAAGTTATGGTGTCTCCAAACATTATGCTGGCTCCCAGGAGAGCGATCATTGCCCATTTGGCTACTTGTCTACTGACTAGATTTCCTACCATACTGAAAATTCTTTCAGAAGCAACACTTTCTTGCAAGTTTACTAATGATTGGGCAGAAAATCTGATTTTCTTTCCACCACTATAACGGATTTACACGGCTTTGGGGCTCGACAACAAAACGATCAAACTCTTGCAATGCTGCAAGTTCCTGGCTCACATAATTACCAGGCTCAGAACCACAGCATATGACATCAGCCAACCAGTCGTCGCTCTCAGGTGGATGCACTTCAGACTCGGAGTTTTTATGCGGTTTGGACTGCTTTCTTTGAGAGATTCAGGGGAGGGGGTGGACTTCGCTGGCATTTCAACAAGGTCTTGTAAATTTGGTAGCTGAGGTAGCTCTGGCAGCTGAGGAGCTTCAGCGTCTGTATCAGTATCGGGTTCTTTTTTCACTGCCTCAGCTTCCAAATTGCTATTAGAAGCTTTGTTGTTGGGCTAAGAAAAGATGTAACAAGAGTGATGCATTTGTCCTGGGTTCTTGATTCTAAGGATATGCGCATTGCATTTTTCATTTTTTATGGTACTGGAATCCTCCCCATTTTCAGTCAAGGCAGTATCAAGCTCATCATAACTGCCAAAATCAAGTGATGTGTTTGAAGTCTTTTCTGCTGATAACATTTCCGTAGCCAATTTAAATGGTTGCAAGACGGTGACAATAGCTTCTACTAAAAATAGTGAGTATGATCAGGAAATACCACAATCACAAACTGCAGACAAACCCATGGCACCGCGAGGAAGAACCACACAACAATCACTAGACACCAGGAAGTTCCTCAAGAGTGAACAACTTTAGTCGAAGCTCTGCACCTTTTTTTACCAAGAATAGGATCTAGCAGAACTGCATTCAATGCAAGTGTTTGCTTTGATAACCGACACAGCATGCCAAGAGTGTTATTACACCTAGTGGCAACATATTGAATTAGCATATGACCTTGCGCTGACTTGGATAGGAAAAGCTTTTACTTCTTCCCAAGAGCCTCATTAGCATGAGCACTTACATGGAAGTGTGTTACCACATTGCAGCCTTTTGCAACTGCCTTCGCTATCCCAGGCACTGCAAGACCAGCCTTAACAACTAAAATAATTTTGTGACCATAACAGCCAATTCTGGGCCAACCTAATGTTTCTAAGGCTTTTTTTATTGGATGCTATGTCTGTGACTGCAATTAAGTCTTAAGGCTTCCACATTACAGCTGTTCCTTGGAGATTGTTAGCAATATTATCCCCAGTATGCGAACCTGGAAAGAGCTGGGTCCTCAAGACGGCCGATCCAGTTCCCAGGCAGCAGAAATATGATGCAAGTGTTAATGTGTCATAGCTCTGGACATTTATTGATGTCCATGTATCATGAGTAATTGAGGCCGAGAGTGCGTGGCTGAGGTCATTGAGAACATTTTTCACATCACCAATGAATTTTGTTTATAATTGCTTTACGGAAAGATGTACCAATCTTCCAATTCATTTAAGTATGCCCTAAATGCTGGGTGCTCTATTGTATTAAATGGCACAAAAGTTCCAATGGCTTAATCCGTTAGCCTCTGTGTTATAAGCTGTGTCTTTTCATTAGACCACTGACTTGTGAGGGTAGACTGCACTGGACCTGTCTTTGATGGACTGGCTTTGCTTGACCTAGCCCAAATACTGTTTTTGTTGATATCCCGATGTTCGTTGTCAAGATGAAAAATCAGAGTGGTGGTGTTGCCGGGAAGAAAACAGAAGAAGTCTTCGCTTCTTTCATTCTGATTGATTATCCCATAAATTTAAATTGATACCTCGTACAATAAGTAGGCAGGCATTTAGTTAAAGGTGCGTTACAGTTAAATTAATTCTCTTATTTCTCAACCAAAACATCTGTTGTGGGTACTCAAAAGAACCGTCTCATTGGGCACCCATAACATATGGCTTTAACTTAAAAATTATTGGGAAGAAAATATTTACAATTTTACGCTTCCAAATTCTGTTTATCTTAACCATTCGAACACTTCAATTATGTCTCATTTAATTCAACAAATCTGGAAAACCGTCCTAGTTAGGTAAAAATGAAAATTGATTGGTGAGATTGACTGATCATATAAAATCTAAATATGAGTAATAAACTTAAATTTGGGTCTGTTTCATGGAATCACGAATACTCAAGAAGTGTTCATGATTCCATGAGACCAAAAAAATCGAATTTATTTCTCCAATCACATCTCTGAGGCAAATGCATAGATAAATTAGCCAGTACATGAGATTTCCTACAATGTGGTATATGCGACAAGCAAAGCCTCAGAACAGCCTGCGCATACGCGCAGTCTGATCAGAGCCTTTGCTAGTCGCTTGAGTATTCTATGATTGTTAAGCTACTGACTGAACATTATTTGGAGTTTCTAAGCTGAAAAGGAGGCTTCACAGACTCGTATGAGTCTACACTTTTCAAAATGCCACATTGTTGGAAATCACATGCCATGGCTCAAATTAAATTTCTTTCCTTTTAAGAAATCAATGATGGGAGAAGATATAAGTGAGTGATTCCTTCTGTCACCGCTTCATATTAGATTGCTGTCTCTTCTTTCTTTCAGGCAACATACTCCTACTTGGAAGATCACTGAGTCAAAACGGGCATCAGGTCCAAAAATATTCTATTTCACCCTCTTCGGTCTTTAAGACGACCACTCTCCACACAAAATTGGCAAAGGCTCATCATAATTTCCTGCTGTTTCTTAGAATACTATCCATCTCTGATTTTGGTGGCAGTTACTTTCTAGGATCAGCTGTTCTGTAACTGGTTCATGGTTCTGATTTCATATGAAATGCTGGTATTTTTAAGTTTCATGCTGGTTTTCTTCAGTATCATGCTGGTTTTTATCAGTTTCATTGGCAGTATATCCTGCGATAAAGGTCAGTGTAAAGGTCCTTGTTCATTTTCACACAGTTGTCTTTAAACTTTAATGAATGATCCCTGTATACAGGGTCTGCATCACCATTTTCAGCACGATAGCATGAAAACGACTGGTCACATTTGGGGACAAAGTCATTGCTGCCCACGCAGAGAGAAATTGCTTGATACCTGTCTCTAAAAAACTCAAATAACTCAATCATGGCGGTTATATTGTTTAGATCACATTTTGTCTTTTTTTTCTGCAGAATTACATGAAGTTGATTTTTGAACTTTTCGTCATCTGTTCTCTCCAATTACCTAATTACGACATATAGGTGGATGTAAACTGATTCTATGTCTCCAGAAGTAACCAAACACACAGCAGAGTTTCCCTCTTCAAGTTCACCCTGTAGCCGGACAAACCAATCAGCTACATACACTCAGTCTCTCCTTTGGATTGTTTAACAGATGTTTAGTTCTGACCTTTTCACTAGTGTGTTGTCATCAAAAGAGCACATGTTTGGTGTACTATACTCCTGACAGAAGCAATGATCCACACAGCTGCATAAATGCGCATTCAGCTCACTGTCAACAATATCTAGCCTTCATGCTAGATCCTCAAATAAAATAAGTCATGCTAAGTCTTGCCATTCAACATTTACCTCTAAGTACTTGCAGATGGCTGACATTGATAGCTGTTCTGGCTCAGCTATCCGTCTTTTTAATTCTGCCTCTTAGATGGTGTATGGTTTGCCTCAAGAACCCTTACAGATCAAGTCTCCTTGGCACCTTAATAGACAATTCTGTATTAGAAAGAGTAAAAGTTCCATTAATTAATGTATAATAGTATGATTGTAATGGAATGTATGGTTATGAAACTGAACATTTTTCTAAAAATCCAGAAAAGTAATAGAAACTACTAAAATATGTGAAATTAATTTTAGTTAAATATGCGTGTAGTAAGATGTATGTGGGGGCGGGAGGTTTATACGCCTCTGTTTCTCATTGTAATGGTTTTTAATTAATTACCTTTATGAACATTCTGTTGGTCCCAAGTTGAAACCTCTCTCCACTAGGAAAACTTTGGAATCACACTCTTACTTCTGCCTCAGCTGCATAAAATAAACATTCACAATGACACTATTATATGCTCTTTTAACTGAGGTGATAAAATTCTCCTTTCCATGGCTGCCCACAACGCACGTTTGTGGTCTGTATGTTCAAGGTGGCTTGTAAGAGTAGATATCCTGAAATTGTCTGTCCCTCGAGCCATAGAATTTTGGTATTTTAAGGCACTACAGAGCTTACAATACATATTTTCCTTCTCAGAATTATACTTGAGCCACAAGGAAAAGAGGATAAGCCAACTCTGGCTCTCGAACTCAAACAGCTGAATTTCTTTACAGGTTGTATTTTGATCGGGCTTTTTAATGGAAGTATTTTGACTGCGCACAAAGTTTTTTGCTCAGAGTCTGTCACATCATATATCAGATGTCACAAAATAAATGCACCATATCAATAAAAATGCCTGCCCATGCCCAGAACAGCACATATGCTGTCAATCAAACTCAGGTGAAAAAAGGCATAAATACCTGACAACAACTGAACTACCTGTTAAAGTAACAATTCTGCTTGAATTAAAGATATTTACAGGTATATTATTTTGAAATGTGCATGGACCAACTATGCATAGTGGAGGCCCCAAAGGGGGTATATGCTCCCTTGATCCTTGAAAATAATGCAGTGATCTACCCAAATCCCTTTAAATAATTTCCTCTGCTCCCTAAAAAGTATTTGCCTTTGCTCCTCAAATCCCTAAAAATAATTCTGCTTCTCCCCAAAAGTATAAGCCAATTCTCCCTAAAAAGTTTCCGTAGGAATAAAATCACAAAATTATGAAGCTTAACACGAGCTCACAACTTAATGTTCACTTAATATGTTGTATGTAAAGACATGGCCATGATACCTTTTGTTGATACCTTTCTAGTTAGCATCATATGCACAGCTGCACGACAAACTGCTAGCTGGGAAAACCCAGTCAGGGATCCAGGTGGCCCTTATTAAGTGTATAAATGTCTGTTAAATCTTTCAATTTATGGTCTCTACTCACTGTCCTTGTGCCAGTGAATGACGATTTTCTCTCTCCTGCTCGGTCTTTAAGATATTACAAGGGTACACGTTTAAAATTCACAATGCTTATAGAGATAAATTCTACTAGTGCTATCTGCTGATAACATTTACGAACAGTTAGGACCCAGATCAGCTGGTCACTTTGTTCACTCTGATCTTGGTCCAAAACTGACACTTATGGTACTGTTTTCTTGAAATAATTTTACAAAAAAACAACAGATTTGAAATCTGAAAAAAACGCTCGACAATGACACATTTCTATATCCTCCCTTGTCATTATTTGAACTTTTTTTTCATATCCATGACCTCATTTTAACGTCCGCTGGCATCAACGAGAGAAACCCTGTCTTAATAGTTTTGCGAACTACAAAGGGGCAGACCAGCCTGCGCATACACAGTCTGATCAGAGCCTTGGTTATTCACTGATTGGAAAGTATTATAGTCACACCTTACTACAAGGAGCTTCGTGAAAGAGTGCTTGAATTGAGACCAAAGGGTCGCTGGTTTGAGCCTCACCCAGGTCACTGCATTGTGCCCTTGAGCAAGGCACATTAATCCTAGCTTAGTACTGGTTCGACCCAGGAAGACCCATCCCAAAATGGTAGATCAACAAGCAAAAACATTACTTTCATTAGAACCGACTTCTTTTTTGATTCCATTTTCTAATTTTAAACCATCTATCATTAAATATATCTTGGATTAATGGCAATTTCACGGAATAACAGCATTGGAAGTAAGTAAGGATGTTACGATCAGGAATCAATACAATCAAGAACCACACTTGACCAAGGGTACCAATGAGAAAGTAACAAACTCACAGTTAGACACCACAAACGAGAGTCAAGATGTCCGCTCTTTCCCAGCAGGTGATCACAAGGCACATATAAACAGACACGTACAAAGGCTTAGCAAATACAAGACAGAAAAAAACAAAACAGAAAAGATCCACAAAAGAAGTACCGCCTTGCAACGGTCAGTAAAATATTAATGGGAACTTATTTTAATGAACTGCGCTGAAAAATTATTAGAGCCAACAAATATCTTCGATTTATACACCAAGTCACCATAGAATTCTGGTTCCGAAAGTCCATGACGCATGAGAGATTTAATATGTTCTTAAAAGGGTGGTATCCCTTGGAAGCAAAGACTGCATCAAAGAACTGAAACTAGAATGAGCATATTTTCAGGGCCAGACTAGCTAGTTTCTGCCATTTAGGCGCCATCAGTGACCCTCTAATAGTTTGAAAGTTCCACAATGAAACCCATGATCCCAAAGGACAAGAAAAAAAAATCTACACTATAGTGAAGGGCAGGGAGATGTTCTACCGGGGCAACACAGTCCCAGTCACCCTCAGCAGCTTCCGTATACCCTCTGCAGCTCTCTGCTGAGGATCGTGCCGGGGGTGTCGCAAAGAATCAATAGTTACTAAATACAACAGCAAGATATGGTTCTATTTTTACTCAAAATCACTATGAATTAAACCAAATATAATTTTAAAAAATGGACACTTATCTAATAAAGGGTACTGAAGCGAAACACTATTTAAAGCCCTTTATAGACTCGCAAGTTTACTTCTTTTTGGAATATTATCTCTTGGCCTCCTTCTCAGCATATTTCCTATTGTAATACCATTTTACTGTGCTCTGGTAGGACGAATTTAAGAGCACAAACAAGCCTAGCTGGCAAAAAAGTCGACTTGATTTGTTAATATAGTTGGGACTCAATCTGGTCGAAAAAAGCTGGGCGATAGGAGGCGATTCAGGACGACCATTGGGCAGATCAAAAGATTGATTGATCAGGGACAATCTGGTCCAGATCGGGCCGATTGGAAAGATACAATCCTTGGTGAAATAGTGCTTTAACAGAACATGTAGAGTCGTCTGAAAAGCTCTTTGAAACTGTCAGATATTATACATGATCTTCCAGCCAACAGTCGTATTGCAGCTCACTATTATTATACTAACACATCATCACAATTCATTTCATTTTATTATTACAAATATTTACTTTTTCCATCTAAATCATGTTTAGTTTACTACCGTCTTATGCAAATGACCCACAAGGGATGATGCGTCGTTAAGCACCAAACAAACAAACCCACTGCGTTCAAAATTCCATGAATCTGTGAAATCGTGCTGTTATGAAAAACAAATGTCAATATGTTGTTTCGGGAACGATGATGCTGTGGCCACTTTGTTAGCCAATAGTATTATCTGCTTCATTTTCGTCGTCAGACATATACCAGATATCTGAGGCTTGAATTACAACACTGTCGTTTTGGATCTCCGGCTCCCATGCCTGGTTCGCAGCAAGGAGCATGAAGACCTCATTTTTGAAGTGAAACAGAATGTCTTCATTATCCACCCCTGTCCCAACCTTTTCAAGGACAAGTTCAGCTGTCCCTTTAACTGCAATTTATTACCAGCTTTAAATAAAAAAAAAGAAATATCTAATGTTAAAGAATCAATTCTTGCCTAGGCACATAATTTAGCCATTGTTCCTTTTGCTTTAGGATCAAATAGCAGTAAACTTGTCAAAAAGTTAAGTATACCTGCATTTTACCATAATCTAAGCCTAAGAATGATCATACATGTAAAAATCTAATGTGTTACTGGGTAAGATTTCAGCATGAAATGTTGGGAAATGTTGGATGGTGTAACCATAGAAATGGCCACCAGAAGCGATGGCAGATCCCCTGACCGAACTATATTTTATAACTTGCTGTTCATTTGTATCATGAAATTATTTTAACAGGACATGGGTAATAGTGCAAAACAGGGAAAGAAACTGGGAAAACGATTTAAAAATAGTGAGTATGATCAGGAAATACCACAATCACAAACCGCAGACAACCCTGTGGCACCGCGAGGAAGAGCCGCTCAACCAACCCGCCTACATGCTTATCAAAAGTTTCAAAGGAAAAAGGTACATTTATAAAGCACATTCAGACAATGTGTCATGCAGAAGATCTATAATCCTTAAAGGCATATAGTTAAATTATTCCCCTAGTAGCGCCACTAAATGCAATTTTGTGATTTTTTTTTTATTTCTAAAAGGGGGAAACATCTGTTTTGTCTTTGAAAAACAATTCTAGTTTCTTTCTGGTATTGTCTCTTAAACTTGTTATATGTCCCACATAGGGAAAACTTTATTTCAATATTTGTTGACATATTTGGCCAATATTTCCTAGCACTTACCCAACAGTTCATCCCAAACCATTCATAAACCTACTATATGCATACATAAATCAAAACTTTATATGAATACTTTACAAAGCTACACTGGTGATAAATTTCAACGACGGTCTTGTCCCTGATGATGCCTTAACAGACACGCTCACTGGCTTTCTCAGGCAGCAGGTAATAAACAGTCTGAGTTTGCTTGTGACTGGCCTGCTGCCCTTTTTTGGTGTCGGCTGATTTCTTCTGGCCTCCGTGGCTTCATTGTTGGCCTGCTGTTTTTTTCATCTGCATATTACCTCCAGGAGAAGCAAAACCATCTCCATATTTTAAAGCAATCACCTGCATATTTTAAGACATACCTAAAACATTTTGTCAGAGAATAGAGATGAATAATTATAAAAGCACATTTGTTTCTGATGCATAATCAGGCCCCAATTATTAGAATAAGATGTATGACGATTTTTGGGGCCTCAATTTTAAGCACTCACAACATATGTTTTGACGAAAAGAATTAACGTGTACACCCTATGTTTTCCTCCAGACTGTTGAGGCATGCAGTTGTACAATAATGTATAAATAAGGGCAGATTTTTTAATAATTGATTTACGAGAAGTTTTTTTAGATTTAGGGTTGAGGGAACGAAATCTTTTTTTTAAATAAAAGCTCACTGGCCATTTTCAGACCTTTTTTAATATCTCCAGAAAAAACTAGTAAGGTAAACCAATAGTCTGTATTAAATCTAAATATTTTATCATTTTCCTGAAAATCTGGACAGAACAATCAGTTTTAACGTTTAGGATATAAAAATAATTTTAGAAGTTTTTTTTCTACTTTACGGAAAATTGCAGTAGGAGGGTTTGTAAATCAACTTATAAAAAAAATCTGGCCTAAGCAAGCAAACTTGGATTGAAGCCCCAATGTAACTATTTTATATTGCCTAAATTAAGTATTAAACAATTCACAGACAAGACACTTCACCTAAATGGTTCACCGTCAGAATTGAAGATAGTTCACCGACATATTGTGTGTCTACTGTGAACTTCTATTTGATTCTTATAAAGAGTTATTGGTGAATTATGATTTGATGTAAAACAGTCAACTGGATGGGATGGTGCAGCAGACATACATTCAATCCCACTCATATGCATCCCCCTTACCACACAGACACAAACATTCCTATTTCAAACATTATCTTTTAGCTTTATTTCCATAAACAAACAGACTATAACCTGTCATTCCCTTTTTTAAAGGGCCTTAGAAATCCACTGGGTACTAACAAAAAACTTATGCAAGTCTAGGGCGAAGATTTGGTACCAGTAAAATGCATTTAAGCCCCCCGGTGGCTTAGGCTGCTGTCCGTTCTAAGGTGGTGGTTCTGTTGTTGTTGACTTTTTGTTTATTGTTACTCCCATTGTGGGAGTCTGTAATTGTTCTATGTTTTGTTGTACGTTACTTTATGTCCATTCAAGTATTGCAATCGTCTCGATGGGGAAGAGAGAGCTGATTGCTTAGCTTAATTTGTCTTCCTGGTGTCTCGTGATGGTTGAGTGGCTCTTCCTCGCAGTGCCACGGGGTTGTCTGCAGTTTGTGATTGTGGTATTTCCTGATCATACTCACTATTTTTTACTAAACCGCCCAGGAGCGCAGTGGCAGAGTGCTTGACTCAAGACCAAGAGGCCACGGGTTTGAGTCTCACAGGCGTCACTGCGTTGTGGTCCTTGAGCAAGACACATTTATCCTTGCTTATTACTGATTCAACCTAGGTAGACCCATCCCTGTTTAACTGATATATTGTTGATGGGACATAAAGAATCAAATCAAACAAAACTAAACTAAACCGCCCTAATACAATATATTCCGAAATAGGGTATAAAACTTGATAATAGGACGAGTCACAAAGAGGATTCAAACATTCTAACCCTCTGTCTTTCCCGTTTGTCAAAAGCTGACCCAGACTTGCTCCCTGTGTACACTCTCTTGTATTCGTTTTCCATTGTGTTTGGCTGCGGTCGTACAAACTTAGTGGGCACTGAACCTTTCACAAGATCTCTTTTCGTCTTCAGTCCCATTGGCTTCTTCAAATCACATGAACGGTCGAAACAATCGCCCTCAAAATGGTCAGAACACATAACCGTGTCTTTGGAAGGTCCTTTCCAGGTCTTTTGTGTAGTAATCACAGCTTTTGCCACATATCTCGAATATCCTGTTCTGTTTGGAAACGATGTAAACTTATGTCTTCCGTTTTTCTATTCAAGCACCCTCCAACACACATATGAACCATTTTTTCTTTTAATCCTTATCTGTTTACATTCACGTAATATGGCATGATTTGTAATTAATGACCCGTAGCTGGGTCACTTCCACTTTATTTTACAGACTTTGTCGAAGATTTTTTCGGCCGATCTGCTTACGTGCGATATTGGTGCGATATTGACTCCATCGTTCGATATGATTAAAAATCTCCGAATTTGGATTAAATTGTGGTGGAGTTGTGATGCAATTACCAATAAATATGTCTAATGGATACATCCTGTAAGTTTCGGCCCTAAATTTGATGTCTCTTTAAGCCCCCCAATACACTATTTTACTGACCTTTCCAAGGTGGTACTGCTTTTATGGATCTTTTATGTTTTTTTCTGTGTTGTGTTTGCTTTGCCTTTGTGCGCGTCTGTTTATATTATATGCTTTGTGGTCACCTGCTGGGAAAGGGCTTGGCTCTCGTTTATGGTGTCTAACTGCGAGTTTGTCACTTTCCCTTTGGTATCCTGGGTCAGATGTTGTACTTGGTTGTATTGATTCCTGATCTTTGCACCCTTACTTACTTTCAAGGCTGTTTGCCGCCAAAAGCCTGCATTTCTTATTGAATCTTATTGTTTTATTTGGGCTTCGTCGTGACAAAACCTGTCTTTGGTGTTTGCAAACAGCCAAGGCGCCGACCAGCCTGCGCTTCTGTGCAGACTGATCAGCGACTTTGTTATTATGTCTCCCCCCCCCCCCCCCCTTCAGAGTCGGGAGACATATTGTTTTTCCCCGGGCATCCGTCCGTCTGTCTGTCCATCTGTCTGTCACAAATCGTGTCCGCTCTATAACTCGAAAACCGCTTAAGCTCTATTCACGAACATTTATACAAATATCAATCAGCTTGAGACGACGTGCAGAGTGCAAGAATGGTAACTCTGCCTTTTATACTTTTTGAGTTATTTCTGTTTGAACATTGTGCATCACAATAATCGTGTCCACTCTATAACTTGAAAACCACTTAAGCTATATTCACGAAACTTTATACAAATAGCAATCAGCATGAGATGACGTGCAGAGTGCAAGAATAGTAACTCTGCCTTTTATACTTTTTGAGTTATTTCCCTTGGAACTTTGTGCATCACAAAAATCGTGTCCGCTTTATTACTTGAAAACCGCTTAAGCTGTATTCACATAACTAAAAACAAATATAAATCAGCACGATATGACGTGCAGAGTGCAAGAATGGTAACTCTACTTTTTATACTTTTTTAGTTATTTCCCTTGGAACAGTGTCCATCATAAAAACGTGTCAGCTCTTTAACTTGAAAACTGCTTAAGCTATATTCACGTAACTTTATACAAGTATCAACCAACATGAGTTGACGTGCAGAGTGCAAGAATGGTAACTCTGTCATTAATACTCTTTGTGTTATTTCCCTTTGTGCATCACAAAAACAATTATCTATGACTATTTTATACCTGGTTAAGATTGTGCAATAGTTAATTTATTTGACAGATATCTTTACTAGATACGAGCAAATTGTCTGCAAGAAATGACTAGAATTTCTGTTAGAAATTGTATTCAATGACTCATGTTTTGACATCAAAAGGGGGGAGACATCTGTTTTTTCGTGGAAAAACAATTCTAGTTCACTTACTGGAAAGTATCATACCTAAGCTTGTAAGCCCTTCCCAGCTGACAACAAGACACATTTACCCTTACTTAGTACTGGTTCAAGACCCATTCTAATATAACTGCAAAATTGTTGACTTGGACGTTGCAATCGCCCCCAACGAAGTCGGAGAGATTTTGTTTTTGCGTCATCTGTCCATCCTCACTTTTGTCCATCTGGAACTATATCTCAGTACCTATTGGTTAGATTTGATTAATTTTTGGTACAAATGATAAGTACCATGGACTCTCCATATCCTATAAGTTTCCCAAAAATCAAACTCCTTAACACTTCGAGTTATTGGCCGTGTTTTAGTATAGGCAATTATAATGCTTTGTCCATGCTGAACCATATCTCGGTACCTATTGGTCCGATATGATTCATGTCTGGTACAAATGATTATCACTATCCTATATGTTTCGTAAAGTAATGGCACCTCAACACTTGAATAATTGCCCTCATTTTAGTGTAGGCAATTGTAATGCAAAACCTATATTAGCTTTTTTGTGTGATAATATTCACATTTCATCAAAGTTTTTATATTTAACAACTTCTCACTATTTTTTCCAACATTATAATCGGAAATTTCAGCAGAAGATCTGTATAGCTTCACCTGAAAAAAGAAAGAATATATCTAAATATGATAAAAGAAACAAAGGTCATACATACTTAATTAACCAAACCTTTCTGATGAAGTTAAAGACTGTTAGAAGTTTTTAATATTTCAAATAACACAAAATGTTGCAGGTGATGAGCCCAAGGCTCGATACTATCCATGCTTTTATAATGATAGATATTATCGCTAGGCTTATGTCTCCTACCAATGTACAGTTTCATGCAAACACAATATTCCTAACAGGTCATCTTGCTCGTCCTGAACTCTCCTGTTCAAAAGGGTGCTGAGTGTGCCCTCTTTTTCTTCCTTTGTGTAATAAATTGACTTCACGACTGCCTCAGCTGAAGCCTTGATTACAATTCATTGACAACTTCACCAATATCTGCTAGCCAGAGTAAGGAATAAGCATCCATGCCTTCTTTCCCCGCTTAAAGAAGAGAGGCTGGCACGACAGAGATTAAGCGCTGCTACATCATCCACTGTAGAAAGGCAGTCTTTTACTTTGGGATAATAGAAGCAATCATGAAAACTTAAAACATTAAACACATGAGGGAGTCACTAGACTAACTGCTGGTCAGTCAAAGCCTTTTCCAAAACACTTCTCCCTCTCCCAAATGGGGTTAAAACTTGCCATGAAACACTTCTTTGATACCTTTCAAGTAAGCATCATACGCACAGTTGCAGTGGCAAATGCTTACTGGGAATAATCCAGTTAAGGATTCGTGTGGGACATTATCTCCTTTGACCCAACAAAATATAAACTGACAAGAGTCTTTGAAAGAGAGTCTTGACAACATCTAGTTCTGGTCCACCTCCTATTTGCATGATTGCGCTAAAACCAGGTCTTTATTAACGGTATTAATGCCTGTTAAATCGTTCACTATATACTCTATGCTCACTCTCACTGTACTTGTGCCAGTGAATGAAGACCCTTCTTCTCTATGCTGCTCGATCTTTAAGATCTTCAAAGGCTGAAAAAGGTACACAATGGTTATAGAGTATATCCTACTAAACTCCAGCTGTTAAGTTTTTAGACTTAATTTTTCGCAATTACGTTTTTGTCTTCAATTTTAGCAAAATGTGTTCGTGATGAAAGTTGTAGAGGAGAATTTCCGCCGACTTCTCCAAAAAGTCTTGCGCTTATGGCACAAACAGATTTTTGTGTATATAGATGAAGATTTTGCAATAAATCGAATTCGTCCTTAATTTCTAAGTCTTTTAATGACAGGTATAATTCGTATAGGCGTGACAGAAAGGGGTAGTTTCAAAAAATATTCGGAAGCGGTGCATATCCCGTTCTTCAAAGGCTGTGCATAACATAAAACTGCCGTTAACATACTCAGAATTTTCCGTGCATATGCAGATCAACTTAAAGCAGGCTCATTTGTAGGAACAGAGGCTGGGTTATCGCATGACGTGCAATTTTTCTCTTATGCACGTGCTATGAAATGAACGGTTTTGAGATGACCCTACTAGTTTAACGCACGAGCGAATCAGGCGCGATTTCTATTATATTTGAACAAGCCATCCATCGCTTTAGTTATTGAATTAGGGCGGTGCAATGTACATTTTTGACTGACATCATGGACTTTGTTTATTTGCGCTTTGTTTAAAATAGTCAAAGAGTGCATCTAAGCACAGAAGAACGTGCAGCATCTAGGATGTTGGAACAATTTGGAGAAGTTGGCGAAAAGGTCCTGAATACTTTTCATCGCAAACACATTTTGCTAAAATTGAACACAAAAAAGTTATTGCGAAAAATTAAGTCTAAAAACTTAACAGCTGGATTTTAGTGGTGCCTGTTAACTTTAGCAAACAGTTTTGACCCAGATCAGGTTGGACATTTTTTCTGGCCTGAACTGGGTCAAAATTGACACTTATGGTACTATATTTTTGAAATAATTTTAAGAAAAGATGGATTTGAATAAAATAGCACTTGACTATGACACATTTCTGTGTCCGTCCATGTCGTTATTGGAGTATTTTTTCATATCCTTGACATTGTTTATACATATACTTAAGGAATAAAGAAACGCAACAAACACTTTGAGTCATTGTAAGTATACAATATGATGCAAGTTTTTAGTGCGAATGATATCTATCCATAGGAGCAGTTTGTGTCCGTCAAATTACAGCAGGTTCAACGTAATTATTGATAACCTAACCATTTTGGTATGCGTGTAACCAGCCTGACCCCCCGTAGTAAACTGCTGAAACAGGGTCAATAAAAGCAAAGTTTGAATCAACCATCGGTTTATTGTTTTAAAAAGGCTTGACATAGATTACGGATCAAGCAAATGATCAAATGACGACGTTTCTGTAGGAATCTGAAACGGCTTAACGTCATTAACGTCAACCCTGAATACTGCGTGAAACGCGTAAACTTTCTCTTTTGATTGAGATTTATTCATTACAAGGACGTTTTGTTCATGAATTATGACTTAAGATCTTCAGACGTCAAAAAAAAAACTCAACTCTGACGTCAAAATTCGATATCCTACGTTTTGATGGCTTCCATGATGTTTATGTGAAATGATCCGGGGACAAAGTTTAGGTTACATTTAACAAGTTTGGTGTTCACTCTCGGCATGTAATCAGATGCTTTCTCTTGCATTATGCCGTGTTTTATTTGGCTAACGTCAATATAAACACCCTACCAGCGTAATTCTACGGTATCTTAAAAGTCAGTTTTTCCCAAGAAAGCATGTTCTGATATCTCTCGGTTTATCTTATCCCGTATATCCGCCAGCGACCCATACCCGGCGGCTCTAACTAACGTTTATCACTTATTCACTACCATTGTGCATCTTGCCATTCAACTAGCGTGTTTTGACGTAATATTTGACTGCATTACGAATATGATTGGACGTTTGTTTAATTTGCACATTGTAAAGTCGACGCCAAATAACCAAACATGAGAAAGATGGGGTTTCTTGATCTTTATTCTGACGTTAACGTCATATTTTACGTTTTCATATGTTTTCATCTTGTAGCGTAAAATGTAGCGTTAAAATGACGTTTTGGTATTTCATCACATGCTATAAATACTCAATAAGAAAGTTTCAAAAGAGATTTCACCATACCGTCATTTAAACACGCAAAAATTATATTTTTGTCTGTTGCGTTTCTTTATTCCTTAAGTATATATTAAACATATATTGGCCTCAACACAAGTAAACCTGTCTTAGGGTGTTTGCGAACAACAAAGGGGCACACCAGCCTGCGCATCCACACAGTCTGATCATGGCCTAAGTTATTCGCTTATGGAAAGTATTATACTCACAAATATTACTAGCGAAATTTTAGTATTCCAGCTAATCTCTGTACTTGAGCAGGCTGGTTTGGTTATGATCTGGTCTGAAACCTTGAAGACCAGTTCACTCGCATCACGGCCCACATAATACACTTCAAAGGCTGAAAAAGGTAAACGAATACAATTTCACAATGGTTACAGAGATAAATCCCACTGTTATCGTCTGGTAGACAGTTGTGATATTCCCTGTATAAGGCCAAAATTGTTTTATTAGTTGATTTACAGGAATTTTTTTTTCAGATTTAGGGGCGGGGGGACGAAGAAAATAAATAAAAAAGCTCTGAAAATGAACAGTTAACTGGTCATTTTCAGAGCTTTTTTAGCTCACCTGAGCCGAAGGCTCATGGGTGAGCTAATAGTATACCAGTCACTCCGTCGTCAGTCTGTCCGTCCACAATTTCAAACATCTTCTCCTCTGAAACCTGGGCCAATTAAATTCAAATTTCATATGGAGACTTCTTAGGACGCGGGAACGAAAGTTTGTTCAAATGGTCCTGGTCACATGACCAAGATTGCCGCCACGCCCATATATGGTAAAAACCCTTTAAAAATCTTCTTCTCCAGAACCAGAAGGCCGATGGCCTTGGGACTTGGTATGTAGCATTGGGGGTGTGGGGCCTACCAAGTTTGTTCAAATAATGATACTAGGTTGACCTTGACCTACTTAACGTCAAGGTCAAATTTTCTTCCTAATGCATTTAAATGGAAACATTTCTAAAAAGTTGATTTTTTTGAAAACTGAGGAAGCCTTAGTCATTATTCTCACTTGATATGTTTAACCTAATGCGTCGATAACTATAAATAAGTTCGAAAGGTCAAGTTTGACCTTTTAGCTTAGGTCACTCATAATGGAGTCCAATCATTATTAAAACATAGTTTTCTCACAAACCATTAGCCCAATTGAACTCAAATTTCATGTAAAGACTCCTTATGATTAGTTAGCCAAAATTTACGCAAAATATTTTGGTCACATGACCAAGATGGCCGCCATGCTCATATATGGTAAAAACCCTTTAAAAATCTTCTTCTCCAGAACCAGAAGGCTAATGACCTTGGGACTTGGTATGTAGCATTGGGGATGTGGGGCCTACCAAGTTTTTCAAATGATGATCCTAAGTTGACCTTGACCTACTTAACATCAAGGTCAGATTTTCTTCCTAATGCATTAAAATGGGAAATTTTTTGAAAAGTTGATTTTTTGAATACTGTTGAAGCCAAATACATTATTCTCACTTAATATGTTGAAACTAATGAGACAATGGCTATAAATAAGTTTCAAAGGTCAAGGTTGACCTTTAAATTTTCAGCCAAGGTCGCTCATATTGGAGTCCCATCAACACATTAAAACATAGTTTCCGCAAAAACCACTAGGCCTATTGAACTAAAATGTCATATAAAGACTCCTTATGATAGGTTAGCCAAAATTTATACCAATTGTACTGGTCACATGACCAAGATGGCCACCACGCCCATATATGGTAAAAACCCTTTAAATATCCTCTTCTCTGGAACCAAATGGCCTTGGGACTTGGTATGTAGCATTGGGGGGATGTGGACCCTACCAGATTTGCACAAATGATGAATCTAGGTTGACCTTGACCTACTTTATGGCAAGGTCAAATTTGATTCCTAATGCATTTATATGGGAATAATCTTGAAATGTTTTTTTTTCTATAACTGTTTAGGCAGAAATCATAATACTTGCAAGAAATGTTTAACCTAATGAGACCACAGTTTTATGTAAGTACCAAATGTCAAGCTGACCTGTGACCTTTTATCCAAGGCCACTCATTTGGAACATCTTTACTCAGAAATCACTGGGATGTTTGATAGAGTATTCATTAGCTTGTTTTAGGTCACTTGACCAAAATGGCCGCAACCCCCATAAAACAAAATATGTTTCATTATAAGCCATAGTTGATCTTGACATATTTTAACATTATTAAGGAGATCAGGTGACTGCTTCAGGACCGTCAGGTCCTCTAGTTTTTTTTATTAATATCTCCATAACAAACAGTAAAACTGGTAAGGCAAACCAACTGTCTGTTTTAAATTGATAAATTTTACTAAAAATCTGGACAGGACAATCACTTTTAACAATGTCACTCTAAAAACTCAAAAATACACAGACAGAACCTCAAAAAAATATTTTTTCCTTCTTTCCGGAAAATTACAGTAGGAGGGTTCGTAAACCAACTTATAAAAAAATTCTGGCCTAAGTGGGAATCACAACCTTTACCACATTGAGTTGCTTTTTCTTTTCAAACCCAGTTTGGGATTTAATGTCTTCAGTAGATTGGATACCTTGTGATTTTATATTATCCGCCACTAGCTCTTTCACCAATTATTTTTGCAATTTCTCTCCTCTTACTAAAAAGTTCATCAACTAAACTGACCTCCGCAGTTTCCAGATATGAAATGAACCATGGCATGAGATTTCCAACAATGTGTTATGTGCGACCAGCAAAGGCTCAGACCAGCCTGCGCATACGCGCAGTCTGATTAGAGCCTATGCTAGTCGCTTGAATATTCTCTGAATATTAAGCTACTGACAGAACAGTATTTGGAGTTCCTAAGCTTAAAAGGATGCTGCACAGGCTTGTCTGAATCTGAACATGTCGAAATGCCACATTGATGGAAATCATGTATCGGGGCTCAAATATCATGACAATGTCAAGTGAATCATTGTGAAACCGTTTAGCATAATCTTTGGTCAATTTACAAAATGTCCTTCTCATGAGTCTGCTCCGAGTCTTCAATACAATTTGAGGCACTTACATCATGTCCATCACAGGTTTTCTATTCAGAAACCAAGTAGCAGATTAGGACTGATCGGCTCTTGAGCAACATATTTACTTTTGACAGGCATTGCTTGAACTCATCGTAGCAAAACTGTCCATATACGTTTCCCTGAACTATAATATTGCCTGTGGTCACAAAAACAAATATGTTGTACATATTTTTCCTCACTTTGGCTGTTGTAATTAGGAGGATCTCAATGCTAGTAAAAACTCACAAGCCATCCACATGGTCTCTCCAGATTATCGCCGTATTTTTGATATATGACCTCATGTTATGCATTTATCCAGGCATGTATGCATCTTTCACTTGTTAAGAAACACACTCAGTTTGCATTTTCCTTGTACGGGGTTTTGTCTACTTGTTCAAATGCGAGTCAAGCTATAGCTGTCATTTTCTGGATGTCCATCCAGGTCTTTATATACAATGCTTCCTTAAAGTTAAGGGCGGTTGAAGTTAAATATTGATTTTTTTTTACATTTAATGTTTAATACATTACCTGGATGGTTGCAGATGTTATGATCGTAGATATCATTGTGGTCTACAGAAAAAATGAAACTAGTTTGTTTATATATGTTCCAAACGTTAGTTTTAACATCGTAAAAATCATTACTTAACTTATTAGTCCTTATAGTTCCTTAATTTTAAGGAGGTATTTTAAAATTGGGCCCAGTTAAGTGTTGAACCTTGTTCTCACTGTCTGGCTTTGGTGCAGTGCTGGGTTAGATTGCATCTTTGATAAGATGGCTTACTGCTGAGAGAATCGTCTCCATGTTGTGCGTGGGTTGAGAGCTGTAAAGTTCCTGTGAAACACTCATCATTCGAGCCGCGACATTAGATTTCCAACAATGTGGTATGTGCGACCAGCAAAGGCACAGACCAGCCTGCGCATACGCGCAGTCTGATCAGAGCCTTTGCTTGTCACTTAAATATTCTAAAGTTTCTAAGGTTAAAAGGAGGCTGCACAGGCTCGCCCGAGTCTACACTTGTCAAAATGCCACATTGTTGGAAATCACATGTCACAGCTCTTTTCTCGTTGTTCCCTAAGCAGGTTTATCACCTGTTGTTCTGTTGAGACTGGAGGGTTCGCAATAATTTCTTATTCAGCTGTTCATCGATGACCCGTTTTGCAGTTACTGACTGTGTCTTTTAACACCAACTCTAGTCTTGCACTCAAGTTTGGCACCAGGTTGCAATCGCCGGGATATGGCAAGCGGAACTCCTCAAACATTTTGTTAAAAAGCTCTTGCCATTCTTTAGCTAGGCGGAGATCATCATTTGCTTTAGCTACGGCTCGTTCTGTAGGTGAGAAGCCTGATTGTCTATTTTCAGGTGTAGTTGTTGGCTGGTCTCTATTGTATATGGTGTAGCCCTGTGACTGCTGTGTTCAAACTGGTGATCTCGACTTTGCACTCGACATTGCCCTCGACCTCGACTTTGCCCTCGACTGTGTGATGGTTCACCATTTATGTAATAGTGGAAGTTAATGTGCTATTTAAATGGCTCTAGTTTTGTTTAGTTTTAATAGTTAGAGGTCAGAGAGCACATGTCAAGTTATTTTAATTGGACGCCTGTAGAGTCACTAGACATGTGTGTGCCCCATAACGTTTCAGTTGTTAAGACCCGAGGCCTGATTGGCTACATGTTTTGTTAGGTCACGCCTCCTTGTTAGCTGGTTGGTCATGTATGGGGACATTGGCTTTCCATTTTGATAAAGCATAACCTGATTTGCTGATGCGTAAAGACAATATTTTCATTTTAATTAGTTAGAATCTGATTATATTTGTGTTACACCTTTGCCCTTTCTAACATGTATGTAGCCTGATCAGCTTTGTGTAGTTTTGTGTTACACCTATACACATTCTTACACATGCTCTTTTTGGCTCAGTAGTAGAGTGCTTGACTCGAGACCGAGGGGCCGCAGGCTTGAGCCTCACCAGCGTCACTTTGTTGTGGTTTTTGAGCAACACACATTTGTACTGGTTCAACCCAGGAAGACCCCTTTGGGCAAGTGGAACTCCTCCTCAAACATTTTGTTAAAAAGCTCTTGCCA
The DNA here is from genome assembly GCA_964019695.1 of Loripinus fragilis. Classification (NCBI taxonomy): domain Eukaryota; kingdom Metazoa; phylum Mollusca; class Bivalvia; order Lucinida; family Lucinidae; genus Loripinus; species Loripinus fragilis. The sequence goes on from OZ026528.1 coordinate 22,729,640, forward strand.
TTCTTTTGCTAGGCGGAGATCATCATTTGCTTTAGCTACGGCTCGTTCTGTAGGTGAGAAGCCTGATTGTCTATTTTCAGGTGTAGGTAGCGGCACAGTTGTTGGCTGGTCTCTATTGTATACGATGTAGCCCTGTGACTGCTGTGTTCAAACTGGTGACCTCGACTTTGCCCTCGACCTCGACTTTGCACTCGACATTGCCCTCGACCTCGACTTTGCCCTCGACTGTGTGATGGTTCACCATTTATGTACATAGTGGAAGTTAATGTGCTATTTAAATGGCTCTAGTTTTGTTTAGTTTTAATAGTTAGAGGTCTGAGAGCACATGTCAAGTTATTTTAATTGGACGCCTGTAGAGTCACTAGGCATGTGTGTGCCCCATAACGTTTCAGTTGTTAGGACCCGAGGCCTGATTGGCTACATGTAATGTTAGGTCACGCCTCCTTGTCAGCTGGTTGGTCATGCATGGGGACATTGTCTTTCCATTTTGATAAAGCATAATCTGATTGGCTGATGCGTAAAGACAATATTTTCTTTTTAATTAGTTAGAATCTGATTATATTTGTGTTACACCTTTGCCCTTTCCAACATGTATGTAGCCTGATCAGCTTTGTGTAGTTTTGTGTTACACCTTTACACATTCTTACACATGCTCTTTTTGGCTCAGTGGTAGAGTGCTTGACTCGAGACTGAGGGGCCGCAGGCTTGAGCCTCACCAGCGTCACTGCGTTGTGGTTTTTGAGCAACACACATTTGTACTGGTTCAACCCAGGAAGACCCCTGCCTGTATAACTGAAAGATTGTTGATGGGACGTAAAGAATCAAATCGAACCAAATTACACGTATGCTCGTATTATCTGCAGAATTTCACCACTCTTAGAATCTGCCAATATCAAACCACAAAATATTGAAAATCATTTTACACCAAATACTCCAGCTTGGTGTATGAAACCACCTGAAATACATTTTGATTTACATTCCGGGAATAATCTGAATCAAATGCACACATATTAAAAGATGATTTCAGAAAAAAAAATGCAAAGTCGTTATAAGAATTACCAACAAATTTATACTGATGGGTCAAAGGAAGACACAAAGGTTGGTTGTACTGTTATATCAAACAACCATAGTAATATGCAACGTATACCTGACGATTCATCAATTTTCACTGCTGAAGCCAAAGCAGTTGATCTAGCTTTAGATTTCATTAGCACTTGTGATGCTAACAATAAATTTATTATATTTTCTGACTCGCTTTCTGTATTGAAAGCAATGAACCATACGAGTTCAAAGAATCCACAGATTCAGAAACTTTTAGAAAAAATGTCATGAGCTTTTAGCGTATAAAGAAATTGTTCTCTGTTGGATTCCTAGTCATATAGGTAACCAAGGGAATGAGATGGTAGATAAGCAAGCAAAAAATATCGCTTTCATTAGAACCAACTTCTTTTAAGATTTCATTTTCTAATTTCAAGCCATCTATCAATAAATATATCTTGAATCAATGGCAAACTTCATGGCATAACAGCATTGGAAATAAACTTCTTGAGATAAAACCAACTATTGGTGAACATCAATCAGTCGTTCGAAACATTAGAAAAGAAGAAGTTGTTTTTGGCTCGACTCCGTCTATGTCATACAAGGGTCACGCATTCATACTTACTGCAAGGTGAAGAGCAACCACATTGTGTTGGTTGCGATGCACCATTCACTGTACGTCACATCCTTTTCGAGTGTGGCGATTTTGCACAAGTAAGAAATAAATGCTACCATGTTGAGAACATGAAGCAGTTATTTCAAGATATACATATTGATAGTATTATGACATTTTTAAGACAAATAAATCTTTTTAACAAAACCTAATTGCTATTTTTAAAATCATGTTTTTTAAATTTGTATCAGACCATAATTTAGATTCTCTAATGTTGTATTCTGTTCAGTTAGAGAACATGTACAGTTATCTGAATAGCTCTTTGAAACTGTCAGATATTGTACGTGGTCTCTCTTGTCAACAATCGTATTGCAACTAATTATCATTATACAAACTCATCATCATCATTCCTTGTATTTTATCTTATATTTTTTTACTTTTTTCACATTTTTGTACCACATCATGTTTAGTTTAATACCGTCTAATGCTAATGACCCACAAGGGTTGATGCGTCGTTAAGCACCAAACAAACAAACAAACAATGCCACATTGTTTGAAATCACATGTCCTGGCTCATATGTCGCTGGCATTCAAGCTCCCTTTTTCAGTACCATGTTCTGCTGGCACATCAAAGCTATGTTCAGATTCATAAACATGTAGGTCTGCATCTGTTTGGATGTTTTCTGTTGACACTGTGTTATCAATGCCAACAGAGTGATCAATTATGAAGCAAGCTTGGTCTGTGTATGTTGAATTTAAATGGTCCCAACTATAAATCCAAAAACTGAAATAACACCAAGTAAGTGCTTGCATGGCCAGTACTTCTTTTGGAAGTCAGGGCATGAGCAGTTTGGGTTCATTTCTTGGGAAGTGATCGTTTACATCTCTCCACTGTCTCAACTTGCAACAGTCACTCCGTAGAAAAGTAAAGTCCTCGGAAGCAAGTGCACCAACTTTTGGTGGCATTCTCCGGATACAATGGTCCACAAAAAGTTTGGGTCTATTCCATAGGAATTCCAGAACACTTTCATTGTATGCCTTGTTTATATATATGGCCTTAATAATTGCTTCTATATATCTGTAACAAGAAAAGATAATGTTAACTGGATCTTTACCTTAACTGAATATGTTCACCGACCCTACTATGATGGGACATGAGAAGCATTTATACAGTTTAATAAGAGCAATTGCAGGTAATACTTCCCACTTTAAAATCATTTTAATTCTTTGCACACAGCTTGTTGTATGTATGGACTGTCAATTTATGAAATAAAAAGAATATGTTTAATTGTCTTTTTATCACTTTCCCATGTGGAATCGTGGGCCAGGTCTGCTACTTGATTGTATCGATTCCTGATCTTTGTCCCCTCTCTTACTTTAAAGTACCATAGTTATCATTTTCACGCACACCAGATCGGGATTTCTGTTGCTTTTACCCATGTGAAGTAATTCTATCTCACACGCACGTAACAACCCTAGGGAAAGATGAAAAACGAACAGCCGCACGCTGTCCCAACGTCTCTCCATGACGTCATTATGATGTTAAAATGACGTCACCATGTCGCATCTCAGCATTTTCAGAATTATCTGGACGTATTTTTCAAGGTTTTTTTTCCAATATCAATGAGGTATTTAGTGGGGAGCAAGAAAAAGAATCCACATTTTATGTGAGTATGAGATAGAAAACCCGCCCTTCTCAATCACTGATTGTCATCACACGGCAAGCCTTGTGGTGCCAATCTGTGATCCTCCGGACGGATTTTTCTATCCCACCCTCACACTAATGATGGATTCTTATAATAAATAACGTAAAAGGGTTTTAAACAGAATATGAAGAAAATCTATGTTTCGGGCGAAAATGATGGCCACCTGTCAGTAGTGACCTTAGAATACCACGCCACATTAATTCTTCCTTTTCTGTGTATTGTTAATGTACGAGTTTTTTCCTGACAATTAGTGGAGTAAATTGAACTTCGCTTTCTGTAAAAGTTTGTCCCTCTACATTGCCTAGTGCACACTTAAGAGATTTTGAATCAGGGATTTCCCAACTATACCAAATAGCTTGTTGATGTGTTTGGGCATTTTATCCATCATTACTGACATGTCATCTTCTTTATACTTTTAATAACCCACCACTTTAAAAAATGCGGGGGTATAATGTTTACCCTCATTCAAACCCCCCCCCCCCGAGTTTGCTTACCGCCTTGCCGTGGTTGGGGGGCTTAATTCGCACAGGGGACTTTATTTTTGAATAACTGTCCCCTCTGCTTAGAGCTAAAGGTAAGCCAGGCGCTCGCCCTCTGGCGCCCTAGAAATATGGATGGCTGCCCGGCACCACTGGGGACAGACTGTATGTACTTTCGTACTTAAGCAGGCCTGTTTGCGTCTCTTGTTTTGCAGACTTGAGAGGTGACAGGTTGGGGTTAGAGTCCCCACGCAAACCAGTGGTAGCTGACCGTAAAAGCCGCAACTATAGCAACCTGTTTTTATAAAAAACAAAAGCTTAAATTTATCAAAAACTGTCTTACAGGAGTAAAACTGTAAAGAAGTTAAAAGTCAAATATAGCAATTTATAACTGCTATCGTCTTGATTATTGAGTTCTAGATCTTGAATATATATTTTTAAACCCTACTTTATCTATATGACAGTTTCCATGATTAACTGTCCAGTACCTAAGTTACATTCTTTCTCATATTTTTTCAAAGTTCTGTATTGTAGAGCTTTAAAGTTCTGTATTGTAAGAATATCTTCAGATTTTAACTAGAAGAGCAATTTACCTATGAAATATCTTTAATAAATTCCAATATCTTATTCAAAAGAACATAATGTAGTTCTTTCCGTTTCAAATTCGATTATTTCTCTAGTACTATTTGTGTCTTTTTTTTCATTATCAGCATCAAAACTCAAACAGGCTTAAATCCACCGGGTCTACTACAATCATTACAATTTCAAACTTTTTGAATAATCTATCTCAGTTTATTTTCTAAACTGTTAATCACAACCGGGCTTATACCGTGTCTGTAGGGTTAAAATATACAGATTGCTTTACCTCTGTAGTAGATAAGGTGAAAACCCTTATTAAAACAGTGTGCTGCCTGTTTGCCGTGGGTTTGCGACGCGTGAATGGGAGAAGAGAATCCTGGCAATTGAGGAAAGCCCAGGGATCTCCAGCTTTCCAACACATTGCTTTGGTCTCGGATTCAGCTAGACGTGAGTCCAGTGCTAGGTCCGGCGCTGGATCAATCGGCTGGGTGGTTCATCTCTAGCAACCATCTTATTCTTTCTTCCTTCTTTCTATTTTAAAGTATCTTTTAGGTACATAACCGGGTTTAATTTTTTCTTCATTTATATCTTACTATTTGGTTTCAAGAGATACTGCTCATGGGCTAATCTTGGGGCATATGGACCAGCGTTAAGATGGCTTCTGGCCGGATGAACAACTGGAAAGTATGAACCGGAGTATAATAGATATGTAGCTTTAGCGTAGGAAATAGGAGAGCCATTTCCATATTACGTTCCCTTGTTGGGCTCCAAGGCGGGTGAAGCACATATTTATGGAACATTAAACAACAGACTATGGATACTGAACTTAATACAACCATGGTCCCCCCTTTCAACCTAGGTTCAGGCCTAGGTTCGTCCCCCAACCCTGTACCCCTTTCCCAAAACACCTTCCCTCCTCTTTCCCAATCAGCTACAAACAAGAAACGACAACGACCGGATTCGGATGACGAGACAAACACTTTTTCTTTTTTCAAACCTGTAGAAAATTTTCCAAAGTTTATAGTTAAAAATCAGAAAATCAAGAAAAACCAATTACAACATTATCTCCTTTTGTCATTGAAAAACAAATAGAAGCTACAATTGGTACTCCAAAATCAGTGAAAAAGCTCAAAAACCAAACTCTTTTAGTAGAAACAACTCGAAAAGCACAAACTGACAATCTTTTGAAAATGACTACTTTTTTCAATTTACCTGTCTCTGTTTCAGAACACAAAACCTTAAACACATGTAAAGGAATAATACGAGACAGAACATTAAAAGGAGAATCAGAAGAAAACATTTTAGAATACTTAAGAAGCCAAGATGTTATAGCTGTTAAGCGTTTTAAAATTCAGAAAGGACACAGCCAAATAGAAACAAATACACTATTATTGACTTTCAAGAAAATAGAAGTACCAAAATCTTTGAGAATTTTCTACAGGTTTGTACCAGTTGATGTATACATTCCAAATCCTCTGCGATGTTATAATTGTCAGAGGTTTGGACATCACGAAATGAACTGCCCAGAGGACATAGGATCTGTTTGTGAGAAATGTGGTATGGGAAACCATGACCATATCACAAGCAGATGTAAAAATGAAACAAAATGTGTGAACTGTGGACAAAATCATCTGTCAAAATCAACAGAATGTGAAGTTTGGAAAAAAGAAAAAGAGATAATGAAAATTAAAGTTACCAAAAATTTAACATATTTGGAAGCAAGGTCTCTCTATGAACATCAACCTGAAACTACCTTCTCAAAAATTGTTCAGTCAGCTCAAATAGCTAAACCAGTAACTAAAAGCAGTGCTACACAAGTTGATGAAAATGACAAAATTATAACAGCAAGTACAAAGATTATAGAACCTAGAATTAAAAAAGCAGTAAAACCATCCAATCAGCCTAAGCCATCAACATCTACTAATTCTCAAACACAGTCAAATAAAACAGATGAAAGAAGTAACAAACAAACAAAGCCAACAGCTCGTTCACAACATAGCAAGTCCCCAAGGGCAAAAGAAAAAGAAAAACCTGTCAAAATCACAAGGGTTCAGGAAGAACCCATTAAAACATTAAATAAATACGACAGTTTAGAGCAAATGGAAGAAGATCTTCCACCAAAAACATAAATCAATTAATGAAAGTTTCCAATCTTTTGTTATTATCACTTCTCTCCACCATTAAAACTGACATGGATTTTAAACATAAAATTATACAATGGAATTGTCGAGGTCTAAAACCAAAATTTGATGAAATATCTCTTTTATTAACCCAACAAAAACCATCTGTCTTTTGTCTTCAAGAAACCTTTTTAAAACCTGATGACACAATTACCCTTAAAGGTTTTAACATCTATAATTATATACATAATGACTGCCAAAGATCTTCAGGCGGTAGCTCTATTTTAGTTAAATCTTCTTGTCCTCAACGAAATATAAAGTTAACTACAGAACTGCAAGCAACTGCTGTTTCTGTTACGTTAGATAGAGAAGTAACAATATGTTCTATTTATATTCCACCTTCTTTTTCCTTAAAAACTGAACATCTTGATTCTTTATTAAAACAACTTCCTTCTCCATATCTACTTTTAGGTGACTTTAATGGTCATAATATTCTTTGGGGTAATAAAGAAAATAATTCCAGAGGCGAACTCATTGAAAATTTCATTACAAACAATGATATATGTCTTATGAATGACAAATCAAACACTTATATGCATTATCCAACAGGCTCTTTCTCTTCCATAGATCTTTCCTTATGCCATCCATCCCTTTTTCTTGACTTTAATTGGTCTGTCTGTAAAGATCAACATCATAGTGATCATTTTCCTATCGTCATTAAAAGTAATACTTCCACAGTAGAAGATCATAATCCAAAATGGAAACTAAATAAAGCTAATTGGGAAGTATTTCAATCTTTATGTACTGATACAATAACTTTAGAAAGTTTCAAAGATTCTTCAGACCCTTTGTCTGATTTCACCTCTTCCCTTATTGATATATCTTCTAAATGTATACCCAAGACCTCGACAAATCCAACAAAAAGTAATCCATGGTACAATGATGAATGTAAAGAAGCTATTAAAACGAGGAAAAAAGCTCTAAATAAGTTCAAAAAATATCCAACTAAGGACAATTTAAATGAAGTAAAAGTATTTAGAGCAAAGGCTCGCAGAACAATTAAGATATCGAAACGAAAGTCATGGCGTTCTTACGTTTCAAAAATTAATCACAAAACCCCTATAAAAAAAGTTTGGGATATGATAAGAAAAATATCTGGTAAGACAAAGTCACCCAGTTACACCCATTTAAACCATCCCGTTACAGAAACAAAATCAACAAGTAAATTTGATATAGCTGAAACCTTAGGAGAAACATTTCTAAACAATTCATGTTCAAGAAATTACTCTGAAAAATTTCAAAAAATTAAAGCAGAACAAGAAAAAATTAAACTTAATTTCAAGTCTGCAAATACTGAGGAATATAATAATCTTTTTAATTTTGATGAACTTTTGGATGCAATTAAACAATCTCATGATTCTGCAACTGGACCAGATGAAATACATTATCAAATGCTTAAACATCTCCCAGAGAGTTCCCTCCAAGCACTTTTAGGTATATTCAATCATATATGGACTACTGGTGATTTTCCTGAAGACTGGCGATTAGCCACTGTAATACCTATACCCAAACCAGGGAAAGATCATGCTGAGCCAACCAATTATAGACCTATAGCTCTTACAAGTTGTCTTTGTAAAACTTTAGAAAGAATGATTAATAAAAGGTTGATTTGGTATTTAGAATCCAACAATCTTTTATCACGGTATCAGTCGGGTTTCCGAGCTGGCCGTAGTACAAATGATAATTTAGTTAAATTGGAAACTTTCATACGTGATGCCTTTGTTAAAAAGGAACACGTTGTAGCTGTCTTTTTTGACTTGGAAAAAGCATACGATACCACATGGAGATATGGCATTATGAAAGATATTCATAAACTAGGACTAAGAGGTAGACTACCTACTTTTATTGAAAGCTTCCTTGCTGATCGCGCTATGCAAGTGAGGGTGGGATCCACTCTTTCTGATTTATATGATCAGGAACAGGGGGTCCCACAGGGCGGTGTACTTTCTACAACTCTTTTTAATATTAAAATCAATGATATTGTTAAATGCCTAGATAATTTAACAGATTGTTCTCTCTATGTTGATGATTTTTGTATTTGCTTTCGATCAAAAAGTATGCGAACAATTGAAAGGCATCTACAGCAAAACTTAAACAAGATAGAACATTGGGCCACTAATAATGGCTTTAAATTTTCCAAGTCAAAAACACAGTGTGTACATTTTTGTCAATTGCGAAAACAACATGATGATCCAGTTCTTACATTATATGGATCGCCTATTCCTGTTGTACAGGAATACAAATATCTTGGTTTGATATTTCACAAAAAGCTTAGTTTTATCCCGCATATTAAATACTTGAAGGCAAAGTGCCTTAAATCCTTGAACATATTGAAAGTTTTGTCTCACACTACTTGGGGTGCAGATCGAACAACACTCTTACAATTATATCGGTCTTTGATACGTTCAAAACTAGACTATGGATCCATTGTTTACGGATCAGCAAGAAAATCTTATTTAGCTATGCTTGACCCTATCCATCATCAAGGTCTTAGATTAGCCTTAGGAGCATTTAGAACATCACCTACTGCAAGTCTTTATGTTGAGGCAGATGAACCATCTTTAAATACACGTAGAGAAAAACTTTCTTTACAATATGCTATTAGAATTGCTGAAAATAATTCAAATCCAGCTCATGATGTGACCTTTCAGCCAAAATACACAGATCTTTATGAAAGCAAACCAAATTTTATTAAATCTTTTGGCGTCAGAACTTTACCAGTCCTCGATTCTGCAAACATAAACTTTAAAAACATAGATAAAACTTTTACACCAAATGTACCAGCATGGTGTATAAATAAACCAAAACTTATTTTCGATTTACACTCTGGTAAGAAATCAGAAACAAGTCCAATTATCATGAAATCTAATTTCCAAGAGCTAAAATCACATTACATGGAATATAAGCACATTTATACAGATGGTTCAAAAGATGATATGAAAGTAGGATGCGCAGTAATATCTGACGACTTCTCTGAAACTATGCGAATTCCAGATGGGTCCTCAATTTTTACAGCAGAAGCAAAAGCTATTGATTTAGCATTAGACTTTATTGCTGATTGTGAAACTTCAAATAAATTTGTTATATTTTCAGACTCCCTTTCAGTTTTAAAATCTTTAGATCATACGTCTTCAAAAAATCCCCAAATTCAAAAACTACTTGAAAAACATCATAATTTATCAGAATTTAATGAAATAGTTTACTGTTGGATCCCTAGCCACATTGGCATTGCTGGCAATGAAAATGTGGATCAAAAAGCAAAAGATTCATTGAATTTACACCCTACAAACTTTTCAATACCCTATGCAAATTTTAAATCTTTTATCAATAGGTACATTTTAAACAAATGGCAAATTTTATGGAATAACAGTGTTGGTAATAAACTCTTTGAGATTAAACCTGTCATTGGACAATCTCAACCAGTGGTAAGAAATGTCAGACAAGAAGAAGTCGTCCTTGCTCGTTTACGTATTGGTCATACAAGGATCACACACTCATATCTTTTAAAACGAGAGGAGCCACCGTATTGTTTTGGATGTGATACACTCTTTACAGTCCGCCATTTTCTACTTGAATGTGGTGATTTTTCTCATATAAGAAACAAATATTTTCATGTTGATACAATCAAACAATTGTTTAATGAAGTACCTATTGATAATGTCTTTTTATTCTTAAAAGAGATTAATCTTTTTAACAAATTGTAGCTATTTTCCTTTGAACTGTTTACTTTTTTAAACTTGCTTTCAGCATATCATTTCCTTTTTTTGCAGGAGAAGATCATGTATAGTCATCTGATTAGCCTTTGTTGTTGTCAGATATTGTACATGATCTTCGCTGTAAAATGATTACTATTTTATTGTCTTTGCTATACTCGTATGTTTAATGTGTTAAATTGTTAATATTTTAGCTTATCTATTATAATTTTATTGTTCAGTAATACTTCTCTTACCTAACCTTGATGACGCTAATGACCCAAAAGGGTTGATGCGTCGTTAAACTCCAACTCATCATCATCATCATCATTCAAACCTATAAAAAATAACTATATCTTTTTAACGACATAACATTTTATTTTTTGCAATTACGTCTTATTGTATTGAAGCCATTCCGTAAGTTACTGATAGGTCTTTAAAACGGAATGATCACTGATGATACGTTCTGGAAGCATTTAACAAAACAACCGTCAAACAGAAAGTCACAGAACCAGCCATCGAATAATTCAGAATTTTCAAAAGCATTATTCTCGCAATTTTCTTTGTAAAAATTGCAAAGAATCTGTAAATTGATAGCCATGAATAGTCATCTTGCCTTGACAGCGGCTATAACGTCACGATGTGACGTCACTAGCATAATTATGACTAGGCGTAAAATCGAGACATTCAAGGAATCCTTCTTTTACAGATGCAAAATTACGACAAGGCCGTAGCAGGAAGATATCTTGCTCGTGTAGCGGGTCGTTAACATCGACGGAGCGTATGTATTACCGTTTTTTGATAAACTTCAATCTCTAAAAGCTCGTATACACAAGCCTAAGAGTATCTGTGTTAAACCTAATGTTAGATAATACTCGCACTTACAGATGAAAACAAATTTTAGAAGATTTAAAACGCTAGCGTTACGAACAATGGCTGGCAACGCGCTCAAAAATGACGTCAAAGATGCAACGTCATTTTTTAGAGGATTTGTATGACGTTTTGCATGTTTGTGAGTTTGTACGACGGAAATGAGCATTGTGTAGAACACTAGAACTATAGAAATCGCAATTTAACATTTTACGTCTAGTTTTGTCGGACCACTCCGTATTTAAGCTTACGTAGTGACATTGGTCGCGTTAGCGTAGCGTTAGGTGTTGCGTCCCAACTGTCAAAGTTGTGGCGAAATGACAGGGGATCTATTGGCAAACAGAAAACATGTTAAAGAGATTTGGGGGTCTTTTTGTATACGCCCAAAATGCGAATAACACAATTTTGAGGCTGACGTTACGTCATGTGTTAACGGAGTCACTGGAATTGAAATTTTTGTGCAAAAACATTGCATTTGTCCTTAATAATAATTATAAATAATACAATTTTGCACATATTTTTATAGGCCACAAATATGCGCATCTGAAGAGTGGTGCGTTTTCATTGGACATTAGTATATGTAAATTACCTAATTGTCATATACATCAATATTAATGAAAATTGTAGAAGAGGAAATTTGTCAAAAAGAAAAACAAGGAAAAAAAGGCGTGGTAAACTCATATCTCAGAATTCTTTTACTCACTTGTTCAACATTCAAATGACTAAATTTATATATTCACGGATATTATTGAAATATTGGAAATAATAGACAAATCTCAGAAAAAAATAAGTGGGTATGCTTTCAAAATTACTCATATCGCAGCTGCTAGATGTCCTAAATTACCAAACTCAGCTCTTAATTGACGCTTAGACATAGTCCTTATACCATGTGGTTCAATATGCATATGATCTAATTTTATGTTCATATGAATTTATGAAACATTGGAAATGATAGAAAAATCGCAGAAAAAAAGGAGAGTATACCTACAAAATTACTAAGGCAAAAACAATTTGTAGTATACTATTGCATGGAAAATTTAAATAAGGTAGGTAGGTCTGAATTGTTTACTAAAAAATATATATGGGATAAATGGGGAAAATATGGCCAAAAAGGGGAACTCCCCCTTAAATACTGAACAAGAGGGCAATCATGGGTGACCTGAATCGTAGCCCTGGGGGCACTTTGTTAAGCATAATTGAATAATTTTGAGCAATATAAGGAACATAGATCAATCTGAAACATTTTTGTAATTATTCTGAATCTGGATCAATGGATCAGATGTTGTGTAAAGAGTTCTATTTTAGCTCTTGTGATTATAATGCTCAGAAGAGCAGAACTGGTTTGGTAGCTTTAGTAGAAGGCCTTACAAGGAATGTCTTTACAAATTGTATGAAATGATTTCCAAGTTGGACCAGTACAATGTAGTATAGTTCATTTGTTGTTTAAAATATTTCTTATCTAGAGCTATGGTGGCCATCTTGTCTGACAGAGCTGAATCATTTGGGCAATTTTTAGAAGTCTAAGAATTACAGCAGCTGAGGTAGTGGTTATTTTGTGGGTACACCGCTATAAAATTTTCTATTTTTTTTCTCATTTTTAATATTTTGTAATAATAATGGTGATTTTGTAATTCAAATATTTCCAATAAAGAATTTGATTAAAGCTCTATGTTTTAGCATTATGTTAATACCATGTTTGCTGCTCTTTGGCAATTAGCAGCTGAGATATCAGTAATTTTGTAGGTATACCCTCTTTATTTTTCTGCGATTTTTGTGTGATTTCTTATGTTCTCTTTAATAATCATGAATATCAAATTTAGATTACTCTCACCTTGAACCAATGGATAAAAGGAATGTGTCTTAGCATCAATTCAGAACCAATTTCGGTAACTCAGGGCAACTAGCAGTTGTGATATGAGTATATCTGTATTGACACCCCTTAATTTTCCTGCGATGTTTCTATAATACCTTGTGTTTTTATCAAAAGTTATAGATATTTAAAGCTAATTATTTGCATGCTGAACCACTGGGTAAAAGGATTGTATCTTGGTATCATCAGTTTGATATCTTGTTTGGTAATCTAGGGAAATTGCTAGCTGAGATATAATCAATTTTGTAGGTATACCCATGTAGTTATTCGTAGAATTTTCTCTTATTTCTAATGTTATCATTGACATTGATGGATATGAAAATAAGTTAATTTGCATATTAGACCTCTGTGTAAAGGGGCAATGTCTGAGCATCAGTTTTGTACCAATTTGTGACCTGTAATTTGATTAGCAGCTGAGATATAGGATATTTTGTAGGTATACCCCCTTAATTTCCATTTCCTGCAATTTTCTCTAATTTCTCATGTTCTCATAAATAATCATGTATATAAACATTAGTTAATTTGCATATCGAACAGTCAGGAAAACGTAAGATAACTAAGAAATAATTTGGTACCAAATTTAGTATTTTAGGATGAATTGCTGCTGAGGTATGCATATTTTTGTTGGCACACCCCCATTATTTAGGATTATGGGTTGCCATGGAAACGAATATGCTCGCTGCTGACCACTCTGTTTACACACTTGTAATCAGAAAACCATCCACACCTGATTTATTCAGCATTTGCTTAAAAAGAATGTGAAATTTATAAGCATATTTTGTCAAAAATCATTATTTCAATTTTTCAGGTACCCCACCCACTAATGATAAAATCTTAAATCTTAATTTTCTCGAATTTGGCACCGATATTTTTGAGGACTTTTTTACGGTTATTTACACTACACAACCCTGTGCTTTGGTGCTGAAATAACTTCTCAAGGAATTATCTTGACCTTAAAAGTTAAAGTTCCTGGCCTATCAAGGCTCTAGGCCTTGTGGATTCAGACAAGATTATTTTTTCACATTTCTCCCTATATAAGCCTATGTAAAACATGTGACTCCTGGGCGGGGCCATTTTCGGCCCCTGGGCTAAAAATTGAACAAACTTGGTAGAGGTCTACTAGGTGGTGCTATATACCAAATATTAAGGCTCTGGGCCATATGGTTTCAGACTAGAATATTCTTTCAATGTTTTGTCCTTATATAAGCCAATGTAAACAATGTGACCCCGGGGCGGGGCCATTTTTGACCCAAGGGGCATAATTTGAACAAACTTTGTAGAGGTCCATGAGGTGATGATTCATACAAAATACCAAGGCTCTAGGCCTTATGGTTTCTGACAAGAAGATTTTTCCATATATAAGCCTGTGTCAAATGTGACCCCGGGGCTGGGCCTTTTTTGGCCCCAGGGGCATAATTTGAACAAGCTTGGTAGAGGTCCACCATGTTATGCTACATACCAAATATCAAGGCTCTTGGCTTAATGGTTTCAGACAAGAAGATTTTCCCATGTTTTTCTCTATATAAGCCAATGTAAAACATGTGACCCATGGGGCGGGGCCATTTTTGGCCCCAGGGGCATAATTTGAACAAACGTTGTAGTAGTCCACTAGGTGATGCTACATACTAAATATCAAGGCTCTAGGACTTGTGGTTTCGGACAAGAAGTTTGTTTCATGTTTTCCCTATATAAGCCTATGTAAAACATGTGACCTCCGGGGCAGGGCCATTTTTGTTTTTGCCCAAGGAGGATAATATTAACAAACTGGGTAGAGGTCTACTAGGTGCTGCTACATACCAAATATTAAAGCTCTAGGCATCGTTGTTTCAGAGAAGAAGATTTTTTAAAGTTTTCATTTTGAAAATCTATTTTAGCCTATGAGACCTAGATATGCAATGGACCGGAACCATTTAAACAATTTTTAAAGAGGGCCATATAAGAATCATTTCTACCAGGTTTGGTAAAAAACCATCAAATAGTTTAGGAGGAGATGTCCTTTGAAGCAATTGTTGACGACGGACATCCAACGTTCACAATAGCAAACCATGAGCCAATGGCTCAGGTGAGCTAACAAGTGCATTGATCGGGGAATGCCACAATCACAGACCAACCCATGGTACCACGAGGAAGAGGCATTTGGTACCCTGAGGAAAAGGCATTTGATACCATGCAGAAGTGGCATTTGGTACCCTGAGGATAAGGCATATGGTACCCTGGGGAAGAGGCATTTGGTACCCTGCGGAATATGCATTTGGTACCCTGCGGAAGAGGAATTTGGTAGCCTGAGGAAGAGATATTTGGTACCCTGAGGAAGAGGCATTTGGTACCATGAGGAAGAGGCATTTGGTACCACGAGGAAGAGGCATTTTGGTACCACGAGGAAGAGGCATTTAGTAACACGAGGAAGAGGCATTTTGGTACTACGAGGAAGACATTTGGTACCCCGAGAAAGAAGCATGTTGGTACCACGAGGAAAAGGCATTTTGGTACCACGAGGAAGAGGCATTTTAGTACCACGGGGAAGAGGCATTTAGTACCACGAGGAAGAAGCATTTGGGACCTTGAGGAAGAGGCATGTGATACACTGAGAAAGAGGCATTTGGTACCATGAGAAAGAGGCATTTTGGGACCATGAGAAAGAGGCATGTTGGTACCACGAGGAAGAGGTATTTAGTACCACGAGGAAGAGGCATTTGGTTCCACGAAAAAGAGGCATTTTGGTACCACGAGGGAAAAACATTTTTAAACCACGAGGAAGAGGCATTTAGTACCACGAGGAAGAATCATTTAGTACCACGAGGAAGAGGCATTTGGTACCACGAGGAAGACATTTTGGTACCACGAGGAAGAGACATTTTGGTACCACGAAAAAGATGCATTTTGGTACCACGAAGAAAAGGCATTTTGGTTCCACGAGGAAGAGGCATTTGATACCACTAGGAAGAGGCATTTTGGTACCATGAGGAAGAGGCATTTGGTACCCTGAGGAAGAAGCATTTGGTACCACAAGGAAGAGGCATTTGGTACCACGAGAAAGAGGCATTTTGGTACCACGAGGAAGAGGCATTTTGGTACCACGAGGAAGAGGCATTTTGGTACCACGAGGAAGAGGCATTTTGGTACCACGAGGAAGAGGCATTTTGGCACCACGAGGAAGAGGCATTTGGTACCCTGAGGAAGAAGCATTTGGTACCATGAGGAAAAGCCATAAATGCACAAAGACACACACACTTATCATGGTCATGGAAAGCCCCTAGTATATTAGAATACCCACTGAAAATTTGTAATTAATATTATGCAGTAATCATCGAAGACACTTTACGCCATATAAGCCTAGTAGCGTTATTTTGTGTGTCATAGGCAAACAGTGCAGTCTCAGATCAGACGCCGCATCATGTTGCGTCTGATTGGGGTCCCTTCTGTTTGCTTAAAAGCAATTCTAAAAGCAGTTCTATTTATATTAGATTAAAATGCAAAATAACACCAACAGCCCTTAAAATGGAAATTAATCTCATTGATACGAGTGGGAAATTCCATTAGGCTTGAGTGGGTTAATCCTGTTTTGGTTTTGGTTTTCTCGAAAAGCACCTGCAAACACACTTGGACAATAAACAACATAGCATGGGCATTAAACCAACCAAAACACCAACACCAGCAAGGATATCTAGCATAAGGAATTGATAATAGGGTAGATCTGCAACAGCTGGGCGTAAATGGTGGCCGCCAAATTTGATCACATGGTCTATCCACCATGCCGCACGTTTGGATGGCGTTAATGGTCTACTTTTAAATATTTGTGAGGCTTTACTAGTGGCCTGTTGAAATGTTTTGTTACTCAAAAGTTCATCTATTGTTGAAACTAAATTTTCTGCGGTGAATTCAGCCATGTTTAGAAATGGACCAAGTCCTTTTCTATGTATTCTCAGAGCGTTATAGTGTTGATCTCCAAATATAGGTAGACATATAATTGGCACAGCGTGGTACAAAGCTTCGTATTGGGCGTTATTACCGCAATGAGATAGAAATAGTTTGGTATTTACGTGTCCTAATACATCATTTTGTGGTATCCATGGCATCTCCATTGTGTTATTGACTATTTTTGTTTCACAGTTATAACATTGAATAACAAAATTTATATCTGGTTTCATTTCCGTAGCTTTTTTAATATTAATCATAAAATGGGCCTCGACGCGAGAAAACATGTCTTCGGGGGTTTGCGAACAACACAGGCGCAGACCAGCCTGCGCATCCGCGCAGTCTGATCAGCGCCTTCGTTGTTCGCTTTTTGGAAAGAATTATATGTAAACTTACTATAGGCGAAATTTCAATTTTCTAGCTAGTCTCTGTAGCTGAGGAGACTTGTTTCAAACTCGCTTTGTCAGAAACCCCGAAGACAGGTTTTCTCGCGTCGCGGCCCAAATGATCTGGGAGAATATTGATAATACTACCAAAGGTGACTAAAATCACTCCGCTTTTTGCTGAGTTAAGGAATGATTTAAGATATCCCGTTAATGGCATAGCTGGTCGTGTGGCAGTTCCGCCGACATATACCATGTTCGGGTATGTTGGAAGATGATAGTCTATCAGTTCATCGTGCTCTAAGGAGATGCAATTCGGTTTTAGCATTCAGTTCTTCGTTCGTTAGAAGTGGTTTCTCTGGAGCATATGTGCCTACAATATCTGAGGGGTTGCACATATCTGGTAAGAGCAATGCAGCTAGATACAAGAGGGTGTTACCAATCCGTTCACAATATGGCATTCTGTCAGTTAAAGGAAAAACTTTGACAAGCGGATACACTGAAGGGTGTATTATACTCCTCATACGATGTACTTGAAAGTGTGCACCATATTCAACAACAGGAATTGAGAGTTTATATGGAATTACACTTATACATGGGTTTACTAAAACGGTATCTATAATACTCATATCAAACTGTCTTTGTTTGAGAGTTTCGAGTAGAGCTGTATCGCCTGCCACATAAGTACAGAACTTAACAAAATGGAACATGTGGACAAAAGGCGATTCTGAGTCCTTTAAAGTTTTGTTGACAACATTTTTATTCATATAGTCTAAGAACTTGGTCATGCCATCAGATATTACTACATCAACACCATACTCCTGCTGGATTTTCTTTGTCTTTGGGTCATCTGGATAAACGAACGTTGTCGAATACCCAAGCTCCTTTAGTTCTAGAGCGATGTTCAGCATACATAACCAACGACTATATCCCGGCATTGACAGAGCTAAGATGTGTCCACGACTTTTCATCAGTGTTGGCGTTGTTGAAACTGTAGTTGGTATCATTTCTTCAAATTGTGTAGTTACTGTAAGTGGAGTTTTAGTTGTATCTGCATTTTCATTGTAATGTGCCGCTGATGAAGGCTTTCTCGTTGTTGATTTTTGTGCTGGAGGTGTCGTTGTAGCGCGTACTAGATCCAACCCAATGACAACCACAGCAACTACTTTGAAAACTCGGCTTATAGATGCATGCATATTGCTGGCATCTGAAAAGATCAAATGATCCAGCTCATAACAATGTTGTTCTGATCACGGCGATCTTACATAGTGCTCATCTTGTATTGAATTTATTAAAATTTTACGTAAGTACTAATCCTTTTTTGTTTTGAATTTATTAAAATCTTACATAAGTGCACATCTTGTATTGAATTGATTAAAATCCTACATTAGTGCTCACTTTGTATTGAATTCATTAAAATCTCAATAAGTGCTCATCTTGTATTGAATTCATTAAAATCTTACATAAGTGTTCATCTTGTTTTGAATTGATTAAAATCTTACGTAAGTGCTCATATTGTATTGAATTGATTGAAATCTTACATAAGTGCTCACTTTGTATTGAATTTATTAAAATCTTACATAAGTGCTCATCTTGTTTTGAACTTATTAAAATCTTACATAAGTGCTCATCTTGTATTAACTTGATTAAAATCTTACATAAGTGCTCATCTTGTTTTGAATTTATTAAAATCTTACATTAGTGCTCATCTTGTATTGAATTTACTAAAATCTTACATTAAGTGCTCATCTTATTTTGAATTTATTAAAATCTTACATAAGTGCTCATCTTGTTTTGAATTGATTAAAATCTTACATAACTGCTCATTTTGTATTGAATTTATTAAAATCTTACATAAGTGCTCATCTTGTATTGAATTGATTAAAATCTTACATAAGTTCTCATCTTGTATTGAATGTATTAAAATCTTACATAAGTGCTCATCTTGAATTTGAATTTATTAAAACCTTACATAAGTGCTCATCTTGTTTTGACTTGATTAAAATCTTACATAAGTGCTCATCTTGTTTTGAATTTATTAAAATCTGACATAAGTGCTCATCTTGTATTGAATTTATTAAAATCTTACATAAGTGCTCATCTTGTATTGAATTCATTAAAATCTTACATAAGTGCTCATCTTGTATAAGATATTTTAAAATCTTACATTAAGTGCTCATCTTGTATTGAATTTATTAAAATCTTACATAAGTGCTCACTTTGTATTGAATTTATTAAAATCTTACATAAGTGCTGACCTTGTATTGAATTTATTAAACGGGTAGAGCAAAAGCGATAAAATGTGAGACTTTTCGGGCATTTTACTGCTATTACGCGACAAGAATCAATAATATAGGAGTACGAATGAAAGATACTATTCATTATATGGCATTAAGAATATTTAGAAAGCACGTTTTTTCTGTAAAAACTTTAGGGCTTTGTCATATGCTGACGTAAAAAGTGTCCCTTCATTACGTTTCCCTTACACCTGTACATTACTAGTGGTTTATCGATTTTAACACATGGCATTAGTTCACTCCAGGCGCAACGTCACATGATACATAGAGTTTAATAGTTATTCTTTTTAAAAAATGGGATTGTGAAAAATCTGATAAAGAAACAAGTGCGCAAATAAACTTGAAACTTTATGTGAATTTTCACCTCCCGTGGTTTATAAATCCTACATTCTAAATAGACTGATTCAATAAACTGTATATTACATGTATTCTGTTTGAACGACTTGCTCAAGCTGAATAAAAGAAAAATACTACAGTATACGAAATGGTAAAACTAGCGAGATTATGACATGTCTAAATTTAACCCAAGTAGTAATACATCAGCTGTTCCCTGCTGATAAAATTGGAAGTCCGCCTTTTCGAAAATCTACCTATCCAGTTGTTCCAAGTTTGTGCCAGGGGCCAAAAGTGACCCCGTCCCGGGCTTCACATGCTTTACATAGGCTTATAAAGGGAAAAGGTGAAAACTATTCTTGTCTGAAACCACAAGGGCTAGAGCCTTGATATTTGGTATGCAGCATCATCCAGTGGACCTCTATCACGTTTGTTCAAGCTAGATCCAAAATGGGCCCGCCGCGGGGGCCAGATATTTTCAAAATAATTTCACATGAATTGTTTTGTCACGAGGCTCTACAGGAATTGCCTAAAATGGTTCCACTCTACAAATGAAAAGTTTTTTGTCTGAAACCATAAGGCCTAGAGCCTTGATATTTGGTATGTAGGATCAACTTGTGGACTTTTACCAAGTTTGTTTTAATAATGCTCCTGGGGCTAAAAATGGGGCCCGCAGGGTCACATAGGCTAATAGAAAATCAACTGTTTCCCGAGTATCATCATGTTGCATATCAAATTAATGGAAATGAAGCTTACAATAACATGTTAGCAAAAAGTTTGCTCTTACACTTACCCTTGACCCCTGGGGTGGTATTAAAAGGTTATAAGGTTGGGAAAGTAGTCATGATGCATAATCAAATTATTTAGAATGAAGCATATACATGTTACAACATGCATGCAAATGTTCTGCCCTTTAACTCACCTTTGACTCCAATATGGGTACAAAAGGTACGTAACGAACCTACTAGAAAACAACGGTTTGTCAGAGCACCGTTACTCCAGTAGCTTGCCTGGTTCCCTCCTCTAGAACTATCTAGCAAGATGGGTTCAATATATGCCAATAGCCTCAAAATGTTTTTATTTTACAAAATAAACCCTTGACGTGTTCTATTTACGGTCCCACTTATTCGTAATTGTTAATTAGAGTAGTCTTTGCATAAACAGTTTATGCACACCTTTTTGTCTACGATGAAGAATTGAGGTGGGGCATGCAGGCTATACACGTTGTTTACTTGACAACAAACTAAAGGTTGCAACTGAAGCCGTTCGGGTGTAAACGTGCGCACGCATCTATTACGTAAGACATTTAGTAGGAACTTTAGTAATAATTCTTATTTCCTCCAATAAGAAGAGTACATGGTACAAATCGGAGCATATATAATATCTATGCAGCATATACAAATGATGTTCACAAACCTGAACGCTAGTGTATTTACATGCGATATTAATGTGCACACAAGCATCCATAGGTAATGCGCACTTACTTGGAATTGGTCAATTAGTTACGCATTAAGGAATACTTGCATGTTCACATAGTTTCCAAAGTCATAGTTTCCAATGTACAGAATATTTAAAGGTATATTACAAAGTGAATATGTACACATACGACTGAAAACGTGTAGAGAAAGACAACTTGCGTACTGAATCACAGTATGTAAACTGAAATAAAAATCCTGTACCCGTTCCTCCTAGCTCTCGCCTTGTAAACATGAAAAACAGCACTCGTGCGTAACCAGTAGTCGAAAAAATGCGTGTATTTAGGTACATGTAAACGTTTCGATTTATATTGTTAGCGATACCGACAATACACATTCGAACAAGGTAAGAAACGCCATTTTATCTATTTTATTCCGTTTTATTCCATGATTTTAGCGGTTTCCTCCTTTGCATTTTGCTTTATTAAAAAACGACTTGTTCACAATCAGAGCCGTTCTGTGCCGAAAACGAGCTTAAATGCCAGTTTGCATGGTTTTAGTTGAATTGGCAATTACATGTGACCATGATTACATGGTTGTAACTGTAACAGTTGCTAAGGTCTATG
This sequence comes from Loripinus fragilis, assembly GCA_964019695.1. Taxonomy (NCBI): domain Eukaryota; kingdom Metazoa; phylum Mollusca; class Bivalvia; order Lucinida; family Lucinidae; genus Loripinus; species Loripinus fragilis. The sequence continues at coordinate 22,751,636 of OZ026528.1, forward strand.
GAAAAATGAATTTTAATAGTCGGGCCCTCGCAATTACAGCTGTACCAACAACTCTCACATCACGATTTCCGACAACTGGTTTCGCACGAGTGCTACATAATCCATATGTATAAGGCGAGAGCTAGGAGGAACGGGTACAGTATGTTTATTTCAGTTTACATACTGTGTGAATGTGACGCACGACATACAATTTCGAATGTAACATTTTCACCACAATGCGCACAAACTTTGGGACAAGATCAGTTTTGCGTCGACTTTATATCACCGACCTAAACACGGCTTTAATTTAGCGTGTATACCTACTCATTTTTGACCATATTTTGTGCAGACCAGACATGCATAGATTTTTAAATCTTTGAGACTGGTGACCAAGCCCATATCAATGTGAAAAACATGAAAATTCAAGATGTTTTAGAAGACATATTTACGTATAAGTAAACAAGCTAGCATACCTCTATCACCTCTTTAGTTTAGTATACCATTTCATACACATAAAAGCAGGGCTGTCGACTAACTGGGTAATATTTACACTGATTAACTAGCAGCCGTCACCTGACGCAAGTATGTCCGTTGTTCATGTTTAAGATATAATCGGTGCAGTCTACTCTTTATAGGCCAACTCTTAACCATGCATGGATGGACGTTGAGTCAAGTTTAACTGAAACAAAAGTAATATCTGATGTGAGAGGTCGCATATGCAATAGATAGGTGGAAATTTAGAACACCCTTGTACCTTAAAATTGTAAAGGGTTGGATTTATCTAGACTCGGCAAGCTAAAGACCGATATCGAGCTGCTTTTGGTGTCATGTGTATTTTTATAACTTAAAAAAGTACTAACATGAATACAATCAGATTGTAAAACAGTTTGGATCAAAATTAGGTCGTACGCTTTTTCGACCTTATCAGGGTCTGTTTTTCGAAGACAACATTCGCCGCTAGCATGATAAACTAATACACAAGCGGGTGGACTAACCTGATAAAAAACATACAACCCTTATTGCACTTAAACTGAAAAAAAATGGTCTGTTTATGTATTCTAGTGCACTTCAGACTAGATTTTATCATGTTTTCGGCAAACACTATGATGCCTGATCAGTCTGATATGGGTCCATGCCGTTTTACAAAACGACTACCCGTGTAGATTCGCAGACGAGAGGAGTAGACGATACAGGTCATGACTGGTGTGCTAAGAGTTAACACTTTAAAAGGTTGACATATGACCCAGATATTCCATTACCTATTCAATTTGCTTTTACGATCCAACCATCGCTTAAATCTTTACTGTCCTGCCAACCAAGAGTGACTTTGACGCCATGTTTTGTTTACAACGTTATGAGGGACTTAGAATTGAAAGATCACGTGTGTATTAATCAGGATTAATACACAAGTGGTATATTGATTCGCGTTACTTAACAATTGTAAACAAAAAAAATTCGTCACTGTCACTCTTGCTTGGCACGACAGTACCTGTTTTTATAGCGCTTGGTATCTTCCAAAGCTGTTTTAGGGCCCAGACGACCTGTAAATCTTTTCCAATAGACCTCCATTTAAAGCTGCATAGTCTGTAACTTTTGGTCTTCTAATTTTAAAAAATAATGTTTTTATTTTTCAAGAACACAGTAAAAATACTCAAATTCAGGTAAACATTTTACCATTTTCATGAATCTTAACAAGTTATCACTATCAAACAACTGCATTTATGTTAAAATTCAACGGTCTAGAATTATTGGAGGGACGCAAATAATTACCAACAAGAGAAAAATACACCTATTTTGTAAGATAATTCACTTGTCCATGCAGTTTTCAGCTGTACTGAACATTTTTATTGTGAAAACATAGCTTAATTCTACTTTTACAATTGATTTAAAAAGAAAATAAAAATTTTCGAAAAATGTTCATAGTTACATAGTATGCAGCTTTAAGAAAGCTGTAGAGTCCGTGCTTGATAAAAGCAAAGTTACGTAGTTGGTCACGTTATGGTAATTTATTCACCTGATAGGACAAATACAGGTTTTTCATTCATACTTCTAACTGTAAATCTGTTATGTCACCCTACTCTTATCGAGCACGGACTATAGTCCTCACAACTCTTAAACACTATGAGACTGGCATATAGGTATTGCTCGATAAGCGTATAGTTACGTAGTTTGTCAGATTATGGTGGTTTATTCACCCGATTGGACGAATACAAGATTTTCTTTCATACTTCTAACTGTAAATCTGTTTCGTGACTCTACGCTTATATAGCAAGGATTATACCTATAGAAAAACAGATTGGACCTTGTTCAATCAATAAACAAGAATGAGTTACCCTGGTGACAATGTTTTGCCACGTTTTGGCTCCTGAAGGTAAGTAAGCAGAACCAGTTAACTTGGTCAACAAATGCAGTCAGAAGTGCAGCAAATATATACTGGCCAATAAATGTTATTTCTTTCCCTTACTTTTATCATTGGCCAATAACTGACTGACCTTTTTGTTCATTACGGATATGCAGAGGTCATCATAAATCACTTAAAGAGACTAGGTCTGTAACTATGAAGTTCAACATTTTTCGAAAAAAAAAATATTTTCTTTTTAAATCATTTGTAAAAATAGAATTAAGGTATGTTTTCACAATAAATATGTTCAGTACAGCTGAAAACTGCATGGAACAGTGAATTATCTTATTAAAACAGGCGATTTTCTCTTGTTAGGAATTATTTAAGTCCCTCCAATAATTCTAGACAGTTGATTTTTAACATAAATGCTGTTGTTTTTATAGATATAATTTGTTAAAATTTATGAAAATTGTAAAATGTTTACCTGAATTTGAGTATTTTACCGTATTCTTGAAAAATAGAAACTTTATTTCCAAAATTAGAATATCAAAAGTTACAGACTATGCAGCTTTAAATCACAATGAGACATACATACCTATAGAAAAACAGATTTGACCTTGTTCACCAAATAAACAAGAATGGCTTACAATGGTGACAATGTTTTACCACGTTTTGGCCCCTGAAGGTAAGTAAGCCAAACCAGTTAACTTGGTCAACAAATGCAGTCAGAAGTGCAGAAAATATATACCGGCCAATAAATGTTATTTCTTTCCCTTTTTATAACTGGCCAATCACTGACTTATCTTTTTGTTCATTACTGATATGCAGCGGTCTTCATAAATCACTTAAAGAGACTAGGTCTGTAACTATGAACATTTTTCGAAAAAAAAAATATTCTTTTTAAATCATTTGTAAAAGTAGAATTAAGTTATGTTTTCACAATAAATATGTTCAGTACAGCTAAACACTGCATGGACAAGTGAATTATCTTTAAAAAAGTAGGTGTTTTCTCTTATTGGTAATGATTTACGTCCCTCCAATAATTCTAGACAGTTGATTTTTAACATAAATGCTCTTGTTTTGATAGTGGTCATTTGTTAACATTTACGAAAATGGTAATTTTTTTACCTGAATTTGAGGATTTTAACTGTATTCTTGAGAAATAGAATTTTTATTTCTAAAATTAAAAGATCAAAAGATACAAACTATGCAGCTTTAAGAATTAACATGTACCAATCATTATAGATTGATCAATCACGACACACTACTTTATACTGAGCTGAGCTTCCATCCACCTGTTGAGCCAATCACTGCGCTTTTTACAATTACAGGTCTGTGACCTTGAATCAGATGGTAATATAGGTTACATTTGCCTTTCGATGAGTTTACGATGCCAGTACGATGTCCCAATCACTCTTATCGTACGGCTACCACTTGGAGACCCTGCGATCATCGTACAGATTCACTGACACCGTAGCCGCTACAATTTTGATAAACTCGCACGCTCTCGCGATTTACTGTTGGAAACAGTTGACGTCATTAATTACCTCACATTCCGTTAAATGTGCGGCATTAGACGGTTTGCAAAGCTCAAATTTGAGACGAAATTGAAGAAGTACATTTAATGGGGATAACCATATTCAAAATTTTCATTTGGGGAGGTATATCGTCAGATGTACGTTCAGAAATCACGTTTACGGCTCCGCTCGCGCGTCGTCGTAAACCTAAATTTGCGTATATCCGACGATATATCACCCCAAATGAAATCTTGAATACAGCTATCCCCTAAATACTTAACATATGGGATGAAGTAAAAACATGGTGTTATGAAACCATGATACTCACAAAATGGTTGGTCCAATGCAGGACTGTTTCTGGGTACAGTTTAGGATTGTGAATAAAACCTCAGTGCTTATAAGATTGGAATAAAATTATAATTTATTACAGTAATCAGGCCTCCAATAATATGATAGTAAGGTATTATCCAGGCCTTCAGATTTATGGTGGGCCCGGGTCATTGTCGCATGATGATTTCAAATATGATCCATCACTTTCCAAGGCAGTGGGCCCAGTGGACCCATCCTTTTTAGTTGTGAAAATATTTCACTTTAATAAAAATATTTATCTTACAGCGAGTCTACGAACCCCACAATACAGAAAGTACACGCAGGTAGTCAATACAGTAAAACATGTCTTAAGCAGCCACTCAAAAAAGACAAAACAAAGATCTTAATAACAAATGGTAGCTTAATGAAGGTCAAAAGTTATGCAGAATGCTCCCCATGGAGCATTCTGCAATACTTTTGACCTGCATTAAGTGATAATTGATCTTCTTTTTTTGAGTGGCCGCTTAAGACAGGTTTTACTGTATAATCAGCAGTCAATATGCATACAAGTGTCGGTGTCAGTGTGTAGCTAAAGTATACTACCCAAATGTCAACTGTGGTTAGTTTGATATGCTTGGGCCCATCATTTCAGAAAATTACCCACCATTATTTGCTCCATGGATCACTTCGGCCCACTAATATTGAAAAATTCTGAAGCCCTGATTATCAGATCCGGCCAATCGTGGTCTTGAAACTGTGCGTGGAGTGATAGATATGATTACCAGAACAAAGAAAAAAACATTACCATTACGAAAAAATAAGTCTGTTTTTTTCTCATTGCAGTGTATCATAACAAAAAGGATGTGATTCCACATCCTGCTATTTCTGCCATCTTTGACCATCTTGAATATTTTACAACGCTGAATAACTTCAACAAAAATGACAACATGCCAGTCAAATTCTCTGAATATAACTACTGTTGAAAACTATTTTAGAAAAAAAGCTTATTTACTGTGATTCTGATTTCAGGTTGACTGTGATATAAAATGGCGGCCATCTTGAGCAGCATCGTAAATATTTCAAATACTGAATAAAACCAATGCTCCATTCAACCATTTAAACTCTAAACAGCCATAAAAAGTCAAAATTAAAATTCCTTTTTATTGCGTGATTTGGTCAAATAGGTCTTAGAATACTCTATGACGGCCATCTCGGACGCCATCTTTAATATTTTTACCTTCTGAATCAAAACAATGTTCATTTTAATTGTCTGTATCATTTGCCTCTAAACATTCATAAAAATATAAATTTAAGCGCTTTTTTTTTATCGAAACTGTTGGTCAGATAGGTGCTAGGAGCCAAACTGACGCAGACCATGGACGCCATATTTAATATTTCAAAACGCTCAATAATGCCAAAGTGGCATCAGTTGGTTGGATTCATCATGTACAATTTCTGACCAGCAAGAATCAATTAAAAAAATAAAATCAAAGTAAGTAAGGGTGCAAAGATCAGGAATCGATACAATCAAGTACCACACCTGACCCAGGATACCAATGGGAAAGTGACAAACGATAGCCAAGAGGTCAGCCCTTTCCCAGCAGGTGATCACAAGGCACATAAAAACTCCAGGTCATTTTGTTTTCTACCGGACTAACTGGACTATTTATGCCTTGAATTCAGTAATCTAGATAAGAGTGTGCTATTTATTATTTAGCATTATATATGTTGTTGGGCGCAATTGAACCGTCATCATAAGACAGTTCTTTGAACATCCAAAACAAATCTTTAAACTTCTGAATAAGAAAATATTCTCATTATTACGCTTACAAATTTCGCTTATTTACATGTATGGCAATTTTATTCCGTCTTAGGTTTTACATGTGTAAAGCAACGACATCCAATACACCTATACAATAAGTAAAATACAACGAATATCAGGGAAAACACTAATATGAAACCAGCTATGACATCAAGCATAAGAAATTTATAGTATGGAAGATCAGCGACAGCAGGACGCAAATGATTTCCACCATATTTGATCACGTGATCTATCCACCATGCCGCAAGTTGTGAAGGTGCCATTGGCCTACTCTTGAATATTTTTGAGGCTTTAGTAATGTTTTGTTGATAGGAAGGGTTGGTTAATACTTCATCCACAGCGCTAGTTAAAGTGTCTGCAGTGAACTCTGCAATGTTGAGGTATAAACCGTAACCTTTCCTATGCATTCTCATAGCGTTGTAATGTTGATCTCCAAATATGGGTAGACAGATAATAGGCACCGCATGATATAATGCCTCGACTTGGGCATTGTGGCCACAATGGGATATAAATAGTTTGGTATTTTGATGTCCAAGGATATCGTTTTGTGGTACCCAAGGCATTGTCATAATGTTGCCATTTATCTTTGTTTCATTTACAGCATATTTTAAGACAACTTTTATGTTTCTTTTCATTTCGAGAGCCTTCATTATTTTGTTAATAATATGACTTGGAAGAGTATTCACAATACTACCAAATGTGATCAGAATAGCACCATCTTTAGCTGTATCCAAGAATGATTTAAGATCTCCGGTTAATGGAACAGCTGGGTGAGTAGCTGCGCCTCCCACGTATATCATGTTAGGATATGTTGGTAGATGGTAGTCTATCAGTTCATCATAGTCCAGTAGGTATAATTCCGTTTTTGCCTTGAGCTGTTCGTTTGTAAGATGAGGTTTCTCTTGGGCAAAGATACCAACAATATCTAATGGACTAAAAGGGTCTGGAAGAATCAGCATCCCTAGGTACAATAGAGTGTTATATATCCGTTCAAAATAGGTCATTCTGTCGGTTAAAGGTAGCATTTTAAGAACAGGATATACTGATGGGTGTATCAAACTCCTCATGTGATGTATTTCGAAATATGCACCAAAATGAATAAAAGGAACTGATAGTTTGTATGGTATCACACTTAAGCAAGGGTTTACGAAGTTTGTATCTATAATAACAAGATCAAAGTGTCTTTGTTCAAGTTGTTTCAATAAGGGTTTATCACTTGTTACAAAAGAGCACAACTTATTAAAGGGTAAATAGAAAGGTAATGGCGTGGCTGAACCAGTCGTGGTACCATGCTTTATAAAAGGAGCACCAATATGCTCACTAAGATGATGTACAAACTTGGTCATTCCTTCTGATACTATTATATCTGCCTCGGCCACGCCAGTTATATGTCTTCTCGCTGGTCCATCAGGAAACACAAATGTTGTAGTATAACCAATCTTCTTGAGTTCCTGAGCGATATTTACCAAACTGAACCATCTGCTATATGCTGGCATCGACAGAACTAAGATGTTGCCTTGTTCTTTAGTGAGAGGTGGAGCTGTTGATTCGGATGCAAGTGTCATCGTACTTTCTATCACAGTTAATCTAACTGCCATCATGGCTACCTTCCACATGGCTGCATACATCTGTTAACTTTCTGGAAGACAATACATTTTCTTTGTAAAATTTTGTTTGTTTGGTGTGATGCTTTACGTTCCAGTCAACACATTTTCAATCATGTCACTACGTTTCCAATGTTGAACCAGTATTAAGCTAAAGCAGAGAATTTAAGTGTCTTTCTCTTGGACGCAATACAGTACCCCTTGGTGAGGCTTGGACCAAGGACATATCGATCTTAAAGCGCGCATTGAGCCACTACACTCCCAATTTAATTTACAAAAAACAGAGAACCGTACATGAGTGCTCATGTTTTATTGAATTTATTAAATGAGTTTGGGAAAAGAGATAAAATGCGAGGCTTGCCTAGCATTTTATTTCTTTTTCCGTCCGAGTTTAAAAATTCAATAATACGGGAGCAGGAATGTTAGATTCTATTTATCACATCGCATTATCATTGCTTAACAATCACATTTTTGGCGTGAAAAAGTCAAGATTTGTCATTTTTAACGCAACGTTAAAATTGACGTTATTACGTTACGCACTTGTCTGTAAATCACTAGCGGTTTATCGATTTTATTGCATGGTGTTATTTTACTCTCAGACGCGGCGTCATGTGATAATTTAATTTACTACTTATAATAAATGTTCAATATCCTAGAGTAACCCACAACACTTCGAGGAAGGGACACAGAACACCTTCTGGCTTGATACAATCAACTTGGGATAGTCCATTGTACAAATCTAGGGGTGTTACGCTATAATTAGGGAGCTCAGTACTTGACTCGAGACCGAGGGGTCCCGGGTTCGAGCATCACCGGCGTTACTGGGTTGTGTTCTTGAGCAAGACATATTTACCCTTGCTTAGTACTGGTTCAACCCAGGAAGATCCGTCCAGATATAACTGAAAAACTTGGACGTAAAGAATCAAATCAAACAAATCAGGTTATAATTTTCAAAAACATAATTGTGTTCTTTTAGCTGAAGATCATTTTTACCTTTACAACCAGTGTAGACCCCGATGAAATGCAGCATCATTCACTGTTTTCAAAAGCAATATTTTCTCCGAATACAAAGGTAAGTGTCCAGCAAATCTGTTTTACATATAAAGAACTGTGGCATAAATCGATAAGCCACTACAGGGATAACGCGTGTTTTTCCTGCATTAACATTTGCCTGGTTTAAATCGAGCCTGCAACATCTCCTGGGGGACCCGGCAAGTGTTAATGCAAAAGAAGGAAAACATATGTGATCATTTTTCTTTACTATTTTACCTGAGTCCAACCTAAATCGCACTGAAAACGCTGCTAAAACATTAAAATGTCATTTTTCTTAGACTAGACCTCTCTAAACAAAAAAGGCGTCATATGCAAACTTCGAACGTTGTAACTTTGTGAGTTCACGCTAAAACAAATGCGATTTGAAGTAGGTGCTCCTGTATTATTTAATTGGTTGAAAAAAGCAACTCATTTAAAAAAATCAACTAATAAATGAGTACTCATTTTAGATTCTCTATTTATAGAAAAAAACACATATACGAGGGGTGTTCAAAAAATACGCGGACAGATGCTACCATTCCCTCAGTTTTTTATTGAACAGCGCGAAACTTGTACCTAATGATGCCCGAAGAATTCTGTACCGAGAGTGTTACTTTACTTACATTATCTGTATGTATGATAAATCTATGGTTGTTATGGTAACGTCACCTCGTAACACCCGGCCCAAAATTTAACAAAACGCAAACGTGTGTTCCTCCGAAAATGACGTCTATCACTTGCGTCTGATCCAATATCGTCTCCAAACTTTAGCACAGTATGGCGTCAAATCTTGACACGACATCAGTGACGTCACATCAACGTATGACGTCATTTGAGCGTTAGTGGCCATTTTGTTTGTACAAGGTGCATCAAAATGAGTGTCGAACAGAGAACAGCGATTAAATTCTGTGTTCTCAATGTAAAAAACAGAAAAGAAACTATGGAAATGTTGGTCAAGGCATACGGCGATGCTACAATGAAGAGAACGGCATTGCATAAGTGGTACTCGCGGTATGAAAACGGATACAAAAGTGTGATGGACGAACAGCGCAGCGGACGTCCGACGTCAATAACGTCGTAGAAAGTTCAGGAAATCAAACAACTCCTGGATAAAGACAGACATATCACGGTTAGAGAAGTTGGCCAACGTTTAGAATGTAGTGTTGGGACAGTACATACTATAATTCACGATAATTTAAATATGAGGAAATTATATATATACGCAAGATGGATCCCTAAAATGCTGTCAGAGTGTCAGAAAACTCAAAGGATGGAGTCATGCCGGCGTTTTGTTCAGCGATTCCAACGAGAAGGGGTAGATTTTCTCAGTAGGACTGTGACCGCAAAAAACGTGGATCCGTCTATATGATCGACAGACAGTCCATTGAAGTGCTTGGTCATCATCCTTACAACCCTGATTTGGCCCCCTGTGATTTCACTGAAGAAGATTCTGTGAGGCTGACAATTTGACGATGTTGCAGATTTGCAAAGGACGGTTCAGTCTTGGGCCATCCGCATACAAAAACTGTTTCTATTCATGGTTAAAAGGTGTAGAAAGTGCATTTCATTCAAAGGGGAGTACTTTGAAAAGGATAAATGCCTTTAGATAGAAATTACGGAAAGGAATGTGAAATAACAATGAATAATCACTCTGGGATAACGTGACGTCAATTTGACGTTGGATGACGTTGGGCCGGGTGTGACGACCCAACGTTACCATAACAACGGACGTTTGATCATGCTTGAAGTCAAATGTATCAAATTTTCACTGGACATACAGAACTCCCTGGGTATCTTTATGTGCAAGTTTCACGCCTTTCAGTCAAAAACTGAGGGAATGGCAGCATCTGTCCGCGTATTTCTTGAACACCCCTCGTATTACCTATTCAGAATGAACTATCCAACCTAGATTAAGTGTTTCACGTCCAAGAATAGTTCATCACCATGTACTAGGTACAGTCAGGTAACTTCGGACATCAGGTAAATGCGGACATACATTTGCAAACAGTGAAAATCCTGATGAGACGGCTCCTTATGAGCCGTCTCATTAGAATTGTCACTGTTTGCTTCGTTTCTTTATTTTTTTTTATAATATTCCAAAAATTAGAAAATGAAACAAACAAGATTGCTGTCCGAATTTACCTGATGTCCGAAGATACCTGACTTGACCCTAGTCTCTTCCCCATTTTTATCCTCTCAACCGACAACATTCAAGATGTAAGCATGTTTTAATCATAGTGGAAAACTATGGATCCTGATCAGATTGCTTCATCAGAAGCCCGGCTGATCTAAAATTACGATAGTTTATTAAAAATTAGATAAATTCAGGTTCAATACTACAATGCTTTGTACCTTTATACACATACATGTATGTCCATTCATTATCCCCTCTATGTTTTGCCACTGAGTTTGTCATAGGTCATTGACTTCACCTGATAGCTCATATGTACACAGTTCGCACAATGAAATCACACACCGGATAGGCGGCAATCGTACACGTTAATACTATCGACGAACGTAGATAAAAATCGTTAGAAACAAAGTTTTCGGTTGCCATTTGTCGCCCGACAGGCGAGAGATGGCATTCGAAAACACTGTTTAAAGCGATTTGTGATCCGCGTTCGTCGATTGTTAAGATGTTTTCGATTGCCTCCTATCCGGTGTGAATCAGGGCCCCTTAAAGTAGAGATCGACCTTAGTTAAGTATTGATCTTTAGGACACGAAAAGCATAACAATTCAAACTTATTGGAATTGTTTCATGTATTCTGTGCATAATCATATCTTAGGCCATATGTACATGTACCGCACCGAACCTGGCAACTCATAAATATTTAAAAGAACTTCTAGCGATAAGGCGTATATTTTCCCTAGTTGACATGATACAAACACCAAATTTTCAAATTGCCCTAATGTTTTTAAAAATTGTGTAGTTTGGCAGTAAAGTATGCATAGTAGGCAACAAAATACGTTTTAAAGCGATTCGCTATTTACAATACGGTGTAAACGTGCACTTTCTACCTCACCCCTCATTTAACGCCTTTACACTGGGTGCCGTTTAGACCAGATTTTGAGTTAACGCATTGCGAATTTTAAAATTGTGACGTTTGTCATTGGAAAGATGAAACAGGTGTCTTTCAATTTATTTTTAGATGCTTTGCCCCCCTAGACCCAACTTCGGATGCCCTTTGGACAACGACATGTCGCTATAAACATTTACAACATATGTAAAGGGCATCTTGGGTCTAGGGGGGCAAAGCATCTAAAAATAAACTGAAAGACACCAGTTTCATCTTTCCAATGACAAACGTCACAATTTTAGGTGTATTTCGTACGCATGCACAGAAGGAATACGGTAATGTTTTGGAAATGAAGAGCACTTATATCCTTAACATTTTAGCACTTTTATTTTTTTTTTTTTTTTGAATTCGCAATGCATTTACTCAAAATCTGGTCTAAACGGCACCCAGTATAAAGGCGTTAAATGAAGGGTGGGGTAGAAAGTGCACGTTTACACGATATTGTAAATGGTGAATCGCTTTGAAACATATTTTGTTGCCTACTATGCATATTTTACTGCTAAACTACACCAATTTCAAAAACATTAGGCAATTTGAAAATTTGGTGTTTGTAATCATGTCAACTAGGGAAAATGTACGCCTTATCGCTAGAAGTTCTTTCATGTTGAAATGTCAAAAGTTAACTAAGGTTGTCCTTAACTTTCAGGAGGCATGGTAATTTTGGGCCCAGATATTTTAATTTTTGTTTTGATACATGTACTCAGCATTTCTCAATCGTGTCGGATTAGGTCTTCCTGGGAAAGCAGTGGATAAAGAATCTTGCTCAATGACAGAGACTCGAACAAGTAACCATTCCATTCAATGGTTATAGTTTATGCGTGGATCCAGAGGGAGTCAAACTTTGACAACTTTTTTTTTCTTTTTTTATTTGATGAGGGGAGGTAGGATCCAAATACCACTACAAGTCGACCATTATCGGCCCGCCAGCGAAACGCCATTTAAATTGCGTTTCGCTGGCGTGCCGATGATGACAGAACATTGAATGCTGGCTTAGAAGCTTTGTAATTTTTCAGGGGATCCGCGCAGGTATTGCTAAGAAACCCTGTATTTTGGTGATTTTTCAGAGGATGTCCGGACCCCTGTCCCCCCCCCCCCCTCTGGATCCGAGAATGTTGTTTGAGCTGACAAAAATCAGCAAGTGTCTGTACAAAATGTCATGTGCGCACAGCAAAGATGCAACTCAGTCTGCGCATTCAAAAGTCTAATCAGAGCCATAGTTTTTAGCCTGATTGAATGATGGACCCTTGGCAGCCCATAGAGCGCCCGATGTAAACTCTGATCGGACTGTGCGCATGTGCAGGCTGATCGATGTCTTCGATGGTCGCATATGCGGCCTTGTATCTTTTGTTTGACATCGGCTCAATGCTCTATTTTTACAACAACACGCGGTTTTCAACAATGTGGCATTTTGACAAGTGTAGACTCAAATGAGCCTGTGCAGCCTCCTTTTAAGCTTAGAAACTCCAAATGATGTTCGGACAATAGCTTAACACTCATACAACGTTCAAGCGACTAGCAAAGGCTCTGGTCAGACTACGCGTATTGTTGAAAATATCATGTCACGGCTCAATATGGGCCTAGTGGACCTCCTCGCATAAAAACTTGTCTTAGAAGTTGCCTGTCAGGTTATACATTAATCAGCCTGCTCAGCTACAGAGACTTGCTAGAATGTAAAAGATTCGTATATAGCAAGAGTAGATATAATTCTTTACCTGGTGTTTAAACCAAAGGAGAAGGCACACGCTGATCTGCGTCTTTGTTGTTCGCATGTAACAAAGTCAGGTTTTCTCTGGTCAACGGCCATTCGGCACCCATCGCATACACACAAAAGCTTCGCTTAAACCCGGCTGGGTTGGAGGTCTTATTTTAACCAAAGTCTCCATCAACATCCATGCTATATGTTAGCAAGAAGCGAAAGTTTGAGGAGTTTGCGTTGCTAAACAATCATAAGTATTTAGCTCATGCGCTGGTGTTAACAATTTCTATGCCATATACATATATGAATTACTGTCCTGCCAGCCAAGAGTGGCAGTGATATCGTGTTTTGTTTATAATTGTTAAGTAAAAAATAACGTGTGCAATTGTCCTGAGCTAATGTGAATCGATAGATCACTTGTGTATTAATCCTATCCTGCGGATAGGATTAATATACAAGTGATCTATCGATTACAAGCCTCTATTAACATTGTAAACAAAACATGACGTCACTGTCACTCTTGGTTGACACGACTGTACATGGCATTACCACAATTACAAAACAAATACCAGAGGTGCACAGTGACTCAGTGGTAGAGTGCTTGACTTGCGGGTTTGAACCTCTTTAGAGGCACTGTGTTGTGTCTTTTAGCATGGCAATTTTCCACTGCTTTATATTTGTTCAAGCCAGGAAGACACATCCTGACATGAATGATGAATTGTTAAAGTGGACGTAAGGAATCAAACGAAATATAAGTGGAGCGCAGCTCATTTGATATTTGGGCGTTCCCAACCTGAAACATGAAACAGTTTGCTGGTTCTATTGGTGTTGGTTTGTTTGTTTGTTTGGTGCTTAACGACGCATCAACCCTTGTGGGTCATTAGAGTCAGACGGTATTAAACTAAACACAATGTGGATGGAAAAAGTAAAAATTTGTGAGATAAACTAAAAGGAATGATGATGATGAGTTTGTATAATGATATTTAGTTGCAATACGATTGTTGACAGGAGAGACCACGTACAATATCTGACAGCTTCAAAGAGCTATTCAGATAATTGTACATGTTCTTTATCTAAATAGAATACAACTTTAAAGAATCTTTATTATGGTCTGATACAAATGTAAAACAAAACATGATTTTAAAAACAGCAGTTGTTGTTCCATGTGTATTATTGCTCCATTTGTTTGTGGAGGTTTCGTGTTTTGTCTCCTTGTTTAGTTTTGCTGTTATTGGTATCCTTTCTAGTGTTTTTTCCCAATCATCTCGCTGGAGAAGAGAACGAGAGAGAGAGAGAGAGAGAGAGAGAGAGAGAGAGAGAGAGAGAGAGAGAGAGAGAGAGAGAGAGAGCTGCTTTCTTTATTTTAATTGTTCTCTTGGTGCCACTAGGCTGTTAATATTCTGTGTGTCTTCCGATGCAGTGGGTTTGTCTGCAGTGTGTGTAAGTGGCATGTTCTAGTTATACCGGCTTACTTTATAGAATATTTACCATAGTACTTCATGTGCTGCTGCCATATTTGGTTATTTTTCTCTACCAAACAGTGAGTATGATTAGGAAATGCACAGACCAACATACGAGGGTCATTTTTTATGTTCGTAGAATCTGGCTGTATCTCTAAAAATATAGAATTTACGGTACCATATGTATATATATTTTGAAAATTCTGGCTTTTGTCTACCAACTGATATAAATTTTACATCATTAGCGCTCAGTTTGGTCAAGATATATAGCTTTGAATAGGGCGAGAAAAGGACACTAGTCGAAATCCAAGCCATTTTTAACCACGCAGCAAGCAGGAAATTAGACGCTGTTAAGTTCCATTCGCTATGGTGATATAAGCATTTTTCAAGCCGAATTTTCTTTTGCACCATCAAAATTAATTATTCAAACGCTAATCGTAGACAAGTGCAGCAAAACTATAAGCATGCTGTTTGCTGTTCTATAACAATTTTAAAACACCCATCAATATACCAAAATAATCACAGTCAAGTGCTAGTTATCATATCTGTTAAAATTACGATTATGAACAAATTTTAAAATTTCTTCAGGTTTTGCATAGCGCATAATATACTCAATCATTCGTCAGCAGTTATATTGATGTATCGATTTAAGCGTGTAACTGACAACTTCCGGTACTGGCATACCCCAATGTTATAAAAAGTGGGTGGGGTAAATCAACCCCGCCTAGAAAACCAAATAACTATCAGATCTGCATAATTTTCTTATTACAGTGATTTCAACACCTGTTTAGAGGCACACAAACAGTTTTAATGTATTTTTTAAATATACATGAAGTAACGCTCCATGACGTCATTTATGTACAAAATAAGGGATTTTCGCACCCCCTAGGCTATTTATTTTGCAGTTCATGTCTAATAAAACAAAAGCATTAACTTTGTTTTGAGATGAAAGTTACCACAACACTTCCATCTACCATATAAACAAGAAAAAATATAATACTGCTTTACAGCTAACATATTAAGCCACATTTCAAAGCCCATATCCAACTTACACTTGCGTCAAATTTTTACAAAAAAAGTTTATATGCCTACTGTTTACTTTGCTGAGGTTCCAAACACATCTTCCATATCCAATCATTGCTGCGTATTTGCTATAATGTTTATATAATATTGTAGCACGTGGTGTCCTTGATCTGCAGCCAAATTTTCAGAAGCCGTGTATGGCTATGGACCCATTTTCATGCAATTGTTACTGACGTTCTGTCAGAGACGAAGTCCATAAATGTCATATTTCTGCCATATTTCCAGTGTGCGATATATAGGTATGTCTTTGCCTCTTAGAAGACATTAAAGTAATGCATTTTGAAATAATTTTAGGTTGCATGTATAGATTAAAGCTCAATCTTTCCAAATATGTGCATGATGTATGCATTTACTTTCGCCGTTTTCATTAAATCTACCTCTCTACGAACATAAAAAAACGTCCCTCGTACGCATGTAGCCCTACTGGGCACGCATGTGGATCGGCTAGCACAAAACTCACGCGCGTTGGACTATTTACGTATTTAGATGGCTCTTAGACAAGAATGCTTATTTCTTAAGAAAAAAAAAAACAATTTTAAATTTCCCAACAAACAAATTAGTTTTTGAATAAGCACCTTAAGTCTAACAAAATGATTAAACTTCCTCATTTAAGAAATGATTTCGATTTTTGGAAGGTTCATGGAATCATGAATACTTCGGGTCTCTTGCAAAGTAAGTGAAGCCCAAAGGGCTTCACGTTAACTTTGCAAGAGACCGGAAGTATTCATGATTCCATGAACCTTCCAAAAATTGAATTTATTACTTATATCTACATTTTATATTATCAGTCAAGTATCAATTTTCAATTCTCACCTAACGTGGCTGGTTTTCCAGATATTTCGAATTAAATTAGACATAACGTAGGGTTTGGAATTATAGCCAAAACGCGAAATTTCCGCGCTTAACGTCATGGTGATACGTGTTCAACGTCACGCAAACGTCAGTACACAAGCAACGTTATTGGATGGACTGGGCGTTAGCCCGCTTAAATGGCGCGTATGTGGATGTGGCTTAAATCGATTTGTTCATGAAAGTATGAACCACATCTCAAATGTAAAGGTTCATTTAAAGACTCACAGTGGAAATGTAAATATAAGACAATATTGACAGTTTTTGTTCAAAAGTTCGAGTTATTACATTTAAGCAGTATCCTATTCTGTCTTAGGCTTTACATTTCTAAAGCAACTACGTCTTATACACCTGAACAATAAATACAATGCGGCACAAATCAGAACACACACCAATATGAAACCAGCAAGTACATCAAGCAAAAGAAATTGATAATATGGAAGATCAGCTACAGCAGGACGCAAATGATTGCCGCCATATTTGATCACGTGGTCTATCCACCACGCTGCACGCTGTGACGGAGTCAATGGTCTACTCTTGAATATGTTTGAGGCTTTAGTAATATTCTTTTGAAAGGAAGGGTTGGTAAATATTTCATCTACAGCTGTAGTTAAAGTTTCTGCGGTGAACTCTGCAATGTTAAGATATAATCCAAATCCTTTCTGTTGTATTCTCAGAGCGTTATAATGTTGGTCTGTAAATATGGGAAGACAGATAATAGGTACCGCATGATATAATGCTTCGACTTGGGCGTTGTGGCCACAATGCGATATGAAAAGTTTGGTATGAGGATGTCCAAGAATGTCGTTTTGTGGTACCCAAGGCATTGTCATAATGTTGCCATTTATCTTTGCTCCAACTACATCATACTTAAAAACAGCTTTCATGTTTCTTTTCATTTGGATTGCATTCATTATTGTGTTAATAATATGACTTGGAAGAGTTTTCACAATACTACCAAATGTTATCAATATTGCTCCATCGTTAGCAGTATCCATGAATGATTTAAGATCTCCGGTTAATGGAACAGCCGGACGAGTAGTAGCTCCTCCCACGTATATCATATTAGGATATGTTGGTAGATGGTAGTCTATCAGTTCATCATGGTCCAGTAGGTACAATTCCGTTTTTGCCTTCAGTTGTTCGTTCGTGAGATGGGGTTTCTCAGGAGCAAATGTACCAACAATATCTGACGGATTAATAAGATCTGGAAGAATCATCATCCCTAGGTACAATAAAGTGTTATAAATCCGTTCGAAATAGGTCATTCTGTCAGTTAAAGGTAGGAATTTGAGAACAGGGTACGCAGAAGGATGTATCAAACTCCTCATGTGGTGTATTTCGAACAATGCGCCAAAATGTATAAACGGAATTGAGAGTTTGTACGGAATCACACTTAAACAAGGGTTTTCGAAGTTAGTATCTACAATAACAAGATCAAAGTGTCTTTGTTCAAGTTGTTGCAGTAGAGATTTATCACTTGCTACAAAAGGACACAACTTATTAAAGCGTAAGAGGTAAGATAACGGAATTGCTGAACCGGTGGTGGTACCATGCTTAATAAAAGGAGCAGCAATATCCTCCCTAAAATAATGTACAAACTTGTTCATCCCTTCTGAAACTATAATATCTGACTCAGACACACCAGTGATGTGTTGTCTTCCTGGCCCATCAGGAAACACAAATGTCGTTGTATAGCCTATCTTCTTGAGTTCATTGGCGATATTCACTAAACTGAACCATCGGCTATAAGCTGGCATGGACAGAACTAAGACGTTGCCCTGTCCTTTAGTGAGAGGTGGTGCTGTTGATTTGGTTGCAAGTACCATCGTTCTTTCTATCATAGATACCCCAACTGCCATCATGGCTAAGCCTTGAATTACCTTCCACATGGCTGCATACATCTGTCAAATACCTGAAGGCAAAGAAAAAAGCTCATTTGAGCCGCGACACGTGATTTCCAACAATGTGGTATTTTGGCAAGTGTAGACTAAGACTTTTCTAAGCGTAGAAACACCAAATGCTGTTCGGTCAGTAGCTTAACAGTCATTGAATAGTCAAACGACTTACAAAGGCTCTGATCAGTCTGCGCGTATGCGATAGGCGCAGACTGATCTGAGCCTTTGCTCGTCGCACATACCACAATGTTGGAAATCTCATATCACGGCTCATTTACCTTCTATGATTTGGTTTACTTGATTTAATGATTGACGCCCCAGTCAACACGTTCTTAATCACGCCATGACGTTTCCTGATTTAAACTGGCACAAAGTAAAGATTAAGTGCATTGCGTGATGTAACATATTGCCCTCAATGGACCTCTTGATCTGAAATCGCGCACTCAAGAACTGTACGCTGTATTAAACATTTTTAACTGAAATACAACCAGACAACCGCCAATTTAGCATTTTATTCCAACGAAACATATAAAGATTAGCTGTCAATAATATAAAATTGGCATTCATGTGCATTATTGTCATCCAAGTGTACGCGAAAACACACAAACACGTGTTCATTTCTACATGCTCACTACACTGAAACATTGAAAAATAATAGCAGAGAAGTTTGTGAAAAAAAATATGGTGAAACACACTCATTTGTTGAATTGACATAAATGTTGTAAATGCACATAGGAATTGCCTCTATGAGGCAATTACAATGTGTATCAACACCATATAATACTGAAATGATGGAAACCTATTTTGAAATATACATTTCCATTAACTTTGCCTCTTTAAAACATCCCAATCTGCCAATCGGTCACTATATTGCAAATTGTTTATATTAATACATAACAGCTATATCACCTTTGATTTTATGAACTATGCTTTTGATAAGCTGGTACTTGTGTGGTTGTTATAAAACTAGACCAAAAAGCACGAGAGAATGACCAGGTAAGCCCACAATTACAGACCACAGAATAACCGCTGGCAACACGAGAAGGCAATCGGAACTGCCTCGGCCAATACCGTGGAATCAGACCTCATATGCACATTGAGGATCTACTTTAATAACGTGACGCTGACGTAACATAACGTGACGCTGACATTACATAGCTTGGCGCTGACGTCACAGAAAACGTGCCAGCACAATAACAAGTGTGACTGCAGCAAAATGAAGTTTATGGGGTTGTTTTTCAATAAAATATCGCAGCGATATTTTATTGGAAAATCATAAACTTCATTTATTCTGTTGATAAAACGCTCCAGGTATTTAAAATAATTGATTTTAGTAGGACTGTATCCACATGCTTCAGTACTATTTTTCATAACGCAAGTTCCGGCTAGCAAAAAGGACCTCGGGATTTTCCGATTGCACGAGGAAGGGACACAGCACAGTAGCAGCCACACGACAGCAAGAACGCATAATTATAAAGTTATTAATAAGCAATTTGCTATCTTCTTAAGCTAAGCTTAAATGACTAAACTTAGTGCTTCGTTGCAAAACATGGATCAAACATAAAAAGTCCACAAACCATTGGAGCAAAAATCAACACCTAATCAACAACGGAACCGCGGTCTACGCTCGGAAAGTAGCCAAAGCCATGGGGTAAGATATATTCATTTATCAAATAATCTCCCTAGATTTAGCCATATTAATATTGCAATAACCATGTACATGTAAACAGTATACATTCATTGAATGTTATTCACACTTGCTTGTATACATGTAAAATTACTTTCCCGTATTCCATATTGATACATATGTTTCACATTTCTCTTTATTATGCTATATTATAATTGAGCCAGTGCACGAGATTTCCAACAATTAGGTTTGTGCGACCAGCAAAGCCTCAGATCAGCCTGCGCATACGCGCAGTCTGATCAGAGCCTTTGCAAGTCGCTTGAGTATTATATATATGATTGTTAAGCTACTGACTGAACACCATTTGAGGTTTCTAAGCCTAAAAGGAGGCTGGACATGTTCGTCTGAGTCTACACTTGTAAAAATGCCAAATTGTTGGAAATCTCATACCGCGGCTCATATGCTCCTTGCAGGCTTGTAATCACATACTTGGAGAGGGCTGACCTCTTGCTTGTCTCGTGTGCGATTTTTTTGTCACTGTCCTATATGGTGTCTTGTGTCAGATGTGGTACATGATTGTATCAATTTCTGATCTTTGTCTTCGTGAGCATAGACAATCCTTTAGTATGTAACTTTGGCCATTCTAATGCTCCTGTAGTTTTGTAACTATTCAAATTGTTGTTAAGGAGATATGCTACTAAATACTTCCAATATTGAAATATGTTCAATACTTTGCGGTCAGTTTGTTTTATGCATGGGCTATCCATTTATGAAATAAAAAAAGATATGTCACCGTGCTTATTTGTTCATTATCTCATCTGGAAGTTTTGAGCATTTGACATATGAAAGGATCACACTAGTCCTTAATATCGAGCGAAAATTGTTGTAGTCTTCAGCCAGCTTATTTCTATTAAATTATTGCCCAGAACCTCAAATTTCATAGAAAATGTACAATTTTATTTGTTATCCGAAGCTTTGACAAGTTACTTAATGATCATTTTGGCAAATCATCGAAAATGGGAATTTGTTTTTAGAATTAATCATATATGAAAAAATCTGACGTTGAAAATCTTAAAATTTATTTTTATTTCATTGACTATTATAATACTTTTCAGAAAAAATAAAAAAAAAAATAGGGGTCACCGAACTAATTCTCTTTCATGAGGGCCAACATTTAACCCCACCCCATAGGTCTAACGCATAATTCAATATAAAAAGTTCAGGAATGACCATTTCGGTCGTTTTGATGATATGAAGCAATTTAACAGTAAAATGCTCAAAAAAGGAAAGAAAAACACACAGAAAATAGGTGCGCACCCGGGAATCTATCCAGGTTCTCTGGTTTCGTAACCAGACACGCTAACCACTAGGCCACGAGGTCTGGTCGTGCGCCGCTTTAAATACCCGTACAAATAGAAGAGATTCGGCCAGTTTCGTATATGCGACCAGGGTAATTGTTGACATCGTTTGATTTCGTCTGAGCTATATTGATCTGTCTTTGGTACTGAGATGATCAGTTCTGATAATATGACAAGAGATTTTTCTGACACATTTTAATTTATTTTGTCAAGAAAAGGTCGGAACATCGATATGACATAAGAGTTTCTGAAAGCTGTGTTGATCCGAATCCGTAAATGGTCGAAAGACGGGACCCAGACAACTTTATTTGTTTCCTGACGCGGAAATGATGCGAATAAAAATTAGCCGCATATGTCTTTAAAATGCAATAACATGCTCGACAAAACCTCGCATTTTATCTCTTTTCTCCAATTTGTTAAATAAGATTGTATTCAATAATAAATGAGAACTCCTGTAAGATTATCAATTTATAAGAACAACAAGTACATTACCTAATTAGAGTGAACAACTAACCCACCATAGATGAAATGTTTCGCAGACGATCTTATTCATGGTAAAACTTGCGCGCTGAATATTCTTTTGTACTGAATCTTTTTATGTAGTACTAAAAAAGTAGTCTCTTCACCGACATTTATCATGTTTACCTGCAGCATTCGAATTGTATGCATGTATTTTCAATCACAATGGAGCAGTGGAAAACTGGTGATTATGATCAGATTGCTTCATCAGAAACCTGATAAAAGTATTGACCTGATTCATCTTTTTTGTGACCACTGTAGTAGTACTGTAGTCGAGGGATCACAAAAAGGTAAATTAGGGTTTAGCATTATTACGGTCGATACCTCTATGCACCAATATGTCTATATACATGATATCAAAGTTTTTAAAGATCAGAAGGCCACAGGGCATTGACTTTACGTGTAAGCGTTGTATACGGTTCATGCAAATGAAATAATATATTTGGTGGTTAAAGTCGAACAACATGTATAGTGACCTGATAATATTAAATATCGCTATTAGTCGGGAGCCATTTTTGCACCCGAGAGGTATACGGCTGGATTTGTCTAAATAGTTCTTGATATTGAACCACTGTATAGCAATGCGACCAGAATTGCATTTAGCGGGAAAATGCATTGTTGTATGCCACCTAGGTAAAGTTAAGCAAACTTTCATAGCATAGAAATTGTGATGCTTTCCTTACTATTAAGTTTAAGAGACTCAAGTGGGCTTTTTTGTCCTCAAAAAACTCATTTAAATATTCCATTTAAGTACCCACAGCATATGTTTTCGTTGAGAAATAGCAAAAATAATTTTCCATTACGCACTCTTATCTGGAGGATGGATATGAGAATAGTTGGCCATCCAGAGCCTGAAAAAAATCTGTTGGTATTTTTGAGTACATTTTGGCATCCATACTCAAAGTGTATCTTGATGTATTTTAATAAGGATAGGGTGGATGCCAAGTCTGGAAATGCCCCAAAGTCCCAGAATTAGGTCAAAGGTCAACTGAGTGCAAATTCTTGAAAATACGTCAGATTTTAGCGTTTTTATCAATGAGCCATCAAAAATTATGATTAAAAGTAATTCAAAATCTCTTTTGGATAATCTGTCATGCTATATAAACTAACAGCATCATCAGGCATGATGTGTGTTTGGATCAAAGGTCATTTAAGTGCAAAATCGGTGAAAATTGTAGCAATATTTTATGTATAAAGGGGCAAAATTCAAATTTTAAGTTCCTTTCTACCCTTATAGAAGATTTTTATTGCTATCCAGCTAGGTGTGTTTCTATCATGTTTGGAAAGCAATGATTTACTAAGTTTCCCGCCGTCAAATATTCATAATAGGCATGTTGAGTACGTTACTGTATAAAATCAATTAAAATGTAATACAACTAAGAATAACCATTTCATTTTAAAAAAATAATTTCTTTTGCTTAATGCTTTGTATGAATACGTCATTTTATGCAATTATCTATCCTTTTAAACATAAGATATGTTTAAGTTGTTACTTACGTTACATTATACCATCTGAAATTGAGTCATTTCTCAAAGGTATATGTTCCTAGCTACAGCTTTCATGAAGGACTTGGCCATGATTTCATGCTTACAGGACTAAAACCTATCCATTTTCTCATTTCACACATTTGTTGTGTTTGTTCCCATCTTTGAGTAATTGTAAAAAACTTTTTACAAGGCCACTACCTGCTAATTGCATGTACTAAGCATAACTTCATGAAAACACAAAGACCAAGCCTCCTTTCACAAAACACCAGGAGTGTTGAAACTTAGATAGAATATGGTAATTACCATATAATGGAAGGAATATATCCTCACATTGGTCTTCACATCTGCCTGTTAGCAGATGGTAACATACATAACATAAAGCTTATATACAGGTTCATTTCTAATAATGACGATTCAATGAAAACAGTGTTTACTTTTTGTGGGGTATATCATGGAAATAGCTCTGGCATTAAGGGTAATCCTCCATATAACTTTTAACATTTAATTGTGGGGGTGTCCTTTCATTTTCACATATTAATGAAATGATGTTGATTCAAAAGCAGCATTTCTTTGAAATCAGGCTGCTTGTGTAAACGTTTTCATCCATATATAGAAGCAGTATAGATATGATATTAAAGGTTACCTCAAATTTTAAGATACCATAAAATATATATCTATGTCTTTCACAGCGTAACTTTTTATACATTGTAATTGTTTCAGTGTAGATAAATTCAATGCTTAGTAGCAGTATTAAACATATTTTGCTTATTATATTTTTGCAATGATGATAGAGATCAAATGCTATGAGGTTATTGGCATGTGTTTCTTTATTTTATTCTTTTTTACTGTAAAATGCCAATGCAAGTTTTATTCCAAATTAAATTTCCCCAAAACAGATGTCTGGTGACTTCTTGGGAACACAGGCATTAACCATATTGGAGCACCTGATGATTTGATTGTGTTCATAGTTTTCCAACAGTTTGGGGTCATTTCTTAGCATTTTGAGTGAATGTGTCCTGAAATGGTTTACAAGCATAATCAATTGGTTTAATATCTCCGATTTGCTTGATGAATATAAGATCCTAAGGCAGTTAACTCGCTTGTTCTAGTGTAGAATCTATATGTTAACCATGACAATTTGCTAAGACAGGGATTGATTGCATATAGGATAGGTGGCTTACATTAATGTATACATCTACTGCTCGTAGATATAAGTGCAATATATCGGATTGGATAGCACTTGTAACTGGTAACATACTCGAAACTATATACAAGACAGTCCTCAAACAGCGTTAGTCTTCACAAATATCTACAAGGGTATAGGTACAAGAGGGAGCAAACTCATGCTTAAAATGCTTTCTGCAAGCTGTTGTCAGCAATGTTGTTCACATTTTCGATAGTTTTGCATATATTTAAGACTATCACAATAAGCCTAATTTAGTAAACCTTGTACAGCCAACAAACAGACCATAACTCACTTTTCACAGGACATATATAAAACATATACTAGGGTTACAAATAGCTCAACAAAATCAAATAGTGCATAATCAAAACTTAAAACAAAGTACCTTGTGAATAAGAAAAGTCAAAAAATCAGCTGTGTGTGACACTACTTTTTAAAAATTCAATTAATTCAGAGATGTAAACCATATTAGTAAATTTTGAGAGTCATGGTTTTGTTTTATGCTTCAAAAAAAACAACAGTCAATTGATCTTCAAAAAACGTATCACTAACGTTCAAATGATTTGTTGTTAATGTTACCATGAAATACGTTCAGATGTTTTACAAGACTGCTACATGGCTCAGGTTACCTTACCTCAACCAACCTTAGTCTACGATAATTAACAAGCAGAATAATTCTATCAGAATTGCTGCAGAATATAATAAGATAATCATCATTACAATATGATATGAAATCTAGTTCAACAAAACATAGAAGATTTTAATGGGGACAGATGATAAATTAATTTTATAATGTAATTGTCAACAGTGAAAAGTGAAAATTAAAAGAATGCCGCATACAAGGAAAATCTTTAAAACTAGATCTATGTAACACCCTATATTTGGACATAACCCATGCTGTTTCTGTACTACGAAAGCTTTGGTTGTAGTTATTTACACTCTTCCAAAACCTATACCTGCTCAAAAAGATACTCAGCACTACCCCTGCCTTAATTCCTGCATTGCCACTAGATGTATGAAATATTACTATGCTATTTTAAGTAAATTATTGATATTAAGTCAATATTTTAATCATGATGTAGATTGCATGTTTATCGTTATGTACCATTGGTAGAAATCTGGAAACTGCAATATGAATGTAAAAGAGCCAGGCAAATTGCAAAAAGTAATTGAGTAAGAGCAGGAAATGCCACATTCACATATTGCAGACCAACCTATGGCACTCTTTTAAATTAAGCCTTATATAGAATAAAATGTGTGTAGTATATGTAAGCGAATTGGGGAGGGCAGACACAAATTTTATATAGGCCTAACAACAATTTACTACCTTTATCCATTTATGTAAGGCACCTTGTTACCTACGTTATCTCATTAATATATGTGCAGCAATTTTAGATCCATTATTGTTAATATAGTTATATTTCTATTTCGTTATGAAAGATATTTTGCCAATTCCAATGCAATGTAAATAGAAAAATTAATCTGTAAGCAGCTATGCATTACATGCTGGAGCCGGTACAAATCACATACTAATAAGCATATTTAAATATTTTCTTGATTTCACTTTATTGCAAGTTAAAAGTAATAAACAACTTCAAATATATGAAAAAGAACATTTTGAATCAGCGTATAGATCAACATCATGTATATTTCAGGTCAGGTATCAGGGTTTATTCTAAGACATGTAATTTGTAAAGTCACTATCTGCAATTTAGTATAAAATGTAACATAAGTATCGCTGACGAGCAGAAATACATATCACAGATGTATGCAATTGATTTTTATGTCTAATGTAAACATTTAATGCTTAAACTGTTTCACTAATACTATTAAAATAAATCAACATTAGCCTTGTATTGTGTATACTGTTATTTTAAACTTCAGTAGGGTAATTTTGATTACAGGTGATTTATAGAAAAATGACCACACAAAAGTTAATTAATAATGGGTTTTTAAGGCCCCAAGACATGTCCCAAACTGAAAATAGTTTTACTTTCTGGGAGGTGCAGCAAACTCTCAAAGTAGCCCATATATCTCAGCTTAGCCCAAATGAGGGAGAATTTCCGTCATAGTTGCACAAAACTTACGATGTTTGTCTTTGTAAAATCCATAAAATGATGCTTCCAAAGGGGTTCCTTTAATAATAAACATGTTAATTTAAGCCTTCTGAAAGACTTCTACCCTTTTTAGAGTTTAAAAAACATTTTGTTGTTGGACCAGAGAAAAAAACAACACAGTTTGTAAAAATGCTCCGATTATTGAACTTGATGACCTTTGTCCCATTTTAAAGCCGACATATAAACATTTAGTTATAAAAAAACATTTTCTCAATGTTTTTCAGACTTATAACTATAAGCATACAAAATTTGGCTCGAAATGAAATATTTTTCATATAGAAAGATAAAGTTGTTTTACAGTAGTACATATTTTCTCATGTTTGCACTCAATGACCTTTGACCTAATTTCTGGCCTTCATATGCAAATTCAGACTTGGCATCTACCCCTAAGGCTTTGTATACATGCTAAATATTATGTTAAAAGTGGTCTCAAATGTACTCAAAAATGCCAACAAAACCAAAAATATGCATCTTTTTTCGATTCAGATTGCCAACTAGAAGTCATTTGACTGTCCGATAATATAATTATACATAAAAGTATGGGCAGCCATTTGTGCACTAAAATAGTCCTCCTCGGGACAATTTTTCGTTAAAAATACTTTGCGATTACAAAACTGTATCTCAAACGGGGACGTATATGGTTTTCATCGTGACATGATGATAGTTATACGAGTTTTGCCATCTTTATTTTACCCCATTTATAGAAAATTAATGGTTTCAGTAGCAAACTATCCCCTTCGTCCTACAATGACCATCTGCATCAAAGCAGATGTAATTATGAAATACAAACATCATTTAAAACTTGATAGATAACATGTATATGTTTCAATTGTTTATAAGATGTCCATAGTATGAGTCCACGAGCCAGTTGACATAGATTAAATAACTAAGTATCAAATTATCGTGGTTACATATTTTTACTTTTCAGCTTGCCATAGAAAATAAAATAAATTGTCCTTAATTATGTACCGAACGTATGTTTAACTGTATGCAGTGTTTGAGTGCATACAATTTAAAATTTATTTATTTATGTAAAAAATATGCAAGGCAGACCACTTCAGCGTGAGGATAAAAATGAATATGTAAGCGCGCATTTTTTACGAGATGTGCTTCCAAGCAATATATAAATAATTATCAAATACATTTCTGGGCAATAACTGCAGTTTTAATGACATTTAAAGCAATGAAAACTATCAGATTAATTTCAAAGTCGGGATGCCCTTATCTACAATAAGCAGCATGCAAGGGTTTACTTAGCATTTTCCTACCTTGGTTCCCCGACTATATTCTCACGTGATTTCCAACAATGTGGCATTTTGACAAGTGTAGACTCAGACGAGCATGGACAGCCTCCTTTTAGGCTTAGAAATTTTGTATGTGCTTCTGTCGTTAGCTTAACAGTCATATAATATTCAAGCGACCAGCAAAAGCCCTGATCAGACTGGGCGTATGCGCAGGCTGGCCTGAGCCTTTGATAGTCGCACATACCTTATTGTTGAAAATATCATGTCACGGCCGATATATACTTTAGCCCCTCCCACATCACTTACAAATATAGAATATAAATTTTGTGACAATACATGATCATGGCGATAAAAGCAGAATCCCAGAATTCAAATTACCATGACAACCACTTTGATAAACATTACCAGTCGATAGGTGTTTGTCACATGTAATTAAGTATGACTGACTGACAGAGGATATTCATGTATGGTAAAATAACTGCCTAAGGGATGTAAATGAACATAGGCTATTATATCACTGATATAAACTTGGAGTCAAAGGTATAGGTCACAGCTAATAAAAAGTCTAACGGCTCAAAACTCCAACTCCTTCATTTCTGACAAAGGGTGTATATGTTTGTCTTAATGATTGCCTATAAGGTGTAGATATCCGTATGCTATTCATTACACCAGATGACCCAGGAGTCAAAGGACAAGATCACACCAACTTAAGATTTGTCAAAAACTATATTAAGGTTTGTAACACGAACTCCTCATTCAGTCTTTGACCAATGCTGTTTATATCATGCATAATAGCTGGCACTGAGGAATATATGATAATAGGATATTCAAATCGCTGATATAATACCTTGTAGCATGGCCGATGCTTTTTTCTTTGATCTTTGTGGATGTTTAAATCAGACACCCTAGAATAACGACGAAGGAGGAGCTTAAAACCGTACTCTAACTTCCAATTTTAGTTTAACAGCGATGTGGGCGGGAACATCCTAAATAGCGACAATTAACCCGAAGGTAAATTTAATATATTTGACAGCTTTGGCCGGATGCAGGGAGGAGCGAATGTAAATTTCGTCAGGTGTCAGTAACACTTGTTTATTTGCGCCTGCGCCATACTACAAGCTAAATTAAGGATTTTTCCTCGGCTTTCTGTTTAAACCGCTCAGTGGGCTACGCCCACCTCGCGGTTTAAACAAGAAAGCCTCGGAAAAGTATCCTTTATTTATTACTTGGAGCCACATGTCAAGGTCAGAGCTATAAATTTATCTTATTGCTCATAACACTAAGTCCTCCAGTATTTACAAGGGTTTCATATTTGACACAATGATTGCCTATAGAATGTAGATAACAAAAGGCTATTCAGATCACCAATATTACCTTGAAGTCAATGGTCTACGACACATAAATTTTAGATCTGTCGAAAATTGTATTTCAGCCTGTAACACAATCTCTTTATGCATTGTTTCACAGAGGATGTTTTTATTATTCTTTTTGTTTTGCAATCCTTGAAAATGTTTCAGTCTCCGCACATAGGGGCCACTCATCTAATTCTACACTAATTATTCAAATATGTTCTTAAAAGGGTATCCTTTAGAAGCAAATACTGCACCAAGGAACTGAAACTAGAGTGTGCATATTTTCTGGGCCAGACTAGCTAGTTTCTGCCAATTAGGCTTCATCAGTGACCCTCTAATGATGGAACTTTGAAACTATTATCTACAAAAGAAGCATCGCCTTGGAAAGGTCAGTAAAATAACTGGAGGGCTTAAACATGTTTGACGGTACCAATCTCGACCCTATTTCTGATGTGGCTTATGACAGATATATGTTTGGTTTGCATGACTACTATTTGAGCAAACTCATTGAGACCTTGGTCCTTACAAAAACAGGACGCGTAGCTTGCCTTAGTGATTCAAAGTATGCAGGAATTGTTGGGCGTGGTAATGCATTTTGAAAATTAAACAAAATGGAGCATTTACAAATAGTGTAGACCCAGATGAAACTCTGCATAACATTCCGTCACATCAAGGTCTGTGCTATTTGCCATGCTAAGCACATTCTTGTTAACGGTGAATCAGGACCTTCCACGTCGTCATTGGTGCTTAACCCTTTTAAGAATGTCTTAGATCAATTATAAGTCTTACCACAATTGGATTAAGACGCATTAGAATTTAATTGCTTTTTCACACACATTGTGTGTGTGTATCATTCAGAATGCTTCAGAACTGGGATAGAATAACCCCATATTTTTGTTTCTAAAAGTGTACGCACATGCCTTTTGGGCGTATAATATATGGTAGATACGTCCATGACACGGTTCAGTAATGACATTGGAGACGAACATTCGCTTCTCGCACACCAGATTGGGATTTCTGTTGTTTTCACCATGTGAGATAATTCTTTCTCACATACCATCGCATACGAGATCGAGTGATCCCTATGTAAGCTCGCTGTCGGAAAAATCTGTCCCACATCGCTACCCATAAGAGATAAGCGTAACTAATACGAGATAAGCCACACGCGTCCGGTTGCTAATGTGAGATAACATTTTTGGCGTATGACTGTAATCCTTCGAAAACGAAAGTTGAATTGCTGTCAGTCAGGAAATAAAATCTATGTTGAATTTTAAGCGATTTAAGTCGGCCTTCAACTTGGTTTAAAGCTGCATAGTCTGTAACTTTTGATCTTTTCATTTTAGAAATAATGTTTTTATTTTTCAAGAAGACAGTAAAAATACTGAAATTCAGGTATACATTTTACCTTTTTCGTAATAATCAAAAATTATTAGCGCCAAAACAACAGCATTTATGTTAAAAATTAACTGTCTAGAATTATTGGAGGGACGCAAATAATTACAAACAAGAGAAAAAACACCTGTTTTTATAAGATAATTCACTTTTCGATGCAGTTTTCAGCTGTAGAAATTAGATTTATTGAGACAACATAACTTTATTCTACTTTAACAAATGATTTAAAAAGAAATTTTTTTTTTTCGAAAAATGTTCATAGTTACAGAGTATGCAGCTTTAAAAGTAAAACTGCGCATTTTTACTTACAACCTTTATTCAATGCTTTGAACATGCTGAGTGCATTGCGATTGAAATATTTAGCCTGTTGTGTTGGGCATCACCGGACGGGGAGCCTTGACGATGTAAAAACACACCACACACACACACATTTTCCTCAACAAAATTACTAACTCGAGTTACTGTGGCTGATAAGCTAGTTCTTGTAAATCCTATTTGATGAAATGACCATTTGTTTATTGTTTAATGTGCTGTTTATTCGCTGTTTCAGCTTGATTTGTACAGAGCGCGTCATTGACTGTTAACATCGATCTCAGTGACGTCACCAACAAATATTACACAGTACTGTACCGTACGGTCGTGGTATATGAGAAAAAGAAACGATCTTGGTGTCCAGTGGTTCCAGAAAAATCCCAACCCGAGGGCCCACCGTTCCAGTGGGAAACGAGGCATTTTTCTGTCCCCACTGGACACCAATGATGGATTCTATTTATCTATCTCACATACCTGTAACAGCCCGTAGGAAAGAAAACAAACGAACAGCGCTAGTCGCATGCTGGCCACATGCTGGCCGCACGTCGATCCGTGACGTCATTTAAATGTTGAAATAACGTCACCGTATCGCATCTCAGTGTATTCGGATTTTTAAGCCTATTTCATGTTCTTTCCAATAATTTTGAGGTATTTAGCGGTGAGCAATGAAATGAATCCACTATTTGTGTGAGGATGGGATAGAAAAATCTGTCCCTCGCGATCACCGATGGTTATCTCTCAGCAAGTCCTGTGACGGGACGCATTTTTCTATCCCACCCTCACACTCATGATAGATTCTTATATTCTCGCACAAAGTATGGAAGCAAATGAAACGTGTGTCCAACAGGCAGTTAGCCATACTTAGCATGCAACGTGTATCGACACAGTTGTTCCTTTTTGACGTGGACTAGAGTTATTATTTTGCATTTAATTAAGGTCATTAGGTATAGAGGATCTAACATGAGTGCTCATGACTAATTGAATTTATTAAACAAGTAGGAAAAAAACGACAAAATGCGAGGATTGCATAGCATTTTATCGATTTTCGCAACGAGTTAAATAAATTCAATAATACAAGAGCACAAATGTAAGATTCTATTAATCATATGACATTAAGATTACTTTGAATTCTCATTTCTGTACGCAACGTTGTTATGGACGACAGTTCATGCATGTAACGCTACCCAAAAATTATAAACCACTAGTGGTTTGTTGATTTAATGCATGTTGTTATTTCACTCCCAGACGATATTTTACTCACAGAACTGAAATCATATGATTAACGAGTGTTTTTTTTCTAATTTCTCAACAAAATAGTTGTTGGTGATAAGCAATGAACCGTGTTTATCCACAACACATGTTTAAACTTCTTGACAGGATAACATTTCGCATATTTACACATAAGGAAATTTTATTCCGTCTTAGGTTTAACATTTCAAAAGCAGCGACGTCTTATACACCTATACACTTAATAAAATGCGACCAACACTAGAACACACACTAATATGTAACCAGCAAGGACATCAAGCATAAGAAATCGATAATATGGAAGATCAGCGACAGCAGGATGCAAATGATTGCCGCCATATTTGATCACGTGGTCTATCCACCATGCTGCACGTTGTGATGGTGTCAATGGTCTACTCTTAAATATGTTTGAGGCTTTAGTAATATTCTGTTTATATGAAGAATTTGGTTAATATTTCATCAACAGCTGTAGCTAAAGTCTCTGCGGTGAACTCTGCGGTGAACTCTGCGATGTTGAGATATAATCCATATCCTTTCTGTTGTATTCTCAGAGCGTTATAATGTTGATCTGTAAATATGGGAAGACAGATAATAGGTACCGCATGATATAATGCTTCGACTTGAGCGTTGTGGCCACAATGGGATATGAATGGTTTGGTATGAGGATGTCCAAGAATGTCGTTTTGTGGTACCCAAGGCATTGTCATAATGTTGCCATTTATATTTGCTTCAACTACATCATATTTAAAAACGGCTTTCATTTTTCTTTTCATTTGGATTGAATTCACTATTTTGTTAATAATATGACTTGGAAGAGATTTCACAATACTACCAAATGTTATCAATATTACTCCATCGTTAGCAGTATCAATGAATGAATTAAGATCTCCAGTTAATGGAACAGCCGGACGAGTAGCTGCTCCTCCCACGTATATCATATTAGGATATGTTGGTAGATGGTAGTCTATCAGTTCATCATGGTCCAGTAGGTACAATTCCGTTTTAGCCTTGAGCTATTCATTTGTAAGATGAGGTTTCTCTGGAGCAAATGTACCAACGATATCTGACGGATTGATTGGATCTGGAAGAATCAGCATCCCCAGGTACAATAGCGTATTATATAACCGTTCCAAATAGGTCATCCTGTCAGTAAAGGGTAGGAATTTAAGAACAGGATACGCGGATGAATGTATAAAACTCCTCATGTGGTGTATTTCGAACAATGCGCCAAATTGAATAAACGGAACTGAGAGTTAGTATGGGATTACGCTCAAGCAAGGGTTTTCGAAGTTAGTATCTATAATGACGAGATCAAAGTGTCTTTGTTCAAGTTGTTTCAGTAGAGATTTATCACTAGCTACAAAAGGACACAACTTATTAAAGCGTAAGAGGTAAGATAACGGAATGGCTGAACCGGTGGTGGTACCATGCTTAATAAAAGGAACAGCAATATTCTCCCTAAAATAACGTACAAACTTGTTCATTCCTTCTGAAACTATAATATCTGACTTGGACACACCAGTGATATGTTGTCTTCCTGGCACATCTGGAAACACAAATGTTGTATTATAACCAATAATCTTGAGTTCATGAGCGATATTCACCAAACTGAACCATCGGCTATAAGCAGGCATGGACAGAACTAAGACGTTGCCTTGTCTTTTAGTGAGAGGTGGAGCTGTTGATTTGGCTGCAAGTGTCATCGTTGTGTCAATCAAAGATAGCCCAACTGCCATCATGGCTAAGCCTTGAATTACCTTCCACATGGCTGCATACATCTGTCAAATTTCTGAAAGCAAGAAAAAGCTCATTTGCTTTCTACGATTTGGTTTGTTTGATTTAATGATTGACGCCCCAGTCAACAAGATTTTAATCACGCCATGACATTTTCTGGTATTTGGTACTAAGCAAATGATTAAGTGTCTTGCGTAAGGATGTAACACATTGCCCTCAGTGAGGCTAGAAGCGGGAACCTCTTGATATGATATCGGGCACTCTAGTACTGAGCCTCTGTGCTCTTCATACGCTGTATGATTTTTTTTACTTAAATAATACAATAACAATACAATACAAAATTTTATTGGCAACTAAACATTCTGCCATGCTTATGGCCAACAAAGTATTCTACCAGACAACCAGACAATCACCAATTTAGCATTTTATTCCAACGAAATTTACAGATTAGCTGTCAATAATATAAAGTTGACTATCTATTATTGTCACCCAAGTGCAAGCTAAACTAGGGCGGATTTGATTTAGATATTTTAGAGTACACGGAGTACGCCAGGAGCCAATTTCATCAACGAATTTACGACGTGTTTTTATCTTAAAAACATCGTACGAAGTTCGTACGTTAAACATCGGGTTTCATCAAACTCTCGAGATTTAAGAAGTTCTTACTTTTTGTCGTATACATAAGACGAAAGTTTAGGTGTCGCAGCCTAGCAGTTTCGTCTTAAATGGTATTAAATAAATAAGTTACAATTATGGTTGCTGCTTTCCAAGTTATTTTAGAGGCTTAAGAGGAAGAAAACCGACCGAGAGTAAAAAGACCTAGAGTATTCAGAGACAGGTAAAGTAGAGTTTGATTCCTTAATTGTTAATTTGGGCTAATTTAATTAAGTCTTAAAGTCCCAGTCAACAACATTTCAGTCATGTCGAGACTCCTCCCAGAGAGAGAAATAGAGAGAGGGCAAGAGAGGGAGAGAGAGAGAGTCAAAGAGATAGAGATAAATAATAGTATAGACTAAAGTTTTGTTTGATTTGATTCTTTATGTCCCATCAACAATATTTCAGTTAAACAGGGACAGGTCTTCCTGGGTTAAACCAGTACTAAGCTAGGATAAATGTATTTTGCTCAAGGACTACAATGCAGTGACGCCGGTGAGGCTCGAACCCGCGGCCCCTCGGTCTGGAGTCAAGCACTCTACCACTGCGCTCCCTATATAGACTAAAGGGCAGCAAGCCCCACCCAAATTTGCCTCAAATGAAGCAAATTTCATTCTGCCATCAAAAAAATATAGCAGTGTCGTCTCTCTGAAAGCTTCAGCAGACAGCGCACCTGTCCTCCCTCTGCCTTCATACCAAAATGACCCACTCAGGAAAAGTAGACAAGGGTACATAGAATCTGTCCATTACATATGCAGTTTAAAATTACAGATTAAAGTTACCTATGCAACCTTCGCGCATTTATAGTTTCAGTCGGTTTCAGCCATGCCAAACACCCTACTTAACCAACCTTTTGGATATGAATGCATACTCAACATAGTGTATGTGCGTGCGCACTTATATGTGTTTCGTAGGTGTACGCAGAAAAGGTATCATGCAGCCATACCCACATGTACCTCAAAGAGTGTGATCATACCTCATCCACAGTCCTTTTGGTGTTGCTAACTGCATTCACCCCGTTGGTAATGTCTTGCCCTTGGACCTTAATTCGATCATTGCTTACAAATGAAGAGCGTTTCCCGAATAAAATTGCCTGTCGTTTGTCGACCCCTTCCAGAAGCACTTCAATTTCATCCGCCTTCCAATTTTCCTTCTTCGCCTTTGTTGACATTTTGAAGGTGTGTAAACTCTCTTACACGGCTATAATAAGACAGCACATGATTTGGCACATGATATTCTGTGGCCCCGTGCTAAGGCATGGTAAAAATACGACGTCTTTTGTGAAACACAACTTTTTCATCGTACGAACAATTTGCGATGTTTTGATGAAACTGACGTACGCACTTCTCAGAAAACAACGTACGCACAATTTAAGATATATCGTACGAACTTTATTGATGAAATTGGCCCCAGAACAGCCGTCTAAAATAAGCAAAACTGGGCACTCTGGAGTACTCTGGAGTTAATCAAGCGATTACCGTTTGAGTTGCGAAAATATAACACAATCTGATTGCCAAGAAGAAGAAAAGAGAATGACCAAATACATGTGCTTTCAATCCCTTTTACTAATGACCATATATTTTCGATATGAATAATTATCAGAACCTATTAGAACCTATCAGAAAAAGACACAAAATTAACATTGTAGGCAGTGCTCTGCCATCTTGTTTTGGAACAGGTCACGTGACTGTTCTGTCTACACCACCTCGGAAGATGGAGTACTCCGGTGTATGCCAGCACAGGTGTTCCAGCGCACTTGATTTCTATTCTGTTTGTTCCGAGTCGACAGCTAAATCAAGTCTGCCCCATACACAAAAACTTGTTTATTTCTACATGCTCATTACACGGAAACATTAAAAAGTAAAGGTGAGAAGTTTGTGAAAAAAAGATTATGGCGAAAACACACATTTATTGAATTGACATACATGTTGTAGATGTATACTGGAATTGCCTCAATGAGGCAATTCCAATGTGTACCAACAACATGTGTTACTGAAATGATAGAAACCTCTTTTAAAATATACATTTATCAAGAATCATGTCCATTATCTTTGCCTATTTAAAACATCTCAATCTGCCAATCAGTATTAAACTAACTGTCGCTATATGGCAATTATAATATTTACATAACAGCTATATCGTCAAACTATGCTTTTGCTAAGCTGGGGCCAATTTCATAAATAAAGTTCGTACGATATATCTTAAATTGTGCGTACGTTGTTTTCTGAGAAGTGCGTACGTCAGTTTCATCAAAACATCTTAAATTGTTCGTAAGAACAAAAATTTGCGTTTCACTAAAAACGTCGTATTTTAAACATTGCCTAACTTTAGTCTCCAAATATCATGTGATTGGTCACGTGCGGACTTTATATATGACCGTGTAAAGTGGTTTAACACAGAGTGAAAAATACGTAGGTATATGAAGAAAGTTTTAAAGAAGAAGCATGTGCGGATCCGAATAAGGGAGGGGGTCCGGACCTTCATCCCCTTGAAAATCACAAGTTATAAAGGTTTCCATAGAAATTAGCAAGTGGACCACCTGGAAAATAATGGATCCCCCTCCCAGAAACTTGAAGTGTTCAAAATCAAAAAATATCCTGTTGGTTTTACCACAGAACCCCTTCCCTTAGACGTGATAGGGGAAGGGGTGGGAGAGGTTACATGGGCAAATAAATAACTCATAAGCACCAAGGAAAGGGGGTCTTATTTTCTCATTTTGGTAAACCATTTGGTATGTAAAGGGTGGTCTTGATTGTAGTACTTACAAGGTATTTAAACTTTTGTTGATTTTTTGCTCTTCAGCCTCTAGAACCGTGTGAAATGCAGCAGCCTTGGTAGCTAAGTAGTAAGTTAGTAATAATTAAGACAAAGATGTCAGCTGCGACACCTAAATATTTGTCTTAAATCTACGACAAAAAGTAAGAAGTTCGCAAAGTTCAATAGTTTGGTGAAACACGATTTTTAACGTACGAACTTCGTACGATGTTTTAAAGACAAAAACACGTCGTAAACTCGTTGATGAAATTGGCCCCTGGTACTTGCGTGGTTGTTATAAAACTAGACCAAACTGCAAGAGAGTATGACCAGGGAAGGCCACAATTACAGACCACAGTGTAACCACTGGCAACACGAGGAGGCAATCAGAACTGCCTCGGCCAATTCCGTGGAATCAGACCTCGGATGTACTTGATAACATGGCGCTGACATTGAATAAAGTGACGCTGACGTCACAGAAACCATGCCAGCACAATAAGAAGTGTGACTGCAGCGAAACAAACGGTTGTAAATGAAATTTATGTGTTGTTGTTTTTTTTCAAAAAAAATATCGCTTCAGTTATTTTGTTGATAAAACGTTTCGGGTAATCAAAATGATTGATTTTAATAGGACTGGACCCACAAGCTACAGTACTTGTTTTCATTACGCCAGTTCCGGCTAACAAAATGCAGCTTTTTCATACAAAGTACTACGCCTAACATACACCTGAGTACTGATCCCCGAATTGGGCCTTGGGGTTTTACAATTACACGAGGAAGGGACACAACACAGTAGCAGCCACACGACAGCAAGAACATAATTAAAGTTAAGCAATTTGCTATCTACTTAAGCTAAGCTTCAATGACTTAACTTAGTGCTTCGATGCAATACATGGATCGAACATAGAAAGTCCACAAAACATTGGAGCAACAATCAACACCAAATCAACAACGGAACCACGGTCTAAGAATGGACAGCAGTCAGTAAATTTTATTTTGTTGTTTGCAAAATATTACATCTACTGTTCTCGCTGCAACTATCATTCATTAATGCTTGAAAGTTTCAAGAAAAAATTATATTTCATGTATAAAACACACATGGAAATAGCATATCCCAATAACAATTTTGATATAACCAGAGTCAATCCATATACGATTAATTCAAACTATCTTCATACATGCAACCCTTTAAAAAAATTATATAGGACAGACTCCAGCTCGCCGACCCCCCCCCCCCCACAGTCCTCATTTTTAAGCTGTCAGTTATACACTTGCATACACATAAAATATCTGTTTGTTTTAATGTTAAGACGTACAACGACAGATGGTATGTATATGTATCATAGATATGCTATAAGTAAATATTGTAAATGGATATATTACTATGCAAAATAAGTTTAGCAATTGTTTTGTATGGGTATGCCCATCCACATCAGATCTCAAGTTTCATTTGCTGTCATGAAGATACAAGCGCCGAACATCTGACAAAAATTTCCATTTAAAAATATGGAATAAACAAACCGTGCTAAAGTGACGTTAAATTTTAAGGCTAGCGGGTAACGTGGGTATTTCTGATCATTGGAGGAAGCCAAAAACATTTTCAAGCGATTGTTAGGTCACTGAAACCAAACAAAGCGTAGCAAATGCTGCAATTTTCAAAACTGTCTAAGAGAAATAAAGGACCAAGTTTTCACAATTTGACGTTTTTATTAATGCTTTTACGTTATCGCCTTTAAACGGCGTTTCTGGTCGGGTTTTCTTGAACCACATTGACAAGTGAACCTGTTTTATGCCTTCCAACAAATTCACAAAAATAATGTTGAATGAAACATCTACATGGCTGTAATGCACGAGCCGAAAGATAAAATCTAACGTCACCATTATCTCGCAAATGCGTCGCACCATTTTCCGGCAACTTAAGGCTATATCAACCATAAGATCAATTACATTGTAAGCCTATGCCATCTTTGTAAACTGAGTCTCTGTTGAACTGGCACGCCAATTAACATTAAAAGTGTAATCCAATGATGACTACGTTTTGACGTCATTGATGGCAGCTGATTTTTTCAGCAAGAAATCTCTATCACATCTGTCTCACAACAAATAGTTTTTATAGGAGTATGATGCATGAGGAAGATGTAAGACCACCAAACGAAAAATCACATGCTTATCATTTAGCATTACTTACAACGGATGTCATTTTTGCTTACTGACCCCTCTTTCAATTTTTTTCACAAATCAGGTTCTTTACCTTGTATATAAAAGGAATCTAGCGATCATACACTTTATAACTGACAACTTTCAACAGTATAAATTTATTATTTTACATATAAATAGCACAATATACACAGCTAATATAAAATAACAAATTGGACTCAAAATTGTCTTGTGCTTCGCAGTTCATAAATCTACGCACAACCATACTCTTTTGAGATGCCATACATCGTCTATTTTTGATCTACACTTTACGTCAAGTTAATAAATAGTTCAGATGTTCCCTAGTTATATATATATATATCAGCACAAAATGCTATGTTCCACGACGACGTTAGATAAAACACCAAGATTGAATAACCACGCGCTAATGCAGCATACGAGACACACTAACGCTTAATGATGCAATCTGTACGAAGCATAACGTTATATATCTAATGAACGACCAATGTCAAATACCGAAATTAGAGTTGGAACAACGCACCCTATGCCAACATAACGCACTGAGATTGAATAATCACACGCTAATGCGACACACGGAACACTAACGTTTAATGACACAATCTGTGCTCAACAGCGTTAGGTTTTCATTTGTCAATCAATGTTAAATATCACATGTAATGTGAAATATTCATATACGCCCCGCCAAACACCGCACATCGCCATCAAATAGTACGTTCTATATCAAACACAGCGTTTAGACGTCAAATAATATGCTCTATGCCAAACACAGCACATAGAGAATTGCGCTACTGTCAAACGTTGTACGTTAATATTGAATAATGCGCCCTATGCCAAACACAGTACATAGTGGCTGAACAAAATGCATGCTAATGCCAAACACAGTACATTAACGTTACATATTTCGCTCTATGCCAAACACAGCACATAGAATTCGATAATACGCTCTATGCCAAACACAGCACATAGAGAGCTGCGCGTACGCCATACACAGTACATTAACGTTACATATTTCGCTCTATGCCAAACACGGCACATAGAGTTTGATAATACGCTCTATGCCAAACACAGCACATAGAGAGCCGCGCTAATGCCACACACAGCACATTAACGTCAAATAGTCACGCTGTCATAATTTCTATGATGGAAAACGCGTATTTGCTATCCAAATCAACCACATGACACCCTCTCATCATCTCTAGTAATTGACTGGGGGGGCTACATCGCACCACAATGTCGAGCTTCAGCTGTCGCCGTTTTACAAACAGATATTGGCTACAGTGACTGGTCTGGGAAGACTGCTATCTACAGGACCATAGGGCTGGCACAAAGAGCCACAGTATTTCTCTCTGTCCAACAATATTACATTTGAGTGAATTCTTCTTTAAAATAAAACTAACACTATCTCTGTCGCCTCTTGAATGTAAATGCAGAATGAATATACATGTGAGTAAAAACTCAGAATTAAAATACCTACAAAAGGTGGCACATCACAAATTTACCTGTAGAGATCGCATACCACTATTTACCTGTATAAGGTTGAACACCAAATTTGTGACACAATTCTTGCTCTCCCCAAATGCCTATTTTAAAGTGACGTTAAATTTTAAGGCTAGCGGGCAACGTGGGTATTTCTGATCATTGGGGGAAGCCAAAAACATTTTCAAGCGATTGTTTGGTCACTGAAACCAAACAAAACATAGCAAATGCTGCAATTTTCAAAACTGTCTAAGAGAATTAAGGACCAAGTTTTCACAATTTGACGTTTTTATTCATGCTTTTACTTTATCGCCTTTAAACGGCGTTTCTAGTCGCTTTTTCTTGAACCACATTGACAAGTGAAACTGTTTTATGCCTTCCAA
The DNA here is from genome assembly GCA_964019695.1 of Loripinus fragilis. Taxonomy (NCBI): domain Eukaryota; kingdom Metazoa; phylum Mollusca; class Bivalvia; order Lucinida; family Lucinidae; genus Loripinus; species Loripinus fragilis. The sequence goes on from OZ026528.1 coordinate 22,793,323, forward strand.
CAAATTCAGAAAAATAATGTTGAATGAAACATCTACATGGCGATAGAGCACGAGCCGAAAGATAAAATCTTACGTCACCATTATCTCGCAAATGCGTCGCACCATGTTTGAAGGTTTTCTCGCGTCGATGCTCAATGCTCGTTCACAATTCCGCGAAATAGAAGGCATTACCAACTCGCCAATTAGTTTGCAAATGATCAAAATCAGACGAGCCTTTAGTATGTAAATGTGGTCATGTAATGCTTATAATGGTTATGGTAAGTTAATGCTCCTGTAGTTTTGTAACTATTCAAATTGTTGTTAAAATGAAATGATATGCTTGACAAAGCCTCGTATTTTATCTCTTTTCTCCAACTTGTTAAATTAGATTTTATTCAATAATAAATGCAAACTCATGTAAGATTATCTATTTATAAGAGAACAAGTACATTACCTAATCAGAGTGAACAACTGTCCCACCATAGATGAAATGTTGCGCAGACGTTGATATTTATGGTAAAAAACTTCACCGATTTTTATCATGTTTATCTGCCGCATTCGAATTGTATGCATGTATTTTCAATCACATTGAAACAGTGAAAAATTGTTGATACGGATCAGATTGCTTGGCTTGATAAAAGTATGGACAGTTTGTTTTTTATCTTTTTGTGACCACTGTAATACAAGTAGTGCTATAGTAGAGGGGTCCCAAAAAAAGATAAGTTAGGATTAAGCATTATAAAGGTTGATACCTTTGTGCATCAATATGTCTATATACATTATATCAAATTTTTAAAAGATCAGGGGGCCACAGTGCATTGACTTCACCTGTTAGCATGCACATTAAATCAGATATTCGTTTGTTAAAGTCGAACAACATGACATTGTATGACCTGATCAGATTGAATATCGCTATGCTCTATGAGCCGCGACACGTGATTTCCAACAATGTTGCATTTTAACAAGTGAAACCTCAGTCGAGCCTGGGCAGCCTCTTTTTAGGATGCTCCTCTGTCGGTAGCTTAACAGTCATATACTTAAGGACTTTAAAAACGCACCACCTGCTGAAATGCTAATTTATGTCGAAAATTGAATATTTCATTATGTGAAAAATAAAATTGACAATTTCCGTCATTTAGCTTGCATTTAATAAGAAAATCGAAACGCTGTGACGTATGATTGTCGTGACGTCGCGATAATTCTGAAACATCTGAAATTCAAAGTCCCTTCCATAATGAATGAAAAAAAGTTTTCGAACCGATGTTTGTTTTTGAAATCAAAAGGAAAGTCAAAATCAAATCATTAAATTTTAGGCCTCTGGCAAAGTTCATTACGTCTACATGACGTCATTGATTTTTGACGTAATTGGCAGTTCATATCCTGAGGATCAGGAATAATCAAAATATTTTCATTGCTAGCAGGTACTCCTCAATCAGTTGCATAAAAGACAAAAGTATGGCGACATGCGCGGACGTCACCAGGCTGTTATTGCTGTTAGAAAATTTAAGACTGACGTTAGCAAAGAAATGCTGCGAGTGAGAGTGTAATACAATGAAAATATCCGAAACCTTTTGTGTTTTTACATTTGTTAAGACATCTGGCTACCTCCTCAAAGTGTTTGTTTTCAAATTAAATAAAAATTAAATCGAATTCACATTTGTCAGAAGACAATTGTTGAAAACACTTACGTCGATATTACGGAGTCCAGCTGAATTGCGCGAATATTCGTAACCGTTTCTTACCTGACAAACTCACAGCAGTTTAAATGAGCTCCTTAATCAGTTTTTGACCAAGGATGTTCATTTGGGCACAGTGGCTGACTACGAATAAGGTGTTTATGACAATATAGAATATTCAAATCGCTGATATAATACCTTGAAGTAAGTAGGGGTGCAAAGCTCAGGAATCAAAGGTCAAGGTCACAGCTATAAAATGTATCTTATCGCTTGCAACACTAACTCCGCCATTATTTGACCAACAGTGTTTATATTTGGCACAAAAATTGCCTATGGAATGTAGATCACAAACGACTATTCAGATCACCAATATTAACTTGGAATCAATGGGCAAGGCCTCGAGGTTATAAAACCTAAGTTCATTCTCAGACTCAAAATAAAGTGCAATGATTAGCTGCTTGCGGACACGTGTCCGCAAGCAGCCAATCATTGCGCATTATTTTGAGTCTGAGACTGAACTCAAGTTTTATAACCTCTAGGCAAGGTCATATAAACTTAAGATCTTTCAAAAACTGTATCGCAGCTTGTAGCACAAACCCTTCGTTCATTTTTTTCACGGAGGATCTTAATTTTGGGCACAATGGTTACCTATGCGGTTTCAACAATAATCGTCCATTTAAACCACTGAAATGACCTTTGAGTTAAAGGCCAAGGTAACACCTATAGAATCTGGTGGAGGCTCTGCTGCTATCGATTCAATGTTTGTTCTTGCTGATATTGTTTGTAGGGGATCTGTGGTTTATCTTTGTTTGTTATTCATTGCGAGATGTATGTCCTCTCTGGTTTTACAATCATGTTGATGATGAAAAGAGAATCGGCTGTTTAACTTAAACTGTATTCCTGTTTCTTGTGACTGGCAGTGTACATAGGCTCTTCCTCACGGTGCCATGCGTTGGTCAGTGGTGTTTAATTGCGGTATTTCCTGATCATACTATCTTACCACTTATGGCTGGTAACGCCAACCCCTCAATTTGGTCCAAGGTGTGCATATCTGGGGTATAGATAGTAACATGCTTTTTAGAAAACCAATATAATTTGGAGTCAAAAGTCAAGGACACATAAACTTATAATCTGTACAAAAATGTACTACGTCCAGTAATGCTATCTCCTTGTCATTTTGACCAAGGATGATCATAAATAGCACGATGGAATGCAGATGATAATGAGCTATTTACGTTCACTGATAAGGAATTTGAGTGAAATATTACGGTCACTTATAATAAAATCTGTCTTGCAGCTCGTAACGCAGACTTTTCTTTTATTTTATACCTTTTTGGGACGCATATGTTTAATACTATTAATGGGCCTCGACGCGAGAAAACCTGTCTTCGGGGGTTTGCGAACAACACAGGCGCAGACCAGCCTGCGCATCCGCGCAGTCTGATCAGCGCCTTTGTTATTCGCTTTTTGAAAAGTATGATATGTAAACTTGCTACAGATGAACTTTCAATTTTCTAGCTAGTCTCTGTAGCTGAGGAGACTGGTTTGAAACTCGCTTTGTCAGAAACCCCGAAGACAGGTTTTGTCGCGACGAGGCCCATTTAGAAGACATATAAAGCGGATCAAGCCTGTGTGTAGCTATCGTACTAGAGTTGCTGCATGCTTTTTGTTTTGGGGTTTTCCTTTGAATGAACTTTAATGGGGAAAAATTCTGTGCACCCAATTGCATCAATAACATTTGAGATAGTTTGATATTTTAGAAGGTATATTATACTAGCCAAAAGTACTAACCAGCCACCTGCATTTTATTAATTTTCTTCAAAGAATAAAATGACATTACAACTGTTTTTGCATCTTGAAATAGCCAGATACGTCATATACCATAGATAGTAAAGATATTGACAAAATGTTCAACAGTACATGCAGGATGCTCATTTGAACGGTGGTACCCACATTTAGCTTTTGACCTAGCCATTATAACCTAGGAGGCTTGTTATGATCCTCAGCAACTAGCACACCAAACTTAGCAGCCATATGGTATCAATGCCTATAAACGACATACCTCTCGTCAAGCAAATTATGCTCATAGGTATTAACAGTGCTAAGTTATTGCTTTAGGGTGGTAATGTTGTACATTTTTATAACGACCACAACGTCGTAAGTAACCGTATTTGCAGGCGCTAAAACAATTCCTGTGGAATTTCTAAGCCCTTTCGTCAAATTTTAAAAAAGAATTTAGGTTTAGGTGGCAGAAGATTAAAATTATTTCTATAAAATGAAATTCTACTATCAATAATTTAAAAAAAATCCAAGTATTTAAAGCGTAAGATTCAACATGCTCTCGCATAAACCATCGATAGCAAAACGCTGGTAAGCAACCAACAATTTCTTCCCGACATTTGTTGAAGTCTATCGCTGAAGAAAACCTGTATTTAGATTTTTTTTACATAGAATAGGCTGAATTCTTGAAACAGTAAGAGTTTTTTTTTTTAAATCCTCAGTTATTATATGACCAGCAGGTTAATACCAATCTTTTCACTCCATACAATCTCAAGAATCGGGAATAGTGATATCAAGATCAGTCACTAATTTGTTAGTACTACGAATAAGTTTATTGTACTTATTATAACAAATAATAGGCGATTCCTTATTTTCATTATATAAGTAGTTATAGTTTACTCCGCCCCATCATGTGCTTCATACCTAGTCAGCACAGAAATTTACATTTTTGGCCAAACCTAATCATATTTATTATACCTCACGTGAATTCCCCATACAAAACTTCCATAGACGAACGACTGATATTTAAGAAATAGATCAGCTCCAGCAGTGAATTGTTGAGTAATAATTCACTGTTTGGAGGTCAGTTGTAAAGAAGATCAAATCACGAGCGCGCAGCGCGAGTGATTTATCTTTGTACAACTGACCGACAAACAGTGAATTATTACTCAACAATTCACGCACTGGAGCTGATCTATTTCGATTCTAACACACAATAAACGACGAAAACACATTCGAAGTCTTCAGCTTCTTCCAACTTTCCGCCATTGCACTGAAGAACTCCCGCCAATTCTTAGACTACGTCGCATACCTTTACATGTAATTGTAACGTCTTTCAAGCGTAAAAACGACGTTACACCGTCTAACGCCATAAGTGACGTCATTTTCTAGTGACGTCAGCTATCACACACTTTTGCAGTGAATTATTGTGGGATATATCACAGTTTGTTACCGTTGGCTCTATAGGCGAGGTGTGTTAGAATTTATAATATCACCCGTTGCTACAGCAACGGCGAATACCGCCATGTGTTTGCCATAGCAGCGGGTGATATTATAAAATATCAGGGCGGTCACATGATGCGCAACGCCGATTCGCGTACGGTTCGTTCACGTCAGGAGACGTTCAACAGCAATGGCGGACATAAAACATGATTTGGTGACTTTAAACTCCAAATTGCTTCGTTGTTTATGATCAGAAACATAAAGAATGGGTACTCGTTTTCTTAGTTAGGACGAGAGGAACACGTTGAGACTAAATTTGAGCGGATTTGGTGAAATTTTCTATTTTGCAACAAAACCGCATCTTGTACAGTATCTCAATTTAAACGACGCTGCTTCGTATTAAGTTTGACGTCATCGACTTTTTATGACGTAATTTGTTTAACCGAACGTCATGATCAGTTCGAGCATTCAAAATGTTCATAAAAACATTTTTGTGAAAGATGTATTTTCATTCATGCATATCTAAGAGGCTGTGCATTATTTTCCCTTTGGAACTCCCCTCACCATGGTAGGCCTAAGACGGTAGAAAATAAAGGATCTAATGTTCGGTATAATAAAATGAATATTACATTCCCTGCGCGGGTGAAAGTCGAAAATATCATCCCTCGAAATATGATTATAAACCTCGGCTGCGCCTCGGTTGATAATCACATTCCTCGGGGTGATATTTTCGACTATCACCCGCGCAGGGAATGTAATATTTATATAATATTGTCAATATTTGTAACATCTATTAATTAAAGTGAAGTGATCAATGCGACTATTTCGCAAGGCGCAGTCATGAAACAGGAGGAGAAACTATAAGTAGGTCATATATCCTATATTACAAATATAATGAAATTAAGTGATTCACTCGCTGCGCTCGTTCCCGCTTAATCACTTTATAATTGTAACATATGATCTATAACCTATACATTATCAATTTATTCTCTAGATATATCTATGATTGTTTCAAGTCAAGAGCTGATTTTACATAATGTTTTGCTTTTTATTCACAAAAGGTTTATCCATTTTAAATCTAGGCCAAAAAAGCTTGACTTGATGTATTTGTATTTGTCTTATAAGTGATGAATTGTTTACTTATGTATTTTGTTTGTTGTATTTATGTATTATTATTGTTAAATATGCCAGAAATGGCCCATGATTGGATTAATAAAAGTAATCTATTCTATTCTATTCTAGAAGGCATTACCAACTTGCCAATTTGTTTTTAAATTTGATCAAAATTGAACGATCTTTAAGTATGTGATTTTGACTGTGTTGATGCCCATGTAGTTGTCAAATTATTCAAGTTGTTGTTTAAATGCGATAAAAGGATTTACAAAGTATGTATGGAGGCAAAGACCAGGAACCGATACAATCCCATCGATGCACCACACCCGACGGAGGACACCAATCGGGATAATGATAAAAGCAACAACAAAACAACACACACAAGAGAGCCAAGAGGTAAGCCCTTTCCCAGCTGTTGACCGCAAAGCCTCATACTTATATTTACACTGCGAGTCTTAAAATGAACCTTTACATTGGAGATGTTGTTCATACGTGTAGCTTCATCTTACATGAGTGCTCATCTTTTATTAAATGTTTTAAACGAGTTGAGGAAAGAGATAAATGCAAGGCTTCCCGAGCATTTAATCTCTTTTTCGCAACTCGTTTAATAAATTAAATATTATGGGAGTACGATTAATAAGTTATATTTATCACACGACATTAATATTCATTAAAATACATTCTTGGCGTGAAAACGTCAAGATTTTGCAATTTTTTTTACGGAACGTTATAATGGAAGTCATTTCGCTACGTACTTATCTGTAAACCACAAGTGGTTTATCGATTTTATTGCATGACGTTATTTCACTCGCGACGTCAGGTGATAACTTTTTTTTTTCTCCAAGTTGTTTAATAATTCAATAATAAATATGAACTCATGTAAGATTCTCTATCTACAGGAATATAGGATATATTCAATTTTTTGGAATGAATATGCCATTTATTTCATTGAGTGATGCGAAAATGCATATATACATTTCTTGCTTCCTTTAATGAAATTAATGGCATATTCATGACAAGATTTGATTTTTTTTTTATTATATACACGTTTAAGCGTGACAAATTATTTGCACTATATGACGTGATACACGTTCGCACATTACGTACCAATAATGACATTATATAATGTGCCATGTCGGCCAAACCTGAAACCACAGGAGTAGGAGTGGAGAAAGGGAAAATTTAAGCAAATCCCTACAATTTTAGTACCAAAAGTTTCCTTGCGATCTAATTTAAAAAATGAATACCCACAAATTTTCAACTAATAAGAACGTTATAGGCGTTATGGGCTCAAGGAAATTAACGGAAAAGCACAGGACATCCCATTTCAACCGTGAAATACAACTTAAATGTTCACATGTGAAATACAACTTTTTATATTTTCACATGTAAATAGACCGTTTTCAAATATCCATTATATTTAATCAATATTTTCCTGTATTTCATTTCTTTGTATATAATAAAACAAGTATATTATATAATCCGAGTGAACAGCAATCTTACCATAAATTGTTATCTATCTATCTATCTATGGTAAAATTTGCATGCTGAATAGTTCTCGTATTGCTCTCATCTCAAATTTGTGGCCTGTTAGCCTGCATTTCTCGAATGGTATGCATTTATTCTCAATCATGATGGTAAACTGTTGGTCCTGATCAAATTGCTTCATTAGAAATCAGCTGATCCGGACCTCCAGTGGTCACAAAGAAGATAAATGTGCATTTAGCATGAGAAAGGCTAATACTTTTATAAACATGCATTTCAACACACGCTATCATTTTTTTGAGATAAGAGGACCACATGGCATTAACCTCACCTGTTAGCTATGCACACGGTGCATACATATGAAATCAGATCTCAGTGATGATTAAAGTCAAACAGCATGTATAGCGATCCGATAAAATTAGATTTCTCTATATTCTATTTATTCCTTTAACTTAGCCCAACTGGCAACTCATCAAGAAGACATTTAAATATGGATCAACTGACTGTAATCTGCACGACCCATGGTAAACGATTACACATCAGTAGCTGGTGCCAGGAGGAATGTTTGGAAAGCAAATAAGACGGACACACGGACTCACACAGTGTTCATTATATGTATTGTACCTATCTGCGGGTCATGCAAAGTTTCGACATAAAGTCTTTAAAATACAGTTTTTATTGATAATTTCGTTTTGCACTTTTTTCAATTTAAATAAATTTTGTGATTTGTGGCAGATTTTTACGTTTTAAATTCTCTAGCCCTTGAATACCAGTGGCTTGAAAATTTTAAGATAATTAAGTATGCAATTTTTATCCAAACATACCATGTGGTTCAAGAGTTATGAGGATTTTAACTGACCACAATCAGCCGGACTGATGCTCAGCGAAGCGTCATCCATCTAAAAATGCTGTTACGCATGCCAGTGGTTAGACGATGTTGACATGTATATGAATGCAAAATTTGATCAAAATATACGATATGGTTCAAGAGCTATTCACATTTTCACTAAGTGGATAGACAGAGGGACTCACCCATTGCTAGTCCTGCAATGTATGCCCGGCCTCAAGGTTATAAAGCTTGAGTTCATTCTCAGACTCAAAATAAAGCCCAATGATTGGCTGCTTGCAGACATGTGTCCGCAAGCAGCCAATCATTGCGCTTTATTTTGAGCCTGAGACTGTACTCAAGTTTTATAACCTCAAGGTCTGATATGATTATTACATTCTCCTACATAAACTTTTGTGGCTGTTCCGTGGCAGTAACCAGTAAAAGGCTGGTTGGATTTGTTGCTTTTTGGTTTTATGTCCACTCAACCAGTGGACAGCTTCAAACTGGTGGAGCCAGGGATAGAATGGGGGACTCCTGGGTACAAGCTGACGTGTCCCCTGGTTTACGAGTAGACCCGTTTGTAATGAAACTCTAGGTGTTTTTGGTGGTACTGGACTCATCAGCATATGTCCAAAAAGTTACAATCTTTTGATATGTTAAAAAATAGCTGAAAACTCATCTATTTTGACAAAAAATAACAGGACCTTACCGTGCTTTTTAAAAAGTTATTAAACTTTAAAAATCATAAAATATGAGATTTTCAAAATATCAATTTCTCATATTTTAAAAACATTGAAAGTGAGAAATGCCATATATTTCCCTGGGAATACTCTACATGCTATTGGCTAACAAAAGAATACAAAAAAACAGCGAAAAAAGGCACATAGCTTATTTTTAAGCTAAAACATATTTTGTAAATAAACATTAAGGCCAAATAGTCGTTTAAATCTAGAATAAAAAATGTCACACAATGTAACTACAGAAACGAAAAACTTATTATTTTGTAGGAAATTTTGCATAGAAACTTATAGTTAATTTAAAAGCATATGTCACCGTGCTCGTTTTCTTTTTTGTGCTTTTTTCTTTTTTTTACCTCTAAAATAAAAACATGCATGGGGTGCCATAAAGTTTCATTGTTTGATTTAGGTCCGTGTGCGTAGACAGTGTTTTGTTTGAGTTGATGTTGTTTAATTTAGGCCCGTGTACAAAAGCCTATTATTTGCCTACTCCTCATTTGGCACGTTCTAGGACCCCTTAAGATCTTTATAAGTGCGTGCATGCGCGCGCGTTTGTGTGTGCCAAAATGAGGGTGAGTGTATGAGAGAGAGAGAGAGAGAGAGAGAGAGAGAGGGAGGGTTGGGCATTTCACGTGCTCTTGATTCATAGCATTTTTGTTTTTGCTTTTATTCTTTTCTTTTTTTTCTTTACTTTACGTACAGTATACGTTTTCTGGATTCGTTACAAAATTGACGTCATCAGCAGTAACGCGTTTAGAAGTGTCGTCAGGATGACGCAATTCTTTGATCTGGAAAAATGTTCTATTTCGAAAACATTGTTGCAAGTTTTCAAGCTAGAAAATGACCTTATGCAATAATGGTTTTTTGATAAACTGATATCTGCTAAGACCCCTCAGGGGTAGTCATAACCCTGGCGGTGTTCTAGCAGGTGGTAATGCATAGAAAATCACGTTTGATCCCAATATTGAAGTTATTAAAAGAGCTGTAAAAAGAGATGAAATGCGAGGCTTGCCAAGAATTTTGTCACTTTTCGTGACAAGCTTAATAAATCTAATAATACGGGCGCCTGACTGTTAGGTTCTATTTATTGTATGACCCTAAAACTACTTTTAAACCGCGTTTAGAAATTGCGTGGAACTACGCTTTGATGTTGCCATATAATTATATGAGAAATCATTACGATCGTACTTACGTAGCATTACCAAAATTTGTAAACCACTAGTGGTACATGTCGTTATATCACTCCCATGATAAACACAATCGAACAAACAAATAAGTTAACAAACAAACAAGCAATATGGCTCAAACCAGGGACTACTTGGTCTCAAGTTGAACATTCTACCACTGCAGCAATGGGTAAAGAAGGGATGATACACGAGTTTAGTACTTTTCATAAAGGCATTTAGTTAATGCTAAGACAGCATGCATATGTGAACGGCCATATTAGATTTTCCACAGCTCGCATATATATACAAAATAAGCCTCAGTCAAAAAAACTCCCCACTGGCTAGCTACAAATAGCGCAAAGGCAGGCCCCAGCATTTGGCGAACGCTCTGACAGTGTCCAATATGTTGCTCTTGGTTTTCATCCAAGCTAAAAAAAAAAAGGGAGCCCTACCACCTACGACGTCATATTTACGAAGATAATGGACTTAGTATCAAGGCGGTACTTCTTTTGTGGATCTTTTATGTTTTTGTTCTGTCTTGTGTTTGCTATGTTGCTATGTTTTGTGCGCGTCTGTTTATATGTGCTTTGTGGTCACCTGCTGGGAAAGGGCTGGCCTCTTGGCTCTCGTTTGTGGTGTCTACTGTGAGTTTGTCACTTTCCCATTGGTATCCTGGGTCAGGTGTGGTACTTAATTGTATCGATTCCTGATCTTTGCACGCTTACTTACTTTAAGAAGCACAGTGGCTGGGTTCATAGAGTGTTAAACTAGGGATCTAAGGATTACTAATTTGTGAATCACCAGAGTCAGGGTGTTGTGGCATGGGGCAAGACACTTTATCACCTAATAGTACATACATTGAATTCGCATGAATATTAACTTTTCTGACCAGAATTGCCTGACCAAGTATAACACGGAACGCACTGAGGGTTGAAACTGGACCAGACGGCCAAAATATATTTGGTCATACAGATGTGTTGATAAATGGTATTTTTTGTGAACGCCAATGCTTGTACGTTTTAAGACAATAAATAAAGATAACTCTTACTTTAAAAAAAAAACACACTCGGTTATCTTTTGACATGGATCCTGTACCACCTTATGTCTCGGCAATTTTTATTTTAAAAATCTGTACTGCTGCTTGCTCAAGAAACACATATTCGGTTATTCAAATATCCCAGATAATATTATACAGTTCCCTCTATTAGAAAATATACTTAAAAATAAATATATGTATTGTGTACCAACTTTTGATTTTTTTCTAAAACTAGCCAAAATAGAACCGAAACCCGTTTTAAAAGCTTATCGCTGATTGGCTGTCTGATAAGCAAATATTTGTTTGATAATATTTTGCTGACCCAAAGTTAAAAGTTAATATTATTTTGGAGAGTTCTGGTCTATAGTTTCTTGGGATTTGTGAATAATTAATATTTTTAGAGCGACAAATTTCTTGTTGTTTATTATTATTTAACTTTATTTGATATAATACCAAAGACAATGATTATCTTAAAAATGTGTAAGTAAGCAATATTTAATGAAAATCATGTGGTTCATGAGTTAAGAGCAATTTGACTAACTGAGCATGACTTGCCAGACTGATGCTCAGGAAAGTCCCATCTTCGTTTTGCATACCAGTGTCTAGACAATATAAATAGTAATGCACAATTTGATCAAAATATAACATGTGGTTCAAGATGTACGATATAAGCATCTAAATACGACCTGCCGGACTTATACACGACAAAGCCTTGTCACCAGTTTGCATACCAGTGTCTTGACAATGTTGTTCAAAATAAATCGTGTGGTTCAAGAGTTATTAGTATTTACTTAAAGACCGGCCAGAATGATGTTTGTCCAAGCCTCGTCACCGTTTTTATACCAGTGGCTGGACAATGTTAAAATAATTAAGTATGCAAAAGGTGACCAAACATATCATATGGTTCAAGAGTTAAGCGCCTTTTCACACACCTACCACAAGTGGTTGGTATGATGCTCAGAAAACCCTCGTCCGTCAAAAAAGGTGGTTACACATGCCAGTAGTTAGATAATGTTGACAGGCATATGTATGCAAAATTAGATAAAACTATACCATGTGGTTCTCTTCTTTAACTGACTATGGTTGGACAGACGGACTCAAACAATGATTATAGTAAACACCAAAGGGTCGTGCAATATTTGTTTGATGGTAAAAGTAGATTCCCAGAAATCGAATGACTATGGCAACCAGATGATAGACAGATGATAGACATTTACAGGCGATCAGCTGGTTGGTACATAAAATCAAGTCTGAAATAGGGACCCCTACTGGAAATTATGAGAGGTCCATTATTTGCTTGTACCTCTATTATATCCTCAATTTTTGTGTCCACCAGCCAGCCACCGCTGCACGTAAAGCGAACTCCTTCTCCACTATTTGACCGAGGATATCTATATTTGGGTATAGATGACAAAAAGCTTTTCAGACACCAATCTAAGCTATAAGTCCAAGGTCATGGTCACATAAAATACAGAGCCTCCAATTTTGCTTTTTGTCCAAGGGTGTTCATATTTCCTTTGGAGTGTAGATAATAAAAGGTAAATCGGACCTTTAATATGGGAGTCAAAATTAAAGGTCCAGGTCACATAAGCATAAGATCTGGCAAAACCTGTATTACAGCAAACTAACTCCTCATTCATTTTTGACTGACAGAGGGTATTCTATTTGGAAAAATAATTGCCTAAGTGCAGTAAAAGAGCATAGGATATTCAAATCACTATATAAACTTCTTGTCTGTTCATTGTAGCAATGTGGTCACCTGCTAGGAAAGGGATGACCTATTGGCTGTCTTGTATGTGGTATTTTATTGTGTTTTTGTCACTTTCCCATGTGGTGTCCTGGGTCAGGTGTGGTGCTTGATTGTATCGATTCCTGATATTTGCTTGTTTTCTTACTTGGAGTCAAATGTAACGGTCACAGCTGATAAAGAGTCTAACGGCTCAAAACTCCACCTCCTTCACTTACTCCTTATGCATTGTTTCACAGAGGATGTTACTATTATTTTGTTTTGCAATCCCTGAAAAAGTTTTAGTCGCGGCACATAGGGGCCACTTATCTGATTCTAGACTAATTATTAATATAATAGTCATGTTAAACAACCAAAATATTTTGAGAATTATGAACTTGCTATGAATATCTGATCATTATCATATATTAAGTGAAGCTTTAAAAATGAAATTGTCCTACTGCTATCAATTAGAGCAGTCTTTAAGGGTTTTTAGATGGTATTTGTCATTTTATTAAGAGCAATTCTCTGTAACCACCAAAAAATCTAAATAGGGGTCCGGCACCCATAGTCTCAGATTAACTTGATTTTTTTGTATGTTCTACATATAACCCAAACCCACCAAAAATAAAGTCATTTTTTATTTGTTACCCTTGGTTGCTATGGAAACCATGATTGTTCATTTTGGGCAAATTTCGTAGATTCTGTATTTTGAAATTATGAAAAAACACTAATTTGAAAGTATTTGCAGTTATTCAAAAAACATTCTGTAACCAAATGGCTTAGGCCAAACCACAATATTGTATCAACTCTGACTCTTGATATATGTAGTCTGGTGCCATCATGCACGTGCTGGTTGCAGTAGGGTCCAAAAGTATACAAAAGTTGGCAAATTTCCAAAATGTGAAAAAATGGTTTTTTGGCAATTTTTAGGGATATTTTTCAAAGAAACGCAGCAATACTGGTATTCACCTTCAATAGATTCTGATAATCCAACCTTAGGTTATAAAATATTTGCAATAAAATCTATGGGAGTATTTGAAGTTGTTTGGGTAAATTCTGGTTAAATTGGACCAACAAATTGATTTCTCTAAATAAAGCTATTTTGTACATGTGACTTAACTGACATGATTTTGGCAATATAAGACAATGAAAATTATGTAAAGTGTTACAAAACTATTCTATTTCATTAGAAGTTATTCATTCTATCATTAATCATCAGTTACTGCCTGGAAATATGCGAAAAATGTCTTTTTGTCCTAATGATCATAGAGTACCAGTTTTTGGAATCTTGGATAATGTGCATTTTAGGCCAAATTAAGATAAGATAACCATTGGTTTGAGTAGGGATTTATTTATTATGTCAAAATACATCAGTAAAATAGAAATTGCAGTAAAATTTCAAGAAAATAGCAATAAATGTACAAATAATCAGATGGTACCAAATAGCGGAAAATTGAATTTTTAAGCAGCATGATGTGGAGTGAAGTTACTTAGAAAAGATAAGTTTGTGTAAAAATGATTTATTCTATCAGATCTCATCATAAAACAATTGTCATCTGTGTAAAATCAAAAATTGTCATTAACACTCTAATAATCAAGCGGTACTAGTTTTCGGAATATTGGCATTTTGAGCAATTTCAGGAGGGAAAAGTGGTTTTATTCACTTTAATCTGCAAGAAAATTATTCATATTTTTTTTAAACAAAAGCCAGCCATTAAAAAATCCTTGCCAGCAAATGTCCAGAAAATATAGATAATTGTTCCAATTATCAATTAGAACCAGTTTCCAAATGTTGACATTTTAAGCCTTTTCATGAGGAACAGGCTTATATGATTGTAATCTACTAATTATAAAATCTACCAAACCACCCCAATGCCCATGGGACATCACTGTCAGTGTTATTGAATGTATCTTATCATTAGAAACATCATTATATAGATTATGGGATGAAAAGCTGAACAATTCCCAGATATGAAGCCTTTAGTGAAGTAAATGGGGTAGGGAATTGCTGAGCATGCCCTGGAGGGACTTCTCAGCAAGTGCTTATGAATCCTTTCTTCTCATAAGAAACATGAAAATTTATGGTTTATGGGTAGTGATCTGAGCAGTTCCAAGATAGTAAGCCTTTATGAAGTAAATGAGGTGGGCCATGTGTTGGCACACCCGGGGGTCTCACAGGTCATTATTACTTGAATGCTTGGTATCTTAAGAAATATGAATAATCATGGCATGCCATGGAAGGACTTCTCAGAAAGTGCTTTTGAATGCCTCTTATCATAAGAAACATGAAAATAATTGGTTTTTGGGTAGGGATCTAAGCAGTTTCCAAGATACTTAGCACTTTTATGAAGTAAAGGAGGTGGGGCATGTGTGGGCACACCTGGGGGACTTCCTGATCAATATTACTGTATACTTTGTGTCATAAGATATATGAGTATATAAGTTTAAGGGTTAAAATCTGAATGGTTTCTGAGATATTAGGCCTTTAAAAAATTAGTTGGACCTGCGCATGCCTTCTGGTCAGCCCTTGAGCCCAGGTTTTCATATTTCAAACTTTCTCTTAAAAAAATCTATGTAACAAAATTTATCATATAAAAAAAAAAAAAACCCTTGAATGGTTGCAATTGGTGAGAAATAGTCCGGACAAATTTTGGCAGTTTGTTATACACTTTTCCCTTTATGCCACATGATGATCAGAAAAAAATATTTTGACCTTTTTGACAGGGTTGAGGGTGAGTTAAGGAAGGAAATACATGTACCTTAGCTCTTTACTCTCTTGTATGTGGTATTATCTTGTGTTTTGGTCAATTTCCCTTAAATATGGTGTCCTGGGCTTGATTGTATCTATTCATATTCTTTAATTGCCTTCATTCTTATTTTATAGTCCACAGAATTGCATCTAAGTCAGTATATTGATTGTATGCTAGAATGATACATGTTCATGTATGTGTGGTAAATAGCTTCTCAAGTCTTGTTTAGTTCATGTACATGTAATTTCTTGATATTTTAGATTAATGGATTAGTCTTTTTTTGTGAAAGCTTAAATGTTAGGTCCAAATTCACCAATTTACTTTATTTGTCTACTGGTCAGGCTTTATGGGACTGTTGAACTGTTAGTATGAATGCCGGTGAAAGGAAACAGATAAACAATAAAGATACAGATGAGATGCCATAGAAATACAGCATCTCATCTGATAAAACAAATTGAGAAAAATTCATTAATTATAGCATTTCATATACTGTGTATATATACCTATGATCCCTAAAAATATAAATGATGCATCCACTCAGTCCATTTTGGTTCAAACTTGATTGGAGATCTTATCCATCTAGAAAGGATATATAAAAATGGCTAAAATTTATATGTAATTTTTTTTCCCCAAACTAACATGTACTTTCCCTTGTTAAACATCCATTTTAAGAACTATTTTTCCAGACCCCATAAAAAAAATATGCTCTTACTCTATTCAACAATGTGACCATAGAGACAGGCCTCCAGATGAGTGTGAACTGCAATGATATTTTTCTTACTTCTCTTGATATGTTGTGGGTACTCAAAAGAACCATCTAAATGGGACGGTTCTTTTCCACATCTAAACCCCCCGCTTAAATTCATGGAAAAGACAATCATTTCATTTTTAGGCGCAAAAACTACTCTGCT
Organism: Loripinus fragilis; assembly: GCA_964019695.1. NCBI lineage: Eukaryota > Metazoa > Mollusca > Bivalvia > Lucinida > Lucinidae > Loripinus > Loripinus fragilis. Next base: position 22,809,956 of record OZ026528.1, read on the forward strand.
GAGGTGTTTTTTCTTTATGCCAGGTAAAACAAAAGTTATTTGATTTTTTTTTTTTTGGGGGGGGGGGGGGCTATGAATTGCTTTAAACAACTCAAGATGATCAATAAATTCAGTTATCCGTATTCTCATATATATATAATTTACATGGTCTACCAGTACTAAGAGTATCATTTACATGACACGTGCTCAATCATACTTCTGTGAAGTTCTGGCAGTTACTGACAACTGCTATTTATGAGTAAGAAGTATAGAGAATAATCTTTAGGAATGTATGCCACCGGCTCGAAGTTAAAAAAACCCCGGAATATAGCAGTCTACTAATCAGACCCATTACTAACTGCATTAATTATCCAGGCTGGGAGCTAATGTGATTGAGTTTAAATCACCCTTTATTGAGGTTACTGCAAATGAGCCATCCTGTCAACTCTGAACCTAAAGTGAGGTTTGAGAGATGGATCTATAAACTTGAAAGGGGATGTGTAAACTTGAAAGAGAATGTGTAGAGTGCACATGACATGCATTTTAAGAAGATGCATCTAGTAAATGCATAAATAGCCTGCTTTTATTACTTTGTACAGGGACAGATCTAGGATTTCTTGAGAGGGGGTTCAAATTTACAAAGGGTGTTTGGTTTGTTAAATTTACCTGTCAGATAATTAATTTATTAATTTTTCCTGATTTTTCTGAGAATTCTCCATGTTCGTCCGAACCCCCTCTAGATCTGCAACTGCCTTGTAGCAGAAGCCTGATCTTTTTCATTCAGCCGGTCTAAAAAAATAAAATGTATTTTCAATTGTCAGAAGAGATGAGGATTCATACAGGTAAATGGTTGTTTTTATTTGGTTTAAACATATGGTGGGGGGCTTACTTTGTTTGGAAAGAGAACTTTTCTGTAAATGCGACTGATCAGAGCAACTAAGCCTTTGATTAAACATTGGGGCCTACTCACCAGCTATTCCAATCCTTTCTGGTTATTATTACACATGCACCATATTTCTAGCAGTCAGGCAAGGTTCCCAGAGCCATTACCCGGAGCAGAAACACACAAACATCCCTTTTTCACATTGCAGATTATTTAATTTGAAAGCATTTTGTTTTAAAAAGAAAAGAGCTAACTCACAATTAGCAGTAAACTGGTATTTCCATAAGAAAACCGATCAAATGTAGATGCTTCTAAAAACAAAACTTGTAAAGTGTAAAAATCGGTTTGACTGATATTATCCGTTTAAAACTGATCCTCAGCAAGTAGAAACTTTGATTTAACAATCAAATATTTCAACTCATGGCCATCATAGGAACAAAAACACATATGAGAAGAGATAACAACCTGTAAAATATTTGTTTCTTTCTCAACGTGTTTGTAATTTACATGGCTAAATGCCCCTTTATTTGAAGAGCTACAAAGGGGAAGTAATTGTAAAATTTTAATTATTAAAATGCTTAATTATTCAATCTGAACGCTTATAAGATTACTGGAGTTCAGTCAGGTTTTTGCATTTCAAATTCCCCAAGTAGATTCGTGTTATGGTTTACTAATTCCTTGCTTTGTTACAAAATTGCTGATTGGATGATTAACCAGCAGAGGTTACTTAAGGGGTAATTTGGCGCCTTTCGTCACAGTTGAATGTAAATTGCACTCTCGAGCAGTGGTGACATAGAAAATTTTTAGACGTGCTGTCGTGGCGTATACAGAGAAAGGTTTGATAGACATGGTTGAACATTATTGATATTGAAGGCTATCTTGAGAATTGAAGAATTGACTGTGCTTCATTCAGCCTTCAACAGACAGACAGAGTTTATCTACTTTCGTTCTATAATTCAATAGAGAACTCAAAATGAACGTTAAATAACGACAACAACGAATATTTATCTCGACAGTGCATTTGACTCTATGAGATTTAAAGGTCTACGCAGTGATTTGATATTATTACTGACACTGGTTGTTTCTGAAATAACACTTATCATGTCTAAGGAAGATGGTACTGGGGCCAGAGCTAAAACCCCTGGACAGTTAGGGGTAAATTCTCCGCTAGGTAGATCGATGCGGAACAGGCCTCCAATAGACTACAGAAGGATCAATGATGGCAACTTTGGCCGCTATTCAGGGGATGATTTTGATTCAAAACCAGATCTCTTTACGGATACAGAGAGAGAATTCTCAGATGAGTACGATAAAAACCCGTGGGGAGCCTCCGATATGAAAGAACAGTAAGAATACCTTGGAGATGGTCCCTTAGCCATGGCAGACGAGGCAGAAATTTCATTGTTAAGACAACAGCTGGACCAACTGAATAAAGAGGAAGCCGCGCTGAAGAAGTGGACTGAGGTTGAGGAACTGAAACGACAAGTGGCTGAAAAGAAGAAGGCTGTCGCCGCGCTTAGAGGTAATACATGTAACCGCAAGGGTAAAACATCGCAAACAACAAAACAACCAACGAAATCTGATGACATGAACATTCTAATACTAGGAAAATCCAAACAATTAAGAAATAAAGTTAAAAAAGAATTAAAAAGTACAGGGTTGATAAATTCAGATGATTGTCAAAGTAGTGCCAGTGATGAATCTTCAGCTTCAGATAATTCAAGCAAATCTGTTAGTCACAAATATTCAAAAAATAAACAAAAGTCTAAGAAAAGCAAATCAAGTAGAAGTTCATCAGAGTCCGAGGCCAGCTTATCATATAGTTCATCTGACTCTGATTCTGATGATAAGAAACGTGGACATAAAAAGATCAAAGCTGGCATTAAAGCTAAGGCTTCAGACTCAGTTCGCAAGTCTCAGAGATATCCACAGGCTCACCTGCGATTCGAGTATGTTAGTTCGAATTTATCATTTGAGAAATTGGATATTAATTTATTTGTGGCTGGTGAGATTGAGATTATCTCTGATAAGCGAACTAAAGAAATAGAAAAAAATGGCCGAATGGAGTTATTGAAGAAGATTATGTACTTGAGTACTTCTTATGAATTCGCAGTACTAAATCATATTATGCTGCCGTTTTAAGAGAAATAGAATTGGGGAAAAAATCTTGGAAAGATGATTTTCAGTTTTTTGAAACTGCTATATTGTCCAAAACTGTCCCTAAATCTAAAACAATGGGTTCAAAATTCCAAAAGCATTTTGTTAACTTTAGTAAGAAAAAGGATGAATGGGACAATTATGAGGAGACCGGTCAGGTTTGGTTCTGTAACAAATATCAGAGAAACAAATGTTCCAGCAAGGGTAGTCATCTTCTAACCATTAAAGGCCAGGTACGTAATGCTCAGCACATTTGTGCGACTTGTTGGTTGAAGGATAAGAAAAAAATTGCAGCATCCTGAATGCTCATCTGCCTGTACTTATGCATCATGACTGCAAAGTAATGAAATACCCAGTATTCAGAATCCCCTGTTAGATCTATTCCTGCCTAAGTTTTGTAAATTTTATAAACCAGAACTGAATAAATCAGAGCACTTTCGTAAACATTCAAAAAACTGTAAGGTCTGTCATGCCGTAAGAAATATCTCCCCATCAAGCATAAATGAGAAGGTTCAAATACATGAATAAGTCAAAAATCAGGTAAGTTCAATTTGAATGTTGTAAAATTCCCATAAATACCAAAGGTAATGTAGATTATATGAGAATGATGCTAAGAGATTACAAAGACAAACAAGTTTGTGATCTTTTATTGTATGGTTTTCCAATAGGCTTTACAGGAGATGAAAACACTTTGGAAAGACCAAAAGAAATATGGAAACATAAAAATTATAAAGGGGCTGAGGAATATCCAGTAGATATAAATAATTACATAGAGAAAGAAAGTCAAATGGGATCTGTAATTGGGCCATTTAAATCCAATCCTTTTTCAAATAGCCTCATCCTTTCTCCATTAAACACTGTACCCAAAAAGGATGTTTCTGAACGGCGAATTATCTTAGACTTAAGTCATCCTAAGGGGCTTTCAATCAATGATTTCATACCCAAGGATATTTACCTTTTTGAAATATGCCTGTTATTTATCCAAGGGTGGACGATTTGGTGCAGATGATAAAGGAGAAAGGGCGGGGCTGTTTACTTCTTTAGAAGGATCTTAGAAAAGCTTTCAGGCAAATAAGTATTTGTCCTAGCAGTTACAATGTTGTAGCATTTACTTGGCAAAAACACATATTTTGTGACACGGTTCTTAGTATGGGCATGAGATCTAGTAGTCAAATTTGTCAGCGGGTAACCAATACTGCCTCATTCATTATGTTCCAGTTAGGTGTTCAAATTCTAAACTACTTAGATGATTTAGCAGGTGCAGAAAATAGAGACAGGGCACATTTTGCTTATTCTTGTCTAGAGGCAGTTTTACAAAAATGTGGTTCCAGGGAATCTGTAGATAAAGCAATACCACCTAGTGAGATTATGGTATTTTTAGGGGTGTTATTTAATACCAGCACAATGACTTTGGAAGTTACCCCTGAAAGAGTTAGAGAAATTCTGGATTTAGTTCAAATGTGGTTGCTGAAATCGTCTGCTAAATTGAAGGAAATTCAATCCCTATTGGGAAAATTGCACTTTGTCGCAGCTTGTGTCAAACCTAGCAGAATATTTGTTTCCAGAATGCTAATTTGGCTACGTTCAGTATATAAGTCCACACTTCAAGAGCACAAAATTCCTCTAATGGTCAAAAAAGATTTGCAATGGTGGAGTAAGTTTTTACCAGTTTACAATGGTATTTCAATGATGCAAGTGGAAGAGTGGTCAAAACCGGATGAAATTTTTTCTTGTGTTTCTTGTTTGGAGGCTTGTGGTGGATTTTGGATGGGGCATTTTTATCATGCAAGATTGCCAAGTTCATTTAGCAATAGCAAATTTCATATAACAGCCTTAGAAATGATTGCTCTTATTATTTGCTTAAAGCTTTGGGGTAGATACTTTAGAGGTAAGAGAATCATAGTATTTTCAGACAGTAATTCTGCCTGTTTGGTAGTCAATAATGGTAAAGCGAAATGTCCTGTGTTGCAGGAATGCTTACTTGAAATTTGCTACATAGCTGCTATTTATGAATTTGAAATAAGGCTTCAACACTTAGATAGCCAATCCAACCGCATAGCAGATCACCTTTCAAGGTTTCATTTGGGTGAATGGCATCGGCAAAAATTCTTAGAGCTAACTGAGGAATTTGATTTAACGGAAGAGCTAGTTGATGATTCCTTTTTTCACTTCGTGAACACTTGGTAAGAGTTGAAGATATTTGCCTTTATTTTCAGAAAACCATTTGCAAGTCTTAAAAGAAGATTTGAAGTACTCGAATAAAGCTGCTTTTGCTGCTGGAACAAGAAAAAAATTGATAATACAATGGGAATCTTTTCTTCTCTTTTGTATGTATTTTAGATTTCGAAGTCTTCCTGTTTCTACACACATACTGCAGTTGTATGCTCAATTTTTAAGTAGGACAAATAAATCAGTTGATTCCATTAAAAATTATATTTCAGGCATCAAAACTATGCACTTATTATTAGGTTTTACAGTCGAACAAATCAATAGTTTTGTGTTAAATCTCTCTCTAAGAGGTTTGCCTAGAGTGAAAATGCATTGTGTTAAAAAGGCGGAGGCAATCACTCCAGAGATTTTGTTGCAAATTAGTTCGGTTTTAAATCTTGTAGATGATAGTGACAAGGTCTTTTGGTGTTTATTTTTGCTTGCCTTTTTCTTTTGGCGCGTAAATCTAGTCTTGTTCCAACTTCTCAAGCAGATATCTTGAACAAAAAATGTCTTTTGAAAAGCGATGTTAGTGACAAAGGTGAGTATTTAATAGTAAGATTTAGATGGACCAAAACTATTCAGCATGGTGAAAGAACTTTAGATCTGCCATTAATACAAATAAAAAATTCAATTTTATGTCCTGTGCAAGCATATCGTAATATATGTAATAAAATCAAATTAATTGAAGATTCACCTTTATTTGTTCTACCGAATAGGAAAGTTTTAAATATATGCATTTTCTAAGAAAATTTAAACATTGTATTAAAGAAATTGGTTTTGATCCAGGTTCTTTTTCTACCCATGGTTTTAGGCGAGAGGGGGCAACATTGGCCTTTCAAGCAAAAATTCCCTCTGATTAAATAAAAATGATGGGTGATTGGAAATCCGATTGTTACAGGCAGTATTTGGCTTATGACCTAAAAGACAAATTATTAGTGGCTAAGGAATTAAGGCATTATCACTCAACACTCTTATTACATGTAGCTTTTTGCTAACATTGCAATAGTGGACAGTGCTATGAACTTTATATTATCTAATAGACAATGTGTCTATCAGTGAAAATTCAGTGTTTATAGACAATGGTGGATACAAATAGTGGGAAGACAATTTCCATTTTGAGGAGTAACCGATATTGTGTTTTTATGTTTTTATTACACTTTTTCACAAAGATACATCTCATTTAGCAATGTGAAAATATAAAGCCAAATACTTAGAGCCGACATCAATGTGGGCTTACCTATTTGGAGTTATACCTACTACCATACTGTCCATACAGGTGAGGGTAATAGCTCTCAGTTAAAAGAATTCATTATCTGAGTTGCTATGTATTATCACATAGATTACTTTTTCACAAATGATGATGTATATAATTTGAACTAGAATATAGCTTAAGGTACAACTTGTTCATTGGAAGTTTGTAAAAGTACTTGTTGATAATTGATATAAGAACTATTTTGGGCTAATGAGTGGTCATAGCTATGTCCCTCATCAGGCTATACACTTAAATGGATTGTTTTGAGTCCTGGCTATGAACATATGATGAATATTGTCTTATGCTAATTTCTGGTTCATAGGTTGTACTAAACTTTTATTTTATAATTTTAATGGTCTTGAATCATTATACTTTAATCAATTATCAGGCTTCAAATCCACGCTTAGGGATGTCTGTTACTACACAAGGCGGTTCTGGACGACAATCCGTTAATGATTCATGACGACTGTGTTCTTGTGCTGGACGACAAACAACAGGTTTTAGACGACAAATTTTGGGTTTTGGACGACAGTTGAAAGGGGTAACATACAAATCAGTCTCAGAAAATGATAATATAGTGTTATTTGCTTGTTTGGATCATTACTATTATTTAAGTGTATGTTAGATTGGCATTAGAAAGACAAGCGTCGTAGATGATTGTAGTTAAATCGTAAAACTATGGTCCGGTATAGAACTTTCAGAAATGCGTAATTTGCGGTCAATTACTTGCATTTCCGCCATAGAATTAGCATAAATCGTCTAACAATATAATTCACATGATTTTTCAGTCAATTTTAACATGTTCTTATTTAAATAGAACTGAAAACCTCAGATTTCATTTTTTTTCATATGTTACTGGTCAGAGACGACTGTGTAACAGGTAATAGACGATGTCATATTTTCTGTTACAGGTTAGAGACGACAATTTTCTGTCTTGAGCAGATGTAAATACTGCCCTGAAACCTTTTCAATGCTGGTCAAACACAAGGCCCGAGTCTTCAAAATACAGGGCCACGACATTAAGTGTACTCTTGATAATATAACTCTTGATTCTGCGAATTTCAACCGGTTCTTGCTCAATCAGTAGTCCTATCCATAAAATGGCAAATGTAAGCACCTCAGAAAAGGTGTGCATAAGAAAGTATGCAGTGAAATATTACATATCAATCATTTAAAAAGAATTCATAAATTTAGAGCAACTTAACCCTCTTTCTGAAGAAACTGGAATATCTGTAGATCTAATAGTAGTAGCATGGATTTATCAGGTATTTCAGTAACTGTAGATGATTGTTTGGACCAAAATAAGGCCTGCATTTTGTCAGCAGCAAAAAATGTTTGGAAAAGGGCTGTCAGCATAGGACATTCGCATGCAACAAAATCAGATTTTCGTGCGACTAGGTCAATTCATTTCACACTTATTGTTCAATAGCATGTTGTCAATCCTGACCAAAACTTCCCTATGTATTAAGTATCACTGGCATCCTTTTAGATAAGAAGTTTGATGTATTATGAACGAGAATATGTTATCATTAGATAAATATATCCCTGTGACAATACAGGAGATGCTATCAAAGGGGTGGGGGATGCATAATTAGACTACAGCAAAACATTTAATATTCTTTGTTTTCATTCTTTGTTTACATCAATACCCAATTAATGTCACATTTGAAAGTCTTTTAAAGTCAAAATCGTTAATATTTATGTTGCTGCTGCTGCTGTTGTTGTTATTTGTTCTTTGCAAGTAAATTATATTCTACCTTGATGACAATATATATATACCTGGTTATGCAGCAATGTACCATAACAATTCACCCATGCATAAAGTACACCTATTCAGGGGCCATGTAGCTTATCTGTAATTGTATGTACAAAATCATCTAACAACAGAATTTAGTAACGTTAAAAGGACAATTTTCATAATCTAAGACATGTATGCTAAAAGCTGGTATATTTCAGGACTAAGGAGCTATGTAAAGGAAATTTGCTCGTACTAATTATACCATTATATTTGAAGAAAAGAGTTTAAAAAGAATACACACGAAAACCTATATTTTGGGTTGGGGAGGAATGGTGCTAAAATATTTTTATTTTCCTATAATATTTAATACAAAAATGACAATTTTTGGCTCAAAAATAAATCTGTTTATCCATTGAAATAGAAACTATCAGCGAGACTATATATGAAGATGAAAACATTTTACCAACTTTGATTTTTTTCCAAACATATAGGCACTGTGAATTAATTACCAAAGTCAGGGGTCCTTTAGACCAGGATAGTTAGGGTTTCGCAAATGAACATTCTCAGTACGTTCAAAGACTTCATCAGCAAGTCCCTCATCAGCGAAAATATTAAAGGGCATTTCACCTTCACCCAAAATAGAAGATATTTCATATAACAGAAATTCAGAGAATCCATTAGACTGTCGTCTCTACCTGTAACGCTGTCGACATTAACCTGTAACAAACTTTTTGAAGTCGTTACACACCTGTAACATTGGAAAATGACTGAGGTAGCTGCAGTTTGTTTTTAAAAACGTGTTTGTCTAAAGTAAGCTGATTTACAAGTGAAAACTTGTTTCGCTTATGTGATGGACAATGCAATGCCTCATCATATCAAGTCATAAAAATTACTAAGAAAACGAAAGTGAATGCACAAAATAAGCATATGCGGGCATATGTAGTAGTAAAATACAGTTTCAAGAACATTAATTGTATCAGGTAAGCGTAAACTGGATAAATTCGCCTGGCTACTGGATTAATTAAGTTTTGATAAGTATCCTGAACAAATATACAACGACAAAATAAGACTCTTTCGGTTTAGTATGCGTCAAGGCTCCCAAACACATTACACGTTCACTACATAACTCTTTATTTCGTCAGGAACCTGTAACATATTGTCGTCCAGAACCAACATACTGTCGTCCAGAACCACTTTGTGTAGTAACAGACATCCCTAAGCGTGAAATCTACAATTGGCTTATTTTGTATATATTTAGCAGATCTGACATCAAGAATGACAACCGATGATGCAGCAAAATAAGTTAACATTGAACTTGCAATCCACACATCTATTGTTAAGTTATATATTTTAGTGAAGAACTAAAATATTAGTTTCTTTTCCTATTTTGCAGAGTGCAGAAGGGTTCTGGTTGTGGGAGATTCGATCATTCAGCATATAGATCATATTGAGGGTGTCAATGTCATATCTTTTCGTGTTGCCACCATTGGAAAGCTGGCAGTGTTATTCTCAAAAGATGCGGTGGCCTTAGAGAAGTATGATTATATCATTATTCATGTTGGTACTAACAACATAGGCAATTTTGTCAAATTCAAAATGGCTCACAGAATCGCATATAACTGCATAATTTCAGACTTTGCCAATCTGATTGCAATTGTTCGAAAGAAAAAGCCAGGCATAACAATATTAGTGTCGTCAATACTACCTCGACCAGTTGACCACTCTGCAACTGATGATACTATCAGGGAAATTGATTCTTGTCTGAAAGATACAATGAGTAAAGATATGGGATTCAAGTTCATTTGTTCTTATAAAGCTGTATCTAAATTTGGTACCTTTCAAAGGTACCTTTATGCTAAAGCTGATCAAGGTTTGCACCTCAACACAGATGGTTCAAATAGGCTTAGAAGCTTTTTCTTGAGAGTTATTTCAACAGTAGACTAACTATAAGTTCTATTTTCAGAATTGTACCTCATGAATTGTTGAAGTTTGATGTCATTTCTACTTTGCATAAGCTTAAAGAGCAGAAGAAATGCTGTTCGGTTTGAAATTCTTGAAATTTGAAGTGAAGAATGATACAGATGGTAAGAGTTTTGGGGTTGCATTGCAGAACAGCTTTTGTTGGGACTTACCACAGAATTCTAATTGGCATTGCTAGACATGTATGCCTTGTTACTTTCTGTTAAATGTTTTATTAACAGAGTAATATAAAAAAAATACATCAAATATCTGTGTTAGTTCTTTTGGAGCTGTTTTGTAATGTAATTTCCTCCTTGCTTCTTATCATTTGATTTTTTTGTTATTATTTGGATTTCTTGCTTTATTTTAAGAAGGTTTTAAGATCAGTTGCTTTATTTGCAAAAAAGCCAATACAGTTACGTAAGGCATTTTCACATTCAGGGATGATGAAAATAGGTAACGATTCACATTAGGAATTAATTTTCTCCGAAATTAGTCAAAATTCATTAGTTGTGACTGCGAATTGTCCTGTAATGCATTTATGTTTTGAACATAAAAGTATATGCATAATCAAGAGCGCACATATCATAACCTTGTTTGGTTTTGATTCTTTGCTCCTAAATTCTAAAATAGTTCTATCAAATGTTGGCAGTATTTAGGCTAGCATCATAAATCTAAGTCAAGGGAATTAATTCAATTGATCTTAAAATTGTCTTGGTTTGTACAGTTTGATTTATGTTTCTTGTTTTGTTCAGTTTAATGTTCTTGATTTGTACAAGTGCAACATTTACTAATTTTGTAGAAGTTCTTTATCCTCTGGAGTCATAAAAGTTCTCACTGGAACATATAGGCTTAAATATGATGAAGCCATAAAGCTAGATTTAAGCTTTTATTTAAGTAAATCTCTGATGCCATGAAGTTATAATTCTTGTTATATTTATTATTATTAATATTTAAGTTGTTGTTTATTTATTTATTTAAATATTTTTCTTTTTGAATGATTAATTTATTATTATTTTTTTGGCCTTTGGTTAGGCAGTATGTGGAAAATTAATGTAAAACATTTATTATAAATTTGAAAAAGATTAAGCATTTAGTGAAGAATGCGTAACAAACTTAATTTTCTTATTACTCAACCAAAATATATGTTGTGGGTACTTAAAATAACCGTCTCAATGAGACGGCTCTTTTGAGCACCCAACACACATGTTCATAATGATGGTTAGGAAATTAAATGCGACATTACGCTTAGGAACTTTGCTTAGTAAAACCTTGAGGATTAATTTCCTATTTGTTGTCACCACATATTATTATTACATACAGGTCAAAATAAATCATTTATATTGAAACGCTTGTGCTCATTTTAGTGATAAGGAAAGGCAGAATAATTGTAAAATTTTAATTATTAAAATGCTTAATTATTCAATCTGAACGCTTATAAGATAACTGGAGTTCAGTCAGGTTTTTGCATTTCAAATTCCCCAAGTAGATTCGTGTTATGGTTTACTAATTCCTTGCTTTGTTACAAAATTGCTGATTGGATGATTAACCAGCGGAGGTTACTTAAGGGGTAATTTCGCGCCTTTCGACACAGTTGAATGTAAATTGCACACTCGAGCAGTGGTGACATAGAAATTTTTTTCCCCTCCCTAAATGTTGCACTTTTGTATATATTTTGTTCAATATGTTAAATTAATTGTATGTCTTGTTTTGTTACTATTTTTTCTTTTTTGAAAAATGCAGTTATTGACTAATATAGACGAGTATTCTATAGCCTTAGGGTTAGTATTTATGTATAACTCTTGTCAGACTGGTCTTCTGTCCAAGCTGGGAAGGGTGATGCATAGTTGACTTATGACGAGCGTAACTCAATAAGTTCAAATTGCACTAATACAGTAATGTAAAATTCTGTTCAGACAAGACTTGGGTCCAATCTGTTAATGGTTTGCATTGTTGTCTTCAATGAACTTTACTAAATAGGAACCTATTTTGTGCAGATGAGTTCCCTAGCAAATTGGGATTATGCCTATGATGTTGAGACTGTTAGTGTTATAGGCTGTATGACAGCATGACATTGTATACGACTTATTATTGAGTTAGCATTCATCAGCCTGGTCAATATGAAAAATAGCAGACTAGCAGTGATATATATTTTACTGTTTTGAATATAGCTCTAGTTGTCTTAGTAAGAGAAGTAATACATTCACTGATGAAAATCAATGGGTGTTGAATATCAGTGAAACTGGAATTGGATTCACTTAGCTAAATATCATTGCTAGCTGATGAATTTAATTTCAACTTTATAAAGTTTTTCTATATCTGGACTTCTGCAGTTTTCAAATTGTGGATAGGCGGTATGTGGAAAATTAATGTAAAACATTAATTATAAATTTGAAAAAGATTAAGCATTAAGTGAAGAATGCGTAACAAACTTAATTTTCTTATTACTCAACCAAAATATATGTTGTGGGTACTTAAAATAACCGTCTCAATGAGACGGCTCTTTTGAGCACCCAACACACATGTTCATAATGATGGTTAGGAAATTAAATGCGATATTACGCTTAGGAACTTTGCTTAGTAAAACCTTGAGGATTAATTTCCTATTTGTTGTCACCACATATTATTATTACATACAGGTCAAAATAAATCATTTATATTGAAACGCTTGTGCTCATTTTTAGTGATAAGGAAAGGCAGAATAATTGTAAAATTTTAATTATTAAAATGCTTAATTATTCAATCTGAACGCTTATAAGATTACTGGAGTTCAGTCAGGTTTTTGCATTTCAAATTCCCCAAGTAGATTCGTGTTATGGTTTACTAATTCCTTGCTTTGTTACAAAATTGCTGATTGGATGATTAACCAGCGGAGGTTACTTAAGGGGTAATTTCGCGCCTTTCGACACAGTTGAATGTAAATTGCACACTCGAGCAGTGGTGACATAGAAATTTTTTTCTCCTCCCTAAATGTTGCACTTTTGTATATATTTTGTTCAATATGTTAAATTTATTGTATGTCTTGTTTTGTTACTATTTTTTCTTTTTTGAAAATTTTGAAAAATGCAGTTATTGACTAATATAGACGAGTATTCTATAGCCTTAGGGTTAGTATTTATGTATAACTCTTGTCAGACTGGTCTTCTGTCCAAGCTGGGAAGGGTGATGCATAGTTGACTTATGACGAGCGTAACTCAATAAGTTCAAATTGCACTAATACAGTAATGTAAAATTCTGTTCAGACAAGTCCTGGGTCCAATCTGTTAATGGTTTGCATTGTTGTCTTCAATGAACTTTACTAAATAGGAACCTATTTTGTGCAGATGAGTTCCCTAGCAAATTGGGATTATGCCTATGATGTTGAGACTGTTAGTGTTATAGGCTGTATGACAGCATGACATTGTATACGACTTATTATTGAGTTAGCATGCATCAGCCTGGTCAATATGAAAAATAGCAGACTAGCAGTGATATATATTTTACTGTTTTGAATATAGCTCTAGTTGTCTTAGTAAGAAAAGTAATACATTCACTGATGAAAATCAATGGGTGTTGAATATCAGTGAAACTGGAATTGGATTCACTTAGCTAAATATCATTGCTAGCTGATGAATTTAATTTCAACTTTATAAAGTTTTTCTATATCTGGACTTCTGCAGTTTTCAAATTGTGGATAGGCGGTATGTGGAAAATTAATGTAAAACATTAATTATAAATTTGAAAAAGATTAAGCATTAAGTGAAGAATGCGTAACAAACTTAATTTTCTTATTACTCAACCAAAATATATGTTGTGGGTACTTAAAATAACCGTCTCAATGAGACGGCTCTTTTGAGCACCCAACACACATGTTCATAATGATGGTTAGGAAATTAAATGCGATATTACGCTTAGGAACTTTGCTTAGTAAAACCTTGAGGATTAATTTCCTATTTGTTGTCACCACATATTATTATTACATACAGGTCAAAATAAATCATTTATATTGAAACGCTTGTGCTCATTTTTAGTGATAAGGAAAGGCAGAATAATTGTAAAATTTTAATTATTAAAATGCTTAATTATTCAATCTGAACGCTTATAAGATTACTGGAGTTCAGTCAGGTTTTTGCATTTCAAATTCCCCAAGTAGATTCGTGTTATGGTTTACTAATTCCTTGCTTTGTTACAAAATTGCTGATTGGATGATTAACCAGCGGAGGTTACTTAAGGGGTAATTTCGCGCCTTTCGACACAGTTGAATGTAAATTGCACACTCGAGCAGTGGTGACATAGAAATTTTTTTCTCCTCCCTAAATGTTGCACTTTTGTATATATTTTGTTCAATATGTTAAATTTATTGTATGTCTTGTTTTGTTACTATTTTTTCTTTTTTGAAAATTTTGAAAAATGCAGTTATTGACTAATATAGACGAGTATTCTATAGCCTTAGGGTTAGTATTTATGTATAACTCTTGTCAGACTGGTCTTCTGTCCAAGCTGGGAAGGGTGATGCATAGTTGACTTATGACGAGCGTAACTCAATAAGTTCAAATTGCACTAATACAGTAATGTAAAATTCTGTTCAGACAAGTCCTGGGTCCAATCTGTTAATGGTTTGCATTGTTGTCTTCAATGAACTTTACTAAATAGGAACCTATTTTGTGCAGATGAGTTCCCTAGCAAATTGGGATTATGCCTATGATGTTGAGACTGTTAGTGTTATAGGCTGTATGACAGCATGACATTGTATACGACTTATTATTGAGTTAGCATGCATCAGCCTGGTCAATATGAAAAATAGCAGACTAGCAGTGATATATATTTTACTGTTTTGAATATAGCTCTAGTTGTCTTAGTAAGAAAAGTAATACATTCACTGATGAAAATCAATGGGTGTTGAATATCAGTGAAACTGGAATTGGATTCACTTAGCTAAATATCATTGCTAGCTGATGAATTTAATTTCAACTTTATAAAGTTTTTCTATATCTGGACTCCTGCAGTTTTCAAATTGTGGATAGGCGGTATGCGGAAAATTAATGTAAAACATTAATTATAAATTTGAAAAAGATTAAGCATTTAGCGAAGAATGCGTAACAAACTTAATTTTCTTATTACTCAACCAAAATATATGTTGTGGGTACTTAAAATAACCGTCTCAATGAGACGGCTCTTTTGAGCACCCAAGACACATGTTCATAATGATGGTTAGGAAATTAAATGCGATATTACGCTTAGGAACTTTGCTTAGTAAAACCTTGAGGATTAATTTCCTATTTGTTGTCACCACATATTGGTCAAAATAAATCATTTATATTGAAACGCTTGTGCTCATTTTTAGTGATAAGGAAAGGCAGAATAATTTTGACTGTTGTGTTGTTGCTAGGCTGTCCCTCCCTTTGAGGTCTCCAAAGTGTCTCCAATGTCATTCAATGCTGTTTTTATGCTTTTACACTAGTCTTTACTGCTAATTAACTGTAATCATGCATAAATAGCTTAATTTTTCTACAAATTATAAAGTTAAGGCATAAAATGCATACCCAAGAGAGCAATAATTTAGGACAAAATTAAAATTCTGATTTCTTTGCAGTATTAAAAGTTCCCATGAATTCATTTCACAATCTAACTTTTCAAAGTGTCCTTATTCTAATAATATATGCAGTAACACACATAACTGCTGCGATTTTGAAAAGTTTGTTATCAAATTTGACCCCTAAACTCGTTTTTTTCATCAAAAATCCAAATATTTTTGGAAATAAAATATATCTAAGATCTCTAAACATTTTTTTTAAAATCACAAAGCTTAAATTATCTACTTTGAAACATAAACATAAAAATTACTGATAACTTTTAGCTTAATTCAATGAATAAGGACAAGACAATGAGGGTATGCATTTTCATGAAAGTGCCATTTTTCGGAACTTCTCGGTCTGTTACCATGGAAACGGTTGCACGTTTTGAAAAACTAAACGAAGTTGATTATTAAAGTTAATGCATCTCTACTTGAATATAACGTTTTTATCAAAATCCCTGACTATGCGTGGCCAAAGTATTTTGGTGGTTACAGAGAATTGCTCTAAAGATTTTAATAGAACAATGTGTAAGCAAACAGTGAAGAACCTGTTCAGACGCTGCATTCTGCGACATCTGATTTGGGTCTGTACTGTTTGCGTACGATAAAAAGGACGTTAGGCTTATATGAATACGGATGCAGCACGAGCTTAGTATAAATATACCACCATGTTTAATAATTTGATATAGTATAAAGTAAGGAAGCAGACAAAGATCAGTAATCGATACAATCAAATACCACACCTGACCCTGGACACCATATGGGAAAGTGTCAACAACATAAGGCAACATAACACACAAGAGATCCAAGAAGTCTGCCCTTTCCCAGCAAGTGACCACAAGGCTTCAAGGGACAGACAAGACAGCATGACAGACATGAAGCACACTAACAAAAGGATCGACAAAAGAAGCACCGCCTTGGAAGGGTCAGTAAAAAAACTGGAGGGCTTAAACATGTTTGACGGTGCCAACCTCACCCTTTACATCTGATGTGGATCAAGACTCAGAGATGTTTGGTTTGCATGACAACTTTTTGACCAAGCTCATTGAGAAATTGATCCTTATAAAACGGGACGCGTAGCTTGATAAATGATTCAATATATGCATTAATTGTGGGACGTGGTTAGTGTATTTTTGCCAAAAAAATGAAACAAAATGGAGCATTTACAAATAGTAAAGACCCAGTTGAGACGCGCATAACATTCTGTCACATCAGGGTTTGTGCTATTTGTCATGCTAAACTCATTCTTGCTAACGGTGGACACTATTAAAATTTAACGAGCCGCGGAATGAGATTTCCAACAATTTGACATTTTGACAAGTGTAGACTCGGATGAGCCTCTGCAGCCTCCTTTTAAGTTTAGACACTCCAAATCGTGTTCAGTCAGTAGCTTAACAATCATAGAATACTCAAGCGACTAGCAAAGGCTCTGATCAGACTGCGCGTATGCGCAGGCTGATCTGAGGCTTTGCTGGTCGCACAAACCAAATTGTTGGAAATCTCATGCCACGGCTCAAATCTGATACGAATCAGGACCTTTCACGTCGTCATTGGTGCTAAACCCTTTAAAGGGGGCCTTAGAGCAGACAGTGCCATCAATTATAATTCTTACCACAATTGAAATAGGACGTATTAGAAATTCTTTTCCGTACACATTTTGTATGTGTATCATTTAATTTAGATTCCTGCAGAACTGGGATAGAATAACCCCATAATTTTGTTTCAAAGGGAGCACGCACATGCTTTTTGGCGTATAATATATGGGCCTCGACGCAAGAAAACCTGTCTTCGGAGGTTTGCGAACAACAAAGGCGCAGACCAGCCTGCGCATCCGCGCAGTCTGATCAGCGACTTTGTTATTCGCTTACTGGAAAGTATCATATCTAAACTTGCTACCAGCGAAATTTCACTCTTCCAGCTAGTCTCTGTAGCTGAGGAGACTGGTTTGAGTCTCGCTTTCACGGAAACCCCGAAGACAGGTTTTCTCGCGACGAGGCCCATATGGTAGCTACACCCATGACATGGTTGTATAATGGCATTGGAGACGAACATTCCCTTCTCGCACACCAGATTGGGATTTCCGTTATTTTCACTTCACCATGTGGATAATTCTTTCTATCTCACATATCCGTACCAACCCGTGGGGAAGAAAACAAACGAACAGCCGCATGCTGGCCGCACGTCGATCCGTGACGTCATTATAATGTTAAAATAAATTAACCAT
This sequence comes from Loripinus fragilis, assembly GCA_964019695.1. Classification (NCBI taxonomy): domain Eukaryota; kingdom Metazoa; phylum Mollusca; class Bivalvia; order Lucinida; family Lucinidae; genus Loripinus; species Loripinus fragilis. The sequence continues at coordinate 22,827,913 of OZ026528.1, forward strand.
TTCGCATCTCAGTGGATTTTGTAAACCTATTTCATTTTTTTTTTCAATAAATACACATTATTAAAGTAATGATGTATTTATTATATACCTACAAAAATAACAACAAGGCTAGATCGATTCAATAAAATACATGCATTTGCACAAATGTAAGACAAAATACTATGGCAGACCTATGTGATGTGGCATGATGACACGTCTAATTTTTACCCAAGTAGTAATACATCAGCTGTTCCCTGCTGAAAGAATTGGAAGACCGCCATTTTGAAAATCCTCTTCCTTGAGTCCACCTCAGAATTTCAAACCATCTGTAACTTTCTTATAAATGAACAAAAACATAAAGTGTGGGTACTCGTTTTCTTAATTAGACCATAAGGAACATTTTGGTACCAAATTTATTGTTTTTCTATAATTTTTCATTTTCGTACCTCTAGCCGCTCCTGTGGAAGACAGAAACGTTATACAACGTCATCGCATATATTTGACGTCATTTGTGACGTCTAAAGTGCAGACAACCGTTGTGTCTTTCTTTCAAACAAGTTTAAATAAAGAAGAGCAGTGGGAAAATGACATTGTTAATATTTGATTCAGATTCCGGCCCGTTGCCGCTGGGTTTTACCCAAATACAGTACCAGTGTAAGTAGTTCGACGTGGGTAAACTGTGGAGGATGGTGATACGGGATAAGAAAACGCTAGTAGGGTGATACAGGATTTTGTATTTTTGTGTAGGAAAATAGGTAGTATCAATGTGTATTTTTGTATGTATATATAAAAATGAGGTATTTAGCGGTGAGCAATAAAATTATTCCATTATTTGTGTGAGGATATGATAGAAAGTCTGTCCCTCGTGATCACCGTTTGTCATCACTCAGCAGGCCTTGTATTTTTCTATCTCACCCTCACACTCATTATGGATTCTTATATTCTCACACAAAGTATGGAAGCAAATGAAACGTGTATCCAACAGGCATCTAGCTGCACTTAGCTTGCCACGTGTATCGAAACAGTGTTTCCTTTTTGACGTGGACTGGACTTATTTTTTGCATTTAATTCAGGCCATAAGATATAGGGGATCTAACGTGAGCGCTCATGTTTTATTGAATTTATAAAACAAGTAAGGAAAAGCGATAAAATGCGAGGATTGCCGAGCATTTTATCGCTTTTTCTTAACGAGTTTAATAAATTCAATAATACAAGAGCACAAATGTTAGATTCTATTTATCATATGACATTAAGATTACTTTGAAATCTCATTTTTGTCATAAAAAATCATTTTGTGCATTGCTATGGACGACAGTTCATACATGTAACGCTTACCAAACATCTGTAAAACACTAATGGTTTGTCTATATTAATGCATTGTGTTATTTCACTCCCAGACGTTATTTTACTCCCAGACCCAAAGTCATATGATAAACGAGTGTTGCTGTTTTTCCTACTTTCTCAACAACACAGTATGTAAACTGAAATAAACATCCTGTACCCGTTCCTCCTAGCTCACGCCTTATACATTATGAATTACAGCACTCGTGCGTTACATGTTGTCGGAAATCGTGATGTGAGAGTTGTTGGCACAGCTGTAATTGCGAGGGCCCACCTATTAAAATTCATTTTTCCATAGATCTAAGTAACTGTTACAGTTACAACCATGTAATCATGTATACATGTGATTGCCAATTCAACTAAAACCGTGCAATCTGGCATTTAAGCTCGTTTTCGACACAGAACGGCTCTGATTGTGGGCAAGTCGTTTTTTAACAAAGAAAAATGCAAAGGAGGAAACTGTTAAAATCATGGAATAAAACGGAATAAAATAGATAAAATGGCTTTTCTTACCTTGTTCGAATGTGTATTGTCTGTATCACTAACAATGTAAATCGAAACGCGTACATGTACCTAAATACACGCATTGTCCGACTACTGATTACGCACGAGTGCTGTTATTCATGTTTATAAGGCGTGAGCTAGCGGAGGAACGGTACAGGATGTTTATTTCAGTTTACATACTGTGAACAAAATATTTGCTGCTGATAAGCAATGGACCGTGTCCATCCACAACACAGGTTTAAGCTTCTTGATAGGATAAAATTTGCATTTTACGCTTAAATATTTCGCATATTTACACATAAGGAAATTTTATTCCGTTTTAGGTTTAACATTTCTAAAGCAGCAACGTCGTATACACCTATACAATAAATAAAATGCGACCAACACTAGAACATACACTAACATGAAACCAGCAAGGACATCAAGCATAAGAAATTGATAATATGGAAGATCATTGACAGCAGGATGCAAATGATTTCCACCATATTTGATCACGTGGTCTATCCACCATGCCGCACGTTGTGAAGGTGTCATTGGCCTACTCTTGAATATGTTAGAGGCTTTAGTAATGTTTCGTTGATAGGATGGGTTGGTTAATATTTCATCCACAGCTGTAACCAAACTGTCTGTCGTGAACTCTGCAATGTTCAGAAATAGCCCATACCCTTTCCTGTGCATTCTCATAGCATTATAATGTTGATCTCCAAATATGGGTAGACATATTATAGGAACAGCGTGATATAAGGTCTCGACTTGGGCGTTGTGGCAGCAATGAGAAATAAACAATTTGGTATTTGAATGTCCTAGGATGTCATTTTGTGGTACCCAAGGCATTGTCATAATGTTGCCTTAAACCTTGGTTTCATTTCCATGTTTTAAAACAACTTTTATGTTTCTTTTCATTTCGAATGTTTTCCTTATTTTATTGATAATATGGCTTGGAAGAGCATTAACAACACTACCAAATGTGATCAGAATGGCACCATCTTTAGCTGTATCCAAGAATGATTTAAGATCTCCAGTTAATGGAACAGCTGGCAGAGTAGCTGCTCCTCCCACGTATATCATATTCGGATATGTTGGTAGATGGTAATCTATCAGTTCATCATGATCTAAGAGATACAATTCCGTTTTAGCCTTGAGCTGTTCGTTCGTGAGATGGGGTTTCTCTGGAGCAAAGGTAGCAACAATATTGGATGGGTTAATTGGGTCTGGTAGAATCATCATCGCAAGGTAAAATAGTGTGTTATGTAACCGTTCCAAATATGTCATTCTATCAGTAAACGGTAGAAATTTAAGAACAGGATACACAGATGGATGTACCAAACTCCTCATATGGTGAATTTCAAATAATGCGCCAAAATGAATAAACGGAACTGAGAGTTTGTATTGAATCACGCTCAAGCAAGGGTTCACGAAGTTAGTATCTATAATAACGAGATCAAAGTGTCTTTGTTCAAGTTCCTGTATTAGATGCTTATCACCTGCCACTAAGGGGCACAACTTACCAAAATGTAAGTAGAAAGAAAATGGAGTGGTTGAACCGGTGGTGGTGCCATGCTTTATTATTGGGACACCAACATTCTCCTTAAGATATTGTCCATACTTGGTCATGCCTTCTGACACTATAATATCCGCCTCATCTACACCAGTCATATGTTGTCTCCCTGGCCCATCGGGAAACACAAATGTTGTTGTATAACCGAACTTCTTGAGTTCATGAGCGATATTCACCAAACTGAACCATCTGCTATATGCTGGCATTGACAGAACTAAAACGTTGCCTTGTTCTTTAGTGAGCAGCGATGCTTCCGATTTAGGTTCAAAAGCCATTGTTCTTTCTATGACAGATATCCCAACTGCCATTATGGCTAAGACTAGAGTTACATTCCACATTGGCGCATACATCAGCCACATTTCTGAAAGAAAAGGTTTACACAGTAAAAAAACGACTATATTTTATGGTGATTTAGTCTATAAATTCAAACGATTTGTACGAAAACCTAATTTTAGTGATCAATTCAAACGTCAGTTCATACATGTAACGTTACCCGAAAATCTGTAAAATACTTGTGGTTTGTCAATTTTAATGCATGGCGTTATTTCACTCTCAGACGCGAAATAATATGATACACAGGTGTTTTATTTTTTCTAATTTCTCAACAAAATATTTGTTGGTGATAAGCAATGAACCGTGTTCATCCACTACACATGTTAAAATTTCTTGGTAGGATAACATTTGCATTTTACGCTTAAATAGTTCGCGTTTTTTACACAGAAGGAAATTTTATTCCCTCTTAGGTTTAACTTTTCTAAAGCAGCGACGTCTTATACACCTATACAATAAATCAAATGCGACCAACACTAGAACAAACACAAACATGAAACCGGCAAGGACATCAAGCATAAGAAATTGATAATATGGAAGATCAGTGACAGCAGGATGCAAATGATTTCCACCATATTTAATCACGTGGTCTATCCACCATGCCGCACGTTGTGAAGGTGTCATTGGCCTACTCTTGAATATTTTTGAGGCTTTAGTAATGTTTTGTTGATAGGAAGGGTTGGTTAATATTTCATCCACAGCGCTAGTTAAAGTGTCTGCAGTGAACTCTGCAATGTTGAGGTATAAACCATACCCTTTCCTATGCATTCGCATAGCGTTATAATGTTGATCTCCAAATATGGGTAGACAGATAATAGGCACGGCATGATATAACGCCTCCACTTGGGCGTTGTGGCCACAATGTGATATAAAAAGTTTGGTATTTGGGTGTCCAAGAATATCGTTCTGTGGGACCCAAGGCATTGTCATAACGTTGCCATTAATCTTTGCTTCATTTACAGTATGTTTTAAAATAGCTTTTATATTTCTTTTCATTTCGAAAGCCTTCCTTATTTTGTTGATAATATGACTTGGAAGAGCATTAACAACACTGCCAAATGTGATCAGAATAGCACCATCTTTAGCTGTATCCAAGAATGATTTAAGATCTCCAGTTAATGGAACAGCCGGCTGTGTAGCTGCGCCTCCCACGTATACCATGTTAGGATATGTAGGAAGATGGTAGTCTATCAGTTCATCGTGGTCTAAGATATACAATTCCGTTTTAGCTTTCAGTTCCTCGTTCGTCAGATGGGGTTTCTCTGGAGCATAGGTACCAACAATATCGGATGGATTGTTAGGGTCTGGAAGAATCAGCATCCCTAGGTACAATAGAGTATTATATAACCGTTCCAAATAGGTCATTCTATCAGTAAACGGTAGAAATTTAAAAACAGGATACACAGATGGATGTATCAAACTCCTCATATGGTGTATTTCAAATAATGCGCCAAAATGTATAAAAGGAACTGAGAGTTTGTATGGAATCACGCTCAAGCAAGGGTTCACGAAGTTAGTATCTATAATAACGAGATCAAAGTGTCTTTGTTCAAGTTCCTGTATTAGATGCTTATCACCTGCCACTAAGGGACACAACTTACCAAAATGTAAGTAGAAAGAAAATGGAGTGGTTGAACCGGTGGATGTGCCATGCTTTATTATTGGAACACCAACATTCTCCTTAAGATATTGTCCATACTTGGTCATGCCTTCTGACACTATAATATCCGCCTCATCTACACCAGTCATATGTTGTCTCCCTGGCCCATCGGGAAACACAAATGTTGTTGTATAACCGAACTTCTTGAGTTCATGAGCGATATTCACCAAACTGAACCATCTGCTATATGCTGGCATTGACAGAACTAAAACGTTGCCTTGTTCTTTAGAGAGCGGTGATGCTTCTGATTTAGGTTCAAAAGCCATTGTTCTTTCTATGACAGATAACCCAACTGCCATTATGGCGAAGACTAGAGTTACTTTCCACATGTGTCCATACATCTGCCACCTTTCTGAAAGGAAAAAGTTTACACTGTAATAAACGCGGTCAAATTGCTGAAATTATGAACACATGAGTAGAGCAAATGCGCCCATACATGAGATTTGTGTACTTATCGCATCGACACACTGCCAGGGGTAAGTGGACAATGTATAGCTGCACAGTCTCGCCAGAGGATAAGCTGCTCATAAACATTATGGACGCACGTCGAAAAAGGCAGAGATCACAATTTAGGCTTCTAGTTGCAAGCACGACGTGACGCATTGACGATATGTACCAAAATCTCATGTGACATTAGCCCTTTCAGGCACGTACTTAAGCTTTTTTCTGAAAAATAGATTTACTTCATTTAATGTATATTGCAATTCATTTTATAAAAAGTGATATAAAAAAACAAAATTCAAGTCATCATTAGTTTTAGAGTTGTGGCACTTCAAATACATGTCTTATCGGCTTAAAGAAATGTCCAGGGTCGAAGAACAAAAGAAACCGTTATTGTTGTTAATTACTGAAGTCAATTGATATGAATCTAGCAATATAAATTCCATGACCTAATTTTACATTAAAAAGTCGAAGGTACTGATATTTTACATGCAATAAATGAATATTCAAATAATACAGACAATTCAAAAAAGATTTTCGTGAAATTTATATATCATAAACATTATAAAGTAAGTTGAGTCCGTAAGAAAAACCTCCACCAAGGATGATTTGATTTGGTTTTCTTAATGTCCCAGTCAACAGCTATGGTCATGTTGGGATGGTCAGGTCACCCGATCCACTCTTTTTTTCCTGGGTAAGGTTGACTGAGCGGTTAACCAGTGCTTTGTGCACATACTTTCGCTTATAACTGACAACAAAGTAAGGAAGAAGGCAAAGATCAGTAATTGATACAATCAAATACCACACCCAACCAAGAACACCATATGGGAAAGTGATAAAACATAAGAAAACATTATATACAAGAGAACCAAGAGGTTAGCACTTTCCCAGCAGGCAACTACAAGGCTGCGAGGAACAGACAAGACATGAAACACAAAACACATAAAGGGTCCACAAAATAAGAACTGCCTTGGAACGGTAGTAAAAAATACTGAAGGGCTTAAGCATGTTTGACGGCGCCAACCTCACCCTCATTTCTGATCTGGATCAAGACAAATAGATGTTTGGTTCGCATGAAAGATCCCTAGCTTATCGATGTATCATCTCCTAGTAAATACAAATCGAGATATAAAAAAGATGAAACAAAGTCAACAATATATATAACTGAATACTGGATCAAAAGAAATCCAACAGTTAAAGCCTTCTTGAATCAGCGGAAGGGAGGAGAATGGCCATAGAAATTGTTTCAAGATCAAACTCCACAAAGTATGGGACCGGCTAGGGTCTGCAGTCAGACATGTATATGCAGTTAGACACATGAGCGACTGTGCTCCATGTCCAGGCCACCACCAAGAATGAAGTATTCATTGCTTATTACCTTACACATGTATGCACAAGTTCTGCTTTGTTATTTGATTAATTGAATATCAAGGAATTAATTTACTTTGATCACACAAATGATATTTGAAACATGTCTTAGAACTTGCCTTTACGTGCAGAAACTAATTTTATTAAGCTGTACTTGTAAATAAAAAATCGAAAGTAACAGATAAATAGGGCAACAGGGTAGCAGGTTTTCAAGTTATGAAGCGAAACGTGTTTAGTCTTGCAAGATCTATGGTTATTGGTGCCAGTAGTGACCTTTAAAATACTCAGTTTAACCATAACGTTGTGCAAGAAACTCTTATTACACATATTGGTAAGCTTTAAGATATATTTCAGAGCGGGTTGAGCTACTCAGAACACTCATTAAGAGCGTAAGAAAATGTCTGACACAGCACAGGTTCCATGTGGACGGAAATGGTTTCAAAATGGGCGTTTAAGCAGCCAGTTACTTAATTGTGGCGTCTGTACAATTCCATATGCCTAACGGTTGTTTTTCGGCGAAAGTGGATGCATGTACGTATCATACACCTCTGAATGAGCGCCTACAACTCACATTATTCGGTATTCTGGCTGTTCTAAGGCTGTTGATTCACTGTTTGCTGTTGCTACCATTGTATATGTGAGGGGTTCGCCTTGAGTCATTGATTTGTAATGCAGTTCTTAGTGTTCTGTCTTGTTTTGCAATCAATTTGCTGAGGATGAGAGACCTTCTAAACCAAGATTTTTATAAACAATATGGTCCGTCAAACCATTGACCTTTGTGGCCCGGTACCATCCTGTGATGTCATCTGATGAACATAGAATGTTACTAGAAACGGGCCCGCACAAGCGCGGGTTATCTGAGCTCGGCTGAGCATGGCAGATGTCCTCATAAATATTAAAATTGAGAACAATTGTTAGCATTTCAATATCTAAGAGTAGGATAAATACTTACGAAATTATGATATGAATCAAGGGCCATAACTCTGTTATAAAGTATATTATCTATTTCTATCAACCTAACTCAAAAATAAGGCGGTCACGACCCAAGGGTGAATCTTGATCGAAACAACGCATGTAGCATAACGCACTACTATAGTGTTAATCGAAGTGACTGTACCGTACGACAACCAACGTATATGTATGCCAATGAAAAGTTGTCATATCAACTTTAGTCCTTTTCCAATGCTTTTTCATTCCCCTGAGATGACCAGATATTGAGGGGATGCAGACCTTGGGTCATATTTTAATGTCTTACTCATGCTTGTGCTGGCTAGATACTATAAGTGAAATATGGAATGAGCTTCACAGCTTAAGAGAGACCCACAGATGCCTGTACACACCATAAGCTCATCTATGAGCCTTTGGCTCAGATGAACTAAAACGTATACGAAATTTTGTGACTGCAGGAAATATAGGCCAAAGTTTTCTATTCTGTCTGTATAGATTAGTATAATTGATAAAATGAATACAGCAAATTCATTATGTATGAAAGAAAGACCAGGAATCGAACCAATGGCCACTTGGTTGATAGTAACACTCTACTGATTGAGTTAAGCAGCCCATCAGTTAAGAGTGGTGTATATGGTTAAAGCATTAATGAATGTGGCATTAAATCCAAAGTTTTGAAAAATGTCTACTGTAATATTCAAAAATTCTATGACTCCCTAAACTTTGCTGTAAATATGCCAAAAATTGAACCAAAAGGGTTTTTATAGAATAATACCAAATAAAGATATTGACAGAACTACAATCAGTGAAGACCCTGATTAGACTGCTTCTCTAGGGACAGTCTGATGTGGCACTGCACTGTTTGACCATACCTAATTGTCCAAAAAGTTGGACATTAATTTCTTGGCAATTTCTTTTGGTAATTGTGTTATCTTTCACGACTATTGATGAGGACAGTGATTATTACGATAAAAAGAAATGGGTACATACACTTTAAATTTATGTTTTCAACCAAACACATGGTGTTGGTAATCAAAAGTACTGTCGCAATGAGACGGTTCTTTTAAGCACCCAAAATATAAAACCATGGTTGCAAATAGAGCTTACACGTTTACAAAATTTTGTTAAGGTTTAGACGAATTCCAAAAATCGAAATGATTCCGTTTACACGCACCTACACAGCATTTCTACACGTCGAATCACGGGTTCGTTGTAACTACCATGCTACAACAGACTTCTTTCTTCATAAGAAATGATACCTATGTAAAGGTATCAATGAGACGGTTCTTTTGGGCACCCAAAATATAAAACCATGGTTGCAAATATGGCTACCATGTTTTCAATTTTTACACAGATTCCAGAAATCGAATAATACCACGGTAAAGCTTTTATCTTTGAAACACAAAAAAAAATCGGTATATACACTTTAAATGTTTTCAACTATAACATATGTTGTAGGTATTAAAATGTACCGTCTCAATGAGACAATTCTTTTGTGCACCATAAATATAAACCCATGGTTGCAAAAGGACTTCCATGTTTACAAATTTTGACACGAATTCCAGAAATCGAATGTTACCAATGTAAAGCTTATATCTTTGAAACGCAAAAAAGAAATCAGTATTTACACTTTAAATGTTTTCAACCAATATATATCTTGTGAGTACTCAAAAGTGCCGTCTCAATGAGACGGTTCTTTTGAGCACCCAAGATATAAAACCATGGTTGTAAATAGGGCTTTTACGATTTTGTAAACGTTTACACGAATTCCAGAAATCGAGTGGTGCCACTGTAAAGCTTATATCTTTGAAAACGCAAAAAAGAAATCGGTATATACGCTTTAAATGTTTTCAACTAAAACAAATGTAGTACCATCTCATTGAGACGGTTCATTTGAGCACCCAAAATATAAAACCATGGTAGCAATTTTGCAAATGACCAGTGCATAAAAGCGGGTATGGTTGCAAATGATTTGTGCATAAAAGCAAAAAATAGGTGTGGTTCCGTAAAACAGTCGAGTTTCCAGTGGTTTGGTGTGTTAAGGGCTACACGGCATTTCTACACGTCGAATCGCGGGTTCGCTGTAACTATCTTCTTTCATTATGATAGATGATACCACTGTAAAGCTTTTATCTTTGAAACGCCAAAAAATCGGTATGATACACATTAATTGTTTTCAACCAAAACATATGGCCACATATGTTGTGGGTGCTCGAAAAACGTCTCAAGAGACATTTCTTTTGAGCACCCAAAATATAAGGGGTCTGTAGCCTGTAGATTAGCATTTTTTTTTCAAAACTCTGCTTTCAGGGCAGGTAAGTTTTATCTTATTTGCCTATAGGCTGTGAGGATTATTTACGTTTTGATTCGACAGGTACCCGTATGATGATCAAAAATATATGGAACATCGGTAAGAAAAAGTCTGCAAGAGCCGGAAATAGACTAACAATAACTCTTTAGGTGCCAACTAAGTATTGAAACCACACACCCTGGTTTCACCCCTAAAAGTATGCATTTCCTGTTCCAAGCAAACCTTCGTGCATTATTCATTTTCAGAAATTTGACAATCCAGAAAATGAGCGAAAGGCAGGATATACATACATGTATATATGTAGTTAATATTAAAATAAGTTGTTAATGGTGAGGTAAACTTTTTTTGAGAAACATTGGGTAATTAAATGCCATACTACTTTTGTCGCAAGAGCTGAACTGCAGCAAAAAATACTTTGGCAGACTGTTGAGAAATGGACTATTTAAATAGACATGTTGCTGTAAATTTACCAAATTGGATCCAATTACCGAATCAAGCCTGAATATGGTCAATAAGCTTGTTTATCTGTTGTTGTTTTTTTGTTGTTGTTTTTTTTGGGGGGGGGGGGGGGGCGGGGAGTGGGGGTGAGGGTTGGGCATGTTAGGTCAAGGCGCTCATTGGAACATGAATTTAAGCGCCTAGTGTAACTGATGCTACCCACATCATCTAATTGCAAATTTTAAGACGTCTGCTGTGTCATCTGTTGATGACTTGAAATGCTGCTGTGGCAAGTAGTGTAGGCACAGATAAGACTGCCTTTTAGTCCACACTGTTTATCTGGAAGTATGGAACTCAACACAGCAGACAACAACAGCCGGGTAATATATTATATTGCATACAAAATAACTAAGTTCCATTATTCATTTATATTCACCTTTATAGTAAAAGAAACCACTCAGACCAACAACGAATATGACATTTTCGGGCCATTTTGAGTCCGATTCGGTAAGTTTACAGACCCCCCAACCATATCTAAATCCTTGTCAAAACCAATGCTGTAGTAGACTTAGAGATAATGTTTATTTTGAAATAAAAGTAATAACCTTTCGACAGACTTTGTTGTTCCTTTTTTGTCCCTTACTGTGGCGCAGGACGATAGTCCTAGCCTACGCATGTGAATGACATGGTCACTTGTCTGACCGCCACAATATACGTTGGACGTATGCAACAACAACAGCCGGGAAATATATTATAATGCATACCAAATAACTCCGAACCATTATATCCGTTCATTTCCACCTTTCTAGTAAAATAAACCACTCAGATCAACAAACACAAAAACATGGCATTTTCAGCCTTGATTGGGTCCGATTCAGTAATTGGGCCAGATTCGGTAAGTTACGGACCCTCCAAATCTAAATCAATTTCAAAACTTTTTTTCATAACATAGACTTAATGATAATGTTTATTTTGAAATTAAACCAATGAACTTTTGACAGACTTTGTCATTCCTTTCTATGTCCCTTCCTGTGCATCCTCGAATACCCAGGGGTGAAGTATTCCGTTTCACTCCTTTTATCACAGATGAATGCGGGTTATGCCTGGGTTACCGAGGATGCTTCCTGTGGTGCAGGATGATAGCCTATGCACGCCAATAATCACTTGGAATTCGTTAACCCCCCCCCCACCCCAAACAATATTTCCCCACCCACAGGCTCAGATTCAAGACCCCTCTCAAACACTTGAAAAGTCAAGTGATCGGCCAAGAAATCTGCTTAAATGTCTATACAAACGGATCTTTCGAGTGATGCACACTGTTGTCGTTGCAATTTGAACAGAAAAAATGTTATCGCCGCTTCTAAAATGAGCACCACAACTTGAAAAAGTTTTGGCCTTTCTCTGCCGACAGAATCGACAGAGATAAACCAGTAATGATCTTCGCTGAAACACTCTTGTTGTTTTTGTGGAAAATCAGTGAGACTGGAAAACCCAGCTGACAGCAGCCATCCTTGTTTTTTATCAGGTCATTATCTTCCAATAGGTGGACATGCACAGAAATGTTATCGGGTATGAAAGCCATGACCGGCCCGATCTGCCATGCCAGAAATCTATTTTTATATACAAAAAAACATTATTACGTACCTTTTTATTTTGCAAATGAGAAAATATTTTATGCAGAGGATAGAGCAAAAATGAATAGAGAATTGAACCTCTTTGTTCTGTGGGAAATTGGATTTCTGGCGCGGCAGATCGGACACGGCAGCACCATGCGGTCACGGCTTTCATAACCATCATATCACGCGTCAACTTTGACCCTTGCAAGTGACGTATGACCGCGCGACATATGGAAATACCCCTTACGACCAATCGTTGCAGGCTTTCTTGGTAGAAGTTGGGAGAATATGAAAACATAGATCGATATCGTCCATTATCATTAGTTGATAAAGAAGGCGTTACCCTGTCAAAATTGATGGGAGATTATGGAATCTAAAACTGAATTGTATCAAAAATCTCAAAAACGAAATAAAAGTATAAGAAGGTTAGATCGAAGTTATCAATGGGGACAATATCTGAATAACTCGGTGTAGATAAAATGCTGGTAAAATATACCGTTTCCAAGTTTTCGAGCGTAAAGGGCTCCTTTAGTAGTATAGAAAGGGGAAATCGTTTCATAAAACCATAAGGCATAGTGCCTCAATATGTTGCGTGCAGCATTGTCTAGTAATACTCCACTAAGATTTTAGAACATAACCCAACCCTGGAATAGCCAGCTGTAAAGAGACATGTAAAGTTTACCTGTTGGATTTCTTATGCTCCAGTATTCAGTTTTATTTACTGTTGAGTACTTATCTTTGCTTTATCTACTTGTTATATCTTGATTTATAGTTCTAGGAGATGATGCATTGATAAGTTAGGGGTATTTCATGCAAACCAAATTTTTACGTGTCTTGATCCACATCTGAACTAAGGGTGAGGTTGGTGTGCTTTGAAACCGGTTTAAGCCCCAGTAAAATATTTTACTGACCGTTCCAAGGCGTTACTTCTTTTGTGGATATTTTGTGTTTTTTTCTGTCTTGTGTTTGCTATGCCTTTGTCAGCGTCTGTTTATATGTGCCTTGTGGTCACCTGCTGGGATAGGGCTGCCATCTTGGCTCCCGTTTGTGGTGTCTAACTGTGAGTTTGTCACTTTCCAGTTGGTAGCCTTGTTCAGGTTATCAATTCCTGGTCTTTGCACCCTTACTTCCTATGATTAAGGGAAAGCGCAAAAATATGTTTGTCTTCATCTATTTCGCCCAGACCTTTAAACGGTGATATATGTGTGTTACATCATGTAGCGATCCATGAAGGGGGGCAGTGAAACTCAGGTAAGCAAATGTGGAGTCCTAGGTGCCCTCTTGTTTGCAGCCATTTTATTTGTAAATTATAACCCGTTACCCATCGAATTATACAATGGTCATTTTCAGAGCTTTTTGTTTTATTTTTTTCGTCCCCCCGATCCATAATCTAAAAACGATTTCCCGTATAGTGAATCATACCAGAAGGAAGAATCAATTAGTTCATACCTAATTAATACCTATTCCTATTTAAATCATAGTGAAAAACTGAACTGTTTGTTAAAAGTGTAGGAAAATAGTAATATGCACAGATTTCATAGTTTTTTGTTCACCTTTAAATATACATTCATTTCGATTTTTCTTGTGATTATAATATTGTTCAGGCTAAAGCATTTTCCATGGGAGTTTCGTTTTAAATTGTGAAGTTGTCACTTTTCCATTGGTATCTTGGGACAGCTGTGGCGCTTGATTGTATCACTTCCTGATGTTTGCCTTCTTTCTTACTTTCAACGCGTATTCGGAAAAACGAGGGTTGTCCCAGTAAATCGTTGACTTTTGTTATAAAATGAGACTGTGTATCAGGAATTCTATGCAATTTGTATGATCTAGGACACATTTTCTACAAATATGGATACAATCACAGTTTAGATAACAAAGTTATGAACCTTTACTTGAGGGTGTCTCAGCGTATGCGGAGCACGTCGCAAATTATTTTGCTGTATTTTCAAAGAGGGGTGGTCAAATGTTTTAACTCTACTCTTTTTATATAAGCTTAAATGGTAACGCATATTGTCATCTATTAGTTGACTAAGTCTCCCTGGTTCAAGTAATGACTATATAGTTATGTAGATATGCTAAGCAAACAAACAAGCGGGATAACATTTTTACCATTAAAATAACTAACAGAAAAATAGCATGTGTTCTGTTAAATTGGCGAAAAGGAGCTTGTCTTTGTGATATTACTAGAATAACTTTGCATGAAATCCGTTTTACGGTACTAGTGACTGTTCTTCCAATCATTTAACATTAAAGAAGGTAGTTGTATGTGTTTAATAAGTCAAAATATATTGAAAGTCTTATTTTTGCACCGTACCGTTCTCATAACGTTAGCTTTTTCTGAAAAAGAAATGCTGTAGGTATGTAAATTTAAATAAATTTCGCTGTTGTATTTGATGTGGCAATGCATTGTTTGAAATACAACAGCGAAATTTGATTAAATTTACACTACGTTTTGGACTAGATGAGTTACATTGAAAATATTTTGACGTGCGCCGCTCACGCGGACATACCGTCAAGTAAATACAGGTTATTATATGGCCGAGGTGTGCCCCTAGGTCATATTGGCACTGTTATCTAATCAGCGATTCCACCCATATTTATACAAGATGCTTCCCATATGTACATAAACACACCATTTAAACATCATAGAATTACTTGTACACAGTCTTGTGTTATAAGAAAAGTCCACGATTTACTGGGACAACGCTCGTATGTTTCTAATCATAGTTTTAAGTTATGCTTTTCAGTAGCTCTATTTCTGTTCGACATGGATCAGGCGGGTTGATGTCAGTCGACGTTCCGCTTCAGAGAAAAAAACTGTAGAATGTACATGTATTTTCCTTTGCTCGCCAAATCTTTCAGTGTTCCAGTGTGTTACAAGTATAGCAGATTCAGTTTGCAGTTCATGACTCTGTTTCAGAATGTTTAAGCATATAGTGTATTATAAAGTTTGGATATTTGTAGACTCTGTGAGATGTTCATAAACAATTAATTTCTGGTTCATTGTTTTTCTCGTTAAACAAAAATAGTGAGAAGTTTATGTCTTTACTGAACCTGTACGAGACCTGTTTCATGTTTATTTGAATAGATTTAAATTTCTATTTTTGCGGTTTGCATATAAATAAAACAAACAAATGTTGCTTTTTCATGCATAACAAATGTGTCACTGGTATTGCCAAATAGACAAGATGGCAATTTAAAGCATAGTCGTAACATGGGGGCCCTCAATACATCCCACCCCCTTTGCCTGCTTTTAAGAGCTATAACGGATGTATATTCTATGAAAATACGTAATTAAGTTTGATATTTTCTTTTAAGTTTAGAGGAAGATTCAGTCTATCATTCAAATGAGAAACAGCCTATGTGAGCCTGTTTTTGCTTGGCAACTGGGCTTAATGAGTCCTTCCATTAAAGTGCCCAATGGGTATCTCATGATGTATGAAATGTGTCTTGGGAGAATTTTGAAAAACAACATCTCAAACCTCACAGCGGAATCAATTTCTTAGATAGTTTAAGTATCTACCGCAGATTAAACTGATCGCCAAATATTGCATTTTAGTATTTTATATACAATTAATTCAAAAGCTTAAAATTTGACTACTTATCTTCAGAGACTGTTTCAAACCAGAAAATAAAACAATAAATACTGTTTTGTTGATGACTGCGTATTTCAAGAGATCAGGCTAGCCATGTTTGTCCACCTGTACGTAAGTTAATCCACTCGCTAAAGCTCGTGGATTATCTCCACGTACAGGCGGACAACCCATAGTGTAACAATTACTTAATGAGCCGCCACGTGAGATTCCAACAATGTGGTATGTGCGACCAGCAAAGGCTAAGACCAGCCTGTGTACGCGCAGTCTGATCAGAGCCTTTGCTTGTCACTTGAATATTCTATGAGTATTAAGCTACTGAATAAACATCATTTGGAGTTTCTAAGCTTATAAGGAGGCTATACAGCCTCGTCTGAGTCTACACTTGTCAAAATGCCACATTTTTGGAGATCACATGTCGCGGCTCATTTATCAATAGAGAAACTTGCCCTCAAGTTGATTTAGTAGGAAAGTGAGTGTACTTTACACCAAAACAGGTAGCAGCTTGGCTGCTACCTGTTTTGGTGTTAACTTACACTCATATCTTAGTGAATATTACCTTATAAGAGTGAACAACTATCCCTCACACAGGTGAAATCTACACGTCTGGTCTCATTTATGCTAATACTCTCATCACACATACGTGTGTGTTCATACATTATAGCCTCTATGTTTTGCAGATAAGTTTGACATAGTGACATGAATTTTCACCTGTAGATATGTATAGAACACGGGTCGACCAAATGCATAATACAGCTTAACAGCATTTCTTGATTGAACTGATAAAATTAGACGTCTATGTTCTTTATTTTCACCTTGGCCCGACCTCTTAGACACACATGCATACATGTAGCCTTTTTGTAAAACTGCATAAACCCAGAACAGACTGATCAGGCTTCACAGTGTTTGCTTCCATTATAAAATCTAGTCTAAAGTACACTAGAATACAAAAGCAGACGCTTTTCAGTGAATAAGGGTTATATGTATTTTCAGGTCAGTCAACCCGTCTTGTGTTTATCATGCTAGTGGCGACTGTCGTCTTCTAATAAGAGACCCTGATAAGGCCGAAAAAGCTTACGACCTAATTTTGATCCAAAAAACACTAACCGTCCGTTTAGTGGGACACATGCAAACAGTGCATACCCAGATCAGACGCAACAGAACGTGTCGTCTGACCAGTGTCTTCACTATTTGAAATTTCTATTAAAACTTAATCAAAATGAAGACGTAAATGGGCTGGTCCAATTGATAAGATTGCGAAATTCCATACGGCGAGCTTGACACAGATGCAACCGTATGTATTCCTGATGCCTAGTTAACTGTAAGGTAACATCAGAACATGCATTTCCTGTCCCCACATGACTAAAAATTGTTGACTGGGACATAATAATCAAAGGAAACAAACAATGTCCGTTAATTATACGGTGATGTATGTTAATAGTCTGTTTATTGTCCGTACATGTAGATTACTTATACGGTCATTGTATTAGACTGATGGCTGAGAATCTGAGTTTCTCCCCACCCCTAGGTAATTTTGCAGACATATCCTACCTTGTAGAGAATTTCAGGCCGGGTCTTTAAACAATGTAAAGAGATGTTTGCACTCTATGCTCTGGTGCGTTAGTCGCTGACACCCTGTTATATATGTTACCATACCAAATTTAGAAATAGAAAAATAAAAGTTTGAGCTACAGAAAGAAGGCATTAAACTATCCAATTATTTAAATTACTCACATAGTCTGCATGCGGAATACCTTAGCTACACAAAAAAGCTGTTGGAACAACATTTTGGCTTCCTAAGGTATTATGTGCGTTACATTAATTATATTACCCTTTAAGATGATAGCTATGACCAATATCATTTACTTTTATAGCCCAATTCGGTAGGTATTATCTATGTAAAAATATATGAAAACATTTGCTGCTGCAGGATATCTTACATATTTAGGATTAATTTGCTCATATAATAAAGAATTTAAGGTTTTGCAGTAGTAACAACAAGATCTGATCACTTGTTAAAGGCTGTAACATACATTACATGGCATAATAAATGGGCAAGGACATTGAATTGATGTGCGGGATAAGATTTCATAAAGAAAATGAATATTTTTTGCATATTTCCTATAAGTCTCTAACCTCTGGTGCCAAAATCTTCTAAAGGTATTAATTCACTGGTGATTTCCAAGCTGATGTACCTTTTCTACAGACGTTATAAATAAAAGGGTTTCCAATATTTCTTAATATGCATATTACTAAAATATAGATAGAGCCTAGAGGTACATAGAAACTTACTGGTTTCACATTTATTCAACCATAGCTAGTAAGTGTTCCCATCAAAAGTAAACATTCTAAACTTATCCTTATACTATTCATATACACTATCCATTAGTTAATCTTCTATGGCAAAATAATTTTCCACCAACCAGTAGATCATTAAACAGTATTTAACTGCATGCTGAGTAAGGACCTGCTCCATCTAAAATCCATTTGGAATTCTGCAGAGATATTTTTATATAACAGATTAAGGTGCATTGTATAAGATATGCTTGTATTCTGTAAGCTGGGGCTTAAGCACGTATCACCTTGTTACATATGAATAAATTGACATTCTAAAAGTTTGCATACTGGATATCTTTACTACATATGAAAGCTGATTAACATTTATATGGCCAACTGTATTGTTATGTACGTTACATGACTTTAATTATAATTTTACAGTGGTTATTGTGGCTATCCTCATTTAGTTTAACAGCTGATCTGTGTTAGATTCAAACCGTTTTAGATTAGGTTTCACAAAAATAAGCTCATTTGGTGGATACAGAAAGCAAAGCTTGCTTTTCTCTCTCAAATATATTGTCAATACACACCCCTACCCCTGGTTTTAAATTGTAAATTGTCAAAACTAATTCTCATTCAAGTAATATCAAATGTTTTTCGTTGTCTGTCTCTGTGGTAATCATCATTATTACCAGCTTCCTTGCAACCAGTAGAATCATCACATAGTATTTCAATCATTTTCTGTTGTTATTTTTACCACCAGTCTACTCTAAAACGATGAGACATCATCAACTTTCCAACTATTCCATTCATGGCTTGGAACATTCGGAAATTGGTATGAATGTCTGATAGTTGTCTCTTTGAACATGCATTTTAATTCATACTCTACAAGTAGGAGAAAGACTACAACTATACAAGAAGGAAAAATGCCATTTAAAGCAATGAGTACATGGGACAATGTGCCTTGATATTTCTGTGAAGAAGAATCATATCTTAGCTGGCTTACTTTGATTGAGGTTGCCCTTCCATAATGCTGCAAACACATTTTCACCTGTCTCTGGAACACTTATCTCCCCCTTAGCATTCAAAAACTTCTATGAAGTCTTAGTACCAGAGGGGTAACTATTTCCCTTCAGATGGATGAGCTAGATTTAGTGCAACAGGTAAAGCAATGCAGCGCAGGTTGAACAGAGCAAATTAGATCCTTTCACTTTAATGATTCACTAAGTTTCTAAGCTCAGAGCGCTTATTTAAGGATTTAACATATATAACTTAACATAATACATGAGCAAGGGAATTGTCGTGATTTCATCATTTTTGATTACGCTGTCAGACGCAAGTTTTTGCATTTTCAGCCTTTTCAACAGATCATGAAATGGGACAGTCTTATCAACTTGTCAACTCTGTATAAATCACCCATTGAGCACAATATATACCTTCTGGTTATCCTATTCTACACACAGTCCAGTTTCCTTTTTAATGAATGCAACAGCTTATGATATGCCTGCAAAAACTTGCATTCTTTTAAGGCTTGCTTCAAAGTACTGACAACAAAACATGAACATAATTGATTGCAATGTCTAATTTTATGTCCTTTCTCATCTACCAAACTACAAACTTTCAAGGTGCAGCAAAAATGGTATTTGACCGTCTGTCCTAATCATCAAGAGTAATACATACATTGCATATATATAAAGAAAACTCAGTTAAGTTCTCTGTGTGTAAACAACATCAAACATCAAAATACGTCTGATCTAAGACCTGAAGATTCACTCATCAAACGACTGAAAACGTAACATGGCATATGATGTAAAGAAAAAGCTGCCTATCAAATTTCTGTTAAATCATTGGCAGAAATCTTTATCAATGCTAAGAGAGGGTAGAGACATATATTTTGCAAAATCACAGCAATGCCACTACTTGACTAGCTTGGATGCAGGGGCAGTTTGAGTAAGAATGCTTTGTCACTTCTCAGAAAGAGACATATACCAGCCATACTCCATAGTATGCATATATCATGTGAAAGAGCACCAAAAATGCCTATATCTATTTAAGTGTTTGATCCCATGACACTGACATGCTGTTTCTGTTTTTGTAGAATGCTAAGGATTCAGTTATAGCTCGGTCACTTTGTTCGATACTGGCACAGGCCACACGTGCAAAGAAAATTCAATTAAGTCCTTTGAGGGCAAATAATGAGGAACACAAGAAAAGCTTAGCAGTGTCGTTTGTTACAGTAACCAATTTTAAAAGGTAATTTTAACTAATGTAACACGCATAAAACAAAAAGAAGCTGTATTTTTGTTACAAAAACTTTAATATGTATTGAAGGTATTCAGCTTGAAAACTACATGATTAATTAAAACGTAGTTGAATGTCTTCTTTCTGTAGCTTTTACTTTCAATTTTCGTATTCTTAATTTGATATGGTAACATATGTAACAGGCTGTTACAGGCTAAACCCCTGCTTTGCAGAATGCAAACATCTCTTATTTGTTGCAGCTTGAATTGTTCTTTAAGATAGGATATGTCTGCACAATTCCTAAGGGGTTTGGACAGGACCGTACTCAGTTTGCAGTCCTAATACTATGCGATGATTCTACTGGTTGTGGTGAAATGGGCGATTATTTTGCCACAGAAGCAGACAAAATGATAGACATTGTATGTGAGGTTAACTTGAATAAAGATTGGTTATGAATATTTATAATTAATAGGAACGTTTATTAAATTGTCTTTATTAAATGTGAAACTATTGTTTTGTATTTGTATCTCTACACATCTTAGTATTATACGTATTATTTATAACATCTGTAACACAAGTCCATGGTCTTGCTATGAGCAATGACTATTATTCCTAAGATTAAGGCACCAGAGGCGAGAGATTTATAAGAAAGCATATGAAAAGCAGTATTTGTTTTCTAAAATATCATCTCTTACATCAAGACAATTTCCTTGCTCATTTATTATGCCATGTAACATATGCTACATCATTTAAAACGTGCTCTGATCCTGATGTCAAACTTGCAAATATATGACTCTTTATAGGATTAGCAAGATAGTCACAAACATGTAAGATCTCCACCAGTACCAAATATTTACATAATATGTATTATATTTTTTCTTCAATATAAGATATCAAAATTAGCTACTAAACATTGTGAGGTAGGGTTGTTTAACAGCTCATATAAGACAATGTATTTAAGATAGAAAAGCAAAGTTTGTTTTATCTTTTAGTCAGCAAAATATTTTAGTGTATAGAGATTCAAAACATTTGGAAAAAATTCACAAATCATCTGTAAAAGTAAATGATGTTAGTCTCAATTACAATTTTCAAAGGAAAATTATTCCATGTAACGCACATACCACCATTGGAAGCTGTAATTTGGTTTAAAATGCTTCTTTTATATAGCTTAGGCATCCAGCTTTCAAAACTACATTAATAAGTGGAATAATTAGATAGTTTAATGTCTTCCTGCTGTAGCGCAAACTTTCATTTTACTTTTTTTCTTAGTTTGTTAAAGTAACATATGTAGCAGGCTCTTATAGGCTAACGTCCTGCGAACATCTCTTAAAGGATGCGGCTTGAAATTTTCTTTAGGGTAGGACATGTCTGCAAAGAATTATCTAGTGTGGGGGGCAGGACCTTGTTTTAACTTGAAGTCTATATGTTGATGTACATGTTTCGATCGCGATGTCTAGATTGCAGCGGCGGGAAGGAATCTAATAAGACTGATTTTGCATTTTGTTATCCGTTGCATGTCTGCTAAATGTAGCCCGTTGTGACTTGGTCTTATACTTATGTGTTTCCAGGTTATAAGTGACCCCCGTTTTTCTTTTTTTAAACAGCTTTAAATTGAACTTAGAAGAACGGTACTTAGCATGTGGATTTAAATGCACACCGCGTAACTAAAACTTATTTTTGGGTGACGTCCTTATTTGTAACTGAAGCCCCAGTCCCCTGTACAAAAGAATAACTTAGTTGTTTGTTCCTGTGAATAAACATATGTGTACCCCAATAGATACACGTGGTATATTTGCATTGCTATGATGATATGTACTAGCCTACAGAACTTTCTATATCCGATGATTCAACGAAAATCTATTCCGCAAACCTCACTCGTCATCTTTTTGACACACACACGCACGCACACACGCAATTGTAAAAGTCTATAGGGGTCCTAGACCGTGCCGTATTGAAAGCAGGCAAATATAAGGCTTAAGCAGGAAACATGCATTTACATGTAGCACCTTCCATTTCAATTCATTTACTCTTTTTGCCTACGAGGTAAGGATTTTGGCGTCTGTTGATATCTTTTTTTTCAAAATCAGTTTATTTCTTGTTGTTGCTTTTTCTAAAATGATCTTTCGAGAATATCAGTAGAGTGCCAAGTAGTTTGGATCCAGATCATGCCCAACGTTTGTCGGGCCTGATCTGGGTCCAAATTGTTTGCAAAGGTAATCAGCAGACGACAATAGTAAGTAAAGAGTTTATGACGACAATTCAAGTTTAGAGAGTTGACTAGGAATATGCATTAAACTTAAAGAGCATCAAATATTTGCCTGCTAAAGCTATTTCGCTGAAAAAAACTTTGTCAACAGCCGAAGGCAAGTTCAGGTAAAAATGTTGGGCATTATCTAGATCCATACTGTTTGATAACCTACATGTATTTCTTAAAGACTTATTTTTAGGAAACAATGATCTCGAAAGAAAATTCAGCCATTATTTAAGGTTCAGACAATACTGTTACTTGAATCGTTTTTTAACACAGGCCATTTCAATGCATCGCTTTTAGATGTACAGTGAAGTTTATGAGTCAGTATAAGCAGTGAATCATAGCTTAATACACGAAGATAGGGCCAGTTAAGCAATGCTAGCGTGAAGTTGCGTTTGTTTTTATCAGTTAAAACACGTGTTTTGGGTGCTCAAAAGAACCATATCATCATGACGGTTGTTTTGAATACACACAACATATTTTTTGGTTGAGCAAAATAGGAAAAAATAATTCTCTGTTACGCACTCTTATCTGTGGGACTGACGAAATACATCCACTGAGCTGAATAAGCCATGTTTTATTTATATCGTTAGGTTCACTTGGGGGCTAATTCAAAGAAGAGCAGCAAAACACACCAAAATCCCATCTAATCCAAGCCTATACAAAAACTCATATTTATGTGGAAAAAAAAATTCAATTACGCGGTATATATCTAAATTCATTTCTCTAATTCATTTTTCAATTAAAATCACCATTATAGAATAATTAGCAAAATACGGGGGTCACTTAAGTCCTGGAAACACTTTTTTTTTGTTTTTATAGGTGAAACAAGGACAGCCAGCCCTCTTGTACCAAGCCTTACCTAGAAAGAATTATGTGCCACATTGGCTGCCATTCACACTTATTACGCGAACTTGACGTCGATCGAACCACAACTGCATTGCTAGCTTTCGTAGCGTGCGAATTACGTCATCATAAAAAATCAACCATGTTAACAGCTTTACTTTGCGGTGCACAGTAGAACCTGTGTAAAACGGCCACTTAAAGTAGACGAAACAAAGGTCTTAATGACAAAGGGTAGCTTAATGAAGGTCGAAAGTAATGCAGAATACTCCCCTTAGAGCATTCTGCAATTCTTTTGAACTGCATTAAGCGATTACTGGTCTTGAAAAAAGAATTTTCGTGTTTTTTTTGAGAGTGGCTTTTTACACAGGTTTACTATAGTTTAATTTGAGACTACTTTAGTGGTCCTTTATTTTTGTATCCCAACTTTTTGAAGAAAAAAGTCCTATACGTGTATTGTGATATGTCCGTCGCGTGGAAATGGTCAAAATAGCCCCTGTGCAAATTGCACAGGTCTCGTACCTATATTTTGTTCATTTTCAGCGGTTTCATAATCTACGGTGTACAGCTGCTTTCCAAAATTTTTATAGATAGCGATTTTTGTCATAATTATTTATATACCCTATACTTGTTTGCGTGGTTGTTATAAACATATGCTTTGTTTGATGTATGATTTTTTTCTGCCACTACACGAACGGTATATCTATTTATAGTGAGTAACAATATTAATTGTTCTTGGAGGTTTTTTGTATCAAGTTTTAACTTCTGAAAAAGTTGTATATATTTTTAGTAAATCAGAGTTGCTTATCAAATCTCTTTTTCAAATTAAGGGCTTATAAGGAGAGCAGCAAAGAACACTGTGGAGGTCATCTATACTGTCATGTGTACAAAGCATCTTAAATATACTTTGAGAATTGAAGATATCGAGTGTATCAACAATTTTAAAATCACTTGATTGACTTGGGTGTATGTGCACTAACGGGTTGTATAAATTTTATAACTTAACAAAATGACTTTTAAAAGATATTTTAAGCGCATTTTTGATGTTCAAAATTGATGCTACATAGTACGTGCCCTTTATTAGGAGAAAGACAAAAGGAAAGTACTGCCAAACAGTTAGAATGGACAAAGTGGGTTTGAAATTGTAATTCGATTGGGAAATGCCATCTTTTAAGATGAATCCACACTCCAAACCTATTCTCATCGAAAACCCAGAATGTCTGGTATCTGTTACACGAAACTGTTTATCCACATTACATTGATTGGTGTGTTAAACATCCACTGGAAGTCGTAGATAGGGGGGTATCTCATGACTTTAAAAGGGGTCCACCAACTTAAGCTTATAAATGAAACAATCACCATGAGATAGCCCCCTATCTACGACTCCAAAGAGGATTTTTACACACCAATCAATGTAATGTGGATAAACATTTTCGTGTTTCAGATGCCAGACATTCTGGGTTTTCGATGAGAATAGGTTTGGAGTCTGGATTCATCTTAAAAGATGGCATTTTCCAATCTTAATACAATTTCAAACCCTCTTAGACCATTCTAACTGTTTGGCAGTACTTTCCTTTTGGTCTTTATCCTAATAAAGGGCACTTTCTTTGTAGCATCAATTTTGAACATCCAAAAAAGCGCTTAAAATATCTTTTAAAAGTCATTTTGTTAAGTTATAAAATTTGCACAACCCGCTAGTGCACATACACCCAAGTCAATCAAGTGATTCATTGTTGATACACTCGATAGCTTCAATTCTAGAAGTATATTCACAATGCTTTGCACACATGACATTATAGATGACAACCACAGTGTTCTTTTCTGCTCTCCTTATTAGCCCTTAATTTGAAATAGAGTTTTGATAACCAACTTTGATTTACTAAAAATATAATCAACTTTTACAGAAGTTAAAACTTGATACAACAATCAATATTGTTACTCACTATAACCATAACTAGATATATCGTTCGTTTATTGGTAGAAAAAAAATCATACATCAAACAAAGCATATGTTTGCAACAAACACGCAAACTATAGATCTCACACAGTAAGAGTATTGTCCGTCATGGATAGAGTCCAATAGAAAACAGGTGTAGCAGCTTAATACCGTTATTCATTCATTCAGGTTCATTCAGAAAAAAATAATAACACTGCAGGTAAAACAAATGTACGGATTTAGCGATAAATAATGATCATGGCATGTAAATCCTCGGTGGCTCAGTAGGTAGAGAGGCAACTGTAATAATATGCACGTGAGCTATGTAACAAGTTAAGGGTTCGAACCCCATTGTTTAGCATTTCATAGGCTTATTGATATGCTCTATTTTTTTTTATTTGTTTCCATTGTGTATTTTCTTATTCTAGATATTTTCTTATTTTGTTTATTTTCTTTATATTTTTTAATATTTTATTTTTTCAATTTTTATATTTTAATCTTTTTAACGAATAGTATTCTATTTCAATATATATATGATATAAAAAGTTCATAAAATAATGCCAGCATAGTGAGATTTTGATCCCTCACAAAAATTGACGTCATCAACAGTAGCGTGTATAGAAATGAACGTAATTCAGTGGCGTTAGGATGACGTAAGTTTTTGCTCTGGAACAGGCTTTTTGAAAGCCTACGAATCCTTCATGCTTTTGCGCGCCATTATAGTAATGCAAAAATGAACTTTTCGAAGCGTTTTCCCAAAGTTTTCAAGTGACAATATGTCTTTTTGCAATAATAACGATCAAACGTGGTTTTCTGATACACTAACGTCTGTTAGACCCTTCGTGGGTCGTTAAAACCCTCGCCTTTAACTGGTTTTCCTGTAAAGCCTGAAATATCGACATAAGCCTTTTTGTTCAAAGGCGGATCCACGACTCCAGGAGGGAGATTCAGATAAATTAGGGAGGGGGGTCGATTTGCATCGACCTTAAATATCCCTATAAAAATGAAATAATCTGTTCCGAAGCCCCCTGAACCCCTTCTGGATCCTCCACTGTTTGTTACAGCGCTAGGTAATTCAAACTGTCCACTGAAGGAGTGAGAAAAAGAAAAAAAAAAGAAAACAAAAACTCAGGGATTCGAACCCTCAGAAAAAAATACCGGTCGAATATGTAAATATCGCTACTTAACCCCTGGACCACTGATCTGTGACACCAAATGATAGCTTAAATGCATTAGTTAGGATATAACTACCAATATCCTCGTTTGTTTACCTGTCTAAATGCGGGACTACCTTTAATTGTCAATAGACCTCTCCGATTACAGTAAATTTTATAATTAGTGACGTCACTGTACTCTATACAAATTTTACCTCTAGAGTCCTTGCTCGGTAAGCGTAGAGTGACGAAGTAGGTTAACAGTTAGAAGTATGAAAGAAAACCCTGTATTTGTCCAATCGGGTGAATAAAGCACCATCACCTGACCAACTACGTAACTCTACGCTTATCGAGCAATACCTATAGTATAGGGTATGTAAATAATTATGACAAAAATCGCTATCTATAAAATTTTTGGAAAGCAGCTGTACATAAACTCCGCTCTTAAACAGCCTGATTAAGGACTACGCCTTTCAAAAGCAAGTTATAATCATCCAACCCTTAAAGCGCCAATCACGACTGCAGCAGACAACAAATTTTTCGACATCTTTCCCAATTTTGGATAAAAATAAGGTATGGTATTTCATGAGAATCGTCTACCAGCAGACGATTCTCATGAAATATCATATTTTGAAAAAGCGGCAAAATTTGCAATTGTCGTCTGCTGCAAATTATAGGTGGCGCTTTTAATTAAAGGTTTAACTCAAAACAGTCATGCTTCCAATTAACATGATTATTTGAGACTTCTGTTTTTCGATCTACCTGATTTTCTTCATGTTGGGAGGGTTGCAGTATTTCAATAAACATGTTTACCCACAAGTGTTGAGTTTTTTCGGTTAACAAAATCATGTGATTATTTAGTAAAAGGACATTCCTGGTAAAAGTAAGTGTTTTAAATTCAATTCGAAAACTTGTCCTTGTTATAATGCCCAGGTCACACATTCACGGATCACCTCGCCGGTTCTACTACGGATTAAATCTCACGGATAGTCCAGGAAATGCCAATTTCCGTAGTCCGATACGGATGCACTATATACGTATGATTAAGTACTACTACGTACATGTACGATTACGGATGCAATACGGAAAGCTACGGACCAATACGGATTGCCACGAGTGATGCCGGATTGTATCCGTGGCTAATCCGGCGTCCAATCCGTGAATGTGTGACCTGGACATTAAGGTTAAATGAACTTGACGTGTTACGGAAATGCCACATTATTATACAGACCATCCGATGACATCAAAAGAAAGCTATCACACGGCGTCGCGTCTGGGAGTGATATAACGCCATGTATTTAAATCGATACACCACTAGTGGTTCACATATTTGTAGTGCTGGGTAATTATGTTCCCCGTCATATGAGCCGTGTAATGGGATTTCCAACAAAGTGGTACGTGTGACCAGCAAAGGCTCAGACCAGCCTGCGCATACGCGCAGTCTGATCAGAGTCATTGCTAGTCGCTTAAATATTCTATGAGTGATAAGCTACTGACCGAACATCATTTGGAGTTTTTAAGCTTAAAAGGAGGCTGCACAGGCTCGTCTGAGTATACACTTGTCAAAATGTCACATTGTTGGAGATCACATGTCACGGCTCAATTATGTAGATCTTTGTAAAATTGATCAAGAGAAACAATCCAAAAAGTGTTTTCCCAACATAGTTGTCTTTTCGTTCAGCTCTTAGATCATACGTCAAGCTCTGCCATCATTAGATTGAGGAATCATTAAGTTTGAATAATCAAGTTTGACGACGGGAGCCCGCGAATATATATATATATATATATATATATATATATATATATATATATATATATATATATATATATATATATATATATATATATATATATATATATATATATATATATATATATATATATATATATATATATATATATATACTGAACAAAAGTGAAAGCGCTACACTACAATTATCTATATTTTATGAGAAAGTATGGGACAAAAAGTATTTTCTAAAGCTTGATAATGTTGCCTAGACATCCAGCCAACGATTCGTCGAAACTCGACCAATTTGTCTCGTTTGTTGTACGAGGTATGCTCCTTTAAGTGTTTAAGCTTTATTCACTGAAATTTGCTATTGCGCATGCGCAAATTAAAATTGTTATGCTTATCAAAGTTGGTCTTAATTGTGTTGCATAAAAACACAAGAAAACTGCTTAATCACTTGAAACAAGCTCAGAAATCAATTTGGAATTTAGCAAATTTATAAAATATTGAAAATTATCTCCCTTTGACAAAACAAATAGGGAATATTAAACATGTTAAATGTTTGGTAATCTTCGATTTATCAGGAATTTCGATAATTTTCTTTGGCTCAATCAGGTAGACCTCTCAGCACATTGTTTCTACCATTTCTCGACTAGTAATGTCCTCATACTAAGATGCAACAACGCATTGATTTTCCTATGGAGATTTCAGTGTTAAATTTTTAAACTTGGCAATTTGATGGAAAATCCGCTTTTTAAGATTGCTTTTCTAATGGATCAAAACACACATGAGATAAGTCCTTCACATTTATGGTTGTCATATGTCTAGACTACCACTTTGTGGAGTCGGATCTCGTAGGTAGTGGATTTATGAAGGTGTAAATTGCATTAGATTTCCGTTCAAATTGACAACCTGAAAAAATGGACCCCTGTCACATTTAAATGGCTTTCATGTGATTCCTCGTGACAACATCCGTATAACTTATACTGTTACGCATTACCCAGTATTTGAACATTAAGATACACTTTCAATTGCATTCTTGGTTTGCATAATTTTGTATATAGATGAAAAACAATTCGGGTGTAGCGTTTTCACTTTTGTTCAGTATATATACTTAAGGACTTTGAAAACGCATCTCCCAAATTAAATCCTTTATTACACAAACCCTGAGAATGTCAGCAAGATAACTATTAATGCATATCATAGTCTGACCAGCTTGCAGTGTGTCCTAGAAGATTCATGATTTACAGTTCACTTTAGGTATTGAAAACGTATCCGTTTTAAGACAGGGGATGGTCGATTTTGAAGGACACAAATTCAGCTGCAAGTTAACACGCTTTAGTTTTGTTTCCTGATTCAACAGATTTGCGTCCGTTGCTTCTGTCACGATTGCACATTCATCATTGAACGATAAGAAATGACTTGACAGTTCGGTATGCTCAAAATTATGTCCCTTTAAAAATACCGACATACCCCACCCACCCTGATTACTATAGTCTAGTTATAAAATTCAACGCCTTGGGCCTTTCAAAGCTTCGATTTTTTAGGTCCGGTTATATTGGAAGAGGCTAAGGGCATACACAAATGACAGATTTACATAAATAACGCTTGTATCACGTGTCTTTTGTATTGTGCAAGTGACGTTAACGTAATTTTTTAAGACGTTCTCGATCACATGACCGCAGGTTTCCTGCCATGATTAACATCAAAACGTCTTCCCCACATGACTGCCAGTGTGTGTAGTCAATATCAGTAATGAAAGCGTGCATAAAGGTAACTTATGGAGATGTTTCTAAAAAGGAGCTGTAAAATTGATGTTGAAATTTGACATTTATTTTCGAAATATTGATGTTATTAATTACTTCTAATTAGAAAAAGTCTAAAAAAACTCTTTTAGTGATATGTTATCATTCACGCCACAGTTTAAACATAAAAATAATCAAAATGCTCCATTTTACTGTGCAGAAATGTGATGGATGTTGTATGTACACATGTGACGTCATCAGCAGCGTCGCGTGATAGTGCCGTCAAATTAACGACTGATTCATATTGATTCTGGGTTGTATATTAAAACCTGCGAGTTACTTTTCAATCGCATATACGGTTTGCAAAAAAGAGCAAAAATATGGTGATGCGTTTTCAAAGTACACTAGTATATATGGCAGCAGCTTAGCTTTTTCTTGCCAAAATGCGATTTCAAAGCACGTTTAGTTGTATGGTCATACGATTTCTGATGTCACCATTCTGGTAACACAAGGAAGCTGTGGGAAATCTACAACGTAAGATGGGGAGTGAGAAGCATCTCTTTTTAGAAATGGGAACATAACACTGTAGAAACCATAATCAACTCGTTTATCATTTATTCAACTTGAAGGTGAAAATTTGACGTTTTTTTCTACTTTCAGAATCCAATGAGGTGTAACAGAACCTGCTACATGGGCCTGTTTATTTTGGAGAATATTTTGATGACCTATGCGATAAAAGGTATTCTAACTTCTTAAGAAACTTTGTATTTCTATAATTTAAAACAAAGAGCACCACTTTGTTACAACACTGTGATCCATATCGTGGTAATAAATACCTCAAAGTTTCCATCAACTTAGTGTTAATCCACTTATTATCAGCATTTCCCCGCTATTTTGTGAGAAGTGATGTATTTACAAATGTACTTAATTCAAACTTAGCAGTGAAATTAAACTCGTTGCGAAAAAGCGATGAATTACTCGGCAAGCCTCGCATTTTATCTCTGTTCCTCAACGCAATATCAATAGTCCTTGAGCAGTCATGTAAGATTCTCTATGCATTGCATGTTTAACACCATTACATCTGAATGTGCACTTTTGAAGAGTTTAAGATATGCATTATGCTGGTTTCTGTTGTAGAATCTAACAGTCGAGACATAAGGGAAGCAAACCCATCTAGCCGAGATCACGATGTTAGCTGTGAGAACAATGACACAGACTGCAAGTACAAGTAAGTACAGTTAAACCTGTGTAAAACGGTCACTTCAAAAAGACACAATAAAGATCTTAATGAAAAGTAGCATTCTGCAATACTTTTGACCTGCATTAAGCTCGTAATTTGAGAGTGGCCGTTTTAAACAGGTTTTAAAGATTTAGCGCTGATAAAATGCATTGGCTTAACAAATAACAAATGCGGTGGCTTAGGTTGGTGTCCGCTCTAAGGCGGTGGTACTGTTGTTGTTGATTTATTGTTAATGTTCTTCCCATTGTTTGTGGGAGTTCTGTGTTTGCCTTTGTTTTGTTAAGCATTACTTTGTGTCCATTCTAGTTTAGCAATCATCTTGAAGAGGAAGACAAAGCTGGTTGCCTTACAATTATTGTCTTACAGATGTATCGTTTCTATAAATATTCTGTGGCTCTTCCTCATGGTGCCGTTGGTTGATTGTGGTATTTCCTGATCATTCTCACTTACTTTTTTTACTGTACTATTACAAACCGTTGTACTCAGAAAGCCGGTGAGTATGGCCAGGCCATGATACATTCACGTCACAGAACACTGACTGCCACAAGAAAGCAAAAACACAATACAATAAAGTGCTATTCCTACACCACAAAGCACAATGACAAAACTTTGGCTTAACTCGAGAATCAAGCCTTGGATGTACGAAAGGCGTAGTACTATGTATGAAAAAGCTGCATTTTGTTGGCCGGAACTGGCGTAAGGAAAATAAGCTCTGTAGCATGTGGGTTCAGCTCTTTTAAATTCAAGTATTCTGTCAACAAAATTAATGAAAGTTTATGAACCTAAACTATAGTATCGTGTCGAATGTTGTAACCGTTCGGTTCGCTGCAATCGAATTTGATATTATATTGGCATGGTATCTGTGACGTCAGCGTCACTCGATGTACATCTGAGGTCTGATTCCACGGAATCGACCGAGGTTTACGATTAACAATGGCAGCAGCTTCGAACAATGAGTCTACAAGAACAGATTCACCGCATCAGAACGGACAGTTGCCGAGGCAGCTGGGGTGTGTGCGTGTGGGGTGGGGGGTGGGGGTTGAGGTCTTGATTATAGTATTTTGGCCAAACCTTCGCACATGTTTCTACATTTTTACTATTCTCATCACAAAATCGTGGTGGTAGTATTTAAAACACTGTATTTGACCAATCACATAGTCTTGGTTTATCTAATTACATAGACATTGTACTTAACATATCACATTATCATGTTTTATGCAATACCCCTGTAGCTGACATGTATATTTAATAATATTATACAGTATAGTTACGCTTTGTAACGTTCGATATGGCACATAAAATTATTACTCTGTTTTGTGAATTTTTTAAAAAATAAGCTGTACTATATACATGTATAAAGATTTAATGCCATGGAGATTAGAACAACGCACAAAATAAAATAAATGCCATTTTATTTTGTCCCTTAGGGCATACTATTTTTAACTACTGTCCTGCCAGCCAAGAGTGACATTGACGTCATGTTTTGTTTACATTTGTTAAGTTAAACATTAACTTGTACACTCCACTTGTGCCAACGCGAATCGGTAGGTCACTTGTGTATCAATCCTATCCTGTGGATAGGATTAATACACAAGTGATATATCGATTCTAAGTCACTGATAACTTTGTAAACAAAACATGACGTCACTTTCACTCTTGGCTGGCTGGACAGTAGTTATGCCAGAACAGTAGTTAATATCATTTCAAGAAAGCTAAGTAGAGTATTACACTGGGATATATTGCACTGCTAGTGATAGTCTTGCTCGCACTGTCCATCCAAACTGTCCGTCCGTCTCTTCGCATAGTGTTCGGTGCATATCTTCTATATTGTTTGAGGTAGGAATCTCAAATTAGGGTGTAGATGCATCTTTGGTGGTGGAGTGCGGTAAATTATTTTTGGCTCACTGTGGCCTTGACCTCTGCCCTCTAGAATGATCTTGTTCGTATTATTTGAGGAAGTAATCTCAAATTTGATTTATGGATGTATATTGGGTGGTGGAGTGTCGCATGTCACGTTTGGATCACTGTGACCTTAACCTCTACCTTAGTTCTAAAAATGATAAAAAATGGTCTGTCCAGTGTTGTTTGTTTGATTTGATTCTTTACATCCCATCAACAATCTTTCAGTCATAATGGGACGAGTCTTCCTTGGCTGAACCAGTACTAAGCTAGGATTAAAGTTCTTGCTCAAGGACACAGCGCAGTGACGCCGGTGAGGCTAGAACCTGCGGCCCCTCCGGCTCGGGTCAAGCACTCTACCACTGAGCCACTGCACTCCCAAATCAGTGTTGTCAAATAACTTTACTACAGATGATTGCCAGCTAGACCCATTCCTTTAGAAGAATTAGTCATGTGACTGTGACATGTCTTGTTATCTATCTATAAATTACAGGAACAAATGTATAGACCCAGCTGGCTGGAACTTACGGGGTTCTGACTGGGGATGCTGTGGTAACTACGACGGTTGCTGTACGTACGCATCTCTTCTTTGCTACATTCACGACGCCCTCTGCCGCTGCTGTGACGTTGGCGACAGGAATTTCTGCGGGCCTAGGTGCAAACCGGAAGTGGATTGCCTAGCACCATCTACACCTCATTGTTCACCGGAAACAGATTGTTTAACAACCGCTACTACGTATCCGTGTCAACCGGAAGTTGATTGTTCAACGACCTCTGGTGAAGATGTTGACAAAGTGAACATAAAACACCACAGATTAGTTGAAAACGTAATCGAGAAACAAACTAGTGATGTTAAAAACAAACAAAGGCCAAAGAATTTAGAAAATTATAAAAACGCACCGGAAGAATATTACAAAAAGATTCACAGTCTGCCGCTTGCGTCTAAAACAAAGTATAATTCAGAGAATGGTTATCAGTCTGACTTTGTCCATGAGGGTAGTGGAGATTTAGAGGGTCAATAGAGTGAACTTTCAGTTAACACATATAAGCATGGCGCCCTTTTGTCATAGGCTATCAGTGCAAACCCAGATCAGACGCCGCAGAACGCGGCGTCTGATCAGGGTCTCGACAGTTTGCTTACAGAATGTTCTATTCAAAATTGAATAAAAGTGAACAAAACAACCCAACAACCCTTAAAACGGAAATGGACTGGTCCTTTTTAAGATTTGGAAATCCCATTCGGCTAAAATGGGTTAAGCTGGCTCCGATTATATAAAATGTTTTTTATGCGCAGCTCAACTGAGCATGAAATTTGAACTCTTCATAGAAAACTAAAATGCTAAAAAAAGAAGATTTTTCTTGCCATAAAACTCTCAGATTTTATATTCAGCTTATTGATATTATATTGCCAACAATTGTTGGCACTGTACCATTTATGAACAAAATTTTAAACGTTTTTGAGTAGGATAAATTTCATGCTCAGTTGAGTTGAGCATGAAAATGTTTTATTACCTCGGGGCCTGGTCCGTGGCTGTTGTTGCGGCATTTCCTGGTCATAGTTACTGTTTATGACAGTATTAGGGAAAAATTAAATAAGAAATCTACGGCTCTGAC
Source organism: Loripinus fragilis (assembly GCA_964019695.1). Lineage (NCBI taxonomy): Eukaryota > Metazoa > Mollusca > Bivalvia > Lucinida > Lucinidae > Loripinus > Loripinus fragilis. The sequence goes on from OZ026528.1 coordinate 22,862,932, forward strand.
GTAAAGCTTTAATCGGTGGGTTGGTGCCTGATGCTTATCTGTAGCTGGACCCACCGTGGCTCAACTTGAGGTTTTCTTTAGCTCTGAATATCTGTGAGTCATGAGCCCTTTTCTTTGTTTCATCAAGGTGTTAATTTGAGTTTTTTCTCCATGATGATACATTGCATTAGTTAGATGGCCTCCATGCGAGCTGAACATTTCTTGTACTTCAACAACAGCAGAATCTAGGGCGAAGATTTTGTACCAGTAAGATGCACTTAAGCCCCCAGGTGGCTTAGGCTGCTGTCCGTTCTAAGGCGGTGGTTCTGTTGTTGTTGACTTTTTGTTTATTGTTACTCCCATTGTGGGAGTCTGTAATTGTTCTATGTTTTGTTCTACGTTACTTTATGTTCATTCTATTATTGCAATCATCTTGATTGGGAAGAAAGAGCTGGTTGCTTTGCTTAATTTGTCTTCCTGGTGTCTCGTGATGGTTGAGCGGCTCTTCCTCGCGGTGCCACGGGGTTGTCTGCTGTTTGTGATTGTGGTATTTCCTGATCATACTCACTTACTATTATTAACATTATTAAACACATCATATTAGCTTATTCATCAGTCTACTCAATTGTCAATATATTATACTTTAATTTCTCAAACATTAGCTACAGATTAGGGCCCGGAATTACAATGCCACCTTAATCTAAAGCAAGATTATTATTGCCTTGGCTTAGCTTCAGATGAAGAAAATCAATATTCAGATTATATATCAGTGTTTTATCTATCTGCATAAAGTATCTACAGATTCCGAGAAGTCTCAGAGTAAAGAGGTTTTCGTTAACAATAAACTGATGGACGAACATACCAGTTATTTGTCTTACTTATATGAGAAAAAAATCCTATGACTAAATGTACTAACCTTTTGACTTGTATACTAATATAATTGGGTATGATAACATAGTCAACTAAATTAAACTGCAGATATATTGGAATAAAAAGATTTCAAAACCAACAGGCCATGCACTGTCGTCCTAGCTTGTTCAGCGCTATGTCTTCTTGATTGGTGGAAATGCCTTTTTCTACTAAAGTAGCAATCAGTACAGATGTCATTTTTATGACCATCTCAATTATAGATCAAGATGTGGGACTTGTCGAAGTTCGTTAATTCTGAACATTAAAAAAAACAATCTAAGTTATTTTGAAATCCTTTTCGTCTGTTCCAAATACAATCGCATCATCAGCATAAAGTAACATGCAAAGTAATAGCGTCATAATGTAACTCAAAGTTAACACCATTGCTTTTTTGGTGCAAAGGGGAGTTTCTAAGTCATTTAAGATTAAATGTCAAATCCATGTGTAGTAGTAGTTAATAATAATATTTAACTGGGGTGACCAATTCAATACCTTAATTCCACACATTTCCTACTGGTACCAGAAACTGATTAGAAAACTATGAACATGCGTCGTGCATATAATTTCCATTGATGGTCGAAACATTTTCGCTTAGCTGGTTTTGTACATGTGCTGGCTTATTCCTTTTATTCAAGATTATTTGAGCCGCGACATTAGATTTCTAACAATGTGGCATGTGCGTCCAGCAAAGCCTCAGATCAGCCTGCGCATACGCACAGTCTGATCATAGCCTTTGCTAGTCCCTTGAATATTATATGAATATTAAGCTACTAACTGAACCTCATAAGGAGTTTCTAAGCTTAAAAAGGAGGCTGGTCTGAGTCTACACTTGTCAAAATGCGACGTTGGAAATCACATGTCACGGCTCCAATGTCAAATTCATTTGTAGTAATGGTTATTACTTATATTTAACTGGGGGTAATACAGTCATTTTTTCGAAGGTAACAGATTCATTTCCTTGATTTCACCCATTTCCTCCTTGTATTGCACCAGACACTGATCCGCATACTACAGCTAATGGTTGATACTCGTAGCATTTTCATTTAGCTAGTTTGGTACACTTGCTGACTTATTATTTTCTTTTATTCAAGATGAAATCTGTCAATGAAATCTGTGCTTTTAGAGTAGCTGACGTACATCTTATCAGATGCTTTATCGTACGTGATGACTTTTGGACTAGACTGAAGATCACCGCCCGTCAAAAGAATCCTTGATTTTTCCAAATCTGGCGACCAAACACCAACCTCGGTCGTGCTCCAATAGCATACATAAATGTTCCCCTCCTTGTCTGTGGCAATTCCATGTGGACCCTTCTTTCCTACATCCACTTGCTTTTTCAATTTCCCACTGGCCGCATCAAGAACAAAAAGTGTATTATTAACAGGATCTGAGACTAATACAGCGGCTTTACAGTTAAACATGATACTGGCAACATGTTCAGCCCTTTCAAAGAGGCGTTCTCCTTTATCGTCATGATCTGCAGACCAGATTTCCAAACCGTTTAGATCCTTCATTTTAACACATGCAGTACCATCTTCGTCCATTTTATAAGTTCCCCGCACTAAGTTGTCATTGATAACAGCGATGCATGTAATAGTGAAGTCCACAGATACGTTTCTCTGAAATGCCACTGAAGACGGATTTGAAATGTCAAGAAATTGAAGATCGTCATATAAATAACCAGAAACGCCTAAAACATCGTCGTCATCATCTTTAAATACACGTGTACATACTACAGCTCTTGAATCATTGATCAACGCGACACTAACTAGAGCATTTGAAAACTTTTGCGATGAAATCGTTTTGCCGTCTGTTTCAAACAGTTTAATACTTAAATTGCTTGCGTCCATAAGGACCAATGTACCATCTGTTGCCAGTGACATTCCCCAAATTGCACATGTACGCTTGTCAGAAGCTATGTTGGCGTTTAAAGGCTTCAGTTTCTTTACCTTTATTTTTGAGACATCACTCTGTCTTGATCCCAATTTGTCTAATTCTGCCATGTTGAGCTCTATGATGAAGTTGCCACAGTTTCTGAAGAATAAAGGCGTGCCCTAAAGTATATAGAGGATATTCAAATGTTTTTGTTAAATATGTCTTTTATTTTACGAGTGAAGTGGACAATATTTATATTTCATGAGTGGCGAAGCCACGAATAAAATATAATTATTGTCCACTTCAGGAGTGAAATAAAAGACATGTTTAACAAAAAAAAAATTTGAATTTTCTTTTTATTATCTACAGATTTCCCATAATCTGTTAAGGTAAAGAGAAGCGAATCTTACTTTACAATAGCTTTTGTTTTGATTTTCTAGTTGTAGCAGACGAATTTATAAAAGCTCTTTCTTTTATCAAGCTTCTAAGCGACTCTGACTTTTTGTAAAAATTTCCATAGAAATAGGTAACACCAATAGTTGTTTCCCTTAGAAAAGAAACAGATATGCCATAAATAGTTGCTTCCCTTGGACCATAAAAAGTAGTTCAAATTTTATGGTTTCTCTCCCGTGAAAATATCAAATCTTGTATTTTCACTGCTGTGAAAATACAAGTTTTTATATTTTCAAGGCTGTGAAATATATGCATTATATTTAATCAATATTTTCCTGTATTTCATTACATAGTAGATAATAAATACGCATATACATGTAGTGACTGGATTTAATATTTCGTTTTTATTTTATAAAACACTTTCACTGCCAAACGCGACAGTAGTTGAATTTATCGTTCACTGCCAAACGCGACTACAGTCGAAATTTACAGACACAGTTGATAGCTATCTATTTTAACCTTTATATTAGACGCAACTCTTTGTTCTTTATTTCAAAATGTTTAAGGGACTAAATAATATCCTATGTGAAAGTCTACCGAAATTTCTGTACAAGAATGGACTTAACAAAACTATTTGTAATATCATTAGATTTCGCGGACGCCACAAATAACAAAAGACATGTCCAAGGAAATGACATACGTCACGCATGAAGCCCTTCAACTGCTATATTTTGATTTATTTCTGATGAAACAACATATCAGAATAAATCCTGATGTTAAATATTTTGTGTAGATCGATGTTTTATAGCTTTTACGTAAATAGTCGTATATATAGGCGTGTTTCATATTTTCAATATGGCTTCCAAATGGCCGCCAAAGGTCACGTGACTACTTTTTTATTATTGGTTCAAATAAAAGTTTTATATACAGTGTATTAGCATTATTCTGTAATAGTTTCACAGCAATAGGTTGAATAGCCCTTATACCCTTAATGTTCAGGAGTCCTTGAAACATGCTTGGTACTGAGGTATTGGTTTTTATTTAGGTACTTGGCAGTGAAAGTGAAAAATGGGTCTACAACCACTATGATACTACTGTAAACCACTAATTATTCGCGGCATCAAAATTTGGCGGTTTTAAAAGAGTGACATATTGGAGGTAGTTTGATTTTTGCGGTTTCTCAAATTAATGTCCTTTAAAGTTATTATATATTCTCATAGTGGCTGCTTATAAAAGAAAGAATATGCTCCAAATGGGGAGTATATTCTTTCCTTTAATAGTAGCCCTTTTAAAACGTGGTTTCTTCTGCGTTGAAACAGTAATGACCCAGATGAACTGCAAACTGTCTTTTTATGTAGCCTTATGATAAATGCCATTGGTCTGAAAAGGGCTAACCATTTATATTCTGATATAATCTACAAACTAGTTTGCTACAAATATATGGGCCTAAACAAAACCTGTCTTCGGGGTTCCCGACTAAGTGAGATTCAAACCAGCCATCTCAGCTACAGAGACTAGCTAGAAAATTGAAATTACGCTTGTAGCAAATTTGGATATGATACTTTCCAATGGCGCTGATTAGACTGTGTGCATGCCCAGGCTGGTCTGCGCCTTTGTCGTTCAAAAAACCCTGATGACAGGGGTTTTCGCGTCGAAACCCAGTTTATCTCTGTAATTATTTTTTGGAATTATAAGAACCTATTTTCTTGCACACTGGATAGGGACATCTGAGAATTTACCTTGGGTTGAAAATTTTATCTTACCCAGGCTGTCACGTGAGGGATAAATACATTGGTTGTATTGTAACTCAATGCCGTAAAGTGACGTCATTGTTATGTCAAAGTGGCGTCATAATAACATGTCGCATCTCATCGTATTCAGGAACTTCTGGGAGCCTTTTTCATAAGAATAAAATGTGGTATCTAATGGTGAGCAAGAAAAAGAATCTATTATTCGGGTGAGAGTAGGATAGCAAATACGTTACACGGGATCACCGTTTGTCATCACTCGGCAAGCCTCATGATGCCAAACGGTGATCCTCGGGACAGACTTTTCTATCCTACCTTCACACTCATGATAGATTCTTTTAATGAATATGAATGATGATGGGATAGAAAATCCATCTTCGTCACCCATCCATAAAACGAAGAGATGCAATGTTGCATTGGTGATGTCACTTTGATATATAATTGACGTCACTGCTTGAATTCTAATACAACCAATGAACAGCCAAGCTCTGTGTGGCCTGGGCATTATTCACTCACTTCAAAGTATGATAGCAAAACTTGCTTCATGTAAAATTTCTTTAGTCTACTAGCTAATCCTTCTTGTTGCAGAATTTGCTTCAACTATACTTAGGCTAAACATTACAATGCCTCCTTAAAGTTAAGTGCCCCCTTAAATCAGTGCTGATTTTAGGATATGTAAAATAACGTTTAAAATCAAAATTATAGGTCACAATGAGATATTTGGTCAAATGTACTGCACAGAGCGTGGTAATTCATTAAACATGTTAAATATCATATTGGAATATATTAAAATAAAAACTATTCAAAGTACTCTGTAGATCACATTGACATCTTTGATCAAATATATTGCACAGAGCCTGGTAATTTATTAAACATTTAAAATATCATATTGAATGATCAATAGTCAATTTTAAGGTAGTACTTAACTTTAAGGAGACATTGTAATTTTGGGACCGGGTACGAGTCATTTGCTTTATCGTCACAACTTGACTTTGGTACCGCCCAGAATAGATGCAAGAACAAGTTCCAAGGTTATACAAATATTTCATGCTCAACTCAACTTAGCATGAAAGAGCTACGTGCATTAAGGGGCTATTTCCACCACCCCCTATGTAGATAAAAATGGAAATTGTTTTTCACCAATTTCCTCTTATTAGTTTATTAGAACAATAGCCCAAGTGTAAAAGTCTATTATCAATTTGACGTTTACTGGTGCTATGGTAACACAAATGGCCGCGAAAATAGGCTTATATTCGGCCTTTTAGTTTAAGAGCAGTAGAAAGTTCATTCCCCGTTGAGTTGAGCATGAAAAGCAAAGGCGTAGCCAGAACGCTTCAAAAGTTACGCACATCAAAGGGAGACTACTGGATCAAGCTAAAATTATATTCAGTTGCGTCCCTTTTCAAAATGGGATCTCCTCTTAAAGGAAAGAATTTCTTTCCCTTTAAGAGCAGCTCCTTAAGAGATGGATACTCATTTTTACCACATTAGGTGAGCCCCCCTGAATCATACTATTTTTATTGTGCGTAACATGCGAAATGGGTAATGAAAAGTGCTATAACCTCTGTGACAGGCTATAACGTACATACAAGCAAGTATAAAAAATCCTCTCACTCATTCTGTATTTTTTAAAAAAAAGCGCGGATCAGGCTGCGCATATGCTCAGGGTGGCCTGTGCCTTTGTCGTTCGCATGAAACCAAATACGGTTTTCCCAGGCTTGCGACGAAGTCCGTACCTTTGGCCACGTTGAGTGACGTCAGACAGCGGACTTACTCGTACATACCGTTGACAAATAGTGAAGATCTAGATGAGACGGCCTATAGTGATGTGTCCGAGTTTACTCTCATTCCGAATCCTATTGATGAGTTGTATTTTGCTTACATACACCTATTATATAAAATGAATTCTGCCTTGACAATAACATCACAGTAAATGTTTGATCGAGTAACATTAAGGATGTTTAAGTATAACAACTCAAGTGTGTCGTTATACTTTTCCGGTTCAACAGGATTAGTCATGGCCTATATTATGGACAGACCCCCACCCACCCCGGTCTCGTATGCATGTCAACATTGTTAAATTCTGGCATGCGCAACAGCCTTTTTTGATAGGCGAAGCTTTGCTGAGCATCAGTCAGGCCGGTTGTTGTCATACTGTATGCTTCAAGTCCCCAAAGAAGGGGAATACTTTAGGCTACTGTTGGAAAAGAACATCTGTTAAAATCTTACAGTACATTCTGATGAATTGGCTTCTATCATTTAGCACATCCGTATATGCATGCGCGGATCTAGAGTGGGGAGGGGGCAGGGGGTTCGAACCCCCACCCATGCAACATTACAAAAATATAGCGTTTCTTAGCAATACTGGTCCGGATCCCCTGAAACTCTCAAAATTCTTATAGCTACCAAGCCAGCATTCAATATTGGGCCATCATCGGCACGCCAGCAAAACGCCATTTCAATGGCGTTTCGCTGGCGGGCCGAAAATGGTCCTCGTCTAGTGGTATTTGGATCTTCTCTACCCTTTAAAAACGTTGAAAAAAAAAACGTTGTAAGAGTTGGACCCCCTATGGCAAAACTATCTGGATATGCGCATGATCTTTATTCGCTTATTTTCTTTGTGAAAATTGGGATGCTTCCAATGAGTACCCAGATATGCAGAGAAAAAAGAAACGATTATCTCAAAACTCCTCTCTTTCACAAAGCCACCGAATTTTTCCCATAGCCGTGATAGCCGAAAAGCAACACTGATTCAACATAAATGTGGCTGAAAAGAGAACTATCTTTATACCCTGTATTAACTGAATAGAAAGTTATAGACTTGAGTGGCTTTGTGAAAGAGAGGAGCTTTAAGATAACAATTCTTATTTCTCTGCAAATCTATGTACTCATTGGAAGCATCCCAATTTTCACAAAGAAATTAAGCCAAAGACAAGTTTAGAGATAAATGTATGATAAGAATTTCTAGCGATAAGGCGTGCCATTTCCCTAAATGAGACGTTCGTTTTATTTTGTTGAAATAAGGACTGGAGACACTAGGCACATTCAACAAATACACATTGACCAGTCGTATATGCACCCTTGCAGCCTAGTCCGTATATTATAAGCGTGTTTGTCCTTTCTAATTTCGTTTTGAATGAGAATTTATTATGATCATCAACTGTGCTTGTTATTTCAGTAACTCGTATGTGAAATAGACCGTTACACTAAGGTAAACAAATGGTCTATCACGATAGAGTATATATTTTATACAGTTGATGTACAATAAAAACGACCATTTGGCAAAGCAGTCTGTTTTTGTCAGATGCTTGATGATTTCTTTGGCTTCTACAACCCCTTTCTCCCCTAGACCCAAGACGCCCTTTACATAGGTTGTATATGTTTATAGCGACATGTCATTATCCAAAGGGCATTTTGGGTCTGGGGGGGGGGGAAGCATCTAAAAACCAAACTTAAAGACACCAGTTTCACCTTTCCAGTGACAAACGTCAAAATTGTAAGTATATTACATACGCATGCGCAGGAAGGATATTGTAAAGTTTTGGAAATTAATAGCACTTCTATCCTTTACAGTTTAGCACTTTTACCTTTTGAAAACTAGCAAAGCATTTACTCAAAGTCGGGTCTAAATGGCACCCAGTAGAAAGACGTAAAATGAGGGGTGGGAGTAGAAAGCGCAATTTTTACTGCTTTGCTAATGATAAAATGCTTTGAAACGTATTTTGATGCTTACTTTGCAACTGCACCAATTTTATAAACAAGAGTGCAGTTTGAAAATTTGGTGTTTGTAATCATGTCAACTAGGGAAAATACACGCCTTATCGACAGAGCCCCATAGCCCAAATATTGCACTGATACCAGTCTAATATGCCCGTCGGTAGTGTCAAAGAGAGATAACTCAAACTACCAATACATTGCCGTTCTTCGTCGGTTGTGGCTTCTTTGTTGTGCTGCAGAATAGGATTAAGCATTGCTAGCTGTCAGTTATATTTTGCGTTTCATGAGGCTTAGATTAACAGTTGCGAACATTTGTAAATTCATTATTAAAGTCCTATTTTCAGGTGTGTTTAACTATAGTTTTGTAACGGCTGCCACACACGTATGTTAGCTACAGGTAGTATACTTCCACTAAACGCTTTGAGGCGTGACTGTAACGGTACACATGAATTGAATGAATCGAGGGTCATTACTTAGAGGTCATGGTAGAAGTATACAAGTTATTTTGGTAGATATCGGATATGCACGGTAGTTATGCCTACAGGTAAGTATCAACTCGGGCTTAAAGATCTAAAAAATGTTCTGCTTCCTCGTCAAATTCTATACCTAGTGTTTAGAAGAAGAGAAGGCTTTGACTAGCCTGTGCAATTGCACAGCACAGCATGCGCGGATCCAGATAGTTATGTCAGAAGGGGGTCCAACTCATCTTTGTCAGCGTTTTTTGGTTGATGAGAGGAGAGAGGGTCTAAATACCACTAAAAGCGGGCCATTATCGGCCCGCCAGCTAAACGCCATTTAAATGGAGTTTCGCTGACGTGCCAATGCTAGCCCGACATTGAATGCTGACTTAGAAGCTTTGTGTTTTTCAAGTGGATCCGGACCAGTATTGCTAAGGAACCCATAGATTTTTGATTTTCTAGGGGGGGTCCAGACCCCCTGTCAATCCCTCGACCCCCCTCTGGATCTGCCTATGCACAGGGTCGCCTGAGCCTTCGTTGCTGTAGTGTGCGGTAAGTACAAACAACTTACTTGTCTTTTCGACATGGAACATATGTTTGCAGTTACATGTATTGTTTTTGTGTATCCATGCCTCCGGCTGGTTCCTATCTCCGTTACGACGCGGCCATACAGTGACCTAATAGATGAACAATATACTGCATGTTAAGGGGATACATCTTTCAAAAGCTCTTACTTGCATGAAAATTTTCCTGTATAAACAAGAATTGAATTTTTGTCAAGGAGAAGGATACTTTTGGCCACATTGTTGTATGAACAACTTATACATCTCACATAGATCACTTTACGCCCCAACATACAGCTTTTGAGCAATCTTCAGCATGCTTATCAGTCTTTTTAGAGTTACTTCCTGGTTTGATACTGTTAACAATGCTGTGACACGCTGGATGAACTTTAGAAAAAACATTTGCATGAACATGACCTACAATATTCGACTACTGTTCATTCACGATATCTTGGCTCAAAGAAACCGTTAGGTGGATTCAATATAGGTAGCTTCTTCTTAATGCTCTTAGATAAATATGGTATTAAGCTGTTATACGCGATGCATTTTTCTATCAATATGAGTGGTGTAGAGGATAACGTGGAGAACTATCAAACATATTTGATTTCATGTTCTGCGGTTATAGTGTCGAGTCCTATGGAATCTTTCTTTTCGTTTTGTCACTCATATCTCGATCTCCCTCATGATTTTCATGCGAATTATGCTTTCACTCACATTTTATTTTCACTGCGCATACTTCTCTTGGCAGTATAAATGTCTGATAGGCAGGCTTTTCGATCGCAAGCCAGACAAGTTGCTGTCACGGACCCTATATGGGATCCGTGTTACTGCGCAGTACGCGAAGATGATGTCATGAAGGATGCACTATTTGCACCATTATCAAATTATAGAGAGGGAGCCAGCAAGCTGGCCGACAAATCAAACAAAACGATATCGCGCATCAAAGCTGACTTGGTAAATGCAGTTCTCGCGCCTCGGAAGCCATGAAGAGACAGGATTGTGCTTTAGCGACTTTGACAAGTATGAAATATCTATAAATTGTTAAATCATACACAACAAACAAGATAACAAACTATTATAATAAAAAAAATATCTTTGATTTTGGATTTCGAACCACTATCTCTTCATTACCATTCAAAAAGATATAACCAACGTGTATTTGCACCCTACCGACTGAGCTACGAAGCCGTTTAAAATTTCCTTGTGATATAAACTGTTTTGTCATCATTATACTGTTATTATGGATCAAACCCCATGTTCCCTTATTTGATGTAATGGTAAAATCCACCTAACGGTTTCTTTGAGCCAAGATATCGTGTATTAACAGTACAATATTTAGAAGTATTTTGACCCAAATATTATGTATTTCTGGTATTATTTACAATTTTTCAATTTGACCTTGAAAAAATCATAAGCAAAAATTGAAAATTTATATTTTTCTACCAGAAATTTGTACATTATGGGCAAAAATACTTCTAAATATTGTAGTCGAATAGTTGTAGGTCATGTTCATGCAAATGGTTTTTTCTAAAGTTCATCCAGCGTGTCACAGCATTGTTAACGGTATCGAACCAGGAAGTAACTCTAAAAAGACTGATAAGCATGCTGCGGATTGCTCAAAAGCTGTATGTTGGGGCGTAAAGTGATCTATGTGAGATGTATAAGATGTTCATACAACAATGTGGCCAAAAGTATCCGTCTCCTTGACAAAAACGCAATCCTTGTTTATACAGGAAAATTTCATGCAAGAAAGAGTTTTTGAAAGATATATCCCCATAACTGATATCGAGTTATTTCCCTTAGACCACTACTCTAGCAGACTTATTCTCGTGTTTGACTCATATAAGCCCAGCGTCTGTATTATGGTACACCGACAAGCAATTCAGAACCAGATCAGACGCCACAGAACGCGGTGTCTGATCAGGGTCTCCTCTGTTTGCTTGCAGAATGTTCATATAAGATTTGAATAGATATGAAAATATCCACAAACGTAAATGGACTGGTCCAATTAATAAGAGTAGGAAATCCCAGGCGGCTTAAATTCAACTCATAAGCATGCTGAGTATTTTTGCATGCTTTTTGTCGTCTGCTGATTTTTGTCAATATCGACTTTTTCAGAATTACCACCAGAGTGTCAAACAGTGACTACTAATGTCGTCTGCAAACCGTTTGGACCCAGATCAGGCCCGGTCTGATCTGGATCAAAACTGTAAGACACTCTGAGGGTAAGTTTCTGAAAAAAACTTGATTTTGATAAAAATTAGCTGACGACAAAAAATAATTATGAAAAGGGTCAGCAGACGACAAATTCATTCAGCATGCAAAACTAACTCTATACATGTAAATGTTTATCAAAGTAATAATAATGCGATCTAATATATCGTTATATGCCAATGGGTGCAAACAATGGGTGCAAACAAATAGTCCCTTTGGAGCATTCTGCAATACGTTTGACCTTTCATTAAGCGTAAGTCGGTCTTCTTTTGAGTGGCCACTTACGACATATATTACTGTATGGAAGAAAAATGCAGCTAAAAGTGCTTAGTTGCGTGTCTTGAGGGCTCATTTTAGCCCTTTGGAATGCCCTAAAACCATTTTCTGTCACTGGTCTTCATCCCTCGTCCAATACAGGGGGGAGTACCCCCGGACACATCAAGAGTGCATATTCTGTAAACTGCCCCAGGAACGCGCCTGATGGTTCCGTCTGTGTATGACAACATCTTGACAGAAACACTTACATGCATGACATTTCGTATTTCGATGGCTGCTCATATCTGCAAATCTGAATATAGTGCTGCCAAGTCTTCTAGCGGCTAAAAGTCAAAGAATCTGTCATGTTGTTATAAATATGACATTCTTGGTTGGTGGTGGGCTCATGGGTAGCTGAGGTATTTTGTTTAAACCAAGGGTCGAGTGTTTGTCATTTCAAGTGAGGAATGCGATAAGACGTACAGCAGGCTTCAGAACGACAAATAACTAAAACTTTGTCTCGTAATATCGAGGTTGGACTGTGGTGGATTTAATGTGAGGAAGAAGGCAAAGATCAGGAATCGATATAAACAAATATCACACCTGACACAGGATGTCATATAGGAAAGTGACAAAAATCAACAAGAAAACATCACAAACAAGAGAGCCAAAAGGTCAGTCCTTTCCAGCAGGTGACCACACGGCTGCAAGGAACAAACAAAACAGCATGACAGACATGAAGAACAAATATCATAAAGTGTCCGCCTAGGAACGGTCAGTAAAATACTACTGGATGGCTTAAACAATGTTGTTCAACAGTCTAGGTATGCCACTCGACAGCAAGAGCTAGTTAAAGTAACGCAACAAGCTCTTTCTCTCTTCCTTAGTAAGACGATTGCAACAATAGAAAGTACACTAAAGACCCATCCAGAAATCCCACACGCTATGGGAACAACAACAAAGCATGAATTGATAACAACAGAATCACAGCTTTAAAACTGACAGTAGCCGAGGCCACCAAGAGGCTTAATGCTACGTTCCCACTATCACGAATCAGCGCCACTATTAAAATCGTGGTCTTTATCTTGGATTTATGGCTGCGCTTGTATCAGCTCATATCAAATCTTGATGTCAGTCGTGGTAATCGTGATGATCGTAGAACATTTTTTGACTGTACAACAATTTTCTACGATTAGCACGATTAATTTTCAATCGTAATAATCGCATCAGCTCGTATTGCATCGTAGCAAAACGCCACACAGCGTATCTAATCGTGCTTCCAAACCAGGTTATCAGGATAGGTCTTGGACAAGGCAAAACCTAAGCTCTGTTGAGATGTGGTACTATCTGCTCCAATCTGTGGCGCTCTGTTGGGGCCCTTTGCTCAATGCCTGTCACGAATGACTCGCGTGCAGGTACGAGTTGATACGAGAAAATGTGAGTAGTTACGAGTATCAAACTTTTTCACGGACCTTGGCGATCAGATACAATTTCACACGCCATGAAAGATTAAATACGATTTATTCAGGGGTCTAAGAGTAGAGTAGGTGAGTGGGACTAGGAAATGCAACAATAACAGACTGCTGACCAACCCACAGCACCGTGAGGAAGAGAACTAGACACAGAACACAGACAGCAACAGCACAATCAAAGTAAAGCAACCAGCTCTATCATTGGGCAGTCGGTTTGGTAAATTGACTTATATATACTATCAATGAAACGGTCATATGTTCGAGCCTATGTTTGGCCACACGTGTTCATTGAGTTTATCCCCTCCCTACCGCTGATTAAAGTAGTGTTTGTTTATCACTGGTAGCCCAAGGAACTGTGATAATAATTGAGCCGCAACATGTGATTCCAACAATGTGGCATTTTGACAAGTGTCGACTTAGATGAGCCTGTGCTGCCTCCTTTTAAGCTACGAAACTACAAATGGTTTTCAGTCAGTAGCTTAACAGTCATATAATGTGCAAGCGACAAGCAAAGGCTCTGATCAGACTGCGCGTATGCGCAGGCTGGTCTGAGGCTTTGCTGGTCGCATATACCACTTTTTTGGAAATATCATGCACTGGCTCATTTATCTTAACGTCGTAATAAGACTCCCTTAAGTTTTTTAAAGTGATCCAATCCCCATTTTAATTCAACAACACAACAACAACAAGGACTGGCCTATTTGCCAATCAGTGTTGCGATTTGCGAACGAATGGTCGTTTTGAAAGTGGCTGTAATATTGAATGGCGTTTACTTTACTCTACCCTTCCCTGTTTCTCTATTTCCACAACTTATACGGATATTTCTTATCAGAAAATGACCAATTTTAAAGACGACAGAAAATGATCTCTTTGACCTATCACGATATACAATTTCAATAACATCATAACGACCACATTTTATCGCCATATCTTAAGCTTTCGGATTTTCGTATCAAAAAGTCAATTGAACAATATTGTGCTAATATAACTTTTTTATTACCTATTGAGTATCTGTATATCTCATAAGATCGTGTTGTACATAGTTTGAAGTTCTGTTACTATCTGATATGTATATAATGTTGTCACTATCATATCGCCATTTTTAAAGTTAGCACAAATCTGCGAACTACTGTTGATTCACAGCAATTTATTATACTAAGGGGTACTGGGGTATGATGCATACTATCTGTATAACAAAACAATGTATATTTCACCATCGCGTCAGCGATGGTGATATACGTTAGTAATCTTCCATGGGCGCGTGTTCGATTCGGGCCTGTTCCATTAGCAAGTTGCTAATTCCCCAGCAGCAGTGTCTTTTACTGTTGTTTTTTTCAAACTCCCCGTCGATCAATCTACTTCCCCAAGTAGCGGATAAGGACCTTATGGGCTGTTGACTTCCCAAATACCACCATTGCGTGAGCCATGTTGATATACGTACTTTGGATACCTGATTGCTTCTAAAAACGAAAAGGCCTATTAGAGACCTTACCACTCGCCTACAATGCAGATCAAAGGTGGAGCCTTCGGATATTCTAGGCGATACAGCCTCTTCTGATATGTTCAACGATTTAGGATGGCCAACCATAGAGAAACGACATAGCTATAATAAGGCTGTGCTTACATATAAGGCGCTTAATAATCTCACGCCTTTATATATATCTGAACTGCTAATTCCTATGTCAGAAACGCATAACCGGACGCTAAGGTCAACTTTAAACGGCTCTTTAGCGGTACCCAGATTGAAAACAGCAATAGTTGATGGCTCTTTCTCATGTACTGCACCACGATTGTGGAATCAGCTACCTGAGGCTACCAAAAAGGCATCTTCTTTAAGTTGTTTTATGACGCAAGTCAAACAGTTTATGTTTAATAAATGATCTTAATTTTTACGTTTTAAGACGCAAGTCAAATAGTTTATGTTTAATGAATGATTTTAACTTTTATCATGGAGTTTTAAATTATTTTCATTAATTTTAATGATCATTTATCAGCTTTTACGTCTATGTGTACATTGTATTAACATGACCAAATGCTGCCAAATGTTTTATACGCTCGTTTATACTTGACATATTCTATGTTTTATCATATGTTTAACTTGTGTATATATGTAAATATGTTTTAGAGGGACGCATGGTAGACTAGCGTTGATCGCTAAATGTGCTGTCCTCTTTAAATAAAGATAAATAGGCTAAGTGTGACGAAATAACTAAATGTAGATGGGTCAGTTTCAATATGCCCCCTAGGCATTATGCGCATTGACTTTGATTGAGGAATTTGACTTCGATTGAGGAATACGGCTGTATGGCATATACATGTTGCTGGGGAGGGGGTTAACTCTACCACTATGCAGTGTGTTCATGAGCAGAGTCTTACTGGAATATGCATGTTCCTGTGTTTGATTTGCTTCCAATGGATCACCTATGTACAGATCGTTAACTAAAACAAAAAATACTCATAGCTTGAAGCACATGAAACACTGAAAAGAGTGGTTTCAGCAAAAGCAATGTTAAAACACTATAAAAATTCTTCTTTAATAACTGTGAAACGCCATGCGATGGTTCTAAGCTTTTTTAAAAGCTAACCTTGTGTATTATAATTTGATATCGCTTCCTGGCGCATCGGTAGGACGCACACACACGTTGGTTACATATTTTGAAGAATAACAATTTAATGGGTTCGAAACACCTGAGCCGAAGGCTCCGAGGTGAGCTAATAGTATACCAATGACTCCGGCGGCCGTCGACTGTCAACATTTTCAAACATCTTCTCCTCTGAAACCAATCGGCCAATTGAACTGAAATCTCATATGGAGACTCCTTAGGACGGATGAACGAAAGTTTGTTCAAATGGTCCAAGAAAACAGCCGCGCCCATGTTTGGTAAAACCATATCGATGACCTTGGGACTTGGTATGTAGCATTGGGGACTCCTTAGGATGGATATGAACGATAGTTTGTTCAAATGGTCCAAGAAAACCGCCGCGCCCAAATTTGGTAAAACCATATTGATGACCTTGGGACTTGGTATGTAGCATTGGAGTTGTTGGGCCTTCTAAGTTTCTTCAAATAATGATCCTATGTTTACCTTGACCTACTAAACGTCAAGGTCAAATTGGCTTCCTAATGCATTTAAATAGGATTTTTTGGTTGTTGAAAAAAATGATTTTGGAAACTGTTGAAGCCAAAGTCATGATGATCACAAGTATGTTTTAACCTAATGAGACAATGACTATAAATAAGTTTTGACCTTTGACTTTTCACTAAGACTTAGGTCACTTCTATTGGATTCCCAACAATGTATTAAAATCAGATTTTCTCAGAAACCATTAGGCCAACTGAACTAAAATTTGACAGGAATACTTCTTAGGGCAAAGGAATGAAAGATTATGTAAATAGTTTTGGTCATATGACCAAAATGGCCGTCATGCCCATACATGTGAAAACGCATTAAAAATCTTCTTATCAGGAACCAGAAGGTTCATGACCTTGGGTCTTGGTATGTAGCATTCGGGAAGTGGGCCTTACCATGTTTGCACAAATAATGATCCTAGGTTGATCTTGCCCTAGTTTATGACAAGGTCAAATTTGATTCCAAATGCATTTATATGGAAAATATCTTATCAATTTGGTGTTTCTAATAGCCCTTAAAGCCGAAATCGTTATACTTGCGAGACATGAGCAACCTAATGAGACAAAAGCTATAGATAAGTATTAAAGTTCAAATTGATCTTTGACCTTTTATCCAAGGTTGCTCATTATGAGCTGCTACATAATAATCTTAACATATTTTTCTCAGAAAACAATGGAATGATTCAAGTAAAATTTCATATGGAGTATCCATTTAATGAAACAATTTAATACGAGTAAGTGTAAAGTCCCATGACAAAATGGCCGCCATGCCCAATGCCCATATATGGCAAAAAACTTTAAATATTTTTTCTCTGGAACCAAAAGTCCAATTTGGTCTATTTGTTGCATTGGGAATGTGAGCGCTACCAATTTTGCTCAAAGGATGATGCTATGTTGACATTGGCCTGTATTATCGGCAAGGTCAAACCAAAGAGCCGGTGTCCTTATGTCTTGGTATGTATCATAGGGGATGTTTAAATAATAAGCCTTAGAATAAGTTCAGCTCTTATGACTTAGTGTCAGGTGAGCGCCTCAGGACCTCATTATATGAGCCGTGACATGAGATTTCCATCAATGTGGTATGTGCAACAAGCAAAGCCTCAGATCAGCCTGCGCACATACGCAGTTTGATCAGAGCCTTTGCTAGTCGCTTGAGTAATCTATGAGTGTTAAGCCACTGACTGAACATCATTTAGAGTTTCTAAGCTTAAAAGAAGGATGCACAGGCTCGCATGAGTCTACACTTGTCAAAATACCACATTGTTGGAAATCACGTCACGGCTCATTTGTTATAGTGTTGGTTTGTTTGTTGTGGTCTAAGCCAGCTGCGGCAGTGACTGGCAATTGTCTACAAGGACAGCGGATCTTTTTTATATAAATTTGTTTAATAGTGTCATTATGCTTATAACATTTCCAAACAGTTTGGACCCAGATCAGGCCCGTCTAAAAGTCGGGCCTGATCTGGATCCAAACTGTTTGACACCATGATGGTATTCCTGAAAGAACTTTTTTAAAAAAAAATCAACAGACGACAAAAATGCATAATTACCCAGTAGGCGAAGAGTTCAGTAAGGCTTTCTACAAGGACGGTAAGTCTTGTTATTGCTTACATTCTTTCTACCATGCTGGGTTTCTACTCATCAATTTATTTACCCAGGATGGGTCGTGCTAGAGGATAGCCCAATGTCCGACAGTAACATATACGCGTCGCTAGGCTAATGGACTTTTAACTCCATACTTCAAAGTTCATCGGCATTTTGTGGAGAATATTTCTAATATTTTCTCACAAGGGAACCTATGTTTGTGTGAGTCATAATGGCTACTGGCCAAACTAAAAACCTCAAACATTCTTAAGAATTGCTTTGAGGGGTGCATCTATTTATTGACTCCTTTTATATTTCGTTTGATTAAGTAATTTAGAAAATCTCATTAAATGTAAATATGACGGCGTCTACATTTTTTAACCTTAAAACGCCAGTATTTTCCTACTGCCAGTGGTCATTATCTGCTTAAACTTATAAGAATCTATAATGAGTGTGAGGGTTGGGTAGAAGAATCCACCCTGGGTCCAATAAGCCTGAGGCGAGTTCAATTATGCGAGAGATCGCGGGCGCTCGTTGTCCTTGTACCTATCTTTATTCGTAAATATAAAAGCAATCAAGCGCTAGACTGGTTCTCTCCCTTTAATAGCTTGTCAGCATATTAAGACAGGTAACTACTAAACGCCATTGCGTCTATTTATAGCATATACACTGACGTAGTAATGGAAAAATACGTAGTATTGGAAAATACCTGGGATGTCTTGAGTCCATCTGCGGTATTGAATAAAAAGTGCATTTGCGATTTTTAAACAACTGCTCCCAGCTAGCATCCCATCACGAGCCACTATCGACCCGCCGACGAACCGTCACCTGCGGATGGCGGTTCGTAGGCGGGCCGAAAGTGGCCCAATTGTACGTGCGGATTGGATTTTTTTATAAAGTTTATTTTGTTCTATTATCAGGAATATGGCAACTGAAAAATTACAAGTTCTATAGGTTCCTATAGAAATAAGCATCCCCAACCCAACACTGGATGCGTGGATCCAGAGGGGGTTAGGTGGTCCGCACCCTACCCCCCCCCCCCATCCCCCTAAAAAATCACATGTTCTATGGGTTTCTATAGAAATAAGCATTCCCCGCCACCCGAAAATAAACAAAAATACAGTTACCCCGCATCTAGTCAGACGCAACGCGGCCCGGTACAACTATTTTCTGGAATTTCAAATGTTCACAGGGGAAACACTTATGAGACTTTCAGTTTGCACCTACAAAACTCAATCCGTGACGGGGAAGTGGGCAATTACTTATTTCTAACCGATGTGCGGATCCAGAGGGGGATAGGTGGTCCGGACACCCCCCCCCCCCCCCAAAAAAAAAATAAATAAATAAAAATAAATAATAACCACAAGTTTTTTAAGTTTCGTTGGAAATAAGCATTTGCCCCCCCCCCCATCCCCGAAAAAAAAACACATGTTACCGACTGCGCCGGCCGGTAAACCTTCTGAGACTTTCAGAAAACTCAATCCGTGACAGGGAAGTGGGCAATTACTTATTTCTTACCCATGCGCGAATCCAGAGAGGGATAGGTGGTCCGGACCCCCCCCCCCCCCCCCCCCGAAAAATCACAAGTTATATAGGTTTCTATAGAAATAAGGATTTGTACCCCCCCCAACCCCCCCCCCCCCCCCCCAAAAAAAAATAATAATAATAAAAAGTTGCACCCCCCCCCCCCCCCCCCCGATAAATGTTTCGACCCTTTTGAACCGTAAAAACATTTAATACTAGAAAAGAGCCCACGCAAGCGCGGAAATATTTCATGATTGTCAAGTTTATATAAAACAGCGAGTTTTAATTTTTCAATGTAAATGGCCTTAGGCCCAGGTGTAGATATGACCTTTACCATGAATACTCACTAAAGCTTCATTTACCTAATTAGTTGTCTGCATCTACAAACTTTCAGGTAGCAGACTGCATTGTTTCTAAAAAACATCAACTTTTTTCACTTTTTCCTATAGCAAAAACCTAAGTGACTCAAAAGTTGACCTTGCCGTAAAACAGATCAAGGTCATCCCAGGGTCATCATTTATATAAATTTTGTTGAGCTTTTGAGTCCTTGATGCGACATGCTAAGTTTCAAGATAATAGGATTTGTGGTTCTGGGGGAGAATTGGTTGATTTGATGCTTAACGTCCACGGTAAACAGCTAAGGTCATGTCGGGACGGTCAGTTAACCTAACCACACTATTCCTGGGCAGGCTTAGACCTCCTAAGCGGTTAACCAGTACTAAGTGCACATACTTTCGCCAGTAACTGACAACTGCCCTTCTTGAATCAGCGGAAGGAGAAACAAAAGTATGTGGCCAGACCGGGTTTCGAACCCAGGACCTCTGACTTATGAGTCAGGTGCCTACCGATTGCGCTACGCGGCCCGGCGTGGTTCTGGGGGAGAAGATTTTTGAAATTCTTTACCATAATAAATGTTCGCCATCTTGGTTATGTGACCTGTCCTGGGTATTTTTTTTTCTGGAAAAATTGGGTCCTGGAACGTTTTTGGGGAAAATATTCAAGCCCTCTGAAGACTAAAGGCTTATTTACATGTAGCTT
Source organism: Loripinus fragilis (assembly GCA_964019695.1). Taxonomy (NCBI): domain Eukaryota; kingdom Metazoa; phylum Mollusca; class Bivalvia; order Lucinida; family Lucinidae; genus Loripinus; species Loripinus fragilis. The sequence continues at coordinate 22,883,790 of OZ026528.1, forward strand.
CGTTGAATCATTGAAATTGATTTGTCTGCTTCGCTGGAAAAAATGCCCTTTCTTTTTGTCTTTTCGAAAGTTCGGTTCAGTTTGAATTCTCCTAACGACGTTCCCCAAGTGGCTCAGCGGTACGTAACCATAGCCGCACACACTTGGCGCCGTGTGTCCGTCCAACTTTTCGAAAGACCATGTGCGTTGAGCTTTATTCTTCAATGGGCGAGTTCGATTGGCTACTCGTATTGACTATCGTTCTGGAAGAAAATGGGTCGTTTCGAGCCAGGGCCGTCGGGACTATGACCATTTAGTTCTTCATCCGTTTAGACATATGAGCAAAAATACAAAAATAAATCGTTATTTATGGGGAATGACGTACGTTCATGAGTCGGATTTTTGCATTAGAACCTGCTAAATTTGGTCTTGCTAAGCAGCGCGCCGATATAACGACGCAGAACCGAAACGACCGGATTAATTTAAAACGTGTATTCGAGTATACGATAATTTCACTCGAACGCACCCATTGTTGACATCGAAGTTTCTAGAAAAATACTTGGGAGAATTTAAAATGAAAGACGAATTCAATTCCCAAATTCTTTAAATCTACGTGAAACTAAAACACACGCTAACCGAAATTATCAATGATAGCAATATGCGAAAGAACCAGTATAGAAATTACGCTTGAAAATGCCACCAATTATGCAGTTTATGCCTTACTTCGTTTATTTAGTATTATAGATAGTTGCAAAAAAACAACAATAAACACCCTTATCAGAGTTTTTTTTCTGTTATTTGAGTCTGGACGCCCCCGGCCCCTGTTTCTATCTGCGAGGAGAGGGTGGAGGGGGGGGGGGGCAACTATAATATTTTCATTCATACGTAGGCTCGCACCATTTTGGGGTTCAAAATTTTGAATTTCAATACCTTTGAGGGTTTTCAGAAAAATGAAAATTTTTTGGGGTATGAAGATTTTGTGGATATCTTTTGGGGTCATCACAAAATACCAAAAAGTTAACCCCAAAAATGGTCCGGGCCTGCGTATGTTTGAAAATATCAGAGTACCCCCCCCCCCCCTTTCTCACCCAGGTGCGAGTATGCTTGGAATTCGTGAACAATATCAGCGGACGTCATATATTGTGTTTGGGGTCACTACACAGATAGCAAAGATACGTTGGGCCCACGTTGGTAGTTGGTGGAGATGTGGGCGTCGCCGCATACCAACCTTGTACCAACATCGAACCGACGCAACAATGTCGACCATTCTCTCATTATTAAACACCACTATATTATTACAAAATCCTCTGTGCCTGTATTCTGAATAATGTGTTTGGTGTTAAAAGAAGTTTATGTTTCCGGAGCACATGACATTGGGCCAGCTTTGCGAAGGAGATTTGTTTGATTTGATTCTTACGTCCCATCAACAATCTTTCAGTTATGTAGGGACGGGTCTTCCTGGGTTGAACCGGTACTAAGCTATGATTAATGTGTCTTGCTCAAGGACACAACGCAGTGACGCCTGCGAGGCTCGAACCCGCGGCCCCTCTGTCTCATGTTCATTAAATAAGCCAGGTTACGAGGAAAACTATCCATGCGCGGATCCAGAGGGGGCCGGGGCTCCGGGCCCAGCAAAATCACAAAGCTATAGGATTTATTTAGCAATACTCGTCTGGATCCACTTGAAAATCTCAAAGGCAAGCCAGAATTCAATGTTGGGCCATTAATTCGGCCGCTAGCGAAACGCCATTGAAATTGGCCGATGATGATACACCTTGAAAGGTATTTGGATTCTCACCATTAAAAAGTTGTTAAAGATAAATTGGACTCCCTCTTACAACACTTTCTGGGTCCGTGCATGCCTGTGTCGGGGATTTCCGATCGGATGGGGGTTACTCTGATATTTCGTAGCCTATGTGGACTGGGACCTTTTTTAAGGAGGGGGTCTAACTTTTAATTTCAATAATTTTAGGGGGTTCAGATTGAATAAATATTTTATGGGATCTATGATAAAATTGTGGATATTTTAGGGGAGGGGGCGGGATGGTCATCATTCACAGTTAGGGAGCGTGGCGAAAAAGGAACGCATGTGCGCGACCCCCGTAATATGACTTTAAAGCATGTATAATATCATGCGCGGATCCAGGAATTTTTGACAGGGGGGGGGGGTCCAGATTGAGACGTTTTTTAGTCCTCAGCTTATTTTACAGAGGGGGGGGGGGCAATGGTTTTATTGCAGAGAAAACTATACTTTCCCAAGGATCCAGAGGGGGTCCAACATTTTCAGGGGAGGTCCATCCAAGGGGGGATCCAAATGCTAATTGCTATCACAATAACTTGTGATTTTTAGGAAGGGGGGGGGGCTCCGGGGATCCATAGGTTTTAGTTACGCGGTGTGCATTCTTCTAAGATCATTTTAAAGCTGTTTAAAAAAGAAAAACGGGGGTCACTTAAAACCTGGAAACACATCCTACCAGTAACAAAATCCACTTTAAGGCCAATTTCCTCGGGTGTGGTACTTTCAGGGGTGGCACTCTCTTTAAACAATTGTGTTTTGCGTTGTGTTTTGCGTGTCTTTGTTGGTGTTTTTGAGAAGTTAATTCTCTTTTGTGGTCCAGAGAGAGGAGAGGAGCGCATCATTCTTTTAGTATTAGCACGCATCACTATCCTTGCATTTCGTTGGCACCCCTCATAAAAAAGTCTACATCTTTGATCGAGGTTCTGTAATTTCGAGTAACAGTTTCTACACGTAAGGCCTAAATGAAATATATGTGTGGTTCCTGTTTCATGCCAAGAAAATTCAGGGTAGGTAGGTAGGGAAATTATTAAATTTTGTTATAACATTTAACAAAGAAAATAGTGACAGAAATTGAAAAAGTGCCCATTTTTTCTCCAAAGACCATTTTATTGTTTAGGGTATATAGGGTTAAAAAAATTAGGGTAGGTAGGCAACAGGAACCACACATATATTTCATTTAAGCCTAACGCCACTCTCTACATTAATGCCCCCATATTTCGCGAGCAATGCTTTGGCGTTGATGTCTGATCTTTTTGTGGATTCGATCCTTCGGACCTCTTGTGCGCTCTTTCCACAGACCATGCAGACACGCTCTGCAGGGTGCAGATTTTTGTTTTACGGGAGTTCTATACATTTCTATCCCATGCTGTAGCCACGATGATCCACGGATGTATTAGTTTTTCTTCCTGGTGTCTCTTGATGGTTGTGTGTCTCTTCCTTGCAGTGCCATGGGGTTGTCTGCTGTTTGTGATTGTGGTATTTGTGATCATGCTCACATACTATTTTTAGGTAGTGAATACCCTTTAAACCTTCTTTACATGAACCACAAGACTGGTGACCTTGAAACATGGTTTGCATCATTGGATAGTAAGTGAGTATGAGCTGGCCTACCCAGTCCACTTTTTGTGCCTTTTATATAGTAAAAAATTTAATTGAATTTGGTTCACACTGGATTCATATAATACCTGGCCTATTTATGAACTTTTTCAACACCGACGCTCTTTCTGGAGCATGCGCAGGTTCTCTACTTGAAAAAATACCATATGCGGAAGAAAAAAAATCAGGTGAGTGGGATTCGATCTCTAGACCCTTACCTCGTTAAGCTAAAGCGCTACCACTAGCGCTATTTGGACAGGTATCGTAACTTGATTACATCAAAATCTAAGTACATTGAAAAAATTATTAAAATCGAAATTACCAATAACAGCAATATTTGAAAGGCTTCGTATCGAAAAGAAAGTGCGGCAAATCTTCTCAGTTTTCAGTACATGTTCATTTCTCATTTTGATGTGTGAAATTGACCCAGGATGTAAACAGATGCTCTTTCTGGAGCATGCACAGTCGGATGAGTGGGATTCTCTACTGGTAAAAAATTACTAGTTACCAAACGTAATATGCGTAGCGGAAGTGGAGCTTTATCAACGTGGGGAACCAATCTAATCAAGCGCGGAATTCTCCATGTTTTACGAAGGTTACCGAACTTTCACGAAAAAATTTCCCATATCATTATTCCAACAGGTGAAGTTGTCACTTTCAATTTTTATCGTTGACAAGTTGTATTCGCGCATTTTATCGCCGTTCTATCACGTTTTATCGACGTAATCTTGTTATTTGCGCATCTTCGGACGAGCCAGCAGTGAGTGTAATCACAAAGTGTACGTAACACAAACGTTTTATCGTAAGAATTACCAGTAGTTTGTCTTATTACCCGATAGAGAAAATTGGAACCGCATCGGAACGAAAAGGCGTGTGTGTACATGTACATGTACATAGGTCGTCTTGGAGCATACCAACGACGACTAAGAAGACACTGCGCATGCATCAAGCATGCGCAGTGTTTTCTTAGTCGTCGTTGGTAAGACTGTGTGTATGAAGGGCGTACATGTATGCTGAACTTGAAGGTTAAGTTTGCTTAACAATAGAATTTGCATTGCAAGGTACATTTTCCGAAATATTTGGATCAATTAAAAAGTGACAGGCGCATTGTAAATTATGTCTTTAGAGAGATTTATCAAAAACAGTTTGTACTCATCCATATTAAACTCAGATCAAAACATTGCATATCATAATGCGATAATTTTAATACATATTGTCTGATAATTTTGATAATTTCAATGGTATTATCAGGCTATACCATTGCTTCTAAAATATTGTCGCGTGTCATCCTTGGATGATAGATTGGTGTTGTAAGCGACACGAAAATGTGTCTAGTTTGAGTTAAGTCAAAAGGGGAGATAACTAAAATGAACCTTGGAATCGTTGGTAGATCAGTTTTGCACTGTAAAAGCTGCTTATACTATTAACATTTATTCTGACCCTTTTTGTTGCAAAATATGTATGTTATTTTCTTCTAAAATTGCGATGTTTATATTCTAAGGATTTGCAGAAACGTGCCCACATTCCAAACTCATTTGTATTGTCAGTTTTATGGAAATTGAAAGTAGACACTACCTAAGGAAATAAACACGTTAAAAACGCAAAAGTAGTATGGGGAACTAGTTTCTTGCACATCTGATAGAAAATGTCATTATTTGAACCTGTGACATCAATTATTCTTATCATACCTATGTGGAGGTCAAGTGGCGTCATTTTACGTTAAAATGACGTCATGATATTATGTCGCATCTCCATGAGCGTATTAGCAACTTTTATAAAATAAAAATGCAGAATTTAATGGTGAGCAAGAAAATATCCTTTATTTGCGTGAGGGTGGGATAGAAAAATATGTCCCTCGGAATCATCATTTGCCGTCAGTCGGTATGCCTCACGATGTCAAACAGTAATCCTCAACACCTCGTATTGGGTACTCTGTAGGTGCAGCATGGTATACTTAACATGCTAAAGGAAAGAGCTAGAATGACAGCAAATGCATCTGAAATGCAAGCCATTATCAGGGCTAACCCTGGCTCAGAATTTGTTGTAGCCAATGGAAAAAGTTGGAGCCATATGAAGCTAAGGTTTTAGCCAGAAAGTAGTATCATTTTTTTTTGTATTTAACTCTTTGTCCGCTAGTAGTTTCCTGCTACTCCTTTTAACTTTGTTTAATTTTTCTAGAAACTTCTTTTTAAAATAGTTGATTTTGAAAAAAAATATATGTACAGTTTGCGATGGAATTTAAAATTTTATTGACTTTTTTTTAAAATTTACAGAATGTTAATTAATATCCAAAAATGGCGTCATACATGGGCTTATTAGAACTCAAAAGTGTGATTTTTGCTATAACATTAGAAGGACCAGCAGAAGACGAACAGCAGGCGACAGTTGGTCGCGATAAGCAGTCGAAGAGTTTTATAAATGCTTTTAGATTTTTTTTAGAAATTTCATATTAGATCTTTGTATGCTGTTCATGTTGTTGCTTTGTGGTCTGATGATGTTTTTGTTTTCAATCTTAACTGTTTCAAAACATTCTTTCAGGAATACCACCAGAGTTTCAAAACAGTTTGAATCCCAATCGGGACCGACATTTTCTGATCTGGGTCCAAACTTTTAACAAAGGTCATCAGCAAAGAACTTTTGCAGGCATAATAAATTCTCAACAATAAGCCACAAGGCCAAACTTTAACAATATTGAGAATATACGTGAACTTCAACACCCCACCGTGAACAGGAAGTTTCAAATTCCATAAACCAAAATATACCTTTGCATACGTAGACAATACTTGAGCATATGTTAATCCCATCTGTGTTAGAAGGACTCAAGATGACACAGTACGTTCTGTGTCTGTACTTCTTTGTCGGGTCGAAACTTTTGCAAGTAACTTTTTTATGGGAGGATATGCATTAAGCTGCTGAAATAAAGAAAGTAAACGTGTTTCGGGTAACGGGTTGAAAATTTTAGGCTTGGTAGGCACACAATTATTTTTTTAAATACTTTTTTTCTGGAAAAAATATAATTTTATGCATTTTGAAAGGCATTTCGCCTTTCAAAATGCATAAAATTATATTTGCCTTTCAAAATGAATAAAATAATATTTTTTTCCAGAAAAAAAAAACGAAAAAATTCTAGGTTTCACCAGTACATTTAGGAAAGGACGGGTTACCTTAAACACAGTTATTTTTATTTGGCCTAATCGCAATGTGGCGCAAGGACTATCTTCTCCAGACGCAGCTTCGCAAGTGTAAGTTATATAATCATTAAAATGATTTCTAAAACAGGGGGTGCATACCAAGGGGGTGGGTATTATAATCTAGTAATCACATTTTTATCAGAAAACTTGCAAAAAGTGCTTATCATTTCATCAAGCTTAGTAATTTGATATAATGCTTGATAATTTTTATTAATGCTTAAAATGTTCTTGAATTAAGAACGTTACACATTTTGAAGCAAAGTTCGTCTTATTCATTCCTAACATCACGGAAATGTCTCCGTACATACGTGCCCCGTAGTTGAATCTTTACTCATTGGTCATGGGTTAGACTGGCTCCAGTCCTTAAAACAATCTTTCATCAATGTGTCATATCATATACTTGAAGCCAGTCTAACTCTGATGGCTCTGTTTTAAAACTCTGGCTACAAGTATACGATATGACACATTGATGAAAATTGTTTTAAGGACTGGAGCCAGTCTAGTCATGGGTCTGTGATTGTGGCTTTTCCTTGTCCATTGTATATTTACGTGTCTCTTGATGAGACACCGCTTTTTTGGAGACATCTACCTTTGGTCTTCATAGATTTACCACTACATTTGGTGCTTATTGGTGCAAAAATGGGTCCGGAGGTTATAAAACATTTTTCATGCTCAACTCAATTGACCATGAACTTTCTACTGCTCATAAAAAATAAAAATGCTGTAAAACGATATTTCTTGCTTTGAAACTATCAGATACTGTTTTATCCTGCTAACAAATGTCAAAATGACAATAATCGTTAGCATTTTAACATTTTAGCAGGATAAAAACAGTATCTGATAGTTTTAATTACATCATCGTTTATGGGCAGGATAAATGCTATGCTCAGTTCAGGTTGCGCATGAAATGATTTTATTCAATCTCGAGGCGTGTTCTTTGCTTATTTCTTCTTTCCGATATTTTTTTAATTTAAAGTGTATGTTCATGCTTTTTAACATTTTACTTTATTCACAAATAAATATTTAGTTATGGACTAATTTTATTTTCACAGATCATTTATCCATCTGGTTAGTTAATTACAGAAGCTTTTATAGCCGTGTATCTAATCTTGTGGGAGCAACCATCTTACAGCTATTGGAACACATTAACCTGAGTTAACCTCAATATGCTGGTCTGGCGAATGATTGAAGCAGCACCTTTCAGTCAATTTCTTTATTTCAATATTGGATAATGGGTAGTCCGTTTTAATTACAATCAACAGCCAAATCAATGCAAATTAAAATGTAACAACTGTCAAACGAAAAGTATTTAGTTCTTCAATAAGTTTCATATAATTTCATTCTGTCTGTTTGGTGGCAAAATGAAGAAAACTGTTACAAAATATGTCGTCTGCTATAATAATAATTAGTGATTTAAGCCTTAAATTTTAGAATCAATTATTAAATATAGGCCAAGTATCAAAATATACTCATCAAAGCACACACTGCTAAAAGCATTACTCTGAAACATTGTTATTTTATACCTTTTGACTGATTTATAATTCTGCTTTGGTAGTGTGTAAGCAAGTGGAAGTGATTCCAGTTTTGGTGTGTAGAGATCATTTACCTGAGAATGACCAGACTCCCATTAAGAAGCAAAAGTAATTAATTACAGGCTAATAGAAGGGCTTTCACAAACATTTTATGAGGGATTATTCCTGCCATACTGTAAAGTCTTTATAAATGCATTTGAAAAAAAAGTGTGAATTATCCCTTTAACATTATATTTCAGTTTACAAGGTCTTAATTTGGCTGGATTAGAACCACCCTTCACATTCTTGAGAGGTGTTGTATTACGGCGCGCATGCCGATATGCATAAACCGAATCACTCAACACAAATATTTTCGGAATACCTCGAACGCCTGTTGGAAATGGCGCATGGCGAGCAATAAATTTTCTGGAATAATGACACGGAAAGAACCCCACATTTTTATTCTGATTTTTATCTTATCTCAGGAACGCTTGATGGAAATAAAACTTTTATGTTAATGAAACAAGCCTTGGTATAAATGTTTATTATATACAAGTCAGTGAAATGCTTGGAAATATTTGTAAAAATTAATGGTTATTTCAAAGTTATTTGTTTTCACCAGTAAGATATTGAAATTAGATTACCTGGCCACGAGGGTCTAAAACTTTTCTCATGCTCAACTCAACTAAGCATGCAATTGCAATTGCTCATGTAAGGTAAAATGATGACAAATAAAGATTTTTCATGCTTTTAATTGTTGGCACTTTTACATTTATTGTTGGCATTTTAGCATTTATGAGCAGGATAAATAGTTGAGTTGAGCACGAAAAGTGCTTTATAACCTCCAGGCCTATTCTTAGGACGACCTCCGCTTTCTTCATGTATTTCCTTGTGTCCACATCAGAATTTCAATCGTGTGTAGCTGTTTTCATATAATTGAACGCAAATATATTTTACTTAGTCTTTGGCATCATATTTTTTTTCTAAAATGCTTTGTTTTTGTACCTCGAGCTCCGTTCAGTGTAGGAACACAAACACATTATGCAACGCAATCATACATATGACGACATGTGTGGCATCAAAGGTGAAAACAACACTCGTAAGTTTTAAAATAGTAGGCTACACAACAAAGTAAAAGATAAAATATTTTTGTCATGAATATGTCATGGATCCATTTGGTGACCTAAACATGTATATTTGCTCCGCCACTGGCGACATATACATTGTTTTTTCACTTCAGTCAAAGCAATCAAAGTCATATACGTTCGAAAATATCCTTTTAGACGGTTTGTGGCATTTCAAATTGAACCTAGACTATTTCATTGGCGACAATTCGAAAATGTTTCTAATTCAAGACTAGAATCAACCTCGATCAAAGCGTCTTCTCGTCCACGAGCATCCAAGTATCAGGCGCGCTTGGGCAAAACAGGAGCCGTGGCTGCTCACAAACACAAAGTATGGAAGTAGTGAGTACTCAGACCAAGCTTTATATCCATAACCAGCATGTGCATTTAAAATTGACCTTTGTGCATTTGCGTTAGGTACAAAAATCATAGGCTATCGGTAGCTCTAGTTTTTACATCTTACATTTGAGTATATAGCTATGCCATGTTTTGTCCGCGTGTACGTGTAGATAGTTTAAACCATCTATATCAGTGTAGACTTCGCACATTACGAGATATGAAGGGGGTCCATGTGCTATTTTGTGGTACACGTACATGTATGCATCGATCCCATCTAAGTTGACTTATAATATTTGCATACTTTCTGATTTTTAATGATTTTTTTAATGATATAAAATACAAAAATGTATAGGTAAAGTAAAACTATAAAGCAAGGAAAATGTTTAGATCAGACAAAACCTCAATGACATGCGCATCAGCCTGTATATATCTACATTTGCTTGTAAATCTTCCTTAATTTCCCCACAATGCACCTGCCGTGGACCTGTTACGGACTGATTGATTGGTCGATGCTGCGTGCTGTGCCATCACATATCGTTGAAAGCGAGATCTAACGAGATCATTATTCATTCGGATGTCTTATGATCAAATAACGTCATAAATAAGTGATTGATATGTCAGCTAAAATCATGCACAAGAATTCTAGCTGCTGTTGGTGAAATAAATTACTTTACAGGTGTAAACTCTCATTAATATCAAGATTGGATTCTTAGACCCACGTATTAGACTGGCTCCTGTCCTTAAAACAAATTTTCACCAAGATGTGATATCATATACTTGTAGCTAGCCTAGCTCTGATGGATCTGTTTTAAGCTTAAAGCAGAGCCATCATAGTTAGACTAGCTACAAGTATATGTTATCACACATTGGTGAAAAATTGTTTTAAGGACAGGAGCCAGTCTACCCACGTATGTCGAACGGAATTTCCCGCCCTTATCATTGGACCAGTCCATTGGTTGGGTTGTATTTTTTCCATTTTTATTCAAATTGTAAGCAAACAGTGGATACCCTGACCAAACGCCGCATTCTATGGATACCCTGAACCGAGCAGGGTCTACACTGTTGGCATATTTCCCATAAAAGGAACGCTAGATATACCCCGGAAGTTTGATTAATGAATACCATAGTGCTTCGTATTATAAACGCATAACATATTTGGCCATGGAGGATTGATTCTAATAGTCCTTATGACTATAAAGGGTTCCAAAGTGTGAATTTGGTTTACACATCATGCATCCTCCTTTTTAAGCTTAGAAACTCCAGATGATGTTCAGTCAGTAGCTTAACAGTCATAGAATATTCAAGCGACTAGCACAGGCTCTGATCAGACTGCGCGTATGCGCAGGCTGGTCTGAGCCTTTGCTGGTCGCACATACCACATTGTTGAAAATCTCATGATGTGGCTAAATTATGATTGGACTTGTCTTCGCTGATGCGATAAGCACCGAAATTTCGTGCACTGGCCCACAGTTATAGACAAAAACAGTATGTAAAATTCCAAAGATATGCAGTTTGCATCTATCAGCATGGTTTACAGATTAAAACTCCACTTATTACGTAACACAGCGGTGGGGCGGGGAACTAACAGTTAGTTGAATGGCACTTAATAAGCTCTGAAGATAGAGTGTTGTGAAAGACGCACGCGTGAAAAGGATTTCTGTTTTTTTACTTTCTTACAAGATGGAAGTTTGAAACTTGCAGAGCCGCTGACAGTCAGCAAAAGTAGGGCACTTTGTAGATTGTCATACAGAACAGAACACAACTGTATTGATAACTATCTCGAACCCAGTATGAGGCTGAGCAACTATAAACCTCTGACTATACACCCATCTGATGTCCCCTTCGGGGTTTAGACGCAATTGAAGAACGAAAGATCTCAGGCCACGCATAGGTGGCGTAGGAGATGAAGGCATGCATAGCATGCAGGAAATAGTCATACTAAATTGATACAGTGCATTATGACAGATAATTGTATTGGTCACAAAAACATCGACATCGTCATACATGTATATATAGTTTTATGGCGACGCGCGAGCGAAATGTGACGTAATTAATTAAGCCAAACTATTTCCGACAATATATAGCAGGATATGCTCTCGCAAAGTTTTGAAGTGATCCAATCAGACGTCACGGTTGCGAAAGCAGAGTGCATTAGAATTTGACTATTTCATTTTATAGATTCTGCATTGGTCACTTTCATATGTGTTTTCGTTTATAAAATTTGCCAAATTTTATCTGGCACCATTTTTACATTTGACAGTCTTTCAGGGTTAATGATTCAGAAGCCAGTGCGGTATTACTTGACTCTTGTCAGTTCTGCCATCCAGCGCAGTCACAGATTTAGATAAACAAATATGGTTAGGTAACAATATAAATATTTTTTAACATTATACTCAACTACGAAAGAAACCCATCAGTCACTTTTTAGGGTAATTATGATAACATAATTAAGAAATCAAAATATATTTTATACCATATTTTTAACAAGCAATTATGCATCAAATCATTGAATAATGTAACAGTTTCACTTTAACCCGTTCATGTTGTACGCCAGTGCATAGACAAGGGGTCATTTCTAAAAATGACAAGTTTCAGACAATTGGTTTGCACTCGAGTTATAGTCATGGTCTTAATCAGTTCACTTCGTCCAATAACCAATATTTCCCTCTCTGACGAGGCAATCAAGTATGTGAAGAAGCCAAAACAAACCGCGTAAGTTTAGTAAGCCCGGATCTCAAAATGATAGAGCAGTTGTTGGATGAGCTCTGCCGACGCATCCGGGATCGTTCAGTGCAACCTCGGAATCTTCGACAGCTTCAGGTCGCTCTCCATTAAGAATGGGCGTGGATTCCCAATAACATTGTGCGGCGTCACATGCTTTTGGTTCGACCTCGTTCTGAGGCAGTTATTGCTGCAGGAGAGGGTCATGTCTGTTTTGGATGAATTTAATTCAAGAGATCTGATTTAGACGAGAACGAGATATTCATTCTCAAGTGAAAAACTTTTCATTTTTAAAATGACCCCTTGTCTAAACACTGACGAATAGCATGAACAGATTTAAGTGAAACTGTTACACTATTCACCAAAATGATGCAGAACTGATTGTTACGTAATTTGATATAAATATATTTTCTTTTCTTAATTTTGACTTCCATAATTGCCCGGAGAAGTGATTGATGGGTTTCTTTTGTAGTTGAGTATATGTTTTGGGTTCTCACAGCCTATGTTTTGGTTGAGAAATAAGAAAAATATTTTTTTGGTATTGGTCAACAATAAATGCCTGGCACTCTTGCATATGCCATATAAATTCGTATAAATCCGTTATTCTAGTTTTAGATTTCCAGACATTACGAAAAGTATTGGTTTCAGAATCATACATTTTCTAATCCACTGGCATGCAATGTCCAGATCAGCGATATGGACAGAGCGTACAGCTATCAAGGTTGAGATGGTGAGTTCGAATCTCACGACATGTGGTTATATAAATTACTTTGCAACTGATTTGATCATGTCTTAGCCTGTAACTAAACACAAAATGGTGAGATTTACACACATGTACACGTAAATCAATGTATGGACCAGTGCACGCGATTTCGATATTTATCATGCATGCACAGTATAGACGTAGATGAAGGCTCAGGCAAATAGTTTCATCTTAGCTTGTCAATATGGGTGTTTGTCATAGGCATTTGTGCATATGTGATAAGTATATACATGTAGCGACTGATTCAGCCCACGGCAGCAGCACAAAAACACCGCGTATGTGCAGTATTACAGATACAGCCAGAGAAACACAGTCACTGCATATTGCATATACTTTTCATAGCATAAAACAAATATAGATAGAAAAAACTATCAAGACATTTTGCATAAAACAATATCATAACCTAAAATATATGTATTATACAATTGATGCATTCTTTCGATGTTAACCGAAAAAGAATGCACCAATTGTTTTGTTATATGACACTGTCTCTCTTTAATTTTCATATTTATAAATTTACTCAAGTCAGATGTTCCTAGGAAGATTATTTCAACAATATACTTCCCAAATTTCTGCAACTCTTATGAGATAAGCAAAATAATTGCATTTTAACCCATATATGCCTAGCATCCTTTTTGTGGGACATAGGCAAATAGTGCAGACCCAGATCAGACGCCACAAAATGTGGCGTCTGATCAGGGTCTCCACTGTTTGCTTGCATAATTTTTATTAAAACTTGAATAAAAATGAAAAATACCACCTAACACCCCTTAAAACAGAAATGGACTGTTCCAATTGATAACGGTGTGAAATTACATTCAGCATAAATGAGTTAAATGTTGTTCTCATAAAATGAACAAATTCTGAATTGAAACATTTTACCTGTGAAATATACATAAGAAATCAGTCAGTGTTGCAATATCTATTTTTAGCTCTCAGGTAGCAGTGACAAAACTTAATGTCACCTGGGCTAGATTTAGTTCAATCTATTTTTAGCTCTCTGTCAGTTATGTTACCTGTCTTTAGCTCATAAACTGTTTGACATCAAGATTTGTCACAACCAGTGCAAGCTAGTTTCAGCCAATCAGAGGAGGGTTTTTATAGGAGTCATATAACAATTAAAAATGATGCTTGAAAATTAAGATATATCCAGATGGAATGAACTCTAAATCCGGGATGTGAGTTAACCGTCTTACCACTACACCACTGCCTCAGCAATGTTATATACACTTGCTGAAAGGTACATGTTCCACACATTAATCAGTTGGGCCTTGTCGCGTAAAAACCTGTCTTCGGGGGTGTGCGAACAACAAAGGCGCAGACCAGCCTGCGCATTTGCGCAGTCTGATCAGCGCCTTTGTTATTCACATTTTGGGAAGTGTCATATCTAAACTTGTTACAAGCGAATTTTCACTTTTCTAGCTAGTCTCTGTCGCTGAGGAGACCGGGTTCGAGTCCCGCTTTATCGGAAACCCCAAAGACAGGTTTTCTAGAGACGAGGCCCAATTAAACTAGCTAATACACTCCGAACGTGACCAAGCGGTGTCGAAGATAAATGAGTGCCAGGTTAATATTGAATACCAATACACACTCTAAACTATTGGCGTGCCAACCAAGAGTGACAGTGACTTAATACTTTATTTACCATTGCTAAGTAAAGAAAAAACGTGTCCTCTTCACTTGAGCTAACACGAATCGATAGATCACTTGTGTGTTAATCCTATCCTGAGGAAAGGATTAATACACAAGTGATTTATCGATTATAAGTCCCTGGTAACTTTGAAAAGAAAACATGAAGTCACTGTCACTCTTGGCTTGCAGGACAGTAGCGAATACACTCCGAACGTGACCGAGTGGTGTCGAAGATTAATGAGTGCCAGGTTAATATTGTATACCAATACTCACACTCTAAACTATTATAAATAAATGCTGTTCGTTTAAAAAACCACTGATCGCGATCGACATGACTGACCTGTATTGAATAGTTAACAACACAGCACACTGATAAACACAACACAAACTGTAAATATTGAATAAAACACCAAGGCGTAGACAAGAATAATATAAAGTATACAAGTATCGGTACATTTTGACCTTAGAGGATAAAAAATTAGACGAGCCCATAGTGAAGCACGTGAACTGTAAATCTGGATGAAATAACAGTTATTTTCAGCTCAATGTCGAATGGAAATCTGGATGTGAATACAAGTCGGTCTTTCTTGCGTAGTCGATAGCACGAAGAGTAGGCATTTGGTTCAGGTGTCGTACTTGATTGTATCGATTCCTGTTCTTTGCACCCTTACTTACTTTGAATATCAGAGTTGTTTTGTCTGTGCTGCGTGGCGGCCCTAAAAAGTCTCCCCGCACTTTCATTTAATGCTCTTATTTTTCCAATACTCAGGATTGTGTGCACAATCTCCTTCCATTATTCCTGTCCCTGGACATCCTCTATGTCTTGTACCGCATTTAAGATCACTAGATGACCGATTTTCATACCCCGTTGTATAACTTCTGCTTTCTATATACCTGTGGACTTGTATTAGCCATTTGGATTATTGCTTGCATTTGTTATGCCTTCCTTTGCTTTTAAAGACTCATATTAATACTGGCTTGTCATTTTAATAACCGGTGTGTTGATCGCTTGTCTTGGGATGGTACTTACCCATACAACTTTTAATGATAAGAACGAAAATAACAAAATTACATTTATCTCCCATTAGTTTACATTTGGCGTCCTCTGTTCGTATTCCTAGTTCAGTTAACAATTTTCGGGATATGCTTCCTACCATTAGGTTATCTCCTCTTGGGTCACCTATTATCAGGAAGTATACTAAACCATTTATTGCATTCGAAAGACGCGGAATGTATCCTAATGTTTCTAAGTGCAATGCCAAGAGGTGTGTCTGTTGCACACATTTATGTACTAAAACCACCATTACATCTTCTTTAAATGGTAGGCAATTTTCTATAATCAATAATAATGATTTGGACTGAACTTCATCTGATCTCATTTATGTTATAACTTGAACTGAAACTAACTGTAGAATGCAATATGTTGGACAAACTGGCCGATCTCTCAAGACTAGGTTTGTGAGCACTTTCGTAAAATGAAAAAGCCTAAAAAAATTAACACAAATCTTTATCGCCATTTCAAAAGTAATGGTCATTCACCTAGTAAAATTGTAATTCAGCCGGTTGAAAACATTATATATGATCCAAATTCATCATTTAGATTAAAAAAATATAAAAAGACATGAAACTGAACTTAAATGGATAAATTTTTGCAATCACCTTTTTCTTTAGGCTTTAATGATAATATATACCATGAAGGCAACATTTCTAAAATGCCAGATTTTGATGTTTTTTCTGTTTTGGAATGTAAAAAATGTAAAAGTAGATCTCATGGTAAACGTAAAATTGGCAACATTAAGCGCAAAATTTGTACTGAAAAACGCTTAAATACTTCTCTTAAGGATCTTTCTTTGGCTTTAACTAATCATGGTCGGCATGGCTTATTTTCATTTTTAAGT
The DNA here is from genome assembly GCA_964019695.1 of Loripinus fragilis. Lineage (NCBI taxonomy): Eukaryota > Metazoa > Mollusca > Bivalvia > Lucinida > Lucinidae > Loripinus > Loripinus fragilis. The sequence continues at coordinate 22,900,342 of OZ026528.1, forward strand.
TCCTTGCCTATCTCAGTTGTACGCAATTTAGAGTTAGAGGCTAATAAACTTTACCATAGAGCAAACAAATTATTTAAAGCAGCACTCCTTACAAGGTGTTATGTTCATTATTTCCTTAGTCCTTATATCGATTCTGAGGTCAACCTTAAAGGACATTTTATCAAAATTCCATTCATTAACAAAGGTATTGAGTTCATTGATTTACACAGTATCTTCAAGGATAATTCCATGATTTCATCTATTCCAAATTACTTTAATAATTCTGAAACTCCTATCATTTGTTATAAATATAACAAACCAAAAAGGTCTACTATATTTAACTTTAATTAAATTGTAAATGATTTAGATATAGATTCCAATACTCCTGCCTCCTGAGATTGTAAAAATTCTAATTATTTATATCCCTCTGCTGGGCATGTTATTACAGGTAATCTTAATGTCATTCCTGACGCTAGAGTTTGCAATATCATTTCTAAAGGTCCTAAATATAGATTTCCCTCTAATATTGATTTCTCTAAATGTCGTAGAGAGATCGCTGCTTCTTTAAAAGACTTTAGTAATCGTTGGTGCAAACGGGAAAATGTTGAACCTGATACCTTGAAGGAATGGAAGATTAACTTTTTTTAAAATTATTGATACTCGTATTTCATTTTACTCTCGTAACACACATATTTTGCCCCCTAAACCTAAATCTTCTTTTCATCATCTTAAACGAGGTATCCAGGATTTTCATATGAACTATGTTTTGGTTCCAGCAGATAAGCTGCTAACAATGTTGTAGTTGTTTGACGATTGTAATATATTAATACTCTTAAGCGTGAGCTTGTTGACACTAATGCCTATAACCTGCAGCCTTCTTTGAGTGAGAGGGTGATTGTTGATGGGCATGGTTGTCATACAGCCCTACATTTTGGTGTCAAAGCTAAAGAAAATAAAGACAAAGTTCCTACGTTGTACTGGTTACCTAAACTCCATAAAAAAACCCTATAAAGCAAGATTAATTGCTAATTCTAGTTCTTGTACGACAACAGAACTTTCTAAATTGCTAACCTCGTGTCTTACAGCTGTTAAAAAACATGTTATCAAATATTGTGAAAAGGTCTATGAGAGATCCGGTAAAAACCTATTTTGGTCTATTAAAAATTCAGGTGAAATTTTAGATAAACTTAAAGCTAGAGATTTCAATGCAACCAGTTTGTCTACTTATGATTTTTCTACTCTTAACACTACTTTACCTCATAATTTAATTAAAGATAAACTTATTGATCTTATTGTAAGAACCTTCCAGAGAGAAGGCTCTCCTTACCTTGCATGTAATGACAGAAATGCATTTTTTACTTCAGAAAAACCTAAAAAATATCATGCATGGTCGTGTCAAAATGTATGTGATGCGCTGACCTTTTTGTTGGACAATATTTTTATTCGTTTTGGCACCAAGCTTTATGGATAAGTAATTGGGATTCCTATGGGCACTAATTGTGCTCCCCTGGTTGCAGATTTATTCCTGTGTTGTTATGAGAGGGACTTTATGATGTCTCTTTCTGATGAGAAGCAGGCTGATGTTATTGATGCGTTTAACACTACTTCCAGATATTTGGACGATATTTTAAATATTAATAATGTTTATTTTGACAATATGGTAAGTCAAATATACCCTTCAGAGCTCCAACTAAATAAAGCCAATGCCTCTGATAACGAAGCCGCATTTTTAGACTTGCATTTGTCAATTTCTAATGATATTGTTTCTACCAAAATTTATGATAGACGTGACGACTTTGATTTTGAAATTGTCAATTTCCCATTTTTAGATGGTGATGTTCCTCGTTCTACATCCTATGGAGTCTATATCTCTCAACTCATTCGTTTTGCTAGAGCATCTAGCTATGTTGCTGACTTCAACACTCGCAATAAATTGTTAAATCAGAAACTTCTTAAACAAGGCTATCAGTATCATAAACTTCGCAAAACTTTTTCAAAATTTTATAGATGATACTATGATTTGATTTCTAAATTCCAAGTAGGACTTAAATCTCTCTTGCGCCAAGGACTTTTCGAACCTGATTTCTATGGTGACTTGGTGTATAAATTGAAGACGATTGTTGGTTCTAATAATTTTTCAGCGAAGTTCATTAAAATAATATCCCATTATAAAAAGATTGGCTATAACATTAATATATTGCAACAGACTGCATGCTTGGTGGTCAACCCAATCACGGTTGGCATCTTTGCTTTCCTCTTTAATTGCACGCCGGTGGGTCGGACTTCAGACTCTATGATGGTTCGGACTTAAAGACTTATCTATTGATGAGATGGTAGGGGCCTGTTGCTTTGGCTGTTTGTCGAGCACACCGGGGTTTACCTGTTGGATTTCTTTTGCTCCGGTATTCATTTTTTTTTTACTGTTTAGCCCTTATCTTTGCTTTATCTCCTTGTTATATCATATATGTTTTTGGAGATGATGCATTGATAAGTTAGGGGTCTTTCATGCAAACCAAATATCTATGTGTCTTGATCCACATCTGAGTTAGGGGTGAGGTTGGCGCAGTTAAACCGGTTTAAGCCCTCCAGTAAAATATTTTACTGACCTGCCAAGGCGGTACTTCTTTTGTGGATCTTTTATGTTTTTGTTCTGTCTTGTGTTTGCTATGTCTTTGTGCGCATCTGTTTATATGTGCTTTGTAGTCACCTGCTGGGAAAGGGCTGACCTCTTGGCTCTCGTTTGTGGTGTCTGCTGCGAGTTTGTCACTTTCCCATTGGTATCCTGGGTCAGGTGTGGTACTTGATTGTATCGATTCCTGATCTTTGCACCCTTACTTACTTTTAGTAAAATCTGAGTAAACGTTCACATGCTACGAGGTACATGTATACTCGACCAAACTTTGATCCTTCTGAGGGCAACATTTACCTATACACTGAAGCACGAAAATGACAAATATAGAAGGCCATTTATTTAGGTCATGAGGCGCTCACCTGAAACTGAGCCACAAGAATGTAGATGGCCTTAGTATCAGGCTTAATAATGTCAAGTGCAATCTAGGATCATCATTTGATCCAATTTTCTAAGGCACATATCACAAATGTTACATACCAAGGTGAAAGGTTACTGGCCAATTAACTCGAAAGAGTCAGACAAGGCCTTATGTTTTATTACCTAAAATGGCATTGATAACATTTGGGCCATGTGATAAGGACAGTATAGCCATGTCAATTTTGTTCCATCCAAACTATCCTTGGAAGAGGATTTCCTAGTGTTGTTATAACTTGTATCAAATCCCTTTCTTTATACATAACAAGAGCAAACTCTGCTCTGCACCTGCATCGCCAGTGCACATATTCAATGTGTGAACAATCATTATGCAAAGTTTGAATATAAAGGAATGAAAACTGTTGGTTACACAATGTAAGCACGCCAAAGGTGGTGTAGACGTAATACTGTCTATGTTCAACACATCCAAAGTATAATAAAATATTATCAAATGCGCACAAATAAGGTGGTGCACATCTGTAATGTATGAACAATCATTATGCAAAGTTTGAATATAAATAAATGAAAATATTTGAGTTACAGATTACAAACATCAGACACTATCTAAGCATTTTTTGGACGGACAAAATGTCTAAGTTCAACATCCCTCATAAATGTGAAAATATTCACGAAATGTGCACAATCTTAAAGGTGCACACCAGTCATTATTCAAAGTTTGAATGCAAAAGAAAGAAAACTGTTTGAGTTACAGATTACACAAACAAGGCACCCCAAAAATGTTGCAGACGAACGGAGTGGATCCACTACTAGACCTGCGTTTCACATTAGCGACGCAGATAATAAAATATGTTTGGTCTAAGCATGTTCCATATGAAATTCGACTTCAATTGGGCCTATGGTTTCTGTGATAATTTGTTTGCAATCCAATAAAAACTATCTTTGCTGAAAGGTCAAAAGGTCAAACATGACCTTTGGTGGATGCTTATAGTCATTGTCCCTTTAGGTTAAATGTTTCAAGTAAGTAAACTGTTCAAAATAAGATATGCCCCATGTCACTTTTTCATAGCCATAATGTCAAATTACCAAAGTGTAATTGTTTATTTAAAAAATATCAAAGGTACTATTCAACAAACAGTTTATGACACTGACGTAAGGTTTATTCCAAACCCATCATAAACTTCAATAACTGTATGACATCTACTGATCTAACTTAAATTTAGAACCAAAACATATTATGACCTCACTGTCGTAAGCTCCTTACTTGATTAAAGTTGAATATTCTAACTCCATCAAAGTAAAACAACAATATCTTAAGTGTAATTACACAAAGTCTCAATCTAAAATACCGATTTTCCTTGGGTATGTGTTAAATTATCCAAGAGTATTCGGCGTTTTTTTTTCTGCAAATTTTACAATAGGAACGATAGGGAACGAAACGGGACATTTACTGGAATGTGTGAAGCTCTATGGAATATTTATCAATAAAATTGAAATCCAGCACATGTTGCGTAAAAACATTACTTCTACTTCGCTGAAAAATTCACGGAAAAATCTTTATTCAGTAAAATATTATGATAAATCAAACATGCATTAATTTACATTAAGTCTACGGGAAAATGTCTGGTGGGGCTTTATATATTTTGACCAGTTTATTATAACTGACTTCAACAGTTATTGATAAATCATCTTTTCAAGTTTTTTCCCATATAAATACATAAAGAAACACATTTGACCTTGTCGTAATGTAGATCAAGGTCAACCTAGGATGACTAGTCAACCTTCCATTACAGATCCCACATCCTAAATGCTACAAACCAAAGTACAGGGTCATGACCCCATGGTTCTGGAGAAGATATTTGATGAAGAAACCTTATATGTACATGGCAGCCATTTTTGTCATGTGACCTACCTAGACCACATAGTCATTTTGCATTGCCTCATCTAATATCCATATGGAACTTGAGTGCAAGTAGCCTTGTGGCTACTGAGAAAAATCTATATGGATATATTGATGGCAGTCCCACGTGAGAGACCTTGTCTAAAAGGCCAAAGCCTTCATAGAGAAGACGATTTTAAAGGGGTTTACCAAATATGGGCGTGGTGGCCTTCTTGGTCATGTGACCACGGCATTTTGAACAAACTTTCGTTCCCCGATCCTTAGGAGTCTCCATATGAATTCAATTGGCCCAGTAAATTCGGAGAAGAAAATGTTGATGTGCGACGGACATCGACGAATGCTGGAATCATTGGTATTCTATTTGATCACCTACGAGCCTCATGTGGGCTAAAATAACGTGTTAACCCTAAGCATTCGGACCGATACTGGTATAGCACAAACCCAGCTCAACTTGCTCCGAAAGGAGCAGTCTAATCTTGGGTTACTCTGTATAACAATCCGCATCAAATGGAATGGTGTGAGGCTTTTTATCATGTTTATAACACCTTGGAGCATTCTGCAATACTTTTGACCTGCATTAAGCGATTAGTAGTCTTGAAACCCAATTTTCAGTCTTTTTGAGAGTGGTCGTTTTTCGCAGGTTTAATTGTATTACAATGATTTATACTGTAACAGGGTCACGACCAAGAGTCCTAATACAGCATGCCCACTCATCCTCAATGATATTGCTCGCGATGCAGGCTTTTTAGTGGTTCCCGAGCCACTCTGTGAAGCTAGGAACTCATTGAACTTGGCCATTGCACCAATCGGAAAAGCAGAAACATCGATGATCACCAAGTACCGTCTTTCAACAAAGATCTTCTGTATAATAGCCACTTTTGTCTCTTCTGCAGCTGCGTAGGGTATCTGAAACAGAACCACATCCTCCTAAGTATGGTAGCTTGTTTGTGCCATTTCGTTATTTCGTTTTTTCGTCTTTTCGCCTGGCGTTATGGCCAGGCGAAAAGACGAAAAAACGAAATGGCACAAACAAGCCACCATATTATAGAGACGTTATGACTGATGGAACTTTCCATGCATCTTGATACATAGAGAATACTAGGTGAGTGTCTTTTGATATCAAGTTTACCAGGCAAGGCTTTGATAACGCTTGTTGACATTGTGAGGTTTGCCGAGATATAGAGGTCTTATGATATCAAGTTTACAAGGCAAGGCTTTGGAAACGGTTGCTGACATTGGGAGGCTTGCTGAGATATAGAGGTATTTTGTTATCAAGTTTACCAGGCAAGGCTTTGAGAACGATTGTTGACATCACGAGACTTGCTGAGATATAGAGAATACTAGGTGAGTGTCTTTTGATATCAAGTTTACCAGACAAAGCTTTGGGAACGCTTGTTGACATCGCAAGGCTTGCCGAGATATAGAGAATACTAGGTGAGTGTGTTTTGATATCAAGTTTACCAGGCAAGCCTTTGAGAATGCTTCTTGACATCGCGAGGCTTGCCGAGATAAAGAGAATACTAGGTGAGGGTCTTTTGATATCAAGTTTACCAGGCAATGCTTTGAGAACGCTTGTTGACATCGCGAGGCTTGCGAGCGATTCAACATGCGTTTTCAAAGCCGAGCCTGGTAAACTTGATATCAAAAGACGCGAACCTGGCATTCTATTTATCAGTTTACCCACTGATTCACTCTTCAAACTAGCGATTATGACGTAATTTTCGATTTTTGCGTTGATTCAGCGTCGTTAGCGACGTCATTCAAAAAGTGCAACTTCATTATGACCTGATAAAGGCACATGTCATGAGAAAGACAACGTTTATCGGGCGACGCGCAACAATGCAGTTAATATGAGAGATAACTGATAAATGTAATTAGAGATTGCTTTTTGTGATAAACGCGACAAGAATGCAAAAAATGTGCGTATCTCTAGTTCAGGGTGGCCAATCACGTGATACGCAATTGGTAATCTCACATTTGTGTGCATGTTTTCGCCTCGATTGAAGGTATGTTAAACGTTTTTTTCTTGGGGTTTTCGCTCGATTTCAGAAAATACACTGGGTGCAGAGTACTCCGGCTTTACAGTGGATCATCCTGTCGTTGACCAATTTTAACGTAACCATGTAGTTCTTGTGAACATTCGCGCAAAGTTTTCCCAATTGACTTAATTGGTAGGAATCACATTTTTGTCAATAGATGTCCCAATGAAAGCTAATTGACTCATTTATTGAATCTAAGGTTTGTTTATGCATTTCGGCCGTTACCTTTAGTGAATAGAATTAAGTTTTCCATAGATTGAGTGTAGGATTGCGATTCCTTGCATTGAAAAATGGCAACGGAAGATGATGGTAGGAATCATACAGTTTGGTAGGAATCACACTTGAAATTTGCGATAGCAAAATAGATAGGATTCACATTCCTTTGTGTAATTCGAAACTAGAGCTGGCTGAGCTCAGTGCCAAGCATGTTTCAAGGACTCATGAATACTGAGGATATATAGGTTCAACACAGAGTATCTCCAGAACCATTCAACATATTGCTGTGAAACTTTCACAGAATGTTGCTAAATGATAAACTTTCATTTTAACCAACAATAATAAAAATAGTCACGTGACCATTGCTGGCCATTTTGGAAGCCATATTGAAAATATGAAAAATGCATATAAACAACAATTTTATGCAAAAAAAAAATCATAAATCATCCATCTACACCAAGTATCAAACGTAAGGATTTATTCTGATATTATATTGTTTCATCAGAAATAAATCAAAATATAGCAGTTGAAGGGCTTAATGCGTCCTGTATACCATTCCCTGGGGCATGTTTTAGTTGTTTTTGACGTCTTATGACATTACAAATATTTTTGTCAAGTCAATTCTTGTACAGAAAATTGCGTTTACTTCCATATATGATCTAATTATGTCTGTCGAACATTTTGAAATGAAGAACAAAGATTAGCGTCCCTTATAACGGTTAAAAATAGACAGCTATCACCTGTGCCTTTAAATTTCGACTATAATCGCGTTTGGCAGTGAACGGTAAATTCAATTACAGTCGCGTTCAGCAGCAAAAGTGTTTAACTATTCGAATTTTTTCTCCTTCCGAACTAAATGTCAGATTTTACTGGAGCTTTTGTGGAGGCATTGATACATAGATTGAAATTCATAGTTGCTATAATCAACGATAATCAAGATGGCTGCAGTGACAGCAATCTTGAAATCTCCTCAAAAACTTAATCTTATATAGAACTGAAACTTGGCTAGCGCACATCTGTCACTATGCTTAAATAGTTACGCTTTAATACCCAAATGGGGGCCATGGCAGTCATCATGAAATTCTTAAAACAAGATTTCCTCCCGAACCATATGTTTGATTAAGCCAAACCTTGGTAGGAGGAAGGGCTTGTGGGCAACTTCGAATCTTAGATTCGACATTATGACTCTATTTGGATATCTTATATGGCAGCCATTTTGATTTTCTTCATAATTTCGTCTCTTAAGCCATATGTTGGATTGAGCTGTAACTTTGTGGAATACATTGGGACAATATGGATATTACGATTTGCTAGAATCATGCATTCATATTTTTCAAAGTAGATTCATTATCATCAGACTCATCAAGGTGAGTGATTCTGGTTCTCTTAACAGGATGTCAAACAATTTTATCCAGATCAGTCTCACCGGTAAGACTTAGGTCCAAACTGCTATTTGTCAATACCACCGCCATAGGCGACAGAGAATGGATGCAGATAATGTGCCAAGACTACGTCTTTTCAAAGGCATGGCACATAGAAACTCCCCTCAGTTCGTCGTGTGCACGCGCGTGCGTTTGTGTGGATGGGGGAGGCAGTCCACCAGGCCAAACAGACAGTAGAAGAAATTCTGAAAACTTTTTTTGAGGTGGGTGGTATTTCTAGTCCTCAACTTATTTTGCTGAGGGGACCAATGATTTTTTTCAAAAGAAAACTAATCATTAAACTATGATTTGCCAAGATTCCAGAGCTCCAAACGTTTCCATTGAACTTGAGATTTTCTGGGAGGGGGGGAATGGGGGGGTCTGAACCCTCTCAATAGAAAATATCAAGTTCAATGGAAAAAAATTGGAGCTCTGGAATCTTGGCAAATCATAGTTTCTTTGCCCATCCTCCTGGATCCGCTTGCTTATTTACCTATAGACACACTGATTCAAGAGTTCATTGAATTCATCTGCGTAAACATTGATTTTATTCGATAATGACCTCATTGACCCATTGTGTCAGCGCACGCGTGTCCTCTACACAGGTAAAATATCTGTATTCAGTTAGGATAACTTTGGAGTTGGTCAATTCTGTGTAGATTCAAAAAGGTGTGTATTGCAACAGCGAAAAACAGTCAACTTAGCAGCAAATTTGCTGCAATAAAACAAACAAACACAAAAAAACGGTCAAGTTAGTAACAATAGTAAAAACGATCAAAAATAGTAAGTGAGTATGATCAGGAAATATCACAATCTCAACAGCAGACAAACTCATGGCACCGCGAGGAAGAGCCACACAATAATCATGAGACACTAATTAGATAAACTAAGCAAGGAAACCTGCTCTCTCTTCCCCATCATGATGAATGTTATTGTTGTTATGTTTGTCTTAAACGTCCCTCAAACAGCTTAGGTCATATGGAGACGAGGCCACGGCTTAAAGTCTCATCTGACAGACTTGTGAATCCAGGAATCAAACCTACGATCAGAATCTATTGTTTAAATTTCTTCTCAGGCATCATCATTCTCCTCTATTGGAGAGACTTTGGAATCCTGTGACTGAAAAAAGCGACTTTGCCGATGTCTTACGATTTTTGTTTCTCATTAATGATTGTTTTGGTGAGTACCTAACTGCTATTAATGGTGATTTGTATGGTGAAATTGTTGGTGCTTTGCCTGGTGATTTTATAATTCTCCTATGTTTATGCCATGGTGATATAAATGGAGAGCAGCCAGTCATGGGTAGTTCTGTTTCATATCTTTTGAAAGAGACAATTACTGCTTTTCTTTTTCCTCTGTGCAAACTGAGCTTGCTCTTCTTTTTAGCCATCTTTAAACACCTGAAACAAAGTTTAAATATACCTTTAACCCATATAGCCTTACCCGATTTTATAAAACATCAGCAAACAGTGCAAAACCAGATCAGATACTGTTTTATCATTTTGTAGCATTGATTAGGCAATCTTTGCTTACCATCTTGGCATAAAATATATCTCTATGAAATAACATGAAAACATTTCATAGATGAAATTTATGGAGCATACACTGAAAGGATGATTAGTAACCACCATTATTGCATGTAACATACTGTCTTTAACAAGTTGCATTAAAACGTCTCAAAGGAGATGTAAGCTATTAAGTAAACAGGGTTTCACCATTCAAGCTCGTTGAAGGGAAACAGCTCAAATTGGAAGCAATGGAGAGCATTTTTGTACATACTTCTACCAAAAATAATCAAAAATACCTTAAATGATATAAAAATTATGGAGTGAGGAAACATTCATGTACTACTGATGGACTTACACAAGGCTGATTTTATCTCCCGTAATCCTTTCGAGGTTTGGGATAGATATGTTTGTGCTAGTGATTTTGAACAAAGGGTTTCAAAGAAAGTGCCATTTCAACAGGTTTATTTTCTTTTGTTTTAGCTCAAGTGACCAGGTTTTTTTTCAGCAGAGTAGAAACATTTGTAAGATTTTGGAAGAGGGAATACTTGGGAACATTTGTGAGAAACCATATATATTTTAGACCAGTGGTTCATAAGGACTGAAGCTGTCTCAAGTTCCCCCCCCCCCTAAGTTGAGCTCTTGAGAGCATTTTATTCAGTGTTCATTCTTAATTGATACAACCTAACTATTAGCCTTGTACTGATTTTTGTTACCATGTGATGTCATGTGTATGATACGTTTATGTAACATATTACCCGGGCCATTTATACCATGTACATTACATACACAACAACAGTCGTGTAGTATACAATCCATGCAAGTTCCAAATAGCAATTTACAAGTGTGATTCCTATCCATTTTGATTGCATGTGAGACCTATCTTTCCTGATAAAAATAATCAGTGTGATTCCTATCATACATTGTGATTTCTACCATTGACATTCCTTTCTAGAGTTCGCTGCAAATCCCACTTTAACTGCGTAGAATATTTGTCTGTCATCATTTATTGGCCAATTGTAATTTAACAAATATAATACTGTTACTGGAGAATATTGTGCGCAGCTAAAAACGCTCAAACAAAGTATTGCTTGGCAAACATGTGATTCCTACCAACTAACATTACACAACTTTGCGGCGATATTTAAGAGAACTATAAAACTCTTGTCTAAAACTTAAGCGCCATAAGGAAGAGCTTCCTAGTCTGGGTACTCTGCACTAGGTGACATTTCTGAAAGCCACCCCAAAACAGGAAAATAATTGTGAAACATACCTTTAATCGAGCGAAAAAACTAAACAAAACGTGTGAGATTACCACATGTGTATCACGTGATTGGCCCCCTTGTAGTTGATATATTGTACAACCTTAAGAGCGAATAGCTAAGGCGCTCACCAGACTGAGCGGATCCAGTCTGATCCGCACCTTTGTTGTTTGCATACACAGAAGCGAAATTTTCTCGCTTCGAAACTCATAGTTTTATTATTTGTTCGCATAAATACATTTATCACTCAAGAAATATCCTCTATATACCTATGCTCTGTTTCAAGCCATTAACAAATGAAAACTCATGTCCAAATCATGCGGTTCACATCCTTTTGAATATGTTTCAACCAAGCAATTCTTAAACTAAGCCTTGCGTTGCCGACCGGAATGATCATTTCACCGGTGCCTTTGTTCAGGAAAAACATAGGTTGTGTCAGCGTTTCTTTTACACACTTAAACCATTTATATGTTTTAATGTTTTAACAACGTTTACAGGACGATTTTGGTTGGTTTTTTGGTTTGGTTTGGATTGATTCTTCACGTCTGAGTCAACAGCTATGGTCATATCGAGACGGTCAGTTCACCTTACCACACTTTCCCTGGGCACGCTTGACTAAGCGGTTAACTAGTGCTTCGTACTTTCGCTTGCAATCTTCAGATCAGGGGCGGATCCAGGATTTCTGGAAGGGGGATTCGTTTGTAATGACAACAATCCTTCGAGTTTGGTTGAATCAAGTATATTGTAAGGGTATTTCTTGTAAATGGAAATCGAATCCTCTTCCAAATTACATTACAAATTGGTTGTTGAATGATAATATACTGCCATGAATTAGTGTGCTTTATTTATCTTTATATGTATACTGTTTTTAAAAATCTTATAAAAATAAAATGCGTTTCAGGGTGTTTTAGTCTTTTTAGAGGTAATCGAGTCGGTATCCAGTAAAAGTTACAGGTTGGCATGTGCGTTCATCGATGACTCAGATCAGCCTGGGCATCCGTGCAGCCTGATCAGATTAGTCTTTGGGCTCTCTATGGGTAGTCAAGGGTCCAATGTTTCTTTTAACACTGTTTGGTGAATGACTCATATAGGACAACCCTTGATTTATGCTATGAAACCCTTAATGTCAGGACATGAGAGTCTCATGGACTCTTAAAATTCATTTCTTAGGTCAAACCATTTTTGACAAATTTCATGATACAAAATGAGAATAAAAAAAGGTAGGGTAAATTCGGACATCAGGTAAATTCGGACACACGTTTGCAAACAGAGGAAATCCAGATGAGACGGCTCCATATGAGCCGTCTCATCAGGATTTTCACTGTTTGCTTAGTTAAATTAATTTTGTATTCCAATAATTCAACTATAAAACAAACAAGGTGGCTGTCCGAATTTAGCTGTCTGTCCGAATATAGCCGAATTTACCCTATACCTGGCACCAATAAAATCGGAACTGGATTTGGCAATGTAATAGGGTAAAGTCGGGTATATTCGGACAGACAGTTAAATTCGGACAGCGATTTTGTTTGTTTCATATTTCAAATATTGGAATAAAAAATAAATTATTTAAGCAAACAGTGAAAATCCTGATGAGACGGCTCATAAGGAGCCGTCTCACCTGGATTTTCACTGTTTGCAAGAGTGTGTCCGAATCTACCTGATGTCCGAATTTACCCGCCTTTACCCTAACCATTTTGGAAATCCACTCAGCTTAATCCTTTAAGCACGTATGGATTCTTCCTTCTGGTTTGATACAATAAATTTGGAACGGTTCTTTGTATACAAGAGCAGTGACATGTGATTTCCAACAATGTGGCATTTTGACATGTGTAGACTCAGACGAACTTGAACAACCTCCTTTTAAGCTTAGTAACTCCAAATGATGTTCAGTCAGTAGCTTAACACTCATAGAATATGCAAGCGACTAGCAAAGGCTCTGATCAGACTGCGCGTAAGCTGTTTGCATGTTAGCCCCGGGAAGTTAGCCTTATATGATACATGTTCGTCTGACATACATGTAGTTTTAGAAACTAGAGCTTGTGCTTGTCATCTTCTTAAAGGAAATAGCAAAATACGCTGATACATGTACAGCTGTGGAGGTTGATCTGAGTCTAAGTGTAGGATTGTGGGTTGCGGGCACATTCAAATTGTAGGAAATTATGTGCCATTATTTACATTAAATATCCATCCCCATTATAACCTCTTTTTTTAAGATACATCTTTTTTACAAAGATGTATCTTGTTAAGCGCTATTAATAGACATTACAACGTGGGTTTTTTGGCTGTCTATTTATAACGCACCATGTTGTCTGATTAAAGAGAGACTCTGCCGATAGCTACACTGTCCTTGTAAGAACATGCATTTGCCAGTCAGAGCAAGCTTTGCACGTATTTACTTGCCTGAACCCCGAGGTTACTCTCTAATTCGTTATGAATTTTACGCCCTTGTAATGTAATGCATTAAATACACTTATTATATTTGTTTTAGAAATAGACTAGACCTATCAGTGATTTTCTATGAGTCCCGGGACTCACTGGGCCAAAATTCTTTGCATCCCAAACTCGAAGTTCTGCATCCCATACGGGGTCCACTTTGAATTATAAATTTTGTGTATCCATAGGAATCCGGCCATTCATAGAAGCCACTTTGGGAAGCAAAACACTGGCATACTTATTTATACTATATTAAAGATCAAACTTAATTTACTTTGTCAAGTAAAATAATAAAGATATAAAAACCTACCTGACTTTCTTATTAATAAAAAATTCAGTTCCAGACAGTAGATTTCCTTAATTTAATCATATTATTATTTTTTGCCAAGAGTCAGACTTTTGTCTCGCAGTTTTCATATATTTTTTAGAGCCCAGGTCATTAGCCCGTGTTCATCTAACTCTGCATGCCTACAAGTGTAGTGCTGGAAGCATTTGAGCCTTTGGACAAACCATATTAATTTTTCTTTTATCATCTGTGCACAGTACAGTCTCCGTACTTCATGACCCTGCAGTGATACTTTAACCATTCTATTGGTATTTGCTCGAAGCAGGGTGTTTAAACTTGCGGGTAAAACGCATAATTCAAATTTTTCATTTCGGGTTGGTAGTAATATCAGTACTGGTTTATCGGCACTGGTTTTTACCAGTAGCCGGTACTGGCTTTTACCGGTTAACTCCCCTACAGCGGGTCATATCTGAAAACACGTGTTTCCCAAGGGAAGTAATGATCCCAGTTGTTAAACTGTTGGGGAGTTTTTTCAGTACCGGTTTTTACCAATATTATTCAAGACACGGTGCGCAAGTAAAAAAAAAAAACAAAAAAAAAACTCAAAACGAAAGTTGCAAATACTAAATGCAGACTTTTCGCCACAATTTTAATGCATCCTGTGGGACTCTCATGGTTTAAAATCATGCGTCCTTTGTGAGAAGCATGCGTCTGAGACCCAGGACGCGCAGGTAAAAAAATCACTGCATACTGTCGAAATTTATGAAACAGACTATAATCGTGTAACGCATTTGATACGGGGAAACCATAATGGCTTGAATAAAAAATACAAAAATTTGCTTTATATACTGCTGTTAAAGTCCTTTAGGATTTAGTGAGTTATCTTATATTGCATTTATTTACTATGTGCAACTAAGCAAGGCATGCAAAGAATTGTAATAAAGCAAATAAGAAATGCAGTACAGCGGGAGTTGACCTATATTCAAGATCAATGTTCATTGTTAGGACTAGTGCACAGACTGGTTCTCGGCCATTTACATGGAAATTTTCAAGTTATATTGCATCTATAATAAGATCGCGTGGTCAGTCTGAGTATTAACCAATGAGGGCATTGTTTTCTAGCTGGTGTGATGAATATATCAATTCAAGAATACTTCTGATTGGCGAAAATTTACATAAAATTTAGATTCAAAGTGATAATAGAGCGTCGGCGAACTTCTGATTGGCGAAAATTTACATAAAATTTAGATTCAATGTGATAATAGAGCGTCGGCGAAGCCGCCGCAAAAAATGCGGAGCGCAGTGACTCATTTGGTAGAATGTTAGACTGGAGATCGTAGGGTTGCTAGTTCGAGCCTCATCGCCGGCGGAGTCACTGTGTTGTATTCTTCAACTAGACACTTTATCCGCTGCTTTGTACTACTTCAACTCGGCAAGACACGTCCATACTCGAATGGAAAATTGTTGGCTCAAACCAAAAAAGCATAAAATCCGTGCTGCACGCTTTTAACAGACACAAACACACGTACTTACACGTTTAAGCTTTCTCTTAAAGATTGGTCTGTAAAAGACATATTTTAAGCCGCAGGATGGGGGTGGATAGAAATATTTTCCGCTCAAGCTCATAGCCGGGATCACAACTCTCGGCTGGTCCAAATCATCACCATCTGCTTTCTTTGTATTCCCGGTATATAGACGTAAAGGATCCCATTTGTTCAAAACTGCGTTTCCCGAGCCCTATCCGCTCCAAAAAAGGAGAGGTTAATGCCACAGTGACCCTGAAACAGTCTGCGATACTTCACGACCTAATTATCCGTAAACCATTTGGGATACCTAACTCAAATAATATATGAGGTGTGTTCCTGAGACGTTATTCCAAGAACTGAGCCCAGATGGCAAGGTCACAATGACCCAGAAACAGTATGCGACACTCTGTGAACCCAAGATGTATCCACATAACAAATTTGGTGATTCCTACCTCAATAATGTAGGAAATATGCTCCTGATTTAATATTTCTAGAACTGATACCAACAGTCAATGTCAAGGTCACAGTGACCCAGACACAGTACGCGACTTGATGTACCCACACCAAACCTGGGATTCCTAACGCAAATGCAATGCAATATAGGAGATACAGTGTGCTCCTGACACGACTATTCTAAAATGAGACCAGAGGTCCAGGCCAAGGACACTGTGAGTCAAAAAGGACACGCGACACCAAGATCCATTCACACACCAAATTTTGGATTCCTACTTCAAGTAATATAGGAGATATGCTCCTGGGCACGATGCAAACGGGTGAAGAGACGGTGCGATTAGTTTATGGCGTTACTTGTGCGTCACCTCATAAAGAATAAGGATTTTTCGGCTTATTTCTGAAACAATAGACTAAACATATATTGAATGCGATTAAAAAGACCGTCTCTTTAAGACGGATCTTTTAAGCACCGACAACATATGTTTGACATGATTTTTATAATTGCTGCCTGGCAGCAATTGGACCCTAATACAATGATTACGGTACAGTGTTTATAGGATGAATCCAATATTATGCACTTTTTTTTATAAACTTCAGATACGTAATGTTTCGTGTTGAACTGATCCTTGCTGCTCCTGGAATCAATAATTATTGGAATTTTCATGGACGGCAGACATACTCAATCGGAAAATCTCGGCCCAATTCGAGAATCAAGCCTCGAATGTACATGTATGTAAGGCGTAGTATTATGTATGATAAAGCTGTGTTTTTGTTAGCCGGAGCTGGCGCAAGGAAAACTAAATCTGTAGCATGTGGGTTTAGCTCTGTTTAATCCTATAGCGATATTTTATTGAAAAAAAAAAAACATAAACTTCAATCATAGCATCTTATGAAATGTTGTAACCGTTTGTTTTGGTGCAATCGAACTTGTCATTGTATTGGCATGGCTTCTGTGACGTCAGCGTCACGTTATGTGGCGTCAGCGTCACATTATCAAAGTAGACTTAAAATATGACTTGTTCCGAATATCAATTTTGTATATGATCAGCGTAGACCAAGCTTTTTGTGGAAGCTTATACTTGTCATTGCTTGCCGGAGGTCAGTCTTTTGGACTATTCTTAAAGCGCCCTATTATTTTCTCCGTACATTGGCATTAATTCCCAAACATAATCAGTTACAGAATCCCTACCTGCTTCAAAGAGTAACCCTATAAATAACACAACGCCGAGAAGAACATTTGTAGGCTCCATGTTTTTCACCGCTAAACAGAACAACATTGATATTCATATACAATAAAGTGCACTATTTTTCCCCAATGTAATGTTGCAGCGGAGTGTTGAATCCATTATCCTTGAACTGTTCTGTCACAAATATATACTGAACAAAAGCGAAAACGCTACACCTATATACAAAATTATGCAAACCAAGAATGCATTTATAAAGGTATCTTAATGTTCAAATACTGGTTAATTCATAACGGATGTTGTCACGAGGAAACACATGAAAGCCATTTAAATGTGACAGGGGTCCATTTTTTCAGGTTGCCAATTTGAACGGAAATCTAATACAATTTAGGCCTTCAGAAATCAACTACCTACGATATCCGACTGCACGAAATGGTAGTCTAGACATGGGACAACCAGAAATGTGAAGGACTTATCTCAAGAGTGTTTTGATCGTTTAGAAAAGCAATCTTAAAAAGCGGATTTTCCATCAAATTGCCAAGTTTAAAAATTTATCACTGAAATCTCCATAGGAAAATCAATGTGTTGTTGCATCTTAGTATGAGGACATTACTAGTCGAGAAATGGTAGAAACAATGTGCTGAGAGGTCTACCTGATTTGGCAAAAGAAAATTATCGAAAATCGTGATAAATCGAAGATTTCCAAACATTTAATATTCCCTATTTGTTTTTATCAAAGGGAGATAATTTTCAATATTTTACAAATTTGCTAAATTCGAAATTGATTTCTGAGCTTGTTTCAAGTGATAAAGCAGTTTTCTTGTGTTTTTATGCAACACAATTAAGGCCAATTTTGATAAGCATGACAATTTAAATTTGCGCATGCGCAATCGCAATTTCAGTGAATAAAGCTTTAAACACTTAAAGGAGCATAACTCATACATCAAACGAGACAAATTGGTGGAGTTTCGACGAATCGTTTGCTGGATGTCTGGCCAACATTATTAAGCTTTAGTAATTACTTTATGTCCAATACTTTCTTTTAAAATATAGATACTTGTAGTGTAGCGCTTTCACTTTTGTTCGGTAATATACAAATCATACTGGATATCCTGAGGCAACTGCTGGGGTCAACAAACCGAGCAATGAACACGGAGTGTTGAAGATGAGGTTTTTTGTCTCCCGACGTTGCTAGTTGAATGGGTTCGTCCGTCCGTAGACGCAATGAGTGGGTACATTCTAGCAAAACTCCTCTTATAGACGGATGGCTGAGAATGGGTTTGCCCCCCCCCCCCCCCCCCGAGAATTTTGCAGACACATCCTATCTTGTAGACAATTTAAAGCTGCGTCTTCTAAGAAATGGTTGCACCCCGTGCGTTGGGGCATTAGTCTGTAAAAAAAATGTAATTTGAAAAGTTGCAAATACTTGCAGCTGCTGGATATCTTACATTGGTTAGGGACTTTAAGCTGGCATGTATGATAAAGTCTTGTATTTCTGAAAGTTGTCACCAAGCTTTAAAGATCCGAGCGCGTTACATATGTTACATGACATAATGAGTGAGCAGGAGTATTGTCTTTACGTAAGGGATAATGTTTGTAAAAGAATGAATTCATTTTACATGTTTCTCTATAAATATATTGCCATTGGTGCCTAAACCTTAGAAATTATATTCAGTGCATGCTATCAAACCAATAAATATTTGTTACACATGTTATATATAAACTTACTAACATATACTTTTTAATATGTGGAATGGTAAATCATATAGGGACAGAAACAGAGAAGACTGTTTCACATTTGAACAGAGCAGTTTATAAATATTCCTGTTAAATGTAAATATTCAAAATTAATCATCTGAGTCTACTTCATATGGGAGCGCAGCGGCTCAGTGGTAGAGTGCTTGACTCGAGACCGAGGGGCCGCGGGTTCGAGCCTCACCAGCGTCAATGTGTTGTGTCCTTGAGCAAGAACATTAATCCTAGCTTAGTACTGGTTCAACCCAGGAAGACCCGTCTCTTTATAACTGAAAGATTGTTGATGGGACGTAAAGAATCAAATCAAACAAAAGTCTACTTTATACAAAACATCCATCATTGTGTCTGCTTCATCATCGTAAGTAGAATCATCAAACAGTATTTTGACTTCAAGCTGAGTGAGGGCCTGCTCCATCCCAATCCCCTTTGGAATTCAGCAAACATATTACATCTTATATAACAATTCAAGGTACATCGAATAAGAGAAGTTTGCACTCTGCAAGCCGGGCGTTAGCCTGTAACGGCTTGTTACATATGTTACTATATCAATTTGAGTATAAGAACAATTTTTGAGCTACAGACATAAGACATTTAAATTATCTGATAAATTGACATTCTTAGTTTGCATACTGCATGTCTTTGCTACACGTGGAAGCTGTTTAATATCAATATGGCTACCTGTGGTCCTATGTGCGTTACATGAAACAAATTATAATTTAAAAGCGGTAATTGTGGCTATCGTCATTTAGTTAAACGACTGCTCTGTGTTTGTTTCAAACTGTTTTGAATGTAGGACATTTCGGCCACGGACATTTCGGTCTAGGATGTTTCGGCCCGGACATTTCGACCACGGACGTTTCGGCCACGGAAAATGCCAAAGGTGGACGTTTCGGCCAAAACCATAAATTGTGGGTTGGGGTGTGTGCATGCATAAAATTAATGTGCGATGCATTTCTTAGGAAATAATTGACTTAATAATCTTATATACTATACATTGTATTATCAGTTATTAAACTGTAGAGATGAAAACAGTGTGGATCCTGATCAGGTAAGGAGCTGGCTGGTCTGGATCTGCAGCGTTTTGAAGAAAAAAGATGATCAAGATTCAGCATGAAAGAAGTTAACATTTATTAATTGTTATGTACAGTAGATTCAAAGATACACGAGAATTGTTGTAAACTAAAAATATTAACTAATTCAGGTAATGGGTACTTTATACTCTACATGTATCATTTACTTCTGTATAATATATACCATAATTTACCTGTTTCTATGAAAAAAAGCATACTCTTATTATCATGCATCTTTGAATCAACTATAAGTATTCACATGCACATTTGATTTCAAAAGCTTATGAAATGCATCACTTTTTTATGCATGCACACATCCCAAACCCAAACTTTATGGTTATGGCCGAAACGTCCACCTTCGACATTTTCCGTGGCCGAAACGTCCGTGGCCGAAATGTCCAGGCCGAAACGTCCTAGGCCGAAATGTCCATGGCCGAAATGTCCGAGCACCACTGTTTTAGATTACGTTTTTCAAACATATACTTAATTGATTGATAGGAAAACCAAAGCTAGCTTTTCTACTTTAAATATATTGCCTTATAGAAGCTAATACACAGTCCTACCCCCAGTGTTACCAAGAAGCAAATTTTGTTATGATTATCGTTTGAGTAAACCACGTGAATTTTCTTAGTCCGTCTTGATCATATATCTGCAAGCTGTAATCAAGTTTCTAATATCAGGACACGCAATGTGTACTTATAAGTCTTAAGTGCCAAAACGCTAGAAATTATATTCATTTCTGATTATCAAGCCCATGGACTGTTGTTACAGATGTTAACAATGAACGTTTCCTAATACTGTGCATATAATGCTAAATAAAGAGCCACATTTTACATTTATACAAGACAATACAATAAATGAAATTGTACAAACTAATTCTCATCGATTTAACATTCATGTTTTAAAAAACGTTTGTCGTTGTCTGCTTCTCTGGTAATAATTATTATATTACTAGCCTCTTTGCAACTAGTAGAATCACCACACAATATATCAATCATTTCTTGTTATACAATTTTACCACCAGTCCACTAAAAATTGATCTTTTTTCGATCCAGCGAGGTAAGAACAAGACTTGAAATGACACCAGTAACTATAGCACAGAATAAAGAAATAAATTCGATTTTTGGAATGTTAATGGAATCATGAATACTCCAGGTCTCTTGCAAAGGAGCGTAGGACAAAAGCCCACTAGGACAAAAGCCCACTAGGACAAAAGCCCACTAGGACAAAAGCCCACTTGGACAAAAGCCCACTAGGACAAAAGCCCACTTATATGCATCTAACAGGGATAGGTTTGAACTGATGGACAAACCCCAGGGGGGTACCCTCATTTATTCTTCACACGTAGGCTGGAGCACAGCATCTACCGTTCACCCATAAAAATATCAGGAATTTCAAGCACCCCAAATAAATATTTGAAATTTACCCCCCAAAAATATCCACAAGACCTTCATACCCCCAAGAATATTCAGTTTTCTGAAAACCCAAAAATATTGAAATTCAAAATTTTGAACCCCAAAACATAGCCTGGGCCTACGTATGTATGAAAATATCAGAGTACCCCCACCCCCTCCCTGGTGGACAAACGGACAGACGGACATAAGATTAAGAGTCTCCCTTCTTCTCAAATCTGAAATTTTAAATATCAGAGTAACCCCTACCCCCCTCCCTGGTGGACAGACGGACCTAAGATAAAAAGTCACCATTCTTCTCAGATCTGAAAGTTTAAATATCTCTTTTTGTTTGGCACATCTCATAAAAGTGCATGCTAATTGTTACTACCAGATCAAAGGTCATTTGAATTAATTAGACATATGTTTCCCAATTATAATAGATTGTTTGACCCAAACTGTCAAACATCAATGGCTTTTAACACCCGAATTAAGTTGTTTGTCACAACATACAGGTTAAATAATAAAGTCAGTGAAAGCACACTGCAGATGTTATATACCCCGAAAGAGCAGTCTGATAAGACTTATACCTATTTTTTCAAAGAAGTTGGCTTTTGTCCACCCTGCCAAATTAAGCAGTGGGTTTTTGTCCAGTGGGATATTGTCCAGTTGGCTTTTGTCCTAGTGGGCTATTGTCCCAGTGGGCTTTTGTCTTTTCCCCCTTGCAAAGTAAGTGAAGCCCGAAGTGCTTTGCAATAACTTTGCAAAGAGACCCGGAGTATGGAATCATGAATACTCCGGGTATCTTGCATAGAAAGTGAAGCTTCATCCTAACTTTGCAAGAGACCCGGAGTATTCATGATTCAATGAAAAGACCAACTTTGAATTTATTGCTTATACTTACATTTTATTATAAATGTCTAAATTTAGAAATTATTCATAATTTAAGAAACAAAACAGTTTTGTATTTAATATGTAATCGTATCAACGGTTTTGTTGGAGTGAAAAACGGAAAGGCGGAACGGCCAGTGTGAACACGGACAGCCAATAGAGTAAACAAGAGGCTTGTTTTGCACGTGCGACTCAGGTGTGGCTCACTGTCAATCACAGCACCGATGCCACTTCTGGCGAATGAATTCGATGTTCGAGGCGTATTGCACTGGCAAGTGAGCTTGGCAGCTGTCAATCACATTTGTGTCTTTCATTAGGCTATGAACGGTTGCAAAAATCTAAAGATTTATTTCAGGCTTGCTATGCAGGATTAAACACAAAACCCCAAAACATACCAAGCAACAACAGCCAATGAACCAACAAGAATAGAACCAACGTCTCGCATGTAGACTGACAGAGTGAAGCCGCAGCCATTGAGATGGAGGAGATGCTGTGAAGATCTTCGCCCTAGATCCTGTAGCTGTGGAAAAATGACATAAGAACACAGACAAAAGGCACACACCTAAGCACGAAATACATACTGTAAATCCGGATATTTTTGCTAAGGTTTTATTAGCAAACTTCGCGGATGCGGAGTTTCGCGAAAATAAAACCCTCGCGAATGGCGAAAACCCTTTGTCCCGAATCATGCCAAAGTCGCGAATTTTTAACGTGGCAAATATATCTTTTAACGCTATTTGCGAAAATAAAATTCTCGCGAATTTCCAAATTTACAATTAGCAGGATTAAACAGAAACCAACAAGCCCCATTATTTCGTACGGCGAACATGTTTGTTGCAACTGGCCCCAGATTTCACTAAACTTTCAAAATATGGTTCAAATGTATTATCTTAAAGTAGTGACATGCACATTGACCCTTTATCTTATGCGCTATTTTAAAACGGGGACAAAAGTGCTCCCTGTGGTACACCAGACATACAGGCGCCTATAAGGTTGTGATTTCAAGAGGTGTCACCCATAAGCGCATCTTCTTATCACAAGACACCAGCTGGGCTGAGATTTGTTTTAAACAAACAAAAAAGAAAAATATATTGTTTTTAGAATAATCAAGAACGTACTGATGTTTCAAAGATGCATAGTAATGAGGCAATTCTATATTTCTTATAAACATGTTAAGATGGCGTATTCACTACCAAAAAAATGAAGAGAGTATTTTTAATTTAGGAAACAAAGCAGTTCTGTATTTGATATTTAGTCGTATTGGTGGTTTTGTTGAGTGAAATTGGAAAAACGGAACAGCCAGTGTGAACACGGACAGCCAATGGAGCAAACAAGAGACTTGTTTTGCACGTGCGACTCATGTGTGGCTCGCCGACAATCACAACTGGCGAAGTGAGTTTGGCAGCTGTCAATCAAATTTAGGACTTTCATAAGGCTATGAACGGTTGCCAAATTCTAAAGATTTATTAAAAGCCTGCTTTGAAAATGTACATATTTTAACTTACATGTATAATCTACTAAAATAATTTGTAGAAATTCTATTTTATTGGTGTAATTGCGGAAAAATTGTGTAAAATGCAAATTGGCAGCTGACTGTATATATGAATCCATATTCAAATTTTAAAACCAACTTGCATGTTTACAAAAATGAACCGATAGAAACTTGCAGAAAAAATCATACAATCCCCGTGAAAGCGTCAGTACTAGTTCTTTTCTGTCGATATAGACGCCAGAGATGTACAACATATAAAACCTGTGCAAAATTGCACAGGTTTCATATGTTCTACATTTTCAACGGTTATACACCTTAACATTATCAGAATTATTCACTCATTATCTTAAAATTACATAATTTCTCAAACAAAACTAAAGTCGCATATTTATCGTATTTGCATATGCTCAGCCTTTGCGTCATAAAGGGCAAACGTAGCCACGGCATTGAAAGAGTTTTCTGGCGGAGAGCAACCAGGCGCTTTCGCCATGCTGTC
Organism: Loripinus fragilis; assembly: GCA_964019695.1. Lineage (NCBI taxonomy): Eukaryota > Metazoa > Mollusca > Bivalvia > Lucinida > Lucinidae > Loripinus > Loripinus fragilis. The sequence continues at coordinate 22,924,645 of OZ026528.1, forward strand.
GTTGCTAGGGTGTCAGACTGATTAGAAAAGGGTCGTTACATAATCGTCTTAAACTTGTATTTACTATTCTTTGATAAGCGGACTAAATATTAATTCGCTTTAATGTTAATTTGCTAACTTAGACACAAGAAAGCTTTGTAAAGATTGATTATTTTAAGAAGCAAAATGTGTTATATCTGCGCCTTCTGCAGTGGACCATGTATACCCCAACATATAGTCTAATTCGAAGTAATAAAACATAACTTTCTGTGGCTGTCCCTGGGTAGTAAACCAGTACCGCCAGGAGGGTTTATGATTTGTGTGTTTATTATATGACGGGAGCACCCGAAGGCTCAACCGAAATTTGTTTTATGGAGAATCCGGGAATCGAACCCGCGGCCCCTGATTTACAAGGCATAGGCGTATCCCCTAAATTCAAAGTCCAGGGTACTAGAGGTTTTATCTTGATGTATCGGAAGTTCGAATTATAGTGAGGTAGACAAAAGATAATATATAATCACAAAATGATTACTGTGAGTGATTTCCTACCAAACATACTACACGTTTTTGCTGTGTACAAGAAACGTCTCAGGGACGTTTCTTTTACGCTCGAAAAAACATATGTTTTTTTATGGACAGGTATTAAAATAGTTCATAGATGGGTCTTTTTATCTTAATCTAGTGTGTCTCAAAATCATTTCAATTAGTGAGCATTTTAAAAAATCGGAGTTCGAATTTTCAAGGTTTTACTGTTGCTACGCCAACATTTATATTGAAACAAAGAAGATTAACTGGTATTCATTGACTGAAAATAGGGGATTGGGCGTAGTTGCTTAAGGGGTCACTTTTTAAGGTGTTTTCTTATTTCTTAACCAAAGCATACGTTGTGTTTATTCAAAAATCGTCTCAATGATGCGTTTCTTTTGAGCAATCAAAACAGATGCAAAAAATGATGGATAGGAAAATATCTACAAAGCGTGTCTATTTTGTTATGCAGACCTTATATACACTATCATAAACAAGGACAAAAAAAATTGACCACCCTTGAATACTTGATTTCACATGTACCGTACTGTCCATTTTGTTTTTCTTGTTCATAAATTTAAATAATCGAGCAGACTTATACAGCTGTCTGGATCTTAATGAATCAAGTCATCAAACTGAAAGATAGCATGGACCCGGCTGATACCAGAGAGATAAGACGCGCAAGCCTGTCACTGAGCCTTAAGAGAAATGTACATAATGGCGGACAGGCTGGGTGTTTGTCAAATATTGACAGATACGACAAGGCTGTCATGTATGTCTTTGCGTTCGTCTCAATTTGGAAAGGCATTCTTGATAACAGGTTTACTCCTATAATATGTTATTGTTCCAACAATAAGCACACCGGATAGGCGGTAATCGAAAACGCTCTTAACAATCGACAAACGCGGATTTAAAATCGCCAGAAACAGTGTTTTCGATTGCCATTTGTCGCCAGCCGGGCGACAAATGGCAATCGAAAACTCTGTTTCTAACGATTTTTTATCTACGTTCGTCGATAGTACTAACGTTTTCGATAGCCGCCTATCCGGTGTGATAAGGTGTTGTGCTGTAGAGGGATAAAGAATGAATCATTTCATTTTGGATTCGTGTACCTGCAGTGAAGACCCATATGAAATGCTGCAGTGTGGGGCATTTCATCAGGGTGCATTGTTTGCAATGATAAAAAATAACTTATGACTCCATGAGTTAGCAAAAAAAGCAAGTGAGTATATACACTGATGCCCAACTTCGTCACAATTCTGTACAACATGTAGCGATACATGTAATGTTGGTGTTGCTTTTTTCAGTTTGAAACGATATACCAGTAAGAAATTCGAAGTGGGAAACACATCGGACAATTTTCAAACAATTAAAGCATATATTTGACATGATAGAAATATAAATAAGTCCATGTCTCCTTCTGTTATCCGAATTGTTTCGTGACGACCTGTTGGCGAAAATCCAAAAATCTTTGTGACGGAGTTGGGCAACAGAGCAGATTATATAAAGAACACAAAGTAAAACACCCAGCTCTCTCTCTTCTTCGACATAAAAAGGCACTATGTACCAGTCCACACGAAAACACACAAACCCTCAAACAATGGGAGCAGCAATAAAAAAAAAGAATCAACAACACTCAACCACCGCCTATGAGCAGAAAGCAGCCTAAGCCACCGGGGTGGGGTAGCCTAGACTCACTTTACTGGCCAAATATTCGCCCTAGAAGCATGTATTTTTGGCACTAATATCATACATAGTTTTAATCATGTGATGAAAGTTAAATATATTTGCCTTTCTCTTTTACTCCTCCTTTTTGAGAGGGACGGGTGCTTTTACATCAACAGTCGTCAGGACAGGCCTTAGACTTCAAAATCTTCAATCAACAGCGAATTCGCCAAATTGAAAACAACACTATCTTACTAGAATTTCTTACAAAAATGATGAGCAAAAATCCTGAGTTTTGATGCATGCCCATAAAAGTAGTTGAGTCTGAGGCCACGAGTTCACTGCACATTATCTTGATTTGCACATTTTTGTGCAGCATGGAGCATGGGAAAGGTGATTGGAAGATAACGCCCATTAAGAATATATTTTTATTTCGCAAATAGCAAACACAAATAAAAGGGGAGAACGACGCTCCTGGATCAGGCTGCGTATATACGCAGCCTGATCAAGGAGCTTCGTTTCCTACCCTTAGTCTTTGTCTCATAGACATAGCAGCAATAACCTCTCATTCTGATCCGATTCTGTTCACAATACACGCAATAAGGCGTATTCTATCAAGGCACGAGCAGATTCATAAATCGCACGGGATATTAAAGCACGACACGAACTATTAGTTTTACAGCGGTAATATCTGACTCCCGTAGATTAACAGACAGTCGGTGCAGTGTTATGATTAGATAATGCTTTGGCATTTTGATTTTTAAAATTCCAAATTTCAAGTGCAGTGCTTAGATTTTAATTTGAAACATGTATATTTTAATAAAGTAAGTGTCCTATCATGGGTCCACGTCACATGAACAGCACTCGTCGGTAAATACCCAGTTCAGGTTCACGCAGCGCATTGATACAAACTAAAATGCAATGGCTGCAAAATATATAAACTGGTACCAACTTGCGCAAAATCAATAAATGGGCAGAGAACCAATCTACAAAGTGTAATACAGTAAGACCTGTGTAAACGGTCACTCTCAAAATGAAAATTGTTTTTAAAGACTAATGACCGCTTAATGCAGATCAAAAGCATTGCAGAATGCTCCAATGGGGAGCATTCTGCAATACTTTCGACCTTCATTAAGCTACCAATTGTGATTAAGACATTTGTTTTGTCTATTTTTTGAGATGCCGTTTTACACAGGTTTTACTGTACATTTTTTTGCATTTGTGTACATGTACGTGTTTCGTCGGTGCTTCAGGCGAAAACAAGTCATTATTCATAGCACAATTTTGGCAAGCAAAGCTGTTTTTTTTTGGGAAAAATGACGGTATCGATACAGCATAATTATAAAGTCAAATCATCCCCTACACTCCTACTGAACAGAACACAGAAAATATATAGGAAAGATACATTGTTTTCTCCTGCAGTATCGACGTGTGATACAACGTGTTTGGTAACAACGACGTAGAATGTAACAATGCTATTCTTACGTATGATGTTCATTGCTAACCTCGTAAAAATTGTTACATTTTTTATACACAAGTTCGTAAAATTTTACATTGTTGCATTTTATGTAGGTTGGCAATTTAAATTACGAACACCTTAGGTAAAACATTATAACGTCTTACGTGGTTGCTACATTTTGCGCCGAATCAGGCGTGAGAAAAGTAATTCATTAGCGTTTTTTGCCGTTGCTGTAGCTGCTGCTGTTGTTGTTGTTATTGTTGTTGTTGTTGATGATGATGTTGATGATGATGACGACGATGTTGTTGTTGTTGATGATGATGATGTTGTTGTTGTTGATGGTGATGATGAGGATGATGATGACGGCGACGACAACGACGACGACGACGATGTTGTTGTTGATGATGATGATGATGATGATGATGATGATGATGATGATGATGATGATAATGATGATGATGATGATGATGATGATGATGATGATGATGATGATGATGATGATGATGATAAATTTGATACTTATATATATCGTTATTGAGTGACTTATTAAAGTTAACCTCTTGCACAGTTTTAACCAAAAAATAGTGAGTTCATTTTAAATGTATAACTCTTGTTTTGCACGTACACACACAAACACATACGCACAAAACCCGTAACCGTAACGGCACTCTCTTTACAACTTTGCCAAGAATTTTGTTATATGGAATATTCTTATCAGAACATGCCCCTGCCTTATTATCATATGAGCCTGTACATGCGATTTTAGTACTTATCACATTGACGAGCAACGAATGCTCAAGGGAGCCTGCGCAAATGTGCAGACTCGCCAGAGCTTTCGCTGCTCACAAAAACTAAGTATAGATGTAGATGGAGTCAAAGACCAAAATTTAAAACATTAGCCCCACTGGGTACATCAGCATGGGCATTTAAAAAAAGGTTTTGCGCATATGCGATAACACAGGTTTAGATAAAACAACAATTTTTTGGCGTAAAATTATGAATATTTTCTTACCCATAATTTTAGCATATATCTTGGGTGCTCAAAAGAACCGTCTTGTTGGGACGGTTTTTTTGAGTACCCACAACATATGTTTTGGTTGAGAAATAAAAAAAAACATTTTCTGTTACGCACTCTTAACTAAAGTCCTGGATAATAACCCAAATCGTGTGTATCGGTCCAGTCATGATCCATTTCTGACCTTGAATTGAAACAGGTGGGCTTTTTGCACAATTTCTGGTTACGCTCAAAAATTCCAATTTTAATTCAAATTCCAAGACATATATTCTTAATTTGTAGCAAATTAACCGTATTATTGCCCTGTTCTGGAAATTTGTCTGAAAGCAATCTGCAATTGGGCCCGTGCATGATATTTCGGAACTTATCGCATATGCGCAAACGCCTCTTAAAACACTCATACTGATATATCCAGCGAGGCTAGCGGTCTAAATCTTGGTCCGAGCCTTCATCTACATCCATACTCTGTACATGCGAGAAGCGAAGGTTCAGGCGAATCTGCGCATATGCGCAGATTCGCCTGAACTTCGCTGCTCACTAATGCGATAAGTACCAAAATTTCGTATACTGGCCAATTTTATTTGTGCATCTGAAAGGCACTTCCTCGAATATGTACATGTATGTGTGAAAACATCAAGATCAGACTGTCTGATCTGGGGCTTCATCGGCCGGCAGTATATGTCTGACCATCTTATGAACAATTTCAGACTTTGTTATCGAATCATGTATACATCTATTGTGACCATTTATGAATCTGTTATCATTTGCATGTATGTATGACAAGAAACTGTACAGTTTACGTCAATAAAATATATGTTCTGTTCTGTTCTTATGAGCCCACTAGTTAAGACACGTTTGTAAATACAAAAGCTATGTAGGCCACTCCATTCGAATTCTAAAGCCTGTCTTAATCTATACAACATACGTATCTCTGTTTTATAAACCCTTTTCTTAGAACACACTCGATTAAGAAATTTTACGGCTAACTGTTTCTTACATAAAAGAAAAAAAACGTTTACAGCCGATCCATTGGCTGATAAGCCTGTACTTCTGGCTATGATGCAATTGGTGTGCTGTTAAATAAGCGAATCCAGGAAGAGACCCATACAAACCATTATGAAAGTTTCTTCCAAATCTCTAAAGTATCTTCCAATATTCTTTTCAAATTCAATGGTGGATAGGAAAGTTGACTCTTAACCTTTGAAAGAAACTTAGAGCTGATATCATTTATCTTCATTTCAATCTATACCAGTGATTGGGTAATAAGTACTTCACATGTGACCATACAAGGAACCTGTTAGAAATGAAACTATTTGTCCAGGTTGTATTGTGAAGAGATTCTGAACATAGATTTTGATGAAGATAAGGGGAAACTACCAACAATATAATTTCTCAAATATTCAAGTGAGTTATCACCTACCCCTAGCCTAATCAAACTTCATTGCCATATCAACACCTTGTGATGAGTTCAAGAAACACACATTAAAATCTTTTCTATTCTAGAATCCCACAATGAATATGAATGGTGAGTTCATAGTTTGACAAGAGGTTTAGAAGAAACTTTCATAATGGTTACTATGCATCTCTGTCAGATTAGCTGTAATTTAAATTTGAATCATATGTTAAAGAGCATCTTGGTCAACAAACATTACGAAAACGTGTCCATGTAAGTGTGTAACCCTTTTTTCGCTGTATTTAACCCATATAAGTAAGAAAGGTGGCACAGATCAGGAATCGATACAGAACAGAACAGAGTTTTATTAGACATAAACTACATTGTATACAATTCGTTTCTAGTATAACCTTATGATTTATGCATAACAAAAAAGTACAAAACAAAACAATACAATGTAATCAAGTACCGCAATTGACTCAGGATATCACATGGTAAAGTGACAAAAAGCCTAGCGTCCTTTTCAGCGGAGTATAGACAAACAGTGCAGACCCAGATCAGACGCCACAGAACGTGGCGTCTGATCAGGGTCTTCACTGTTTGCGTACAGAAGTTTCTATTAAATTCGAAAACTAAATGTAAAATTCCTTACAATGGAAATGGTCTTGCTGGGAATGTCCATTCGGCTTAAATGGACAAGGTGCTAACTCTGAACTAGTTTTGTACGGAGATATGTTCGTGATGGTAAAGTCATACTTTGGAAGTGCATGTTACAGTGTAAGCCTTTGCAAGACTTTTCTCTTGTGCGATAAATCGTGAAATTTCATCAGCTAGTTTTACATTTATTAACCTTTTACACGACAAAGTCTTGTCAATGTACGTAGATCCTGTCAGGTTAGGTTAACTTTTAATTGTATTATGTATGCTGATGATGCTGTGATTTTCCTAAACCAGGACTTTATAAGAAAAAATAAGGCATCCTGAAACGTGTTTGTCCAGACGGGTTGTCTTCAGTAGATCTTAATAATACAAAATTAATATTATTCAAGAAATCAGGTGAACTGTTTATGGACGATTTTGTTTCAAGATCTGGACGCCGTTGAAATTGTTACTACATGTAACTATAAATGTCCAGGTCTCCTGTTGTCTTCGATTTGGATCAGTGTCATAGGTGAGGTCATTCATAATAAGGGCTCTGTTTTTATGCTTATTAAGTCTTGACCAAGTAATTATATATAGTGCATAGTAATCAAAATTATGGACATAGCGCTAAAAATATTATGAAGGGGTGCAAAGGTATAAGAGTTGTTTAGGTTTAAAGGCTATGCATTTTGTTTTCCTCATTTTCGAATATCATGTAAATCTTTGTATGTCCTTACATGTACTGGGACCAGAATTGCCGAGTAAAATTCTCGTATTCTCAAACTCGTGTGACAATTAGCAAGACATTAATAAATGGCTAGTAAAGTCCTGCATGTACAATGTATTCACATTATAAGAGCGGAATGTATCGGGGGAACTAAGCCAAGAAACGACCTAACCCTTTGGGTCATACACCGTATTGAAACAATGGCATCTTTATACCTTTTCGGTAGAAATATTTGCGCAAGCGTTAGCTTTCTAAAGACGGTGTTGAAGCATGGAAACAAATGATATTTGAAGAAGTTTTCAAAACTGTGTGTGTCATTTACTATGATATATGTGGATATTGATACAAGAAAATGTCCTTTATGACCCATTGGCGTCTGAAGTGCGAGGATTCTTTACCATATCAGGCATGTTAGAGAGACTGGTTTTCAAGGTTCCGATCTTCCTCTGCATTATGATCAACATCATTTATATTTCGGATTTCTAGATAATAGAAAGACTTGTTGATCAAATTTCAAGAGTATAGCTAGCTCTGCGAGTGGCCTGAGATGGTCGCAAACATTGACATCGAATACAGGGTTTTGGCGACAGGCCTGAGACGAGCTCGTCGCTGGTAAAAACATGCCTTCGAGATTTTGTGACCACGTAGGGCTCAATCCAGTCTGCTCAGCTACAGAGACCAGATAGAATTTAGAACTTTTGCAGATATCAAATTGATGTAATATTCTTTCCAGAGGGCGAATAACAATTGTGCTGATTAGTCTGCGCGAATGCGCAGGCTGATCTGTGCATTTGTTGTAAGCATGAAAAAAATCAGATTTTCTCGCGACGGGTTAAATATTGTATTTACCAACTGCCAAGAGCGTAACCAAACGCTTTAGAAATAACTCCCCATTTTAATATACGACCTAGCCAACGAGCTGTATTTACCATGATCCGCAGTCTTATCTCAGTTTGTTTTCGGCTTATTGTCCAATTTCAATTGCAATGACCCCAGAAATTAAAGGCACTATATTGTAAGGCGCATTGATTTATAATTTTATCACACCCTTGTCCGTCCTCGTGGCGGCTTCCAAGTGCGGTACATGTTTGGTCAAAACCGCTGTAAATCTATTCCGTTCTTAATATATAAAAGTGGATGTTTGTTCATAGAAAATAGTTTTTCTGTCTTTGAACTTAGTAAATTGAATTAATCCTCAAAAACCTAGAGATCACGACTTGGACAATTATGTTTATGTACAAATAGGACTTACACGTAAACAGTGAGTACATTTACGACCAGGAAATACCACAATCACAAACTGCAGACCAACCAACGGCACCGTGAGGAAGAGCCACAGAGCATCAACAGTCATACGACACTAGGAAGACAACTAAAGTGTTGTCTTGCTAGCCAAGAGTGACAGTGGCGTTATGTTTTGTTTAACAAGTTATCATGGACTTATCATCGATAGATCACTTGTGTATTAATCCTATCCGCATGTCACTCTTGGTTGGCACGACAGTAAAGCGATCAGGTTTCTCTTCCTCGGCAAGGTAAATGACATTACTGCATAACAAAACATGGACAAACACCACAAACAATTGGAGCAACAATAACAATTCATAGTTCCAACTCAGCCAATAGTTACTTCCCTTTGAAAAAATGGCCAGCCATGCTGTAGGTCAAAAAATCAATCAATTACATAGTGCAAAAATAGAAAATCTAGTTTTTTACTTAGCAAGACTATTTTTATCATGTTAAACCAAACAGGTTTATTTTTGAATTCCATTTTTGCATAAATCATTGCACTGTCCTACACAAGGATGCAGAGGATTTTAGAAAAATAGGTATATCTATTTTTGCCTATTTGTCTTATTGAGTTTTGACCATCAAGATGGCTGACCTTTATTCTAAAGGGAAGTAACTATCGGTTGAGTGGGTACTATCAATAAGTCAACAAGTACAGAACCACCGCCTTACAGCAGCCGAATTCACTGGGGGCTCAAGACTCTTAGATTGTCAAAGCTAAAAAGCCTTAGGTTGAGCCACGGAGGGCCAAGCCAAAGGCAAGCAGCGGGCATCAATCCTCTAATGAAAGTCGCCATTGAGTCTGATGCCTGACCTACCGCTGTGCGATCAAAGAGGAAACCATACATATATCCGTGATTGGGCATGCAGACTGTCCATGATATCAATGTAATACGTACTCAACTTTTTTATCACGTTTGATTATCTTGTTGAATCGGTCACTAAAATTGGGCTGCAATTTTTTTCTAAAAAAATATAAGTTTGTTTAAAGAAATAAAAAGTTGAAACTCTTCTGCAACAAGGCATATCAGAACCTATATTTTATGGTGATTTAGTTTATAAATTCAAACAAATCATTGGAAAACCTAATTTTAGTGATCAATTCAAAAAGATAGTAAAACGTTATATAAGGGTTGGATATAACTTGGATATCATGCGACAGTCTGCATGCCTAGTTTTAAACCCAATCACGGTTTATAGCTATGGTTTCCTCTTTAATTGCACGACGGTGGGTCAGGCCTCAGACTCTGTGACGGCTCTGACACGAAGCTTTAATCGGTGGGTTGGTGCCTGATGCTTATCTGTAGCTGGACCCACCGTGGCTCAACTTGAGGTCTTTAGCTCTGACTATCTGTGAGTCATGAGCCCTTTGTGTCATCATGGTGTGTTAATTAGATTAGAGGGTTTCTCCGTGATGATACATAGCATTAGTTAGATGGCCTCCATGCGAGCTGAACATTTCTTGTACTTCAACATTTGGTACCAGTAAAATGCATTTAAGCCCCCCCCCCCCCGGTGGCTTAGGCTGCTGTCCGTTCTAAGGCGGTGGTTCTGTTGTTGTTGACTTTATGTTTATTGTACGTTACTCTATGTCCATTCTAGTATTGCAATCATCTTGATGGGGAAGAGAGAGCTGGTTGCTTTGCTTAATTTGTCTTCCTGGTGTCTCGTAATGGTTGAGCGGCTCTTCCCCGCGGTGCCACGGGGTTGTCTGCGGTTTGTGATTGTGGTATTTCCTGATCATACTCACTTACTATTTTTAAAAGTTATAATTTATGTATCTATACATATTAGCTTTTCGGTTTAGTCGGTAGTCTTGATGTGTGTTGTCCGGACTCATGGGTAGGAAACTTCATAAACTGAGCCATAGCTCTGAAAAGAAAATATTATAGGGGTCTTTCCGGTTCTGTATATGGAGGCTGAAAAAATCGCCTAAAACATATGTTTTCTATTCGGTGCTTTTATGGTGTAAAATAACGAGTAAAAAAAGAGAATGTACGTAGTGTTCCGCTGCGGTCTTTCAACGTCTAATCCAAGCTAATGTGAGCTGCAAATGTACAGTTTTATCTTAACCCTTTTTGTCGTGAGGTAAACAGCCTCCATGTACCTCACGAAGACAAAATTGCAGCTCGAATTAGCTTGGATTAGAAGTTGAGAGACCAGAGCGGAGCACTACATTTTCCTCTTTTGGTAAGCACTGAGTTTAGGCGATTTTCCAGCCTCCATATACAGAACTGGTGGCTCTGTTTATGAAGTTTCCTACCCATTATGTTAGCAGTGGGTTTATTTGATAGTCTTTTTGTGTGTTGTTCATGCAACTTGATTCAGATAAAAGAGGTAAAAGTACTGGTGCAAGAAGTCTGTATGAGTCTCAGAGACACGTTCAGAATCGAATAACAAAGGCGCAGACCAGACTGTGCGGATGCGCAGGCTGGTCTGCACATTTGTTGTTCGCATACAACAAAATCAGTTTTTCTTACGACTAGGTTTATACCGTCATGACCCTCGTCCCAAGCTGCGTGGTCATAAGGTCAGTTTTGAGAGCCATAAATGATTGAAGGGGCAGTATGATTGTGTCCAGTTCGTAGATGCGCCATGAAAATGTCAGAAAAATAAACAAATAAACAATGTCATTGGAAATTTATGTCTAAGCTAATAATCACCCAGTGTGTCTAAACAATCGTCTACGAACCGTTATTGCCCTGGAACAATCAAATATAGTACTACAGCATTAAACTAAAAAACGGAATTAAAAGTTCACTAAAAATCTCCCTAAATTATGTCGAAATTCTAATGCGATGTTTCAATACATATGACCAAAATGTATTCAATTATATAACTAAACTAGATCATTTTAAAATGTGGCGGTCAAAGCATCACTTATTACTTCATAAATGCTCAAAGCAACAAAATGCAGTCAGTGATTTCCTTATTTAAAATACCTGTATATGCGGTGTGTGTGTCTGTACGGGAAGATAATCCTCGAACTTTAGCGACTGGATTATCGCCCGTACAGACGCAAAACCATACACTAACTTGCTTATTGCTTATTGCACCAGAAAAAATTAAGTGAGTGTGATCAGGAAACACAACAATCATACACTGCAGACCAACCCATGTTACCGCGAGAAAGAGACACAGAACAATAACAATCACAAGACACCAGGAAGACAATAAAAGTAAAGCAACCACCCCCCCCCCCCAGATTGCAAAACAATAAAGCATTGTACAACAAAACAAGGACCACACAGAACCCCAATAATGAGGGCAATAGCAGCAACAGAAGCACCAACTTAGAACGGACAGCAGACACACGACATTAGGGGGGTCCAAAATGCATTTTACTGATACCAAGTCTTCGCCCTAGATTATGTTGTTGTTAAAATACCAAAAATATGTAGCTCGCATGGAGGCTTCCTAACTAATGCAATCTATCACCTTAGAAAAATATCACCATAGAGAAACAATCAAATTAAATTAACAAACTCTGATGTAACAAAGACAAGGGCTTATGACTCACAGATAGTCAGAGCTAAAGAAAACCTTAAGTTCAACCACGGTGGGCCCGGCCTAAGGCAAGCACCAGCCACCAACCAAAGGATGAAAGCTTCGTGGTCACAGACCTGTCATTTTAAAAAGGGCAGTGATTGGCTTAAAAGGTGAGGAGCTCAGCGGCATATTTATCGTGATTGGTCAATAATAAACATACGGGAAGGAAATCATATTTATTAGATGGGTATATATTTGCTGCACTTTTTGAAACAACATCCACTGCTTTTATCGCTTTAGTTTACTGGTGTGGCTAAGAAAAAAAAACCCTTGTATTTTGATATGTTTTCAAAGAAATGTTCCTCCCTTGTAGGGTACCCACCTTCAGGTGCCAAAAAGTGGTAAACATGGCGGTCAACGGGGTATCTCGTGCTTGTTTATTGATTGAACTTGGTCCAATCTGTAACTCTATGGCAGCCTCATTGTAATTTAAGATTTGTGAGGACCACAGCTTACTTTAAAGTTATAACGGAGGTCTATGGAAAAACAGTTACAGGTCTGGGCCCTTGCGTCACGGCCGTCATTGAGTCTGAGGCCTGATCCACCGTCGTGCAGTTAAAGAGGGAACCATAGCTCTAAAATGAGATTGGGTTTACAACCAGAAATGCAGAATGTCGCATGATATCCATTTTATATCCAAATTTTATATCGTTTTTTTTTATCTTTCTGGATTTATCACTGACATTAGTATGCATTTGTACTTTGTGCATTGCGAGATATTTGATGTTAAACATTGGAAAATCATTAAAAAGCAGTATTTTTGTATATGGGTCACGCACTGTCCTGCCAGCCGAAAGTGACAGTTACGTCATGTTATGTTTACAAAGTTATCAGGGACTTAGAATCGAATTTTCACTTGTGGTTTTATCCGATCCTGCGAATAGGACTAATACACAAGTGATCTATTGATTTGCGTTAGCTCAAGTGAAGTGTACATGTTAATGTTTTACTTAACAATTGTAAACAAAACATGACGTCACTGTCACTTTTGGCTGGCAAGACAGTATGTGTTTATTTTCGTGCATTCACACTTGCTGCTGCAAATTTGACAAAAATCTGTCAAGACATTAAGAAGTTATATTGGTCAAGTTGAAGTTCAGGGAGCCGCCATATGTGTGAGTTTATGACGTCATTACTTTCCAATTGAATACACAAAAAACAAATAAATAGGACTTGCAAGACCATTTTCGTCACTTTTGATTATTAAGACATAAATATAGTGTAAAAATAATAACAAATGCTAGAAATCTGAAGTAGAGATGCTATGCACCTAATAAGATGGTATGCATCTCATAAGCATCTCATTATATATTCAAAATGGCGGTGATAATTGACTGCTATAAATTCGTAATAATTATAACCATTTTATTTTCAATCGATTTTGATCAAGTTTGCAATGAAAATGTTTGTGTATAAATGCTTGTCATTTCAGACACATTGACGTGTAGGTGGATGAACTGACCAGCAGGCGTAAAAGTACCAGGGATATCAGAACCACCCGGTGAGCCAAGGCCAGTAACGTGGCGTGTATGGTAACGTTACTAAACACACGTACAACTATACAGCAAATCACAATAGTACAATATTATGGGGAAAAGTTCAAAATTTACTAAATCCTGAACTTTAGAAAATATTTTTAAACTTGCAGTATGCCTACAAAAATGAATAATTTAATACTTAATCCTGTTTAGATCTAAAAACTGAAGGAGAAGGTATTAGAATATGTCTAAAGAAAGTCAGCCTCATAATCCTGAATTCAGGAATATTCTTGAACACGTTCACCCATGCATTTCAATACATGATTGTTCAGTCGCATTTGCATCCTCGTTCCTATTGTTGTTTGTTTATTTTGGTTTTGGTTTTCAAAAGCGTACTCGTGTTGCTGTTTTTGAAGGGTTTAGCACTTTTCCGTCGCAGGATTCAAAATTGGTCCTTCATGAACAGTGGGTTGTGACGGACGCTAGGGGCGTTAGAATTGTTGCTGTTTCTATTAGTTCTCATAAACAGACTCAATAAAACCGAGTCTGCTGTTTTCGTTATATTGTAGGTTCTCTATATTTCTGACCGATCCGTTTTTCAAGATTATTTTCAAAATTAAGGCAAACAAACATTGACCAAGGAGAGCTGAAAGTTACATGAACGTTTCCCTAATCCGGGCCCCATGTGGTGTCATCCTCATGTACATTGGGTACAGAGTATGCTCACGCTATCTCGGCTTGTTTGTCTTGTCAAGTCAAATAACAAAGGTTAATTTTCCTCAGATAACGGATGATAACTATATTTTGGTGTCTTGTGACCCACTTAAGGTTTCGAATGAGCCCATGGGAATGAAACTGAAACTAATCAGGAAAAACTGGTCCCGAGGTTATAAAACTTTTTTCGTGCTCAACTCAACTGAGCATGGAATTTATCATGTCATATATGTTAAAACGCCAACAATTGTTGGCATTTTAACATTTATTAGCGTGATCAATACGACAACTGAGAGCTTGAAAGCAAGAAAATTCTTAACTTTTCAGCCTTTAGTTTTATGAGCTGTTGCATTATCATGCTCAGTTGAGTTGAGCATGAAAAATGTTTTATATCCTCCGGGCCTGAACCGATATTATACAAAAAGTAAGTGAGCAGAGGTGCCACAATCACACACTGCATACCAACCAACCCATGGCACCGTGAATGAAGAGGCACAAGAACATAAACAGAGGCATACAAACAAAGGGAAGAATACAAAGCAAATCATACAAAGTAAACCCTTGTAAGATAAAAAAATTTTCCGTATGTCGTATTATACATTGTACTTTTTTTGTTTAAAAGTTGCATCAGTGTGTGAGTGTGGTATTTCCTGATCATGCTCGCTCCCGTTTTGGGGTAAAATGTTGTCAAACTAAAGCAAGTGCTGCCTCAACTGATTTATATCTACATGTAGAGTTAACGGTACTTATTGCACGTGCTTTAAAACATTCTCCAACATACATATGCATGTACGAAATCTACACTGAGCAGCTAAAAACTGTTTTGTTTTAAAACTAATTTTTCGCAATAACTTTCTTCAACGTGGCTTATCGAAAATCTTATCCCGATGGAAATTATTCAGGAACATCTCCGCCTACTTTTCTATACCGTTCCAATATCAAAGATCTGTACCTATATGGACTCTTTGGAGATAAACAAAAGCGATGAATGTGATCCGCTCGTGCGTTAAACTAGTGTGGCCATCTCAAAACCTTTCGTTTTGGAGCACGTGCATAAGAAAATAAATGGCACATTATGCGAGATCCCAGCCTTTGTACCTAAAATGAGCATGCTAAAAGTATATTCTGCAAATGCACGGTATATTCTTAGTATGCAAACGGCAGTGTTATGTTGTGTACAACCGTTGAATAACGCTATATTCACCGCTTACGAATGTGTTTGGGACCAACCATTTCTGTCATAGACTTAGAAATTTTAGATGAATTCATTTTATTGCAAAATCTGTTTGTACCACAAACCTAGGACCTTTTGGAAAGCTGGTGCTAAGTCTCATCTACAACTTTCATCGCGAGCATATTTTGCTAAAATTGAAAATTAAATAGTTATCGCGAAAAATTAGCTTTAAAAAACATATGTCTGAAGCGTGCCTGCGTTGTTTCGATGGGATATGTATCAAACCCTCGACAAAAATGGCCAGATCACCATGATCACTACTAAATAAAGTTTTAAATTATGATTAACATTAGTCTTTTTTGTTAATTAGAGTATATAGGACCTCTGGCAAACTTATTCCTCCATTTAAAATTCGGAGTGGCTGCTGCCAGTTAACTGGTAGCAGCGATTTTACGTTAAAATGGCTGCTGCCAGTTGACTGGTAGCAGCCATTTTAACGTAAAATCGCTGCTGCCAGTTAACTGGTTATAGCCATTTTAACGTGAAATCGCTGCTGCCAGTTCGCTTCAGTATTTTTATTGTAGTGTGTATAGAAAGTTATGAACTAAAATATCAAAACATTCATTGAAGATGGGGATGGGCGGGGTAAGCCAGTAGCCTATTGCTTTCAAAGATCAGAAACAAAAGTAAACTTGGAAAAACTTCTTGACTATTCTGTAGAACAAACGATACATCCAAAACCAAGATAGTAATGGTTGATAAGGATTTAACTGAAATAAGTGTTTTAAAATCCAAATTACCTAGTGCAACTATATTACTGTGTAAATTTCACGTAATGAAATATTTTAAGAAGAAAATAAGTGATTTAAACTGTCTAAAAGATGAAAAGCATGAGTTAGCTATGCTGGTACAGAAACTGATAAACAGTCAAAATGAAGAAGACTATAACAAGTATCATTCAGAACTGACACAATTTAATGACGAATTCATAACATACTTTGATAAAAATTGGCATCCGTGTAAAGAGCAATGGGTCATGTACTTCAGATCGAGTCTCAGAACTCATGGAAACAATACAAACAATAAGCTAGAATGCCATAATCAAAAGCTGAAGAAGTACTTAAACAGGAACATGAGACTTCCAGAAGCAGTGGAGCACCTATCAAATTTTATTGATGACACATATGCAAAAAGTTCGTTTAAAGCTGCATACTCTGTAACTATGAACATTTTTCGAAAAAAAATAATTTTCTTTTTAAATCATTTGTAAAAGTAGAATTAAGCTATGTTTTCACAATAAAAAATGTTCAGTACAGCTGAAACTGCATGGAAAAGTGAATTATCTCATCAAATAGGTGTGTTTTTCTCTTGTTGGTAATTATTTGCGTCCCTCCAATAATTCTAGACCGTTGAATTTTAACATAAATGCAGTTGTTTTGATAGTGATACCTTGTTAAGATTAACGAAAATGGTAAATACCTGAATTTGAGTATTTTTACTGTGTTCTTGAAAAATAAAAACATTATTTTAAAATTAGAAGATCAAAAGTTACAGACTATGCAGCTTTAATCGGTACGAAAATTTAAAAATTAGAATTGACCATAGGAACAATGATGAAGATCTGATCCGATACTCATTGCTGTGCAATTCTAAATCATTTCAAATGGTAAATGATGAGTATCGGCAAGGTATTAAATCAGATTTCAGCATAACTGAAACTGATGATGCATACACAGTCAAGTTAGGTTCTTCAGAGTATACCGTGTCAAAAGATGTAAATGAATGTTCTTGTCTCTGTTTTTCAAATTTTGGTCTGAAGGTAAAACGCTGTTCTTTTTGAAAAAAAAACTTATGAGTACGGAGACGTTCACGTAATGCAGGATGCACAGGACGATCGTAGTCAAATATGTTTAAATTATGTCACAAAAGGGCCTAATGTATTTGCTAACATTAGTCGTTAATTTTATTGTTGCTTTCTATACAATGTTTGTACGATATATATATATGTTCTTCAAAAGCAAAATAAAATTAATAAAACTTAAAATCCCATTTTGTTTCCAAACCCTCTGTGAATAATTACATGCGCGGATCCAATGGGGGAACTGCGGATCCGGACCTCAGACCCTCGATTTTAAATTGTGTAACTTTGTCTGAACCACCCTGGTCTCCAACTAGACACCCTCTCCCCTCCTGAGACACATTTCTGGATCCAGGTTTACATTATTGCATGTATAAACACTGGTTTGTACCATGCGTCACCGACTCAAACCTTCTTGTCAAAATAAAAATTTAACTGGAAGCAGCGAATTCACGTTAAAATCGCTGCTACCAGTTAACTGGCAGCAGCGATTTTAACGTAAATTCGCTGCTGCCAGTTAACTGGTAACAGCGATTTTAACGTAAAATCGCTGCTGCCAGTTAACTGGTAGCAGACCTTGCCTTTAAAATTACATGTATGTTGAAAATATTTATTGCGGACGAAATTTGGCAATTGATGCAATTTATAGTTTTATTGCCAAATCGATCATAAAGCGATCATTTAAATAAACAATCATCAAAACGACATTGGCGATGCGTATACAAATGTATATCAAACTTTTAGGATGGTGCTCTCCCGTCCCATTATAAGCGATCCTTTTTCTTTTATTTCTTCTAATATTGCAAGCAAACGGTGAAGATCCTGATCAGACACCGCATAATGCGGTGTCTGATCTGGGTCTGCACTATTTGCATATATCCCATTAGAAGGACGCTATGCTTTATATGGGTTTACCCTATACAATGTGCTAGTGGATGTTCCTGTCCCCGGAGTCACAGAGCTACTCGTATGGTGTTTTATATCCCTGGAGATTGGTTTTGCCTTAACAAACGGTACCGACCCTGACAAAAGCCCTTACATTTTGTATCTTGTGGTATCTTTCATATGGGTCTTTACTGTTTGCCATTAGGGGCTTCCGTATACAAAGCGTTTAAAAATGGTCACTTAAATTATAATGAAAAGTTAATTTTATCAGTTTATACCCGCAGTGAATTGACAGTAAAACGATCGAAACTCTGTGAGCATCCTACAAAGTTGATTTTATTTCGGCATGCCCCATCTATATTTACCAACATATTAGACTGAAGATATATCACATCCACCCTTATCAAAAGTGGGCGTTACAGGGCCCAGTCCATGATTATTTGATAAAGGGGCGACTTGTCTCGCGTGAAATGAAATTACCGAAACGGCATAAATCTTAAAATCGCTTAAAATTCAAAATTGGTTCCACACTGTTTTTGCATCAGTTTTCAACTCAATTTACTTCGAAACAGCGTGTAAAATGTCTTTATCATGCCATAATTCATGAATTATAATGCCTCGCCATTGCTCCGCCCACCCGGTGACGTCATTAAAATGGCGCACTTCAGTAAACAATTCTTTTATCATAAAACTAGCAATCAGAGATAGGAAAAGGTTGTTGGAAGCCTAAAGATCTACGTTATTACAACTGTAGTGACCCTTGAAGGGAAAACCTTGATAAAACTAGAGATTCCATTCACACAAAACTTCAGCTTATCCGGGGCTTATCAGCAAAGCACAGGTATGTATCTCGCTATATCTTTCTCAAATCTTTGTATTCTAATTATTACTGATTCTGTTTTAGTAGTTTAGCAAGGCGATATTTTTTTTTACTCGTGCACCGCTTAATCAGAACTGCTATCATGGGAGCCTGTTTTGAGATAGGCTAGGGTACAATCCCCAGATAGGAAGCGATAGGGCCTGATACAGACCGATTATATCCCACGAGGGTTGATAATCCCCTAATTTCATCATTATACGTTATTATCGGCTCATGGAATGATGTAAAATTAAGTTAAATGGTTTATTTTCATTTGTGCCAAGTTAAGTGTCTTCTAATGAAGGAACGAAATTTTATTCAAGAAAAATTTGGGATTTAGTGGCAGCATTTTACGTGCTGACTTTGTGCGAGATGAAAAATGAAACCGCGAAAAATGTTTATCCCAGGAACGTACTCTGAAAACATGATAGGATAGAAATTACGGATCTGCTCTGTGGTACGTGGGTATAGAACCGATGGAAAATTCTATGAAAAAACTCTTTCTTTTTCATGTTTCTTAATTTCCGAAAAAAATAGAAAAAAATGCTCTCTAATGTAACTTGGATAACTCGAAAGATTTCAAGAGAATTTAAACCATTTAGGTCGAATGGGATCGGTCATTTTTCGTGTCCTTATTATACTGGTATGGCCCAGCCTCCAGATTCTTCAACTGGAAATTCATTTTGACAAAAATCGAATTTCGGGCCATTACAAGTTCCCGTAAAACATGACACAGCACGCAGCGTGACAGATTTCTCCCAGTATATATATTTGATAAGGTGCTCATTGGAAGCGTCTCTGGAGACGCTTCCAATGAGCACCTTCAATAATATTTCTTTGAAAAAAATGATTTATGAAAGTAAACACCCTTCTGTTACGTAACACACTATTCCCTTATTTAATCGATGTATAACCCTTAATACACGAGTGGATTCCTGCTTCTGGTTTGGTTCAATAAACATGGGATGATCCATTGTCTATATCGAGGGGTCACAGATTAAATAATTCCAAAAAAGAACAAGGTCGTACTGTTTGGCGAGATTAAAGAAAATACAAAAACAAAATAAAAAAATATATACTTGATTTCATTTGGTGGTACCAAAATCATGCCACAAACATGTCCGCTTGCAAATATAGTTGATAGCGAGGTTCTTTTTTGAAATCGCAAACTGATTTTATTTCAAAATTTGCCTAATCAATTAAGCATACAGGGTAAATGTAACCACACATACAGTTGCAGATATACATTGCTAATGGCGCAGTTCGATGTAAAAAAAGAGCAGAAAAAATAGATAAACTAAAAATAAGATTTTTTTCGTTTATTTTTGCTGTGTGATCAGAACGAGGAAAATCTAAAATTATAATGTAACCATCGATACTGTATACGAGCAGGGAATGTTCTGACGACACTGTGCGAATGCATAGGCTCGTCTAAGCTTGGGCTGCTCGCCGATGCGATGGACACATACAGTGTAGAACCAGATGAAATGCCGCATTATGCGGCATTTCATCTGGTTCTACACTGTAGTGCCAAAATCGCATATGACGGCTTAAAATATTTTTCTCGACTATAAAATTTCTTTCGACATGCCCACAGAATCTCATGTAATGACATTAAATTCTGTAGTGATTTGGAACTCAGTAAGGGCCCCCTTTGGTCCCTAAAAATTACCTGCGGTGGGTAATAGATTGATATGTTGCTAAAACAATCTTAGGAATTTCATCTTAGACTAACACGTTTATTAAATTAACATTTATCTGCCCGTTATCTATCCAAACTTCATCTCGCACAAGAGTGTGTTTCACAAACATGGGATCTCGTTTTACGGGACGATTTTCCAACTTCTTCGAAATATTGCAAAAACTTTGGAAAACTAGTGAAGTTTTCGTGAATTCTGATTTTGAGACAGACTTTCAAAAGTAAGTGTCATTTATAAATTAGATTTCGGAGGACGGGAATAGTGCCCGCATTGTGATATCCACAAATAAAACAGTATACCCGGGGTTTCATAAAAGTCAACGCATTAAACACAAAATGGAATATGATACCGGAATGGTTTTCGTTCAGAGCTGTTTTGTGTAGTAATTGTCAATTCGGGAAGAGTTATACGGAATATTTTAGAATGGTAAGAAGCATAGTGTGTCAACATTGTCTTTGGCATTCTGATCATGTCTTTGGTAGTATTGGAAGCACTGTGGAACTAGCACCGGGCAAGAAAACCTGTTTCATGGGGTTCCAAAGGAGCGACAATCAAATAATCTGCAATGGCGGATCCTGAGGTGGCTCAGGGGATTCACTTGACCCCCCTCCCCGCCGGCCGTTTTTAAATATCATATGAAATTGAAATAAGTTGGTCTCACTGAGACAAAATTATTTCAATTTCATGGGATATTTAAGAAAAATGAAATAAATCAGCAAAGCGAAACCCCCACAGAACCACCTTTCCAGAAATCCTGGATCCGCCCCTGGTCTGCTCAGCTACAGAGAATAGCTAGATTTCTGAAACTTCGCATGTTTATGTAGCAGCGAATAACTAAGGCGCTGATCAGACTGCGCGGATGCACAGGCTGGTCTGCGCCTTTGTTGTTCGCATGCAACAAAGTAAGTTTTTCTTGCGTCGGAGCCCATGCCATGGTACTTTCATGTTTATGTATCACATTCGTAAAACTTGCATTATCAACTTTCATACTTCGTTTGTCCGAGCCGATTAATGGCTCATTCTCTGGTGAGACTGCGCCTGTGCAAAAAGTAGCAAAGTCTCCTGTGCTGTCTCATATAATTTTTTACTTATATCTTTTATTCATCACATCAAAATGGAGCATTTCATCAGGCTCTACACTGCTAGTACAGATAATATTATTTTCAGAAACATAAGTGTTAAAACCTTTGACTCCTAAAATATTTAATGAACTTGGGGCCTAACGAATCCAGGCCCCGAGGTTATACAACTGTTTTCATGCTCAACTCAATTGAGTATGAAATTCATCCTGCTCATAAATGTTAAAATGCCAACAATTGTTGGCATTTTAACATTTATAAGCAGGATAAATACAATACATGTATCTGAGAGTTTAAATGCAAGAAATGACTATATTTTAAAGCATTTTAGTTTTATGAGCAATTGAAGTTGCATACTCAGTTGAGTTGGGCACGAAAAAATATTATAACCTCGGGGCCAGGCCCCTAGAGGGCGTAATTAAAAGCTAGTTTCTTATTTCTCAAGCAAAAAACATATATACTGTGGGTCTGATTCAGACGGTTCTTTTTAGCACCCGAACTGGACAAGAAAATAATCACAATTCTACGCTCAACTCTACGCTCTAATCCACGCTCTAAAACGTTTAACAAGGGCCTACGTAGGTTCGTCTTTTTCCATTGCCACACAATTCTGTTCCCAACCGGAGGGCTATAAACCCCGCCTTCATTCCTATTTTATGTATGTCAAGTACCATTTCATTAATAGTTAAAATTTACTAGTGTTTGTCATACATAAATACAGCGGCCGTAAAACTGGAAATATTAGGGACCATCAATATGTCATATCGCCCGGTTAGGACGCTGGTGTTTATCCAGCCAACATAATTTGTGCAAATTATATTTAATTTATGCATTATTAAATAGAGAATATTATATTAGTTCTCATGCACATGTACAATATCTGTATATTGCTGGGGGCGCATCCAGGGTTTCTTGAAAAGGGGGTTCATATATAAAGGTGTGCGGGTTCGCTTTACTGATTTTATCTCTTTATTTCTTAAATATCCCATGAAAATGAAATAATTTGGTCTCACCGAGACCAAATTATTTCAATTTCATAGGATATGTAAAAACGGAAGGTGGGGATGGGGTTCAAGCGAGCCCTCTGAACCCCTCTCTGGACCCGCCATTGGGACGAGACGAAATGTGATGTTCTGTCTGTGAAGTGCAGTAAAAACTTGAACATTCGAACGTCGATTTTTCGAAATAGTCGTTAATTTGAAATAAACTTGAGACACCGGATTCAGAGAAGTTCTATTTTAATAACTATCTATGTTAACATATGTTTTGGGTGCGTAAAAGAAACGTCTCCTTGAGTTTTGGGTCCTTGAGACGTTTTTTATCGCACCCAAAACTTATGTTTGATAGAAAAAAACCTGATAATATTTGCTTTGGGTTTATATATGTATATAGTTTTATATATCTACTTCCCTATAATTCGAACTAAATAAAAACCTCTACTCCAGAGGACTTCGAATTTACGAGATTCTGTTATATACTATATGATTATTTGGGCCTCATCGCCTGGGGTTTCCAATCAAGGAAGACTCAAACCGTTCTGCATAGCTACAGAGACTAGCTAGAATAATGAAACTTTGCTTGTGGCAAGTGTAGCCATAATAGTTTCCAGTGAGTGAATAACAAAGCCGCTGATCAGACTGTGTTCTCAGGCAACAAAGTCAGATTTTTATCGCATATGCGATAAGTACACAAAAACTGTTAAAGAAAGTCTGCTATGCTGGCTCAATTGAAAACTCGTTCTACTCTCATTTCAATTTTTATCGCGAGAATTTTATTTTCGCGAATACCGCTAAAAGACATTAAAAATTCACGACTAGAGCATGATTTAAATAAAATGTTTTCGCCATTTTCTGTATGTACAATATTAACGTTCCAAAAACGAAATGTGCAGGTTTTATCATCTTCATATTTTTGCAACTTTCCTGTGACAGCACACCTTCAATCAATCGCGTAATTTTACCCATTAATGACAGGTTTAAACCGAACGCGTTTGTTGAATTGTCTCAAAGTTTACGGGGAAGCCCTCCAAATGCATACGCGGAGATGTTTGCGTATTGAGATTGAGCATTTTTATTTCTTTTTTCTTTAAAGCTGTGGCGGATCCAGAGGGGGGGGGGGGGTCAGGGGATTCGCTTGAACCCCCTTCTCCGCTTCCGTTTTTAAGTATCCTATGAAAATGAAATAAAATGGTCTCAATGAGAGCAAATTATTTCATTTTCATGGGATATTAAAGCTCGGGCCCAGTATACATTAGTATACTTGGTCCGAGATTTAAGAGACATTAGATAAAATCAGAAAAGCGAAACCCCCTCCCCATTAATATATGAACCCCTTTCCAGCAATCGTGGATCCGCCACGGTTAAAGTATACTGAAATTTGAAAATAATGATAATAGTATTATGATTATTAAATAAAAGTTTGACAGCTACACAATTCAACTATCAATTTTTATGGTTTTCTGAGTTCTTATCATTATCTACATGTACATGGGAGAGATAAAATGGACGAATCGGTAGCAATATTTTCCCATAAATGTTCAATGGGTGCCGAAGCATTCGTTTCATTAAGCAGCATAGCAACCTTTTGTAAAATGTTACTATGAAACCGATTTAAAATGTTACGCCGGTCCCCTCTTTTTAAATTTTCAGCAAAACCAAACCAGGTATAATTCAATTTCGTTTCATTATGTTCTAAATGATAACAATGAATACATCATGATGAGTCGGCTTTTCAAAGTAACATATCAAAGTATACATTATTTGCATCATTTTTGTTACACAAGATTTGATCACGATTCTAGAGTTTGCGGAGTCAGCAGGGCAAAGATCAAATTTGGTTATCTCTAAATCCATGAGCGATTTCATTGACGAAACCTTTGGGCTTCCCCGGTTTATCCCCGCTTATGTTCTAAAGTACCCCAAAATCGGATTGCCTTAGAAGTCATCGTCTGTTTATCTAAAACCTGCTTATATTAAAAACAACCAAACTCTTGTGTCGCTTTGTTTTGATCTTTTTAGACCTTTGTTTTGTTAGCGCATCAATAGATAATGGTAATGTTTATTTAGCGGAATCGAAGTTTTAACGAAGCCAATTGAACTTAATATTCAATTTAGGAGTTAGGTGCATCCGTTCACCTGGTGACTGAAGACGGTATACACATTCTCATAATCGCTTCTTACGGAAAAGCAAGTTTTGATAATAGCGATTTTTCTACAAAAGATAAAATAAAAATTATAAAGAAATAAAAAATATAAAAATAAAAAAAAGAAATGTTCCGATATGAATACATGTATTTCAGCGTTAACTTATCCATAAATTTTAGCGTATATTTTGGGTGCTCAAAAGAACCGTTAATTAAAACGTGATTTGAGTACCCACAACATGTGTTTTATTTGAGAAAAAAGAAAAAAAAATGTTACGGACTCTTGACCAAAGTCCTGGAGTACTTCGGAGTGTCTTTGGACATTCGAAACCAGTATTCAGATATTGTTTGGTCCGATCAAAACTGCTGAAAATACATGTAGTACTTCTATTTTGGAGTAACAATTTCTGATATCATTTTTTAATAATTGTATACTGAAAGCAAAATCATATTCCTACATGTAATTATTCGTTATTGGACATTCACAGATAGACCAAAACCTCTACAGGGTTTTGACCTTTTATGGGGCAATATATAACCAATCGTTTTGGAAGTGCAGCTGGCTGTAAGAAAACAGTAACCCAATTTGAATGAATGGCACTTTCTGGAGAGAAAAAAAAACAAGTCCACGAACGTACCAATATATAGAGAATACTTAAGTGAGTGTCATTTGATATCAAGTTTACCAGGAAAGGCTTCGATAACGCTTATTGAATCGCGAGGCGTGCTTCGAGAACGCTTGTTGAATCGCGAGGCTTGTCGAGTGATTCAACATGCGTTCTCGAAGTCGAGCTCTCGAGCCTGGTAAAGTTGAAATCAAAAGACACTCGCCTAATATTTTCTATTTAAAAGGAGAACCCCTATGGATTTCTTCGTGACATGCAAGCATGGACATGGCCCATTGCGTGTGGAAATGTCAGAAATATCCTAAACTGACGTCACACATTTGCTAGTCAGGTGCAAATTAGTTTATTATCATAATTTTATAACGAACTGATAAAATATCGTCACGATAAATATTCCTCATATTTATATCAGTTGTCTAGCTGCACATCTGCCGTGTTGATTGTCACATTTGCGTTCAATATACGATTATATGCTGTCCACTCTCGTAAAATTCGAAGTCTACATGATAAGAGTTTACTTCGAGATATAAGTCGTTTCTGTAAAAATGAAATGGTCAATTTAATTAAGACATCTTTATTTTTCAGCATTTCATATCAAGAGATGGTATGGGCACTTATAACCCTTTGTGTCCTAATGGATAAGTTTGGGATGGTACATTGCATATACTGAGGGGTCACATATTAATATTTTTTCGCTGATGATCGATTTTTTCACAGCAAACAGCGGCATTTCTTGGCAGTTCTGTGACTCTTTGCCAAAGTCGCAAAGTATTAAAAGAACCCACGTAGTAAACCAGGCCCGAGGTTATAAAAACGTTTTTCATGCTCATTTCAACTGAGCCCGAATTGCAACTGCTCATAATAACTAAAATACCGACAAATAAAGAAGTGTCTTGCTTTAAGTCTCTCAGACGTGCATGCTTATAAAAGTTAAAATGCCAACAATAGTTGGCATTTTAAAATTTATGAGCAGGATAAATTTAGTGTTCAGCTGAGTTGAGCATGGAAAAAGTTTTATAACCTCGGGGCCAGCACGCATAACCTTTATTCGGACAAGATTCAGAAATAGGTCACGTTGCCTTATTAACCCATATAAGCATTGCGCCCATTTTGTGGGACACCGGCAAACAGTGCAGAACCAGATAAGATGAAGCAGAACGCTGCGTCTGATCAAATGTCTGCTTACAGAATTTACTTATAACATTTGAATGAAATATTTAGCTTTAAACATTCAGTATCCGAATATTTAGCTTTTGATATTCAGTATTCAATGTCAGTATATTTAGCGTTTGATCATTTACTGTCCGAATATTTAGCTTTTGATATTTAGTGCCGAATATTTCGCTGTTCATATTCACTATTCAATGTTCGGATATTAAGCTTTTAATATTCAATGTCCGAATATTTAGCTCAAAGTTTGATATATAATGTCCGAATATTTAGCTTTTGATATATAATGTCCGAATATTTAGCTTTTGATATATATAGAGGATCTTACATGAGTGCTCATGTTTTTTGAATTTATGAAACGAGTTGGGAAAAGAGATAAAATGCGAGGCTTGCCGAACATTTTATTTCTTTTTCGCAACGAGTTTAATAAATCCAATAATAATTATACAAGAGCACGAATGTTAGATTCTATTTATCATATGACAAATACTTTGAAATCTCATTTCTGGCGTAAAAACGTTATAATTTTGTCATTAAGTACGCAACGTTGTTATGGACGTCATAACGTTTCCCGTAAATCTATCAACCACTAGTGGTTTATCGATTTTATTGCATGGCGTTATTTCACTCTCAGAGGCGACGTCATATGATAAAACATGTATAATGTACGAATATTTAGCTTTGATATTCAACAAATGTTCAATGTCCGAATATCTAAGGTAATTTGGGATGTATCTTATTCTGAATATTTTGAAGGGATTTAAAATGCCTCTCGTCTACACTTCGAAACATCTTATTGGCATCACGACATTTACCAGTATATTTGAAAGCAACAACAACCATATCAAATGTATGATTTATGAATAGGCATGTATTTCTTTGAAATATTATCAGTTTTATCAATTTTTCTGCGCAGCATCACATTTATCAATTTTGATAGAGTGCACCTAAAGTACCTTTGGTGCCAAGCAAGAAGGGTCTGTGTGAGCGGAAATTGCAATTATAATAATAATAATAATAATAATAATAATAATAATAATAATAATAATAATAATAATAATAATAATAATGTGTAGTTATCTAGCAATAAACATATATAGAATTATATTTATAACCTACTCCATTCTGGCATACTACACCATAGCAGTGGAGAAACAGTAGTGTTTACAAATAATAATAATAATAATAATAATAATAATAATAATAATAATAATAATAATAATAATAATACTGATGATGATGATGATGATGATGATGATGATGATGATGATGAAGATGATAATGATGATGATGATGATGATGATGATGATGATGATGATGATGGTGATGATGATGATGATGATGAGGATGATGATGATGATGATGATGGAAAAAAATACCACCCAACAACCCTAAAAAGGAAATGGGCTTGTCCAGTTGAACAGGGTGGGAAATTCTATTAGCTCAAATAGGTTTATAGTGGAATAAATAAAAAGACGTGTTTCTGAAACACTATGCCCACAGGACAGATACAACTCTCCATCGTGCGCACAGATGCACCCAATCTTTGATGCTACACTAGTCAATATTGTTGTTAAGATCGTCAGAAAATCTCTTCCCATAAATCTCCGTATAATGGTTTACGTAAAAATGAAATAATTATTGTGCTTAATAAATTAGTTTTTGCAAAATATAACTGTAAGATGACAGTTCTGAGTAAAACAATATACAGGAGCATTATAATGTTTACTCTCTTTTATGCACCAGGAATCAATACGTTATGCCATGATCAAATTCCTGAGATGAACAAGTATTCATTTTCAAGAAAATAAACAAAATGTAAAATTCGAGTCATGGACTTCATTTGATTCAATATTTTTGCTCTTTTGAAGATTTTTTTAGATAAAGCAAACTGAACATTCGTCTTACATGTTTCAGTGGCGGATCCAGAGGGGGTTCGGGGGCTCGCTTGAACACCTGCTCTCTGCCCCTCCCCCCCCCCCCCACATGTCTTTAAATATCCTATGAAAATGAAATATTTTGATCTCAGTGTGACCAAATTATTTCATTTTCATGGGATATTTTAAGAAAAATGAGATACAATTTGCTAAGCGAACCCCCACACCTTTATACATATGAACCCCCTTTCCAGAAATTCTGGATTCTGGATATTGTCAAGTGATGTACGTGGTCAGGGATCAAATTTAGCACTTGCTACCTTGCTAAATGCTAGTAGTTTTTCCAAAAAAAGCAAGTTGAAATTACCGACACTCACTATTTTTAGCAAGTCAATAAAAGTCGCTCATACATGAACTAATTCCAAAATTGCTTGAAAAACAGTGCAAATACTTATCAGCCAGCTTCTGAAGAAACTGACTGATCTGGATCTTCACTGTTTGCAAGGTAAGCAAAATGTGATTTCAGAAAGGCATTAATATTTTATAAAAAAAATGCCACACAATCTTGTCAACACATAATGCTACTGATTGAATTTTCTAATAAGCGAATATGGAGCGAATGTAAAACAAGTTGATTATCAACTTTAGCAAGTAAGAAATATGATTGCTTGCTATTTTTAGCAAGTTGATAACACAATTATATTTTTATCACTGGTTGTCCGTCTATTGGACAGAGAATACATGTAATATTATCGCCTAGAAAATCATCACAATCATGCTCCTTTAATTTTTATTTTGAGCAGTGTATAACAAAATATAGCCAATCGTATAAAATGGCTTCATATCACTGAAAAGGTCAAAACAAGACAAATGAAAGAAATATATGAAGATTGGAGAACCAATTTTGGCTCCTTTCGAAAAGCCTCAAGTTTTAAATCAAACAAATAGGACTGTTATCTTTTAAAACTTCTACTCGGGTTAAAAATGAAGTAGCTTTTTTCAAATCCTTGATAAAATAATCCTCTTGGATTAACCTCCTTTAATCTCCAGTACTCAGACAAGAGCGAGGGCCGAGGTATCAAAGTGACGATCGTTTCATGTCACATATTGATTATACTCGTATATTGACAAACGGTGTAGACCCAGATAAGATACAGCAGAACTGCATTTGCACTATCTGATAGGATAATTATAAAATCCAGGAACGAAACTACAAAATAAAAAAAAAATAAACCCATTTACGCCTAAATTATTTATTGAACAACTTCATTCAAACTTTAAAAGTGCATTCTGTAAGCAAACAATGCAGAAACTGATCAGACGCCGCGTCTTTTTGCCGATGGGCGCTAGGGGACGCTATCATCAAAGACTGCATTACGTCTCTTGATATACAACGTTCAATACTGGACAGAGTCTACTATCATCACTGCAAGGACACAATTTATTCCCAACCTGGTTTGGTATGACCTAGGCTGGCCCGGTAAGGGTCAGCCTTGCCGGATAACTTGCAATGTAAAACAGTATATTTCAACTTGATGCTTTCCACAGGTATCCCTATTTTAGTCACGTTCCAATACCAAACCCATAAAAACAATCACACATGTAATATTTTTACATCGTGTTTTATTTGATACGCAAATCTGTGGCAATTTTCGCTGTTGCGTTAAGTCTTATACTCCAGTGGAGAAATGTGTCATCTGCTCTTAGCATTTGCAAACATTTTCCAGCCAAATCATGCCCAGAGGCTTTAACTTTTTTTTCATGCTCAAATCAACTGAGCATGAAATTTACCCTGCTAATTAATGTTAAAATGCCAACAAGTGTTGGCATTTTAACATTTATCAGCAAGATAAATACAGCATCAGCAAAAAGAATCTTTATTTGTCATTGAAGAATGCTGAAAATGGAGACTTATTTTTGACCAATCAAGTGTCCCCAAAAATGTCGGGCCTGATATGGGTGGAATGCTTATCTGAAAGCTTTTTTCCACAAAAGTCAATTTCAAAATAAAGATCAGCACAAAATTCACATGTACCCAGTATGCAAAGAGTTACGAGTTAAACTGCCTAGAATGAAAACTCAGGAGAGCACTTGAGCCCAATGTTTACGTTTGTCTTGGACCGTCACTCATACTGTCACCTGTCACCAGGGGGCGTCATTGAAATCTCGTGATACCCGGATGAGCGAGATTAGGCGAGATATAAGGATTGAGATAAAACCAAGTTTGTCAGTTGAAGTCTCCTTTAAACGGTGATACCGTGATAACAGACTGACTACCTTCTGATAACGTGAACAAGTATTCCAATCTACCTTAGTTTCGGATTTTGTGTGAAAAAATTAAAATAAAAAAACTTGAAATATTGATAAGTTTAACAGGAGGATTTTAACGCAAAAATTAAAGGTAAATATTTTATTGATAACAACTTGTCTGATTGATTTCAAACATTGGTTTATCTCTTTGTAATTGTATTGTAATTGTCCATGATTATTTCGCTTGATAATTACGTTTTATCATATCTTTTTCAGATAAAACGCAGCAATTGCGCTAAAACGGAAGAATTTCAGCGAGATAGAAGAACAGAATTACCTTCCTTGACTGAAGAGTAGCGGAAACCTTCAAAAGTGAAGCGTTAACCGGAAGCTGAATGGAGCTTAATGGCATTAACTGATCTCAACCGACAGAACAACACGGTAACGCAGTATTCTGTCAAGCAGGAATCGGACTTGGATAATTATAAGACTGCCGTTGATATTCCTTCTCAATCTAGTGCCCCACGTCGGGCTATGCCGCCCGATTTGAAATTTCAAGAAAATAGTTCGTTACTACAAGGTGAAGACGTTGAAGTGTTCTTTAAGAATTTGGAAGGTTCCGAGACTGAAAGTGAAACTCATATTAAACGTGAAAGTGATTTAGATTCATCCTCTCCTAAAGAAATGTTTCAGAATTCAATGCATTCTATGTCCGTCCAAGGGAGTGTACCAACTTACCACGATTCGCCAGGGGCGATAACTTCTATGCATTCAGGATCAAATCCATTATATGTGCCAACAACAAGAGCAGTATTACCGCCCATGCATTATATGACTAATGGAAGTGGGCAAGGGGCGTCAACCCCTAGCAGTCCCGCTATGTGGCAGTTGCAACCAGAGACAACTTACAGCACCACAAACCCCCATTCGTCCGTCAGTCCGAGATTCGCCTTTGCCCCCGCGCCAAGCTCGCCAATCTCCACCCCAACAGGACGGACTGATAGTAGTTTCACATCACCAATAGCCAGATCGGGTAGTTTAAACCCATATAGTTATATGAGTACACCGGATTTATCTCCCTGGAATTTCCAGATGGCGTTGCAGCAAGGGCTTCGTCAAACTGGTCCTGGTAAGTCAATTATTTTTATATCAACGCTTCCTATCAGAATTCATTATTTTGGGACGGTCCATTAATAATCATAAGGGGCTGCAAGTTATATTTTGTTTAGTGCTTTTCGTGGAAGCAAACATGCCAAATCCTGACTAGACGCCACAAATCGGGGCGTTCAGGCTCTAATCGTTTTGCCGTTTTACCCATATACGAAGGGCATTTGGAAAGCTCTTAGCATGGTCTTTTATCTCAGTAACATATCATGTTTGGTATCATTATAAAGAACTATCTTTCCTCTATGTTATGGCACAAATTTCATGAGAGTATTATAATGCAGACGCGACAAATATTATTGTGAATACATGTACTGTTTGTATACTGGAAAACGCATTTTTCGACTGTAAAGGTGTAAGTCGTGCAAGCAGTGATCGCATAATATAAAAATGTATTATTTGATAGCATGTTTATCAACGCATTGTGGAGTTATGATGTCATGCTAAGAACTTTCCAAATGCCCCTCGTAGTTGTTGGTCCCATGACTTTAAGAAAATGCTTAAAGGATAAACTGTTGAAACATACAGCTCTAATCAGAAAGAAGACCGGTAGTGAGCTCGAATGTCGAATCTATCGCGTGAAGAAGTCGACATTACGAATTCGTTTCTTAATTTTGGATTCTTGATTCGAAAGTTGACTTGAAATCTCAAAATGACCAATGGTCTCGAAATTTCAACCTCTGAACTAAAATGAGATTTTTGGTGATTACCGCATATGCGAACAGTGAATGTTCGGACAAGACTGTGGCACCCGCGCAGTCTTGCTAGAGCCTCCGCTGCTCACATACACAAAATATGGAAGCAAATGAAGGCATAATGGCAACACATATTTTAAAATAAAAGTTCGTCAAGTTCATACAATAATAACATTCAAACATTATGTTTCAATGCATAATGTTCGCAACGGTCCCGTGGGCCATATCTTAACTGAAAACCGAGGCTCTTATGATTCGACCATCTTTACAACTGACCTCCAAACAGTGCCGGAATTATAACTCACTACAGCTGATCTATTTCGATTATAACTTACTTGTAATAAACACACTTGAAGTATTCTGCTTCTTCTTACTTTCCGCCATTGCATTGAAGAAATCCTGCAATTGTTGGACTGTTTCGCATACGTTTACATGTATTTGTATAGGCGATGTGTGTTAGAATTATCATTTAAACATGCTTTTAGCATAGGTTTGAAAGTATTGATAAAGCGCATCTGCATAATTATGCAGATGTCGGATCTTATCATGGTGTTGTTACTTTTGTTGTTGTTTTTATTTTTAAGTGTCAATCAGCACCTTAACCATTATATTCCTAGAGAAATCATCCGTATTGAATGAAAACAGACCGAGGTGTCATTCAATAATTTTACCGTTGCGGTGGCGTTTCGCATTCCGGAATCGGTTTCAAACTTGACGATAGGAATCTAGGTGTAATAAATCAATTTCTTCTTATATCATGTTTATTTCATTAATCCCTGCTAAACTGACAGAAACCATGGCGATAATTTATGGTATTTAACTGCTAACTAAAGCAAAAAATATTTTACTGGAAAATCAGGAGGCAGAAATTTTACTGAGACGCGATCTGACTCAGGGTTTGCTCTAAGCAATTAATTTCAAGAGTCCATGGGACTCCCATGTCCTTAACAGTACAGGTTCCAATTTTGAGGGACTTATCTTAAAGGAAAGAATTAGCTCCCTCAGGGAGCAAATTCTTATCTTTAAGTGAAGTCACCATTTTATAAGGGGATGCAATTGAAAAATATCACTGCTAACGTTTAAGTAGTCCCTCTTTGATGTTGGAAAATAGTTTAGTGTTCTGGTTACGCTATTCGCATTTCTCGACCTATGTACTCGTAATTTTTATTCTGTGAGAAGCGATATATTCTCATTGTTCATCTTTAATATGCAATTACAGATCGTGTAAATTAGACCATAAAGTTAATTTAATTTATGTATTACCTACTTAAAAAAATAATTAATTAATAAAGAGGATATCAATAGAAATTAAGTCTTAGTAAACGTCATCAAAAACAAGTCCATATTCCTATATTCGCAGTACAGTCACTATATAAATAAAAAGTTTCGACAACATTCATTTAAAAAGCAATCAAAATTTGGTTAGATGTTCGATATTCAACATTCAACATTCAAATTTTGAATGTCGAATATCGAATATCAAACTAAATCCAACATTCAAATCGAATGTCGAATATCGAATATCAAACTCAATCTCACATTCAAATTTTAAATGTCGAATATCGAATATCAAACTAAATCCAACATTCAAATCGAATGTCGAATATCGAATATCAAACTAAATCCAACATTCAAATCGAATGTCGAATATCGAATATCAAACTCAATCTCACATTCAAATTTTGAATGTCGAATATCGAATATCAAACTAAATCCAACATTCAAATCGAATGTCGAATATCGAATATCAAACTAAATCCAACATTCAAATCGAATGTCGAATATCGAATATCAAACTCAATCTCACATTCAAATTTTAAATGTCGAATATCGAATATCAAACTAAATCCAACATTCAAATCGAATGTCGAATATCGAATATCAAACTAAATCCAACATTCAAATCGAATGTCGAATATCGAATATCAAACTCAATCTCACATTCAAATTTTGAATGTCGAATATCGAATATCAAACTGAATCCAACATTCAAATCGAATGACGAATATCGAATATCAAACTGAATCCAACATTCAAATCGAATGTCGAATATCGAATATCAAACTGAATCCAACATTCAAATCGAATGTCGAATATCGAATATCAAACTGAATCCAACATTCAAATCGAATGTCGAATATCGAATATCAAACTAAATCCAACATTCAAATCGAATGTCGAATATCGAATATCAAACTAAATCCAACATTCAAATCGAATGTCGAATATCGAATATCAAACTCAATCTCACATTCAAATTTTAAATGTCGAATGTCGAATATCAAACTAAATCCAACATTCAAATCGAATGTCGAATATCGAATATCAAACTAAATCCAACATTCAAACCGAATGTCGAATATCGAATATCAAACTCAATCTCACATTCAAATTTTGAATGTCGAATATCGAATATCAAACTGAATCCAACATTCAAATCGAATGTCGAATATCGAATATCAAACTGAATCCAACATTCAAATCGAATGTCGAATATCGAATATCAAACTGAATCCAACATTCAAATCGAATGTCGAATATCGAATATCAAACTAAATCCAGCATTCAAATCGAATGTCGAATATCGAATATCAAACTCAATCTCACATTCAAATTTTGAATGTCGAATATCGAATATCAAACTAAATCCAACATTCAAATCGAACGTCGAATATCGAATATCAAACTAAATCCAACATTCAAATCGAATGTCGAATATCGAATATCAAACTAAATCCAACATTCAAATCGAATATCGAATATCAAACTCAATCTCACATTCAAATTTTGAAAGTCGAATATCTAATATCAAACTGAATCCAACATTCAAATCGAATGTCGAATATCGAATATCAAACTGAATCCAACATTCAAATCGAATGTCGAATATCGAATATCAAACTCAATCCAACATTCAAATCGAATGTCGAATATCGAATATCAAACTAAATCCAACATTCAAATCGAATGTCGAATATCGAATATCAAACTGAATTCAACATTCAAATCGAATGTCGAATATCGAATATCAAACTAAATCCAACATTCAAATCGCATGTCGAATATCAAACTCAATCTCTCATTCAAATTTTCAATGTCGAATATCGAATATCAAACTAAATCCAACATTCAAATCGAATGTCGAATATCGAATATCAAACTGAATCCAACATTCAAATCGATTGTCGAATATCGAATATCAAACTCAATCTCACATTCAAATTTTGAATGTCGAATATCGAATATCAAACTAAATCCAACATTCAAATCGAATGTCGAATATCGAATATCAAACTCAATCTCACATTCAAATTTTGAATATTGAATACCGAATAGCAAACTAAATCCAACATTCAAATCGAATGTCGAATATCGAATATCAAACTAAATCCAACATTCAAATCGAATGTCGAATATCGAATATCAAACTAAATCCAACATTCAAATCGAATGTCGAATATCGAATATCAAACTCAATCTCACAATCAAATTTTGAATGTCGAATATCGAATATCAAACTAAATCCAACTTTCAAATCGAATGTCGAATATCGAATATCAAACTTAATCCAACATTCAAAT
Source organism: Loripinus fragilis (assembly GCA_964019695.1). NCBI lineage: Eukaryota > Metazoa > Mollusca > Bivalvia > Lucinida > Lucinidae > Loripinus > Loripinus fragilis. Next base: position 22,961,141 of record OZ026528.1, read on the forward strand.
CGAATGTCGAATATCGAATATCAAACTCAATCTCACATTCAAATTTTGAATGTCGAATATCGAATATCAAACTGAATCCAACATTCAAATCGAATGTCGAATATCGAATATCAAACTAAATCCAACATTCAAATCGAATGTCGAATAACGAATATCAAACTGAATCCAACATTCAAATCAAATGTCGAATATCGAATATCAAACTGAATCCAACATTCAAATCGAATGTCGAATATCGAATATCAAACTGAATCCAACATTCAAATCGAATTTCGAATATCGAATATAAAACTAAATCCAACATTCAAATCGAACGTCGAATATCGAATATCAAACTAAATCCAACATTCAAATCGAATGTTGAATATCGAATATCAAACTGAATCCAACATTCAAATGGAATGTCGAATATCGAATATCAAACTCAATCTCACATTCAAATTTTGAATGTTGAATATCGAATATCAAACTAAATCCAACATTCAAATCGAATGTCGAATATCGAATATCAAACTGAATCCAACATTCAAATCGAATGTCGAATATCGAATATCAAACTAAATCCAACATTCAAATCGAATGTCGAATATCGAATATCAAACTAAATCCAACATTCAAATCGAATGTCGAATATCGAATATCAAACTGAATCCAACATTCAAATCGAATGTCGAATATCGAATATCAAACTGAATCCAACATTCAAATCGAATGTCGAATATCGAATATCAAACTCTATCTCACATTCAAATTTTGAATGTCGAATATCGAATATCAAACTTAATCCAACATTCAAATCGAATGTCGAATATCGAATATCAAACTGAATCCAACATTCAAATCGAATGTCGAATATCGAATATCAAACTCTATCTCACATTCAAATTTTGAATGTCGAATATCGAATATCAAACTTAATCCAACTTTTGATTTTTTTATATCGAACCTCGAATATATCAAACTGAATCAAACATTTAGATCTTAAATCTCAAATAGAAATATCTCGAGTACTAATTATCAAACTCAATCCTACATCCAAATTTTGAATAGACTGCTACATTGTGCCTTTTGTAAAGCATTGTCCCTCAATGCGTCAGGGATGGTGATTTACGTTGTTTTCTCTCTGGATTATAGGGCACACTTTAAAAGCCAGGCTTTAATCGGTGGATTGGTGCAAAATGCTAATCTGTAGCTGGGCCCAACGTGGCTCAAGTTGAGGTTTTCTTTAGCTCTCTGACTATCTGTGAGTCGTGAGCCCTTTTCTTTGTTTCATCATAGTGTGTTAATTTGATTAAAGTGTTTCTCTATGATGATACAGTGCAATAGTAAGAAGGCTTCCATGCGATCTGATTATTTATTGTTCTTCAACAACAGCAGAATTTAGGGCGAAGATTTGGTACCCGGTGGCTTAGGCTGCTGTCCGTTCTAAGGCGGTGGTTCTGTTGTTGTTGATTCGTTGTTGATTGTTACTCCCATTGTGGGATTCTGTAATTGTTCTATGTTTTGTTGCACGTTCATTCTGGTTTTGCAATCATCTTGATGGGGAAGAGAGAGCTGGTTGCTTTGCTTGGTTTGTCTTCCTGGTGTCTCGTGATTGTTGTGTGGCTCTTCCTCGCGGTGCCATGGGTTTGTCTGCAGTTTGTGATTGTGGTATTTCCTGATCATACTCACTTACTATTTTTCATGACATCCTCGGTATTCTGAAACTTATCTCTTCGATTCGCAAGTCATGTTGCTAGAATTGATTACTTACGTCCCAGTGAACAAGAGTTCAGTTATGTCTGGACGATGATCAATATCTGACCAAAGTGTAAAGAAAAGTTTTTGGGTAAAGGAGAAATGGAGCGGACAGGAAATTCAAGGATTAATCACATGACCTTCATTTGTGGCCTTGACATTGAGTCTTTGTAACTGCGCCATAGGTTCTGCACACCATCTCCCAGAGATGAACATTTGACCAAAGTTTAATGCAAATCTTTCAAAGTGTTCAAGTGATATGGAGCGGACATGAAATTCAAGGCTAAATCCAATGACCTTTAGCTGTCATAGCTTCAGTACACCGTCTCACTGAGTTGAATGTTAATGAAAATCTTTTTTTTCAAGCGGTATGGAGCGGAAAAGAAAGTGCTACGTTCGGACAGACGGACGGACGGACTGACGGACAGGCAAAGGGCATTCCTATAATCCACTCTCAGCTTTGCGGCGGGGGATTAATGACCATAGATTTGGAGTTGTGATCTCTGGACCTGCAGACAAACACTTTGTCAACGGAACGGGTCGGCTTACTTTGCAAACTGATTAAGACTATTATGGAACCAGTGTCGTTGTTCCCCTTAAATAAATTGGATTGTTCGTCTTTACCCCCGCAACCCTCCATACATGTAATTTCTTATATCCACTGTTCCCCATATTCTTCTTTATTCCCATGTGCCCCTAAAAATAAATTTAGCATTTGTTTCCTTGTTTCGTTAATCCCCCACCCCCCGTTTCTCCAAAACCCCTGGGGTGGTATCATAATGTTAAATTGTTTTTTATATGTACAGCATGCGAAACGTCGCAGGGCTGATTTAAAAAAAAAAATCACAAAACAGATCAAAAGTGAAACTCGATTAAGCCCCGTTCTCACTGTCCCGGTTTAAGGTGCCGGTTCATCCCGGTTTGATGATCCGGGATGAACCGTGATGAACCGTGTCACAACCGTGGCGGCACCGTGGACAACCTTGGAGATCCGGGATGAACCGTGTTGAACCGTGTTAAACCGGCTCATGTCCCCGGTTGTTTTAAAATGTTTAAAACAACCGGGACTCACCGGGAGTAACCGGGAAGGCTGTCAAATACCGTGATAAACCGGGAAGACGCCGGGAGCAACCGTGTCTCCACCGGGACGGCGTCGGGGCGATACCGGCGTAATCCGGGAACATCTGTGTCTCCACCGTGATAAACCGTGTGGTTCCACTGCCTATGTATATGTAATAAAATGCAAAATAAAAGTGAAAAGTCACTCCTGCTGCACCTAAAATGAAATTAGATTCATCCAAATGATAAGGATGGGAAAGTCCATTCGTCACAAGTTGGTTAAATTGTCAGCAGTATAAATGTGCTCATTTACAAAGCTAAATATGAATAAATGCACTTATAATTACTGAAGAGTCAAGCATATATGAGCCACGACATGAGATCTCCAACAATGTGGTAGTTGCCATTAGCAAAGCCTCAGACCAGCCCGCGCCTAGGCGCAGTCTGATCAGAGCCTTTGCTTGTCGCTTGATTATTCTATGACTGTTAAGCTACTGACCGAACAACTTTACAGCTTAATTGGGGACTGCACAGGCTTGTCTGAGTCTACACTTCTCAAAATATCACATTGTTGGAAACCACATGCCCCGCTCAAAGTGTTATATATTTTTACGAAAAAGCAAGACAATCTGGGCCTAGAATTACAACGTATTCTTAAAGTTAAGGAGTACTTAAGTTAAGTATTGAATTTCCAGGATGCGAAAAATAACGTTTCCGAACTGATTAAAACCAAAATAGTTTCATTTTTTCTGTAGATCACAATGATATCTTTGACCATGAGTACTGCATCGGTCTTGGCAATTTATTAAGCATTTAATGTACATGTTGAAGTATCAAGACTTAAATTTAGTCTTCCTTAACTTTTAGGAGGCATTGTAATTCTGGGCCCAGATCAGCAACATTTAAACCTCGTCGTAAGAAAACAGGTCTGCTTCTGCTTATTTGTCATGCAACTGAGCTGCGAGGTTACTAGGCAATTTTGCTTTCGCTACTCAGATCATGATTCCTCTAGTAACTCGTATATGGATGTGCAGTCCAATTTGTGTCATAACTGTTATGCGATAGAGACAGAAGAAAACTGATGTTACTCCACGTTTTTATCCTGGTTTTATAGTGTAGAGTAGCACCGGGGCGCAACCGTGGCCCTACCGGCATGTAACCGTGGCGCAACCGGCAGTTACCGGGACATCACCGTAAACAACCTGGGTAACACCGGGGTATACCGGCACGAACCGTGGCTCCACCGTGCTGCACCGTAAGTGCTCCGTGGTGAACCGGGGCTCAACCGGCGTCTTGCTTTCTCGAGAACCGGGGCTATACCGGGGTAACGTCGGCACAGTGAGAACGCAATTTATTTTTTATGAAATGTGTCCCGGTGCATCACGGTATACCGGCTGTCCTGCATCGGGATGAACCGTGGCTACACCGGCACAGTGAGAATGGGGCTTTAATGAGCCACGACATGAGAAAACCAACAATGTCGCCGTACGCTACGAGAGGACTCAGATCTAACCAGCCTAGTCTTCGCATGAAGAAAAGTTAGGTCCTTAGTTACTCGCTGAGCGCACAGCAAAGACTCTGATCAGACTGGGCGGATACTGTTTCTGATCAGAGTCTTCGGTGGGCGCACACTTATTTTGTTGTTCGTCATGTCATGGATAATTTTAATGTGTTTGTTTATTCAATCACAGGAAGAAAAAGACGTTGCAACTGTAGAATTGAAGAAAATCATATATATTACATTTAAAGGTGTGGGGGATGGGGGTGGGGGTAATTCTGAACGCAAATAAATCTTGGTATTGAATAACTTATTTGCAGGCTGCACACTCCAAATTTATATCAAACACAAAAATCAAACCACCTGTGTGTCCAGGTTGGGCTATTAGGGGCTTAAAATGGCGATGCTGTGGGGCCCGGTAACCAGTAATGGAGATACTCTAGTGAGTTATATGCAAAGTTCAGGTGCGTATCCTCGAAATATTCAAGCATGCAGGATACAGTGAAGCCATAGGGAGGTAGGCATGGGTGTTCGGCCTACTAGGTATACCCCCGTTGGCTTGGGCTTTAAGGGCATAGATGCATAGAATGCCTATAGAAATTGCGATGTACTATGTAGTTTGGCTATATGATGGATATACTGTAACGAGTTATATGCAAAGTTCAAGGAGTTTAGAGCATACATGAGGTAGTGAAGCCCATGGGATGATATGCCTTTGTGCCCTTCCTACTAGGTGTACCTCCGCTGGGTTGGGCTTTAAGGGCTTAGAAATGGCGATGTACATGTATTGAGGATGCGCGACTGAACTGTGCATATAGCCCTCTTAAGCATGTTAAGTATCCCCGTAGAATGATATACACAGGCCTAACTCCCTCCCTCACAACCTCCTGTATGCTCGAAATTTCAGACGATGCGCACCTGAACTTTGCATATAACTCTATAGTATCTGCATCCAACCAGGCCCCACTACATCGCCATTTCTAAGCCCTTTAAGCCAACTCCCAACGGGGGCACCAATAGTAGGCAGTAGGCAGGACACCCAGACTAACCTCCCCATGGACTTAACTACGAATTATCCGAGTCTGCGCACCTGAACTTTGCATATAACTCTATAGTATCCCCATAACTGGTTAACAGGTCCCACTACATTGTCATTTCTAAGCCCTTAAAGCGCAAATCCAATGGGGTACACCTAGTAGGCAGTAGGCAGGACACCCAGACCTACCTCCCCATGGTCTTCACTCGAAATTCCCGAAGCTGCGCATCGGAACGTTGCATATACATGTAACTCTCTATAACATCCCTATTACTGCCTACTGGACCACTTCACGGTGACAAAGAGTATCGAACTAGCAACCTCTAACAATTTGAAAACGCGTCACCTTCATACCAAGTTAAAGTCATTTTCCAACATCGCCCAGCCTCAACACAAATAAGCAGTACGTTGTTGTTCATTTTTGTATGCCGTCGCTAAAAAACAGTGATTATGAGTGAGGCGTTTTAGTTGGGAACAAGACAGTTCACCAACAAGACAATTCACCGACACGTTTTGAAGACATGTCACTGAGAGAATTGAAGACAGTTCACCGAAACTTTTTAAGACAGTTCACCGACACATGTGCTTTATATATAACTGACCTATGGCTGGAAAATAACTGTTAATTTTGAGGAATTATGGATCTTTTGTGATCTTTTGTGATCTTTTGTGAATTTTATAGACGATACTATGATTTGATTTCTAAATTCCAAGTTGGACTTAAATCTCTCTTGCGCCAAGGACTTTCGGAACCTGATTTCTATGGTGACTTGGTGTATAAATTGAAGAAGATTGTTGGCTCTAATAATTTTTCAGCGCAGTTCATTAAAATAATTTCTCATTATAAAAAGATTGGCTATAACATTAATGTATTGCAACAGACTGCATGCTTGGTAGTCAACCCAATCACGGTTGGCAACTTTGCTTTCCTCTTTAATTGCACGCCGGTGGGTCGGACTTCAGACTCTATGATGGTTCCGACTTAAAGACTTATCTATTGATGAGATGGTAGGGGCCTGATGCTTTGGCTGTTTGTCGGGCCCACCGGGGTTTACCTGTTGGATTTCTTTTGCTCCGGTATTCAGTTTTATTTACTGTTGAGTCCTTATCCTTGCTTTATCTCCTTGTTAAATCTTGATTTATATGTTTTAGGAGATGATGCATTGATAAGTTAGGGGTCTTTCATGCAAACCAAATATCTATGTGTCTTGATCCACATCTGAATTAAGGGTGAGGTTGGCGCCGTTAAACCGGTTTAAGCCCTCCAGTAAAATATTTTACTGACCGTTCCAAGGCGGTACTTCTTTTGTGGATCTTTTATGTTTTTGTTCTGTCTTGTGTTTGCTATGTCTGTGCGCGTCTGTTTATATGTGCTTTGTGGTCACCTGCTGGGAAAGGGCTGACCTCTTGGCTCTCGTTTGTATGTCTTCTGTGAGTTTGTCACTTTCCCATTGGTATCCTGGGTCAGGTGTGGTACTTGATTGTATCGATTCCTGATCTTTGCACCTTTACTTACTTTGAAGTAAAAACAAAAGTAGATACATTTGGTAAAGAACAATGGCAATTGCTGCCAGTATACATGTAGAAGATAGATAGAACTATTTCTTCCCACTAATGTACATTTATGTTTCTGCTGTGCCGCATCAGTGGGATCATGGACTTTGCAATTATTGTTGGTTAACAAGGCGATTTTTGTTTGCTTGATTAACAAATAATAGGCAGATCTTTTGATGTTACATGAAGCTAAACTATTGTTGTTTTCTTTTCAACTAGGACCAATCCAGTATATACAGATAATGTAATGATCTCTCTATATGCATTAGGCATATATATGTCTAATAAAAAGATCAAAGTGCCACAGAAATCATTCAACTCCAATAATTTTATATTAGTCATGTGTTTAATAGTATCCCAAATGATAGTAAAACATGTGACATTCATTATAAATACAATATAAAATTTGTCGGTGAACTGTCTTCAATTCTGTCGGTGAACTGTCTTTAATTCTGTCGGTGAACTGTCGTCAAATGTGTGTCTGTGAACTGACTTGTCGGTGAACTGTCTTCAAATGTGTGTCTGTAAACTGTCTTGTCGGTGAACTGTCTTGATTCATTTTAGTTGACGTCAGTATATATCGTATCTGGAAACAAATTTATTATAAAAATCTAAAATAAAGGTTGACCAAAGAGACAAAATATGGTGTATACATCTGTTTGTCAGAAGCTTTTGGATCAGCATTATGGCGAGAACAGTCTCTGCAAAACTTTGTGGCCAGATGTGGGCTTGAACTCATAACCTACCCCAAACTTACGTAAGAAACTCCCCTCCGATTGGGCTCAAACCAAACAAACATTTGCGGAAATTTCTCCAGACATTATTACATGTACCTTCTTTACATGTACATGTAGGTTTAATATACCATTTGAATATTTTTCTACTTATCACATGACTAATACGCAGGCTCATCAGAGCCTTCTATGCGTGTACAAACACACACAATCCAGTAAACATCTGTAAACATGCCACCTTCGACCCGCTAGCGAAACGCCATACAAATGGCGCTTTGCTAGTGGGACGATGGTGGCCCGATCCAATGGCGTTTCGCTAGCGGGTCGAGGGTGGACCGGCATTGAATGCTGGCTGAGAAGTAGATGAGAATTCAGGTTCCGATTGTATTTTCTGGATTTACTTACATATGTATCTTCCATTAAAACGTTTCTCCTAAATATGGCCACCATTATAGGCTACATGTACTACTTTGCAAATGGAGACACTTTACCATCTGGTTATCTAGACATTGTTAGCTGCGACAACAGTGGAGACTCTCAAATACTGTGACATGTCGGCAAGAAAATTGTGTCTCCTTACGTACATCTATTAATGAATAAGAATTTCCTCTCTCAGATGTTAAAAAGTAGGCCTGGTGGCATTAATAACGCATAGATTACATTTGCCTGAGCACCGTACGATTTATTTGTCCACGACTTTCCGTACGATTTTCCAGGCACCGTAGATGGCAACGGGCTACAGATGTACCATGACCTCTGAGTAATGACCTTTGGACCATTATATTTCAAAAAGGTTGATACGTAACGCGTAAAATGAGCCAGTTGTGCGTCAAAATATTATAGTAAATGTAAGTAAACGCCTAAAACCACTATTATACAGTCTCGCCTCAAAGCTTTTTGCTCTATAGGGCATAGGCATTTATATTGTATGAACGTCGGTAAAGTAAGCAGCGATATTGCTGCAGCGAAAAACGGTAAAGTTGGCAGCAATTTTGCTGCAGCAAAAAGCGGTCAAGTAAGCAGCAACAGTAAAAAACGGTAAAGTTGGCAGCAATTTTATTGCAGCAAAAAACGGTCAAGTTAGCAGTAATTTTGCTGCAGCGAAAAACGGTAAAGTTGGCAGCAATTTTACAGCAGAAAAAAAACCCCGTCAAGTTAGCACAAAATTTGCTGCTGGCACAAAAATTTCTGCTAACAAAAAAATTGCTGCTGGCACAAAATTTGCTGCTGGCAAAAAGTTTTCTGCTAGCACAAAATTTGCTGCTGGCACAAAAATCTCTGATAGCAAAAAAATTGCTGCCAGCAAAAAATTTGCTGCTGGCACAAAAATTGCCGCTGGCACAAAAATTCCTGCTAGCACAAAATTTGCTGCTGGCACAAAAATTTCTTCTAGCAAAAAAATTGCTGCCATCAAAAAAAAATACTGCTGACACAAAAATTCATGCTATCACAAACTTTGCTGCTGGCACAAAAATTCTGCTAGCAAAGAAATGCTGCTGGCACAAAAAATCCTGCTAGCACAAAATTTGCTGCCAGCACAAAATTTGCTGCTCGCACAAAAATTCCTGCCATCACAAAATTTGCTCCCAGCACTAAAATTTCTGCTGGCACAAAATTTGCTGCAGGCACAAATGAGCCGTGACATGAGATTTCCAACAATGTGGTATGTGCGACCAGCAATGGCTCAGACCATCCTGCGCATACGCGCAAACAGATCAGAGCCTTTGCTTGACGCTTAATTATTATATGAGTGTTAAGCTACTGATCGAACTTAATTTGGTAACAGGAGGCTGCACAGGTTCGTTTGAGTCTACACTTGTCAAAATGGCACATTGTTGGAAATCACATGTCACGGTTCAAATATTCCTGAATACCGGGCCGCGTAGGCAGTCGGTAACGTGTCTGGCTACAGATGCGTGTCTGACTGCAGATCCTGGTGTCCCAAGTTTGATCACAGCCCGGTACCATACTTTCATGGAGATTGATCATGAAATAAATTCTACGGTCATATTCCTCCCTTCAGCTGAATCATTCAAACGAATTAGTTATCAGTTATTAGCGAAAGTATGCGCTTAAAGAACTGGTTTGATTTGATTCATTACGTCCCATCAATAATCTTTCAGTTATATAGGGACAAGTCTTCCTGGGTTGAACCAGTACTAAGCTAAGATTAATGCGTCTTGCTTAAGGGCACAATGCAATGCCGCCGGTGAGGCTCGAACCCGCGGCCCCTCGGTCTCGAGTCAAGCACTCTCGCTCCGATGATGAAGTACTGGTTACCCGCTTCTTCAAAATTCCCCAGGAGATATGTGATTAGGTGAGCTGACCGTCTCGCCATGGCCATAGTTGTTGACTTGGGGACGTAAAGCAGCAAAACAAACAAAACACAAATATTCCTGCTAGCACAAAAATTGCTGCCAGCACAAAAATGGCTGCTGGCACAAAAATGGCTGCTAGCACAAAATCTGCTGCAGGCACTAAAATTATTGCTGGCACAAAAGTTGCTGAAGGCACAAATCTTCCTATCGGGCCGCGTAGGCAGTCGGTAGCGTGTCTGGCTACAGGTGCGTGTCTCACCACGAAAGTATGGGACCGGACCGGGATCGATCCCTGGATTTGAAGTCAGACACGCATCTGCAGCCAGACGCGTCGCCGACTGCGCTACGCGGCCCAGCTCATCTAAAAACAGAAGTAAGAAATGAAAAATCTGTGGATTATCTACAGAGAGTAGTAAAAATCTGGGACTTTGGCCGATAAACTCCAATTCAGTCAGCCCAGCTACAGGGAGTATTAAGGAATACCATTTGGGGGTTTGATCCGTTAAGCCACAAACCAACCAGATCAGTTATAGAGAGTGGCAAGAAATCAAAATTCTGGAGTTTTGACCTGGTTAACCTCAAACCAGCCTGCTCAGCTACAGATAGTAGCAAGAAATCAAAATAATATCTTGTCCGTACGAGATAAAACAAAATCAGAAAAAAATCAAATAATATGACCTTTTCCGGCCCGCAATGTAATGGGGCGGCACACGTTTTTTTGGGACTAGATTGCATCGTATTGTATTATTCCAACAAGCATGCACGGCAACATAGTTGGACTACAGGTTTAAAAAAATTCTGACTTTTTATCATTGTATATATGTTGTGTGTGTGCAAATAGCGAAGACTCTGGCAAGACTGCGAGGATGTGCAGCCTTGTCTGAAAATGTTGACCGATTGTAAGGCGGTCACATTGTTAAGTTGCGGTCACGATGGGGTTGCCGCAGGAATCTGTTTGATTTTACAGACACTGCACAGGCTTCACGCGGCGACCTTTTGGTAGCTGCGCGGGGTCTCTACGATTTCTTAAGAGCCTACAATCAATTTTGGGCCCAAAATACCATCTAAAATCATACATTATCCGCCCGACCAGCGTGCTGTATCTGTGTGGTACAAATGTACATGTACCCGTATGGCAATCATGCGATGGGTCAAACTACATGTCTAGTCAAAAACCAAAGGCCTCGCAATTTCTCAAAATTTGTCATAGTCAGGAGTTGATTGTAGATGCTACAGCACCCGTGAATGAGTACATTAACTGACTGAATGTTGGATTCAGTTTGATATTCAATATTTAAAATTTGAATGTTGGATTCAGTTTGATATTCGATATTCGACATTCAAAATTTGAATGTTGGGTTTAGTTTGATATTCGATATTCGACATTCGATTTGAATGTGAGATTGAGTTTGATATTCGATATTCGACATTCCATTTGAATGTTGGATTTAGTTTGATATTCGATATTCGACATTCCATTTGAATGTTGGATTCAGATTGATATACGATATTCGACATTCGATTTGAATGTGAGATTGAGTTTGATATTCGATATTCGACATTCGATTGTTGGATTTAGTTTGATATTCGATATTCGACATTCGATTTGAATGTTGGATTCAGTTTCATATTCGATATTCGACATTCGATTTGAATGTCGGGTTTAGTTTGATTTTCGATATTCGACATTCAAAATTTGAATGTTGGATTTAGTTTGATATTCGATATTCGACATTCGATTTGAATGTTGGATTTAGTTCGATATTCGACATTCGATTTGAATGTTGGATTCAGTTTGATATTCGATATTCAACATTCGATTTGAATGTTGGATTCAGTTTGATATTCGATATTCGACATTCAAAATTTGAATGTGAGATTGAGTTTGATATTCGATATTTGACATTCGATTTGAATGTTGGATTGAGTTTGATATTTGATATTCGACATTCGATTTGAATGTGAGATTGAGTTTGATATTCGATATTCGACATTCGATTTGAATGTTGGATTCAGTTTGATATTCGATATTCGACATTTGATTTGAATGTTGGATTCAGTTTGATATTCGATATTCGACATTCAAAATTTGTATGTGAGATTGAGTTTGATATTCGATATTCGACATTCGATTTGAATGTTGGATTTAGTTTGATATTCGATATTCGACATTCGATTTGAATGTTGGATTTAGTTTGATATTCGATATTCGACATTCGATTTGAATGTTGGATTTAGTTTGATATTCGATATTCGACATTCGATTCGAATGTTGGATTTAGTTTGATATTCGATATTCGACATTCACAATTGAATTTTGGATTTAGTTTGATATTCGATATTCGACATTCGATTTGAATGTTGGATTTAGTTTGATATTCGATATTCGACATTCGATTTGAATGTTGGATTTAGAATGATATTCGACATTCAAAATTTGAATGTGAGATTGAGTTTGATATTCGATATTCGACATTAGATTTGAATGTTGGATTTAGTTTGATATTCGATATTCGACATTCGATTTGAATGTTGGATTTAGTTTGATATTCGATATTCGACATTCACAATTTGATTGTGAGATTGAGTTTGATATTCGATATTCGACATTCGATTTAAATGTTGGATTTAGTTTGATATTCGATATTCGACATTCGATTTGAATGCTGGATTTAGTTTGATATTCGATATTCAACATTGAAAATTTGAATGTGAGATTTAGTTTGATATTCGATATTCGACATTCGATTTGAATGTTGGATTTAATTTGATATTCGATATTCGACATTCGATTTGAATGTTGGATTTAGTTTGATATTCGATATTCGACATTCGATTTGAATGTTGGATTTAGTTTGATATTCGATATTCGACATTCAAAATTTGAATGTGAGATTGAGTTTGATATTCGATATTCGACATTCGATTTGAATGTTGGATTTAGTTTGATATTCGATATTCGACATTCGATTTGAATGTTGGATTCAGTTTGATATTCAATATTCGACATTCGATTTGAATGTTGGATTGAGTTTGATATTCGATATTCGACATTCGATTTGAATGTTGGATTGAGTTTGATATTCGATATTCGACATTCGATTTGAATGTTGGATTGAGTTTGATATTCGATATTCGACATTCGATTTGAATGTTGGATTCAGTTTGATATTCGATATTCGACATTCAAAATTTGAATGTGAGATTGAGTTTGATATTCGATATTCGACATTCGATTTGAATGTTGGATTTAGTTCGATATTCGATATTCGATATTCGACATTCGATTTGAATGTTGGATTTAGTTTGATATTCGATATTCGACATTCAAAATTTGAATGTGAGATTGAGTTTGATATTCGATATTCGACATTCGATTTGAATGTTGGATTTAGTTTGATATTCGATATTCGACATTCGATTTGAATGTTGGATTCAGTTGGATATTCGATATTCAACATTCGATTTGAATGTTGGATTCAGTTTGATATTCGATATTCGACATTCGATTTGAATGTTGGATTCAGTTTGATATTCGATATTCGACATTCAAAATTTGAATGTGAGATTGAGTTTGATATTCGATATTCGACATTCGATTTGAATGTTGGATTTAGATTGATATTCGATATTCGACATTCAATTTGAATGTTGGATTTAGTTTGATATTCGATATTCGACATTTAAAATTTGAATGTGAGATTGAGTTTGATATTCTATATTCGACATTCGATTTGAATGTTGGATTTAGTTTGATATTCGATATTCGACATTCGATTTGAATGTTGGATTGAGTTTGATATTCGATATTCGACATTCGATTTGAATGTTACATTCAGTTTGATATTCGATATTTGACTTGAATGTTGGATTCAGTTTGATATTCGATATTCGACATTCAAAATTTGAATGTGAGATTGAGTTTGATATTCGATATTCGACATTCGATTTGAATGTTGGATTTAGTTTGATATTCGATATTCGACATTCGATTTGAATGTTGGATTTAGTTTGATATTCGATATTCGACATTCAAAATTTGAATATGAGATTGAGTTTGATATTCGATATTCGACATTCGATTTGAATGTTGGATTTAGTTTGATATTCGATATTCGACATTTGATTTGAATGTTGGATTCAGTTTGATATTCGATATTCCACATTCGATTTGAATGTTGGATTCAGTTTGATATTCGATATTCGACATTCGATTTGAATGTTGGATTCAGTTTGATATTCGATATTCGACATTCAAAATTTGAATGTGAGATTGAGTTTGATATTTGATATTCGACATTCGATTTGAATGTTGGATTTAGTTTGATATTCGATATTCGACATTCGATTTGAATGTTGGATTTAGTTTGATATTCGATATTCAACATTCGATTTGAATGTTGGATTCAGTTTGATATTCGACATTCGATTTGAATGTTGGATTCAGTTTGATATTCGATATTCGACATTCGATTTGAATGTTGGATTCAGTTTGATATTCGATATTCGACATTTTAATTTGAATGTGAGATTGAGTTTGATGTTCTATATTGGACATTCGATTTGAATGTTGGATTTAGTTTGATATTCCATATTCGACATTCGATTTGAATGTTGGATTTAGTTTGATATTCGATATTCGACATTCGATTTGAATGTTGAATGTTGAATATCGAACATCTAACCAAATTTTGGTTGCTCATTTAAAACAAAATAAACAGCTACAAATTCATTTGTTGCTACAATACTATGAAAAATATATTTGAGCTTAAATTTGCTCATTGAGGCGGATTTTTTGAGGTCCCACAACATATGTTTTGCTTGAGAAATGAGATTTTTTCCATAACACACTTTTATCAGGAGGCCTGAAAACCTGTGAAAAAATGGTTAATTTTTTGTTTTATTTTTACATTCTCTGCGGTTGTATAACTTCAGTGTTCGCAGTAATGACATGTTTGTTCGAGTTTGTTTTTCAATGAGGTTGTCTAAAATTGAATATTTCTTGTAAACTAGAATACTTAACCCTCTTAACTAGGTGACTGTATACGTTTGGCCCCAGATGAGGGGCATATATAACATGTTAGTACAAGAATTAATCTGCGAAAATATATTGGCCTCGACGCGAGAAAACCTGTCTTCGGGGTTTGCGAACAACAAAGGCGCAGACCAGCCTACGCATCCGCGAAGTCTGGTCAGCGACTTTGTTAATCGATTATTGGAAAATATCATATCCAGACTTACTACGATCGAAATTTCATTTTTTAGCTTGGCTCTGTTGCTGAGCAGCTGTTTTGAATCTCACTTTGTCGGAAACCCCGAAGACAGGTTTTCTCTCGTCGCGCCCCTGAGTACTCATTGGAAGTATCACTATATGCCACTTCAAATGAGCATCCAAACAGCTATATTTAGCAAATGACGTCAATTTTGTGCAATGAACATGGGACTTATCAAGGGACATAATGACACATAAACCACTCGCAGATATGGAATGTTATATAACACAATCGACATTTTACAATTAATTCCAGCAATAAAATGAGAATTTTTCGGATTTTTGTTTATACTCATTAGTAAAATACACAACGCGCGTGCCTCTTGTTTCTATGGTGGCACGCGCTCTGGCGACATAAATCAAGCGCCTGCGCATCTGATAGCGATCAAATCGGATTGATAAAGAATGGAACACGAATGTAATGTTATAAATTGTTAATTAAGAAGCTGATAAAGAAACAAAAATGAGAGAATTGAAACACATGTTATTATATATACTTCAACAAAGGCTTTTGTTTCATTAGGATAAAAAATAATGCAATATTTAACCCCTGTTCTACTGAAAAGCCAGCCGCGTGAAAATATACAAATTATGAAACCTGTGCAATTTAGACATATTCTACGATTGCGACTGTACAATCGTACAATCAAATGCGTTTTAAGTACATGTAGTTTGTTTTATTAACATGTACAGCGAGAGGAATCATGCGCGCGCGCGTGCGTGCGTGCGTGTGTGTATGTGTGTTTTGTTGATACACTGCACGGACTATATATAGCTTGAATAGCATTTGATCTCTATTTTGGCAACTGCTTCCATTGATCCATATACCACTTTCCAGCTCTATATTTCTGCATCATTTGACACCATATTCATGTATTGTCCTTTCAGAAAACACTCTGTCACAAAATTGCCATAAAGATCGTCCGTGTAGTGCATCATGGCAGTGTATCCTGGCATTTGCCACCTCAAATTTTGAGACAGAGTGTTTGCCAAAAGTCTGGACTTTTATGAGAATAATATATTACCATAAGAACTGGACAAAGGTGGGCTGGAAAGAGGTGAACATGGAGAAAAAATGCTATTTGTCGTTACAATAAAATTAAGTGTCCGCCATTCTAATCGTGCAGTGTATAACAATAGACGAGCGATTCCACTTCTTGATGTTCCACATCTTGATGTTGTCAGTTCATTTTGCAACACTTTTGGTAAGGTGTATATTGACTTCAACTGCCAGTTTGCACAGCCATCATAGTTTGTACATTTTTCCTGTGATTGCTGCAACAAAAACACACATCTAACTTAAAAAACAACATGATATTCTGAAGCTTCATACATGATCCGA
This sequence comes from Loripinus fragilis, assembly GCA_964019695.1. Classification (NCBI taxonomy): domain Eukaryota; kingdom Metazoa; phylum Mollusca; class Bivalvia; order Lucinida; family Lucinidae; genus Loripinus; species Loripinus fragilis. Next base: position 22,977,691 of record OZ026528.1, read on the forward strand.
AATGTACATGTTTAATGTTTTTGACTATTTGATTGGTCATTTTCTGTTGCTATAGGAACGGTAAAAGTTAAATACATTCCTGTTTTTATACTAATAAGCCAGTAGTATGCATCGGCGAAAAGCACCATTCATATATTTTTTAAATTTCAGATGGGGCCAAAATGCCATCTAATGCACGTAGCCTTAATGGCTTAACTGTCAGCTCTTCTAATACATATACGCTGACTGCATGGTCTCGACTTGCTCAGTTTTCTTCTTATTCCTATTAGTGAAACGAAAACCCAGCGACTTGCTATCTCTCATGTGCTATTGCATTTGTTATGTGGAAAACCCTGTGACTTGTTACGTTTCATGTGCTATTGTGTTTGCTCTATGGAAAACCAGTCACCTGTTAAGTTTCATGTGTAATTGCGTTTGCTTTATGGAAAACCTGGCGACTTGTTTAGTTTTAAGTGCTATTGCGTTTGCTTTACGGAAAACCCAGTGACTTATTACGTTTCATGTGCTAATGTATTTGATTTAACAAGTCTCTGGATTTTCCATGAAAATAATTGCAGTCACATATACAAATTAAATAAGCTTATTCTGAACGACATTGCTAGATTCGAATTCTCCAGTCTTCATGTAAAATTGCAATCAATTTTGAATGCTGTAAAATACTAGCATGTAACCAAAGTATTTCTTATTTATCAATAAATTATCTAGTTAATGCATTGCCCATTGTTACACAATTATCATCCACGGCTCTATATGAATTAAGTGTACATGCATTTCGATGTTCGTGTTAGTTGTTGACCATACCGTAATCAGAATATGCTCTGTATTTTATCCAGTTATGTCCAATCTAGTGTTAGAGAGCAATGATTAAATAATTGTTTATTCTTCGATGTTTTATCTGTTCTATTCTTATCTTCTAAAAAATGTGCACTACTACTAGCCTACTTTTTTATATACCTTAAAATACGTGCACCTTCCAACAGAACACTGATGGCACTTTTAGGAGAAGAAACAAATCCAACAGCTAAACAATATTATTAAATGTTATTGTTAATGGTTGCCCCCATTGTTTATGTGGTTTCTGTGTTTGGTCCATGTTTTGTAATGCAAGTGTGTCCTTTCTAGTTTTGCAATCATCTCACTGAGGAAGATATAACTGTTTGCTTTACTTTATTTGTCTTCCCGTTGTCGCGTGGTTGGAAGTGTTTTGTGTCCTTTCCTAACGATGTCATGGGTTGGTCTGTGGTCTCACTTGTCTCTTAATTCTTATGTCTACATGCCCGTTCGTTTCGATGGGCTGCAAAACATTCACTCTCAATCTGAGTAATCTTTATTTCTAGCATGGATTGTTTGAGTAGAATATGTTTTTTTTTGTTGAATAATTGTTCATTCTGTGATGTGATTTTCTGCTCTATTCTATCTTCATAACAAAATCAGTTATGTTCTGTTCTAGTACTACAATCCTAAGCTAGTGGTAGTTGTATTCCGTCTCGATGAGTTGAAAACCGTCCATTCTTAATTAAACTATTCTTCTTTTTCTCATAAATTGTCTTAGCAGAATGCATAATAAGGTGATTGTAGAATACTGTTTATTCTTCAATTTATCTGCACTAAGTCTATTATTTCTTTATAACTCAGTGTATTACTACTTCCCAAAATTAGCTGTTCACGTTTCCAATAAGTTGCAAAACTTTTAAAAACATTTATCTTTTACCAATGTATATATATATATATACTTTTAAACTTTTAAAAAACATTTATCTTTTACCAATATATATATATATATATATATATATATATATATATATATATATATATATATATATATATATATATATATATATATATATATATATATATTATCACGAGGTGGTACAACGATTGTTTAATAAATGTTTTAATTCTTTATTCTATCTTCATAACTTAGTTTTTTCTACATCCAAAAAATAACTATTCACGTTCCAATGACTTGTAAACCACCATTAAACATTTATACAGTATCAACAGTGTGTTCTGTATTTCTGTTACGAAGTGCTTCAATGATTGTTTGATAATTGTTTTTCAGTAAATTTATTTTCTCTAGTTTATCTTCATAAACTAATCGTATGGCTACTACCATTATATTTGTATGAACTTTGAAATCTGTACACATTTCATTGAAGCAGCCAGTTCACTCTTCCTCAGCGAGATGATTGCAAAACTAAAAAGGACACCAAGTACTGAGTACCACATTACAAAACAAGGACCATCTTAATATGAGCCGCAACATGTGATTTCCAACAATGTGGCATTTTGACAAGTGAAGACACAGACGAGCCTGTGCTGCCTCCTTTTAAGCTTAGAAACTCCAAATGATATTCAGTCAGTAGCTTAACACTCATAGAATATTCAAGCGACTAGCAAAGTCTCTGATCAGACTGCGCGTATGCGCAGGCTGATCTGAGGCTTTGCTGGTCGCACATACCACATTGTTGGACATCTCATGTCGCGGCACAATTAGTAGCCTCAAAATCCATACACAATTTATTGAAGAATTGCTGATAGAACCTGATTATCTGTGTACGCTTAAAATGAGTTGTAAAACGTTCACCCTTAATCATAGTATGCTTTAAGTTTTATCACGAAGTGTAACAATGATTGTTCAATAATTGTTTATTCTGTGATTTTATCTTCTCTATTCTATTTTCATAACTAAGTGTTTAACTACTATTCTATCTTTGCATGAGCCATGTGGTACCCTGGGTCAGGTGTGGTAATTGATTGTATCGTTTCCTGATCTTTGCAGTCTTTCGTACTTTGAAAGTCTGCGCACATTTTATTGAAGCATTGCTGATGGTTTTACAAAAAGGATCCTGATTATATTTGTACGTTGAAGATGATATGTAAAACGTTCACCCTTGATTATTATATTCTTTAGTTTTATCACGAAGCGTTAAAATGATTTAACTGTTCAATAATTGTTTATTCTGTCTTTATACTATCTTCATAACAAAGTGTATGAATTTCTTCTCTAACTTTGTTCATGTTGTGTGAACCTTAAAAATCTGCCCACCTTTCAGAAGAGCATTGCCAGTTTAACATAAGGAAACATTGCCTGTATGTTTTCATGAATTGTAAAACGTTCACCCTTAATCATACTATACTTTTATTTTATCATGAAGCATTCCAATGATTGTTCAATAATTGTTTAATCTTTAACTTTATCTTCTCTATTCCATCTTCACAACTAAGTGTTTAACTACTACCATCCTGAAAGTCTGTGCACATTTTATTGAAGCATTGCTGATAGTTTTACAAAAAGGAACCGGATTATCTGTGTACGTTTAAGACGAGTTGTAAACCTTTCACCCTTAATCATAGTATTCTTTAGTTTTATCACGAAGTGTTACGATGATTGTTCAATAATTGTTTATTCTGTAATTTTATCTTCTGTATTCCATCTTCATAACTAATATAAGTGTATTAATACTACTCTAGTTTTGTGTGAACCTTAAAACCTGCACCTTTTAGCAGATTAACATAAAGAAACCTCGCTAGCCCTGTATGCTTGTGATGAGTTGTAAAACGTTTACCCTCAATCACAGTATTCTTAAGTTTTATCACGAAGTGTTGCAATTATTGTTCAATAATTGTGTATTCTTTTGTCTTCTCTATTCTATCTTCACAGTCTAAGTGTTTTTAAAACTACTACTCTATCTTTGCATGTGCCTTGAAAGTCCGCGCACATTTTATTTAAGAATTGCTGGTGGTTTTACAAAAAGGAACCCGATTATCTGTGTACGTTTAAGATGAGCTGTAAAACATTCATCCTTAATCATAGTATGCTTTAGTTTTGTCATGAAGTGTTACAATGAGTGTTCATTAATTGTTTATTCTTTGATTTTATCTTCTGCATTCTATCTCCATAACAAAGTGTTTAACTACAACTCTATCTTTGCATGAGCCTTGAAAGTCCGCGTACATTTTATTGAAGAATTGCTGATGATTTTACAAAAAGAAACCGGATTATCTGTGTAAGTTTAAGATGAGCTGTAAAACGTTCACCCTTAATCATAGTATGCTTTAGTTTTATCATGAAGTGTTACAATGATTGTTCAATAATTGTTTATTCTATAATTTTATCTTCTGTATTTTATCTTCATAACAAAGTGTATTACTGCTACTCTAGAATTGTATGAACCTAAATGATCTGCACACCCTTCAGAGCATTTGCGTGGGCTTTCAAAGAAATATAGCCAGCCTACCAAGGTCGAGATACGATAATGGAAGGGCAAAAAGTGTAAACCATGATCACTCTGCTCCTGAAGGAGCAGGGTGATCATCGTGTACACTGTTTGTCATTCACTTTTAGGGTTAAATAGGGTAGTCCTATCTTTTTTATCAGTAAAACGGCAATATCAAATTTTACAATTGAGCAGCTTGGATTTATGATATCTTGTGTAATATGTGCTTGGCCTCTCATTCAATGATAATGTCGCCGTCAAAATTTCTGATAAACTTTGTCCCTATATTATAAACAAATTCACTTAAAATGATAAGAGAATAATACAAAATATCCAGTAATTTTTCGTCTAAAGTAATTTTGCAATTGAGACGGTGTCATTATTGATTTTTACACCTTTGCCTGCCATCCCATGACCCATCTAATCCAACATACCATCCCTTATCAGATGCCTGCCGCCAACAGGTAGAGACAGTGGAATTTCGTTCGAAAAACGTTTCGTTAGATACATATACCACGCCTTGTCCATTTCCTATAATAAATCTCGTAAAACCACACGAGAACTGGCATTATTCGAAAATCCTTGTCGCTCGTACCATACAACGAATGGACTCAATGGTATTTGTTGAACAAATAAAGAATTCAATTTTAAGAGTCTTTAAAAGATTTATTTCTTCTGGCCATTCTTGTGATATTGCCTGGATATAAAACAATGTCGCTTATGCCATTTATGAGAGTTCTTTAATTGACACTGTTTATATGATCCTAAAAGATGGACATAAATTTATGTAGCGAATAAGAAAGGTCATAAAGTTTAAGTTGGGTGAAGTAACCAATTGTAGAAAACGTGGCCAATTTTGAATACAAATGTCAGCTTCAAATACGAGGCATAATTATGCAATCAGCCATATCACCCCGATATAGTTTATAGCTGCCATTCGAACAAGAGCAGTATATTTTTCAGTTGCCTGTAGGTTTATAAAATACATATCACACTTTCAGGGACCTATTTCAACAAAAGTCTGATGACGTATTAGCGTCGCAAATAGATTTTATATCAAATTGGTCGTAGTCAAACTATTTTTAAAACAATTGCCAATCTATTCTTGGTGCTGAATAAATCTTTTTGAAATAGGACAGTTCAGATTCTGTCAGTCTATGAGTCACACTTTGGCCGCACGCTGGCTGCACGTCGATCCGTGACGTCATTGTAATGTTAAAATAACGTCACTGTCACATCTCGGCGTATTTAGGATTTTTCTGGAAGTCTTTTTCATGTTTTTTCAATATAAAATGAGGTATTTAGTGGTAAGCAAGAAAAATAATCCATTAGTCGAGTGAGGATGGGATAGAAAAATCCGTCCCTCGCGATCACCATTTGTCATCACTCGGCAAGCCTCCTGATGCCAATCGGTGATATCTCGGAACGGACTTTTCAAAACCACCCTCACACTCATAATAGGGCCTGGGGGCTTACGGGGCCTGAGGTCTGTGTTGGCTTGGTGTGTGGGTTGGGGGGGGGGGGGCGTTGTTGGCTCTCATGGTTTTTCGGCGCGGTTTGTTGGGGTGGTTTCAAGTTGTAGAAGGTTGACTGTGACATTAATGTATTGCAACTGACTGCATGCTTTTTGCTTTCCTCTTTGGTTGCACGCCGGTGGGTCGGACCTCAGACTCTATGATGGTTCCGACGTAAAGCCTTATCTATTGATGAGATGGTAGGGGCCTGATGCTTTGCTTTGCTGATTGTCTTGCTTTATCTCCTTTTTGTATCTTGATTTATATGTTTTAGGAGATGAAGCATGGACAAGTTAGGTGTCTTTCATGCAAACCAAACATCTATGTGTCTTGATCCACATGTGAACTAAGGGTGAGGTTGGTGCGCCGTGAAAACGGTTTAAGCCCTCCAGTAAAATAATTTTGCTGACTGTTCCAAGGCGGCACTTCTTTTGTGGATCATTTGTGTTATTTATGTCCTGTGTTTGTCATGCTTTCGCGTCTGTTCATTGCTGCCTTGTGGTTACCTGAAGGGAAAGGGCTGACCTCTTGGTTCTTGTTTGTAAATTTTATTGTGTTTTTGTTACTTTCCCATTTGGTATCCTGGGACAGGTGTGGTACTTGATTGTATCGATTCCTGATCCTTGCTGGCTTTCTTACTTATATTCTGAGTCCACTGTACCTGACTGATATCGTATCTTGAAATTTGTATCAGTTTATCTGGAGTGAAAATCTTATAAGGGTGTTGAAATACAAACAAAGGTCTGATTTTAAATTTCACTTAAGTAGTCTTCACTGTAGCGCTTAGAGACTCCACGAAGCACATAATTAGTTTATATGAAAGAAACTGTTTGCCAATATTTGAGAATATTGTTGTCCCTGCCCCCATATATTAAACCGAGTAAGTAAAACTCTTAAGTACCACGACAGAATAAAGAAAGGTCAAGTGTTTTGTTGTCTATAAATGATTTAAATTGTGTTCTCTATTCAAAAAGAGCCACATAATTTAGGCACAAGGTATCCGCAGTTCATTTCCAGCACACACTTGTTCCCACCACTAGTAAATATGGCCAGGACACTTTTACACACCAGTTCGTTTACCCATATGAGAATATAAGTATCCATCATGAGTGTGAGGGTGGGATAGAAAAATCCGTCCCGAGGATCACTGATTGGGTGATGGCGAGGGACGGATTTTTCTATCTCACACTCATGATGGATACTTTTTCTTGCTCACCACTAAATACCTCATTTAATATCACATAGACACGAAAAAGCTTCCAGAAAATCCTGAATTCGCTGAGATGCGGCATGATGACGTCATTTTAACATTATAATGACGTCACGGATCGACGTTCGGCCAGCGTGTGGACGACGTGTCGCTATTCGTTTTTTTATCTTTCCCTAGGGCTGGTACGGGTGTGTGAGACAGAATTATCTCACATGGGTAAAAACAGCTGAAATTCCGATCTGGTATGCGAATAAAAATCTATCTGACATGCCCGGTTCCAACCTGTGGAAAGGATAATATACAAACAGCACCAAGTCGATAGACAATGACGTCTTTGTTGTGTAAAGGTGACGCCATCATGGTATGTCGCATATTAGCCTAGGCATTCAGAAACATCTGGACACCTTTTTTAAAATATAAAAATGAGGTATTCAACGGTGAGAAAGAAAAAGTATCTACTATATATGTGAGGATGTGATAGGAAAATCAGTCACATCAATGTTTGGCATATATGCCTGAGGTCCCTCAAATCACCGTTTGCCATCACTCGGCAAGCCTCGTGATGCCAAATGGTGATCATCGGGACAGATTTTTCTATCACACTCATGTCACAACCACAGATGACAGACCAATCCATGGCACCTAGAGGAAGAGATACTAGAGCATAGCAACACACTTTTTTTCTCGAGATGATTGCCAAACAAGATAAGGCACACAAAAAAAGAACACTTATTTAATATGAGACCCCGCACTAAATGGTAACAACAACAAAGAATTATAAACAACAGAATCATCGCCGTAAACTGTGGTCTGTCATTATGGCATTCCATAAAAAATATTCACTTGTTTTAGATACCGGGCCGCGTAGCGCAGTCGGTAACGTGTCTGGCTACAGATGCGTGTCTGACTGCAGATCCAGGGGTCGCGAGTTCGATCCCGGTCCGGTCCCATACTTTCGTGGAGATTGATCATGAAATAATTTCTACGGTCATTCTCCTCCCTTCCGCTGATTTATTCAAGAAGGGTTGTTGTCAGTTACAAGCGAAAGTATGCGCACGAATTACTGGTTAACCGCTTGTTCAAGCCTGCCCAGGAAAAAGTGTGGTTAGGTGAACTGACCGTCCCGCAATGACCATAGCTGTTGACTTGGGACGTAAAGCAACAAAACAAACAAACAAAACTTGTTTTAGAGGAAGAACCAAGAGAACTCAGAGGCACACATCGTTTTCCTGCAGTGAAATGAAGAGAGAGAAAAAAACATCAGGTTGATTTTTATCGCAAATATAAATTACAAGTATTTTAAGAACGCTGTTAGGGCCATTAAAATGGCTGAGACTCAACTGCCGTAAAACCGTTACAAAGAGGGGCACTTAACATTTAATATTAATCTCTAATCTCCCTAAAACATATCTTCATATGCACATGAGGACAGAGATAAGGGATGAAATTAAACTGAATTAGACAGTGCTTTACTTTACGGTAAATTTGAGTTTTACGACAATGCGTCCTGTGATAACGACACATGTCAATTTACCTCCCAGAGACACTGGGAGTTCTTGGGGGAATGTCTGATAGGAATGAAAAATCTCTGAAATAGAAAAAAGATATACAATATGAATACATCGTTTCTCATTGAATAGCAAATAAAGAGCCACGTGCATTATATGATTATTTTTAAGCAAAGCAAAAAATTTAAAGTATAAGTTGGTTTCACTATTTCCGCATTATGAGAACAAAGACCCAAGTGTAAAAGTTGGTAAATAATAATTTTAAATCATAACTAGTTCCAAAATGACCACAAATAGGTTACAAATTGGAAAATGCTTTTTTTACCAACCATGCAACTTCATTCTTACACGAATAAGATATCAGCATAGCCAAAACAAACAAACAATTAGGTGAGTACGATCAGGAAATACCCAAACCACACACGGGAAGAGCCACGGAATGCTAACAGTCACAAGACAACGGGGAGACAATTACAGTAAAGCATTCAGCTCTCTCTCTCTCTCTCTCTCTCTCTCTCTCTCTCTCTCTCTCTTCATCAAAACAAACAAACAATTAGGTGAGTACGATCAGGAAATACCCAAACCACACACGGGAAGAGCCACGGAATGCTAACAGTCACAAGACAACGGGGAGACAATTACAGTAAAGCATTCAGCTCTCTCTCTCTATCTCTCTCTCTCTCTCTCTCTCTCTCTTCATCATCAAGATGGTTGCAAAATCAGAAACGACACAAAGTACTGCATAACAAAATAAGGACCAAACACAAAACCCACTCAAATAATGTGGGTAACAATATAAACAATGAATCAACAACAACATATCTCTTACCGCCTTAGAATGAACAGCACTGATTAACCCTTGCCCTAGATTCTTTTGTAGTCAAAACACAATTGTTTTAGCTCCCAAGAAGGTTTCCTCACTTATGCATATGCAATGTATTATCGCAGGAATATACGTATTATAGATCCCATCTCGTGGTGTACTATTTGATTGCACATGCTTCCCCTGTCTGATTAAACAATGTTGGCACCAAAATAGATAATTGAAATTAAAGCTGCATAGTCTGCAACTTTTGATCTTCTAATTTTAAAAATAATGTTTTTATTTTTCAAGAACACAGTAAAAATACTCAAATTCAGGTAAACATTTTACCATTTTCGTAAATCTTAACAAGGTATCACTATCAAAACAACTACATTTATGTTAAAATTCAACGGTCTAGAATTATTGGAGGGACGCAAATAATTACCAACAAGAGAAAAACACACCTATTTGATGAGATAATTCACTTTTCCATGTAGTTTTCAGCTGTACTGAACATTTTTATTGTGAAAACAAAGCTTAATTCTACTTTTACAAATGATTTAAAAAGAAAATAATTTTTTTCGAAAAATGTTCATAGCTACAGAGTATGCAGCTTAAATTGAATAATCAAATTATTATAGACAGCAAATATGAACTTGACAACAGATGCGATAATTCATATGTTTCGTTGCTGTTACGAAAGGTTACTGGCCAACCGTCTACCCATCTTTATGCCTCATTTTCAAATCTGTGAAATTGACTAGTGTGTCCTTTCCTGATCATATTCACTTTTTTGTTATCGCTACCGACTTGTATGATTGACGTTTTGTTTGAGTCAGGTTATGTTCTATTATTCTTTGTGACATAACTTGCTTTGTTGAGGAAGAATGAGCGTTTTGCTTTACAGTAAAACCTGTCTTCAGCGGCCACTCAAAAAGAAGACCAAAAATGGTTTACACGACCACCGATTATCACTTAATGTAGGTCAAAAGCATTGTAGAATGCTTCAACTGGAGGATTCGGTAATACTTTCGACCTTCATTAAGCTACCAATTGTTATTAAGATATCCGTTTTGTCTATTTTTGAGTGGCCGCTAAAGGTACATGCTTGTTTGTGCGAGTCGTTGTGCCATATGTTGGTATATAATCTTTGATGGCATTTCCTGGCCATACTCACTCGTTTTGCAGGGGCGGGTCTAGGATTTCTGGAAAGGGGGTTCATATTTATAAAGGTTTGGGGGTTCACTTTGCTGATTTTATCTCCTGTTCCTTAAATATCCCATGAAAATGAAATAATTTGAACTCACTAATCCGCCACTGTTCTGCTCTTGGATAAATTTCAAACGTTATTATTACCATAGTGCGCTTCTTGGAACCACAGTCTGTTCCAAGCCTAAATGTCAAACAATGTGGATTACTGTGACCTAGCTTAGTTATGAATTACCGTTAAGCATGGAAGCGTTCCAAATTTCCAGGGAACTAACATCGAAATATTTCACTGACTGCTGATAAGGAGAGAAATAATTCGAAGCCACACGCTTCCAAAGTAGACGTTGATAAAGTTAAGATCGGTAGTTGGTAGAATTTGATACGAAATCAGATGATAAGGAAGGGAGAGATTCAAATCTGCACGTGCAGATGTTCTTTGTGTACCCACGTGACCTGACGTCATACGGGGTGAAAGATATTTAATTTGTTTTCAAGTTTTGTTATATAATTTTATCAATTTTTCATATATTTAAGTTATCTTTTATCTTTAGATTATCTGAAAGAAAACATTTGTTTCGTTTTATTTAAACGATTACCGTTTTGCCGGCACATTGCATTAGAAAATGCAGAAAAAAGTGTATTTGTCTGCTGGAATCAAATTTTTGCATTTGCAAACTGCTAAATGTTGAAAAATAGTGAGTATGATCAGGATATACCAAAATCACAAACTGCAGACAAACCCATGACACCGCGAGGAAGTGCCACAAAACAATCACGAGACACCAGGAAGAAAAATTTAGCAAAGCAACCAGCTCTCTCTTCCCCAAAACTAGAATTGAAATAAAGTAACGTACAACAAAACATAGAACAATTACAGAGACAATGTTGAAATCAAAGTTTCAAAGTTGACAGGTCAGAGACTTAGCGGTAAAGTCTACCTATTTTATACCACAAGGTCGAATTTCAGCTATGACTAGTTCCAGAAAAGATGTTAAGCAACTTGTTCATTTATCAATTTATTATCAATTACTGCTAAATGCAGATAGAAATATTTTATTCAGTGTTACTCCATTTTGATTCATATGCCTAGTAAGCATAAAGAATAATTTACACTAGAAATTATCTGACTGTATTATAAAGCAAAAAAAGGGCACCTTAATTAAATTTCATGAATCTCATTGCATATTCAGTATGGTGGCGCTGACAGGATGTTATGTACACATGTATGTTTCATTTATTTATCGATTCTTATATCTTAACCGATTTGATCAAGTTTGCATTAAAATTGTTTGTATGCATAAGCATGCCTTTTCAGACACATTTTCTGTTTGGTTTGCGTTTCATTTCAAAATCGTGTTAACCCAAATGAAGGTCTGGATGGGGGGTCTGGTATTCACTATTCATTAAAAATTTAGCCCATTATTCATCTCATTAAAAATTTAGGTTATTCATTAAAATAAGACCAATTATTCATTAAAAGTAAGAAAGGTGGCAAAGAAATCTAATTATTAACTATTCATTAATTTATTAATCAATTTATTAAAAAATGGGATTATTCGTTAATTTTTATGCCCTCATTATTCACTGTTCATTTTTTTGGCTCATTATTCACTATACATAATAAAAAGGGCTAGTATTCACTAATCATTATACCACATCCAGACCCTCCCAAATAAGCCTAGCTTCATTTTATGAGATATAGGCACACAGTATGCAGACCCAGATCAGACACCGCATGATGCTGTGTCTGATCAAGATCTTCACTGTTTTTTTACAGAATGTTCTATTCAAATTTGAAAAAAAGAATGAAAAATACCTTCAAATACAGGTCTCCAGATAAGAGGTGCGTTCCAGAAAATTGTTTTTCTTATTTCTCAACCAAAACGAGACGGTTCTTTTGAGCACCCAAAACATATGTTTAAACTGATGGGCAAGAAAATAATCACAATTTTACGCTAAAAAAGTTTGCTTAACTGGCAGTATGTAAACACCCCTAAAATTTGGAAAGGGCACGTCCTACAGATAAGGATAGGAATGTCCATTCGGCTTTAATGTGCTAAATATGTATGCTTTCTATGATCAATTTAATTTACGGTGTTGCACGTTTTTCTATTACTTTCAGATTATCCAATGTATGATTACAGAAACGTGAGTGATATACATGCGTATTATCCAACAAAGGTATAGTCAAATATGCCGCTTGAACACGTCACGAATCTGGCGGGGAGACATCATTGTGTAACTGTTTGATAATGGGACTCAACTCATGGGAATCCAATGACATGTTTGCCAAGAACGACTGGAATGGATACATTTTATACCCATTAATTTGAACCATAGTAGCATAGGAGATAGTTCAGACCCATCATGTATAGGGTGTCATATGCTTGACGCATTATTAAATTCAACCAGTTTCGCGAAGTCTCCCCGCCTGCATTCATTGACGTGCTGAAGCGTTGAAAAGTTACTAACGTCTGTCCATCTAACGTCTAACTTACGTTCTATTTTTAGATGGCCAAGACTATTACGCGGACATAGAGGGCAGGGAATGTGTGAACTGTGGGGCCATTTCTACTCCATTATGGAGACGAGACGGGACCGGTCATTATTTATGCAATGCTTGCGGCTTATATCATAAAATGAATGGAATGAATCGTCCTTTAATAAAGCCGCAACGCAGACTGGTAAGTTGCCATCTTAGAGTAGCGTAGCTTGTTTCTATAAATAGAATCTATAAATAGTAACATATAACCGACTCGCACAGTTCTCACATTCCTGGCGCCCTCTATGTAAACATCTGCTGTATAACGTGGAGAAATAGGGTACACAGATCCAATAAAAAAAAGTTTGACTTATCATTTTCTTGAATGATGACTGTTGTTAAAAATAAAAAAAAAATCGGTTGCGGAATGTTACTTTTGTAGCTTCAAACAATGTTGACCCTGATGAGATATCATATATTCTGGAATCTCATCTGTGTCTTCACTGTTTGTTGGCGTTGGTTTGGTTTTAAAATATTTAAGCCAAACGATCTTTCAAATTATTTGTCACTTTAACTGGCTTATGTGACAGACGGTTTAGGTGAGTCTGTATCTGGCCAAGTTTTGCAAAGGCCCTTTAAATCGCTTATGCCTGGTATGAAAGTAGACCACGATGCACATCAAAATACATGACACAGCCGACCGATGCATAGCTGTGTAACTTTAAGGTTTTAAGGTTTCGAATGTTTATGTGACTTAATAGCTTAAAAATGACAGAATTGTTTTTACAATGATTCTGTTGGAGTTTTGACAAGTTTCTGTGTACCCTTTCTCCAACTTCAAATATATCATTATATAACTATTCGACATCTAATTGAGACATACTTTTATTTTGACATGCACTGAAATGTTGATATTCTTTCTACGGTTTGCTTCATTTCCCTTTTTTACTATTATATCAGGGTTGGGATGGACACCATGAGGTGTGAATCATTTTTGTAATTAAGCTATATATCAGTAATCTTTTGGCCATATTTTTGTTACAATAAATCAAAAATAAAATAAAAACATAAAAAATATGTTCCGGACTATTTGGCTTAAATCAATCGTTAATATTAAGCCTGAGAAATCGTTAATCTCATATTACGAGATATTTATTTTAAGCTTTACTTCCCTTACCATCTTTATCACGAGGCGTCTCGTAATGTGAAAGGTCTACACTGATTTAGATGGTATACATTGGTTGTCAAACTGTATGGGGTGATAATCAATTCTAAAAGACAGTGACGAGAGCAACAATTTGAATTCTAAAACCCCCATAAAAATTCCAAACGAGTCAAAAGTTATGCAAGTTTAAAAATGGTGTAAATTAGCAAATAAGCCCCGCTGCCAACATTATTGTTCTGGCGTTGCTTGTTTAGATGTAGTGCAGTTTCTAAGCAACTGAAAACAGTGCAAGTACACTTTTTAAAAAAAATATTTATGTATCATATTGTATCATTTTCAGCAAGTAAAATATTAAATAAAAAATAAAAATAAATGAAAATCTTAGATTTAATCATGTTAAATATCTTAGATATATTACTTATTTAAAATTAAAAACCTTCAAAGGGTTTGTGGCATTTTCATTGCTCGCGCCTCTGTCTTTAAAATTTAGGTTTATTTTTTTTTATCATTTCAGTTCTGAATTGGCATATCAAAATGAAACAAAAATGAACAAACAATACCTGACATACCTAGAATTGGCAGTGAAATCTCCCAATCAATAAAGGTGGATTATTCTATTCAGCATAAATGGGTTAAGTTACTAACAATTAAACAACTACAGTAAACCCTGTCTTAAGTGGCCACTCAAAAATAAGACAAAAAATTGGTTGTCAAGACCTTCTTTCGCTTAATGCAGGTCAAAAGTGTTGCAGAATGCTCCAACGGGGCATTCTGCAATACTTTTGACCTTCATTAAACAACTATTTGTCATCAAGCTTTTTTTTTTCATCTTTTTTTTGAGCGGACGCTTAAGACAGGTTTTACTGTACTTTCACTATATTGTAGGGTGAATTTGGTGAGATGTTCCCCTACCAAGCTGATCCTTACACTCATATGCAGAGCATCAATGCATGGAGGGACTCTGGCTTTGTCGGTGGTGCAAGATCAAAAGTATGTCTCCAAAGTATTAACCTCTGTTTATCTCTACCCACTCTTTCATTCTTATGTACTAGTCTACAAATATTTAGCTAGAGTAGATATTTTTAGATTGGTGAACGGTGTTTATATACTTTAATACTTGGAAAAATAGTAAGTGGGTATGATCAGAAAATGCCACAATCACAAACTGCAGACAAACACGGGTATCGTGAGGAAGAGCCACACAGCCATCACGAGACACCAGGAAGTCAAACAAAGTAAAAGAACCAGCTCTCATCCCCATCAAAATGATTGTAAAACTAGAATGGACATATTGAAGTTTGTAATCATTTGATTATTACAAGGAAAGACTACAATCAGAACCTACAACACCAAGAGGAACAATGACAAACAAGGTAGATACACATGAACACGAACACAAACAAAGAAAAACGCAAGATTAGAATTTTTTATTAGCTGATTTATGGGAATTTGTTGTCAGATCTAGGGCAGGGGGATGAAAAAAGGCTCTGAAAATGACCGGTCAACTGGTCATTTTCAGAGGTTGTTTAAATAACTCCAGAACAAACGGTAAAACTAGCGAAGTAAACCAACAGTCTGTATTAAATCATTAAATGTTTCATAATTTTCTTGCATAGGACAATCACTTTTGACAGTGGCACTCTCGAAAATACACAGAACCTCAAAAATATACTTTTTACAATGAAACAAATAATTATTGTATTCGGCGAATAAAATAATAAAAAAAATAATAAAAAGTCTGTCCTAAGTGAGTATGACGAGAGAATACCACAATCACAGACTACAGCCAACCCATGGCACCGTGAGCAAGACACCAGAACACAGAAGCCACCATACAATTAAAGACAATGAACCATCTCTATATTTCTCTGCAAGGTGATTGATAAAATAGAAAGGGCAACAAGAACCACACACAACACAAAACCACCACACACGGTTGGAGCAACAAAAACAATGAATAAACAAAACATAATTACCGTCTTAGTAGACCACAGACAAAGACAAAGAATCAACCAAACGTGTAACAAACAAAGAACTAGCAGCATCGTAATAATTGCTTTTGATTGGACAGAAGTCCCATCTATTGGAGGGAGCATTGACTGTAATTAGGGGCTGACATTGAAATTCCTGGTAAACATTCTTCTTCTTTCAATAGTGTGCAGGACTTCTCTGGACCATGCTTACACATGCTATGTCGCAGCAGTCGTACGTATTCCCCCAATTACCTCACTTTGCCTTTTTACGCTATTCTCTGGAGCACTCTTTATTTCTATTTCAATGACACTAGAAAGAAATGCAATTCAAGTGTTCGTTTGTCAGATGGACTAACGATTTAAGTGTAAAATTCCACACTAATTTCTGCACCTACAGATTAAGTGCAGACATATTTTCTAGGTATTCATTGGCTTCCTCCAGAGTGTTAATGCATCCCCATAAAATCTTCCTTTTATAATGCGTTTCAATAATAAACCACACGAGGCGATTTTAGTTTGTAATAGAATGGCTGTGGATACTCACAGTGAAGTGACTGGAGCTATCAATAAGCCAAATTTCAAGAAAACATACTTTATGGCGTGTGCGGACATTCGAGGTGCAGTTCAGTCCTGCGCATGCGCAGGACTGAACTGCACCTCCAGTGTCCGTTACAACTAAGAATACACTCTGTAGGCGCTGTTAGCATGCATTGAAGCCTATAATAAGAGAACTCGATTGCGCAGGCTGGCAGGAACATTGGTTGCTGGTAGACTCCAGAAGGAAACTTGGAGCTCTATACGATTAAGATAAACCTGACAGCTTTGGTGATGAAGAGATAGAGAATATTAATGTAGCAGAGATAACGGTTCCTTCTTATCTCTCCACTATACTGGCAGAAACTGAGTTCTTTATAGACTTTATGGGCCTCCACGAATCCATGGGGGTCGAGGTGCATTGAGTTTAATTGTCTGTTTATCTGTGTGTATGCGTTACGGAAAGCGAGATAGTCTCAGTGTTTTGATGAATTTGAAGATTTCGGCAAAGGAGGTTAAATTAATATTGGGAAATAGAATTGACTTACTTACATATTATTAATCACATTCAATTTAAGGATTAATGATCTACAAGCTGAATATTAGGCAATAAAGAATATATTATAAGGCTGATATAATTCCACACAGTGTTTCATTAATATTAACCCATTGTTTTCTTTTGGCTTTCCCCATATGGTCTGATACTATAAACTGGGGATAGTAGTATTTTCAAGTTTAACAAAGGTTTCTCCATATAAGTTATGGAATATTAGAAACGTATATTTCCTAAATAAGGGTGGAGGAAAGCCTCGAGTGAAACGGAAGACAATGTCCATCACTTGACACTACCATACATTAGTTTATTCATAGTGTTCTTTCCCCTTCTTTTACCAAAATATACATTGCAGGTGACCAAAGGAAAACAATTTCCATGCGCATTATTAAAGCTTTCATCTTAGGCTAGCATTTTTATATTAGTTATCTATGTTTTAACATGCGCATGAAACAGTATGAACTCGCTCAGAAATAGCATACTGTGTACCTCTAGTAAATACCACACCGTGTACCCTGCAAACAATGCATGCAAATACATAACTGGCCTAAATTAGAGCATCTTTGTATGTATGTATATGGGGTTCCTATGGGATAAATTTAGAACTGTAGTATGCTCCAAAATAGTAAGTATGATCAGGAAATACCACAATTACAAACCGCAGACAACCCCGTGGCACCGCGAGGAAGAGCCGCTCAACCATCAAGAGACACCAGGAAGACAAATTAAGCAAAGCAACCAGCTCTCTCTTCCCCATCAAGATGATTGCAATACTAGAATGGACATAATATCACGTACAACAAAACATAGAACAATTACAGACTCCCACAATGGGAGTAACAATAAACATAAAGTCAACAACAACAGAACCACCGCCTTAGAACGGACAGCAGCTTAAGCCACCGGGGGGCTTAAATGCATTTTACTGGTACCAAATCTTCGCCCTAGATTCTGCTTTTGCTGAAGTACAAGAAATATTCAGCTCGCGTGGAGGCCATCTAACTAATGCAATGTATCATCATGGAGAAACACTCTAATCAAATTAACACACCATGATGAAACAAAGAAAAGGGCTCATGACTCACAGATAGTCAGAGCTAAAGAAAACCTCTAGTTGAGCCTCGGTGGGTCTAGCTACAGATAAGCATCAGGCACCAACCCACCAATTAAAGCTTTACGTCAGAGCCGTCATAGAGTCTGAGGCCTAACCCGCCGTCTTGCAATTAAAGAGGAAACCATAGCTATAAACCGTGATTGGGTTTAAAACTAGGCATGTAGACTGTCGCATGATATCCAAGTTATATCCAACCCTTATATAACGTTTTACCCAAGGTTTCCCCTATATTTGAAACGTATAGTTCCATTCATTGTTTGAAAACAAGACCAAGAAGCAAAAGTTCTGAAAATATTTGTATTATTTCTCTAACTTCTGTTCTACTGTGCATGTCCTCGTAGAATTTTCTCATATGGGCATAAAAAGGGGAACCCCACACCTGGTGTACAAGAAAAAAGTCAACTAATGTATCGACCAAAAGTGGAAATAAAATGTGCAAATTTCAAAACCGATATGTAATTTTATTTGCAGATTATTTCTCATTATTTATTTTCATCGATAGTCCAACTCCACATCTGTGTCAACACTAATCAGTTTAGCACCTTCACAATATAAAATGTTCCTTATCTGTGAGTTTTAGTGCAGCGATTCTCAAAATAGATCGAATATGATAAAATTCTGCAGGCTCTGGTCAAGGTGTTTGCAGAAGCAGCTCAAATCTGTCTATACCGTAAGCAAATACTTTACTAAACAGATACGAGTTAAGCTCAATACGCACGTAAAAATAATGAGTAAACTCAAGGGCAATCACCTACTGTGTAGATGTCGTTTTTCTATATCATAAGGGGATGGTCTGAAAGGAGAGAAATTGTTCCCTCTGGGGGAGGGGGCAAGTTCTAATTGCTCCCTCTGGGGAATGGTCTTTCCTCGAAGGACAGTCTCTATCGTTGAGAGAAACGCAATAAACGAGACTTCCTGTTTGTGAGAGTATTCCCCCTTTCATGTTCGCTTGCAGCAGACAGGACCGGAAGCTCTGATGTTTCTCGGTTTTCAATACCTATACCTCAACCTTCAATGATTTCAATCTTCAGTTACACTCTCGATAAGCTGACAATCTTTCTAAAGCAGTTGTTTTATAGCAGTTTAAGTGATCTATATTATTCACATTCAATTTCATGAACCGGTACGTTATCTTAAGATGGCGCCGACGGACGTCTTTAAACTTATGTCGGTGTAGATAAGTATCAGGATTTTACATAAATTGTGCTGATGCTCCGATCTGTCTTCACTTTGACAAAACTGGTCTATCTTCGGGAATCTCTCAAGTTATTCCTGGTTACATCCGATCTAGGCATTGCCACTTCGATCACTGAACTTTCTTTGAAGTTATGATTCTACCGTATATTTTTTGTTTAAAATACTAACTGAAATACATTGCTTCTAAATGAATAGCAAAATTATTTGAAATTAGAGTTGGATCAACCATGGGTGAAAGTTTTCAGTATTACTAATTTACTGCTGAATTTAGATATTTGAAGTTGACTTTCCATAGAAAGTCAGCCTCAAAATACTGTATATGAAAGATTATATACAATAGCTTATATTCAGTTATCTAAAGGCAATTTACTGATAACTAAACCATCTAACTGGAGATGCTGGAGGATACTTTGAAAATAAAAATCAGCATCTTTACCTTTCAGCGGGCTCTCTAATGAGGTGGGGCAACCTGGTCTACTGTATAAATTGACCCTCAAAAAGTAAATATTTATGTATTTTCATGTTCTCTGTTCCCCAATACATGTCTTCGTTTACTTCAAAATTTGGCCTTTGTTCAATTGTTTCTCTGAAATAAGCTGGATGTTCCCCTTAACCCTTGGGAAGGTCTCATTGTTCATGGAATTAACATTAATGGGAAATGCTAAGTAAACAGGAATAAATGGTCACGTGATATATACCAGTATAGTTCATCCCATTATCTATTTCTCTGGTTTGCCAAACTTTGCAAATGGAATATATCCGATAATATTAGCCTTTCATCATATCGCGATTATATCATTCAAAGAAAATACGTTAACAGATTTCGTTTACCTTCCCGTCATCCTGCACGTGACAAATCACTTCCGGTGAGTGAGGCGCTTAATCCGGTTAAAAGCAAAACTGTGTTTAAGCTTGAAAACAAATAAGAGTTTTGACATTCTCTGTCGAGTCTTCATACTTCGTTATTGCAATGTACTTAAGTAGTCTTTGTTTTCCAAGATAATTGACATATTTCAATAAACGGTCTGTTTACACACAAGGGCAACTTGTAGAAGTCTACAAGCATAGACGTCATACATTGTACAGCAACTCAATTCCACAAAAAAATCCTACCCTTTCGGCTACATTTGTATACCTGCACATGTCGGGTATGCACTCACGCATATGACTGAAGTGACCATCTCCTAACGCAAAGGGGCCGAGGAAAACCAAAAATTTCCATCATATGTTTTGTGAACTAGTGCAATTTCAGTATAAAAATGCTGATTAAAAAAAGAAACTTCCAGGTGTTGATATGGACAGATTTAAATGACGGTCACTTCAATTGAAATCAATTACAGTAGCTAAAAAACGGGATTTCTGGAAAGGGGGTTCATATGTATAAAGATGTAGGTGGTTCACTTTGCTGATTTGATCTCATTGTTCTTAAAAATCCCATGCACATGAAATAATTTTGTCTCCCTGAGATTATATTTTGTCTCACTTAGACCAAATTATTTCATTTTCTTAGGATATTTAAAATCGGGGGAGGGGGTTCAAGCGAACCCCAACTCCTGAACTCCCACTGGATCCGCCACTGATGCACACAAACCTTTTTAAACGCCCATGTTGACGTATCCAGCGATATAAGACGTCTAAAATTTGGTCCGAGTCTTCATCTAGATCCAAAGAGTGTGTGTGTGTGTGTGTGAGAGAGAGTAACAAAGGCTTTTGCGAGTCTGCGCATGCGCAGACTCGCCAAAGCCTTCTTTGCTCAACAATGCAATAAATACCAAAATCCCATGCGATTCTCAAATACTGTTAAAATGGTCGAATAAAATACTTGAAAATACAATCTTTTAATCAATTATTAAATCATCTGATTTCAGAGTGCCTCCCGACGTGTCGGATTGTCTTGTGCAAACTGTCATACATCAACAACGACCTTGTGGCGGAGAAACAGCGAAGGAGAGCCAGTGTGTAACGCCTGTGGGCTTTACTACAAACTTCATGGGGTGAGACTGCATTTATTTTCTTCTTTTATTATTTGAGATATTTATGTTACTGTGGCATAACATAAGAAATGTTGAAATGCTTCGCTATTTTACTCAACGATGATGTGTAAATAATGCTCTACACCAGCTCGTGGTACTCCCTGAGTCCCTAATCCTTGTGTGGTACCCCTGGGAAAAATATGTGCATTTTTTGTGTCTCAAAAGTTGTTTTTAATCTAAACTTTGATAAACTATATTTATGGAAAATCAGGGGCCCTTTGAGCAAAGCAAATTAGTCTAATTTTTATAACGATATTTCTGGAAACAAAATTTTTTTATGAAATACCGTTAGTAGCTTTTTGCAAAAAGGCTACTGACAGCTATTAGTAAAAAAATGGAGAGCATCTTATTGAAATTCAAAATTACTTCTTCTAAATGGCAATTCATTTCCTGCGAAAATAAATTAGCATTGCTTTGGTGAATGAATCAAATAAGGACCATTGGATTTTGCTTTGGAACCCATTATATAAGGACATGATAGTCCCAGGACTCTTAAAATTACTTTCTTAAGGCAATCCCTGCCCCTACAGTGAGTAGCCTTACTGATTTGCTTTCAGCCATTGTGGCCTGAGTCATAGGTGAAATTTCAGTTTGACTCATTTTATGGTTATAAAACTTATCGTATTTTGAGGATATTTTCTTTCCTTAGGCCAGTACTAAACTTTTCATTTTCTTTTATGTTATAAGTAACACCTGGTTTCCGTTTTTCAGGTAAATCGGCCTTTGGCCATGAAGAAAGATGGGATACAGACGCGGAAGAGGAAGCCCAAGAATATAGCAGGAAAAAGCAAGGGCGGCTCAACTACACCAACGAATACCCCTTCTGGGAACAAGACAGAACACCAAAATGGTAAGATACACTTTGTATATTTTATATTTCAAAGCATTAGTGAAGCTTTCAATCCTACAATCTGACGAATCCACTTCGAACTTAAGGGTTGCTGTGTCCTAATTTACAATTTCATTCAAATTTTTAAAGCACATTCTGTTTAATTTGAACAGGTTCATTTGAATAGTTTCGTCTTCAGTTCATGGTAGACAAGGAAGATTTAATTTCGATATTCGTAAGCTCTAATTATCTGTAAGTCGAGAGACCTTTGCTTTGTTTCATCATATTGTGTTAATTTGATCAGGTTGTTTCTCTGTTATGATGCATTGCATTAGTTAGGAAGCCTCCATGCAAGCTAAATAATGTTTGTATTCAACAGCAACATAATCTACGGCGACGATTTGTTACCAATAAAATGCATTTAAGCCCCAAAGTGGCTTAGGCTGCTGTCTGAAGGCGGTGGCTCTGTTGTTGTTGATTCATTGTTTATTGTTGCTCCCATTTTTGTGGGGATTCTGTGTTTGGTCCTTGTTTTGTTATGCAGTACTTAGTGTCATTAAGTTTTGCAATCATCTTGCTAAGGAAGCGAGAGCTGGTTGCTTTACTTTAATTGTCTTCCTGGTGTCTTGTGACCGTTAGTCTTCTGTGGCTCTTCCTCATGGTGCCGTGGGTTGGTCTGCTGAGTGTTATTTTGTTGCTTTTTTCTGGTGATAATCACTTATATTTTTGACAGTTTTCCTATTCTAGTTGAGGGTATTTTTCGATCACTATCTTGAATATTAGATTTGTGAATATATGTTCTAATGTTACTAATTTCGACATTAGGAATGGCAAGATGGCTAAATCATTTCCCAGATGTTATTGTAGTCACTCAGATATTCTGCAATGTCAAATATAAACTTTGCTTTAAAAAGCGTTTGCAGCATGACATATCAGAACTGCGACTAACGTTTCTAGATCTCTTTAAAATAAGTAAATGACCTGGTTCTAATGATTATAGGTCATCACAAACATTTGTAGCAATGTAACATGATTATTTGTTAACGAATGAACAATTTCACGAACTATTTGTAGGGTCTTTGCGACTAATACTGTTATGGGGCAATCAATTAAATATGAACATGACGCACACCTGATAATACGAGAAGCAAATCAACACATCTCTCTCTCTCTCTCTCTCTCTCTCTCTCTTGTTTGGACTTGTAACGTTATTGTCATTTTGATGTAGACTCATGAATATTTATTTGTTTTCAGATGTTAAACCTACAAGCTCCCCAGCACCAATCAGCAGCCCAGGTGAACCATCTTCAAGTCCCTACCACATGACATCACTATCAGCCATAAACAATGGTGGAGTTTCCAATCTAATGCTCTCGTCTGCTCCTCTGACGTCATATTCCAGCGCAGGACGCTCTGACCCTATGATAAAGGTGGAGAGTCCCGAGAACCTAAGCTCTCATGTACATTACAATTCCGCGTCACCACCACGGCCTCATTCTGGACTTGACAATGAGCGTTTACACGGACATCCGGTTGGCGCTATGTCGCTCACTTCCGGTGATAGTCCATCTCTTGGACAAGTGAGTGTAGGTGCTAGTTGACAATAATGGCATGATTAACGTCCTGGAGAAAATGAACTCGACAGAAATACTCTCTACATTATGTGAGGAAATATATGGTGATTGAAAATTTAGTTAAAATGTTCGGAATTAGGGCACCTCTCGATGATACAAAAGTTTCTCCCATTGTTTGTGGTTGAGTTATCGATACTTTGAGTAATAAGGAGTTGGTTATTCACCACCTTTTCTGCCAACGAGTGTGCTACAGGTACTTCAAAACTATCTCAAATATAAGTCTTTGTTACTTAAAAGAGCCTATGAAGGCTCTTTTAAGTAACCAAAACACATCTTTTGATATAACATATAGAAGGCAACTCAGAAAGGTACCAACTAACCTAAATCCAAGAGAATATTGCTTTGATTAAAGCAAGTACATCGAGTTATCAAGAATCTACCTATCGAGAACCCTGTGTAGTTCATGTGTTGAGTAACGATGAAATCGTATGTGGATTCAGAACGTAGAGAGACTTGAAATGGAACTTTAAGCCACTTAGACAATCCTAATTGACCATTATTCTTCGCCACATTTATCAAATGATAGACGTTGGATATAGTATGGCATTTAATGGGAAAATGTGACAGAATGAAAGATGAGAAAAATGTTTACCACCGAAATGAAAAGACACTCGTTCGTTGTTTTTTTTTTGTAAAATGTAGACAACATTGTAACAATAAACGAATAAATCCATTTTCATTGTGCTAAATACATTTGGACTAAAAAGATTAGCATTGCTAACCCGGATTCTGGTGTTTTTGTACCATCAGTATTTTGATAATCATAATTATTAAATCGAATGTTACTATTTTCTTAATATATCTTATTATTTTAGCGGTAGAATAATGGTCAATTTGGACGATCATAGTGCATTGTAAGTGTGTATTTAACGATTCAATCAAGTGTAAACATTCCTGCAGTAGTGACGCTATATGTGATCAAATAAAAACTGAGGGTGATGACGTACTGTATATCTGTTGAAAGTGGTCAAGTATGCTTCTTGTATAGAATGCCATAACAATTGGCCTCCAGATGAGAATGCAACATTGAAGTTTATTGTTGCTATTTCTCAAACAAAAACACATGTTGTGGGTACTCAAAGAAAATGTCTTAAACAGATGCACCCACATCACAGGCTAATACAAATACAGTAACGAAATGTAATAAGAACAATGTTGTTTTAGATGAGACAGTTCATAAAAGCTGTCTCATCTGAATTAACATTGTTTTGGTCATACTTTTATTTTAATACATTTACCTGATGAATGTAGCAGCTGCTTGTCGAAATATTTTTGCTGTGATACTTATGGAATATGACCAGTATCATTTGAATTGCATTAAATTGGGTATCTGTCTTTTAAAAATCTGAACAAGTTTCCTCGGAAATGACGTTAAAATACTTTTATGGATAATATCTAAGCCAGTGTTAATTTCTGTATTTACAGATGCCTAGCATCCGGACCATCAAATTGTATATATGCCCCGAACGATGTAGTAAAGTACTTAATATATTTACCATGGTTACAGAGGTAAAATAATTAAGTACGTTAAAGCGGTACAAGTTTCACAGCCCCAATTAGCTACGTTACATAGTAATGTTTAAGTACTTAAGTACATTACAGCTATAAAATACTTAACTACGTTACATAGAAGCGTTTAACTTAGTAAATTACTAAACTATGTAACAGTAGCAAAGTAGTTAACTATATTACTACAGTAAGGGTCTTTTTTATACATGTAGTTTTTTGAATTTAGAAATTATAGTTATAGAAATGTCATGTTAATCGTAATGCATAAAGTATAATAGCATATGCGCAAGGCAGAATTTCTAAAAAACAATTGTGTCTGTCCCAATCACATGTCTTATAAGCAACACATTATCAAATATAATCATATGATGTCTTAAAAGTTATGATTAATTAGAACTTTGACAATACGAAATAAATAAGGAATCGGCTGATCTCCAAACATGTGTTTCTAAAATGATGGGAAAATATCGTAAAGAAGCTCATTTTTTGGATTAAATGTACTGTTCCAGCAAATACGAATGGGGCTCTTCTTCTTTTTTAACATGTTTTGCTGTTGTACCAGAGATTATCAAGTTTATGATAATATTTTCTAAAACAAAAGTTTATTTCACCATTTGTGGTAAAAAAAATGGTGGTCACCTGAGATGGTCATAATCTTGGAACGTTGCTCGTGCAATTGTCATCAGTTCAGGAAGCAATTTATTCCTATGGGTTTAGGTTGCGTAAACGCATATGCCATAATGTTTGTCTGCATGTACGACCTTTCATTACACATTGTTCATTGCTATACATAACCGAGTATACCTCGTGAATATGAAAGAAAAAATGCTCTCAAAAATGTCTCATTCATTCAATTACAAGATTGGGTATTTTCAAGTTGGACCTTAAGGGTCTTGTTTTCACAGTTATTAATCTAACATTTGTGCTCCTGTTTTATTGAATTTATTAAAGTTGTTGCGAAAAACCAATAAAATGCTCGACAAGTCTCACATTTAAGCACTTTTCCTCAACATGTGTAGCAAATTAAATGAAACATGAGCACTCATGAAAGATCCTCTATAAAGCTTTCTTAGGTTTCTTTATCAAAGTATAGTCACACAAATAAGCCTTGGCGTTGGTTATACACTTATATTTATATATGGGCGTGCACTGGCGATTTCATCTCTCAAAATATTGTATAGGTACCGTACCCAGCATAGCATGCACACAGCCTTAAAACAACGTTGATATGACGTCGATTTGGCTTCATGTGCTTGCGGGGGTAGATGCGTCATAAGACACAAATGAAAGGTGTAATTGTGTAAAGTTTTTTGTGATTTTAATGGAAAATAAGGCTTTAAATTTCATATGAATCGTCTATCGACAGATGATTTGAATGATATATTTAGCCTAACGTAGTCTCTTAAACCAGGTAAAAAATGAAGACATTGTCTTCTGCGATTCTTACAGGCATTTGCACGGTTAAACTATTAATTAAGATCACTATTATATATACCAATGTAATTATGCCAAATGGACTAATAGAATCTTTTGCAATTGAGCGAGTCCATTCCCACTATAGTGGGTTATTGGGTGGTATTTCCATTCAAATTTCAAAAGAACAAATTTTACGCAACTGGTGAGGACCCTGATTAGACACTGTGTTCTGGGGCATCTGACATGGGTCTTAACGGTTCGCTTATATTCCTTTACATGGCATAGTCTTATGTGTTTATCATGAGGTGTAGCCAACGACATGGCCGATGTAGTATGCTATACATGTATGATTTATTTTCAAGTTCTCTTGCCAGTTTTAGTATATGACGACAAAAAATAAAAATGAAATATGATTTTACATTTCTGTTATACTTTAATTACCCTTTCCCAATTATCTTAATAATTTGCTTCATATTGGTGAAGATTACAGGCTATCAGAACTGAGGGTCAATGGTCATTTCAAATAAGTGTCCAGCGAATGTAATTTCTGATATCAGTTTTACATTTTAAATTTGCCACCATTAATTTCAGTCCTTGTCTCTATTAGTCGTAAAGAATAACGCTAAATATAACTAGAAAATGCCTTGGTCAATTATTATAGCCCATCAATCATCTTTTATAACCCACCACTCACCTATCACATCAGTCACCAATCAAGGTCAACCTGTCACCAATCATAGTTCACCTGTCATCGACCATAGCACTCCAATCATCTATCAAAGTCAACCAGTCAACTATTTTAGCCAACCAGTTACCAATCATGGTCCACCTGTCACCTATCATAGTTCATCTGCCATCGACCATAGCACACCAATAATCTATCGTAGTAAACCAGTCAACTATTTTAGCCAGCCAGTTACCAATCATGGTCCAACTGTTATCTATCATGGTTCACCTGCCATCGACCATAGCACACCAATCATCTATCATAGTAAGCCAGTCGATTATTATAGTTCACCTGTCACCAATCATAATCCACCTGTCACCAATCATAGCCATCAATCACCTATCATAGTATACAAGTCATCTCTCATAGCCCATCTGTCATCAATCATACCACACCAGTCAGAGGGGCTTGATGTCTTAATTTTCGTCTAAGCCTTTCTCTACTATCATTCTTTGTTTATGTTCGAAACGAAAGCTCTAGCGATACAGCATGTATGCACAGGCTAGTCTGAGCCTACGCTGTTCAACGGTGTGATAAGTGCTGAAACTCTAGTGTGCTGATCGATACTACTTTTATTTTGAAATTAACATGTCTAGGTTTATTTGTTCTAATACAAATCGCGATGAAACGGAGGGTTCTTGTCTTTTGTTACATAGGTATTGCATCTCTCTCTCTCTCTCTCTCTCTCTCTCTCTCTCTCTCTCTCTCAAAAGTCATGGACACCATACTTATTTACCAAAAAAACAATTAAATATTCTAGACTGGAATTTTATGCAAACGCAACACTTCCATCCCAATTTTATGCTGTAAACATTATATTTCCATGTATTAGATGAATACCCGACAAAACTTTTGCTTTCTGCAAAAAGGGTCACACAAAATACCCCACCCCCTGAACCCTAAGGTTCTGGAATTTATGTGCAATATTTTCCAAATATTTGTATTTTGTTAGGTGCACTAAATGTCAGGTTTTAATTAAAGCACAAAAATAAAGTTGTCAATCATACACAATCATAGCCATATGCTGTCAAAATTTGGGCAGATTAAATTCGAGACTGTTCGAGGTCCTATCATGATACATGATTCTTTTGAATTTTCACCATTGAATATGACCACCCACTGGATAGTTTGTGGGATAATGATTGCCTTAAGGAGTCTTGGTATTATTTAATGCAGACAAAATACTTCTGGAATTATGAGTTAAAGAAATCAATGGACATTATAGCAGAACAAAGAGAAAATACTACAGTAAAACCTGTGTAAAATGGCCACTCAAAAATAGACAACACAAAGATCTAAATGACAAACGGTAGCTTAATGAAGGTCGAAAGTATTCTGCAATGCTTTGACCTGCATTAAGGGATAATTGGTACTGAAAAACAATTTATGGTATTCTTGAGCGTGTCCATTCTTAAAGGTTTGTATTTAAGCAAATAGAGCAGCAGCTATCCATTTTACATGATGTGTATGAAAAAGTGAGTATGACTAGGAAATGCCACAGTCACAGACTGGGACCACCCTATGGCACTGTGAGACACAAAACGCATACATCCACAAAGCAATAAAAGTGAAACAACCAGCTCTCTTTTCCTCAGGAAGATGACTGCTAAATCAGAAACCACAAGGCAACACAAAGCACACATGCAATAGGAACAGCAACACCCAATTAATAAAAAAAATCACGTGATTCCCGAAATTGATGATGGCTACATAGTATATTTAGATACAAATGCCCAGTCTCGTCTGATCCTGATCTGATCTGATTTGGTTGATATCCTCTACATCCATCTGAGAGCAAAGAGTTGACAATACAGTAAAACCTGTGTAAAACGACCACTCAAAAATAGACAAAACAAAGATCTTAATGACAAATGGTAGCTTAATCAAGGTCGAAAGTATGCAGTGTGCTCCCTAATTTTGACCTGCATTTAGCGATAATTGGTTTTGAAAACCAAATTTCGGTCTTCTTTAGAGTGACCGTTTTACACAGGCTTTACTGTAATGACATGGTTTACTGATACTATATGGTCCTAGTTACCCCATAGTGTATAAAAGTGATCACAAATTTATGTCATCTAGAATGACTTTTTTATCATTCCTGATATGAAAACTTATTTCCATATTTTCATTCAAAATGATGTGATTTGTTTACACGTGTACCCAGCCCTATACTACTTAAAGCAACACGAGTGGCACTGGTGTCAACATCATTACCTGTATGGGTATGATCCGTTTCTATTACAAAACTATTATAGGAATTAACGATTATTTTCTGCCAAAATGGAATCATATAACTTTACATCAGCTCTTACCATTATACGGTTTGGGGGTTTGTCGAACCTGCTATAAGACCAAAATATTTGTTACGGCTATCAGCAGGCGACAAAATATACTAGCCAAAAGTTCTAACCGGCCACCTGCATTTTATTAGGTTTCTTCAAAACGTGAAATGACATGACTACTCTTTTTGCATCTCGAAATTGACAGATGTGCAATGTGCCCTTGGCAGTGAAGACATTGACAAAATGTTCAACAGTACATGCAGGATGCTAACTTGAATAGTGGCACCCCCATTTTCAAAAGTCGCATTTTGGCACAATTTGTGAGTCTGAACTTTTTGAAATAAGCGCATTTCACACGCAAAATGTTTTCATTTCAAAAGCCAAACACATATTGAACACTAAAGTGCTGAAATGAACACTCCATCTGCATGAAACTCGTTGCTATTGGCTAAAATGTAAAAAATTACCCCACCATCCAATGCAAATTCTTATGAATTTTGAAATTGAGGGTAAGTTTATTCATCAAAGCCTCCCGGGAACAACTTAAGGATTTTTTCTTAGCCGTTTTCTGTTATCGATGACTGATAGGCTGGCCTATTCGGGAAATTAAATTAATTTAGTCCTTATAGCTTTCCCGAAAATTGTTAAAAACACACGTGGCCGGTTAGAACTTTTGACTAGTATATATCACTAGCGGAGAAAGGGTAAATTCAAATGATCTGAGTATTGCAAGCCAAAGCTGTAGACACCGATCCATTACAGGGAATAAATAAAAGATCTAATATGAGTATACATGCTGCTTAGTACAAAGATCCGTCCCGACATGACTGAAGAATTGTTGACTTGGACGCAAAGAACCAAACCAAACAATTTAAACCAGAGCCCTTGCTTCTAAAATATGCGATTAGTACCAAAATCTCAGTCATGTACTTCGGAAATTTCGTGAGGGGTTTATTTACGTGAAACTTCGCACGCAGATGTGAAGTTTCGTGAAACTAATACCTCGCTAAACGGTGAAATCACTCTGTCATTTATTGATAAATCGTGCACTAGTCTCGAATTTTTAACGTCGCAAAAATGTCTTTTAACGCTTTTCGCGAAAATGAAATGTGTGAGAACAGACAGGTGAAATACCAACAAAAACAATCTATCTGTGTGCGGCAAAACACAGACGTAATTCGTCATGTTCATTAAAGAGAAGACATTGCGCCATTGGCAGAAAAATTCTATCTATCTTTATTAGAACAATTACATCATGTTACGCCGGAAACAAATCGGAGAGAGTTCCAATAGAAAAAAACTATTTTGTTCTACTTTTTGTTTGCTTTTATCGCGCTTTCGACAGTTACACGATTCATACGGTAAAAGAGATTAGGTGGGCAAATACTTTTCGAGGTACCTATTTGTTATAAGGGCTTTAAGGGCTGTTATTTTTTTCTAAGTTACCATCAGCCATGTTTATTAGATCTATCGATGTTTGATTCTTGTACAGCAGATAATCACCGTGTAGGAGCGGAAGTGTACAGTATTTGAGATTGTTTCGTCTCTTGGGTTTCTGTATAGCGAGAAAGGACATTTGGTGTAAAGTAATGCATGGAGAGCGTCAGTAAACATGACGATGTTTCCTTTAATTTCATTATTATCTTGATAATTGCTATACCTACGGATTGCTAATAATATAAGAAGGATTTCAGAGGATGAATGCTTTCTGTTTACCCGCAAGTTGTGCACACACACGTTGATGATCAATTGACCATGTAAAACTGCACACGATATCGTCCAAATGAATGGTCGTGTATTCTTGTGTCATGGCACAAATAAACTTTTATTTTTCAGGAAATAGAGACTATTTGTCTTGTAAATTTCTGACGTGAACAATAGTATTTTGTTTTTAAGTTTGGGGTGATTAAAGGTGTTGAAACCCTGAGCTGTTTATCAATTGTTATTTGTACAGTCACTTGTGATAAACAGGTTGGAATTTGTACAGTGACCCGCTATTTTCATTTTCGTATAGTGACCCGTTTCACGTTGATTTGTATCAAGCTGAGTTAATGCATTTCATTGCGACTGTGGCGAACCTTCGACATTTTTGATGACCACAAATCAGAATATAAATCCTTTAATCAAATTTTGACCCAGATGGTTTATGATGACAATCTTTCAGCTACTGAAAACTATTATTTTGTCTCATTTAAGGTTATTGTCGTAGACAAAACGAAGACACATTTAGAACCCCAGTCGTCTCAATTTCATTGAATTTTCATGGCAGCTTTTGATGAGCAGTTTGAGATACTGGCCAACCGCCTTTGATGCCATGAGAGTATTATGTATTGACATACATGTAGCTGTGCATCTGTGCAGCCTGATAAGTCTTCACTGGGCGCTCAATGGAAAGCTAAGGATCGTAGACTTTTGTTTTAAGTGTTGAGGGAAGACTCTGATCTGACTGCGCGGATGTTCAGGCTGATGTGCGTCTTCGCTGCGTACACATGGGAAATTGTTAGTTAACCTGCTAGAGGTCAGGGGTTCGGAACCTACCTCCGTGGTGTTGTGTCCTTGAACAAGACAGTTTACCACCCAAAAGTACTGTTAATACCCAGGAAGCAGTGGCTCCATCCTGACATGACTTAAAATTGTTGACTGTGACGTTAAGCCTTAACACAAACAAAAAACTATTACCCGGATTCGTTAATAAAACAAGAACTGTCGCATGACAGTGTAGCTCGCCTGTAATATGCCTTGTGAAGCAAACTTATATATCAGTGAAAATCTGAAGTTGGTTTTTCAAATAGTCTTCAAGTTACAAGGCAAAAAATATTCAACCATGACATGCAGGTCACAGCGACCTACATTTATTTTGAGGTGCAACATCAGTACCTACATTTATTTTGAGTCTTATACAATGCACTATCGACTGAGCAACCAGGGTACCTAATATGTACAGTTTGATTTCTCTACCTCTCTATTAAAATAGCTTGTGCAAACGTAGACAAAAGTTTAGCTTATTATAACGCAATAAAACACAGATAAATCCTAAATACAAAATGCTGTTTAAGTTCATAGAAAAAAGAAGTTAATTTCACGCACGCATGTTTAGAATAGGCAATGTCTCCATATGGCTGAAATTGTTGACTGGGGCCTTTGTGGAACTTTTACCCAACTTGAGATACATGACACTCAAGCCATATTATAAGTTACCAGCAGCTCTGCCAGAGAGGCACCAGGCAGCCCATCCATTTCGCGAGCCCCGATGAGTGGGGGCTCCTTATGTTTAGAGGAGAAACTGGAATCAGCAATATGCTGACAGACGCCACAAAGGGTCGTCCATTACCAGGTAGGAAGCTGTATTGGTGGTATCATTTGTTATTGATGTGAATCAAGGTTATTTGGCACTGTGGTTTATCAAAAGATATGGTAAAAGCAGATATATATACAAGTGACTGTTCAAAGAAATTCTTGAAAGTCACAGTTGTCTGTACGACAGCATACTAAGTCACTGTACCTAAATCGTTTTATACAGTGTCCTGTGAAATGAAGAATTTCCATGATTTATTTCCAATGCTGATCCGCTTCGAAGATGACATTCCACAAACAGATGATCCTATAACGGGCCCCTTATGAAAACAATCACCACGGACGTCAGGATAGGGTTCCGATAGGGAACAGTTTTCAAATACTGAACTATCCGATTTTAGCATTGTTGGTACATGCGACATACTTGCTTACCAAATGCTTTACGAAGTCATGTGATTCGCCCGATTGGTTGATTCAATTGTGTTACCAATCTGCGCCATCACCTGTCACTTAAACGGCTTCTATGACCTGGTCATGTGCTTAATGTTTTCAAAACTGTTTTAGCGCAGAAAATATTATCATTATGTCGCTAAACACTGTAATACCAATCATTGTTATGGTTTGCCTATCAAAGTTGATTCGATGTCTCGACAGACAGATTATTAATAGCCATTTGTTGCTTGCTAATTTTGAGTAATGCATACTGCATATTAACACATAACCCAGCAATAATGTGCCATAGCAGGCATGCCGATCTTTTAATATCGACGCATGCACAGACAATGCTTAACAAGTGACGTTGGGCCTTGGTGGTTTCCAGAACCAACTATAGCACCTATTTCGAGCAAAAATTAACAGAAACTGAACCAAGTGTGGCTGTCAGTGGCAGATTATAAGAATACATCGCGAGTATGAGAATGGGATCGAAAAATACGTCCCTCGGGATCACCGTTTGGCATCACGAGGCTAAATCCGGCCCTCAGACCACCGTTTGGCATCACGAGGCTTGCCGAGTGATGACAAATGTTGATCCTGAGGGACGGATTTTTCGATCACATCCTCACACGAATAATTGTTGTTTTTTTTCATGCTAACCATTTAAAAAAGGCTCCCAGAAGGTCTTGAATACGCGGAGATACGACATGTTGTGATGACGTCACATTTGCATAACAATGACGTCACTTGACGACAATGTGCGTGAGTTCCAATACAATCAATGTACAGCCCTCATCTGGCAGCCTGCGTAAAATAACATGGGTAAGATAAGATTTTCTATCCCAGGATAAGACATCAGATATCCCTATCCGTTGTGCAAGGGAGACAATTTCGTCACTCAGGTTCACCATCTGACACAAATTTATTCAGATGGATCTTTCCTTCTTGCACCACACAGGAATATCCGAGATTTTAGCCTGTGATAGAAATTTTTATCTAACCCATGTTACCTAACCATGTGTGGACTGTTCATTGGCTGTATTGAATCACGGTTGTCATGGTTATGCCAAAGTGGCATCATAGTGTTATGTCTCATTTCAACGTATTCGGGAACTACTTTAGTTTATTTAAAAACAAAAATGCGGAGTTGAATGATGAGGAAGCAAACAAATACATTAGTTGTGTGAAGGTGGGATAAAAACATCCATCCCTCTGGATCACAGTTCATCATTCGGAAAGCCTCGTAATACCATCCAAAACTTCTATTCATGGCGCAATAGGAAACATTCTAAATGGATTAGAGCTTTCCTTTTAAGGTCGTGATAGATTCTTATAACCAGCCCATCATAGTCATGAAAAATTCTTAAAAAGAAAAGACAAAATTGGACCCAAATACATGTTAGTGGTGAAATTCTACCATAAAATCTGTTGTAAAGTTCATGAATTTGCCAACTATTGCAGAGGCATTCTAATATACTCGTCAATGCATCACCACAGAACAAATGACCAAAATTAAACAACTGCTAATGCACGAAGAACATGACCAAGAACACATTGACAGCCAATGAGAATCTGCAATAGCTCAACAGCGAACATATCTTTCTTCGGGTGCAAAAATGTCTTTTTCTGTTGACAAAGTCCATAATGTTCATCAAACGACGGACGCTTTTCTCTTAAAATGAAAAGGCAGCAAGTCAAGGGTTCAAATATAAGTTGTATTTTTTTTTATATTTTAGTTTAAACATATTTTATTTCAACTTGGTAAGATACGCATACAAATATATACAAGTTACATAATGTAAATGGATTAGAACGAAAGCTGGAAGCTTATGTTATTCTTCTCTTATTTATATTTTACACTGCGTTCCAGTCGTGCGTATGGAACAAACTGGACGAGGTACCCTTGGCTTTCGAAGGTGTTATTTAAGAAAAGTACACTGCAAAGATTATATTGAAATTCAGCAATCAATGACTGAAAGAAAACAGCATGCCTTATCAGCCAACCCAGCTGCATGCACCCCACGACCAAATGCCCGAATTCCCACCATCATGGCTTGACCTATATTTTTATGGACTCAAAAATATTGTCTGCCTCTTTCAGCCCAGATATGATAATCTCTAGATGCCAACGTACTGACCTTTTCTGAAAGCTGCTTTCATTCGCAGAACGTGCAATCAGAGTCTTAAGATAATGAACTTCCGTCAATTTCCAAGAAAAATAAACTTTATTTGAGGAATTTTGAGCAAGTAACATGTGATTTGGGTGCTTATCACATACAGCGATGGCCCACGCGAGCCTGTGCATGTGCGCAGTCTCTCACGAAAACCTTCGCTCTTCGCATACACAAATTAGGGACATTGACGAATGCGTGGATCAAACTTGAGGCCTCTAGCCACACAATAAGGATTGCGCATGTATGTTTAAAGAAATACTTCACGCATGTGCGATAAATACCAAAATCTCATGAGCAACCCATTTAAAAATAAAACCATCTCAACACGCATACATTACCGATAAATGTGTTACGGGCGTAACAGATGGGAGTAGTTCATGACCATGGTGCGCACGGAAAAAACTTTGCACAGTCTTGCCGAAATCTATCATATTGCTTTCCCACAGCCCCGTCTCCTCAAAAGCAATGTAAATCCACATTTTTTCTTCAACACCTGACCAAGAAAATATTGACGTAAGAAAAACACGTGCATTTTGAATGCATGTCTGGTTATGTAATGCATATCGATTAGACAATCAAGCGTAAAATCACTTTATCAATACGCCCCCTATTACTTGACCCCTACTAATGCCTGTAAGACACCTGCTTACCTAATAATCAGGAATTAGCTTCAGACAGGTGCCTAATAAGCAATATGGGATTGCTGGCTTAACTCTTTGCATGCTGGGTAATGTTTTCATGCGCTTTTGGTCGTAGTATGCATATTTTGGTGTTGTTGTTTTTGCTTGTATTTTTGTTTGGGTTTGGATTTTGGTCCTTGTTTGTTTTGTTTTGTTTGTTTGTTTTTGTTGTTGTTGTTGTTGTTGTTGTTGTTGTTGTTGTTGTCGTCGTCGTTGTTGTTGTTGTTGCTGCTGCGGTTTCAAAAAGAAAAAAAATATGAAGGCTATCAGAGTGCCAAACAAGGCCCGGCTAATAGCAGTATGTGACAAAAAGTCGATACTAGCGTGTAAGAGTTAACCCGTCGAGTTAAAGTCAAATGTCGTCTCATCTGTTTTAAAATTCTGAAATCAAAAATTCCCAAACTGTAGGCCCCAATCTGATTGTCCTATCAGGTGGTCTGATTAAGGGCCAAATTGTTTTCTGAATCTTGAAAATCGTCTTTGTGAAAAAAAGACAATATTATATTTTGAAAGCAGTTAAGGTACAGATAAGCGGGCATTTTAGGAAGCAAAGCGAGCAGGCGGGCCCATAGGACACCAACTTCTACGCTACTTCATCTATTTTCTTTGTTAACTGAAGAAGCCAAATGACGAAACGTCGATGTAATAAATGAAACTATTATTTCGTGTTGGTTTTAACTATTATGCACTATAAATAGAAGAGTTAATAAGTAATAGTTATGTCATGGGGTGGCCGCATGTACGTAGAGATAATCCACGAGCTTTAGCGAGTGGATTATCTTAGGTAGACAAACATGGTAAAACTATTTTACGCCACCTACATCAGTGTAGACCTTGCACATCATAGTCACGAGATATTTCGTGCTAAAGTTGGTAAGGGTGGTATACTTTTCAAAACCGTGTCAGTGGCAAGAAATCCTACATTGTATGTTTGATGGCGTCTTTGATACCGACCATCAATTAAAACACACGACGTCGTGCAATGACAAACAGACTCTGTTTAATGGTCTAGACTGGTTTTAATATGTCAGTCTTCATGTATTGTTATATATGTGAGGCTAAACAGACCTACGATTGTTCTTATAGTGTTGGGTTTCAACATTCTCCAGATTTCACTTTTCCCGCGCCATTCTTCCCATCCTGTATTCTTCGTGTTGGCTAACGTGGGTTTTCATGTGCTGTCAAAAAGTAAGTGAGTAAGACCAGGCAATGCTACACTCAGAGACTCACGGTAGATCAAACCTCGGCCCCGTAGACGCAGAACACAGATCACAACCAAAGCAAAGCGAGCTGCAATATAAAGGGGTTTTATATTGGTCCCTTGTTTCTTGGCGGCCCACAAACAATGGGAGCCACAACAAACAGGGGCGGATCCAGATTTCCGGAAAGGGGGTTCATATGTTTAAACTTTGCTGAAATTATCTCATTTTTTTAATATCCCATGAAAATGTAATAATTTGGTCTCACTGAGACCAAATTATTTCATTTCCGTAGGATATTCGAAAACGGGGGTGGGGTGGCGGGAAGTGAACCCCCCTAAACCCCCTCTGGATCTGCCACTGACCACCACATAAGAACGTACAGCAGCCTAGGTGTCCGGGGTGTGATTGGGGACTTAAATGTAGTTCATTGGCAAAATCTTCGCTGTTGGTAAAACGTAAGAAACCGCCCAGCCCGCACAGAGGAGGCCCTGGAAGGGTTTTTAGGGATATAAGGATATTGACCAAATACTTAAAGGGATAGGGGCTACTTTTTTTGAAAATTCTAAGTACTTTTAGGGATATGTCTGAGTGGGGTGAATTTTGGGGATATTTGCCAATATCTTTTTATGGATATGTGATACTTTTTCGAAATATTTAAAGGTATATGGGATACCCGGGACCCCCTTCCCGGACCCCACGGAGGCTCCCAAACCAACGCAGCGCACCACCACAGAGAAACAACCAAACCAATCTATCATACTATGCTGAAAGTACCATTTCCAGTGACACAGGGTCATTAAGGTTGCTTGCCCTTTAAAATTAACCAGGACCAATTTATGACGCGGTTCCAATTAAAGTAATACAGATTTAAGACGGACAGGTGGTTCTTAATCAGAAACTTGTCATAAATTTTGATCGAGTACCTATTGCGAGTGATCACTGGCTCCGTATCTAACCAGATCAGAGACTGACATTTGACGAGACTTTAGCGGCACTCTGGTCTCGTTAAATAGTGGGCAACTATGAGAACTTGCTTAAAGCCCTGTATTTCTATAAGCCCGATTTGTTACAATGGCAACAAGACATCAAGTGTGCTGCCTATTCTTCGTATGTTATCACTTTCACTTTCATCAGGAATGGCTAGAAATTTGCATATTAGAGTACCAGCTCAAATATGAAAAATCACAATGGTTAATTACTAGACTGTCTATACAAACTCATTTTAGATGGCAAAATTCACTGAAATTTAATGCAGAATCTAGGGATACAGACTGAAGCATGCACTTTTCTTCTCAGAAAACTGTCAACGAAACTGAAAGAGACTTCTGCTTTTTAGCCAAATATATTCATTGCAATGCCGTAATGTTCTTAGCGGTGATTTTGTATTAGTGCCCTGTATAGATTTAAAACACTTGCAATAACAAAACTGTTAGTATGTTTTCATTGTAAGAGTATGAACTATATTTTCCAAAGTAGGATGACACTGTGTAGCAAATAGTAATACATATGAAAACAAATTCCACCATTGAAATGCAGCCAAATATCTTTTAAAGATTTCTCTTGTTTCGATAGATATCGCCATTGATATTAACGTCTGCTTCTGCTTTTGTCTTTATTATTGCAACTACATAAAGTTCTATTTTGGCGTAATGTTTCTGATTCTGTTCTGAAGATGCAAAAGACACATTCCAGGTCAATTAAAAGGGCATAAATAACTTCATAGCTGGGCGTTGCTTCATATAATCTATACAATTGTAAAGTGGTTGTTGCAAACAAATGAAAAGAAACAATGATGTCGATAATAAGCTATCTATTGGCACTAGATGCCTAAGCCTGCGACCGAGTCATAATCTACTTCGATTCCATAGTTAGTATATGTGCACAGCAAAGGCTTTGAGCCGAATCGAAAAGCACTAAAATGCCATGTGTCAGTCCATGCTAGCGTTCTCCTTATTTGGCCTGGTGTATACATGTACCTGCGAATCCTGGGTTTGGTTGATTTTCCTAGAAGCAAAATGCATTGCATGAGTGAGTTTGCTTTGCTTAATGTACCAGTTCGGCAAACGAGCCGTCGCATCTTGAGAAATATTGTATCCATTGTCAACTGAAACCATGCCCTTATTTATACCGATATAAGTCGTTCGGTCAGTTTGTTGGCCGAGGAAAATCATAATTAACCCTGACTAAAGCAGCTCTTCACTGTAACGAAACAAGTGAAAAGTCATTTGTGTCGCCATTCTGTGAGAGCTACAAGTATCCCTATCAGTCCCTGTCCAAACGTTTATTCATGCAAACTAATAAAAATCCTCAGAATTTTTACCACGCGCCCGCTACAATTATAAATTTGCCTGCCATAACACCCAGGTTAAACACACGTAAAATATTCCTGATTGATTATCATTATCTTCTCACGTCAGCGTCAATTAAGCGTAACGTGCCGAGCAACAGGTTTCTGCGTCAATATATCATCAGCAATCTTTCTACGAATGCAAAACGCTATGGGACAATCGAATCGCATCTTATATACCACCCTTACCAACTTTAGCACGAACTATCTCGTGCTGTGCATGGTCTACACTGATGTAGGTTTTATAAAATAGTAATATATCATGATTGTCCACCTGTACGTAGGATAATCCACTCGCCAAAGGTCGTGGATTATCTCCACGTACAGGCGGACAACCCATGGTATAACTATTATATAATTTTCCAACCATATTTCAATAGAATATGTCTTTCAGGCCTTTAGTTAAGAGTGCGTACCAAAAACATAATTTTCTTATTTCTCAATCAAAACATATGTTGTGGGTACTCAAAAGAACAGTCTCAATTAGATGGTTCTTTTGAGCACCCAAAACATATGTTAAAACTTATGGGTAAGAAAATATTAATAATTTTACGCTCAAAATATTTGTTTATCTAAACCTATCTAGACTTTGTATAAATGGTAGTGGAAACCATAATTGAAAATAAATGAATCTGAAATGCAAGCCCATATTAAACCATGCAACCTGCAGCAAACCATATCAAAATCGGATGTATTTTAATTGTTTTAGCAGAACAGAACAGAACAGAACATATTATTTATTTGACGTAAACTAAACAATCCGGAAATCAAACAATGAAGTATGTAAATTTTGCTCATTGAAAACTGTACATAGGATTATTTTTTTAATTATTATTTCTTTTTTTAAAATCAACTATTTCAATATCAGAATCAATAAAAATGCAAAGTTAAACTGAATGACCAAAACTACTATTATTTTTGCTTTTATTTATTTATGCATACGTAATTAGAGCTGCGTGCCCTCCATTTAATTTTCTACTATACAAATATATATGTATATGTAACTTTCTTAATTTTCATTCGATTTTGATCCGGTTTGTGGCAAATTGCATGATTTAATAAGGGCTTACATTTCAGATGCCACTGAATGCCAGTTTTGCTGGCTTTTTTTAGTTCCTCTTCAGCATGTTCAGCGAATATTTACCCTGATGATCTATATTTTCAGTCTAATGGGAGATATATGTATCATGAACTTCATCTCCTTTTATTCCGAATGTGTTTTCTTTCTTTCTTCTTTCCTTCTTCGATTTGTGTTTCTTTTCTTTTTCATTCCATCATTTATGCGCTCGTGCTTTGCGCTTATCAGGATGTCATAGAATGTATTATGAAACGGAGCATTTCTGAAGTCTTATGTCTTCATTCCGCATTTATCATCTAATGTATAGTGTCACTGAAAATTAAGTCACCTGTCCCAAGAACATTATCGATTGATAACGTTATCGATATATCGCGATTTATTAGCGGTTATCGATACGGAGGCTAATATTGTGACGAGACAGTGATGGATGGACATGAACTAATTAATTGATGAAGATAGTAAGGAGAAAAAGTGTCGTTTGGGGTAGCTTGGCACGCACGAATGCCTCATTTGTTGCATCCTTCCAAATAAGCTCTTAAAAGAATGACAGGGGCGGATCCAGGATTTCTAGAAAGGGGTTCATAGAAATACGTGGAGGTTATAAAGGTGTGGAGGTTCGCTTTCCTGATTTTATCTAAGTTTTCTTAATATCCCATCAAAATTAAATAATTTGGTCTAACTGAGACCAAATTATTTCATGTTCATAGGATTTTTAAAAACGTGGGGCTGGGTGGAGGTTCAAGCGAACCCCCTGAACCCCCTTTGAATCCGCTACCACCTCAATTACTGCATCCTACCAAATAAGCTCATAATAGAATGATAAGTGAATTACCCAAGTTACTTTTTACAAAATTCTGAAATTTATTCTTGAAGCAATTGTCCTTTTTAATAAACAAAGAGTACTTACAATCCTAACGTACAGTAGCCTGTCTTCAGGCCCTGTATCAAGACATCTAACTGAAAGTTCTATAACTACTGAATGATAAATATAATGATACTTTATAACTCCCCCATTGCTAACAATAGAAGAAATGCAGACATTTTGAGCATACATATTGGTACAGCAATATAGTTATATGGTTGGGTTATGTTTATGGGCATATATTTTGTAATTTCTATATTTACTGGACTGATACCAGTCTACACCCTACCGGTTAAGCATATGTTTGGGGACACAGTGTTTCACAAACAATATTTCTAGTTTTATTTTGCTGTTATAAACACTATTTCTAGTTTGCTGTTACAAACACTATTTCTAGTTCTAGTTTGCTGTTGCAAACACTAGTTCTAGTTTGCTGTTACAAACACTATTTCTAGTTCTAGTTTGCTGTTGCAAACACTAGTTCTAGTTTGTTGTTACAAACACTATTTCTAGATCTATTTTGCAGTTACAAGCACTATTTCTAGTTTGCTGTTGCAAACACTATTTCTAGGTCTAACTTGCTGTTATAAACACTATTTCTAGTTCTACTTTGCAGATTAACACTATTTCTAGTTATAGTTTGCTGTTACAAACCCTATTTCTAGTTCTAGTTTGCTGATAAACACTATTTCTAGTTCTAGTTTGCTGTTACAAACAGTATTTCTAGTTTTAGTCTGTTGTTACAATGAAACAGCAAAATAGAACTAGAAATAGTGACCAGGCCCGACAAGATGTCCGCTGATGGTTTTCCTGAAAGAAATTAAATGTCCCGCGACATGATGTCACCATTTACATCATTATGATGCATTAATTATGACGCATGTTACATGCAAACCCGTGCAAACCAGCACATTTTTCATAAGCGTGGTTCTACGCCTTTTACCCTGTTTAGACGAGACCGCAGCTTTGATATCTTTATCACAAGCCTACAACTCTGCAT
Organism: Loripinus fragilis; assembly: GCA_964019695.1. NCBI lineage: Eukaryota > Metazoa > Mollusca > Bivalvia > Lucinida > Lucinidae > Loripinus > Loripinus fragilis. The sequence goes on from OZ026528.1 coordinate 23,020,677, forward strand.
GCTGTGTAATTATTAACTTTTTTTTCAAAACATATTTCAGGAGCTCTATCAGAGTACCAAACTGTTTGCAAATGTTATCAGCAGACGACAAAAGTCGCCACTAGCAAGAAAAGACTGAGATTATAAGATAATATCGTGAGTGTGATGGTGGGATAGACAAATCCGTCCCGAGGATCGCCGTTTGGCATCACGAGGCTTGCCGAGTGATGACAAACGGTGATCCCGAGGGACGGATTTTTCTATCCTAACCTCACACGAATGATGGATTCTTTTTTTTTGCTCACCACTGTTTTTATTTATTTATTTTAAAATAAGCCTCAAGAAGTCCCTGAATACGCTACGATGCAATTTCACATGATGACGTTGCTTGACGTCCTGGGTAAGATAGCATGGGTTAAAGATAAGGGTAAGCTCTCAGATATCCTTATCCGGTGTGCAAGAAATTGAAGTCTTCCCAAGTTTTCGCTGCACTGTGTATTCAAGCAATGGACGTTTCGCTAGATTTTTTTATTTGCATAGACATAGAAGCTGTGATTTAGTGATATCAAGACTGTTACCTTTCGTTACTTTTATGACGAGCACGAAGGTCTAGTGACATACACGGACAGTTGTGCGTTATAAATTCGCAGCGTTAATTTATTTGACAGTGAAGAGTGATAAAAATAGCTTTGCCCTGTCGTGTCAGATTCATTTTTATAGACGTTAATTTTGATAAACAACACAATGGGGAGTACTCTCTCTCTCTCTCTCTCTCTCTCTCTCTCTCTCTCTCTGGAGCCCCTTCAGTCCGGGAGCCAGAGAGGCCTACCATATACCCCCTCAGGTTCCAATGTCATTGCGAATTTTACATTAATACAATACAATACAATTAATTGAGGTCTGACATGTCTGACAATAGAAGGTCAAGATCAACCCTTTTCTAGAGAATGTAAAATTGTTATACCAATGGATCCCCTCTGGCTCCCGGACTATTTTTGATTTGTCACGGATCCTAAACTTTTAAGAAGTAAAAAACACTGACAAAAATATGAGTCGTGACATGTAATGTAATTTCCAACAATGTTGCATTTTGACAAGTGTAAACTCGGCCTCTTGTTAAGCTCAGAAACTCCAAATGATGTTCGGTCAGCAGCTTAACACTAATAGAAAATGCAAGCGACTACCAATACGCTCTGATCAGACTGCGCGTATGCGCAGGCTGATCTGAGGCTTTGCTGGTCGCACATATCACATTGTTGGAACTCTCGTGTCGCGGCTCAATTATAAAGTTAAATAAATTCAAATAATAGTAATTAAAAAACAATATATATCAATAAGTAAGTGGCTAAAAGACAGATTTCATCCTTATCAAAGTCTTTATCAGGTAAGAGGACTGTCCGAGATTAATCGCGATTAAACGAGATTACACGTGATTACGTCGTCAGCTGGTAACCGCGGCCCTAATAAGATTAAAATGCCGTATTTGAGACTGGGAACCACTATTGTTGAAACTGTAGCGGCATGTCTCGGCCCCGAATCCTTTTTCAATGCGTTTCTCCCGCTTTATATCTAAATCTGTTTGCACGCCGATTACATATCTAAGCTATTCTAGATACACGATAACCCTCTTTTCAGTTTTTGTTGTTTCTTACAAATTCTTTCTCGACTGCTACTCCTATTTATCTTTCTTTATTCTCTGTATTTGTTGATTCTGATAACCTTTACATGTTCAAAGATTGGAGAACAATATGTTTGCGAAAAAAGACCGAAAATCAGACGAAACCTAACGGTTTACTGATATTTTCAAGCCGTTTGTTTAACTTTTTGTTATTCAATTTTAAACACCGTGTCTTTACCATGTTTTCATTACTTTTCATATTTACTGGTATTCTGTGACAGACTTACGCGAAATTTTTTCTTAATTTTCGCGTAGAATTTTCACGTCATTAATTAATAATCTGGATAAACGGACCAGGAAGTGGTACATCCACATACCACAGACCAACCCACGGCACCCCGACGGCTAGGAAGAGACACAGAGCACGGACACCCACAGCCACAATAACATAATCACAGAGCAAACTAGAATTGCTTTTCGACGAAAAAACAGATGTCTCCCCCCTTTTAGGGATCAAAAAGGATCAAATTGTCAGTAAATACAATTACTAATCAAGAGAAATAACTCCAAAAATAAACAAAGCAGAATTGTGGTTCTTGTGTATGACATCGTCTTATTGTGCTTTACAACTATGTGAAGTTTCCGAGCATTCAAATAGTTTAAAACGGTTTTCAACTTACAGAGCGGACACGAAACAGCATTGCAAATGATCAACTTGAAATACCTCCAAAAACAAACAAAGCAGAGTTATGTTTCTCAAGTATGATACATCGTCTTATTGTGCTTTACAACTGTATGAATTTTCATCCAAATAGCCTGAACAGTTTTAACTTACAGAATGGACACAGAATTTCATTTACTAGTACTAATGTTCCAAGGGGAATAATTTTAAAAAATATACAATCAATAGTTATGGTTTTGTGCATGACACATCGACTCAATGTGCTTTACAGATGTATGAAGTGCCACCAAAATATATTTAACGGTTATCAAGTTGTAGAGCGGACACGATTTTGCGACGGACAGACAGACGGACGGACAGACGCGCAGGGAAAAACAATATGTCTCCTGGCCCTAAAGCGGGGAGACATAATTACACCAATCAACCGTTGAAAAAATATGCAGGCTGTAATACAATAGGCGCTTGGAATGTACGTGTTTAAAAACATCTCCGGTATACGGACCTTCCGATGCATCATGTCCTTCCGCCCACACCATTAACCCTTTATC